>CM060975.1:222568506-223951006 GCA_030765065.1 Deroplatys truncata
ATTCCCAGAAAATTCAAGATATTCATTTTATTTGTCATAAAAATATCTTAAATATATGATATTTTAATCAAAATCGTTAGAACCATTTTTGAGAAAATTAAACTTTTCGAAAAATCTTTCATGTAAAGGGTAGTCTGGGGTGGGGGATTTTCTTATAAACCTTCGTGTCGCATCTCTGGAAGATACTGAACCTAAATACCAAGTTTGGTGTTTATCCGACTGTTCGTTTCTGAGTTATGCTGTTCACAGACAGACAGACACACAGACGCACACACGACAATCCTTTTTTTGGATTCAGGGGTCTCAAAACATGTATTTCCGGTGAAATCTCGGTATCGAATTTTTGGGTGAAATACAATACTTCCCCTACTTACTGTTCGTAGTAGAGAAAGTAAAAATCTGTAGTTGTCACTTGATTTTCTATACTATATACTTATATTCATAGCCTTACTTCAAATACTTAAATGCAAGCTTATTTTTAGTATGTACCTCCTATTATTCAGGATCAAGAAGGTTACTTTTACGTTATTGTTATTTTCCCCACGCTTTGGGAGCCAATTTGAAGTAGGTTGTTGCTTCACGTATGGAAAGTCAATTTGAAGTAGGAGTTGTATAGTAGTTCAACTGTTGGGGAGCCGAACTTGAAATTTGTTGCAACCACTCCTATAGTACCCGCTTTCCGGTAGCCTTCGCCCAAAATGTTTAAAAACTATTAACCTTGTAATTTGACTGTTTCTTTAAATATTATATATTTATGTTTGCCTGGGCTGCGTCTGTATTATTGTTAGAGACATGTTTCTCTTAACAGGGCGTGATGCGGCTGAAGAATTTGGGCTTACACAGATTATAATTTTTACTTCTCTACTTTTTATTAATTCTTGACACGATTTAAATAACACTTAACTGATATAGAGAGCTGTGAGATTATTTTATTAAACACTTGCACTTTTTAACACGTATAACTATTTTGGTCTCGCACAAATACGTATTAAATTTCTCGAGGACACATCTCGCATCCGGTTAGAAACACTGTCTGCTGACAACGCGTCCAGTTATGAGCACTGCTTACAAGCAACTAGCTTCTAGGTTTGTAAATTTTGCTATATTTCAGTTTCTGATTGGCTAATCCTATTCCAATAGAATACCTTCATTTAACTAAAGCTTTTTCTGGTTCTTGATTGGATATTTTTATAAACTGTCACAAAACATTACATTATTGCTTCCAAGAATTACAAGTAGTATTGTTAAACTTTCAAATTCATCATTGCCTCAAGGTTACCTCATTGTTGCCTCATTGTTAGCAACGTTTAACCTATTATTCTCACAGCTCCTACATTATTAAATTACGTAATACATTCAGTAACATTGTTATATGTATACAATAGTATAAACTTATACAATGACTGTAATATACACTTTTTATATATTGTTACATACACATATTGCTTTAAGGCGGGCTGTTATTGAATTTATATATTATAATTACACTGAAATCATTTAAGTGATAAAAAATACTGCCTCAAGGATGAGCAGTAACAGAAAATTGTTTTAGTGTGCTTTTACACTACTCAGGCACATAAAAGAAACTTGGATGACAGTTAAAAAGCAAATCAAATTTGCAAAAGTTGATAATGGTTATTGTTACATAGGTCCTGAGAAACAAAAGAATAGAAATAACATGAAAAACTTCAATGTATTGCAAAATCGAAGTAGTAACACCAAGAGCTGGAAAAGTGTTAGTGCTACCAAAGTGTTAACTGACATGAATTTAATATTTTAGTGAGCTTTAGGTACCTTTCAATATTATTAGTTTTGTCTATCTGTTATTTCCCAGCATATAAGTTATTCAAAAGAATAAAAATGTATTCGCAGAATATTTACAGCGGATATACATTTTATTTTTAGTGTCATTATCTGTAAAATATTTTAATCAGCGTTGTTTCAGCCGTTTCCTATTTGAGGTAAAATGGAGAAATACTGGCCTTGTATCCTTAAAAGATGGAAGTTTGATATCCATCCAACTTTCCGATTTTAAAATTTCGTTCACAAATTTGACAAATTTCAGAAATTTCATTTAAGAAAAGACGTTGATTTGTGTCATGTGCTTTTAATTTTTCCTTTCTCTACTGTTTACCGGTAGTAAGTAGAAGTATTGCATTGTACCCTAAAATTCGATACCGACATTCCACTGGAAATGTTTGAGACTCCCTGAATCCCCCCAAAACGTATATATATATATATATATATATATATATATATAAAGGATGAGAGCGTGAACAACATAAGTCAAAAATTAAAATTGGTTAAATACCAAACTTGGCATTTAAATTCAGCATCTTCCTAGGATGCAACACGACGATTTTCAATAAAATTCCACTTTTCAATAAAATCTTAATGGTTTTGATTAAAATGCAATATACCAAAGTAAGATGTGTATATTGTATTTTTCTGGGAACAGTTTATGAAATCCTCTTCATTCTGAAAAAGTTTGTATAATCCTTTATAACTGCTAAATATTAAGTGTTAGACGAAAAGGTACTTCACAAAAACTGTATATCCCTTTAAAACTCACAATTTATTTCAAATAAATTTTCTGTGGCATAAGCCGTTTCCAAGATATCCGTTGTTAATGGTTCGAATTGCTGAATAGGTTGTGATTCTTTTAAAGTTCTGCCGATATACCGCTGTTCCTCGCGATTGCATGGAAAAGAGTATGCAATTTTAAGGCCAGCATATAGTGCCCAGTTCTTAAACATTTGACTATCGTTATTCCCTCTGTATCTATAACGAAATGTGTAATGTAACTATTTGTATCTACTTCAAAATCTGATGTGTTACGCTCACATGACTCTCTTTGCTTTTGTACAGACCATTTTTACAAACGCTTATTCTCCATATACTTCACGTTAATCTTATTGCTAATTTTCTTATAGGTACAAAGGGAATAGGTAGGCTTTAAGCGATAGTCAAATATTTTAAGAGCTGGTAGATATGTGGAGCACATTCTCTTTGCACCTCCAGGATACCTCCCCTCCCCCCAAAAAAAACAAATAATGAATTTCCATTTGAGAAAAAGTTTAAGTATTTGAAATTTCAAACAAATAACATGGAATATCTCTAAAACGGTTCATTCAAAAAAAAAATGTGACATAAATTGTGTGTTTTAACGAGATCTACATTTTTTGTGTAGTAACATTTTGTCTATCTCTTACGGTTTACCAGTTATGCGAAAGTCATTCAGAATGAAGAGAACTTTTGGAGACATTCCCAGAAAACTCAAGATATAAATTTCATTTGCCATGAAAATATCTTAAACATATGATATTTTATTCAAAACGGGTTGAGTCATTTTTGAGAAGATCAAAATTTTCGAAAATAGTTTCATTAAAGGGTAGTCTGGGGTGGGGGTATTTTCTTGAAAATCTTCGTGTCGCATTTCTGGAAGATACTAAACTTAAATACCAAGTTTGGGATTTATCGGACTTTTCGTTTTTGAGTTATGCTGTTCACAGACAAGTATGAAATCTCGGTATGGGACTTTTGGGTGGAATGTAATACTTCCGCTACTTACTGTACTTAGTAAAGAAACTAAAAATAAACTTGTAAAACTGGTGTTAGTTGCCGTATTATCTCCTAGTGGGAATAACATTTTTAGCTCCCAGGTACGCTGGCTTAATCTCCTGGATGGTGAGTTCTGTGCAGTCAGTGAGCGGTGAATTCTACCTAATGGAATGAAGTCTAAGAATCCATCTGCCTGCTTTGTACTTACGCGAATTAGATTTCTTGCCTTTGCTCTGACCGTATCGTGCTTGCTTTCGCATCGACTACCTTTCAGATTGCTTCACGATTATAGATTCGGTTTAATTATAGGTTCACGAGAGATCGTTCAATGCGGCATATTATAAATGTATTAATTATTTTAAATCGAGTAATATTTTCTGATACCGTCTCTAATAAATTAGGAAGAAACTTAATACAAGTATTCTGTTGATGTATAATTCTATTTTATGGCGAGAATCTTTGAGCTTATATGAGTGCTACCGAGTGTTTTTATGTTACGAAAGGTAACGATTTTCGTTCATTATTTGCCATCAGGTGTACACTGGAGATGCTCAGCTTCTCGTTCGAGAGTTATGAGCTTGGTTTATTTTGAACATTGTAGTAGGGTTAATGTAATTTGATGGTTTCGCCTATAGTTGTAATTGTGTTAATATACAGGATGATTTATGAAGAACTGACACATTTCTTTCTTTAATTATTCTGTTCGAAATTCACTCAATGCCCCAATTTTAGCACCAAATTAAGCCGAATGTTCTGGAGTTTCGATTGCTTGTCACTAGATGCGCAGATTTGCATGTTTTATTGGTAATTGTTAGTTTTATTGTCGGCAACAGTTTTTGAGATTTTGTTCTAGTCAACGTGAAAATGGAGAACACATTAAATGAACGACTCTTCCTTGTAAAGCAATACTGGATTACGAATTCAATTACAGCTACTCAAAGGGCATACCAGAAAGATTTTGGTGTTCGGAATCCTCCCCAAATAAACACAATACTGGGACTGGTAAACAAATTGGAAACAACTGGATCTCTGGTGAGTGAAAAAGGCAAAACTCGTTCATCTATGCTTCCCACGGTTGTTGTTGACGTAAGAGATCAGTCACTCAAAAAATCATTAAAACGTTTGTCGCAGGAAACAGGGTACAGCTACTCAATGTCAGAGAGCCGAGAAAAGTGCAGGCCTAAAGCCGTATAAAATTACGGTTGTCCATCAGTTACAGGAACCAGATAAGGATAGACGACTGAATTATTGTCGTTGGTTTCAGGCGTTCATTGTGCAAAATCCTGCTATATTGTCCATCACATGGTTCACAGATGAAGCATGGTTCCATTTATCCGGCTATGTGAATCGAAATAACTCACGCTATTGGGCCAACGAAATTTCACATGTTATTCATGAAGCACCTATGCACCCGGATAAAATCGGAATTTGGTGCGCAATATCCGCACAGAGAATAGTGGGGCCAATTTTCTTTTTTAAAACAATGTGAACACTGCAGAGTACCGACGGATTTTCATGGATTTTGCTGAGCAACTACACGATGTAGAGCTGAGTTAAGGATATTTTCAGCAGGACGGCGCTACATGCCATACATCAAACGAATCCATGACAATAATTGCAAGATTCTTTGACGACCGGATAATTTCCAAGAACCTGTGGTCACCGAGATCTCCGGATTTGTCGTCGCCGGACTTCTTTCTATAGGGCTACTTAAAAGACAGTTTTTATGCCATACTCCCCGAATTGAATGATCTGAAGCACAACATCACACACGAGATTCAAGCTATTGATAAAAGAGTCATCCAACGAGTGGCCAGTAACATGGAACGACGTGTTGAGTTGTGCCTTATGCAGGATGGACGACATTTTCAACATTTGCTATAGAGGTAAATAATCTCCCAAAATTATATTCAGGTATAATAGGTTGTCGCTAGCATAACTCGTTTTGAAACAATTAAAGATAGGAATGTGTCAGTTCTTCATAAATCACCCTGTATTTTGCATTTGGTTATCTGCCGCGTTTACAGTTTTGTATCGAAGTTATTATTGCACATTCCAATTTTATGACATATTGTAAAGGGACAGATAAGGCCTTCTATCTTACTATCCTAACTTCTAGAGCAGGCCTGTCACGCTGCTTAAATATCGGTAACTTTCGAGCCATTGAAATTGTGTGCAGCTTTAAGCTTTAGCGTTTTGATATTCAATTCCTGGCCAACTGGCTTGGCTGAACAGCTTATGTAATACTGTGCTATGTTATCGAGACTTTGTTTTATAATATGTGAGATATGTAGTGCAAGTAGCTAGTCTTTCGCTTTTCACAAACGGCCTAAACAAATTAATGTTTTATATATAATAGATAAAACTATTCTGCTTACCTTCTCTAAAATATTTAAAAAAAAAACAGGTCTAAGGAATGATAATGTATGTAAGAGTGGCCTAAGGAGTTGTTTTGAACACTTGGGAGTGCTGTAAGCTACCTGGTTATGCTTTTTAGGTTATCTACTTTCATTATAGCAAAATCATCGCAATATGCAACTTAGTACTCCATTTTGTGGAGAACATTCCGTATGCGCAGAAGTAACTGCGAACCTAACCTCATTAAATGCAATCCGCGAGAATAATAACGATGTTTTTACTTCATGCTCAGGAAAGAAGCTTTCGGCTTCTTTATTACACATATTCTGATACCATACCCGTTATTTGAATCCAGATCTCTCTCTCTCTCTCTCACACACACACACACACACACACACACACACACACACACACACACACACACACACACTAGCCTAAAACTAACCTCAGGTTAAATTTCGAGATTATTTGAGTTATATCTGTACCTACATTCTTATGTATGCAGGCGCAAATTTGCAAGAAAATTCCCCTTTGCTAAACTACCCGTTACAGAAAACATTTTTCTTTATTTTTTTATTTTTGGGCAAACGGCTGGCATTGTGTTTAAAACATGGTATGTTGGAAACACGGGTATGAGGAATAAAATGTATATCTTGAATTTTCTGCGGCGCCTTTGAAGACCACTCCAAGCTGAATTTTAGATGACTTTATGCAACAGGAAACCTATAACAGATGGACATAAAGCTGCAAAACAATAAAACTCCCTACAATATGCAATTTTGCAATTTATGTAAAATGACTTTCTGTACTAGCTTTGGCTGTTTACGGGACATTTGCTGCTTTCGTTTGAATTTTTCAGTAGTGCATATCTTTGAACCATTTTAAAACTACTAGCGTTCTAGCAGGCCGAGTGGCATTTACTGGGGAAAACCGACCACTACCTCACGGGGAAAAAAATTCTATCGCCACGCACACGGTACCGGCTGACCGCGTAATGTCATTTTGACGTTTTGTTGAAAACACGCGTGTTTCTGTAAATTCCTTGTTTACAATGTACGATACAGTGTCAAGCAACAAATAATGCGATCGTTGGATCGTTATTTGTGGAGGGATTTAAAGCAGAAAGTGTATGTAAACAGTCCATACCTTTCTCAAGAACTTGAGAGTGAAATCAGGCGAGTGCTCAGTGAAATTACAGATAGAGTTGTAAAAGGTGCTTCAGAATGGGCTCTTTGCATTCAGAAAGATTGACATCATTTTCAACAAATGCTTTGATAAAAGGTAAGATTAACGTTAATGTACGTTTTCCTACCTCCTATTGCCTCATTATTTGTACGGTAGGTCTAATCTCCATCATTCGCCACACATACGTGTGCGAGAGCGCGTTTGCATCTCCCGAATAAACGCGCGCCCCTTCGGCGCTTTAGAACGCCGATAGGTTTGAAGATTCGCACTGTATCACTTCTTTCTATCGCTTTTAATCAATTAGAATTAAACATATTTAACATCAGCGTGTATAATTCTGCGGTATTGAAATGACTTCGGAAAATATTTATCATGATTAATAACGTAGACAGAAGAACAAGCGTTTTTATGAAGAATTTGAAGAATGTTATAATAATAATATAAATAATAGCAACAGGTAACACCTCAGGTTTTTACGTGAGCTCTCTGTGGATAAGAGAATTTCGGGACACCCTAAAAGAGAAACCGCTACCGCTGCTGATGATACTCATGTTGGCTAATAAATTCAGTGTCGTGCGGATTTAATGTGTTTACCTAAACAAGCTATGAATTAATCATTAAGCTTCATTACATATGTTATATTTGAGAAGTCTCAGTAATAGCAGGGTTAAACGTGCTTGAATGTCAGAAACTACGAGTCAAAATGAAAGGGAGAGTTCTCGAGAAGGAACTGTGGTTCAGAGAAGAACCAGAACATTGTAAATGTAATAATGTTAATGGTTTCAAACTTGGATCAAAGTTTGAGAGAAAGAAACTCTCTGAAACTTGCTTGGCGGATATGAGATGATGGAAGTAATACGCTGAGACTCTGTGGGTGCGTGTGTATGCCTGGTGGAAGAGGGAGGGAAAGTTAAGAATATGAGTGAGAGAAAGGAGGATAATATTCTGATTTCTATTTCATATTTACCTTACATTATGAACCCTACATTAAAAGTCTCTATTTATAAGGGATAATACTTATTTTGAATTTTTTATAGTTTATTGACTATAAAATCGCTGTTACCATAAACAATTAATAAATATTTTGAAACGTCAAAGTTTGTATACTTGTGGACACTGAAAGCTAAGCTTACGTACAGTGAATTTAGAATTAGAGTAAACCGAAAGCGCAGCATCTTTGGACTGGGCGAGGGCTGCCTCTCTCACCGTTCGGTACCCATAAACAGACGGCAAAGCTATATAAAAATGAATACCTGCGTATCTCCATTACCATATGTCTTGAAAACGATGTCGGATTCTTTGCATTCCGTGCGGTTTTTCTTCAAATTAACATTCGGCTTCGCTACTTTTATTTTTGCTACTACGTACCTATAGAACTAGAAAAGTATTGCATTCCGCCTTAACATTCGACACCAAGATTTTATTGGAACTACTTGTATTGAAGCTCCCTGAATCCAGTAATTTTATAAAAATATGTGTGTGTCTGTGAACAGCATAATTCAGAAAATGAATAGTCGGTTAAACACCTAATTTCGTTATAAGCTCATGTCTTTCAAGGATGCAACACGAAGATTTTCGTAAAAAATCCCTCTACCCTAAACTAACCTTTACACGAAAAAGTATTGATATTTTTTATTTTCTCAAAAATGGCTTACTGAACAAAACATTTAGATCTCGTTAAAGGATACATAGGACACCATTTCGGAGCTAGTTTTTGTTATTCCTTGGGTCAATTTTCAAATCCTACTTCATACTATTCCTTTATATATATATATTTATATTTTATTTAGCAATATAAGAAGAACGGAATTTCAATGCAATCACTAGCGCCCACTTTTAATAGTTTTGACTATCACTTTAGTTGACTTCATATTCTTCTTATACTTACAACGAAATGTATAAACATGTAATAGCGATTCAAATTATTAACAAGCTGTAGATAAAAGAATAAGATTTTGTATGAATACTTTACAGGAAGTTTTAGTGAGTAGAGAAAGCCATGTGAATTCAAAACTTCAGACGTTTTAATACAAAAGCTATGCGCTTAACTTTTACTTTTGAGATAGGTGATCTCCTGGGAAATGTGAAGTCTGAGAAATGACGATGGAATTTTTCACAATTCTTGCTTACACAAGGGTATTTCACATCATAAAACATTCATTACACCTAAAATTCCTATCGAATTGGCCATATGTACATGTTTTGAAACCTTCTATTTTTGTAAAACGGTGTGCATATGAACATTGTAGGTCAAAACAAAAAGTGCGATAAATGCCAAACTTAGTATTTAAGTTTGGCGTCTTCAAAATCTGAGACAAATACTACTTGTATGGATGCAAAATTGTTTTCATATTTTTGTTTTATTTTCTAAAACATTGCACCAACGGTTTTTAGAAATAAAAAGTTTATTGAATTTTCTGTGATTACCTCCAAAATTTCGAATCCGTGGCTTAACTACCTCCGCTACCCGTGACGTTTATTATTATTTTTTTAAACTTGAAGGTATATAATGTCACTTATTCTGCATTCTAATCCTTCTAATGAATTCTCATTTAAGCCATTGCTATGATTACTTACCATAATATTTGTTTCAAGCCGTCTGATATCCTTAGTGAAGTAATATATTGCATATAATTTTCTGTAACTTTTGTGACAAATTTTAAGATGGTACTTCCTGTAACAGTTCAATTCCCGGCAGGACCGTCCTCCCTGAAAGGTTTTTTCCAAGTTTTTCTTCTGACAAATGCCAGGAACGGGAGGTACCTTAAACTTTGACCTGGCATGTTACCTTTCCCAATTTTCATTTCATGTATAATCCTGCTCACCACTTGTGGTGCCTAATGCAGTAAGAACGAGCATTAAGCACTACTTAATTAAATTAAGACGGTACCCGATGTGTCTTCCCTACATCTAATTCGAGTTAGTACTTCGTCCCATTCTTATTAAATTTTGAATTGATGCTTTTGCATCTCACAGAGCTTATGATACTGAAAATAATTTGCATCCGGCGTAGTAACCGGTAAATCATTTAAAAACACGTTGCTAGTGCCAGCAGGTTCTCATTTTAAATGAAAATTTAACACCCGAGGCCTGCCGAGGATGATTATTTGCAAGAAATTACAATAGTAAAGGTACGTATCATGTACGGTCCCCCGGAACCGGGACAGAGTACCACACGCAGCCCAGTTGGCCCTTTATGCTTTCAATGTGACCCAAGGGCGACCAGATCCGGATGCCGACGAGCGCAAGCATAGACGGGGACACTAACGTTTCCAGATCGAACGCATCCTACGCTGCACGGTCCCTGCCACCAACCTCCATGGTCCACCAGAGCGGAGGCCCATGCTGAGGAGACACCTAACTGAGCGGTGCCGCAGCGACGCTAGGGAAGAAACCTTTACAGAGCGCAAGCCACCACCCAGCCACAACCCGCCGAACACCGTCGCCTGGTCCTACACCCTGAATCAGATGTCAAGAAAGATGATGGAAACAGGGAATGAGAGGAAGGGGAGTCGTGGTAGATGAACCACCCCTAGCAACCCAGAAAAAACACGAAAAACGCATGGGCCAGAGTGGGTGGTCACGGGGGATCAAACCCGGGAGCTCCCGAATGCGGGTCACAGACGTAAGCGCCTGAGCCATCGAGCTCGGTGATACAAGGGGTAAAAGCAAGGTTTTATTTTGTGAGTAGGAACGTTTGCGGAGCGAATTTCGCAATGCTATGAGCCAAATGATACCACTTCTAACACGCGTGGCATATCTCTTTTAAGACAGCGCTCGAATTTGTAAAATATCAATAATACTTTGATATGATATTGATTCCTGAAACTAACAGGTACCACGTTTAGAACGCATTCTTGAAACAAGAGAAATGACATTAAAAAGCGAGATGTCAGATTTTTGATGTTTTGTTGATTCGCTAGCAGTCGTTTTCAGTCAAAATATTTTTACCATGTTTTGCCTTCACCAGGCAAAGCCGCGATTAAATGCTATATCATATTGCTTTCTGGAGTTTTTGGGTAGGTACTTCTAGGTTATACTTTCTGTTGCGTCTGTAATTTTACTTCCATTTCAGTTTCTTCTGAATTAACAATTTCCGCTATTTAATCTTTATGTATGTTAGATAAAACAGTAACCTCTTTTATCAAAGAAAGCTGCCAATATAACGTTTAGGCTAACTTCACAACGAATTGCCATAAATTGGAGTATGACAATATGTATTGTGAACACATAATGCGAGCATCATGAGAAATAAATCATGTAAAAAGACACAATGAAAAGTAAAACCTAATCAAACCAAGTCAAGTTATTAAACATGTGCAAATACAAAGGATATTGCCATGTGATTGGAATTGAAACCAAAGTTTGTCACAATGCAGATTATCGCACTGGTGTGATAGTGTAAAGCTTTTAGCTGGTGTGTACTGTGTTAGAAGTTCTACTTTTAGGCCTTTCTGTTCTAAAAATATATTTAAATCTCGTGTGGCATGCAACATTTTATTCCCTTATTTCAATTCAACATTTAGACTCATTGTGACTGCATGGAAACATTGTGTCAAAAATGCTGGTTGTCTCAGAGATAATGGATCTAAATAAACTGTAATTAATGGCAGATATTAATAAGTATAAATTGAAATGTGAACGGACAAGGAACGATTGATTCCTGAAAATATTATAATAGATGCTCAGAGTGCAGTAAATTCAGTGATTCCTAAAAAGTCTGGTTTTGTATGTGATAAAGGGAATAAATCGGAAATTATATAAAAAGATTGTAACAATGAATTAAAACGCTTTAATTTCTTACTGTAATTAAAACCATCATTTAGGTTGCTAGGAATGATAACAAAAACAGTTTATTCGCTATATGAAAGTAGTCGATAAACACATCAATACCATAAATAAATATACATAATTGAACACATACATATTAAAAGAGCTAGTTAAATAAAAATTTGATATGACATTCTCTACCCTCTATCACTGATTAATGGGTGTACAAGTTCATCTTACTCAAGATATTTTTCCCTCTACTTCATTTCAATCCAAATAAACCTTCGCAGAAATAGCTTACATTACACATTTCGTTACAGACTCAAAGGAAACAGCGACAGTCAAATGGCATTCAAGTTCCATACTGGTTCCATGCAATCGCGGTAAGCAACTGAATGTTGAAAGAACCTTTACGGGTGTCTCAGAAATGGTTTATGCCACAAAAAACTTATTCGAAATAAAAAATGTGTGTTTTAAAGAGATCTATATTTCTTGTGTACTACATTTTTGTCTATCGATTATAAAAATTCCTTCCAAGCGAAGAGGACTTCACAGGATATTCACAGAAAATTCAAGATAATATAATTTTATTTGTCATGTAAACATCTTTAATATGTGGTATTTTAATCACAATCGTTAGAGCCATTTTTTAGAAAATAAAAATTTCGAAAAATGATCCATGTAAAGGGTAGTTTGGGGTGGAGAATTATCTTGAAAACCTTCGTGTTGCATCTTTGGAAGATATTGAACTTTTCGTTTCTGAGTGATGCTGTTCACAGACATACACACAAAGACATTTTTCTAAAGGTGCTTTTTTTGGATTCAGGCGTCTCAAAATATGTATTTCCGATGAAATCTCGGTATTGAAATTCTGGGTGGAATACAATACTTCCCGTATTTATTATACGTAGTGGAAAAGTAAAAATTACATAACACTTAACTAAAAGGCCACATATTGTTTCAGGTTGAATTTTAATATTAGCAGAATTCCTTAAATATGCATTTAGAGTATACTTTGAGACAGAATAAACTAAAGGCTTACCTAAGAATGTGTTTCAATGAATCCATAAATGACGCAGGCAATTTTCGCCTAAGCAGAATAAACGCTGAAATGACGTTATCCCTAGGAGTTTTATATCTAGATTTATTGCCCTTTTCCTGTGACAGCTCTTTTGTTGTGTTGGCAGTACCGCAGTTATCGGATGGAATGGCTTGTAAAACTGCAGAACTATAAAATACTATTTGCTGAGCAATCACGACATGACCGAGAATAAAACGCTCGTCATGGTCTCTGTGTGTATCCCAGGGGCATTAGCGAGCAGTAAATAGACAGTAAAACTGTCCAGGGAACAAGAAGCACACACATCCAAATAGAGGTGCAGTTTTTAAGTCGAAATTGAAGCTGTGCGCGTGTTCAAGTTTGCAATGGCAATATCAAGAATAACTAATACATAGCTTCAAATGTTATTATGTTATCAACCACGTTCTTAGTAGATGGATGAAGTATTGCATTCCACCCAAAAATTCTATATGGAGATCTCACCGGAAATACATGTTTTGAGACCATTCAATCCAAACAAAAAAGCATTATTACTTTCTCTATTACATACCTAATAAGTAGAGGAACTATTGCATTCCACCCAAAAATTTTATATTGAGATTTCACCGAAATTACATGTTTTGAGGCCCCCTGGATAAAAGCAGCATTTTTAGAAACAAACGGTCCGTGTATGTGTACGTGTCTGTATGTGTGTGAATAGCATAAATAAAAAACGAAGAGTGAAAATAAAATACACAACTTGGCATTTAAGCTCTCTATCTTTCACAGATGTAACACGAAGATTTAGGAAAATCTCTCCAACTCTAACTACCCTTTACTTTGAAATCTTTGATTTTCTAAACAATGGCTCTAACAATTTTGATTAAAATTCCATAGTTTAAGATATTATCATAACAAATTATCTTGAATTTTCTCCTTAGCCTGTGAAGACCTCTTCATTCTGAATTATGTTTGCTTAATTGGTAAACCGTAAGAGAAAAAAAAATCCTACTGCACAAAAATGTAGATCTCGTTAAGCATACAACTTATGTCAACTAACAGTTTTTGTGGTGTTAACCAAATCTGAAATATTATTTGTTATTTATTTGAATTTTAAAATCCTTATTGTTTTCTCAACAGATTCTTTTTCCCTGTGGCCATTCAAAGAGAAAGCAATTTCAAAGTAGTCATATAGCGACCCGTTCTTTAAACATTATACTATCGCTTAAGTCTACTGCATAGCCCTGAACCCCTTGTACTACAAGGAAAAGTATAATAAAACCATTTCTGCAAATGTAAATCTGGAGTAACACGAAGTAGATAGAACAATAAGCTTTTGTAATAATAGCTTGATGAAGAAGGAGAAGCGAAAGTAATGTGAATGTAAACGTCAAATTACCGAGAGGGATGGTTCAGGCGGTTTTGTCTGTGCCCGCATGCGGAAGGTTGCGAGATCAATCCCCGGTGACCGCTCACTCTGGCTCATGGGTTTTTCATGGTTTCCCCGGGTCGCCAGGCGAATGCTGGCGTGGCTCATCTTCTACCACGACTCTCCTTACTTTCATTTCCTGTACCCATCATCTTCCCTGTCATCTGTTTCAGGATTGTAGGACCAGGCAACGTGTTCGGCGCGTTGCGGCTGTGCGGTTGCTTGCGCTCTGTGGAGGTTTCTTCCCAGGGCTCTCTGGGTACCACTAAGTTAGGTCTCTTCTCAGCGTGGGGCTCCGCTCCAGGAGTCCCTGGAGGTTGGTGGCTTGTGGGCAGGGACTGTGCTGCAGATGTTGCGCTCTATCTGGAAACGTTAGGGGTCCCGTCTATGATTGCGCCCGACGGCATCCGGATCTGATCGCTCTTCGGATCTCTCCCAGGGACCACTTTGGAAGCATAAGGGGCCGGCTGGCGGTGCGGTGCTCTGTCCAGGTTCCGGGGTCCCTCCGTGACACGTACACATCAGATTTTTAGAAAAAGGTTCGTGTACGTGTGTGTTTGAGTAGCATAACTGAAACCAAATGTTGGATAAATGCCAATATTTAAGTTCAGTAGCTTCCACATATGCGCGACAGGAGCATTTCAAGATCTTTCCACTCCCTAACAATCCTTTACATGGAAAGATTTTTTTTATTTCCTCAAAAAGGCCTCTTGACGATTTTGATTAATATATCATATTTTAAGGTATTTATATGACGAATAAAATATATATATTGAATTTTCTGGGAATAGCCTGCGAAATCCTATTCATTCGAAAAAGATTTTTAGATCTCCTTAAAACACAGAGTTTTTAATAAGGTTTTATTTGAAGTTGGTGAAGCTTTATAAAAAAGCAAATAGAAAGTTATTACGTTAAATAATATTACAAATTGTTAAACCAAAAATAAGAATAGAGAGAAGAAATATTATTTTAGTTGAATTATTGTTTGATTCATATAAATGTTTTGTGACGTCAGATATTTGCCAGACATTCGTTCCGTTGGTATGAATTTGATAATGCCTTATCATACGTTTCTTGGAGTCTTAATTCACCATTCATTTCTTTACAGGCGATGGCACGCAAAAAGTATGGAGTCAACATACTTTTACTGCTTCAGCCTCCTTTATCCCCCTTGTACGAAATGTCTAATGAAACTATTTTTGTGAATGTTTATCTCGATTAATATAAAGGTGATAGGAAACCTTAGTAAGAATTGTATCGATCTTGCTAGACTGCACTTCATTACCTGCGCGAAATGTATACCCTTGAGACTAGCATTCATATCCAGTTTTATCTATTATGGCATGTATTTGCAAACTATGGTGAATTGTTTTATGAGCTAGGACTCAACGTATCAGATGTGTTACATTCACACGACTTTCTCTACGCCGTATCGCTTTGTACAAGTTGTTCTTTCCAAAGTTGATTTTCACTTTAATCAAGATAAACCTTTCCGCAAGCAGCTGCATTATACATTTCGTTATACAAAGGGAACAGCGATGGTCAGATGTGTAAGAACTGGACGCTTTACGCTGGACTTAAAATTTCATGCTTTGTATGCAATCACGATGTACAACTGAATATCGAAAGGACTTGAAAAGAATGACAAGGTGACATTAATAACGGATATCTCAGAAATGTGGCTAATGCCACAAAAAAGTTATTTGAAATAAATTTTACCGTTTTAATGAGATCCACATTTTTTGTGTAGTACGGTTTCGTCTATCGATTAACGTTTACCAGTTATACATGATTATACAAAATTCATTCCGAATGAAGTTTAATTCACGGGCTATACCCAGAAAATTCAAGATATACATTTTATTTATCATGAAAATATCTTAAATATATGATATACTATATATATATAAAAATCTTTAGAGCCGTTTTTGAGTAAATCAGAATTTTCGAAAAATATTCCATGTAAAGGTAGTCTGGGGTTGGGATATTTTCTTTAAAATCTTATTGTCGCATCTTTGAAAGACAGTGAACCTAAATATCAGGTTTGGTATTTATCCGACTTTTCATTTTTGAGTTATGCTGTTCACAGACATACGCACAGAACAAAACATGTATTTGCGGTGAAATCTCGTTGTCGAAGTATATAGTATAAACAGGGGTTTATTCCGAGTTCGTACAACTGCCCTAAGAGCTATATTTGACAAAAACAAACCATGAACTACAATGGATATATATCAATAGTGCGATGGCGTTACACATTGAGAAAGATCAGCTGGATACGTTACAGCTTTGGGTAAATACAACTTAGCGTTTATTAAATTGACAATCGTGTTGATTTTGAACTGCTTTGCGCTCACCGTAGCCCCCACGCTTTCATCACAGAAGACTGTGCTATGACCTCCATTACTATTAGCGATTCCTGTGTGCGGAATTCACATTTTTACCTTCTCTACCACGTACCTAGTAGGTAGAGAAGGTAATGCATCAACCCAAAAATTCGATAACGATATTTCACCGAAAATGCATGTTTTAAGGACCTTTGAAAATAAAAAAATAATTTTTAGATAAAGGTTCGCGCGCTCATGTACGTGTGTGTGTGTCTGTGAACAGCATAACTCAAAAATGAAAAGTCGGATAAATACCAAACTTGGTATTTAAGTATTTAGATTAATACCTTCCAAAGAAGCAACACGAAGGTTTTAAAAAAATCCCCCACCCCGGAGTACCTTTTACATGGAAGATTTTTCGAAAATATTTATTTTCTAAAAAACTACTGTAACGATTATGGTTAAAATACCACATATAAAAAACTATTTACGTTAGAAATAAAATGTATATTTTGAATTTCCTGGCAATAGCCTGTGAAGTCCACTTCGTTTAGAAGATTTTTTGTATAATCTTGTATGACTGGTATAAACGTTAAGCGATAGACGTAAACACACTACACAAGAAATGTAGACCTCTGTAAAACACGCAAAGTATTTCAAATAATATTTTGCTGTGGCATAAGTCATTTCTGAGATATCTGTTATTAAAGATTGAAGTGTTCATTTCTTGATCATTCTCTTAAGTTCTGTCAACAGTCAGATGTTTTTCGCGATTGCATGGAGACAGTATAGAATTTTAAGGCTAGCATATAGCCTCCAGTTCTTAAACATTTGACTATCGCTGCTCCCTTTGTATCTATAGCAAATGTGTGATGTAGCTATTTCTGCAAAGGTTTATTTCAATTAAAATGTAGCAGAAAGAGAAATACGTTTAGTAAGAATAGTTTGTATACCCACTACGAAAGGATAGAGAGAAAGTCATCTGAATGTTATCATATCAGCTTTTTTTCAATCTGATTCTACCTTTCCAAGTTATGGGATGTTTTCATATAGCGATAATTGGTTATTCAGAGTGTAAAAAGAAAATGGCTGCTTGGTTACCGGACACACATTTATCTAATATAAACGATGAATTTTTTTGTCTTTGAGAACGAAAAAGCTGAAGAGATTACGTCGTAGAGGTGATCCTATAAATGAACATGATGACATGAGATTCAAGTTGAGAATGAATACCACGCTGAAATGATTTGATGGTTATTTAGAGCATATTACAGGTGGGTAGATAAAATGAGATAAATAGTTATTGTTTAAATAATAACATATCTAGAATATTATCAACAGAATACATAGTACTGTGGAAACTGTGAAGTTAAATACTGCCTAAGATAAACCCCCAAAACAGTGTAGGAATTCACTAGTCTGACGGGAAGCGATGTAAAGAGTGAGGTTAAGTTATTATCGACAAAACACAAATAGTTATAAAGGAAATATCAGTACGAGGCACAGCTTTGCACAAAAGATGAGGTTCTCTCTGGTTTTGCTTTCTTCTACAGAAGTCATTCAGCGACACCTAGCTGCGTCTTCATAGAATCCTACTTCTCCTGAAGCGGTTATGTTGGTAATGGTCTGAGTGATAAATAATATACTTTTATTCACTCTCATAGTCGTGCCCCATGGCAAACGTCACAACATCTGTGTGTGTACTTTGCACTATGTGCTTGTATTTTTGCACAGTGCTTTTCTTTTACACTTTGGCCACCGCACGGCGACTCGCGCGCCGGCCGCCGCTATTTGGGTTCCCGCCGAACAATTATTCACGCAACCGCCTTACACTCCTATAGTTATAGTTACAATTACAATGATAATAACCACATGTCTTATTATAAAACATGTTGAAAATATTGTCCTTCTCTATCCACACATTTCTGGCATCTTCTCAGGAAATTTTCATTTACACTCGAGAGTTCAATATTTGAAACAGTGAATTTCTCGCCTGACCTTTTCTTTTAGTTCTTTCAGCGTGAGTGTGTTGTGTTTTGTGTGTTTGTGTGTGTTTTTTTCGTACCATTTATTTTTAAGTTCCCCATAGATGAAAATTACATACAGTTTATAATTACTCATCTTCAAAAATGTTCTGCATTAAACTTACCACTGTATGCGAGATTGGAAAAACAGGACCGACATTTAACATAGGTCAGCTGTTGAAAAAATGGTATAACTACTCGTATCTTTATATTTATTGTTTGTTCAGAAAACATGTCCTGTTATTCTGCATGCATTTAGTGCACATCGCACACTATATTTTGCTTAATGCAAGGGAGCGTATAAAATGGGGTTTCACTGTGCTTCAGTATATCTTATTTTGCGACAAAACATAACCATGCAAATGGAACCATGCTTGGCCAGAGAAAAATATTAAGTGTAGGTCACATACTCTATTATACTCCAATTATAGAAATTTACCCGATTATGATGATCACGTGAAAAAGTGTATGCAACAAACTCCATACATTGGAAGAACTAAGAGAAATCATCAGGCAAGAAATTCACTCAATTTTATATTGAACTCTCGAGTGTGAATGACAATTTCCTGAGAAGATGCCAGAAATGTGTGGATAGGGAAGGACAATATTTCCAACATCTCTATGATAAGGTATCTGCTTATTATCATTTTAATTGTAAGTGCAACTACGAGAATACGAGGTGGTTGCGCCAATATTGTAACTGCTTCGGCGGGAGTCCGAGCTGTAGAGGCCGGCACTGGAGAAAGAAAAGCACTGTATAATGTAAAAGGGCTTTCAACAAGAGTGTCCTATCTTTAACACGTGATAGCTGCCGCTGTTATGGAGTTATAGCAGTCATTTTTTTCATGTGGTTACAGTTGTTATTGACAAATAGCCATGGAACGTTACATCATTCAGCAACGCGTAGAAATTGTGAAAATTTATTATCAAATTGGATCATCTGTTCGCCAAACCGTACGTGTATTGCATGAAGTTTACGGTGTGCATAATCGTCCCTGCGAGAGAACGATTTGGCGTTTGATCAATAAATTTGAAAGAAGTGGTTCTGTCATAGATCAAAGAACGCCTTACGTAATCGACGTAAGCGCTCCAACGAAAACATAGGCGCCGTTCGTGAGAGTGTACGCGAGAACGGAAACAAATCAATTGCTCTGCGAGCGCAACTTGGCTAATTCTGCATCTGGACTTGAAGTTTCACGCTTACAAAATGGTGTTAACTCAAGAACTAAAGCCCAACGACCATAGGTTGCACCGTATATTCGCTGACTGGGCTATGGAGCAATTGGAAGTTGACCCGGATTTTTGTCGAAAAATCATCTTCAGCGACGAAGCCCACTTTTGGATGGATGGTTCTGTTAACAAACAAAATTGCCGTTATTGGAGCAATCACAACCAATGCAAATTCAAGAATGACCACTTCATCCCCAAAAGGTTACTGTGTGGTGTGGATTTTGGTATGGTGGAATCATTGGTTCATATTTTTTCCAAGATGAACATAGAGAAGCTCTAGCTGCCAATGGAGAAAGATGCCGGGCTCTTAAAAGGGACTATTTTTGGCCTCAATTGGATAGTATGGATCTCAGAAACATCTGGTTCCAGCAAGATGGTGCCACATGTATATTGCTCTCGAAACAATCGATCTTTTGAAGAAGTTCAGAGGTTTCATCTTTTCCCGTGATGGTGATGTTAACTGGCCCCCGAGGTCATGTGATTTAACGCCGTTGGATTACTTCTTGTGGGGTTATGTTAAATCTCGAGTTTATGTCAACAAGCCAGAAACAGTAAATGATCTTATGAATAACATCACGTGTGTTATTCGTGAAGTTGGACCTAATTTATGTTCTTCTGTCATTGAAAATTGGGTCACCGTATACGCGGAACCCAACGAAATCGCGGAGATCACTTAATTGATGTTCTCTTACACACGTAATCACATTAATTATGTTCCAAAATAAAGAAAGAAATAAACCTCTATCATTTATAGAACGTGTTTTATTTAAGTTCAAAGATAGGACACTCTTGCTGAAATACCCTACACTTGTAGAATTATAATTTTGCTTCCGAACACACTTGAGAGTATTTATAATTAATTCAGAGTATAGCAAACAGGTCAGATAAAAGGTAATAACAGTTTAGCAACAAATGATGGTGAAAACAATGCAAAATGCTACACAAGTTTCAGTAGAACAAAGCCGTAATTACGTATCAAGCTAGCCATGAATTATTCCCAATATAGCGTGCATTAGCTAACAGTGGATTAGCTATCTAAGGAATATAACTTATTGTCTCATTTATACTCTAGTTAGGATATTCCGAGATATATTCCGAGCTCGTGTGTTGATACGAATGATGTTACGCATCATCAAAATAGTCAGAAAACACACAAAAGGACAGTATAGATTTACTAGTCAGCCACGATATGAGTGCGTGCAGTGGGAAGAGGAACTAAACGGTTACGGACCAAGTGCCCGCGGCAACGGAAGGACAGTCAGGTAAAGAAAACATCTCCAGTTCTGAGTTGCATTTAGTAGCGAAGCTGAGGCGTGTAAATGTTTCATTGTGCAACGGTACATCCCCTTAAGACCTTGCCCCTCACTCTCCTCTGATCCCATGCCTTAATGACGTTAGGTACTTTTAATAAAAACATTGACACCCTCCTCCAAGCGCACCCACACGTGGCCGACTAATACCAAGGCAACCACACAAAGAAAAGGAAACACAATGACAGGCCTAGGCTAGAGCGCCTACGAATCACAAAACAGCGACGGAGCAGCAGTAAACATATGTCCACCTGCCACTACACACGGTTAAACGTTTTTTAAATAGTGGAGAATAGGGCACAATAGTAGAGTAAAGTATTTTTCTTTTCTTTTTCAATTAACCCTTTACGTATATACTGTACCACTAAATATTTTCATGCCTGGAAAATTAAACAGCAGCCATCGAGTGTAGAATACCAAGAACGTTGCAAAATAAAACTATTCATGGAACCAAAATTAAATTTCAACTATGAAGCAGAAAAGTGAATTTTAAATAGCAGAGATAGACGAAAGATTGAGTCTGCAGAAATGAGATCCAGCTGTATATTTCCTCAGGGAGCAGCTGAGGAACACAATAATTAGACTATAATTAAACAATTTTAATCTTCCCTTAAATTCGCATAAAACGAACGAAAAAGCGGCATATACGAAACGTTCTAGGTTATCAACTTTAAAGACGATAGACACAATTGCATCTTATTAGTAAGTAAACGAAATTTGCTTTGGAAACATGAAAAGCTGGCTTCATCCCTTACAAAAGAAGGAAGTATGACAGCGTGCAAGTTTTTCTTTATCCTAAAAATGAAAGCTATTAGATTTTTCACATTTTTACTTTCTCTACTGCTTTCTATAGTAAGTAGAGGGAGTGTGTTGCAAATTGATAGCAAGATTTTACGGAAATACATATTTGTAGGTCCCCTGAATAAAAATAAGTTCTTTGAAAAAGATCCATGTGTGTCCGTGTGTCTGTGAACAGCATAACTTAAAAGCTAAAAGACTGTTATACACCAAACTTGGTATTTAAGTACAGCGTCCTCAAAAGATGGGACACGAAGATTTTCAAGAAAATCTCCCTGCCTTGAACTAGCCTTTACATGGAAAACTTTTCGTTTCGTTTGATTTTCTCAAAAATGGCAGTGAGTATTTTGATTAAACTACCATATGTTCAAAATATTTGCATGACAAATAAAATGTATGTCTTAAATTTTCTGGACTAGCCTGTGAAGTAGCCTTCATTTTGAATGAATTTTTATAACTTGTAAACTGTAAGAGATAGACAAAACTTACTGCATAAATGATGTAGAGTCGTTAAAGCACAGAATGTATGTACTTTTAAAACTTTTTGTGGTGTTAACCATATTCATATGTTCTTTATTATACTTTTTTTCAACTGAAAAATCGTTATTCCTCGTTATCGTTATTACTCGTGATCATGCAAAGAGAACGGAGTTTTAAAGCTATCACCTAACGACCTGTTCTTAAAAGATTTGACTATCGCTTAAGCCTACTGTATTCCCTTATTCACATTCTACCTTCAAGGAAATATCTAACATAATCATGTCCTTAAACGTTTATCTCAATTAGCATAAAACAGAAGAATAAGATTTTGTATGGATAATTTAATGAAGAATGGGTAGAAAAAGTCATGTGAAGTAACACATCAAATTTTTACGTACAGGATGGTTCGGTAAATACTGAGCATTAGGTTGGGTGGCCTAATTCCCGGTCGCTATAGAGGCTTCTATTGTGAAGTACTGGAAACATCGGCGGTTCCGAGTGGCATTTACTGGCGAGGCTGGAATGAAGTACTGCTTTCATTTCTCTATCCCCTTGCCCCTCACTTCCATCTGACCAAGACCTTGATGACATTTATAGACAAAAGTAGAGGTGCCCACTTATATAGTGGCCAACTGTTAGTGATACCCACCTCGGTGAACATACAGTCCCTACCAAGAGGCCACCCAACCTACTGTTCAGAATCTATCCCAGTCATTACACTATTGTATTCCGCCCTAGATAACCGAGGATATCTCGGAAGTGGCTAATGCCACGCAAAAAATACTTATCTTATATAAATTGTACTCCTTAAAAAAACTATTTTCTTAGTAAATTTTGATTATGTCGTATGTTTCCCCTGTTATATAAAATTATATACAATCCATTAATATGAAGACTTCAATAGGCTTTTCCGAAGGAAATAAAAAGGTTACATTTCTTATCATGTTAATATCTCATAAACATTAGGTAATAATAAAACTTAGAATATTTTTAAGAAAATAAAACATTACGCCAGTCATGTAAGAGGTGATTTGAAATAGGGGAATTTTCCTCATAATCTTCATCCTTAAGCACTATCAAATGCTGTATTTGATAGTACTCTCTACTTCATGTAAATCGAGATAAAAATTTGCAGAAACTGTTTTATTACACTTACCGCTGTAGCTACAAGGGTGATACAGGAGGTGAAGCGATAATCAAAGCTTGTTGCACGCTATCTTTGTAATTCCAGGCCATTTGCATGGTATTTCAAGAAACCGAGGAATAGTGTCTTAGCGCTTCAAAATGCAGAAGGGTAGGAAAATTCAAACTAGCAGCAACGATATCTAGAAAATGCTTCATGCCACAAAGAATTGTGTTTAACCAGTTTACATCTTTACTCTGCAGAAATTTCGTTTCAATTTACCATGATTTACCGGTAATACAAAGTAATACAAAATTAATTCAAAATGAAGAAAACTTTACAAAGTATTGTAAAAAAGACTGAAGACATAAATGTTGTTAGTCCTACAAATATGTTAAGCATATGTGTTTTAATAAAAGTCATATATTTCTGAAACAAATAATGCAAGTTCATGCAAAGGGCAGTTTTGGACGGGAGAATTTCCTTAAAAATCTTGATTTTTAAACTATACCTTTGAAATTTGGCATTTATCTGACTTTTAGTTTTTGAGTTACGCTCCTCAGAGGCGCACGTGCGCGGAGTTTCTTCCTTTATACTTACCTTATTTATTTGTTTATGTATTTATTCAGGGGACCTTAAAACATTCGTTTTCGTCTCCATGCAGAACTTTATTTGACTACAATACTTCCTTTACCATACATATACCGGATGAGTCATTTAATAATTTTAAATGGATTCGTAGGATTTAATCATGCGTTTGAAGAGGCATATAACAACTGTGTTTTGTCTGCCATTGTAGATAGTTGAAGGTTAATGTATTTATTTATTTATTTATTTATTTTTGCTAGCAATCTTCCTTAGAATATGGCTATACATCAGCCCAAGCTGTTATCTTGGCATATTCTACCCATATTGCATTCTTTAATTCTAACATAAATAATAAAATAATTATTATGATTATTATGAAATAGTAGTAGTATCAAAATAATAATCTAATAATACTAATATTGTAATAATGATAGTATAATTACATAACTTAACATCACATGATGAAACTAATTCACATCCCTTTTTATTGCCCTAAACATTTCTTTTTTACTTTGGACAGATACTCCCCTACCTTTTTACTGTCTTTGTTAAAAATCTTGCTTAAGGCTACTTTCCTGTCCATTTTAACCATTTCCCATTTACAGCTTGCTTTCTCCAATGCTGTGTACTATTACAATCAAAAACGTTATGTTCTAAATCTTCTCTTTCCCCACATTTGGACA
The DNA here is from genome assembly GCA_030765065.1 of Deroplatys truncata. Taxonomy (NCBI): domain Eukaryota; kingdom Metazoa; phylum Arthropoda; class Insecta; order Mantodea; family Mantidae; genus Deroplatys; species Deroplatys truncata. The sequence continues at coordinate 222,593,412 of CM060975.1, forward strand.
CTGGTTCTGTGGGAACCCATTTCTTATTCCTATTAGTCTCCATACACCTGCTCGTACCCAGGTTATACTTTCTCTTTGTTCCTTATTTGAGTTATCCACATACAGTTCTCTAGACCATACATTTTTTATTAATATATATGATTCCAAGGAACTTTTCTTCCCAATGTTACTAAATAAATTTTGTATCTCTATATCCTAAAACCTCCGCCTAGCTTTTTCCAAAATCCCTTAACATTATTTTCCCTCCTTCTCCAAATTTCTCCCAGACCGCTATTTTCCAAATAAGTTTGGAAGGTTAATTACGAACAATTTGTGTTAAATGCATCCGCTACCTTTCTGTCACTTACATCTAATGTTTAGAATTACACCACGTGTTCAAAGTGGTGACCTTGAGCATAGATACATGATGTAAAGTGATTCTGAGTGGAAAATATGTCCTCCTTCACGCAAACAACTTTTGTCTGAATTATCTTCTTCTATCACTACAAATAGCCGTGGTTTTCAGGCGACCGGTTTTAAATGACTCACCCGGTATAAGAAATAGAGAAAGTAAAGGTTACGAGTCTGGAAGAATTATAAAAACATACTCTTGTTTTGTTGTAGTAATATTAAAGAGTGTTCTGAAGCGTAAATACTACGGTTAGCTTTCTCGAACTTAAGTGTAGAAAATATGTTTCTAATTATACCAAGAGCACTTACCTACTATGAAACCAGAGACTAACTGAAGTGCTGAAGTAAATGGCTCTTCAAGAACCTCACATGTTACTTAGCGAAATTTTCAAAACCTTATCATAGTTAGAAAAAAAGTATAAGGCTACTTTGCGAGAGATTTAGAGGCGTGTACAGCAGATGCAGTTAAGAGTATTAGACGGTAGTGGGATAGCAGTAATAGCTACCCTGAGGCTGTGCTCTCTTTATGAAGCAAAGACTGATGCTTTGAGAGCGGTGCGTATAAGGTTAATGAAGAGAAGGAAAACCAGCCTTCCCGTTAGCGATGAAATCGACAGAGGATGTTTCAGTTAAGGGTAACACGGTTGATGAAGAAACGGGTGCCGTGGTCCCTACAGGCTAAGTTACACAGCATTAACCCCTTCCAATTCCTTTCTTCCCCCGCGTCACGTGACAGAAACAAAAGACAGTTGATGAAACGCTAACAGAATGCATCGTTGCTTCATTACGGTTGGGTACTTCGGGAGTAATGATGGAAACAGCCTGCATCAAAACTCTCAAACACACCGGATTTATACCCAAGAAGAATTATGTATAATGTTAATATTTTCTGCAAATTCTAATACTCTATGTGGTGCCTGAGTCAGAAAATAGCATTGGTCAAAAAAGAAAGAAAAAGCGTTTTAAGGAAATACTCAGGTGCCAGAAAAGCTGTTTTTTTACTTTCTCTACTACGTATAGTAAGTAGGGGAAGTATTGTATTCTACCCAAAAATTCGATACCGAGATTTCACCGGGAATATATGTTTTGAGACCCCCTGAATAAAAAAAAGCATTTTTGGAAACATGTCCGTGTGTGTGTCTGTGTGTGTCTGTGAACAGTATAACTCAGAAACGAACAGTAGGATAAATACCAAACTTGGTATTTAAGTTCAGTATCTTCCAGAGATACGACACGAAGGTTTTCAAGAAACTCCCCCACCCCAGATTACCCTTTACATGGAACATTTTTCGAAAATTTTAATTTTCTCAAAAATGGCTCTAACGATTTTGAATAAAATATCATATGATTAAAATATTTTCATGACAAATGAAATGTATATCTCGAATTTTCTGGGAATGTTTCCAAAAGTATTCTTCATTGTGAACGACTTTTGCATAACTGAAAAATCGTAAGAGATAGACCAAATTTTACTACACAAAAAATGTAGATCGCGTTAAAATACACAATTTATGCCATATGCATTTTTGTTGTTGAGTTAACCATTTTCGAGATATTGCAAGGTATTCCCTTAAATTTTCCAATACTTTTTCTCAAATGGGAATTCGTTATTCATTTTTACTTTCTCTAGTACGTATAGTAAGCGGGGGAAGTATTGCATTCCACCCAAAAATTCGATATCGAGATTTCACGCTAAATACATGTTTTGAGACCCCTGAAATCAAAAAAAGCATTTTTGGAAACATGTCCGTGTGTGTGTCTGAATGTATGTATGTATGTGTGTGTATGTGTGTGTGTGTGTGTGTGTGTGTGTGTGTGTGTGTCTGTGTCTGTGAACAGCATAACTCAGAAATGAACAGTCCGATAAGCACCAAACTTGGTATTTAGGTTCAGTGTCTTCCAGAGCTGCGACACGAAGGTTTTCAAGAAAAGACCCCACCCCAGGTTACCCTTTACATGGAACATTTTTCGAAAATTTTAATTTTCTCATAAATGGCTCTAACAATTTTGATTAAAATATCATATATTTAAGATATTGTCATGATAAATGAAATGTATATCTCGAATTTTCTGGGAATGTCTCCAAAAGTATTCTTCATTGTGAACGACTTTTGCATAATTGGTAAACCATAAGAGATAGACAAAATTAAATTTTACTACACAAAAAATGTAGATCGCGTTAAAATACACAATTTATGTCATATACATTTCTTTTGTTGAGTGAAACGTTTTCGAGATATTGCTTGTTATTCCCTTAAATGTTCCAATACTTATACTTTTTCTCAAAATCGTTATTCATTTTTTTACGTGCTGGACATGCAAAGAGAATGGAATGCGCCACATAGCAACCAGCGTTAAAATATTTGATTATGGCTTAAAACCTACCATATTCCCCTTGGTCTACAAGAAAATTAGCAATAAGATTAACATCTCGATATCTCGATTAACATGAAGCATATGGAGAATAAGCGTTTGTAAAAATAGTTTGTACAAGAGTATAGAAAGTCATGTGAGTGTAACACATCATTTTTTTACGTACTGACATGCAAAGAGAATGGAATGCGGTACATAGCAACCAGCTTTTAAAAGATTTGACTGTCGCTTAAAGTCTACCATATTCCCCTTGCACCTACAAGAAAATTAGCAATAAAATTAACATCTCGATCAACATGAAGCATATGGAAAATAAGCGTTTGTAAAAATAGTTTGTACAAGCGTAGAAAAAGTCATGTGAGTGTAACACATCAGACTTTTTTATTTATGTCACTAGTTTTACTTTCTGTACCACGTACATAATAGGTAGAGAAGGTATTGCATTCCAACCAAATTTCTATATTTAGGTTTTGGGGGAAAATCGTGTTTTGAGGTCCCCTGAATCCGAAAGAAAGTATTTTTAGAAAAAAGTGCGCGTGCACGTGCGTGTATTTGTGTGTGTATTCATGTACAACATAACTTAACAACGAAAAGTCGGATAAATACCTAACTTGGTTTTTTTAGTTGAATATCTTCTAAGGTTGCCACACGAGGGTTTCAAAGAATATTCCTGACCCAAACTACCCTTTGCATGGAAGAGTTTTCGAAATTCTTGATTTTCTAAAAAATGATAACAATTTTGATGTCATATATTAAAAATATTTACATAAAAAATAAAACGTATATCTTGAATTTTTAGGGAATAGCCTGTGAAGTCATCTTCATTCGGAAGAAAATTTATATAATTTTGTATAACCGGTAAACGTTGAGAAATAGACGTACTGCACAATATGTCTTTAAAGGTGAGTCCACACTGTTCAACATATCAACAGTTAACATTCAACAATTAACAAAATGCCTCATTCAACATGTTAAATGCCTTCAACATGTTGTAACTGTGAAGGTTTAACATTCTATCCACACCAGTTGACTTGTTGGTGCAACAAAATCTAACTAAAAGCAAAATGGACTCCAGTGATTAGGATTTGACAATTGCTATTTGTATCTAGTTTGTAATAAAAAGAAAAGTGGAAGGTGATGAGGCTCTATCTTGTTAATCAGCAAACGAGTGAAAATATTTTGAATGAGTTTAAAATTCGGAGCAGATTTGACTTCAATTTCTTGAGAACAAGTCAAAGTGGCTTCAACTTTGTTTTGAGCAAGGTTTCTAACCTATAATTCACAAAAAGGACATACATTTGAGAGCAGCCATTCCAGCTGCCAGACTTGAGCCTTTTTGCAATTCTCTAGCAAAGTGAGGTTATTATTTTTTTTTCTGATATTGCCTCTGGAACAACAAAAAATGCACATAGTTTGGTATAATTGTCCATCCTTTTTATTACATATATTACAATGTTCCATAATGATAGTCTCAAAGATTTTATTAATGAAAGCGTCTTTTCTTTCGTCCATTCCATAACTTCACATGAAGCAAGCCAAATCAAAGATATAAGCACAGAACAAGTCAACATGGAACTACCGAACACAATAGCATGAAGGAATCACAATAGCTGCCATGTTTACAGTCTGGAAACTTCCGAAGTTCATCCAATCACATACACAGAGAGCGAATTGACTTAACAAGTTTTCCATTAAAAGCGGAAAACATCCAACATGTTAAAAGTGTCAAGCACAAATCTTTCGGTTAACATGTTAGGTCAATTCTGTGATCGAAATTTGGCCAACATGCAAACTGTTAACATGTTGCACTTGACAAGTTTTGTTAAATTTTAATCAGTGTGGACAGGGCTTAAAACACACAATTTATTTCAAATAACTTTTTTGTGCCACAAAATATTTCCGAAATCTCTGTTATTAATGGTTCTCATTTTTCAATACTTCATCATTCTATAAAGTCCTGTCGATATTCACTAGTTCTTCGTGATTCAATGGAAAGACTATAGGATTTTCAAGGGCAGCATATAGCGTCCTGTTCTTAAACATTTAACAGTTGCTGTTTCCTTTGTATCCAAATGTGTAATTTAACTATTTCTGCAATTGTTTATTTGGATTAATGAAGTGATAAAAATAAGCTTTCTAAGAAGAATTTATTGGAGGGTAGAGAAAGTCGTGGAGATGTAACACATCAGACTTTTTATTTTAGAAATTTTATTTCTTCTGCAGCTTCCCTTTACGTTCTATAGTACATATTATCCAGTCTCTCTTAAATGTTTAACTCACTTGTGTGAATAACTCCAAGTATCACATTAAAAAAAATATGTGTTACGTTCACATGACTTTCTCTACCCTATGTCGTTTAGCCTATGTCGTTTTATTCTTACGAAGGTTTATTTTCTTATCTTCTTCATATTAATTGGGATAAACGCTTTCAGAACAAGCTACATTATTCGTTATAGATAAAAAGTAAATAGCGATAGTAAAAATATGCTTAAGAACTGGACGCTATGTACTGGGCTTAAAATTCTATGCTTTTTGCATACAATCGCGAGAAATAACTGAATGTCAACAGCACCTTAAAATAATGACAAAAGTATTGAAAAATTCGAGCCATTAATAATGGATATCTCAGAAATGGCTTACGATTAAAAATAAGCTTTGTTTTTTAAAGAGACCCATATTTTTTGGGTAGTACGTTTTCGTCAATCGCTTAACATTTACCTGTTATACAAGATTATGCAAAATTCCTTCCGAATGAAGAGGACTTCGCAAGCTATCCCCAAAAAATCAAAGATATATCCACATTTTATTTGACAAGTAAATATCTTTAACATATGGAATTTTAATCAAAATCGTTACAGGCGTTTTTAAAAAACACAAAAACTTCTAAAATTGTTCATACAAAGGATAGTTTGGGGTCTGAGGTTCCCTTGAAAATTTTCGTGTCGCATATTCGGAAGACTCTGAATATAAAAACCAAGTTTGGGTATTTAACGGCATTTCGTTGTTTAGTTATGCTTCTCACAGACACATAGGTACACACACACTCACAAACACGTGGGTTTTTTTAAACTGTTGTTTCATTTATTCGAGGGTTTCAAAACGTGTGTTTCCGTTGAAATCTCGGTATAGAATTTTTGGGTGGAATCCAATACTTCGTATAAGGTTAGCAGCAGAGAAACAAGTCTGTGTGTGTGTCTGTGAAAAGCATAACTCAGAAACGAACAGTCGGATAACACCAAACTTGGTATTTAGGTTCAGTATCTTCCAGAGATGCGACACGAAGGTTTACAAGAAAATCTCCCACCCAAGATTACACTTTACATGGAACATTTTTCGAAAACTGTAATTTTCTCAAAAATGACTAACGATTTTTATTAAAATATCATATGTTTAAGATATTTTCATGACAAATGAAATGTATATCTTTAATTTTCTGTGAATGTCTCCAAAAGTATTCTTCATTGTGAACGAATTTTGCATAACTGGTAAACCATAAGAGATAGACAAAATTTTACTATACAAAAAATGTAGATCGCGTTAAAATACACAATTTATGTCATACACATTTTTTTTGTTCAGTTAACCATTTTCGAGATATTCCTTGTTATTCCCTTAAATTTTCCAATACTTTTTCTCGAATGTGAATTCGTTATTCATTTTACTTTCTGTACTACGTGTAGTAAGTAGGGGAAGAATTGTATTCCACCCAAAAATTCAATACCGGGATTTCATCGGAAATACATATTTTAAGCTCCCTGAATCCAAAAAAAGCATTTTTGCAAACATGTCCGTGTGTGTGTGTGGGTTCTGTGAACAGCATAACTCAGGAACGAACAGTCGGATAAACACCAAACTTGGTATTTGGGTTCAGTACCTTCCAGAGATGCGACACGAAGGTTTTCAAGAAAATTCCCCCACCCCAGACTACCCTTTACATGGAACATTTTTCGAAAATTTTAATTTTCTCAAAAATGGCTCTAACGATTTTGATTAACATATCATATGTTTAAGATATTGTCATGAGAAATGAATTGTATATCTTTAATTTTCTGGGAATGTCTCCAAAAGTATTCTTCATTGTGAACGACTTTTGCATAACTGGTAAACCATAAGAGATAGACAAAATTAAATTTTACTACACAAAAAATGTAGATCGCGTTAAAATACACAATTTATGTCATATTCATTTGTTTTTTTGAGTGAGCCGTTTTCGAGATATTGCTTGTTATTCCCTTAAATTTTCCAATAATTATACTTTTTCTCAAATTCGTTATTCTTTTTTTTTATGTCTTGGACATGCAAAGAGAATGGAATGCGCCACAAGGCAACCAGGGCTTAAAATATTTGACTATCGCTTAAAACCTACCATATTCCCCTTGCATCTACAAACAAATTACCATTAAGATTGACATCTCGATATCTCGATTAACATGAAGTATACGGAGCATAAGCATTTGTAAAAATAGTTTGTATAAAAGTAGAGAAAGTCATGTGAGTATAAAACATCAGATTTTTTTTATGTACTGGATAGGCAAAGAGAATGGAATGCGCCACATAGCAACCAGCTCTTAAAAGATTTGATTATCGCTTAAAGCCTACCATATTCCACTTGTACCTACAACAAAATTAGCAATAAAGTTAGCATCTCGATTAACATGAAGCATATGGAGAATAAGCGTTTGTAAAAATAGTTAGTACAAGAGTAGAGAAAGTCATGTGAGTGTAACACATTAGACTTTTTTGTCTTGGATATGCAAAGAGTATTAATCTGTAGCAAAGAAAATGGTGCTGCACATACAACCAGCTATTAAGAGATATGCCTATGCTTAAAGGCTACTGTATTTCTACATTGCCCTTGCAAATACAAAACAAGGGGAACATAGTAGGCCTTAAGCGATAGTCAAATATTTTTTATACTGAGAAATAAACGAACTGCTATGATTTAGTGAATCTTCTATCGGCTTTTGCTTCAACGGAATGCTGATTTGAACTAATTTCGTAAGGTCGTTTCATTTTATTAATTCATATCTTATTGTTCGTTATAGTAGCATTCTAAATGTTCCTGTTTTAGTTTATATTTTTGTTTCCACGGTTTAAGGGCTGTTTAATTTTATTCATTCATATATTATTTGTTATAGTACCATTTTCAGATGTTTCTGTTTTGATTTCTGTTCTTTGCTTACTGGTTTACGTTTTAAGGCTTTTCATAATGCCTAGTAAGAAACGAACTAGTTTTAATTTTAATGTTAAGAAATTGTTTTCTGTAAAAGCAACCAAAGTGATTGCTGGCACCTTGAGCCAAAATAACGACATATTTGGTGAGGTTAAAGACACAGTGCACAAGCAACTCGGTGATGGCGTTATGTTTTTCTACTGTAATAAATATTGATGCTTCTAGTTCTGAAGCAATTGATAAAATTCTTCATTTAGGCAATTCAATTTCAAATTATTCTGGTGTTATGCCATATCCACCTTACTTGTACGCTGATGAGATATTGTAATCGATGATGTAAAAGTAATCTGTAATGCAGTGACAAATAATTTTGTATTACAAGGGATCATACCGAGGGATTTAGGCAGTGTGTTAAAAACATTTTTTATGTCCTGGACATGCAAAGAGAATGCAGTGATCCATATAGCAACCAGCTCTTAAAAGATTTGACTATCGCTTAAATACTACCATATTCCCCTTAAACCTACAAGAAAATTAGCAATAAGATAGAGTCTGCAAACGTTTATCTCGATTAACATCAAGTAAATGGAGAATAAGAATAGTTTGTACAAGAGTAGAGAGTGTCATGTGAGTGTAACATATCAGATTTTTTTGGATTCAGGAGGCCTCAAAACATGTATTTCCGGTGATATCTCGGTATCGAATTTTTTAGTGGAATGCAATACTTTTCCCTACTTACTATACGTAGTAGAGAAAGTACAAAAAAATCAAGCTTTCTCACGCTAATGCGCCAGCTTTCCACTAATCTTTGTATGCTTGGAATTGCCCCTTTGAATTTTGCCACACTTTTAAACCACGAAGGGATATCAACACACCTCAAATACGGCATGGTTGGGCCACCTGGTATACCATCCTCGTAGATGTTGGAGATGTTCTCTTTCTGCCTCCGCACATCTCTCACACCTTTTAAGAAAATTTGCATTAGTCCATATAATCCCTGAAGGACAATGGTCTCTTGGCTGGCAAGGTGGCTGTTATGGCGATCCCGTTAGCCAGTGCGATAAGGATTATCATTTCTCCATTACTGGTACCAATAGTTTCCACTCGCGTCGGTTATTAGCCTTTGTAGTCCGGTTGGTCCCAAATTGAAGTTTTCGGTCGTCTGCCCATCTTCTCTTCTGTCGTCCTACTTTACTATGCCCGGTTTTTGGGTCCCAAGCTATATTTATGTGTCCATCTGGTGTGGTCCATTGTGGTCCATCCTCATGACGGGGCCTGCTCACTTCCATTTGGTGTGAATGGTTGATATATGAAGTCATTGATGCCTGTCATCTTCCTCGGGTCTTCCTTGCGGACTCATTCATGAAGACTGATACCAAGAATCTTTCTCTTCATTGCCTTTGACATGTGTGTTTTCGTTTCTCTGCCTGTTAAGGACCAAGTAGGAGGGTTAGAATGCAACTGCCCATTATGCCTTTCTTTAGTTTAATGCTGCATGCCTTGTTTGTGAGAATAAGTTTCAAAACCCAGAATTTGGACCATGCTGCTGAAATGCGTCTTTGGACTTGCTTGGCGTAGCATTACTGAATGACCTTATTTGGCCAAGATAGGTGTATTCCTTGACATACTGTAGTTCTTCGCTGTTCACTTTGATAATTTCTTCACTACTGTTTGCCATTACCATTACTTTATAGGGGCTCAAATACATTCCTGCTCCCTTGCTTTGTTGGGGTAGTACCTGTATGCCTCGTCTCAAATCTAACAGTTATTATTTCTTCATGGCCATGCAAAAACCATGCTTCGTCCGTAAATAAATGAAACGCTCAAATGAGCGATCATTAGCATTATCTAACACTTAGTTGCAAAAATTAACCCGACTCACATTATCGCGTAATGTGGCGCATCTTGAAATTGTTGAACTACAATTATCTTTTGGCGTTTTAGTTTATAAAGTTTGTTGAAATTACAAGACAAGGTTTGTGAAACTCCTGATTCTTATCCAAAATTTCTACCCTTTGAACTTTTCTCAGATGTTATCGAGTTTTACCTTTGTAAGAACACTGCGATTTACTTTTGGTTTCTTATTAAGGATAGTTGCTGTTTCCTTAAATCCTTTCACAAGATTACGAATCGTTTCTCTCTGAGCCGCACGAACATTAGAAATCTGTCCATAAATCGCCGTCTCACATCTCTACAAGAGTTTGTTGTCACATAGTAATCATACATGAAGATTCGGTGTACCAAATTATACACTGCAAAGCGTGGTCTCTCAAAGTATCACCCTGTGTACAAAGACTTTGCATCAATTGATCCTCCGGCACACGCAGGCAGGATAGTGGAGCGGTAAGAGAACCTGTTAGAAAGACTGTAGTGCAGAGCAAACAATTTCCCGTAAATCGGCCACGCGTCCAAACGAATGCTATGCGCTGGTGACAGTGGTAGTGGTAGTCCTGTCTAGCCTTTGGCGCTTATGGGGTCATCCTAAAGTGTTTTCTGTAAATAGGGAACAGTCACTGATTCCAATACGAGGCACGACTGATGGCAGGTGATTAGCCCACCGCTCTTATATAGCGCCACGGGAGAGAATCAGGACGCTACAGTGTGAAATGCCGATGGCTTTGCTCAGGGATGTTCTTTGTAGGCATGAGGTTAGTTTAGTGCAAATAAACCTTACTAGGAGCAACGACTTAACTTTGCTTCCAAAGAAAGCCAGATTAAGGATTTTTACGTCCGAAAAAATGCATTACTCTCCGCCGGGTTTGAACACCCGACCTTGGGAACCAGAGGCTAAGCATGGCAACCACTAGCTTACAACCGTTCCAGAATAAGAATCAGATGCGTCTACGAGTGTGCTATTTACGCGTACACTTTGATCTACTGTTACTTGCCTGACACGGGTTCTGTCGTGTCAAGTCGTAATACTAATCCCGTTACATGAGTATTGGAAATCGACTCTTGTCACTTTGGAGCATTTATAGTTTGATAGTATATGCAGGAAAAGAAAGAATCGCCAATAAACTGCTTCAGTTCTATGACTTAAATAACGAAAAAATCATAGTAAGTAATTGACTATTGCTCCGAGTGAGCCCCGCCCGGGGGGATCGTGGGGGGTTAAGGTGGCTTGTGTGTGGTTGCTGGCGGCTTCGGATACGTTAGATCTGGAAACGTTAGGAACTCCGTTCATGCTTGCGTTCGTCATTCGGATCTGATCGCCCTTCGGGTCTCTCCACTCATCCCTCTCTCTCAGGGGTGGCGGTAGAAGCAAAAACGTCCGTTGCGAACTATTTGCGGTGCTCTGCCCCGATCGCGGGGAACCCTCAGATCGTCCGCACCTTGCAATGTCAAGAACAGCGGAGTGGAAAGTCTTTATTTTTACTCTTGAAGAATGTTAGAAACTGACCCGAAGTAAAGTGTAAACGTTGTGTAATGCTTTAGTGTTTACTCATTTGTAACAGAAGCTTCTGGATTTGTTGTCTCAAACTAGTATTTTTTTTACAATTTTTTACAAATGCGGTTTTACCATAAAATAACAACTTTTTGCAAACAAACAGGCAAACTAGGAATAGCAAACAGACAAATAGCAAATTTTCAGGCAAATAATTTTTTAGTTTACTCTTAAGTAAACTAAATTTATGATAATGCTTTCTTTACCACTGCCCTTGCATTTTCTTCAAGAAGTTTATATGGAGAGGAACAATACGTATAGTGATTACCTCCGAGTGTAATAATAATAATAGTAATAGTAATAATAATAATAATAATAATAATAATAATTGACGTTTTGCGTACCCATAATATTAATGTACGAATACTATAGAGTAAAATGTATAAAAAATGTATTACCCCATCTATACTTTCGGATCCTGTGTCATTTGCCGACATTATTTGAAAATGCATGTTTGATAAATGTGAAGATAAATTAGAACTTCTCAAAGAATAGAGAGGTACCAAAACACATTAAATTGTGTGTGTTTAAAATAAAACAAGGAAAGAAAGACGGAAGAGCCAAGGAAGGAGAGATAGAAAAAGAAGAGAGGGGGAGAACACAAAAAGACTTCCTCATTTCATTTCTGAGTAAAGTAACAATACAGGAGTTTCCTAAAAGAAATATTGGAAAATGAATTATAAATCTATTTGCACAGAGATTCTTCACTCTTTTCTTTAAGCAAGTTTAGGTGAAATTGCATTTGGTTTCTTCAAAGTTTTTCTTATACTACCTCGCAAGTTTTGAATTTACAGGCAGGAGGGCTCGCTAATGGTAATGACAAAAAGAGTAACTTTCTGTTTCATCCATCTTATGAGATTTCCCGAAGTGGAAGAATTCCATAAAATTCCCATCTCAGCGACTCATCTCTGGAGGCAAGTCTCCTTTACATTTGCTTTTTGTGATAGTATTTCTTGTGCTGGAATAAGCCCTGCTTTTTCTCAAAATGAAGGTATAATAAAGCACAAGCGAGCGGCAGAGACATTGCAGCAACTGCTAGAAAATCCGGACCACTTGCTGCGAGGTCGTTATATTCTATGTATGTAGACTTTAATACGTTTGGAGAGTCGCTGTACTTCAGGCGAAACGTTTACACACAGAAATTAAGAAACAAAGGACTACGTGGAGGGTAATATATCAACAGCCTGTTCTTTGTAGCCACGCTTAATTAGGCGTTTTGCTCTGATGTTCCTCGGCGTGGGCGCTGCAGGATTGAGTTGCGCTTAGGGTATGGCTGATCTTCATGGTGTAGACTTATAGATACTTATATCAATCGGTGAAAATACTTAAAATGTCGGTTTCTTTACCTACAAACTTCAGATTGTTATACGCTAATTTGCATGAGTTCTACAAATAAAGCATTAATTTGCAACCTCTAAGTTAAACCATTACTGAGAAATTTATTATTTACTAAAATTTAGGTTCCAATTTTGCACTGCTTGAAAATCTCTTTGCGATGAACGAGAGCAGATTTCCGACTCAAAAACTAATTTCTGCACCATCAAACCACAATAAAATATCTTATTTGGGACTTTTGGGAAATGTTCATTAGTTATTTGTAAAAATACTCAAATATTAATGATATGCCTTTCCTCTTTTCTTTCTTCTTTTTTGGTACAAGCATTACATGAAATATTTGGTTGCACAATCTATATACTTTATATAAATCAGCCGAACTTAATTTCTTTGTTCAACAATTCTTCACTAAGGCTGAAAATTTAGGAAACTTCATTGAATTTGAATCACTTTGAGCAGTTGGAATATTGAAAAATGTTGAATAAAGTATTAGAGAAAAAGACCTAAAAAGTGGAGTATCAAGAAAAATATATGTGCACGAACTTTTAAATTTCTGAATTATTTCATGAACAACACAGCTATTGGAATACTCAAAGTAGAATGTGAACTAGAAAGTACAAACAGAATAAAACGCCCAGAATTTGAAAATAGACTTTTGACAGTTTTGGCCAATATTTCATCAATGGATTGCCTTAAGCATTATTTTGTATTTTTGTCACTTGTATCTGTCACTCTTTCTGCGTGTTCTCTATTTCTTTCATCTCATCAATAAGTGAAAATATCTTATGCAAGTTGCCTTTCCCAGGATTACATGGATGCATTCTGTAAGTAAGGGGTTGAAAAAGGATAGGGAAGATTTCGAAAAGCTAGTGGCCAACAGTTTTCACTCGTACTTAAAGCGTAAGTGCCCAAAGCATTGTTCAAATTGGTCAAATGGTAGAAATTTACACTTAAGTGGCTGAAAGTATAGAAAAGGATAGCTGTTTGAAGTTTTAAGGTATGTTATAATTTCCGGCAAATGCACAAATGTATGGCCTGGTTGGCCAAGCATTTGTCTGTAAAGCTAAGAGTAGTTTTTAAAAATTATTAAAATAAGGACCTTTTGTTACATAAACTGTGATTTTTGCCAGATGCTATAATATAACTGTGCAATGTTTTCATCACATGGGTTAAGCAGTATAGATTTCTTATATAAGGGGTAGATTTAGAGAGTTTTGTAGGCAGCCTATAACGTTCCATACAATATGCACTTATGTAGTATTAGTATACAAATGTTTTTCCAGATAGACCAAAGAGTGTTGAATTGTATATTAAGATTGAAATTAATGATTGCGACATAGTTCATCGTTTTCGTCAGATTCCAAAACCCAAGCTCAGAAAGCTTTATGAAAATCACACAAAAATGCCTCCTTGATAACAAAGCTCAACGAAATCGGCGGGAAATTTGGTGTATGTATCATGTTCAAGTCTCTCCTTCTCCAGCAACTAAATTTTAAAAGATGTTATCCTCCTCATTTACTTCCTTATGTGAAAGTCGACAAAAATCAGACAAGTTCAAAAGAACCTCCAAAAATATAATCTGATATTCATATTAAGCGAAACAGGGTTGACATTAGGTGACAGGAATATGAAAATTCCTCCAAAAACCCTGCCCAATTTTAAAAGTATTGAAAAGTATTACTGTGCATCCGGGAGAATACTGTGAAAGAATTATCAAAATCGGTTGAGTAGTTTCTGAGACCCACATACACTTAAGTAGATATACCACTTTACCGCTAGGTAGTACATTATGGTGTTTTAATCAATATCGTTAGAACCAATAAAATAAAAAATAGCAAAAAAGTGTGTATAAAGAAGTGTAGTTTAGGGGTTTTTTCTTGAAAATCCTTGTCTCATATTTGGAAAATACTGAATGTAAATATCAAGTTAAGTACGAGTATGTACAAGGTGGCCCACACTTGAAGTTAGTTTATACCGGATAGCGCGGATGCCAAAAGTTTTGCCTAAGCAGAACTGCAAACAGGACTGCATGCCGACAGATAGGAGACCGCTAAATGAAAGACCAATGCTTGAAAACGAACACTTTAACTGCTATTGCTGATCCTAGAGCTTATCGGCAGGGAAACTGCCTGCTATATGAGATGTTCCGGGTTCGATTCCCGGCTGGACACCAGAAAGTTGTCTTTAAACAAAAACATTTCAAGCTATGCCCAGAGTTTGGTGTTTGAATGTGAAAGTATCTATGCGCGTGTGTGGGGGTGCTATCGGTTATTTAATAAACAATTCGCTTATTAACAACAATTCAGAATTGCCGCTTTAGGCAAACTTGAGCACAAGCGTCAAGTCATTTAGTTCTATGACAGATAACCTACAATCAGTATAGCTACATGGCACTAATTGGTGCCGCAAAGTTAACAAGATTAAACAACATGCTATTTATTATATTTATGCACCTTCAAGGGTGCGTTACAATTAAAGTATTTTCTATTAGTGCATTATTCATAATACGCATGCGTCAAAACAGGTCCTACTTGGTGGACAAATTGACTAAGGACCTCTCAGGCCCACGTTCCACATGGAATGATCCACATTTCTTAATATTATTTCTGTACGTCAAAAAAAAGTGCACTGAAGGCAGATGCCGCGTCTGAAAATGTTCAGAACACAGCCTTCAAGCTCAGCGTGCGTCTCCACACGGATCGTAACCTATATGTGTATTCGTTTTTGGTGAACGTTACCTTTTTGTCTGAATGATTTGATTCGGACTGCATGCAGGCGGCCACGCGACGATTATCACTACGAGACTACCAGGTAAACAACTGGAGATAGCAGCACTACCTCAGTGACCTTTTGCTTTGTACTGCACTGCCCCTTTGAACAGCAGCGGTGCGGCAACTTCTTTTGCACCTATGTATGAGGAAACGCAAAACTGCAAAGGACGGCTTGTTTGGGCTACCTGGTATATATATATAGTTATGCTGTTCACGACACAAGCATTCAGGGGCCTCAAAAGATGTGTTTCACGTTAAATCTCCATATTAAAATTTTGGAATGTAATACTTACTCTAGTACTAGGTACGTGGTAAGGTAGTAGAACTGTAAGTTATGAGGTCTTTAGGATGCAGTGCTGCCTGCTTTCTGCTGTTCTCAAGAGAATCGCAGATGCTCTCTAAAATGTAATGACCACTGATAAACACTAGCATACCTTACTTAGTCACAGAAAAATAATATTTCCGTTTTGAAACAAAAAATATAACCGCGAAGGGCTTCTTGAGAAAGAAGCAGAATTTCAGTACAAGCTTTCCGGAAGGTTTAGAAAATTTAAAACTAGGGTTCTCATACCGCTACGAACGAGAAAATAAAACTGAAGAAATGGGAAGGAAGGTATTAGCTGAGGAAATTAAAGGGATAAGAAAGAAAAAAAAGAGACAGGCAGACAGACTGAAGAATAAGAAGATTGCGTTGTGAGACGGGTAAAAAGTCATTACGTGAATGTTTGCTCTGAAACGCCGAGGTTGAGACAAGGCAACAATAGAAGACTTCTAGACGACAAATACGTACAAGAAACCTAATCTTATGTTCCTAGTTCACAATATTTGTCTCTTCACTAATTTTGTTTTCCTCTTGCAGTAGAAGAATTTGTCACAGTTGCACTTTTGAGTGTCTGAAAGGATTTTATTATCAAGGTATAACCTCCCATTTGGTTTTCACAGGAAACGTAACTGTAGTAAAGGATTTAGGTTAATTACCTAGTCTTACCTTATTGTAATTTATACAACAAGTGGTTAATCTTCATGATTACGACCCGAGTGTCATATTAAGATTTTTCACGTGTTGAATACAAAACTTTAGAATCCTTAACATTATAAATTGTAAGAGATAAATCATAAAATCTTTGACCTTAACTACAATACTGGTGGCCCGTGCCTTAGATAGCAGATGAAGGGCTGCAGACTTTAATTGGCAATGATAGATAAATTTAAACATAGTAGTTTAGGTAAATAATAATTATCATGCGAGACTCGCCTATTTTATTTCTTGTAGATTAAGTCAGTCCTCCGGTCTTTAAGAACGGCAAACTTATGCGTGATGTCCTCATAAAATGGCTCATTCCTTCTGTATAGAGATGTTTGCTAATGATGTGACTCTGCCTTGTGATGTAGTGTTTTCTAGTGACAGGTTTAATTTTTTTCAAACACGAAAAACTTCTTTACACTGATGCACTTGTGGATGGAATTGTTAAAACTAAAGTAAATAACCTGCATGATTCCTCAAATACATCCTTATTTTTCTAGCACAATTTAAAACACTCCACTGCAATAACAGAACTATACACGGACATGTTTCCAAAATTGCTTTATTTGGATTCAGGACAGCTCAAAACATGAATTTCCGGTGAATTCTCCATTTCGAATTTTTGGGTGGAATGCAATACCTCCCCTACCTACTATACGTAGTGGAGAAAGTAAAAGGTAGGTACAATACTTTAATTTTACCAGATAAAGGGACGTCGCAGTGTTTATCGAAGCTTTTACTCAGAACAAATAAAGTAACAGTTGAATAAAATGCAATAAAAGAAAGAAAATTATGTTATTCAAATATGCAATAAACGAGACTAATAGTTAAACTCGAATGAAAAGCGAGAGGACCAGAGATGTCATTGCACTCTGAGGAGGGTGTGTGGGGTCAGTTATTCAGCGGCTGTTGCCACGTGGTAACTTCACTATAAAGTACGATTTGTGTAAAACAAAAGTATTGAGGGCAAAAGTGAAGATAATTAAAAACAGGGATTATTGCTGTTCATTAATTTCGCTTAATCTTCTCGTATTTCTAATATAATGCTTTGAGAATCTAAAATTTTATAATAATTCATATTTATGTCTGGAATCGCTCCAGTATACCACTAATATAATACATAAATTCAGATCACGATCTGTATTGGATATCTGTAAATCGAAGAGATGAACAAGGTCAAAATACAGTTTACATAATTTTCCTTCATTCTTGAAAAAGTAGATAATTTTTGTTTCAATTACATTAAGGAGCCTTGTAATTTTAACATTATTCTGTGTAAAAAGAATGCGAATCAATAGCACAGATTTTAACTTTTGCTAACTTACCATTTAACAAGTTATTATTTTACGGTCCAACTTGTATACTTTTGTTTTTAAAATATTATTCTTATTATTTGCAAGCAAATATATAACATTATATGCTGTGATTTAACGTTAAAATACAAATTAACCTTAAAAGCAAACAATAACTTATTTTAATTATATTTTAGAAAGCATTTTATATTACTGTGTATTCTCTGTGTAAACAATAACTGCATTTCTAGAGCTAACATAATATGGAGCAAACGCTAATATAAGTGATTTATTTTAGTTTTTACAGTTTCAGCGTGTCACTTCAACTCTTTAAACGTATCTATTAAAGTTATTCTATTTTTCTAATGCCTATCAGAGTTGCAAGCAAGTGAATGTTGTTTTTTCTTCCTAAACTTAAATGTTAAAATTACAGTCATGAAGGTTATGGAGAAGGTTATGGAGATTTCGCTAGATCTAAAAAGAATCTTGCGTGTTACATTTACATGACTTTCTCTACCCTCTAGGGTTTATTAGTGGGTACACAAGTATTCTTACAAAAGTTTATTTTCCTATCTTCTTCTTCATTTTAATCCAGATAAAACTTTCCGAAAATGGCTATAACATTTCCCTATAGATATAAAGGGAATAGCGATAGTCAAATGTTTAAGAACTGGACGCTATGTACTTGCTTTAAATTTCATATTCTTTGCGTGCAATCGCGAGAAACAACTGAATATCGAAAGCACTGAAAAAGAATGATAGTGTGTTTTTTCTATGTAGTGTGTTTTCGTTTATCGCTTAACGTTTACCAGTTATACAAGCTTATACAAAATCCCCTCCGAATAAAGTCTTCACGGTGTATTCCTAGAAAATACATTGCATTTTATTTGTCATGTAAATATCTTTAATATAAGATATTTTAATCAAAATCGTTAGCCGTTTTTCTGAAAATAAAAAAAAAACGAAAAAAAAGTCCCATGTAAAATGCAGTTTGGGGTAAGGGGACTTTCTTGAAAATCTTCGTATCGATCCTTGGAAGATAGGCACTGAACCTAAAAACCAAGTTTAATATTTATCCAACTTTTCGTTTTTGAGTTATGCTGTTAACTAACGCACACACGCGCGCGCGTGGACTTTCTCCTAAACCTTTTTTTATTCAGGGGGCCTAAAAATATATACTTTCGGTAACATCTCGGTATCCAATTTTTGGTGAAATGTAATACCTTCTCTACCTACTATGTACATGGTAAAGAAAGTAAAAATCAGCAAGAACTTAACATTTTTAGCAAAAGATGTTTGATTTTTAGGTTCTTACCTATTGCATATAAAGGCCATTATATACATATTTAATCAAAGCGATGTCAATCGAATTATAATCGATGACATCATTGGCCCTGAAATTCTAATAAAAAACATGCACTATGTCCTTAAAATACAATTGTAGAAACAAGAAACAAAAATTTAATCTAATATGAGCCAGAAGTACAAAAATTAGAAAAAATTAACGAAATCTAAGAATACAACTAGGCATGGAAGCTGCTAGAAATTAAAAGACATGAAACGAAATCTGTTTGTCCATTAGGTTATAGGTTATGCAGCGAAGTGGGAGACCTCGTCTACTGCGACCTACATAGATATATTGTGGCTACTAGCCCCCAGGAGGATGGTATGAAGTGAAGAAACTATCGGAGGCTACAGGCCGCAGGCAGACAGCCACAGAGGCACGAGGAAGCTCCCTAACACTTCCAGACTCGAAGACCCCTCTCACTGATCGAGTTGCCTAGAGAGGGTGATGAATGACCCTCCACTAAACAGCCCCCTAGGGTCCATGGGAAGTAATTTTTCGCTTAAGCAAGTATTTGTGCCATCTGTCCGAAACCACCATACACCACAATACCTAGAAGCACACCTGAAAGTTGAGAAGAAACGGAATGAGAGGGAAATGATGGAAAGGATATCGTGGTAGATGACAAAACTACTGGAGTTTCGCCTACCGACCAGGGAAAACCTTGTAAAAGCCAAGATCAGAGAGGGTGATCAACGAATCGCACCGGGGACCTCCCGAATGTGAGCCTCGCACGTTACCCAGGAGCCATTTTGCTCGGTTTGTCTAATAGATAAGTCTACTATTTGAATAAAACATGTGGTGTTGCAAAATTTTTAAGGAGTTTTCGATGATAGCCAATGTTTAAGCCAAATTTGTAGGTCTCTGAGGTGTTTTGAATAGTTGCATGTTAATTTTGACACGTCTTCTCTACTCCCAAAAATCACAATGACTGGAAGATGATATTTCACAGCCTGATAAGCCCTCCGACAATAAAAATAATTATGAAATTAAAGATTTTACAATTTTCGACTATACCCAAATGCCCATTTTCGTGAGATCTTTGACAAAATTGTCCATTCCCTTTAGAAACACGGGAAGATCCTTCACGCCGTAGAATTCAATCAGTAAAAAACGAAAGAGAAACATTGTATTGAGTATTTCCAGTACTCTGGTGTTTGAATAATAATTTTGGTTAATAAAAAGATAACATTTAAACAAAATTCAAGTAACCAAAGTTTTTCAAGGAAAGAAGTCAAGAGATCCCATTCGTTAAAAATCGTTTGAAAATGAATAAGTAAACATATTTACTTTCAGGCAACTATTTTATTTACACATCCCAGAGGTGTAGCTTCTTCTGTGCTTCTGAAGAAGGGCTCTTGCCCCAAATATAGCAAACTTCGTTGTGATGTGTTAATGCCACACTCATCAATATTACTTTTAAATTACCACTTACCTACGTTTAAACTCAGTCATCGGAATAATATGCTTTTTCCTTTTTATGCAATACCTTCAAATACACTTAGGTTCGGAGCATAGTGTCAGTATAAGCTACCGACATTTTCCAAATCCATTTTGCTTTCCACTTTTCTTTCTCTAGTTTTCTTTATTTTTATTTCCCCTTTTTCTTTTCCTTTTTGTGGCTTATAAAATGAAAGTCATAGACCCTTATCGAGAGACTCCTAAGATTTTACTCTTAACTTCGTTAACAAATTATGAATGGTATTGTAACATACTCTAAAGTAATTGACTGCATCTCCGCAGGAGGAACTAAATACGTTCCCTTTATTATCATTAGAAGCAGAATAAAGGCAGGATAATAAAGTTTTTACTATTACACTAATTTGTTGATGGACTGATAGTACAAAGTGGCACATTGGTGATTCTCAGTGATGTAGAGGTTAGCACGACCAGTTGTTACTTGGAAACCGACGATAGGTTCACCGCCGGAAAGGACATCATCCACAGATTGAGGCAGTATTAACATTTAAAGGATATAAGTCTAATTATATAAAACAAAAAAATAACAGCCCGCCTTAAAGCAATATGTGCATAATACAACATATAAAGTGTATATTACAGTCATTGTATTATGTTTATTTTATTATTTATTAATGCATAATAGTGTTATGCGAAAGTATTACGTAGTTTAACAATGTAGGAGCTGTGAGAATAGAAGCAAGCTTCTTCCCGTAGCAAACGGAATAACAAAGTAAAAGCCAAAAGTGCTAACAATAAGGTAACCTTGAGACAACACTGAATTAGAAAGTTTAATAAGGCTACTAATAGTTCTTGGAATAATAATAATAATAATAATAATAATGTAATATTTAAAACAGTTTATAAATAGCCAACCAAAAACTAGAAGAAGCTAAAAGTTAAATAAAGATATTCTATTGGAGCAGGCTTAGCCAATCAGATACTAGAAATAGGGAAATATACAAATTCAAGCGGTAGACGCTACAAGAAAGCGTACCCTAGCACTTCGGTTTGGTACGGGTTCGTGTGAGACAAGAAAATTGATTGCGGCGAGAATAATATAAAGTTTACCTGTTAAAAGTGCAATTAACAACAATCTCACAGCTCTATAGTAGAATATTTCAGTGAAGTGTTATTTAATCGTGTGAAGGATTAATAAAGGGAGTGGAGTACAATTATAATTTGTGTAAACCTTCATTCTTTAGCCCTACCAGCCTTGCTAAGAGATACGTGCTCTGCAAATTACTACTGACACAGCCGAGGCATACATATACCTATAATATTTAAATAAATAACATTAAAATAGTTATTACACATAAAGTAAACGTGGGGCGAAGGCCACCGGAAAGTTTGTATCGTACTTGGGCCGTACACTCCTAGAAACAATCTTCCGCAAATTGGCATCCATTACGTGCGTGGTCTAAAACAGCTTCAAATTGACGCCCATAGTGGTGCAACTGTTACAACAATTAAACCCCTTCAAGTTTGGCTCTCCAACAGTGGGTCTTTAATATAAACTACATCAAGATGTGAGATGCAAACTTGTTTTAAAAAGATTATAATGTATTATATCCGCTTCTTTTATTTTTGTTTGACTTTGTTTATTTTGTTTGAGGAAATTGAGCTATATTCTCCAGTTAAAGTAGATATGTGTTTGAATAGAGATGAAGCCTAATGAACACCCATAGAATTTGAGTGATAAAAGTTGCGTATTTTTAAAGGACTAAACATACTCCTAGTGATTTGAAATAATTTTCTGTAGTATTACTCAAGAAAGATAAAGCGCTCACAAATGACAGACAAGTGGTTTAACCATTCCATTACTTAGACTTTTATTTCTCTTTCTTTATTGAGGTTTGTCCTTTAAGTAGGTAAGTCATATCGAATGGCGAATGAACGAAATGGTTAAAATGATACTATATGGACCAGGGATCCCTGAAACTTACATTTAAACAAGAAGCGACTTGTGATAGTTCACTCGTAGCAGGTAATGGGAGGACAACTTTGCCGGTATGTGTTAGAAAAATAGTAAGCATTATGAAATCACGTTATATAACGTAGTATGAAATAGTAACATACTGGCACTCGAAAGTTCAGCTTGTAGACGAAGGGAAAGGAGAGGGGTGTAACCTTACTGGCTAGAGCAATAGAGGAGGAATCCATCTTCCGGAGTGGAACACTGTTATCGCTGTACCGTCGCTCCTGGCTGCCCGGTGTCTCTTCTTGCCTCATCCTTCCTCCCGGGGATGCTCCCTCGTGGGGCATAGGTACAATATTCCCTCTAGATCGGTGCCGAGTCCGCTCCGTTAAGGAAAATAGATAAGATAACAGCGTTGTGCATGTTGCTATGTACATCATAAGGATTAATTCCATTCCATTCCACATAAACATCTCCAGTAACTTTCACAAGTTCCTTCTTGTTTAAAATTAACTCTAGAAATACCGACATTTATCTTCTCAAGATAAGGGAAAATCTAGAAAAACTCCTTATCCAGAAAACTCAACGTAACCCAGATTCTAACCCGGTACTTCTTGAATTTAAGGCAGGCCCCCACATTGCGGAGGTGGCTTCGAGATTTTGTGAGAATAACACTAAAGCGCATGCCTATTCCGATATGCAATTTCGAGTCTAAATTTATGTTAATTGCCTGAAAGCAGCTCTACGTGTTCGCACATTACTTGGTGTACAGTTTCACAGAGCTTAGCAGATAAAATCAGCTTAAAAATCCAGATGATTGAGGGAAATACAACCCCACAATTGTATATCTGACTTTTCGATACGTCAGAACAACGTGACTGTGAGGTAAAACCTTACAAAATAGTGATTATGAAACTGTGGAGCGTAAACCTGTCTCTTTTTTTAAAACTGTTTAATTATAAAAAGAAATGAAAAAAGAGCCTATTCGTAAAACCCAGAAGGTACATTTTAGCGATTTTCCAAATGGATGGTAAGAGAAACTTGCAAATCCATTAATTGCGAACAAGAAGAGCCCAAAACAAGGATTTACGGCGCTATAACATTCTTGTAAGCGTTATACGCCTAATTAACATCGTACTTAAGCGAGAAGAGCTTCGTGAAGGCGGGGGAATGAATGAAGAATAAGAAGAAAAGCTTGGCGGCTCAAGAACGGATGTGGGTAAGGTTTAATCGATGTTTCCAACTTTTTCTGTAGACGAGTCATAATTAGAAACATGCTTCTCTTCTTTTCCTCGGTGTTACACGAGTCCGGAGTTCGTATTTTCATTACTACAAGAATAAGGCGGTGCCGAGATCGCAGCTGTCGGCAATTAGCCTTTTCAAGAAGTGTTAACACGGCCTTTTTGTTAAGGAGGAAGCATTCCTCAACACACAACAAGCTTCGTTAACCTTATTAGAGGCAAGCACGTCGATATTTTCCACTCGATATTTGTGCCGTTAGAAACAATTGGCACTGCCGCAATGTTCTGCAACCGCGTTTAACTGGGTTATGAGGGCTGAATGAGGGAATTTCACGGATGACAGCGCTGAAGACGATTTTCCGTCCTTTCACCCTCATTCACTCTGCCTCTCTAGTCAACACTTTCAACAAGTTTTTGCTAATGAGTTCAAAGAAGGAGATGGTAAATAAGCTACAGTCTAAAACTATAAATTTTCTGCTAAACTGTGCAAAAGTGTCCTTAGGTTAAGGGAAGATGCAGGACAAAACTTCTGATGTTCTCATACGACATTCTCTGTTGAAATATTGAGTCAAATTTAATAAATATGTTAAAATGTATGATATAGTATTCATTATTTGCTTTTTTAGTATATTTATTTTCGCTGTGCATAACGTTTAAGCTTTTTAGCCCCAGTTTACTCTATTTGCCTATTGGCAATGAATTCATAGAGAGAGAAAGAGATAGAAAGTCATGTGAGTGTTATACATAAGATTGTTTACTTTCTCTACCACGAACATAGTAGGTAGTCAATCCATCAAAACATTCAATATCGAGATTTCACTGGAAATACGTGTTTTAAGGCCCCTTAAAACAAATTACTTCCTCTACCATGTATCCAATACGTAGTGCAAGTATTGCATATCACCCAAATATTACATGTCCTGATTTCACAGAAAACATATGAAATCCCCTGCTTTCAAAAAAGGCATTTTAGTCAAAGTTCCCTGTATGTGTGTGTGCGTGCGTGTGTTTGTGTGTGTGTGTGTGTGTGTGACTATCTGTCTGTCTTGAACACAACTCAAAAACAAAATATTGATATTTAAGTTCAGCGTCTTCTAAAAATGCGACACGAAAATTTTCAGTAAAATCCACAACTCCGAACTACCTTTTAGGTTGGAAAATGTTCGATTCATTTTTATTTTGTCAAAAATGGCTGTATCGAGTTTTATTAAAACACCATATATTTAGAATATATATGGTGTTTATCGTGTAAAATAGTTAGGTGACAAATAAAATGTATAACTTGAATTTTCTGGGAATAGCCTGTGAAGGCTCTTCATTTGGAAGGCTCTGTATGATTTTGTATAACGGGTAAATAATAAGAGATAAATAAAAACTTCTTCTTCTTCGGATTACCCTCCTCTTTGTAGTTTTGTACCCCCCAAGGACTTACAAGTCAGTAATAGCTTGGACCAGGAGCTCTTCGAGGAGCAAGCAAATTTTGGATCATAGCACATCCAGGATGGGTGATCAACCCAATGCCTGATATACTAGTGAAGAAAGAAATGAAATGTAGTATGAAAAGGTTGATAGGAACATTCTCGGGTCAAATTATCCAACCTAACATTCGCCTAGCGAACGAGAAAAACCACAAAAACACCTTGGTCAGGTTGGTCGGCCTCAGGGGTTTGAGCACGCGACTTCCCGAATGCGGACTACAGACGTTTCTGCCTGTGCCATCCCGCTCGATTAGAGAAAAACTTTGTATAGAAAAATGTATAACTCTTTAAAAAGTATTTAATTTTTACTTTCTCTACTACGAGCAGTAAGTAGGAAGTATTGTATTCCACCCAAAAATTCGATGCCAAGATTTCACCGGAAATATATGTTTTGACGCCCCCTGAATAAAAATCTGATGTGTTACACTCATATGACTTTCTCTACTCATGTACAAACCATTTTTACAACGCTTATTCTCCATCTACTTCATGTTAATAAAGATAAACATTTGCAGACTCTATCTTATTGCTAATTTTCTTGTAGATGTAAGGGGAATATATATTTACAAGGGCAATATAGAAATACAGTAGCCTTTAAGCACATACATATCCCTTAATAGCTGGTTACTAGGTGCAGCACGATTCCCTTTGCCACAGATTAATACTCTTTGCATATCTAAGACAAAAAATGAATAACGAATTCCCATTTGAGAAAATAAGTATTGAAAAATTTAAGGGAATAACAAGCAATATCTAGAAAATGGTTCACTCAACAAAAAACATGTATATGACATAAATTGTGTATTTTACGCGATCTACAACTTTTGTGTAGTAAAATTTTGTCTATCTCTTATGGTTTACCAGTTATGCAAAAGTCGTTCACAATGAAGAATACTTTTGGAGACATTCCCAGGAAATTCAATATATACATTTTATTTGTCATAAAAATATCTTAAACATATGATATTTAATCAAAATCGTTAGCGCCATTTTTGAGAAAATTAAAATTTTCGAAACATCTTCCATGTAAAGGGTACTCTGGGGTGGGGGGATTTTCTTGAAAACCTTCGTGTCGCTTCTCTGGAAGATACTGAACCTAAATACCAAGTTTGATGTTTATCCGACTGTTCGTTTCTGAGTTATGCTGTTCAAAGACACACAGACACACACACGGAATGTTTCCAAAAATGCATTTTTTGGATTCAGGGGTCTGAAAACATATATTTCCGGTGAAATCTCGGTATCGAATTTTTGGGTGGAATACAATACTTCCCCTATTTACTATACGTAGTAGAGAAAGTAAAAAAGCTCTAGTAAGAATAGTTATAGAAGTTGTATAAAAATAAACAATGGTCAGTATCCGATTTTTTGCTAGCTCAGTCCTCGCTAGCATTTCTTCCTTATGCTGCTGCATTTCCTCTAGGTGTCCGACAGCCGTATGCCTTCCCATTTCTCCCTCTTTCTTAGCAGCAATATTTCTCAATCTCCTCTATCGTATTCTCCGGCTAACTACAATATGAAGCCACACCTCTGTACAATAAAGCCGTCCTGAAATCCCGGCCGAGCGACTGCGCTGTCCTTCCTAATCCCGTACTCATTTCTACTTGGTTGGACAGTTTCAGATGTGTTCATGTAGCAGTGCAAATAGGCTTACAGCGTCATTAAATATTGAGTGTGAACCCCTTCCTCCCCTCCATTATCACGCCCGGCACACAGTGAGCTCTGCAGGGTTGACACCTGCTAGCAGCATCCCTCCCGAGGTGTCCAAAGTACTGTAGTAGTGCCTTATTTGGCCGCCAAGTTTATCGCTTTAACATCAAAGCAACAAAACATTCTAAAAAAAGTTGATGTGTTACATTCACATGACTTTTCCTATTCTCTATAAATTATTAATAGGTGTAAAGGCTATTCTTAGGAAAGTTTATTTCTCTGTGTTTTTCATTTTAATCCAGATAAAATTTTGCAAAAACAGCTACTTACACATTTCGTTACTGATGCAAAGGGAACAGCGACAGTCAAATGTTTAACTGGAAGCTATATGCCGAAATTCCATACTGTTTTCATGACTTGAGAGAAACAACTGAATATTAAAAGGACTTCAAGAGAATGGCCCAAGAAATGAACAAATCGAACTTTTAGTAACGTATATCGCAGAAACGGCTTATGTCACAGAAAAACTTATTTGAAGTAAATTGTGTGTTTTAAAGAGATCTACATTTTTGTATGGTACCTTTTTGTCTTTAGCTTAACGTTTACCCGTTATATAAGGTTATGCAACATTCCTTCTCAATTAAGATGACTTCACAGGCTAATTCAAAATATGCATTATGGCATGTAAATATCTTTAATATAGGATATTTTAATCAAAATCCTTGAGACATTTTTGAGAAAAATAAAAAAAATTTCGGAAAGATGTTCTATGTAAAGCGTAGCTGGGTTGGAGGGATTTCCTTGAAAATCTTCGTGTTGAATATTTGGATGACCATAGAATTTGGGACGAGCTCACATATTAGATATATGTCGTGTTATAATACTTGTACATAATCTTCATATTGACTATTTGTAATACTTGTACATGAAACTTGAAGTTGCACTGATGTGTTTGCTTCATTATTCAACTAAATCAGGTTTATACTTACTTCATAATATAAGTTTCTTTTTGTATAACTAGGTAATTTATAATTACCCGGTATAATTGATGTAGTATAAAATAACTTATGCCGTTTGATTAATAACCTTAAAAATTTTAAAAGATATAGTCTATATTAATAGGCTGTGGTACATAAGCAAAGTTACAAAACAACATCATAGTGCACCTTAGTAGAATTTAAGGCCCTCTACTCTAAAGTTCAAAATAGTTCAAGCATATTACAATAACTAGAGAACGGATTAGAATAAGCTGGTGCGTGGTTTCAAGTTACGGATGCAGAGAGTATAATGTCTTGGCATGTGTCTCCTGGGTATAAATGGTGGGTAAAGAAATATGCCGTAGTAGGCACAATGTTCCGTTTCACAAACAGACTGAGTTTGCAGTACAAGGTGAGTCAGTCTCAAAATCGGTCACTCTGATCCGCCCCCTAATAATAACCCCATATTCGGAGTTACACAGCAATATTTTGGTTTGAATTTCACAGAGGAACTTGAGTTTTTCATCCCCTTTCTTTTTACTTTCTCTACTACGTATAGTAAGTAGTGGAAGTATTGTATTCCACCCAAAAATTCAATACCGAGATTTCACCGGAAATACATGTTTTGAGACCCCCTGAATCCAAAAAAAGCATTTTTGGAAACATGTCCGTGTGTGTGACTGTGTGTCTGTGTGTGTCTGTCTGTGTGTCTGTCTGTGTGTGTGTGTCTGTCTGTCTGTCTGTCTGTGGACAGCATAACTCAGAAACGAACAGTCGGATAAACACCAAACTTGGTATTTAGGTTCAGTATCTTCCAAGGATGCGACACGAAGGTTTTCAAGAAAATCCCCCACCCCAGATTACCCTTTACATGGAACATTTTTCGAAAATTTTAATTTTCTCAAAAATGGCTCTAACGATTTTGATTAAAATATCATATGTTTAAGATATTTTTATGACAAATAAAATGCATATATTGAATTTCCTGGGAATGTCTCCAAATGTATTCTTCATTGTGAACGACTTTTGCATAACTGGTAAACCATAAGAGATAGACAAAATTTTACTACACAAAAAATGTAGATCGCGTTAAAATACACAATTTATGTCATATACATTTTTTTTGTTGAGTGAATCAATTTCGAGATATTGCTTGTTATTCCCTTAAATTTTTCAATATATTCTCAAATGGGAATTCGTTATTCATTTTTTTGTCTTGCATATGCAAAGAGTATTAATTTGTGGGAAAGGGAATGGTGCTGCACCTAGCAACCAGCTATAAAGAGATATGTATGGGCTTAAAGGCTACTGTATTTCCAAATTGCCCTTGTAAATATATATTCCCCTTACATCTACAAGAAAATTAGCAATATGAGAGAGTCCGCAAATGTTTATCTCGATTAACATGAAGTAGATGGAGAATAAGCGTTTGTATAAATAGTTTGTACAAGAGTAGAGAAAGTCATGTGAGTGTAACACATCAGATTTTTTGTTTTAGGTTTGGGCTTTGATAGAATTATAAATAATATTTGCGGTATCCTCGACCAGCTGAGTAAGAACTAACATTAAATGAATTCCGCAGCACCGCATACAATATATTACTTTAATACTTGTGTTATCAAAATTTAGCATCGGTTTAACCTTTTAGGCCTAGGTGACAAAGTATCAATCAATAAAGTAAAGCTTATCATAGCACGAGATTAAACCATCACTCTTCGAGATCATTCTTTCTCGTTTACGAGCTACAATGCACTTCACCACTTGTAATAATTTACGATATGCTCTAAGCAGAGCATTGTTGTATTTATATGCTTTCAGATCTATTGCTTCCTAATTTTTCTACAGATTGTTCTTATCTTGAAATATTTGATAAAATCCAGGAACAAATAAGCATGATACTCGAAGCGTAGCTGCAAAACAATTTCATGTTTTCCTGTATCTCTATAAACAATGGATTGGATATTTGTGGAAATCTAGAGGCGGCCGATTCAACCGGTATTTGCCCATCATATTAAGATTTTCAAGAGAGAAAGTCAGTGAATTTTGGGATATTTGAGGATATTTAAGCATTAAACTTAATTGATTCTCTAATTTTTAATAACATAACTAAAACAATTTGATATGATGCATTCACATTACTTCCTCTTCCCTCTATCTTTATTGTGGGTATACAAACTATTCCTACTAAAACTTATTTTTCTGGCTACTATATTTTAATCCAAATAACACTTTACAGAAATAACTACATTACACATTTCGTTATGGATACAAAGGGAACAGCGATAGTCAAATGTTTAAGACTGGACGCTATACGATGCCTTAAAATTACATACTAGCAAGCGCGAGAAACAACTGAATGTTGACAGAACTTCAAGAGAATGACCAAGTAATGAACAATTCGAACCATTAGTAACGGATATCTCAGAAATGACTTAGGCTACAAAAAAAACTTATTGGAAATAAATTATATATTTTAAATAGATCTACATTTTGTCTGTGTGCATTAAGTTTTAGTCTATCGCTTAACGTTTACCACTTATACAAGATTATGCAAAATTATTACTGAGTATTCACAGGCTATTTCCAGAAAATTCAACACATACATTTTATTTGCATGTAAATACCTCTAATGTATATGATTTTAAACAAATCCTTTTGAGCCATTGTTTAGAAAATAATATTCTTTGAAGAATGCTGCATTAAAGGGTGGTTTTGGGGTATTTTCTGTGTTGTATCCTTGTGAGATACTGAACTTAAATAGCATTTTTGGTACGTATCCGACTTTTCGTTTTTGATTATTCACCGACAGACACACACGGATCTTTTTATTTTTTAATTAATACAGGGCGCCTCAAAACATGTATTTCCGGTGAAGTCTCTTGTCGAATTTTGAGTGCAATACAATGCATTCTCTGCTTGCTATGTACGTGGACAGTAAAAATATAAATGATTTTGTTTCCAATTTTAATTTAAAGAATTGGAATCTGGTACACATACAAATGAAAATGAAAATGTTGCTTAGCTTTATTCAAGTGTCTAAGGTTTAATATAGCTTCTAAATGGCATAAATGCATATTTCTCTTGTCTAAACTGTCTTTAATATATTTCTAGAAAAACGTTTTAAAATGCAAACACGTTTGATACAGCGTGCTTTAGCTTGTAGTTGGGAGGAAAAAATCGTATACTGTGTATGACAGGCAAGTCCGTTGCAGAGCACAATGCGCGCTGCCTTCGATGCCGCTACAATTCGGTTTCCGCATTGCGGGAAGGATAACTTTGGTACGTGTTTAAATGCCAAGATATAGCTTTCATGTATTTCACTGAAATGCTTTATGTTTAATGAAAGTGGCTAAAACATTTATTCATACCTTCCTACCTACCTACCCTCCGACCTACCGGCTTACCTATATAAATTTCACCTAATTATTTACGCCCTCAGTCCAGTTCATGCTAGGCATTTAAGTGATTGTAATAAGTTTAGTATATTATATTAAGTTAAAGGCATTATTATAAGTAAACAGATAGCATACCAGACGTCACACAGGTAAGACAAACAAAATTACAACCAGAATGAAAAGCGTTCATGCGTGGGCGTTCATTACATTTAAAATTCACAGTACTAGATTTAGTAGTTTCCATGTTTGTTCCGTCTCTAACGGGGGAAGAAAATAAAGGTAAATAAATAAAAGTAAGTAATTCACAATTACTTAAGTGGGAAAGCAGGTTATACAGTGTAGTTAAATTAGTTTCCGGGAGTTTCGTACAGCAAACTTTCACCCGAGGGCGTGTTTCGGCTTTTATCATGCAGATGTGAATGGAGTTTTGTTGTTTAACCGCGATTATTTTAAACTTGTGGATACAAGTACTCAGTTTTCATTTAATGATTAATATTTGATTATCAGACCATGATCATCTGTTACATCTTTGTTTAAGGCTAATGCCTTCTTCGGTTTTAGAGAGTTAAATGGTATCTAACGAACGCTTTTTTGTGTGATCTGTGTTTCTTTTCCCACCGGCGTGGCTATAGTCAAACGTGTTATACAGCAATTTATGTGGTTCGACATTCCACCTGTTTTATACAGGGTGATTTATGAATAAATGACACATTTATTTCTTTAATTATTTCAAAACGAGTTATGCTAGCGACAACTTATTATACCTGAAGTGCAGAGGAATTTTGGGAGATTATTTACCCCTATAGCAAATTTTGAGAATGTCCTCTATCCTGCATAAGGAACAACTCAACACGTCGTTCCATGTTACTGGCCACTCGTTGGAGGACTCTGTTGTCAATAGCTTGAAGCTCCTGTGTAATGTTGTGCTTCAGATCGTCCAATGCCTGGGGACGTGTGGCATAAACCCTATCTTTTAAGTAACCCCATAGAAAGAAGTCCGGCGATGTCAAATCCGGAGATCTCAGTGGCACAGGTTCTTGGAAAGTATCCCGTTGTCAAAGAAACTTGC
The DNA here is from genome assembly GCA_030765065.1 of Deroplatys truncata. NCBI lineage: Eukaryota > Metazoa > Arthropoda > Insecta > Mantodea > Mantidae > Deroplatys > Deroplatys truncata. Next base: position 222,625,746 of record CM060975.1, read on the forward strand.
AATTAGTGCCATGGATTCATTTGATGTATGGCATGTAAAGCCGTGCTGCTGAAAATATCCTTGACTCAGCTCTACATCGTCTAGTTGCTCAGCACACTCCATGAAAATCCATCGGTACTGTGCATTGTTTCAAAAAACAAAATTGGTCCCACTATTCTCTGTGCAAATATTGCGCCCGAACCCCGATTTTAACCGGGTGCATGGTTGCTTCATGAATAACATGTGGATTTTCGCTGGCCCAATAGTGTTATTTGCGTTCACATAGCCGGATAAATGGAACCACGCTTCATCTTTGAACCATGTGATGGACAATTTGGTAGGTTTTTGCACAATGAACGCCTGAAACCAACGATAATAATTCAGTCATCTATCCTTATCTGGTTCCTGTAACTGATGGACAACCGTAATCCTATACGGCTTTAGGCCTGCACTTTTCACAGCTCCCTGATACATTGAGTAGCTGTACCCTGTCTCCTGCTGCAAACGTCTTAATGACTTTTTGGGTGACTGATTCAGTCGTGCTCTTACGTCAACAACCGTGGGAAGCCCAGATGAACGAGTTTTGCATTTTTCACTCACCAGAGATCCAGTTTTTTCAATTTGTTTACCAATCCCAGTATTGTGTTTCCTTTGGGGAGGATTCCGAACACCAAATCCTCTCTGGTATGCCCTTTGAGTAGCTGTAATTTATTTCGTAATCCAGTATTGCTTTACAAGGAAGAGTCGTTCACTTAATGTGTACTCCATTTTCACATTGAGTAGAACAAAATCTCAAAAGCAGTTGCCGACAATAAAACTAACAATTACGAATAAAACATGAACTTCTGCGCATCTAATGACAGGCAATCGAAACTCCAGAACATTCTGCTTAATTTGGTGCTAAAAGGGGCATGGAGTGAATTTCGAACAGAATAATTAAAGAAGAAAATATGTCAGTTCTTCATAAATAACCTTGTATAAAGTTAATGATGTTTGTGCTTTTGCTCACGACATTTTGTGCTGGGGGTTCAATCCTGGATGAGGACAGTGTTAATGAGGGTTTGTTACATTTGAGTTTTATGATTCGTCCAACCAGCAACTATGAAACTGCTTCATCGTATGCGATTAAATAGTCGTTTAAATTTAAGTGTGGCACTATGGTACGATCGTCAAACCCACGTGACGGACTTCAGACGACTGTAATCAATTGCAAATGCAAAATGAAAACCTACAAAAATGTGGGCAAATAGTTATCCGTTTTAACTTTCGAATATATTGATTTCTGTTGAATGTGAAAAGACGGAACCTTTGTTGTCACTTTGTGGAATCTTTGGCTTTCGACACTCAATTTTTCTTTCACTGTTGTTCCACGGTAAACATGATAGTGTCACCTTATGTTTGCATCAAAGAAGCGGAGCAAGCAGTGATCTTTTATTGGCCCGAAAGTTTTATCAAGGGTTGAAATTCATAGAAAGCTTTGGGCGTAGTTGAACACCTACAAAGGAATGAGTAATCTAAAACTGTGGAGCAAGCGTCATTTAGAGCAGAAACAGGGCATTCTTTGGTAAAAATTAAGAATGGCACTGCTATGAGCAAAGCAATGGTGTGTCAAAGTTGAAACTCTGTATTTTATTGTTCCATTACTTTTATCCTTTCCTTTTTCTCATGCCAACACACACAAACACATAAGCTCTCTGTATGCGGGTAATGAATTATGAAAAACTACAGACCTATTGAAAATGAGTGAACGTGCTTTACTTACATAGTATGGACAACCCATTTATTATACAGGGTGGTCCGCTCGAATGTCCCCTAATTTCAATTGTATGTGACAGGTAAACGGTTGAAGCTAGACACTTACAACAACGTTTATGTAAAAGGAAAAGTCAACAAGTTTCGAATCTTTTCTGTATATGGTGCAAAGACACGGTTTTCATTCTTAGAGTTTATCGTTTATCAAACTGGCGACACCGCAAATCAAAGCACAAGCTGTTCTGTGGTATGCGGAGTTTAAATTAATTGTCCGAGTTCAAAGGGAGTTTCGACCGAGTCTTTAGCCATGATGTTCAAAAGCTAAAAGCACGAAGAATTGGCACGATACATTATTAACTACTGAAACTGTGGTAAAGAAACATGGTGATGGTCGCAGAACACCGGACGGGAATGGTTGCAAATGTTCAAGCTGCATTTGAATTAGTCAAATGAGTCATTAAGAGGAGCTTTGCGGGAACTTCAAATATCGAAATCAGCATTGCAACGAATTGTCCACAATCGTCTCAAACTATACGTATACAAAATACAAAATGCAGTTATTGCACCATGTGAAGCCGAATAACAAGCCGTGCAATTCGCCAATACGTTAGTAAATCATCTCGGCGCTGATCCTGATTTCATGTCCAAGATTTTCCTCTCGGACGAAACCGCTTTCCATGTGTCAGGCAGGTAAACCGGCATAACGAGCGGATCTGCGGATCGCGGAATCCTCACGCTACACAAGAGCACGTTCGTTATAATCCCAAGGTCAATGTTTGCTGCGGTTTATCACAGAATAAACTCATTGGACCTTTTTCTTCACCGAGAAAACTGCCCGTGGTACAACATATCTTGACATGCAGGAACAGTTCTGTCCACAAACTGAACATGTGGAGCCTAATATCCTTTTCCAACAAGATGGTGATCCTCCACACTGGTTTGTTGGAGTTCGTAAGCTTTGGGACACTCCCCTGGCCGCTGGATTAATAGAGGAGGATCGAGATCCTCCCAATTTAACATCGCTCGATGTGTTTCTCTGGGACTACGTCAAAGACAAAGTTTACGCCCTCCTTCGTGTTCTTCGGGAGCGCATATTAGAGGCTATTGAGAACATTTCAAAAGATATGCTCCAACGTACATGGCAAGAAATTGTTCATCGCCTTGACATCGTCACAATGACTGCTGGAGTTCACATAGAAATATGGTGATGTGCATATCAACATTTGTTGAGTTTTCTTTTCATATAAATGTTGTAAGTTTCTATCTTCAACCGTGTACCCGTCACATATAATTGAAATTAGGGACATTTGACGGACCACCCTGTATACGAAAGTATTAGGTAATAAAAGAAAGCAAAAGTATCAAAGTTTACTTACGTTACACGTATTCAATATGAGACTCGTATATTACACAATACACGTCTAAGTGACTGTGAAGTGCTTGGCAGCAGCAATGCATAGCTGTCGTAACAGTGATAGACATTCTAGCGGAGTTGCACACACATAGTATCTTACACATACTCTCATAAACAAAGAAGCAGGAGGTAAGTCAGGAGCCGCGAATTGTGCGATCATCGACAATAAATCCAGCGATGAGGCACTATTCTCTCAATCCACGTCGACTTCGTTAATATTATATTTTCCAAAGATCTGCTTCACTTTCGATAATAACATTGAACTTCGAGAAATACTTATTTGTGTACTTACTTCCGTTCTGCAAAAATTACAAATGTCAATGACGACCTAAGTAATAAATCCCTATATATAAAATATATAAAAGAAATCCATATTTAACAGGGAATACAACAACAGAAACAAAAATCGGTAGACAAAACTACAAAAGCGCAAAGAGTGAAGATACAAACAGAAACGCATACTAGGAATACATGAAGTTAAGAAAAATGTATACTAAAAGACATCTATCAAAGTGTTACAAAATGAATGTATATGAAAATACCGATAATACTTTACAACCCGAGAGCATCAGAAAGGCCCAGGAACTACTGTCATTTCTAATAATTTTCTATACCAAGAGAAAATTGCCAACAGATGTTGCAGTATATCAATTTCCTTAAGAGAGCATAAATATAAACCTTTTTTATACCTCTCCACTTCCACACTAAGAGCGAGAGAATTTAAAATTGTGGCTTGAATTTTTCAAAGGTATAAGCATAATGAAAAAGCAATTAATGCAGTTGATGAATGTAGGAACATAAATGGAGTCTAAAATACATACAAGAATAGTTGACAATAACAATTTGAAAATCACTATATCATTGCAATTATAGCATTTACTAAATATATAAATAAAAAATATAATAAAATACGTTGTTCTACTTCTCTGATTAGCAGTATTAGATGACGCTACAGTGGCAACTACATCAGCTGTCACAGAATTGCTGCTACCTAAAAACATACAGAGAAAAAACAATACTAATAATGCCTTAGCTTGTTAAGGAGAGAATTATATTAATAATCACTTCTATAATAGTAGTCGTTTGGAGAAACAGTGATGGTATGATATAAATTGAAGTACTATAAGAATAAAATACAACTGCAACGATTTCACCGCTAGAGAAGCTTACCCTGGGTTTTAATGTTTGATAATTATATCATTACGTTTCAGTCTGTTAAAATACCTGTTGTAAGAATGTGACTCACTGGTAAGAAATTATTTAAAGTGCTATGAGAAAGGATAATGATTTCGATGATTGGAATTATTTTAAAAGTAAAACACACTCAGAAAATTGAATTTAAGTAGAATATTTAATTCCCCCTATCAATTAACACGAACAATGTGTGTAAAATCGCTGCGTCATCTCTACTTACACGTGCACCGTAGAGAGATCATGTTTTGCTAAATAAGAATGATTTTGTCTTAAGTTCAGTTCATATTATCGCATCTATGGTAACCAAGAAAATATAAAGCATAAAGTGCTCTGGAAGGATACCTCTCGCTCATTTTTATTCTTCTCATTTCGACCAGCTGATGATTGTAAAGTCTTGCAGTATCTTATCATCTCTCTTCTGAATATGATGATGTTAATAATAATAATAATAGTAATAATAATAATAATCCATCTACTATTGCTCCTAATTTCTTGGATAACCCACATGATGGCACTGGTAAGTGACAGCCGATTTAAACATAAATCTATTTAAAGAAACAATTCAGTTTGTTTGAATGCATGCCGATATGCATTCAATACTGATTACTGAAGACTACCAAGTAAGCATTATCTGGACAGTACTGAGGTGCGGCCTTTGCTGTTGGTGTACACACAGAGAGCTGTTTTGACTGAATATGGAGAGCGTGTAGCGTGCTGGTGTGTAAAAAGGGTGTTAGCGAAGCATGTTATTTTACGCAGATATGTGCCACTCCGCACATATCCTTCCATAATATCTCTGCTACAAGCTCTTCATTACAGCCCGGGCATGGAATCGCCATTTTCCTTGTTTTTACTAGTCCTGTTTTCATATTTTTTATTACACGCGCTAAGAGCATGATTTATTAAAGTCGTTGCAGAAGCTTTTGTCAAAGCGTTGATGCTAAAATAGAGAGCTCTTTAAAAATAAGCCTTTAAAGTGCAGTTTGTAATAGCAGCTTAATTAACTGCTTACATCAGCAGTGTGAAACATGGACGTGATTCTGCGGAAGTAGTACAGCTTTTAAATCCTGTCATTAGTGACCGTCCATTCCCATGCTTTGAGGTGAGCACGTTAAAAACTAACACATTTCAATTTAAATATAGTTCTTTGATCTTTGGCATAAAATGCAGAGTTTCATTTTAGATTTAAAGTATTTTAGGACTAATAGCCATATGCTAACCACAACATTTGATTAAACATATAAAGAATGTATACACAAATATTAATATAAATATAGCAACAAGTACTTCTGGAGAGGTAATAACTAATATAGGATTAAGAAAAGCCTGCAGCCTATAATCCCACTCTTTTTAATGTATATATAGACGAAATTATAAGAATATGAACAAATTTATGGCATCCAGGAATATTAATTTTACTACCTATCTGATGAATGGTTGCAGTTCTCAGGCGAAGTGGCTAGTGTGCCTTGGCTAGGTTTAGACAGGAGAGATAACGCCCGAACGAGAGTACAGAACAGTCTGATCATTAAAACATCAACATAACGTACATAAGGAATAGTTACACCTTCTTTACAAAACTGTAACATATTGAATATTGTTTTTATATTTTGTGAGCGTAAGACTTCGCGTGGCAGTGTTTGCATTTTGACTTGCTTACTACCGCTTCACTATGAACAACAGATTCAACTGCTGCATTTCCTTACTGCAGACCTGTACATGCTACGCACCAAGAATGGTGACGTAATACGGTCTGTTTGATATGTTTCTGCGGGATCTTCCTCTGCTTCCCGTCAGCACTTATTCCTCAGAAAGGTTAGTAAGTAGTGGATTGTGTGTCAACTAATTTATTTGCTGACGATCTAGTAATTTTACAAAATAATGAAGATACATAAAAAGTAGTGTATAGTTCAAACAAATTTGTAACGATTAAAGCTTTAAAATATCAATTCCGAATATAAAATATACAGTAATGTCCAAAATTGTAATAGAAGTTATATTATAGAACAAACATCTCCTTTAAATACCTGGGATACGACTTAAATTGTTTATGCCTCAGGCTTTAGCTGAAACCCAACACTTCGCGAAGATCCTAGAGAGACCATAAAAAAACCGGCGTATGCTGAAAAAATGTCAAAGTACCCGTTCTGCCACGGTTCTTCATGAAATGACGGAGCTTGTTAGGCATATAGTGTAACTCCAAGCCAACCTTACCTTTCGCTATCTGCCGGCTTTTAGAGCTCACGTAAGTTTCTGAATACCATCAAGTTACAAAATACGTCGGCTTTTCATAATCTGCCAAGGATCTTCGCCAAATGACAGATTTCATCAAAAACCTATGATATATATATATATATATATATATATATATATATATATATATACTGGTGTGTAAAACCTAAGGACAAAAGAAATCTTCGCATGCTGTGACGCTGCCAAGTAACATAGCTCGATGAAACTTGAATCATACATAGAGGGAACTGCTACGGTATGCAACAGTAGGCACCTAAATGAAATATGCAATGAGACGAACAGAAATGCCACTTTTATTCATAGGCCATAAGCTACACTAAAGTCAATACGACATATTATGGCTCTCTAGATTTATAGAAACGGATACCTGGTACTTAAAAGGACAGCAATGCATGCTCTGCATCGCGCTTCCATGTTGGCCACCAGGTTGGTAAGCAGTTCTTGTAGTAGAGCGTTCCATTCCTCCACCAGCGCTGTTGACAACTATTGGATGGTCGGTGGTGCATGTGGATGTGCTGCAATGCGCCTCCCCAAAGCATCCAACACGTGTTCGATGGATTAAATAGGGGGAACGGGCAGGCTAGTCCATTCGCCGAATATCATCTCGTTCCAAGAGATCTTCCACCTGCGCCGTTTGATGCGGTTGCGCATTGTCATCCATAAAAATGAAGTCAGGGCCGACTGCACAATAACGTTGACCAGTGAGCGTACCGTGTTCAAAGATTTGGAGGTCGGTGCGCCCGTGCAACATTATGCCTCCCCAAACCATAACACCCGAACCACCAAAACGATCATGTTAAAGGATGTTCCTGGGTTCATTACGTGTTTCCACCTCTCGCCAGATGAGGGTACGTCGAGAATCACTACTTAGACTGAATCTGCTCTCATTCAAGAAGAGCACGCGACCCCATTCCTCGTTGGTCCAATTTTGATGCTCTTGGGACCATCGCAAATGGTGCCGCCGATGGTGGATGTCAATGGAACATGACGTACTGGCCGTCGGCAAAGAGACCACCTCTGTGTAATCACCTTGCCACTGTGTATCGCGAAATTGCGTGCGTAGCTGTTCTGTTGCAATTGCACCCGTTATTTGGCGTGGATCCCTTCTTGCCTGTTGCACAATGTACGGTCATCTGCTACTGTAGCTGAGCGTGTTCGACCACCACCTCTCCTTGGGACAGCAGTGCCTGTGGTTTGGAAGGTTCCCCATGCACATGAAACAATGCTGTGAGCAATTCCAAACTCATGAGCAGCACACGTCACATTTCGCCCTTCTTCCAGTTTTCCGATGATTCTTCCCCGTGTGAAGTCATCCAAATGGTGTCTACGGGCCATGTTGCAATGAAGAACACCACCAGAGTGCACCGTAACAGCTCGCTAATTGCCACACACCGTCTTGTCCTGTTTCGTCAACCGCCCCGTGTTGCGGGACCAGACCCATTTGGCACTATAGGCTCGCTACACTCACGCCATGTGACGTCCAGCTTTCTGTGTACGTGTGAGAGACCTGTTACAACATGCTCTCATGCCTTCATCTACGTCCACCAAACAATTCATTTGTTATGTCACTTTACCCATTTTGTCCTTAGTTTTTGCACACCAGTGTAAATATAAGGACATTCAGAATAAATTAAAGGCTCTCCGTTCAATATACGAAACCATAAATAGAACTTTGACAAAACATAAAAACAAGTAGTACAAAGATGAAACCTTGTAAAGTTATGGCAGAACCAGATTTTTAAATGGAGCATAAAATATGGACAAAATAGATGAAAATTGAATGAAATACTAAGAACATATTGGAGAATGGAAGACAACACAATCCTCAAGAAGGCAGTAAAGCATACATCAAGATCTCTTGGACGTCCAACGAGAAGCCGGTAGAACCTTTGAAACCGGAACAGGCTATAGGAGGGGCCTCCAGTAACTAGGGCACAGCACGGACGCACGTCATAGTAGGCCTTTTGTCCTTCTAACGCGATCTCTGAGAGGAAAGTATAAAGGGAGGACTTGAAAAGCTACAAGACTCACGACGATATGCGCTATCAAGGACGGGATATCTAACGATTCCAACATAACACCAACCGCACCTGGGGTCCCGGGTATAAACGAGACACTTCCAGGAAGGAAAGGGGCCCAGCCATAGCGCATATTCCACCTTCCTGCCGCTACGCGCCAACCGTCTCGACTGGTCCTACTCTAATATACATGAAAGGAAATTATGAGAAAAGGAAATTATAAACAGAAAATGATGGATAGGAAATCCGTGGTAGAAGGAAAACTACCCCAGCATTCATCTACCGACCTGAGGAAACCACGAGGAAACCTTCTGGGAGGTCAGTTCAGCGGGAATCGAACACGGAACCTCCTTGGAGCGAGCTCATACGTTACCGCGGAGTTATCTCGCTCGGAAAAGGCAATAATACCTATTCCATGAAGAGCTGCAGCAGCTGCTTTAGCTATTATTTATAGAATCAATAATGATATTTGGTTAGATGTCATGATGTTAGATTTTACATGTCATGTAAATATCTTAAACATAAGATATTTCAATCAAAATTGTTGGAACTATTTTTTGAAAAAGATCGGAAACTTTGAAAACTTTTCTATGTAAGGCGTAGTTCGGAGCGGAGAAATTTTCTTTAAAATCGTGTCTCATCTTTGCTAAATGCCGAAACTGAATACCAGGTTTGGTATTTGTAAAATATTTCGCCTTTGTACTTAAAATATTTCGCCTTTGTACTGTTCACACATACATACGCATGGATTCACACATATATGGACATTTTTTATAAATTGTTTTTCTTTTATTCAGAAGTTCTGAAAATATGTATTTCCCATGAAATTTCGATATCGAATTTTTGGGTGGAATACAATACTTCCTCTTAGCTACTGTAGGTAGGTGGCATAGAATGTAAAAAATGAGCCTTCCTGTAGTGCCAGGGTTAATTCTTGACTCAGCTTCCGGTTAGATGGGTTTTGTAACTTACCACGGACATCCAAAATCCCTTTTCCTTATAATCCTGTATTCCAAAGTCCTTTAGCCACAGGTAATCCAAGAAGCCCATTTCCATTAATCTTGCAATCTCCCTGCAAGACTATAGCACTAACTCTACTGATACCGCACGCCACAAGATTACATCAGCCATAATCACCGATGCTTATCCTAAGGTTCGCACTAAAACCATAAGCGAGTTTGTTGCATATCTGCCATAGATTCGGGTGCTTCAGCAAAATCTGGGTGGCCGTATTGATACTCATGAAGTAGTAAGTAGCACATGATTTCATTTCCTTAGAAGCTTATTGGTTGTCTTATTTACATGCTGGTTATCATATTTATAATTATTACAGCATGGCCAATCCAATTTCCATTACAAATGGAAAAATTAATCATCTTATAGTTTAATAACAGCTAATCTCCGTCTAACTGGTTATAAAAAACAGCTAACTAGTATATCGAAATTAAAAATACAGATAAATTATCTTAAATAGATATTCAAAAAATCCTGAATATTCATAACACTGAATGACATGCTACATTTTTCAAAACAATAGTTTCTGTGCAACAAGAAGACTTCTATAACCTAACTTTTTCTGTATGATTTATTTCAGTGTGGTTAATTTTCTTCAAAATTACCTTTTTGTCAGTGTCGATACTACCTGACAACATAAAACTATTTCTGTCAGTTTTTCTCTTTTATACTTTGAAGCAACATACAGTACCAGCCACAGACAAACTAATACGATAACTCATTATTGTAATAAGATATCTAATTCACAGCTTCTCGGCATCAACACATTAATAATTTATTTCTTTAATATTTTATTCTAAGCTTTACGTGTTATGTATTTTTTGCTAATACTGTACGTATAATAATTAAGAGGATGTTAAAAACACATATATTCATAATGTATATACAGTAGAGAACAAGTATATAACGTTATAACATACAAAATATAATATGAGGGGGAAAGACGATTGTTAGCTATAAAACCAGTGATATAAAATTACGAGAAATGCAGTATTATCTACGTAAGCGTAATTAATATAGTGTAAGTCAATAAACATATACAATATAACATAAACCGTTATTGGATAGTATCACCAATCAGGTACATTGATACATGCCTATAATTCAAATACGTAGGTAAGAAAAACGGTTGAAACGAACGCTAACAGAAGCTTGTCAGTATTCGAGCAGGAAGATAGTGTACAATCACGTCTCTAAATAGACGCTAGAACTACGTACTTAAAGTCTACCAGTTATACATATTTTTAACATGACAAAGGTGATCGTGAATTGTGAATAGCCTACGTAGTTTATCTAAAATACAAGTGAAATAATTAACAGAATACGAGTGTGCAAAAGTATTGTAACATTCTCCATAACCAACCCTGACAAAAACACAAGTGCTCTCGACACAAATACAATTATAATGAAATAATTACAACATACCAACAAACACAGACACAAAGGAATACAGATATACGATCATCAGATTCCAGTCTACGAAAACTTCGTGATACGTCCACAAGAGTGCGGGCATTAAGACGACCTACAGGTACGTAATACAGCATCCATCATCATTAACGTTGTCGGGGGCCTACCAAGGAGAAGCCGCTACAACTTCAGTTGGCTAAAAAAAAAAGCATCTTGCGTAGCTATTTAAACGGCGTTCGGCTAACGCGAATGTTCTATTTACTTATATTCACTGTAAGCTGATAATTGACGTGTTTACATTTAAATAAAAAGAAGCGTATTTGAATTCTATTTTTATTCACTGCAATAAATTAATATTAATATGTTTCATAAAACTAACGAAAATGTTTAATATTAAACACAAATAATTGCCTAATGTAGACCATTTCTTGTATTTTGTTTCATTTTTTAATTGAATAAGAACATGGAGTCTGAAAGGTTTTAAAAAGCGTAACCGAATCGGCGTTATTCGAAACGTAGATTAGAGTGATAAAAATGCACAGAAAATTATCTTTAACTCCTATCTTAAAGTTAAATTGCTTTTTAGTTAACAACGTTTTGATAAATACACTCAGCAGCCGACGAATATCAAACAATAACCGAATTGTACGCTTAAAACCAAAAATAAATATGAAAATGCTGTTGGTCTTTCCTACATCAATTTGTACATCACTACCTGGAATATGTTGCGCATATAAGCAACAGTGCAGAACAACATTGCAAGTTACCTGAGGTTTACATTTTCTCGGATCTGTATGCAGAATTGCCGCAGAGTAATGACCTGTTTTACTCACTCCTCCCATTACCCCTTCATTATTAGTGTCGTCATAGAGTAATTTATCCCGTTATTAATGACCTATATAACTACATCTAACCGATAAGCTACAAATTCGAATTTCGATCGAAGTAAGATTGGTGGGTAACATCATTACGTTCTTAGTTAAGGATTAGTACTACGCTTCCAATTTCGGCAATATATGGGAGGTAGTGCATTAATGTATTAAAGAACTAGAGGTTCTGACTGTTAGGCCATAGAGAGCACTCGTGACTCTACAGTTGGCATATTTACTTGAAATTAAGGGTTACACAAATACAGAATATTTACGATAGTTCCATTGCCATGGATGTGCGCTTTAAAAGTGTTACTAAGATATGGTTTATACAGATCTTTCTCGGTTTTGTCGCCGTTACACGTCAACTGGTGTATTAAACAATGACACCGTAGCTCCCGCTGCACGCGCCTTAGCCATTCCGCAAAGTGTATTAACTCTGTCTGATTGCACTGCGTTTGAGCTCATATGAACCGCTGTTGTTGAGTTTTTACACGCTACTTTAGTGCTTAAAAGTATTTAAATTCTTTTCTATAGTTTGCACATATTAATTCAAAGAATTTTTAGACAGCATGACATAATAGTAGAACCTCTAACACAGTGCACGCGAGTTGAAAGCTTTAGATAACCGCACTAGTGCGATAATCTTCATTGTGACTAACTTTGTTTTCAAGTCTAATCACACGGCAACTTCCCTTTGTATTGCACACGTTTGATAGCTCCGCTTGGTTTGATTAAGTTTACTTTTCATTATCTTTTTACATGATTAATTTCTCACGGCACTCTTATTATGTGTTCACAATACAAATTGCCATACTTCAATTTATCGCAATTCGTTGTAGAGTTAACCTATACGTTAAATTATCAGCTTTCTTTGATCTAAAATGTCATACTTTTATCTAGAATAACCTACATAAAGATTAAATGACGGAAATTATAAATTCAGAAGAAACTGAATTGGAAGAGCCAGGATAATTTACAGAAGAAGCAGAAAGAATAACACTAGAATTACCTACACAAAAAATCCAGAAAGCAATACAATAGCATTTAATCGCTTAATTGGCTGGTGTAAGGTAAAACACGTTGAAAATAATTTAACTGAAAATGACTGCTAGCGAATCAACCTAGTAACAAAACATCTGACATATCGCTCATTTCTCTTGCTTCAAGAACGCGTTCTAAACGTGATATCTGTTAATTTAGGGAATTAATAAGATACTACTGATATTTTACAAATTCGAGCGCTGTCTAAAAAAATAGTATATGCCACAGGTGTTGTTAAAAGGGTTTTATTTTACTCGTAGGATTGCCAAACTAAGGCCATAACCCTACTTTTATCCTTTGTATCGTAATCTACCATTATATTCAGTGGCAGTCAAAGAAAGTGACCCATAATAGCTCTTAAGCATTTTGTAACGTGATTATTTTGCTTACTATCAAAGTGGCAAATTTTAGCGAATACAATGAAATAAATGGCAGCCATTTATCTGGTAGAGGGGGTAACTAGGTGCGTGCTGTCTTATTTAACAACCACTATAGAGTATATTAAGGCGCCCACTCCTCCTTGGCATGATTAACCAGTGTTTATTTTCATAAATCTTAATTAAATGTGCTTAAGAAACTGACATTTATAAAAAGAAAAAAAATGGATGTGCTGTTCAGTCTAAAACGAATATTTCTTATGGATTCATAATACAAATTTAATGAAACTAGATATATTTCTTCCCCTTTGCGATTTTATATAGTTATTTTCTTGCATTCACATTCATTATATAAAGAATTTTTCATGTTATAGACATTTTACATAAGATAATTTTTAAACATTAGACATTTCACTATTCCACTGAGAAACACGAGTAACTTTGTGCATTCTTTACTCGCGTTATTTGAAAAAAGAATCAAAGTCCTATTTTTTAGTCTGGAAAAGTGTGCTTGTGGGTGGAGAGGTGGCTATTTTCTGGTAAGTAATTATGAATTCATGTCCCAAACTAGGGATGAGACAGGTAGGTTTTCCCTTTTTTGGTCTGAGTGCATAACGTCAGGTTGCTGTGTCATTTGCAATGAATTTTGCGTATAATCTGAGAACCCAGGAGAGTTAATGCTACATAAACTACTTCATAAACATTTCTTTTTATTCTCTTTTCGGATTATTCAAACAAAAACATGAAACAAACATAGTTTTAATTAATTTTCTAAATTATATCATCTCTATTCCTATACCTAGTTTTTATACTTCTTGGTATACTAATCTTAATAAATTAAATAAATATATGTTTTAGGTCATTTTGTAACCATTATTCTTTTCTTTTCTAATTTATCATTTTACAGGTCATGGTGCTGAAAAGCTTTGCTCCTTCGTGGACTAATTTCCTGCTATCTCTGCTTCGATTCGCTTTCGATGCGAGAGAACGTGCATTCATTTACCTACATTAGTTTTCTAACATCAAATACGTAATTGTTATTAATGTGATTTCATTTCAGATATCCAACCGGCTATTCTTGAGTTTCGGTAAGAAAGATGAAGCAGCTAAGTCACCAGCAAATAAGGATTCGGGACAAGTTAGCAAACTGTTGATGTAAACAAAGACGCCAATGCGCTGCCTCATTTGCTATTTTACTATAAACAGTAGAGTCTAGTGATGGTGAAAAATAAAGTTGGAATGAAAGATAGCAGAGTATTGCATGTCTAGTCACGGCCTCACAGGTAAACAACCCAGTGCGCCACCCCAGTCCACCTACTCGATGCACAGTACACTTCACTTCAATCTTAACTTGTCTCGGATTCTTAGCAGGTGATTATTATGACTTTTGTAAAAAACGTAGTAAGTAAAAATGGCAATTTCTCGCATTTTATAATTATCTTACCGTATAAAAAAACTCGTAGAAGCTGATAGTTTCTGATTAAACTCGAATTAATTATTATAATGACAAACATTCATTAAACTCAATTAAATTACTGTAAAACTATCACCATTTGTTTACTTAACACCATAACAGTAGGTATAGAAAGTCACTTGTGCATTACATATAGTATTTACTTCATAGTTTATTACTTTCATAAACTGTTTCTCGAAATTGGATATTATTACACACTAATAGCCAAGGGATTTCATTAAACAGCAGTTGAGGAAACCAATAGGAGAAATGTCTTATTGTTTGCTGTCATTAAAGACGATGCGTCACATTTTCATAAAGGTAAGCACGTGTTTTATGGCAGCTTCATGATTCTGTAAGCTGCTCGAGCACTGCGGTCATATCATTCTCTCTACACATGGGAACGTTAATAGGAAGCAGAAGAGAGGAAAAGCTTTTGAGATGGAAGGATGCGAGCAATTTTTGAAATTGGAAAGGATTGGACTAGCGCATACGTACGAAACTCATTCGTCAATGCTAACTTCACAGAACAGAAATCCCTGCTCTCTCTCTCTCTCTCTCTCTCTCTCTCTCAGACTAAAACACACAGCGAGATGGAAGCTTGAGGATTGCAAATATCCGCGACGGTGATATTCACCAGACCGTTTCTACGTTTCTGAATATATTTTGTACCGCCTTTTGAGCACCCTCGCTACGGTGGCTGAACCGTGTTTAGCAATGAAGGAAGTTAAGTGCATATGTTCTCTCCTAAAATGCATATGCTTGCAAAATGTTGACAGAAAATTGAACTCGTACCTTTACATAGATTAATTAAAACGGAATAAAAATAACTGCTGTGTGTAAAAAATAGGCATGAACTTAAAATTTGTTTGCGGAACATAAAACTAAGGTTGTTAGTTTTAAATACTTAGAAGCATTTGAAAGGAATTTTGAGGAAAATAGCAAGTTTCCATTTTGCATTTGAATACCTTCTTAGAATAGACTAAAACGGTATGTCAAAGCAAGCCAGTGGCCCCCTATGGAGCATGAGTTTTACCAGTGATACGAGATACAGATAAACAAACAGGTAGTGTAGAACCAGGGTGATGCAAAGGGGTGAATAGAGTGCGCGCTATGAAAAAGAGCTAAATTAAATTACTTGAAGGCATTATTTTTTGAGCAAGGAAAGCAATCGATATACCCAATGTGCATCATGCAAGAAGAATATAATAAAAAGAAAGGAGGTATTAATGAATGAATGAATAATGAAGAATACTATAAGCAACACAACAGTTAACCTTTTAAGGACCCTGTGATACAAATACTATGCAGCTAAATAAATATATGAAGGTAGATAGAATTCCAGTAACGCGATGAAATATTTCGTAAATAAATCAGACACATTTAAAAGGGAGATTCACTAACCGTAATCAATTGATGTTGATAAAAGTTACACTTTCAGCTAATTGGAAGTTGGTGGTTACAGGCATGTTAGTCCTTCGTTACACAAATTGTTCAGTTTTTCATTTTCAGCCAATTGAAAAATACATTACATATTACTTTTCGCACGTAGTACGCGACAGCGGCTCGAACAGGTAGCGATACACATTACTCTTCGTGCTTGTGCCCCACCAGTATAACAAGTATAATAAGCAATAGTATTATGCACTATCACAAAAATATTACAATTAAATCTGCGTTCATAGTTAGCAAATCCTATCTTGATGGTAATCGGAAACAAAGCACAACTATATGCTTCTAATAAAGATCTGCGTTTTTCTAGTAACGCTAATTTGTATTACAAAAGGTTAAGCGTATTAACCAGAAAAACGTATAAACATTTTACGTCAGAAAAGTCAGTGTATTACATTCGCATAACTTTCTTTACGTTTATTCCTTTATTAGTGGGTGTAAAAATTATTCTTACGAAAGTAGTGCGCGTAGTAGTCCTATCTACTTCATTTTAATCGAGATAAACCTTTCCGGAAATAGCAACATTACAGATTTCGTTATAGATACAAAGGAAATAGGGATAGTCATATGCTTAAGAAATGGACGCTATACGTTGGTCCTAAAACTCCATACTGACTCCGTGACATTGCGAGATACAACTGAAAATCGACAGGACTTCAAAAAAATGGCTAAGTATTAAACAAATTCGAACCGTTAATAACGCACATCTCGGAAATGGCTAATGCCAAAAAAATTATTTGAAATAAATTGTGTGTTTAAAGATATTATTTTTTGAATAGTACGTATTCATCTGTCGCTTAAAGTTTGCCAGTTATACAAGATTATACAAAATTCTTTCCGAATGAAGAGGAATTCACAAACTATTCCCTGAAAACTAAGATATAAATTGTATTTATCATGTAAATATATTTAATATATATATAATATTTTAATCATAATCGTTGGAGCCATTTTAGAAAACCAAAACCTTCATAAAACGTTCCATGTAAAATGCAGTTTGGTGTGAAGGATTCTCTTTAAAAATCTTTGGAAGGTACTGAATCTAAATACCAAGCTTCTTCACAGACATACACATACGCGCGCGCGGTCCCTATGCTTTTTTGGATTCAGAGGCCCTCAAAAAATGTGTTTCCGGTGAAATCCCGGAATTGAATTTTTGGGTGAAACGCAATATCTTCTCTACCTACTAGGTAAGTGTAGAGAAAGTATAAATATGAGCAAATTATTTATTTATATGGCGAGTGTAATGAAAACATGTTTATAATATAGGTTTATGTACCTAACCACTTGAATGTTAATGTATCACAATGATATTAAATATAAGTCATCAGCGAAACTGAAATTGGGAAAATGTCAGCGATAAAATAACGAAAACGAACCATTGCCACTGGAGAAAATGAGGAAGACGGAAGTTGAGCACAGAGAAATTTGAAAACCGTAACTTTTAACCCGTCGGCATATCAAACACAATTGTATTATCAAATAATCTGTGTGATACTGACAATATTTGAATAACGAGAGAGAGGGAGAGAGATTCTGTCGCTTAGTCTTAGAATTTGGACACCTCTGTATCCCTGACTCTCACAAAGGAAGGGAAGTTGATTTTTGCTTACCTGACTTCTCTCCTAGCATCATTGAAATTGAGTTTTTTATTTATGAACGCTCTTTAACTGCTATGGTTCTTAGCATCCCATTCTATATTGGGCGTGAAAGATGGGTAATTTTGATCACACTCCTCTTTATCAGGCTTGGGGTTCTTTTGCCTAACGTAAATCTACGACCACCAGCTTTACTTCCCTTCCGAAGGAAGCCATGCTAAGGATTTTTACGCCCGAAAATCCATCGCCCATCTCATCGAGGATGAGAGGTTAGCATGGTAATCATTACACCATGGAGGACGACTTCCCTAGCATCGAGAGCCCGCAATTTGTCGTAGTAAAAATCAGTGCTTTCTCAGATCTCCCAGGGCTAAGAAATCATACACGGCTTGTTTCCTGTATAGAGGCAATTTATTGATAGTAGTAATGCTTGATCTCTACTTAGATAAACTGTTATTATAGTTGAACGATGTAGATGATCCATTTTAACCTTTAACAATTAAAAAAGTCTGATGTGTTACACTCACATGACTTTCTCTACTCTTGTACAAACTATTTTTACAAGCGCTTATTCTCCATCTACTTCATGTTGATCGAGATAAACATTTGCAGACTCTATCTTATTGCTAATTTTCTTGTAGATGTAAGGGGAATATATATTTACAAGGGCAATATAGAAATACAGTAGCCTTTAAGCACATACATATCTCTTAATAGCTAGTTGCTAGGTGCAGCACCATTCCCTTTGCCACAGATTAATACTTTTGGCATATCCAAGACAAAAAAAATCAGTAACGAATTCCCATTTGAGAAAATAAGTATTGAAAAATTTAAGGGAATAACAAGCAATATCTCGAAAATGCTTCACTCAACAAACAAAGGCATATGACATAAATTGTGTATTGTAACGCGATCTATATTTTTTGTGCAGTAAAATTTTGTCTATCTCTTATGGTTTACCAGTTATGCAAACGTCGATATAATGAAAAATACTTTTGGAGACATTCCCAGAAAATTCAAGATATACATTTTATTTGTCATGAAAATATCTTAAACATATGATATTTTAATCAAAATCGTTAGAGACATTTTTGAGAAAATTAAAATTTTCGAAAAAAGTTCCATTTAAAGTGTAATCTGGGGTGGGGGATTTTCTTGAAAACCTTCGTGTCGCATCTCTGGAAGATACTGAACCTAAATACCAAGTTTGGTGTTTATCCAACTGTTCGTTTCTGAGTTATGCTGTTCACAGACAGACACACACACAGACACACGGACATGTTTCCAAAATTTTTTTTGCATTCAGGGGGTTTCAAAACATGTATTTCCGGTGAAATCTCGGTATCGAATTTTTGGATGGAATACAATACTTCCCCTACTTACTATACGTAGTAGAGAAAGTAAAAAGTGTTTTTTTCACATCCTTGGAATGTATGTTTACACACGGTTGAGCGGCTTAATATCTCTTGCTGGTCATTATTAATATATTCTAGTTGTTTAGATGTTCGATAATTTTCTTCTTTCACAAATTCAGGCATTGATATGTGTTAATTGACATGTTTCTCTTATGCTTGTATTTGTTACATCTTACCTTTTCTAGTTTTGTCTGCGAGAAGTTAATTTCTATTGTGTTCTTTGTATCGAACATATATCTCCTTTTACTTCTGCTGTGTAGGATAACATTAGTTTCATTGTACCTTTTTATTATTACATTAGTACTTTTGTTTCAGGGTTTATTTTTCCATTAATCATGCATCCAGTGATTCTGTATACCTTCGACAGTTGATGTTCTGTTTCCTATTGGCCCTTAATTCGCCTACAAGTTTTGTTCCGTAACATTATGAATACATTTCCTATTCTGTTATTTTATCTAGTACAGCGTGCATGGAAAAGTCATATATTACAATTTTCTTGTTCCTCCAACTGTTTTCGCACTATATTTGTTGCGCATTAATAATGAGTATTTCTTTTCCTCTATTAAAATGGCATCATCTGCATAAAATATAACATTAAATCTCCTTTTACTCATTCTATATCCTGCATTTCTTTCATATATTTGATAAGTAAAACCTTTAGGAAATTAAACAATTAGGGCTTAAAAGGGTCCCCTTGACTTGTTCGTTTTCCTGCTGCTAACTTAGCTGAAGCTCCTCGTTTAAGTTTTACTCTCAATTGTCCGTATGTACAATGTCCGTATTTGTAGTTACATGCAGTTTTAATATGATCAAAATATCTTTTCTAATTCTATCAAAAGCTTTATGCAATTCTATACAACGTGTATATGCTGTAATCTGGTCTTTTATTTGTTGAACTATAAATAATGCACACATTGTAGACCTTTCATTAGGGAACACCTATTCTACTTCTTCAGAATTCATTTTTGTAATGTGATTTTCACTTTAGTGTTTAACCGAATGATTTCTGTATAGTTTTATAGTTTTATTTTATCGCCATTATTAAAAATTGGTATTAAATACCGAATTTTTCTGAAAGAAATTTTTGTTTTCATAACTTATTTTATAAATTCCCTTATTTTTTTCTACTAATTGTATTACTCTATACTTTATTAAGTAACTAATTACACTTTTTTAGTTATTTTTTAAATTTTGAATTCACTGAAAATTTTTATTCCAGTGATGTGTTTCTGTTATCAATATTTTTACTTTCTCTACTACGCATAGTAAGTAGGGGAAGTATTGTATTCCTCCCAAAATTTCGATACCGAGATTTCACGGAAATACATGTTTTGAGACTCCCTGAATCCAAAAAAAGCATTTTTGGAAACATGTCCGTGTGTGTGTCTGTGTGTCTGTGTCTGTGTGTCTGTCTGTGTGTCTGTGAACAGCATAACTCAGAACAGAACAGTCGGATAAACACCAAACTTGGTATTTGGGTTCAGTATCTTCCAAGGATGTGACACGATGGTTTCAAGAAAATCCCCCCACCCCAGAGTACCCTTTACATAAAAGATTTTTCGAAAATTTTAATTTTCTCAAAAATGGCTCTAACGATTTTGATTAAAATATCATATGTTTAAGATATTTTTATGACAAATAAAATGTATATCTTGAATTTCCTGGGAATGTCTCCAATAGTATTCTTTATTGTGAACAACTTTTGCATAACTGGTAAACCATAAGAGATAGACAAAATTTTACTACACACAAAATGTAGATCGCGTTAAAATACATAATTTATGTCATATACATTTTTTTAGTTGAGTGAACCATTTTTGAGATATTGCTTGTTATTTCCTTAAATTTTCCAATACTTTTTCTCAAATTCGTTATTCAATTTTTTATGTCCTGGATATGCAAACAGAATAGAATGCGCCACTTAGCAACCAGTGCTTAAAAGATTTGACTATCGCTTATAACCTACCATGTTCCCCTTGCATCTACAAGAAAATTAGCAATAAGATTGACATCTCGATATCTCGATTAACATGAAGCATATGGAGAATAAACGTTTGTAAAAATAGTTCGTACAAGAGTAGAGAAAGTCATGTGAGTGTAGCACATCAGATTTTTACTTTCTCTACTACGTATAGTAAGTAGGGGAAGTATTGTATTCCACCCAAAATTTCGATACCGAGATTTCACCGGAAATACATGTTTTGAGACCCCCTGAATCCAAAAAAAGCATTTTTGGAAACATGTCCGTGTGTGTGTCCGTGTGTCTGCCTGTGTGTCAGTGTGTCTGTGTGTCTGTCTGTGTGTCTGTGAACAGCATAACTCAGAAACGAACAGTCGGATAAACACCAAACTTGGTATTTAGGTTCAGTATCTTCCAAGGATACGACACGAAGGTTTTCAAGAAAATCCCCTCACCCCAGAGTACCCTTTACATGGAAGATTTTTCGAAAATTTTAATTTTCTCAAAAATGGCTCTAACGATTTTGATTAAAATATCATATGTTTAAGATATTTTTATGTCAAATAAAATGTATATCTTGAATTTCCTGGGAATGTCTCCAAAAGTATTCTTTATTGTGAACGACTTTTGCATAACTGGTAAACCATAAGAGATAGACAAACTTTTACTACACAAAAATGTAGATCGCGTTAAAATACACAATTTATGTCATATACATTTTTTTAGTTGAGTGAACCATTTTCGAGATATTGCTTGTTATTTCCTTAAATTTTCCAATACTTTTTCTCAAATTCGTTATTCAATTTTTTATGTCCTGGATATGCAAACAGAATAGAATGCGCCACATAGCAACCAGCGCTTAAAAGATTTGACTATCGCTTATAACCTACCATGTTCCCCTTGCATCTACAAGAAAATTAGCAATAAGATTGACATCTCGATATCTCGAGTAACATGAAGCATATGGAGAATAAACGTTTGTAAAAATAGTTTGTACAAGAGTAGAGAAAGTCATGTGAGTGTAACACATCAGATTTTTGTATTTCGTTTAACACTAGAACGGCAGAAGGGGTCTATTAGAATCTAATCTGTAATTTTGGTAGAGAAAACTAATTCAACACAATTTACTTTGAGACTTATATTTATGTGCCCTACACTCATCCATTCTGTGAAGTATTTCCTGTCAGTTATGGCATATATAATTTGCCTTAAAGGCCTGGAGGGGTCATATCGACCTCTTTATGTAAAACTATGCTTTTTTCATACTCGATAAGCCTTCGTTTGATAACAATGACAAGTAAATTTATATCAACAGCTGCAAATTATATTAATGATTATACAACAATACTTGTATTCTATTTTAGCAACAATACTCTTTCACCAGGCATTCCATTCCTCGTTCAACTCATTTGTAAGTATGAAGTTGTTTTGAAGAACAAGTGAAAATATGTTAAGATGATAATGTTGCTATATAACTCTCCCCATGCTATTCCTGTGATCCTCAAAAGTTTTGGTCAATCAGCCAAGAAGGGAGTGTCCGCGAGTACTGGAAATACCTCACAGGTGAGTACGCCTCTAAATAAGAATTGGTGCATATAAAGAGGCATTAAAAGCTTCTCCCAGCTTAAAAAAGTTATAAATCAGGAGTTGTATATTTTGAAACAGATTGTAGAAGCTTCCCAATAAGTCCACGTGGCTTGAACGCGGCAGAACCGGCTACAGTGTGGAGATTTTCACTTAAGAGCTCGTCCGCCCTTGTGTTTTCCCGTCTCGTTTGTTTGCATTCGGCGTCTAACCCCAGCAATTTATCTCTGAGGCTAATCGCATCGCAAGGAAGCTTTCACACTTTCTCTCCCTTTTACCCTAACTTTGCCTGTCCTCCATCGCACACGTGCCTTTAGAACTTGTGACGCCGAGTGTCAAAGACTTAGGGAAACTAACAACCGGAGTGACCTGACCCAAAGTTTGAGGCTCTCGTGGTCACCCGGAAGCCTTTCCCGGAAACTTTAGCCAAGACTTTGTGATGCTGCAAATAGATTTCGAGTGGCTGAAAGCCAAGTCCTCTTGTAAAGCACTGAGTAAAGTAGTTCCTTATATGTATGTCAGAAGCTGAACAACACAGTGATATCGTTATGCAGAGATTCTGTTCTCCTTATCTGTCTTTCAATGTGTCTTTCTTTCCCCATTTTCTACTCTCCGCCTCCCATTGACCTCGCACTCTATTTGGAAATACACTGCATGTAATATTTTGAAAACCGATAATAAAATCGTATTTTGATTCCTGTGTTAACGGGTGACTAGTTGGCGAAAATTGCCCAAAAAATGACATTTTAATTTTTCATGCAGTCTTATAAATTTCTTTTGTTTGATATATATTTTATCATTGTAAACACAATATTTATATTTTAAATATATTTTTAAAAATGGTACTGCATCTGCAATTGAACTCTGAATCCTGCACTATTTCACAGAGAAAAAATCTTAACTGCTAATATTGAAATACAGAGGTAAACTTTAGCCCATCTTTTAGGGGAAGGTTTTCTCTAAAATTGATATTATTATTATTAAGTATGTAAGTTTCTATATGCTCAAACAATGTTTTTGGTTTCTTTGCAAATATATGTGAGTTGGTGTTATATGTATACATATACAGGGTGGAGCATTTAAGTTGAGGCTACAATATCTCGAAAACTAGGCGTTGTAGAAAGAAATGTCTTTGATAAAAGTTGCTTGATATTATAGAGGAACGTAAATTCCATTAGTCGTGTTTTACTTGGAGAAGGCTGTGATGGTAATTTTAGGGTAAATTTATTTTTTTAAAATGGCAACCTACAATTAGAGTCAACCAAATGGACCCTAAAGTGACCATCACCTCCAAGTAAAACACGACTAATGGGATTTACTTTCCCCCATAATATAAAGCAACTTTTATTCCAGACATTTCTTTCTACAACACTTAGTTTTTGAGATAATCTACAGTTTCAGTTAAATGGTTCACTTTGTATGCTTATACATACGGTGAGTTGGCAAATATTCATGAGAGTCCATGTTTGCTTTGAACAAGTTCTTCTGTGAATCGGATTTTGTGATATAAATGATCCGTTTTGTTATAAACTACTGAATATAGCCAAATAAATGTTTAGGAAGAGAAAAATAACATGTATGTACTGTTGGGAATCTATTTTGGTTTTAATAATATGCTTTGTAACTTTTTAAAAAATAATTGCTGATAAGTTCTAACAAGAGTGTTATAATTGGGAGAAAATCCTACGTTCCTTAATATACAGACTTATAAAATATTCAGTCCGATATCTTAAATAGTTTCTGATATAATGGGTCATGAGTTAGAAAATTTAACTTCGGTGGAATAGGGTTTTAATCTCCCCTTAACAAAATTAAAGCATGATTAAAAGTCCTAACAGTCTAATGTTACACCGTTTCCCATGTTCATTTGGAAAATAAATGCAATTGAAATGCAAAAGAAATGCAGGAATGGGTGAGCTGCTAATGGAACTCGAAGTTCCTAATGCCCTCTCCAAGCGTCATCATTTTGCTTTCACTGATGCATAATTATAGCCATTTGATTGACAAGTTTGCCTACACCATCCCCAAGTTGTTTACGTTCTTGAATTTGAGTACTCTTAACAATAATCATTGTTGTAGCAATAGTATACAAGGTTTTTAATACAACTAGTGGCCAGCGGAGCGGACAGTCAAATGGCCGGCAGAGCGCGGTAGGTTGCGCGAGAAAGTCTCCGAATCGTCGGGCGTGGGGCATGGTTTCACTTTAAAGGAGTTGTAAACAAAACTCCATGATAAGAAAGCACCTCATTGGCTGTTGGACAAACCACAACTTTTCCCGCTTAGCAAGTCGTCTCTTCCTCTATATAAAACAGTTCGGTTTCAGATCGTAACATTTTATTACTCTATTTATTTTACGTTGCATTAACTACAGGGTCATATCGCAACGGATCTGTTAGTGGATAACTCTTACATCGACGTGTGGCGGACAGTTAGCCTTCTAGGTTTCATCCCTGCAACCACCCGCTTCGTTACGTGTCCACAGAGACCCTACCACATAGTAACCGGATCTTCTGCTTTGTGATGTTGAAGTAGGTTTTTAGAAAGTTGTATTATAGATCAACTGTTGGGGAGCCGAACTTGAAGTAGTTTCAACCGCACGTATGGTAAAAAATTTCCGATAGCCTTCGCCCTAAGTTTAGAAACGTTAACTTTATAATTTGACTGTTTCTTTAAATATTATATATTTATGTTTGCCGCGGCTGCGTCAGTATTAATTTGTAGAAACGTGTATCTCTGAACAAGGTGTGGTGCGGCTGAAGAATGTAGGCTTACACAAATTATAATTTTTACTTCACTACTTATTTTATTTATCCTTGACACGATTTAAATAACACTTTACTGATATAAAGAGCTGTGAGATTATTTATTAATTGGTTGCACTTTATAACTCGTAAACTGTTTTTGTCTCACACTAAATACGTATTAAACTTCTCGAGGACGCGTCTCGCGTCCAGTTAGGAACGCTGTCTGCTAGCAGCTGACTTCTGAGTTTGTAAAGTTTGCTCCATTTCAATTTCTGATTGGCTAATCCTACTCGAATAGAATACTTTTATTTAACTTAAGCTTTTTTCTGGTTGTTGATTGGCTATTTTATAAACTATCTCAAAAATTACATTATTGTTTAAAAGAATTACAAGTGGCATTATGAAACTTTCTAATTCATGATTGCCTCAAGGTTACCTCATTGTTAGCAACTTTTAACCTATTATTCTCACAGCTCCTACATTATTAAATTACGTAGGTAATACATTCACAGAACATTATTGAACATGTACATAATAATATAAACACTAATACAATAACAGTTACATGCATTATTATATATTGTTACATACACATATTGCTTTAAGGTGGGCTGTTATTATATTTTATGTTATATAACTAGACTGAAATATTTTTAAGTGTTAAAAATACTGCCTCAATGTGCAGATGGCATCAGGGTGCCGTCCGGTATACCTGCTTTCATATAGAAAGGCGGACAGTTAGCCATCTAGGTCTCATCCCTGTAACCATGCCATCTTGCTTCGTCACGTGTTCCACAGAGACCATAGCGCATAGCAGCAGGATCTTCTGCTTCGTGCCGTGCAGATGGCATTAGGGTGCCGTCCAGTTACCTGCTTTCATTGTCTGTGGATAGATGGCACAGCATTCGCTATTACCACCTATTTTTCATTTTTAGTGTTGTTTTAGGCCTAAGGTGGAACTTTGGGTCGTGATATTAAATATCCGATCCGATATTTACCGTAGCGGCTGAAATCTCAGTCCGATTGGTCGACCCACGGGATTTGAACCCAGGATTTCCCGAATGCGGGCCACAGACGTTACCGCCCGAACCATCCCTAGGTCCTTTTATTGCGGATATCTAAAATATAAAGTTACGTGTTTGTTAAATTTGACCCTAATTGTAGGTTCCCATTTAAAAAGATTAAATTGATCCTAAAATGACTATCATAACGTCCTGCAAACAAAACACGACAATGGCATTTACTTTCCCCCGTAATATCAAGCAACTTTTATAAAAGGCATTTCCTTCTACAATGCTTAGTTTTGGAGATATTGTACAGTCTCAACTAAATGGTCCACCCGATATATTTTAGGCCTGAAAAAGATCTAGGAGATATTATGGTTGAAAGTTTCGTAGTCTTCAAGATATTACTGATAGCCCTTGAAGCAAATATCAACAAATAACTAAATTTCATTTTCCATTTATAGGGTGACTAGTGGGTACGTGCAAAGATTTTGCACTTTACCGTAAGGGCAATGAAACGTGAACAGATATCTCATTAGAAATTTTTTTAATGTATTTAATTAATTAAAAAATGAGCAAAGAGCAAAATGCCTCTTCGTGCAATGTTCGTTTGTAAAAGACGGAGTTTATGACGGTTAAGGGTTATTCTCTGCGTTTAAGATAAAATAACTTGAAAATGAAACGAAAGTTCTTTCTACGTAACTTCAAGAAAAATAATTGACAAGCCAGTTTTGACCACAGCATCATGATGGTCTTGACTGTAATAAGTTGGACCCCTAAGTGCGGAATTAATTAATCAATTGCTCAGCCCTTTGTATCTTGGTCCTTGTAATTAATTTTATGTAGTTTATTTAATAAAATTTACGGTGGGTAACGTAGTGACTCCCCTGGTGGAGTAATGTGAAGTTCGGAAACACATTTTACGTCGATTTTATCATTACGTGGAGTTATAAAACGTTGAATCAGTAGATTTGCCACACACCGTGTGTCCTGACGAAATCAATGCTCATTTATACCACTCCGTTATGTAGTTTCTTTAATATTTGTTCCAATATTTGTTTAGTCATAAAGGGGATTGTGATAGTGATAAATAAAGGGGATCCCTTAGAAATATTTATCTTAAATTCGTACGTAAATAGAACTACAGCACTACGAAATTGAGTCTTACCAAATTTTATTTACGCCCTTCACAAAAGACAGCGTGACAAGCAAGCAGACACACCCACTGACCAGCACACGTACGCATGGACTTTCTTAAGAAGTTGCTTATTGTTGCATTCAAGAGACTTTAAAACGTATATTTCCGATGAAACCTCAATATCGAAAATATCGCTCGTAATATAGTAGTACGTGATACAGAAATTAGTACACCTCATATGATTAAACATAAAGCAGTATATACACAGGGTAATTGATGGGTCATGTAAAATTCACAAGAATGCGACCTTTAACCTTTGCTTTAATGTCGTGCAGGACGACAATTTCATGCTACCAAAGGGGTTTAAAGTCAGGACCTTAACCAAAACGCAACTAAAATCGTAATGAAAGAAAACCACCCTCTTAGTCGTTAAAGCAGCACGAAACGGTGAGTGTAATGGTCTTATCGCGCCGTCCGCCAGATAGCAGCACTGATAAACACGTGAGAGAGGGCGCGATGGAGTCAGCCTTAATATGCTGACGTAATGGAGATGGATTAGACTCATAAACAGCTCAAGATAGCTTTGTCGTGCTGCATATTCAAAGCTGCAGACTTAAAATGAGGAAGGGAGGGGAGAATTCATTAATGAATAATGAATGTGCATACATAAATGAATATGGGAAGGGGAAGATTAAGTCCGTTAAAGGCAAGCCAAGGGCTGGCGCGGAAATGTTTATGTATGCCAGATATAGTTGTTACGAGATAACGTTTTAAATGACGACTGTAAGCACGAGCTGGTTAGGCTAATGGCAGCAGCCACTTTATATCTGCGGTTTACGAAAATGACGGTGATATAGAAGTCCCCTCAAACATCAGCAAGTCATTAAGCCCTTACTTGAGCTGCGACCTGGAAAGCATCATTAATTTGTAAAAGCTGTCATGCAAATATGAATCCACGTGCAGGAAATGAAATACGGTTCAAGAACTCGACATCTTCTTCAAGATGGCTTCGTAATTTCTTCGCTCTTATTACTTTTGCGCTTTATGGACTTGTTTGAATTACAGTACCTATGTGCAAAAGTATACAAGGCCCAATGTTACTGATCGTCTGTTGAGAAGTAGGCTACTACGGACATATAATGTATTTTTATTTTTGACAGCTAAGGATATGTGGTAAAAGCTAGAATTTAAGCATATTAGGGATTTTCGGCATGTAATTTACGATAGCATTTCGAGATCTTAAATCAGAAGATACAAGGATACATGTGAGAACGTTTAAAAATACTGGATTGTTATAGCAATCCAACTGTCACGGAAAAGCTCTCTAAATAAGAGTATTTTTCGTAAACATACTTTATTTGCTCAACATGGTATGCATTTCAAAACATTTTTCTCTACTGTAATGAATTAATCATAAATTGATTTTACTATGTGGTAGAATAGAATACTTTAAAACTTTATCCCCAAAACTGATATTAACTTCGCCTCTCGTCATTTAAGTACATTTTTCTGCCACAATTTTCCTTAGAGATTATCAATTTTTTTCACAGAGTAATGGAAATATACCTTTACGACAACATTCGTATTTTTAGTTTTTTTTATAATTTGTTTTAAACATTCTCTACAGCATTTTACGATGCCAAAGGAAAATTTCGAATCAAATTTCATACAATTTAACGAATAAAAGGAAAAAAATGCACTCCCTTTTAAAATTATTATTTATTTTTACAAACACCAACATTTTTAATCCTATACCTTTAGGAGATGGTGAGATAATTGAAGTTGAAAAAACTGAGTTTACAGAAAGATTTAAAAACCAAAACTACGCTCTATTCACTCACTTTAAAGCTGCCTAAAACATAATCATTTTGCGCTGTTTATTTTTCGGAATCATATAACTTTTATAAGGTGGTGTACAAAATAATTATTTATCCATTACCAAATGAAAACTCAAATTTTATAAGATTTTCAACATTAAACGGACGTGCGTAGGTGCGTGTAAATAGGCTGTGGAATTGTATCACTTAATTTTCTCTTAATTTTGTTTTCTTACACCTCTTTCACTTTAAAATTTCTTCATTATGCAACTTTTATCTTTCATATTTTCACCTTACTTGCTTTGAAGTTGAATGAAAAGATCTAAAGATCCTTTCCTTGATATGACATTTTGGATTTAGAGCCTTCGTAACATAACGCATAATTGATTTTGGAAAAATAAAAATATTATATACTTTATTATTTTTCCCAAGAAAATATTTAAGTTTAAAATAATTTAAAATCAGGCCTTTAACACGACATTCTATTTTCATTTTTTCAAAATGATTTTCTTTACAATTTAGGAATTTATGGTCATTAAATTTAATTTATGCTACAATTATGTGGAACGAAATTTTTTACAAAACTTTCGGCTCAAGTGGTTGAAATTTATGGAAATTAGCAGTTTGATTATCAAATAAACTTATGTGGGCATTTTCAACACAAAAATGTAGTAAAATGATACATGGCTGTTATTTGTAGTATGTTTTCTTTTTAAATATCATGTGCTACAGCAGTTTGTTGAAATTTTGACTAAGAAATGTATTTTTTTAAATTAATTTGGACCTAAATGGACTGCTGTCAGAACATTTATTTTTTCAATTAGTTGTTTGCTTTAAAAATTTAGTTCTAAAATTTAATAATTTTTTTTCTGTTTGGCTGTAATTTAGTTAAAGACGGTATATGTAATAAAAATAATTGAAATATGCATTAAATATCCAGTATGAAGCTACGAAAACAAATATACGAAAACAATATCTGTCATATTTGACTGTGCAATATATTAATGTAAGGCTTGTGTGTCTATCATTATTAATGGCAACCCGCCGAACACCGTCGCCTGGTCCCACAAACCTGAAACAGATGACAAGGAAGATGATGGGTAGAGGATATGAAATGAAAGAGAGTCGCGGTAGAACATGAACCACCCCAGTATCGCCTGACGATCAGGGGAAACCACGAAAAACCCATGGGCCAGAGTCGGCGGTCGCCGGGGATCGATCCGGGAACTCCCGAAATCGGGCCACAGACATAATCACCAGAGCCTGATTTGAAGTACACAGCTACCAAGTTTCTTTTCATAACTTTTAATAGCTCAATCTGTTTCTTTGCATTGAGTACAGAACAGGATATTGTCCGTAAGCAGGATATAAGGTGTCGCTTTCCTTGCTTTTTTGAGCAAAATGCGTCTATCCTTTTTGCCTAGGGGTTTAGCAAAGCATTTCTGCATCTGAAGCTGCGGGCTGGGATAGGATTTCCGCTTAAGCTCCCCGGTTCAGATTTGCATCTTGGGCCTCTTCCTCAGTTCTTAGAACTAGCTTTAGTGAATTCGTTAACCATTTCTTTGTTTCATTCACTCATCCATCCGGTGTCTGTTATCAGGCTGTTATTACTTCCCATGGTTAAAAGATTCATAGGCGACTTACTGCTAAAATGTCGGTATGTAAATGTTTGTATTCATTAATTCTCAATTTTCACGTATCTCTGTGAGAGCACAATATTTAATCTAAAAATACGATGTGTTACAGTCATATGACTTTCTCTACTCTTGTACAAAATATTTTTATAAACGCTTATTCTCCATATGCTTCATGTTAATCGAGATATCGATATGTTAATCTTATTCCTAATTTTCTTGTAGATGCAAGGGTAATTCGTAGGCTTTAAACGATAGTCAAATATTTTAAGAGTTGGTTGCTACGTGGAGTATTCCATTTTCTTTGCATTACCAGGACAAAAAAACGAATGAATAACGAATTCCCATTTGAGAAAAAGTATAAGTATTGGAAAATTTAAGGGAATAACAAGCAATATCTCGAAAATGGTTCCTCGACAAAAATTTTAGGATATGACATAAATTGTGTATTTTAACGCGATCTACATTTTTTGTGCAGTAAAATTATGTCTATCTCTTATGATTTACCAGTTATGCAAAAGTCGTTCACAATGAAGAATACTTTTGGAGACATTCCCAGAAAATTTAAGATATACATTTTATTTGTCATGAAAGTATCTTAAATATATGGTATTTTAATCAAAATCGTTAGAGCCAATTTTAAGAAAAATAAAATTTTCGAAAAATGTTCCATGTAAAGGGTAATCTGGGGTGGGGGGATTTTCTTTAAAATACTCGTGTCGCATCTCTGGAAGATACTGAACCTAAATACCAAGTTTGGTGTTTATCCTACTGTTCGTTTCTGAGTTATGATAATCACACACACACACACACACACACACACGGACATGTTTCAAAAAATCTATGTTACACTCACATGCCGTTCTCTACTCTTGTACAAACTATTTTTACAAACGCTTATTCTCCATATGCTTCATGTTAATCTTATTGCTAATTTTCTTGTAGATGCAAGGGGAATACGGTAGGCTTTAAGCGATAGTCAAATATATTAAGAGCTGGTTGCCATGTGGCGCATTCCAATCTCTTTGTATGTCCAGGACATAAAAAAAATCTGTGTTACACTCACATGACTTTCTCTACTCTTCTACAAACTATTTTTTACAAACTCTTATTCTCCATCTGTTTCATATTAATCGAGATAAACATTTGCATAAACGATCTTTTGACATGCAAAGAGAATTACATTTTACACATAGCGACCAGTTTTAAAAATATTTAACCATCGCTTAAGGCCTACTATGTTCCCCTTGTTTTGTATTTGCAAGGGCAATATAGAAATACAGTAGCCTTTAAGCATAGATATATCTCTTAATAGCTGGTTGCTATGTGCAGCACCATTCTGTTTGCCACAGATTAATACTCTTTGCATATCCAAGACAAAAAAATGAATAACGAATACCCTTTGAGAAAATAAGTATTGAAAAATTTAAGGGAATAACAAGCAATATCTCGAAAATGCTTCACTCAACAACAAAAATGCATATGGCATAAATTGTATATTTTAACGCGATATACATTGTTTGTGTAGTAAAATTTTGTCTATCTCTTATGGTTTACCAGTTATGCAAAAGTCGCTCACAATGAAGAATACTTTTGGAGACATTCCCAGAAAATTTAAGATATACATTTTATTTGTAATGAAAGTATCTTAAACATATGACATTTTAATCAAAATCGTTAGAGCCATTTTTGAGAAAATTAAAATTTTCGAAAAAATGTTCCATGTGAAGGGTAATCTAGGGTGGGGGATTTTCTTGAAAACTTTTGTGTAGCATCTCTGAAAGATACTGAACCTAAATACCAAGTTTGGTGTTTATCCGACTGTTCCTTTCTGAGTTATGCTGTTCACAGACACACAGACACACACACGGACATGTTTCCAGAAATGCCTTTTTTGGATTCAGGGGGTCTCAAAACATATATTTCCGGTGAAATCTCGGTATCGAATTTTTGGGTGGAATACAATACTTCCCCTACTTACTATACGTAGTAGAGAAAGTAAAAATGCCTCCGATAATTCTCTCGCCCCTCAAAGGCTGTATGAATTTACAGAGTTTGGCTAAGTAAATCAGAAATGTAATATCCATTTCCGTAAACATCAGGAGAGTTTCGTCAGTTATTAGGTTAACACTTTTAATGAAAACAGAGTTATTATGGTATTTAGTATGTGAACATTCACCCTGTATAGCGTTAGTATCACTGCAAGGAAGTCTAGCTTTTTATGCAATTTTTTTTTATTTAAACGCACTTTTCTTTTGCCGATTTGTTTTCCTGCGATTCTGATTGACTTTTCGTATCCACTTTTACCCACTCATACACAAATTTACATAGACATAAACACCCATGTCCGAGGCGGGCCTCTAGCCCGCGGTCCCTCACGCGACGGAACACCAAAACTAAATACACTAGCAACCACGAGGTCACGAGGACCGGCTTTGTTAAGGGTTAGGATGAATCTGAATAATAATTACTTCGTAGTATTTGTCTCACTGAATTTCACGTATGTGATTATTTGGGACCAGTTATGTTGTTATCAGTTACAATTGTTCAAACGTAATTGGCCAAAACAAGCCCAAGATGATGATGATGATGATGATGCTTTTACTTATTTAGGGACGCTCTTTCACTGCTGTGGTCCTTAGCGTCCTATTCTATATTGGGCGTGAAAGACAGCAAATTTTGCTCAGAGGCCTCTTTATCAGGCTTGAGGTTCTCTTACGTGCCGCAAATCCACGACATGGGACCACCGACTTTACTTCCCTTCCGAAGAAAGCCACGCTAAGGATTTTTACGCCCGAAAAAAATCCATCGCCCTCTGCTGGGTTTGAACCCGGGACCTCGGGAACTAGAGGCTAACATGGTAATGATAACATTTACAATGAATAGCTCTAAGAAATATAACATTATGCCATGTTAATTTATGATGTTCTGTTGTTCAATGACAGAACTGCAGCCATTGTTTATTCGTTGGTTAATGCAGACTGATTTGTAACAAGTTAGGTATCTTTATTGGTGTCTAATTATTAAAATTATTACATAGAATACTTACAGCATGGGTCATTGACTATACATGCTTATTTCAAATGCAACTTAGTTACAAGCAACAAACAATAGAAGGAAACTGAACCATCTGATCTGGCTTCGCGCACTTTACCCATGAATTTGCCCATCTATTTCCAAGTTCTTCTGGTCAGCCAGTAATTCCCAACATGCCAGTCTTCTTCTAGCTGAACCGAATTTAATTTTTTGCTGGTTCTCCCACTGTGTACATTCCGCCAAAATATGTGCCTGGTCTTCATCCTCACCACAAAAAGGACAGATTCTCCTGCCAGAATCGTCAGTCGTTTCTGTGCCCTCTAGCCTCCCAGTTTTAAAGCATGCTATTCCTCATCTTTCCCTTCTCCCTGGTGGTAGACATTAACACAGCGAAAATAATGGCTTTCAAAAAATGATTTGTAACAATTTAGAGAGAGAAGCGGACCGCGCTCCACGGTTTGAGAAAGGGTGCTTAATGTAATTTAGTCATCAAGGTTAACATGGCATGTTTATTTTGCGTGGAAGAGGAAAAATTCCCTGTGAAAAAGTTACTGAACGCCAGCCCCTCATTGAAACTGAAGAGAAAACGCAAGAGTGTACAGAATTAATAAAGTACAAAATGCTACATTGTAGTTATTAACCCCGTACGCTGCACTTGAAACACTACTTGTGCACAACAATGTGCCTCCCAGGTGACCCAGTGTGCGGCGGTGCATTTTATCATTCCCCCAATGCCTTTTATGACCCTCCAGAACTGTCGCACTCCAGCGTTTGTTGCTTGCAAATTAGCTAAAGTGCTGCTTGCCGGGGCGGCTGGCAGTATATAACAACACAAGTGTTACTCATTTCACTGACCCCTAACCACTAACACGGCTTCATGTATCTTATCTTCTCTTCGATCTGCACCAAGCCAGAAGTTAGCACTGTACATGAGACACTCGCAGTTTGGTCTCTGCAATTACCTCTTGTTATCGCTTTCATTCAGTAAGATGTACTTGGTGCATTCACATAACTTTCTCTACTCGCTCTTCTACAAACTATTCCTACAAAAACGTATTCTTATATCTACATATGTTTTTATGTTAACTTTGCGGCACCTATTATGGCGCATAGCTGTGCTGAATTGTAGGTTAACTTGTAATAATCGTATGACTTGGCATGCTCAGGTTTCTGCCTAGCGGCAATCCTGAAATAATATTTACGGGCGAATTGGTTATTAAATAATAAATACAAGTGCACTCACCTTTAGACACCAGATTCCAGGAATACTGAGGAACCTTTTTTAAAGAAATTTTCCCGAACAGTAGCATTATTGTGAGAGTTCCAGCGCAAAGGATTTGCCGCCATCTGATAAGCTTCTTTGATCTATGCCGCTAGCCCCGCCCCCTCCCTTTGTGCGCTACTATTTGCCGCCCGGTCGCGTGCCGCTAGCTCCGCCCCCTCTCGCTTTGTGTGCTCACCTAATGCCGACAGTGTCTGTGCTAACAGGTCCTACCCCCTCTCCCATGCGTTCTACTGTGGCGTCATGACTTGATGGAATTGTTTTCTCGAGTCCTGCCGCCCCTCGGCAAATTAATTAGGTAATGTTCGTCAAACATTTTTTTTATGATTACTAAGGTCTGCAGATTGCATCCTCGAGCAATTAAGTTTTTTGATTAATGAATTGTTGACTGGAGCTTGAGTATAAGTAGTCTGCTCACGGGAACAGTCTGTCATGTAATGAAACACTGCAGCCTTCTTGTATCTGGGGAAATCGCTTGTCCATTAGCTGAACATGTTAGACGCTTTCAACACATTAATAGGCTTTTAAGTTTACATTCCGGATCTGTTTACATACATTAGCGATCAACGACATACTTCCGTCTGGAGGTAACGGTGACTACATTCCCGCCCCTCATTGTGACTTGTCTAAATCCCTGCCGTGTGATTGGCTTGGGTAGGGGATGTGCCGCTCGGGGTGAGGGGTTATATGTGAGGGTTCTCGGTGCGTGACGTTGGCGGTGTGGGAATGCGATTCTCGATGCCTGCCGCACATCGGCAAATCGTTTGAGTACATAATTGTGTCAATCAATTAGGTAATGTGTGTTATTGAAAAAAGAATCAATGTTTATATACCGCTATTGCAATTAAACGCTGTTCGTCGAGCAGTTAAGTATTTTTGATTGATTAATTGACTCGCTCGCATCTGACAGCCGTCGTATATGTATAACTACGCTCACGGTCTTAACCTCTCTCTGGCAACAGCCCGACATGTAATGGAAAGCCCGCCAGCCGACATCGGCCTGGTAATAACCAGTTTCACTCCCACTCCGCGACTGCGTGCGTGACGTCACTAACAAGCTTCAACGTGTAGACTAGCCCGGCTCCACTCTGTCGGCGTCGGTAAATCATGTTAAAACACGCTCGCCAAGGACTTTCCTCGGTATTCAAAAACAGACGGGTGGCTTCTGCCTGGAGGGTGAATAACAGGTCTCAACATGCATTCCACCCCTCCACCGCTGCGTGACGTCACCGTCTACAGTATATAAGGAACGTAGGCAGCCGGAGCGATCATTTATTGTTTTTTCAGTGTTCGTTCAGTGATAATCGAAATGGCTGGTGATCATCGTGCATCTGATGTGAATGATTACTGGAGCGAGTGCGGGGAAGATTATTTTCACTACGTATACTTCCATACCGAAACATGCAATGGTTTAATGCATTCAGTGTTGTGTACTCAACCGTCGCATCATGATCAGATGACTACACTGGAAGTGTGTACAGAGAGCTGTCCTGTTTATCGAGGAGCGAACATGTAAGTAATATACATATTTCTATAACTCGGTAATATATTGTACGCATGTTAAATGAAATCTAACTTGAAATTATTTCATTCTTTCAGTGAAAATCACAGGGGTGTTGATGTGGAGGATCTTAGCGATGTCGATGAAGTTGACAATGTCTTCGTCTCGAAACATCTAGCTAAATGTGATACAGAGTCGTGCACCGGATACATGCATTCTGTACTTTGTACTAACGCGGTCCAGCATGAACGCATGACATCCTTCTTCCTATGTAACGACAACTGCGAGGTCTACCAGCGGAGGAAGAGAAAACTCGAGTAAGTAGAAGAAATGTTAAATTACATATTCATTTACTGCTTCTAATGCTACTCTGTGTCTAACCTAAAAATTAAATTATTACAGACTGCGAATGACTGCGCCTAAGGTACCCGTACCAATAGAGGAGCTGGATCCTGAGAGACGCGATGTCGATATAGTGGAATATCCAATCGCAGAGCGCCATACACAGCCTATGGAGGAGGATGCCGCTCCACTACCCGACATTACTACTACCCCTGATGATAAAGCAACGAGGATGCAGGAGTGGATAAATCAGACGACTCCAGATTGCTCGCCCGAGATACACACAGAATCGTGCAAGACCGTGAAGTGAGTATGACACTCTTTGATAATACTTTTTGTGTGACAAGGGGAGAGGATTTTTCTAATATATGTATTTTCTCTTTCAGACGTA
Organism: Deroplatys truncata; assembly: GCA_030765065.1. Lineage (NCBI taxonomy): Eukaryota > Metazoa > Arthropoda > Insecta > Mantodea > Mantidae > Deroplatys > Deroplatys truncata. The sequence continues at coordinate 222,663,421 of CM060975.1, forward strand.
TGAAATCATTAACTAAACCTATTTCTAACATTGTTTTGAATATATGTTGCAGGGGTGTGAGGAGGGAGCGGAGGAAGAGGCGGAACGAGAGCGGTGAGAAAAAGCAGAAGAGACGGTGTAAGAGGAGAATCCTCAACGATGCTCCTATGGTCTTCTTATTCATTGAAGATACCCCGGAGGAGCATGGAGAATCGATCACATGCGCTTGATGACGTCAGCATCTCCCCCTCCCATTCCGTGAATATTGGACTATACTATGACATCCCCTCCCTCTACATAAACTGCGAAAGTGATAAATCATTTGTTTATATTACAAAATCAGACTGGGATATAATATCCAAAAACATTCCAATGATTGAAGATTACCTACGCCAAGAAAAAAAGTTTGCGTGTGATGAATATTGTGACAATGTAATTTATGCATACAATATTATTGTATTTTTTGACCATTCAATTCATTTCATAAATACTTGTTTAAATAATAATGTAATATCTTTAGACATTGAGGGTGTAAGGAACCTAAAACGACTATTGCCTTATATTGAAAGACATTTGAATATTTTAAATGATTTCTGCAAGTCAGGAGCAACTAGTTTTTCAGGGAGTAGGAGGGGGAGAAGGAAAATGCTTGAAATGTATGCTAAAGTCAATAAAAGAGTGTTTTAGTATATGAATTCAATTTATTATTCATAAACTTATCCTAGTACATTCCTTTACAAAACCATTCACCCAAACATATACATAATTATATAAGTGCTTGCATCAAGTGAGAAAGAGGTTTGTAGGTAAATACTTTGTCATGTAGAACCAGACAGTACAGTGACGTCTGGGCTGGTATATTTGCAGATGCTTGAATCTCGATTCTGATGTTCACAGCTCCATTTATAACCTCCTCGGGTTGGTGAGAACAGTCTATTACGAATAATGGTGCACGGTGAAGAAAATCCTTTCTCTTCAAGAGGGGGTAATTATCTCTTTCATAATAGGAACTTTGAAATTTACAGTACATTTCATATAGTGAAGCAAACTTTGAATTTTTAAAGTCCAAGTTCAAATCATGGTAGGGGTAGCATTCACTGTTGAGGAATAGTCTCAAATTAGTAATGTTGCAGTGATCAAACTCGGAACTGTTCTTGCTATAATCACCCAATCTTCCAGTCTGCGCGCACACTATGATGAAGCGAGGTTTCTCGAGCTTAGATGTTGTTGCTACATTCCAAGTGAAAGATCTTGTCTGGGGTACAGCAGGCTGGGTATGAAGATCCATAGATCGAAAGGCAAGGTGTAGAGGTTTATCAGACTTGACAATTTTTAGAATGTGAACTCTTTCAGCATCAGAAAGACGAATTACAGGCATCCTCCATTCGATTCTAGTTAACTTTACATTAGCTTCCTCTCCATTCGAACTCAGGACACAGTTTCTAGAATCTTTGGATCTTATGAGAATCAATTCAAACTTACTGTTGAGTATAAGCTCCTTGTGATCATCAGCAAATCCTAGGAGCATCGAGAGAGGGACAACAGCATTGAAAGCTCCATTCGTTGCGTGTACTATATCAACTTCTTCACCAGGATATGCCCATCCAGCATTCAGCAGCCGATTCGATTCCATAGGGTTGAGAGTCACATAATTTCGTATAGTTGTAGTAATTCCAGGATTCCTTGTTCTGTCTATAGTTGTAGCATTCATATCTAGACGTATCTCATCAAACATGAAGGCTATAGCATTATTAGCGAGCTTCGCTGTAGTAGGCGATCCATCTACCTTGGTGAGAGCACCTTCGATGTAGAGATAACTCTTGTTAGGTAGCGTATACAAATCTTCAGCTTGGCATGGTATTCTAATTTCATCGTTTACATCCAGAGCGGACGTGTTGTATGGAAGAAAAATATGCTCCTCTTCCTTGGTGATCTTGTCGTCAAAGGCTGGAACTTCTGTCACGTTTAAGATATCCATTATAGCGTTCTGTAACCTAAACCCTCGAGGAACTTGCGGTTAGCACGTGTTAACTCCTCGGAAGCTGGAGAGGTAGTATGCTTCGAACGTGATGTACGTCGTCTATTATAGTATTTGCGATGTCTTTTAAAATGTATTGCCATTGCGTCTTATGTGCAGTCTTGTAGTGATAACTTCGTTCCTGAAGTTGATCGCCTTTCCGTGTTGATCTACCACTCGAATAGTGATCTGGTCTATATAGTTTGTATCTATGACCGGCAAATATATCGGGTTCGAGGGTTCTTGAGAGATATGATAGCCTGGTGGAACAGAAGGGAAAAACTCGTAGAGCGAATGCCCGCTTTTACCGTCAATGAAAGAGCCTGTTGCAATACTGCACTCCACACGTATGATACTCACTTTAAATATATTCACAAGATCGTCAGATTCAAACGCTTCTCCAGCAGGAATTATTTTAGTGTCTGTGAATCCTAGAAGCGAACCAATAGATCTAGCCTTAGAAAAGTCTATTGTATAAGGACATTTAATCTCAGCCTTCATTGTATTATTGTTAGGCCTTATGAAGAAGACTTCATCATTCAATCCTAGTTTATCCTTTAGAAATGCGTTGATATCGGCAATCTCGTAGGTTCCATGCGGGATGACAATGGTTTCAGGTTTACCATTATGAATATAATGAAATCTATTATTACTTTCATCGACATTTGGTATTGAATAGAATGTTTCAAAATTCAAGAGAGCAACCTCATAATGACCTGGAGAATCTAGCTGTAGAGGCGGGTTTAAATACGTTGAAATAACAGTGTCTGGCCCACTCACTGTAACTGTATAACTCATCTTGACGATGTAGCAGCTTCTAGGATAAAAGAAATTGCAAGCACAAGTGCCCGCAGATGACTGATTCGAAATTCTGGTATCTCCGTGTATTATAGTAGATTTTAACACCTTGTAGATATTTCTCAATCTCAGGAGGCGGTTTCAAATTGCCGAAACTATCAAAGTAGTATGCGACATCACCTTCTTTCCTTATAGCAACCCAGTGTGTTCCTTCATTATCGGAGGTATCGAGATTGGTAATAAGTCTCTCTTTGAAGTGTGGTTTTAAAGGGAGTTTGTCAATCATATAAACTCCTCTAAAATAAGGAATTTTTAAACGTTTAGCATAATATTCGATGGCTACGTTACTTAGGGCTTCCTCCGGTATATGTACAATCCTCTTCCACCGTTTTTTGTCTTCTTCTTTAAACCCTTGCCTTTAGATCCTCTTTTTTTCAAGGACCTTGCTATTTTAGATGCAGCGGCTAAAGACGACATCAGTGGCATTGCAGGTAAGAATCCTCCTTTATTCCTCTTCTTACACCTTCTCTTTCGGAGTCCCTTTCCTCGTGTCTCCATCGCCTTGTTATGCCTCGCAACTTCTGCTAAATGCCTATCAGCAGCCTTTTTTTATTGACTGCAGAGGCTATCTGAGCAGCGCCGCCTGCTGCAGCGCCTAAAGCAGCAATGATGGGTATCAATGGTAAGAACCCTCCTCTCTTCTTCTTCCTCTTTCCGGCTCCCAATGCAACCTTTCCCTTCATGATTGCAGTTACTAGCCTTGCAGCTAACCTTTCACCAAAAGTTGAATCTGATGACTGCACCCGTTTCCAAGCCTTCTCTGCAAGAATTTTATCCGCTATTTGTCTTGAAGCGGTGTCCTTATTCTCAGCGTACGCGAGGTCGTGCTGTTTACAAGCTTCGTCTAATTGGTTAATTCCGGGGTCTCCTCTTTTTAGACGTTTTTCCAATTTAGTACCAGGCCCGCAATATCTATATCCAGGTAAGTGAGCTTCAAAGGGGAGCGAATTAATTATGGAATTAATAATTCCGGAGCCGCGCTTATACTGCAACGACCTTCCTCTCTTAGCTCTCATGATATACTAAGCGAGTAATTGCATACATTAGCCCTTTTATATCATTGCAATCAATCATTAACTACTTTACATCCGGTAATACATAAACATCGCACACGCATTTTATAAGTTAGTTGTTAACATGGAGCTTGTTAAGCAGCACTGCTCTCTACCTATTCAGGTATTAGACTTTGAAAGTGACTTTAGAAGTGATCGCCATGGCAAGTTATTTCCATCTAATGTCAGAGCTCTTATTTTAGGGAGCTCCAGTGCAGGGAAAACAAACGTATTACTCAATATGCTACTCCATGAGAATGGACTACGTTTTGAAAATTTGTATATTTATTCAAAGTCTCTCTATCAACCAAAGTACCAATACCTAATTAAAGTGCTCGGAAACATCGAAGGTATAGAAGTGAACACCTTCGACAACGGGGATGATGTTTTGCATCCTTCTGAAGTCAAAGAAAATTCAATCTTTATATTTGATGACGTCATCACTGAAAAGCAGGAAAAGATAGCATCCTTTTACAGTATGGGTAGACATCGAAATGTCGACTCTGTATATCTAGCACAGTCCTATGCTAAAGTTCCAAAACATTTAATTCGCGATAATACAAACATGATAATACTCTTCAGACAAGACAATTTAAACTTAAAGCACATTTACGAAGATTATGTAAATACCGACATGACCTACAATGAATTTAAAGATCTATGTAAGAACGTTTGGGAGAGTTCTACAGAAGGAAGACCCTTTGTTGTGATAGTTCCTGAATTTCACATGAATGAGGGACGATATAGGAATGGTTTTGATGTATATATTAAGCTCGACAAAAAAGAAAATGATCATTCGTAGTTAACCATGAGCATCGATAGGTTCGGTTCTCAGAGAACTGTCCCAGTTAGAAGAGTGTTTGATCGTTTTATCATAAATAGAGATGTCAAAGGAAACTATCAATTCAAGAATAAGAGATTGTGCAATGTTCACGATCCTGAAGATAATCATGACGCCTCCAATAAGAATTATGTGGATGCTCTCGAAATTAGGATGCAAGATTTCTCTCAGCAAGCTGCTAACAATGTTGAGGTTATGGTTAAGACCCTGATCGATGAATTGATTTCAAGATATATCCTCAAGAGAGATAAGGAAAATAACACCATGATCGATAAAGTTAGATTGAAGGTATTGCTAGATCCTGTTCACGATAATGATGTTGTGAATAAAAAGTTCATCGTTGGATATGTCAATTCACTCACGCAGTCGAGAGATGGTAATGGTAACATTATATTCGACAATAAGAGAATCATTGATATAGCGGATCCTCTCGGAGATACGGATGCTGTAAATAAAAGATATGCTAGAGCTATGATCATTAGGAAATCGAACGAGACGCGACAGCAGTTAAACAGGTACTTACCAAAGGAAATCGAGATGCAAATAGGCAAGAAGCTGCTAGACATTACAGCAAATCTGAATAAAACTACGAGTAAAGTGGATACTCTAACAACCTCTACAAAAGACAGAGTGGATTCTGTAATGGACTCTATTAAACAAGTTACCGCAGAGCTTGATAGAGAAAAAACAAATCTTCAGAATCTTTGCAATCAGAAAATTAGTAATTTAGAAAAGTTAGCGATGAAGCGAGTTTCAGATTTAGAGTCTACAGTCAGTCAGTTAAAGATAGAGGTTTTGAATACTCTCAAAACTGATTGTTGCAATGATAAACTTAAGAAAGTGGAGGATAATGTAAATATGATGATGGACGCCTACAAAACTAATATGCAGCAAATGACGAGTCTAGAAGAATCAGCCAGAAGCCAGTACGCTAATACGGCAATCTTTGCTGAAGCGTTCAAGACACATACACAGGAGCATAAGAAAGAAACCGACCAACTGAGAACTTCGATAGAGATGTTAGCTAAGGCTATCGACACGTTGAGAACTCAAGCTGAACGCAGACTATAAATTGAAGGTAATCGTCTATTTCCTCATCATTTGTAAGATGGATAGTGAAAGCATAAGACTTAAAGAGTCTGTAGCCGAACATACCAGGGCTGTAAAAGAAAAACTGAGAGCTCTAAAAGGTCTCAGGTTTGAGACTCAGCATGTCATGTCCGAAGCTTTGAAGCCTGTAACCACACCCCTCAAGGATATTTTGGACACTCAACGAGGGTTGCCGGTGAAGAACGTCAAGAATGAAGATGGTGATTCTACAAGTATTTCTACTTACCTTCAACACGTTCGCTCAAAAGACAAGGATCGTATTGATACATTGTTCGGCGTGAGATATCAGGATGGAAGTTATATGCTTGGAAATAAAGATATTCATTTTATAAATAATCAAATATTGATAGGTGATGAAACGTATGAGTCTACCGACGGTTTGACGGAGCTCATCTTTAAGCGAACGCCTCAGATTTCTGCATACACTAGTGAAGACTTGGAGACATACGCTAAGACTATGAAAAGTACTTTTCTTCATAGAAGTGGTTACAGCAGACACGGTCGCTTGAAATCTGGTAAATCGTATAAATACAAGAATATAATACGACCCTTGCTCAATACACATTCAGGTCTAGGACTGGCATGGAAGGAGCATAAGCCTGATAAGGAGGTTGACTACGTTTTCTGGAGAAATCCTAACACATTAGTGAATAGACTGAGGTTACTTATTGCTTCGAGGGACGCAGGTAATAATAGCCACACTCGAGAGATTGAGGAAATTATCCGGGAATTGAAAGCATCTAAAATTATAGCATGACCGCCAAACAGAATATCGCCAGAGAACTTCACGGCTCGGCGAGGAGGAACTATTTACGACGGAAAATTATCAGCAAAGGTATGAATGATTTATTACAAATTGATTTGATTGAAATGATACCCTATGCAAAAGTGAACAAAAATTTCAAATACATTCTGATTGCAATCAACTTTTACTCTAAAATGGCATATGCAAAACCCTTAAAGGATAAGGGTGGAGTTAATGTTGCAAAGGCTATGGAGGATATATTACAAGAAATGGACGTCCCTCCCCGGAATATTCAAAGTGACAACGGGAAAGAATTTTATAACAAGTTCTTTAAACGATTAATGTTTAAGTATAATATTAACCACTACAGCACCTATACCAATGTGAAGGCTGCGGCTGTTGAACGTTTAATTCGAACCTTGAAGAATATGATGTACCGCGAGTTTTTAGTCCAAGGCTCATACAAGTGGCTAGATCTTTTACCTAGAATCCTTGTAAAGTACAATGATACTTTTCATTCAACTATCCGCATGAAGCCTAATGAAGTGAAGAACAACGATCTTCTTCTGACTGTGTATAATTATAATCAAGACCGAAGAGAGAAGAAGGCTTCAAGGAAGTTTAGTGTTGGTGATTATGTCAGGATATCTAAACATAAAGGACATTTTGAAAAGAGTTATGAATCTAACTGGAGCGTTGAAATCTTCAAAGTATTTCGTGTGAATCGTACCAAGCCTACAACATACATACTAAAGGATAGGAATGGTGAAATCATAAAAGGTGGCTTTTATGGACATGAACTAAAAAAGACTAGCTATCCTAACACATATTTAGTAGAAAAGGTTATACGTAAACGTGGAAACAAAGTTCTTGTAAAGTGGTATGGTTTTGCAGATACTCAATGGATTGATATAAAGGATTTGGTGTAATGTATGAAGACTTAATAAAGACCAGTTGTTATGATTGTAAAATCACGACTATTTTTTATTTTAAAAATCCTTCATATTTTCTATTTTTTTGAGGGAAAATTAATATATAAAAACCCTCACATACTTCAAATGGATATATACAACACATTATCAGAGGGAAAAATTAATATATAAAAAACCCTCATACACACTTTAAATGAATATATACAATGCCATTATCAGAGGGAAAAATTAATATATAAAAACTCTCATACACACTTTAAATGAATATATACAATGACATCAGAGAGAAAAATTAATATATAAAAACCCTCATACATACTTTAAGTGAATATATACAATGACATTATCAGAGGGAAAAATTAATATATAAAAACTCTCATACACACTTTAAATGAATATATACAATGACATCAGAGAGAAAAAATAATATATAAAAACCCTCATACATACTTTAAGTGAATATATACAATGACATTATCAGAGGGAAAAATTAATATATAAAAACCCTCACACACACACACTTTAAATGAATATATACAATGACATTATCAGAGGGAAAAATTAATATATAAAAACCCTCATACACAATTTAAATGAATATTTACAAAATCCAGATTGAAAAAAACAAGATATCTTCAAATATTTACATATTTACAAGTTTAGGCACTAGCAATCACCAGGTCTAAGGGAATAATGGCCCCACGCTAGAGTCTTATAACTTCCCTCCATCAACTTCCTCTTATCGTCACCTCCCTTCAACGCCAATTTATTTGTCTCAATTGTTGTAATTTTGTGGTGTTTACTCCGAAATGTTTTTTGTATCGAATAAATTTTTAGGCTATGGTCTTTTAAACATTCAAAATAATGGCCGAAATCTATTTTATCCATGCCTGTCCTGGTGATGCCCTTAGCTTTCTTAATTGTCTGCCCTCCATATCTGTAGGCGTATAGCTTCGCTCTAATACCGACATACTCCTCCATAATCAAGCCACCCAATTCGTCCTTGAACAACCCAATCTTTTTCCTATTGGCTTGCTTAATGCCATATACATTATCCTTTTCGAAGTTTGAAGTGTCGAAATATTGTGGGTTCTCCCTGATGAACTCATAGATATCAGAACTCGTTTCAAAAATAAACGAGTCTGTATCCATGTAATTCAGCAGCAAGTCTTTTAAATTCGGTTTCATGATATTGTAAAAGAAGTCATACATGATAAATTTTGAAATGTCCAAAATTGCTTGTCCTATGTAAATTGGTTTGTTCATATGTACTTCCTCTCTGCCCAGTTCGATTCCCACAAGATTTTCCTCAAAAATTATGGTGCGTAGGTAAGTGCTGCGTGCTATTAACTTCTTTGCCTGTTTCCAGGTTCCAACTATTTTGAAATCCGTGTACTTTCTAACATTCTCTATAAATTTTCCATATACGGCGTTATTCATCTTTTTCCACAGGTTTTGGCCGAATTTTGACTTTTCTTGTGCTCTGTTCTCGGTGTTGACGTCGATATATGTCTTCAACCAGTTAGACTGGTCGTAGGACACCACTCTGTGAATATGTCTCACAGTTAGACCTTGCTCGATACACTGCTGCATCACCCTGTAGTGCAAGACATATTTGCTTTTCTCTTCTAATGTTGCAAGCAGTTTCTTGTATTGGCCGTTCGGTGGTATTGCGCTCTGTGGGCAGAAAGGAAGTTCGTTATGGGCGTCGTGGATATGGTCGGGGTATTCGATATCTGCTTCTATCACATATCCAGTCTCTGAATCTTCTTTGACTTCTGCGAAGTTTATGCCTTCAATTTCTTCTCTCGTGAGCCATTTCAGATTTTTGTATGGTAGGGCAGACACCATAGAAGCTCCATATAAGTTGTTTATGTCCCAATAGGACAGGTGTTTAACAGGAGCATGCTGGTCAAAGTTGGACATGTATCTGTGGTTAGCTTTGGTGTAGCCCTTCACCACTGTGCACAGTCCGCCTCTAATTCCCGACTCGAAAAATTCCAGCATGCTCTTGTCGGATATTAAGGAGAGTTTCGCCTTTGTAATCTTCAACATAGCGTCAAAGGCGAGTCCTGGTAATGTATAAAACCATGCTGGGTCAAGTTTATACATCCCCAGGATGAGATCTCGAAACTTCTCGAAAATATCCGCCAAGAGCAGTATATCTGTTTTCAGGTATAGATCGCTGTATTCTCCGAGATTCCGGATATTAAAGACCTCCCAGACTTTTACAGCATGCCTGTATTCCTCTTCGGTAATGTGGTTGTCAGTGAGAGTACTGTAGAAGGCCTCCTTCGGTGGTAGAGAAGTTTCTTCGAGTACGGCAAGGCTTGACACATAATCATATGGAAATATTCCCTTGCTCTTTGCCAGCTTAAAATGCTCCTCAACAGGATATTCTGCCCTTGTTATTTTAAAATCACTCTCCTCCAGCATGTCAGCCAGGCTGGACAGCTTGTCGTCAAGAAACTTAAAGCTGTCCAGAAACCTGAAGCTGATGTTCCTGTACCGTTTGCTAAACGCTATATACCTTTCACCACTTTGAGCGATGCACGATATAGGCTTATTATCATATGCCAGGCGTCTTATCAGGAAGTGGCTGTCATAATTAGATAGACAATGAAAAAAGATCGGTGTGAAATCAGGGACCTTTCTATTCAAATTGCATCTATTATGAGCAGCACCCAGATATTCCCCTGTCACATGATCGTGATCCCTCACGCGCAAATCGCCCACAGTGAAAGCAGCAAGGCATATATGACACTCTGAGGCATTGTCAAAATTCTGTTGCTCTTCAAGGGTTAAATCCATAGGTTTAGGATTGGAATACACGTCGATGACGTCATTAGCAATTGATTTCAATTGTTTGATAAAGTCATCGACGGCATTTGAACCTCTAAAGAGAAAGAATTTTGACATTGACTCGTCATGCCTACATATCACCTTCAAGGCAATAGACATTGCTTCATGCTCTTGAACGGCTCGGGTCCAGCTCGAGCTGCTTGAGGGCTCGCAAGAGTGAACCTTCGCCAGAACAGATTCAATGTCTGCGTATATAACAAATGGTACAGGAACGCTTTAAATTCAAGGTATTCATCCTGTTGAGGCATTTTAAGCAGCTGGCATTTTCCACATCTTAATCGGTGCGTTTCCAAGGCCTTTTCATTGGTGCATCTCTTGAGACAGGCCTCACATGTCCATATTTTACCGTTATGTTTGGTGACTTGACTGCTTACAAGTCTGGACAAGTCTTTAATGAGGCAGTAGTGGGACTTTTCCCCCTGCTCAATATATAACAGATTGGTATGGTGCTGATTCTTTTCAGCTGTTTGGTATAGGGGAATAATGTTCTCATTCTCCACCTCTATACCAAACACTGAAATGGATACTCCATTGTTCTGCTTTTCAAAGCATTCAATTTGATGGAGTGGTGTCGGAAATTCGATACCGTCATAATTGAATGCCTCGAAAAGCAGTTCCTTGGGGTATTTTGTAGTTCTCTGGCCGTCGCGTTTAACAGGGTATTTAGAGGCTAGCATACACCATGCGAAGCAGAAGTTGTCATCATTCTTTATGTTTATAATTGCAGTTTTATTCCTGATTTTCAATGGCAATTCAATGTATGAACCTGCGTGTAAAGGGTCATAGTGTGTAAAGCCCATCACCAGGCTGAGTATCTTTGACAAGGACTTCGATGATGCTCCCCCTCAAATTTAGAAATGTTTTCCAAAATATCCCCCGCGATTGAAGAGAAGATCTGATTGAGATCGCTTGACGGAAGAATCAATACAGGCTTAGAATTAAAGCCAGCGGAAAGACTCTTCTCTTCATCAGGTTTGCGGATTAAATATTCAAGTTCCAGGGAACAATGCATCTTTAATCCACTCCTGCTTCTCTGCAAGACGCTTTCCACTTCTTTAATAATAAGCTCTTTGCACTCATCTAAAAAGACTCTGGGGTCCAGTATTTCTAATGTATTTTCTATTCTACTATTAAAAATACGTCCCTTGAATGCCGATTGGATGGTATTGCATTCCAGTCCCTGGCAGTTACTAGCACTAACCTTGGCCTTTTTGATTGTAAGCTGCTCGCTCCCGTCCGATGCCGGCCCTCTCTTTCCATTCAAAGCTGACGCATTACTGGATGATGATGAGGTTGACGGTGCAGCGGCTTCATTGTTTGCGACTGAGGAAGTCGATGGTGCAGCGGTTTCATCGCATGCGACTGAGGAGGTTGATGGTGCAGCTGGTACAACTTCCTCCAGAATGTTGAATGATGAGGAGGCGGATGGTGCAGCGGACGAGTCTTCACCAATCTCTGGTGATGTCGACTCCTGTGTTGCTAGATCCATAGGCTGGCTTCCAAGGTCGCCCAGATCATTTCCTGGAATAATAATAATATTAATAATAATAACAATAATAATATAGAATGTGTAAAAGAAGTTCATAAAATGTGGAAAAAAAATTCTTACCATTCAGTGGTTGCTGCATGTATGGGGCAGGGTCCCTCCACTGCTGATTTGATGCAGGGGATGTGTGTGGTGCAGATGGCGCGCAATGAACAATACCGCCTCCGAAATAAAGCCCACTTCCTGGAAATAATAACAATAATATTAATAATAATATAGAATGTGTAAAAGAACTTCGTAAAATGATGATAAATTCTCACCGGTCGGCGGTTGCTGCATGTATGGGGCAGGGACCCAACCATGCTGATTTGGCGCCAGGTAGGTCTGGAAGCCTGGAGGTGGCGGTGCAGCGGTCGCGAAGCCTACTGGTGCTTCGGTCGCGAAGCCTGGAGGTACCGGTGCAGCGCTCGCATGTTGACCGATGCAGCCTCCGAAATAAAGTCCGCTTCCTGTAAATAATAGTAACAATATTAAGAATAATATATAATGTGTAAAAGAAGTTCGTAAAATGCTGATAAATTCTTACCATTCGATGCTTGCTGCATGTATGGGGCAGGGACCCAACCATGCTGATTTGGAGCCAGGTAGGTCTGGAAGCCTGGAGGCGGCGGTGCAGCGGTCGCGAAGCCTACTGGTGCAACGGTCGCGAAGCCTGGAGGTACCGGTGCAGCGGTCCCCTGTTGAGCGATACCGCCTCCGAAATAAAGTCCATTTCCTGGAAAAAAATAAATAATAATAATAGTATAGCATGTTTAAGTACAGAGTTCTAAAGAATCTACACTCTATACGTGAAAAAAAATACATGTTTTAAACACCCGTGTGAAAAATACATAGCATTCTGGGAGATCGATAGAGTTATGTGACTGCATATGGGTGAGAAACTCCCCTTAAATATATCCTTTTCTCCTTATACAATCCAGAACTCTATGCTGTCGGAGGCATGCCTTTGTGTGCCAGAATCGACATTGTATGTCTACTATCATGTAATTTTTTTTAGTTACAAATGCTCGAATACCAGTCTGTAAATTCTTACCGTACGATTGTTGCTGTATGTACGGGCCAGAGCCACCTCCATAATGATTTGGAACCAGGAAGGTTTGGAAGCCTGGCGGTGCCTGTGCAGCGGTCGATGGATGGTCGATACCAAAATAAAGTCCATTTCCTGAAATAATAATATAGAATGTGTAAAAGAAGTTAATATGAATTGTTACATTACTTTTTAAAACACTGAAGAATGCTTACCATTCGACTGTTCGGATGCCTGAATCATTACGGCATTTGATGAGCGATCCTGCAGCCGGCGTTGGGTATCCTGCTGGAGCTGGATGTATGCTTCAGACATGTTAGCAGAACTGATTGCTGAAAACGCAATTAATTTACGCGTTAGATTTTTATTTATTAAAGAAACGATATATTATTAAGTTAATTTACTTTACTGCGAATACCTTATACAGGGAAAATGTCGATGTATTTTAAACACCTGAGAAATTTCTATTACAGATATAAATCACGTGTATTTCTCGACACAATCATGGAAAATATCTCTTTAACATGATGGAAACAGGCTGAAAGTTTTTACTAAATAAATGCGAGAGAGGAATGAAACATTCACAGTGAATGTTCGACCAGTGCATGCAAGCATGAAGTCTTCGGATCGATTACCGTCGGTTACCCCGGAAGAAATTTTTATACAGATCATTTTTTATTCGATTCGCAGGGTTTTCAAGTAATTGTATTTCTCTAGAAAGGAATATAATTCACCCGGTGAAAACACGTATTTAAATATCCGGAATAATAATTACTCAACAATGTGAATACTTAACTAAACTGATCACATTTTTTTTTGAGAATTCGCGCAGTTAGCTATTAAATGCAGAATAAGCTTGCCTAAAATGAATACTTAACTATTCACATTTCAGAAAATTCACTTGTCTAGCTATTAACTTTTTAGAATGCTCAGCTATTCGCATATAAATGCCATGCATTAAAAACAAGAACGCGAATATAAGTTAAATGTAGAGAGAAATAATTTAACTTTTAAAAGTAAATGAAGTGTTTTGTTACAACTTACCAGACATGATGTTCGTTGAACTTTCACTTTGAATGAGAAAAGTTTGCAGAGACCTTAACTCGTTGATTTCAGCGGAGAAACTGTGAAAATCATTGGAGAAGATGCTGCTTTTATATAATTCCCCCACTAAAGCTGAAGTGGTGAGAGATTGTAGAGCACTTAGGAAAACAATTACTGGCATTGTTCGCTAATGAGGTGAAAGCGTCTAAAGATGTCAGCTAATAGAGGTCACCGTTACCATCAGACAGAAGTAGGTTACGGGTTTTTTCATTACATGCCGGGCTCTTGTTCGCTAATGGAGTGAAAGCGTCTAACGGGTCAGCTAATGTGTGTCACCGTTACCTCCAGACGGAAGTATGTCGTTGATCGCTAATGTATGTAAACAGATCCGGAATGTAAACTTAAAAGCCTATTAATGTGTTGAAAGCGTCTAACATGTTCAGCTAATGGACAAGCGATTTCCCCAGATACAAGAAGGCTGCAGTGTTTCATTACATGACAGACTGTTCCCGTGAGCAGACTACTTATACTCAAGCTCCAGTCAACAATTCATTAATCAAAAAACTTAATTGCTCGAGGATGCAATCTGCAGACCTTAGTAATCATAAAAAAAATGTTTGACGAACATTACCTAATTAATTTGCCGAGGGGCGGCAGGACTCGAGAAAACAATTCCATCAAGTCATGACGCCACAGTAGAACGCATGGGAGAGGGGGTAGGACCTGTTAGCACAGACACTGTCGGCATTAGGTGAGCACACAAAGCGAGAGGGGGCGGAGCTAGCGGCACGCGACCGGGCGGCAAATAGTAGCGCACAAAGGGAGGGGGCGGGGCTAGCGGCATAGATCAAAGAAGCTTATCAGATGGCGGCAAATCCTTTGCGCTGGAACTCTCACAATAAGGCTACTCCGAACCTAACCGTGAATCGAATCCTGAACGTCTCAGGCTGATTGTGTACCAACTTAGCTACGGCACCAGTCTATATCCATCTACTTCTTTTAATGGAGATAAACCTTCCTTACACAAATATACGTTTTGTTGTAGGTATAAGAAGAATAAGTAACCTCAAGGTGTCTATTCAAAGTCGGTCGCTATTTGATGGCTTTGAAATTCTTTTCCCTTTGTATCACCACAGGGGGTAAGGGAAAAGGGGAAAAACCATCAGTAGTAACTTATCACTTGAAAAAGTATCAGTATTCCAAAATTGAAACCAATAGCAAGGCATATCTCGGAAACGGTTGCCACAAAGAGTTCTTTTTGCCATAAATTGTGTGCTTTAACGAAATCTATATTTGTTTTATTATTATTATGATTATTATTATTACTATTATTGCTGTTGTTTCATTAGTGTAGCCCTCTTTAACTTGTGGTTATATCAGACACTTCGACTTTGGAAACAACTAGCTCGACTGTAGGTTTTTACTCTTGGATTTTACTGGTTTTTATTAAAAACACATTCACATCCTCTCCCAGACTCTGAGGAGGGTAGGGAATGATTCCCAAAGAAAAATTCCTCCACCCTACCCGGAAATCGAACCCGGGATCACTGGGCAGATAAGCCGGAGCGCTGACCACTCGACTACGGAGGCAGTTAAATGCTTTTGTTGTGTAGTAAGATTTTGTCTCTCTCCTACAGTTTACCAATAAACAAAAGTCATTCAGAATGAACAGCACTTTACAGGCTACTCCTAGAAAATTGAAGCTATTACAATTTATTAGGCATGCAAACATCAAGTATGTGTTATTTTCAAAATCGTTAGAGGCATTCTGATAATTTAAAAAAAAATGAAAATATGTTTTCATGAAAAGAGTGGTTTGATGTAGGGGACTTTCTTGAAAATCCTCTTGTCGTATCTTTGGAAGACGAACCTAAATACTAAATTTAGTGTATATTGGACATTTCGTTTTTGGGTTATGCTGTTTACACACACACACACACACACACACACACACACACAGACACATGGGACTTCTTCTAATTTTTTTATCCAGGGAGTCTCAAAACGTGTATTTCCGATGAAATTTCGATATCGTTTTTAGATGGAATGCAATACTTCCTCTTTACTATAGGTAAGTAATACAAAGTAAAAATCTGACATGATATACTTTCACAGTGATTTCCTCTAAACTCTTATCGTTTATAAGTGGGTATACAAATTATTCTAACTCTAGCTTATTTTTCTATCTACTACTTTTTCATACAAATAAACCCTTGCAGAAATAGCTACACTATACATTTCGTTATAGATACAAAGGAAACAGCTATAGTCAAATGTTTAAAAACTGAGCGCTATATGATGGCCTTAAAATTCCATACTGTTTCAGTGCAATCGCGAGAAACAAATTAATGCTGACAGATTTTAAGAGAATGGCCAAGAAATTAAAGATTCGAACAGTTAATAACGGATATCTCAGAAACGGCTTATACTACAGAAATCTTTTAAATAAATTATGTGTTTCAAAGAGATCCACAATTTTTGTGTAGTACGTTTTCGTCTTTCGTTTAACGTTTACCAGTTATACAAGATTACAAAATTCCTTCCGAATAAAGAGAACGTCATAGGCAATCCTCAGAAAATTCAATATATGCATTTGATTTGTAATGTAAATATCTTTCATATGTGGTATTTTAATTAAAATCGTTAGATTCCTGTTTTAGAAAATAAAAATTGGGAAAATACTAAGTAGTACGTGGTAGAGAACGCAAAAACGACCCAAAATGAAGAACAAGTTATTTCAATGCAGCTAAGCTTCAGTTCTAACACGAAAAATTCTTCACAAATGAGTAGACATTATACAGTTTTTTCATAACATTATTACAAATGTCAGACCTGTGCATGATATAGGCCAATAACATTTAAGAAAGACTGGGACGTTAAGGTACTTGCAAGTTTTTGCCATGGTCCAGTATGGGGGAAGAGAGTGTTCAACGCCAGTTCTTATTGCATGTGGCACCTTAGACGGTGAACACTGATGATGCATGAAATGAAATGATAATTAGAAAAGGGAATTTGAGATAGAAATGTTCCAGGCCTATGTTTAGGATACCTCCCCTGCATTTGCAATTATGAGGACTGAGTAAACCCTGGAAAAACCACAATCAGATAAGACGATCTAGCGGAATTCGAATTCGTGGACATCCCTATGAAGTTCGTGCCTTAACGACCTCGGCCACCCGAGGTGACGAGAAGAAGTGGGAGAGAAGGGGAGAGACAAGATTCCATATACACTTTTTACCTCATTTTATTTGCACATTGAAATGTAATAAGTTCACACATGACCAGCTGCAGCTGAACCAGGTTCCCATAGTTCACGGCTCATGGCCTCATAAACTTGGCATTTTCAACCCTTGCCGCCATTGTGGTGCCGCTGAAGGGGACACAATGCAATGCGGAAAAGAAAGAGTTTCAAATCTCGTAAATTGTCTTTGTCGTTACGTTCCTTCTTTCCTTGTACTCCCCGAGGCTTCACAAAAACCCATCTGCTTCCTCTTTTTTTTTCTGTTTTTCTTTCCCTTACCTTCCTCCTTGCCTCACGTGCTTTAGAAATTACACCTTGTCATCAGATTGTTCTATCCCCATTTATCCTTTTGCGTGTCTCCAAGTGCTGCATAAAGAACGTGAATTGTGATTAACGGCTGCGTGAAGACCCGAAATCGTGGTCACTCTTATGATAGAGCATACCAAATGCCTCTCCCTGAAATCGTCTCTTTGTGCCTACATACCTACATATC
The DNA here is from genome assembly GCA_030765065.1 of Deroplatys truncata. NCBI lineage: Eukaryota > Metazoa > Arthropoda > Insecta > Mantodea > Mantidae > Deroplatys > Deroplatys truncata. The sequence goes on from CM060975.1 coordinate 222,681,168, forward strand.
ATAAAAGATCCGTACCCTCCTCCATGGTGTAATGAATTACGGATCCGGTGGCAGAAGATCCAAACTTGATTTGAGTTCGCTGCCTGAAAAAAAGTTTTTTCACGTATTTTCCTTTATTGCAAAGACAAATATCCATGAATACTTAGCTCTTTTTATCCTGGATTTAGGTGAATACTCATTAACCCTGAAGTGTAGTGCAGGTTTTTGCTAGCAAGCTAAAGAATATTAGATCCTTAGTCCGGAATCAATAGGCCTTCGACATAGTGCTTTGTGTCCCATAACCTCAGACCAGATGCATTATTAAGTGTACCTCGGTTTTCTAATTGCCTGTGCTTTTCCCTGGCAGACTAGAACTATCAGTGAGTAATTTACTGCAATTCGTAAATGCACGCCGTCATTTAAGGTCAAAATACAGGATGATTCAATGAAACCAAACTTTTACAGCTGTGCACTGAAAATGAATTATATTATTTCTATAAGTTAACAAGTATATTATATTTAATTTGGGAATAGAGGATGGGTGGGAACGTGTAAATAAGGTGCATAGGAGCCTTGCAAATTAATGTTAGGTTTACCGATAGTTTCACCTAATGGGATTGCACAAATGGAGCTACGGAGATTCGATAGTAAAGCAAAAAATTATGGAAAGAGTAGTGAAATACTTGTTCAGGATCAAGGAATTAAAAAATAATATCTTAAAACAATGTTTGGAGGTTCAGCGATAGCTTAATAAAAAGGATACTTGGTATAAGCGTTTAGGAGGAATTCTAAATGAAATAGGATGTGGAGATATTTGGAGGTAGCCAGGTACGGGAGAAATGGTATTGGAAAAGAGTAAGATTGAGAATTGAAGACATGGAAAGACAGGAAATAATTAGCAGTTTCAACTCCAAAAGTTCATTTTGTATTTATACAGAGCATAAAAGGACCTTGGAAAGGGAAAATTATGTTGATGTTTGTAACAAATCAGCTAGAGAGGGTTTTGCATGGGCAAGGAGGGGTGGTGAGGTTAAAAGGCTTATGGGAAGAAGAAATTCAAGGAAAATGCCCATTTTATAATAGGAATTTTAACAATTATTGGCATTTAATCCTAGAAAATTAAGGAACAATGAGCATGAGAGAAAAATTACGAAAAAACAAAAGTTTGCCAAATGAAATTATACGTATAAGGATATTAAGAGATAAATCAATGGAAAGCTTAATAGAGATGGGAAAATCTTTAGGTACAGTGAGAAATAGATGGCAGAAGAAAGTTAGAAATAAGGAATAGGAACAAATCGCAGACTGAGAAAGGAAAGAAGTAAATAGGACCCAATAGCTCGGTAACCATGGTGTTGGATGCTATGGGTCTTTAGAAATGTAGCAACTTAGTGAAGTGAGGAAAATGATATGTAAAGGGTAGCATGCAGGGATAGAATTTAAGTATTATTGAAATTGTATTTGTGAATGTAATTATCGAAGTGAAATAAATATCTATCTATTAATAATATGCTATTTTATGCCACGCAGAAAAGGAGTTCGTTTCTTGAAAATTATATCCCACAAATGGGCTCCAATTTTCTTCGATGGCAACCTGTCAGCCTGTGATACATTATACGAAAGGATTTTTGCAACTTTTCAACTGGAATTATACTAATTTCTTGTTAATATTATTTTTAAACTCTACAGTAGAGCAGAAAAAACGATGTCACAGCACACATTGTTAGAATATCCGTGGCAGCAGTGTTTGGCTCTTTGGGAATCAAATCCTCTCGAGGGCTGAAGACATTGTATGTCTTCCAGGATCCCCAGATTTCCTTTGTCTCTGATGACTTTCTCTGGGATTATTAGACTTTTTAGGAAATAAAATTTTCTTTCTGTGAAGCATAAAATGTCTTATTGATATTATATTTGTTAATTTACTTAAACAATTTAATTAATATTTACTGTAAAATTGTAAAAATTTGGTTTTAATAAATCTCCCTGTACTTAATTGAATCATCATTACGTCTTTATACCTTCTCTTTCAGCTACCTATAATAGGTAAAAGAGATATTATACTCCACTATGTCGTCCTCCGTGGACTAGTGGTACCGTGCTAGCCTGTAGTTCCCAAGGTTCAAACCCGCCGGAGGCGATGGATTTTTTCGGGCGTAAAAATCCTTAGCATGGCTTCCTTCGGAAGGGAAGTAAAGCCGGTGGTCCCGTGTCGTAGATTTACGGCACGTAAAAGAACCTCAAGCCTGATAAAGAGGCCTCTTAGCAAAATTACCGGTCTTTCACGCCCAATACGGAATGGGACGCTAAGAACCATAGTAGTTAAAGAGGGTCCATAAAAAAAATGCTCCACTCAAAATTATGTTGCTGGTATTTCAGGATAAATACACGTCAAGTGCATTTTCCATCACCTATTTGTTGAAAGATTAAAGTTTGTAACTCCTGCAGAACCCGTTGCTTTTATGCTGCGTGGGAATAGGCATTAAGAATGCAAAACTGGACATTCAGCATAATGAAAATCAGGCCTTAATTGCATTTCTTGTTTAGCCCAGCTTTGGAAAATGTCCATGGCAGTTATTACATTTAGTTTACGCTTTATTTAACTGCTCCCTGAAATGTAATTATTTTCAGTAATTTCGATAGAATTAAACTTTTTCGTTGCAACATTTTATATGTGAAAAATTAAATCATACAAGGCGCGAAATAAAATCTCATACGTAAATACAAAGCATTCTTCCCATACCGGCAGTGTATAGGCCATAGTTGGAAAGTTCAATGCCACGGACAGGAGTTGAACCACTATACTTCGACATATAATGCCGTTTAAGGTACGGCATCTAGGATTAATTAGATTGCCTTAAAGGGTTCACCGGATTATGTATGAATCAGACGAAATAAATAATTAACTTGGGAGGCATAGGATACAGTGACTGATACAGCTTCTCAGTTTTACTTTATTTTCAATTTACCTACACCTGTATGGGGATGTTTGCATTCCATGTAAATAAAATCTGATGTGTTACACTCACATATCTTTCTCTACTCTTGTAAAAATTATTTTTACAAACGCTTTTTCTCCATATGCTTCATGTTAATCGAGATATCGAGATGTTAATCTTATTGCTAATTTTCTTGTAGATGCAAGGGGAATTGGTAGGAGTTAAGCAACAGTCAAATATTTTAAGAGCTGGTTGCTATGTGCAGTATTCCATTCTCTTTGCATTACCAGCACAAAAAAAAACGAATAACGAAATCCCATTTGAGAAAAAGTATAAGTATTGGAAAATTTAAGGGAATAACAAGCAATATCTCGAAAATGATTCACTCAACAAACAAAGGCATATGACATAAATTGTGTATTGTAACGTGATCTACATTTTTTGTGTAGTAAAACTTTGTCTATCTCTTATGGTTTACCAGTTATGCAAAAGTCGTTCACAATGAAGAATACTTTTGAAGACATTCCCAGAAAATTCAAGATATACATTTCTTTTCTCATGAAAATATCTTAAACATATGATATTTTAATGAAAATCGTTATAGCCATTTTTGATAAAATTAAAATTTTCGAAAAATGTTCCATGTAAAGGGTAATCCGGGGTGGGGAATTTTCTTGAAAACCTTCGTGTCGCATCTCTGGAAGATACTGAACCTAAATACCAAGTTTGATGTTTATCCGACTGTTCGTTTCTAAGTTATGCTGTTCACAGACACACACACAAGGACATGTTTCCAAAAATGCTTTTTACTTTCTCTACTACGTATAGTAAGTAGGGGAAGTATTGCATTCCACCCAAAAATTCGATACCGAGATTTCACCGGAAATACATGTTTTGAGACCTCCTGAATCCAAAAAAAGCATTTTTGGAAACATGTCCGTGTGTGTGTCTGTGTGTGTGTGTATGTCTGTGTGTGTGTCTGTGTGTGTGTGTGTGTGTGTGTCTGTGAACAGCATAACTCAAAAACTAACAGTCGGATAAACACCAAACTTGGTATTTACGTTCAGTATCTTCCAGAGATGCGACACGAAGATTTTCAAGAAAATCCCCCCATCCCAGACTACCCTTTACATGGAACATTTTTCGAAAATTTTAATTTTCTCAAAAAAAGCTCTAACGATTTTGATGAAAATATCATATGTTTAAGATAATGTCATGAGAAATGAAATGTATATCTCGAAATTTCTGGGAATGTCTCCAAAAGTATTCTTCATTGTGAACGACTTTTGCATAACTGGTAAACCATAAGAGATAGACAAAATTTTACTACACAAAAAATGTAGATCGCGTTAAAATACACAACTTATATCATATACATTGTTTTTGTTGAGTGAACCGTTTTCGAGATATGTCTTGTTATTTCCTTAAATTTTCCAATACTTATACTTTTTCTCAAATTCGTTATTCATTTTTTTATGTCCTGGACATGCAAAGAGAATGGAATGCGCCACATAGCAACCAGCGATAAAATATCTGACTATCGCTTAAAAGCTACCATATTCCCCTTGCATCTACAAGAAAATTACAAATAAGATTGACATCTCGATATCTCGATTAATATGAAGCATATGGAGAATAGGCGTTTGTAAAAATAGATTGTACAAGAGTAGAGAAAGTCATGTGAGTGTAACACATCAGATTTTTTTATGTCCTGGACATGCAAAGAGAATGGAATGCGCCACATAGCAACCAGCGCTTAAATATTTGACTATCGCTTAAAACCTACCATATTCCCCTTGCATCTACAAGAAAATTAGCAATAATATTGACATCTCGATATCTCGATTAACATGAAGCATATGGAGAATAAGCGTTTGATAAAGTAGTTTGTACAAGAGTAGAGAAAGTCATGTGAGTGTAACACATCAGATTTTTTTGGATTCAGGAGGCCTCAAAACATATGTTTCCGGTGAAATCTCGGTATCGAATTTTTGGGTGGAATACAATACTTCCCCTACTTACTGTACGTAGTAGAGAAAGTAAAAATTCGATATCCAGATTATAGCGGAAATACACTTATAAGGTCCATTGAATCTAAAATAAGTATTATTAGAAATTGCTCCTTTTTGTTTGTGTGTATGTGAACATCATAACTGAAAAATGAAAAGCAAATTAAATAATACTTGCGTCATATAATTTTTGTAGATGCCGCCAAGATTTTCAAGAAAATCCCCCAACGTAAAATACCCTATATATGGAAAACGCTTCGATATTATTGATTTTCTGAAATATCCGTTATGATTTTGATTAAATTACAATTGTTGAGATATCAGTGTATCAAACGAATGACAAACCTTGTAATTCTTGCAAATAGCCTGTAAACTTCATCATTACTGTTAATTCAATTTTAAATAATTTTATATAACTAAGCCATATGAGGTAGATAAAATTATCTTCTGGAAAATTTCAAATTCGTTAAAATACACAAGTTGTGTCAAGTAAGCATTAGACATTTCTGAAATATTCGGTGTTGTTCCTCTGAATTTTCCGATGGTGGACAAAGAGTATGCAATATAAAGGTAGGCAAATACTAGACAGTTAACTTTGGTACCAGTCTTCAGAATTCTCTCGTCTACCTATTACAACATATGTATTGAAACCAAGTCTGCCAACAATTACCATGATTAATAGGAAAACAAGCTCTTAGATGAAGAGTATGCAGAAATAGATCTAAAACTAGATGTTTGCGGTTAGAGAAGTCTTGTGGTTGTAACATAACAGATCCCTTAGAGTAGTTTATGATGTTATGATGTTTTTTACTTTGTTCTCTCCGCCTTCTGCAGTCGAGTAATTGTTATGCATTACATTTTTTGCTTGTAGTCAATTTCGCATACTATATTCTGTGCTTTTCTGCATATATTTACTTTCTCTTCCGCATACATAGTAGGTAGAGAAGGTAGTGCATTTCATCCAAAAATTCGATACCGAGTTTACACGGGAAATGCATGTTTTGAGGCCCTTGAAATCCATATAAAGCATATTTAGAAAAAGATCCGTGCCCAAATACGTATGTGTGTGTCTCTCAGCAACATAACCCAAAAAAATTAATTTTCAAAATTGGGATAAATACCAAACTTGGTATTTAATTTCAGTATCTTTCAAAGATGCGACAGGAAGATTTTCAAGAAAATCCCCACCCCAACTACCCATTCAATCGAGTATTTTCGAAAGTTTTATTTTATCAAAAATATCTAACAGTTTTGATTAAAATACCATAAATTTCAGATTTTTACATGATAAATTAAATAAAATTTAATTTTCTGAGAATAGTCTGTGAAGTCCTCTTCATTCGGAAGGAATTTTGTAAAATTTTGTGCAACTGGTAAACATTAAGTGAAATGAATATCACAAAAAATGAATATCTCTTTAAAACACACAACTTTTGGTTTTAATTGCTCAATGCTTTGTCAATCCTTTAAATTCCTATGGATTTTAATTGTTTCTCGCGATGTCGTGGAAACAGTGTGGAATTTTAAGGTCAGCATATAGCGTCCAGTTCTTAAACGTTAGGCTATCGCTGTTCCCTTTGTATCTATAATGAAATGTGTAATGCAGCTACTTCTGCAACGGTTTATCTCTATTAAAATGAAGTACGTAAGCTACGTAAAATAGTTTGTATACCCACTAATAAACAATATAGAGTAATAATCTCATAGAATTTAACACATCAGATTTTTTTCAGTATGATTGTATTAATTACATCTCCTGTACACATTTCCTAAAAGTACATTGATTTCCTTTCTGTCTGATTAGTGAATGTCATTAACTTGAAAAGCTATTCAAATGTAGAGCGGACTCATTTCGTTTCCACAAAACCATATAAACCACGAGTTTTGCCCACTGATCTCACTCCAGCCCTCGTCACATCCGGGATTGGGGCGGGGGTTTCTGCAGCCTCCCTATTGTGCTGGCCGTGACCATCACCTAATCCCCATAATCTTCTCCAGTTATCCATTAATCATCTGCTCATTTGCGATCACCACATAAACATACATACACTACGACGACCATTAACTAATGTTACACGAATCAATCCATTGTACAGTCATTAACGTAAATGGTGACCACGAAATGCTTTCTCCTTTAATTCTGTGTCTTTTCCGGTTCGGGATCATTAACGAGAAACTGTAATTATTGGAAGTTGCAAATGAAACTGCGCAACCAATCGAATTATTTTCCATTTTGCTTTCCCTTTCAACATGTCCTAAAACCTTATTCGCTCAACGAGGGCAACGCTGATTTATGATGGGTCGCGATTTTGTAAACCCACACGGAATTATTTGCTACGTTTTAATCCACGAATTTTCTGGGAGCAAATTTACTAGGAGGAGGCTAAGTTAGTCCTTTTTTAAGTTAGCAGTTTTTTTCGATTTATTTGGTACATGTATGCATATAAATTTACAAAACTTACATTCAACCATGCTTCAAGGTTGTATACGTTTTTCTTTCCTTCGAGAGAGCTGAGGTATCTTCTTTTGCTGCGGTAGCAAGGGACTATTTCAGGTTCGGCCAGCTACCTCCCAGTTCGGGACTCGGAACTAACACATTATCCCTTAAATAAATCGTAAAGTAGTTATTGCAAGTATTATTTTATAATAATGTTTACGAAAGTAGATGTTTTTTTTTTTTGTTATATAAGGGGCATTCAAATGAAACCTCGTCAGTGCGTCTAATTTTGCATTACACGTAAGGTGGCACCACGTAACTGCGTGTATGGTGGCACCATCTTTGGTAGAGCGACTGCAACGTGCGCAACGTTTGACGTTGCATAGTAACAGTGTGGTTTCACGCCGAAGAGAAGGTGGTCACACAAGTTATCGTCCACTACTAAACATGAAGGCGAGTAAGTAGGAACAACGAGGAGTGATTCGATTTTTAGCGGCGGAGGGAGTTGGAGGCCGTGAAATGTATCGACGGATGAAGGTTGTGTACGGTGAGTACAGCCTGTGTCGTTCAAGTGTGGTGGAATGGCGCAAAAGATTCCTTGAGGGGCGCGAGTTACTGGAAGACGATGCTCGTCCTGGACAGGCTCATCGTGTCATCACACCTAAAATAATTGCGAAAGTGAATGCTTTAGTCTTGTGCAACCGCAGAATCACCGTGGACGAGATCCATCGCTTACTGGGTATTAGCGTGGGCACCATTCACACCATAATGCATCGACACTTGAAATTTGCGCAGTGGGTTCCCCACCAACTGACCGCCGAACAGCGCAACACTCGAATGGCGCTGTCTTTGACTCATCTGCAACGTTATCATGAGGAGGAATACGGCTTTCTGTCGCACATTGTCACTGGTGACGAAACATGTTGTCACCATTTTGAACCGGAAAGCAAGCGTCAGAGCAAGCAGTGGAAACATTTGACTTCACCACCTCCAAAGAAATCAAAGGCCGTGCACACCAGTTTGGTAAGGTCATGATGTCCTTTTTTATTGACTACAAGGGCCCACTGCTTGTCGAGTTCCTGGAACGGGAAACCACCATCAATGCCTAGCGTTATCAAGCCACTTTACAGAACCTTAGACGAGCCATCAAGTCGAAACGCCCAGGCATGTTGTCCAATGGCGTTATTCTCCTGCATGATAATGCCCGCCCACACACTGCCAATGCGGTGAAGACGATTGCAGCTGTTTCGATGGGAAACGCTGGAACATCCAGACCTTTCACCGTGTGGATTTCATGTTTATGAACCTCTAAAACAAGCTAATCGCGGACATCGATTCACAACGGACGACGAAGTGTGTGAATGGGCCCAGGCCTGGATCCGACAGCAGCCTACTAGCTTCTTCAAAGAAGGAATTGACCGGCTAGTGTCGCAATGGGATAAATGTGCCAACAGTTTTGGTGACTATTTTTGAGTTAATAAAATCGTTACCGTTACTTTACACAAGTGACCAGGTTTCATTTGAATGACCCTTATAGAATGTCTTCCTTAGTTCTATAGTTGTGCAACCAGCGATTAGGCTTCTGGTGTTTATTGTTGAAAAGTTGTAGAAAGTGCTATTCTTTCAAACATTTGCTATTCCTCATTACTGAAAACAGTAAACTGGTTATTTTAATTCTAGTGAAAGTAATTTGATAACACGCTTAATAAACGTTTATTCAGGAACAATAATCCGTCCTCCTTGTATCTCTCGCCAAAAAAATAGTTGGTATTCGCTGTGGAATTAACTGATCCACATAAGGCAAAATACAGTATAAACTGTCTCGTCGAAAGTCGGGGAAAATATTTTGGTGTGCATAATTTTGTTATCTGTGTACATCCAATGAGAAATACTCCTTTGTAAGTTTCCCTGCATTCAGTCTATCATATCCAGGCATTCATTTCAGGCAATTTTGTAGCGAACCTTAGGGTGTTAATCCTGTGACCGCTAGTAGGGGGACGGGGGGTCAGTTGATAGTCACCCTTAGCCAGGGCAGAAGGAGCTCATGGGAAACTAGGGGTGGTAAATAAAACACCAAATACTATAACAGCTACTCGTCTAGGCCATTTATAATGTATATTAAGGCTAGGGCGCCGAGCACAGGAGGCTTAGTACAAGTTACATTGTGATTTACTTGGGGAGTTCTAGTAAGTCTTAAGGCACAATTTTAAAAGAGCACTGAACGTAGAGTCCGGGGTTCCAGACCCTGGCTTGCGTGGACGCATGTGCTCAGGTTGACAGCAAGATGACAGATAGACAGCTGATACAGATCGCGACCAATAAATATATAACATAGCCAGTTCAGGGCTCTCTTGGACTGTTACCCGAAACATTCCAATTTCAACAATTTACGAAATATGATGCAATTCCAGTCCCGCGACGGTTCGTTACAATATTAAGAAATGTAGTCAAAACGAGTTAACATCTCCTGTATTAAATATGATTATAGGCTGATATGTTTGTGATCGGTTAGGTATTTCTATAATCAGTATCAGCATTGCTTTTTCTTAAGCACTTTGTTCGATACTATCCACTCACCATTGTGTAAGGCGATTTTCTGTACCTCTAAAATTTTGCAGATTCAAACCAAAAGGAAAGTGTGTATCTTTTTGGGACAAAAGTGAATAAATAGCACTTGAAAAACATTTTATCGTGTCACAGTCAAGTTATTTTCCTGGGTGATGGTTTTTCAAGCCAAAGTTAGATCGCCCATCATTCTTAAATCTGTAGGTAATAAGACCACGAATTTCGAAAAGTACGCATGCTGTGAGATATTTTCATAGAACGCTTGGAGATATTAGAGATATTCTTTCAGACTAGTCTAAATTTTGATTTTCCAAAAAGCACCAATCTGTTTCCGGAAAACAAATTTATTCTTGTTCCTTTTTTTTTCTTGTTCTTCATAGTTTAGGCTACTTGAGCCTATTCTTATTCTACATTCCTATTGTCTATCCCATTATTTTAATATACCTAACGTGTAGTTAGTAAATATAATATTCCTTTGGCATTTCTTACCAGCTAATCCATCTACATATTTCCAGTTACTGACTTAAAGCATCAACTAAGTTTGGTTCTATTTCTCGGATAATATTTTATGCTGTTCTAAGTTTATAGGTAATTTGTATAGTTTTGTGTAATTCGTATCAACTTCTTCATGCGTTTGTTGTAAAGTTCTTGTTATAATTTGCATTCAGTAATTTCTTACTCACATGTTTCCTTTTCAATTGTTATATTGCATTCTAGGAAACTGAACTACCATAGTTTTCTGTAGGTAGTTTTAGTTTCCAAGACGATTTATGAAACAGTTATTTGAAAGGAAATTTCTAAATTACAATTTCCGGTTAACATTATTTTACCATTATCACACTTCACTTATTAGTTTACTGCCAAGAGACTATAGACCGAGAAATATAGGTTATGAAAGAAGGGAACTCTTGTTGAGTGACATTAGCACGTCTTCCATTCTTCCTATTTTAGTAGTTAGCCTAGCTAGCCTAGTAGTTAGGTATCTGTACCAATCTACCAAAATGCGTGTAATTAGCAAAACAACGCTTAAGGTTTGGGTCGCTGGGGTAGCGCAGTGATTTCGTTTCCGGCTTTCGTACTGAGGATCCGGGGTTCGATTCCCGGCTCTGGGGTGACGCCCTATCTACGGCTTCATTTCTAACTTGCTCATGTGAAGTGTCCCCAAACGGTAGATCACGGTAAAAGCTGTAGGTCCTCTCATTCACCCCATCCTCATCATCGACCTACCATCGGAAAGATGGCTCCAGTCATCCTTGGTGGAATGAAGTATTCCCCGAAGGTCATATGGGTAGCGTTAGAAACAACGACGACGCTTACGCATTTACTAAGTGAAGTTTCTAAATATATTCTAATTATAGAAATGCGAAGCCTACCACGCCACTGTTTACTCAAACAACCCAGCTGGCTTAACACAAATAACCAGTACAGCGACTCGAACTATTTACACCTAAAAAATTTATAGATTGAAAATGGGGCATAAGGGGCCGAGGAGCGAGCCATTTTAGGTGAATCCTTGCGTTTTGATTTACGTATTACGAATTCAGATGTGCGAAGTCGACTACGTTCGAGTGCGACATTACGAGAGCAAAACTCGATCCGAAACAAGTGAAGCCAGTAGTGTGAGCCATTGCTATAGAACTGTTGAGAGAGCTTCGAAGTGAGTCAGCGGGATCTTCACTGCGAGTCGGCAAATAGGATAAGAAAAGCGAAATAGTGCGCTATGTGGAAAGGCAGTATAACTAGACAATATAACACTTTAGTGCACCGAACACAGAAATTAGTTAGAACTTACCGAACTTATAAAATTTATTTTAGTTTCAATATATAAGGGTTTGGTCATGTCTGTCTCTTACAATATTAGTTATTACAGTGAAACTATGCTTCACGTCATTATTATGGGGTATAGAGCATACGCACGATTAGATCCTTTGCGCCTACCACTCTCCAGGAGGAAAGGATGAAATGAAGGAACCACAGGAGGCTAAAGGTCGCTGGCAGACAGGCCACAGAGACGCGTGGAAGTTCCTGGCTCGAAGATCCCTCCCATTACTGGCTGCTCAGAGAGGACAATGAACAACCTGTCTAAGTAAGCAGCCCTCTAATATTCACGAGGAATACTCTTTCCTTTCAACAAGATCCGCGCCATCTGTCCGGTAACGCTACACATCAAGAAACCTAGAAGCGCGCCTGAAAGATGAAAAGGAAACGGGAAAGGGACATGAGAGAAAGGAAATTATGATAGATGAGAAAACACCCCAGAATTCGCCTACCGACCAGGGAAAACCGCGAAAAACACAAGGTCAGAGTGGGCGGACGACGGGAATTGAACCCGGTTCCTCCGGATGCGAGCCAACTCTCGGAGCCAATTCCTTAGGTCCTCATTATTATTACCTCTTAGGCATTCGTGTATTTAAAACAATTATGCATAATGTAAACTATAATATGCGTAACGTCCGAATGAGTTTGAATAAGACAGTATGATTAAGCAAGATTCGAAACATAGCTCACTGTGCACACAAGCGGCTTAGAATGTACGTCATAGTAAACTGAGGCACAGTATTCTGTGCTCTGTATTTAACATTTCTGTTACATTTGTTGACCTGTGGTCTGCTCTATTGATATTTATTCCTGGAAGACAGTAAAATGCTGCATTCAGAACACAAATTTTTATCTGCAGAAATTGGGCTTTGCTAATAATAAGCATTTAATTACAACTCCGAGTCGTCGTTTCGGTTTAGCTTCCCAAGTGCACAATAGAGTTGCGGAATCAATACGCAATCTCTCAATATATTGCGATCCAGAAATCTGTGTTCTGCCGGGAAATATTAAACCATAGCTTCCAGCTTCTTTTGCGCTGGTAAACGGAAAATTATTACTTCTCTCTGATTTGGAATAAAGCAACTAACTTCTTATTTCTCCAACTTCTTTCTTTGGTGGAATCTTTCAGCGTATTACTCCATTATATGGTTCTAATTACTTTCTAGGTGAAGTAAATAAGCTATAATATAAAGAAACTTTCAACCAGAAAAGAACGAGACTAACTTTTGGGGAGTAGCTGCAGGAAGATACTTTTTTTGTGGTGTTTAACTTCCCGTCAAATGGCAGCATTTTCAGGGATGGCGAATGAAATAAACGAAATGAGAGCAAATGATCACGAAAAGTTCCGGCTATCCTTTTCTTCGAGTATTGGGGATAAGGGAAAAGACTCATGAAAAGATGCTGTGGAGAAGATGTCGGGAAAATGCCTCAATTTAGGATTGAATCCTGCATATGGAGGTCGGGGTCTTCACCAGAGGTACTACTTAATGGGTAAAAAAAGAGAAGCGTTGCATTCGCATGATCTTCATTATTCCACATTTTAATCAGATTGCTCCTCTATCTACTTCACGTTAATCGGATAAACTTTCGTTAAAAATTTAGACATTCCGTATTAGGTATAAGGATACAGTAAGTAAAATGATAGATACCGTAAGTAAAGAATATCGCTAAGTGACGCTTTGAAATTCCATTCTCTTTGCCAGAAAAACTATTACCAGCTTGCCCTTAACAAAAAAGTACGAAATTCAAACTTATAAAAAAGAATACCTAGGAAATGGTTAACACCAAAAAAAAAATATTTATTTCACATAAACTGTGTACTTTAAACCGACCTACATTTGTTGTGCAGTAAGATTTTTGTCTCTCTCTCTCTCTCATGGTTTACCAGTTACACAAAAGTCATTCAGAATGAAGAAGACACACTATTCCCAGGAAATTCAAGATATATATTTTATTTAAATCAAACTCGTTTGAACCACGTTTGACAAAATGCATTTTTTTTTAAGTTTAGGATGAGGGATTTTCTAGAAAACCTTGGTGTTGCATTCTTAGAAGATGCTGAAATTAAATACCAAGGTTTGGTATATAACTGACTTTTCGTTTTGGTGTACACAAACACATACACGGATATTTTCTGAAAATGCTTTTATTTTGTTATTAGGGGACATCAAAATGTGTATTTACGATTAAATCCTGGTATAGAATTTCTTGCAATACTTCCTGTACTTACTATAGGCAAGTAGCGGAGAGAAACTAATTGCATTTCTCTAATACCAATTATTATTCCCATTTTTCCTATTTCCATTTAGGTTAATATTTGCGTTTATTTGTTTCCTTTAGTGCTTAATACTTTTGTGTTTAACGTTTTAAGAGTGGTAAGTATGTTACTGTTTAGTATTATATTTGGTGCCAATGATATCTGTAGCATTTTTCAACCTTTTCGTTCCGGATTACTTTCACCTAAAATCAGTCACTATATTGTAGACTGTGCCTTCGGAAGCTATTGCTTCGTGGTCTAGTGTTCGTAGCGTTGAACATCGCTGCTGGGATTTTAATGTTTTAATCCTCACTACAGTGCTACCAGTATGTGGTAAAGGACGAAATGTCCCACATGAAATAAAGGGTGATTGGCATTCAGAATGAATTGAGTTTGCATTTATGGACGGTTAGCGTCCCATTCTATATTGGGCGTGAAAGACCGGTAATATTGCTCAGAGGCCTCTTTATCAGGCTTGAGGTTCTATTACGTGCCGTTAATCTACGACACGGGACCACCGGCTTTACTTCCCTTCCGAAGGAAGTCATGCTAAGGATTTTTATGCCCGAAAAAATACACCGCCCTCCACCGGGTTTAAACCAGCGAACTCGCGAATAAGAGGCTAGCATGCTACCCCTATACCACGGAGGACGACATTGGGTTCATGGGCGCTATGGTGTGGTACATAACCTTTATCATTTATTTAAAACATATAAATGAAAAACTTTATTTTGGTTGTTTACTTGTTTTAAACTATGCTACTGTCACATTTAAACAAATTCGAGAATTGTCGACAATTGAACTTTCTTCTTGGCGTATTTGTTAAAGGTAACTGTGTGGTACAGTTGATGTGGTTTTGTTTATTTTTCTTTTGTGTATATTTTCTATTTTAATTAAAACTTGATTGGGAAACCGTAAAAGTTACACAGGAACATACTACAGGACATGTAATGCTCGTTAACAACTGCTGTCATACAAGGTTTTTCTTTCTTTCGTAGCACTAGCTATTTCAGTACTCTCTGTTGTACATTTACGTTTTTGCTATGGCACGTCATTGCAAGTTTCGAGATTGGCGGTTCTGTTTTACTTTTTCACTCAAGTGTATAATAAACATTTACTGTTTGTTTGACATAATATGTATAAAAGCTCTGCAATTTGAAGCCATTTCAAGGAAAACGTTAATTATTATATTAATGTAAAGTAGGGAAAAAAGAAGGAATGAATTCTTCGTATGTTCCAACATATATGACCTATTCATGCTAATGGATAGAGAAGGTCATATGAGTGTTAAACAATAAGTTCTTTTTTTTATAAACGTGACAAGTTTACGGTGCAAAGTACACAGTGAGATTAATAAAAATCTGATGTGTCACCCTCACATGACTTTCTCTACTCTTGTACAAACTATTTTTACAAACGCTTATTCTCCATATGCTTCATGTTAATCGAGATGTTAATCTTATTCATACTTTTCTTGTAGGTGTAAGGGGAATATGGTAGGCTTCAAGCGATCGTCAATTCTTTTAAGCGCTGGTTGCTATGTGGCGCATTTCATTCTCTTTGCATGTCCAGTACATAAAAAAAATGAATAACAAATTCCCATTTGAGAAAAAGTATAAGTATTGCAAAATGTAAGGGAATAACAAGCAATATATCGAAAACGGTTCACTCAACAAAAAAAATGTATATGACATAAATTGTGTATTTTAACCGATCTACATTTTTTGTGCAGTATAATTTTGTCTATCTCTTATGGTTTACCAGTTATGCAAAAGTCGTTCACAACGAAGAGTACTTTTGGAGACATTCACAGAAAATTCGAAATAAACATTTCATTTGTCATGAAAATATCTTAAACATATGATATTTTAATCAAAATCGTTAGAGCCGTTTTTGAGAAAATTAAAATTTTCGAAAAATTTTCCAGGTAAAGGGTAATCTGGGCGGGGGATTTTCTTGAAAACCTTCGTGTCGCATCTCTGGAAGATACTGATCCTAAATACCAAGTTTGGAGTTTCTGTTCGTTTCTGAGTTATGCTGTTCGCAGACACACACACACACACACACGGACATGTTTCCAAAAATGCTTTTTTGGATTCAGGGGATCTCAGAACATATATTTCTGGTGAAATCTCGGTATCAAATTTTTAGGTGGAATACAATAGTTCCCCTACTTACTATACGTAGTAGAGAAAGTAAAAATGTTTACTCGTGGCTGAAGTCATGTTTCCGTGAATTTTAAAACCGGTGCTCTTGATTTTAGGAGAGATTGTATGCAGAATTGTATGTAGAATTCCTTCCATATATTCCAAAATATGAAAGAAAAAGGATGTATTTACAGCACGTTTTATACCCGAAAGCTTGTATGCTCAAATTTTCCGCATTAAGCAATATTCGCTTTGTTACTATTACCGTCATGAAGCTGTTTTTGTTTTGTCAAGACATCGACATCGATTGTTTACCCTACGACGTAAATGTAGGTGCGTTGCAACGTAGCATTTTTGTACTTGCTGCTATTATACAGAGGTAAACAGGAAATTATAACATAATATTAAATTCAATTATATTTTCTTATTTTTTCTTAGCTTCAAGGTTTAGGCCAAACTCTGGTCTGTCTTCACAGACACTGTGACCATTTAATCAATGGCTACCTTGATTATCTCCCAACAACTGGTTTGTAAACTAATACTATTTTTGGTGGCCCAGTATCTGACACTTTTTTCCATACGTTTTTCTGTTTTTCTCTGTATGCATATAATTTATCTCAGTCATAACGTTATAGAATTTCAACAGTATATCTGATACATTTCTATATCGTTCTCTTTAATATGCATTTCACTTCGCAGATAATTAAATGTGGACTCTTCTTCTAATATTCATATTGATGACGATTTTTTATTCTTAACGTTATTTTCCATTTAAAGAACATTCTTTTTTGTCTGTCGTATTTTTTTAAATTGGGCGCCGGAGTAGCTCAGTGGTTTCGTTCGCGGCTCTTGTGTTTAGGATTCGTGGTTCGATTCCCGGCGGTGGTGATTTTAGATCGGTCCTAATCAAGCCTTCGCTTCTAACTTATCTGAAGTACACCCAAGATTCAGAGTGGTGCAGAGTCCACGGTAAAAACTGCAGGTCCTCTTTTTCCATCGCCATCTTCATTATCACCCTACCGCCGGAGGTAATGGAGACCGTCCATTGGGTGCCTTGGTGGAAGGAATTTTTCTAAAGGTCTCTGACCAAATGGGAAGTGGTAAAAGAATTTTTTGAAATATCAGAATTATATTTATGGCATGGCCTATGTATATTATAAACAAATTTCTGTATCTATTCAGTTTTCTAAGATGATACCTTCAAATAACAATTTTAAAAGCATTTTAAATACTGTTATGCTACAACAATTTTACAAACTTTGTCTGAAAATTCACTACTGAATATTAGAAATCTATTGGCAAATACTGATGTTATGCAAAAATAAAAAAGTAAACAATATAGAAATGGTATTGTCTCGGCTTAGCTAAAACATTTAAGTTTACTTTCATCTAAAATTACAGCTTCTGATAAATAACGTTAGCATGATTTACACACTTTTCTCTGTCTGTTCTTAATGAATATTTTTTCAAACCCAAGCGATTTATCTTAAAGAGAAGAGAGATATTTAAAGCCTGTTTAAGATCGGACTTGAGAATCGGAAGGAATTCCCTTGCGAGGCGACGCTACCGTACAATTGGATGCGAGAGAGAGAGCCGAAGGGGAATGAGAACGTGCAAGGGGGTGAACGACAAAACCTTAGAGTACGTACACTAACATTCCAAACTCAATTTACTCGTGTTTCTAACTTGTGTGTGAGAGAGAGGTAATGGTGTTGAGTAAAGCCAAGACTTCGCCGTGTATGTGGCTGACTCCAATATTAGCAGTCCACTGAATAAGGAATACATAGCTTATGTGTGGAATGGAGCAGGAAACAAAGGGAAGCTTCTATCCTGCCTTGTCAGAAGGGGTTGTGTTAAAACAGACCTGCTCTCCCTAACTTATGTCGACCAGCGTATGTCTTCTCTTCGCCTTTATTTAGTTAAATGTCTTGCAAGTTGCAAAGGTTTGTAAAACTGGAGTGCTGAAATGGAAATGCCAAAAGGAAAACTTGGATATCATGGTTAGACCTTTTGTAGAGAGTGAAACATTCATATATCAAGCCGCGACAGTGCATAACTTGGACATTTGGGTTTATTGCTTAAATCTTCAAATGCAGTTTTGCGAGATCAAAATATGCATCTAGAAAAATTCACTACTTTTGCGGTCATCAGAAGCATAAGACGGAATATTTATTTCCCCCACCTGAGGAATGACTTAACAAACTCGAAATGTGGTATTTTATATTTTAGCAGTTACGTGTTTCATTTACGAGCGGGAAGGCGCAGGTGGTAAAGTCTGTGGCCCACATTCGGGAGGTCCCTGCTTCAAATCCACGGGCTACCAATCTGACAGAAGGCTTTTTCGCAATTTTCCTCAGTCGCTAGGTGAATTCAGGGTTGGATAATTTGATTTGCGAATTTTTCTATCATCTCTTTCATCCCCACATTTCATTTCCGCCTGAACCAAGGTATTGGCTTATAAGTCCTTGGGGGAGTAAGTCCTACAAAGTGGAGGGTAATCTGAAGAAGAAGAAGAACTGTTTCATTTAGAGTTCAGAATAATTTTGTTGATAACATTTTTAACATTTTGTTTTGTTTTGGCGTCCTTTAACCTGATAGATCATATCGATCGATGACTGAAATTTGTGAAATGATGTCCAAATGAGCCCAGGGTTCATAGAGCTTGGAATTACCTGACATTCGTCTTATCAGAATAAGGGAAAACCCCGGAAAAAACTTTAATTGAGTAACTCGCACTAAACGCAATTCGAACTCTTGTATCTCTAGGGATGTGTGTGTGTGTGTGTGTGTGTGTGTGTGTGTGTGTGGCGGGGTGGGTGATGAAAGAACAAGACTTTTCTCAGTGAAAGATAAAAACTCGTAAAGTCACACAATAAAAATGTTCAGGATTTCCGGTTTACTCCTTCATAGGAGAGTAAAAGATTTAAAATACACACAAAAAATTAAAACATACTTGAAAGTCGAATATAGGTACTGATTAATAATAATTGTATGTGATTTGAATCTTTTAATCTCCTGGTGAAAAGGTAAGCTCGAAATATTAAACATATTTATTATACGACTTATGTGTTTTATCCTTCACTAATCTTTAATGTCAGCGTATGAGAATAAGGCGGAAGAGGTAAAGACGCCCATAATTTAAGTGCTGATTGTTAATTGCATACTGAATGAAAAATATTATACCAATATAACTTGACCCTAGATTCGCCGTAAACATTGTTTTATAGGACATTTATCACATCATTATTGTAGGGAATGTTCTACAAACACACTTTGGGCTAAACAAAATTAATCGATTTTCGCTCTGCATTTTTATTGAGAGAACCAAGACGAAAAGAGGGTAGCATAAAGTTTTCAATTGTAAAATAGCAAATATACGATACTTAAAAGTATTGGAATGTAGCTATACTATTCAAAATATTCTTGATGCACTTAAGAAAGAAACGATACTACGAACAGTTGAAGTTTCTCGGTTAACCGTATTACTAAGATGTCGTTATTGTAATGCGGATTAAGATCCTTAAAATTACCAACGTAGGTAATTTCAACAATAGCGACTTTGAACTAGGGTTCGATTTATCAGTCCCTATATCATTAGGAATTAAAATTTTGATGTTAGACATTAGCGGCAGATTAAATTTGTTAATTAAATTTTTTTCAGTTCTCACTAAGTGTTCTGCAGAAAGAAAAGAATATGCATGCTTAAAGGCAAACTCTTTTTAAAAAATGAACCCAACTTATAATTATGTTTCATTTCATTTTTAAGTGTTAATGTTGTCCTTATTTCATCTTACAGCTTATGTTTTGGAAGTTTGACTTTCTACTAGTCATGCTTAAATCTTAGTGTAGAAACTACTAATTTATTATCTCCAGTGCAGAGGAATGTGTTTACCAAATATGAACAAAGATACTTTATTAAATTTAGTTGCTAGAAATAGAAATGTTCAAGAATATTGTAAATATTACAGGAAGCTTGTGGCAGAGAGGAACTACCAAATCGTACCGTGGACAGATAAGCAACTGCATTTCACATGAAGAAGGATGTCGTCATTGACCATGGCATTCGATCAGGAAACAACCTTGATGTAGCTGAACATGAAGCTATTGAAGATTATGGGTATAACATCCCACATCTTCCATAGCTTCGTCTCAATAAATAAAACAGTAACCAGAACAACATATAAGAAAACAAACACAGGCCTGCTGCATTCATTAGCTGAATACGACGACAAAATGTTTTCGTTAGACTTTTAGCCTGCCACTCGTTTTATACCTTACAGGATAATTACTACTACTACTACTACTACTAGAACTACTACTACTACTACTACTACTACTACTACTACTACTACTACTACTACTACTACTACTACTACTACTACTACTACTACTACTACTACTACTACCGCCACCGACACTATAGCATCATCTCTAATACTATTATTTCACCACTAGTACCACTACTATACTATATCACCACTAGTACCACTACTATATCACCACTAGTATCACTACTGTACTATATCACCACTAGTACCACTACTGTACTATATCACCACTGGTACCACTACTATATTATACCACCACTAGTACCATTACCGTACTATATCACCACTGGTACCACCACTATACTATATCACCACTAGTACCATTACTGTATTATATCACCACTAGTACCATTACTGCACTATATCACCACTGGTACCACCACTATATTATACCACCACTAGTACCATTACTGTACTATATCACCACTAGTACCATTACTGTACTATATCACCACTGGTACCACTACTATATTATACCACCTCTAGTACCATTACTGTACTATATCACCACTGGTACCACTACTATATTATACCACCACTAGTACCATTACTGTACTATATCACCACTGTTACCACTACTATATTATACCACGAGTACCATTACTGTACTATATCACCACTGGTACCACTACTGTATTATATCACCACTAGTATCACTACTGTACTATATCACCACTAGTACCACCACTATACTATATCACCACTAGTACCACTACTATGCTATATCGCCACTAGTACCACTACTATACTATATCACCACTAGTACCACTACTATACTATATCGCCACTAGTACCACTACTATACTATATCACCATTAGTACCACTACTATACTATATCGCCACTAGTACCACTACTATACTATATCACCACTAGTACCACTACTATACTATATCGCCACTAGTACCACTACTATACTATATCACCATGAGTACCACTACTATACTATATCGCCACTAGTACCACTACTATACTATATCACCACTAGTACCACTACTATAATATATCGTCACTAATACCACTACTATACTATATCACCACTAGTACCAGTATTATATTATATCACCACTAGTACCACTACTATATTATATCACCACTAGTATCACTACTGTACTATATCGCCACTAGTACCACTAAAATACTATATCACCACTAGTACCACTACTATACTATATCACCACTAGTACCACTACTATACTGTATCACCACTAGTACCACTACTATACTATATCGCCACTAGTACCACTACTATACTATCACCACTAGTAGCACTATTATATTATATCACCACTGGTACCACTACTATATTATATCACCACTAGTATCACTACTGTACTATATCGCCACTAGTACCACTAAAATACTATATCACCACTAGTACCACTACTATACCATATCACCACTAGTACCACCACTATACTATATCACCACTAGTACCACTAATGTACTATATAATTACCAGCACCACTACTATACTATACCACTACTATATTATACCACCTGTAGTACCACTACTATACTATATGACCACTAGTACCACTAATATATTATATTACCACTAGTACCACTACTATATTATAGCACCACTGGTACCTCTACTATACTATACAACCACTAGTACCACTACTATACTATATCACCACTAGCACCACTATTATATTATACCACAACTAGCACCACTGCTATGCTATACAACCACTAGTACCATTGGTACCACTACTATATTATACCACCAACAGTACCACTGCTATATTATATCACCACCAGTTCCACAACTATATTATACCACCACTAGTAGTACTACTATATTATACCACAACCAGTATCACTGCTATATTATACCACCACTAGTACCACTACTATATTATATCACCTACAGTACCACTGTATATTATACCACCACCAGTACCATTACTATACTATATCACTACTGGTACCGCAACTATATTATACCAGGACTTGTACCACTACTATATTATGCTACTACCACCACTGTTACTACTATTACTACTAATATTAACACTACTACCACCACTACTACTACTATAACCACTACTGTAATATCACCATTATTATTACTACTACTAATACCATTACTATTCCTACTACTACCACTACCACTTCTACGACAACTATATTACTAATACAACTCCGCTACCACTTCTATACCATTACTACTGCGACCTGTACCACTATTGCCACTACTAATAGTACTACTATCACCACTACTAGCATCACCATGATTATTATTAGTACAACTACTACTATCACACTACCAACTCTGCTACTGCTACTACTACTACTACTACTACTACTACTACTACTACTACTACTACTACTACTACTACTACTACTACCACCACACTACTACTATTATCACAACCTTCACTACTACTACTTCTTCTGATAATAATATTAATACTAATAATAATTGAGCTTTTTTTCAAAGTGAATGCTATTTGAAAGATGTTGTTCCCGATTGTACTTACGGAGCAAGAAAGATGTATGCGTTAAAACCAGAAAGGAAATTAAAATTATACGGGTAGTATGTTGCGAAATTTAAATTTTGCGCAGAAATAAATCGCACATGGAAGCCCACAATCCCCTTCAACTTTCAACCGTTGTTATTTGTCAAAGTAGGAAGATTTTGACGGCCGGTGTCAATGTAGTTCGAGGCAGTTTCTGTGCTTGTGACCAGTGGTCTAACAGGATACACCCTTCCAGATACTTCGGATATATCTGCGACATCCATCTTAAGTGGCTCCTTCTATGGGGCTCAGAGGTGACTGTTAGACACAGCCCACAATTTCGGAACCGTAACACATTATTATTATTTTTATTATTAATGTCCTAAATTTGTCTGCATGTAATTAATAGAAGACACTGCTTTAGAAATACTATATTAAAATAAAATTTCGCTTAAATGCTAAGAAAGAATAAGCCATAATAGCAGGTAATATCTTTATACCAATACATATTTGTGGTTTATATCTTAATTAATATAAATTTTTCTTTTCTTGCAGGTATGTGCGCAGTATGACATATCTATAAATAAAGAGTAAGTATATATAATATTTTAAATGAACTCTACAGAATGCATAAATTTCTGACGTGCACGGTATCAAGTTGTATAAAGTGAAAGGCATTGAAATAGTTGCTTTTTTCAAAGCTTGAAACATCAGAGCTGAACGGTTTCGTAACATTAGTTTGAGTTATATTTATCACACTTTCTTAAAATATTAATAGTCTGAAAATCCTTTTTCTGATAATTTGAATCTTGCTTTCTTTTAATTCTTACAGTCGACATACAGCTTACATTATTGTTTTTGTTTTGATTGAAGCGGAGCATCCTAGGGTCGTTTCAATTTTGAGATCTTTGAAATGAGATATTTCAAATTTTTCAAAAAAATTGATATTTTATTTTGATGGTAATTAAGGAAACACGCTTTGCTACGATGGACTGCTTTGATGCGTGAAACGGGAAAGACTGAAATGTACTCACTGAGAATGGTATACAACTAATAAGATTAATAGGGTGACATGCACATAAAGTATTTAGTAACCGCAGTATTTATATTTTAGTCTTTAGCTAATAATGTTATAATGATATTACTGAATCAAAATGTCTGCAATTGAGGAGATTCTCGAATATCGTCGTTAAGTACACATTTCACGAAAGTTAGACTTCTGCAGAATACATATGGCTATAAAGCCCTGCAGTCTATTGAAAATGTATGAAATATTAGTCTTAACTGGTTGGCAAAATTTGAGATATTTCTGGAGAGAGAATTCAGGTTCTATCAAGGCCACTGAGTTACAGGAAGCCTCCGTCTATAGACTTACTCAAAGGACGACTGAACTAGACCATTCAGATCCTTTTGAAAACACACTAAGAATACAAATCGTTCATCACAAAAACAGCAATATGTAATTCCCACACAAATCTCTACCTCTGCCCAACACCATGCTGGCCTAAAACAAGAAACTTGGTTCGATATAGCATGATCCGAAAAGAAGTTTTCAGTAGTGTAACTTCATTGTGCACCACGTTAATTAAACCGTGAATAGGAAATAATATTAGAGACCTGCACCATTTAGATCTCTGATGGACTAATGTTATACTTAAGTTACCATGGAAAGACGGTGTTTAAAATACTTCCACTGACAGAGGAAGATTTTGAATGGAAATAATGCAGGTTATGTTGTTTGCTTTGAGCGATATGCACTCTTAACTTATTTTAATTCGTTCTGGGAGTTCAAACTTGGATTATTGGTATATTAAAAGGTTAAAAGCGTGTGAGCTAAAGATGGTGGAAAGGTAATGAATATAAGATCTGAAGCGCGACAAAGAATAGTACATGAGAGTAAAAAAATCGAAAATTAAAATCCAAGAGGGAAATTTTGTACTTCAAATACAGTGCTTTTCTTCCACAAAGTGGCCACCGCACGGCAGCTCGCGCATCGACCGTTGCACCTCGGACTTCCGCCGAAAAAGTTATATCCACGCAACCGCCCCACGTTCTCATATTCACAATTACAATTACAATGGTAATAAACACATACCTTATAAGAGATGTTGGAAATGTTGACCTCTATCCACACGTTTCTAGTATTTTCCCAGAACATTTTAATTTACATTCCAAAGTTCAATATGTGAAATTGCATTTCGGTAGCAAATGCAACTGCTCTATGTTAAACGAATATTTTCTCTAGCAAGAAAATGGAAATATTACGAGAACCTGGCTTAATATTGTTCAATCGTCGCGGAGTGTTTGGTGATATATTCGCTATTTTTTGCGACTTTCCTACTCTAAACACTACAACATTTATAACGCATTAAATCTCAGGTAACTTTAAGAATATTTTATGCTTCCTCTGTACTCATTATAAAGAGGAAATTTATTATGTAAAATTTGCATATTCTTTCAGTACATTTCTATATAGAATACTCATTATTCGAAAAAAAACACCTGGAATATTTGTGCCAGTATAATTACAAGCAATTATAATTTCCGTTTATTACGTATTAACCTACAGGTAAAATAAGGATTCTTCCGAAAGACAGATAAATGTTTCCATAAACACCGTGTAACTATAATGTAAACTAAATAAATATCCCCTTTTAGGAGGTGAAATGCTACCCCCGGGTAAAGTTGCAAATCAGGTACAATGACCCTTTTGTGAACCTAATCTAGATTGAGTGAATCACGTTTCATTTATGTGATAGAACTTTCCGGACCGGCAATGAACTGTAACTTGGGGGGCATAATTTGAAAGTATAACATGCCCTAGGAGGGATTTAAACCTGGAACAACCCATTAAAGGATAGGTCATTAGCAGGCTGGAATAATGGGTCATTCCATTAGGGGTCAAGCGGGTAAAATGGATAACGCCAGCATTTTCATCCATTGTACCGCACATACATAACTGAAAAACACATCCGGGAATTTGTTTACTTTTACGTTGTTTTACTTTTACTAAGATATTTTCACGGAATAATTACTCAATCCAAACAAGGAATTTATGTTTACATGAAATTCAAAACCTTAATTTTGTCTATGAAATTTTGCTGATAATTAAATGCGAGAGGGCCTTAGTGCCTTTCAGCAAATGCACGGTCTCATTGATGCCTTATTCGGAAATCAGAATTGAACTTAATTGATAATCGCACTCAAACTGCCATTAGCCGGCTACGACTACAATAATAATAACAACTGAAGATGTCGCGCTTTGGAAGTCAAAATATTGTTAATATAAAAGCAGCTGTAGATAATTTAACGCCATAAAACACAAAGAAGAAAAACTCAGTTACCTATAACTTAGTTAATTGTTTCATATGATTTCAATAAAATCATATAATTTCAGAGATTCCACGCTTACTTTTGACAAACATGCATCATAATCTACACTGCAGTAACTAACAAACATGGAGCTAAACTAGCTAAATTCATAATAAGTTTTTAGTGTTATTATCTAGCCGAGTAGCACTCGTGCTACTAGTTTACATGACAATTTAATTTCTGTTTCAAACCCGTACTTCTATTCATAAGAAGTCTCGAAATAATTATCATGAAAAGAAGCATTCGTTAACCTCGATTAAATTGTAAAACTATCAGCACTAGTGGTACTACTGTTCATAGTTTTAAGGCATGGTGCTCCAAGACTAATAATTAATTATTAGTTTTTTTGCCCTATATTCATTTCTAACTCCTGTAAGCTTTGCATCCGTTCAACTAGGGATCTAGGAAGCCTATTCTCATGCATTTTCCACTTTACTGTTGCAGTTGCTGCCAACTGTAAAAATGGTGAGATTTAATGATTTGCGAATTTAAAATATAAAAGAAGCGGTACAAGATCTACTTCCACATAATATAACAAGAAAGAATTTTCAGTTTTGTGTAGAAATAAATTACCCTCAGTGCTTACACCAAAAATAAAAAAAATCTGATGTGTTACACTCGCATTACTTTCTCTACTCTTGTGCAAACTATTTTTACAAACGCTTATTCTCCATACGCTTCATGTTAATCGAGATATCGAGATTTTAATCTTATTGCTAATTTTCTTGTAGATGCAAGAGGAATTGGTAGGCTTTAAGCGATAGTCAAATATATTAAGAGCTGGTTGCTATGTGGGTATTCCATTCTCTTTGCATTACCAGAACAAAACAATTTGGTGTGTTACACCCACATGACTTTCTCTGCTCTTGTACAAACTACTTTTACAAACTCTTATTCTACATCTATTTCATATTAATCGAGATAAACATTTGCAGAAACGATCTTTTGAAATGCAAAGGAGAATTATATTTTACACATAGCGACCAGTTCTAAAAATATTTGACTATCGTTTAAGGCGTACTATGTTCCCCTTGTTTTGTATTTGCAAGGGCAATATAGAAATACAGTAGCCTTTAAGCATAGACATATCTCTTAATAGCTGGTTGCTATGTGGAGCATCATTCTCTTTGCCACATATTAATACTCTTTGCATATCCAAGACAAAAAAATCTGATGTGTTACACTCACATGGCTTTCTCTACTCTTGTACAAACTATTTTTACAAACGATTATTCTCCATATGTTTCATGTTAATCGAGATATCGAGATGTTAATCTTATTGCTAATTTTCTTGTAGATGCAAGGGGAATTGATAGGCTTTAAGCTACAGTCAAATATTTTAAGAGCTGGTTGCTATGTGGAGTATTCCATTCTCTTACCAGGACAAAAAAAATGAATGACGAATTTGAAAAAAAGTATAAGCATTGGAAAATTTAAGGGAATAACAAGCAATATCTCGAAAATGGTTCACTCCACAAAAAAAATGTATATGAAATAAATTGTTTATTTTACGCGATTTACATTTTTTGTAGTAAAATTTTGTCTGTCTCTTATGGTTTACCAGTTATGCAAAAGTCATTCACAATAAAGAATAGTCTTGGAGATATACATTTTATTTGTCATGGTGTCTGAAATATATGATATTTTAATGAAATTCGTTAGAACCATTTTTGAGAAAATTAAAATTTTCGAAAAATGTTGCCTGTAAAGTGTAATCTGGGGTGGAGGGATTTTCTTGAAAACCTTCGTGTCGCATCTCTGGAAGATACTGAACCTAAATACCAAGTTTGGTTTATCCAACTGTTCGTTTCTGAGTTATGCCGTTCATAAACACTCACACACAGACACACACACACGGACATGTTTCCAAAAATACCTTTTTTGGATTCAGGAGGCCTCAAAACATGTATTTCCGGTGAAATCTCGGTATCGAATTTTTGAGAGGAATGCAATATTTCCCCTACTTATTATACGTAGTAGAGAAAGTAAAAAGAAGTGGCATAGAATTAATTTTCAGAGTTTTCTGTGAAATGAAGTTACCTTCAGGGCTTACACCAAGAATAAAATAAACGAAATATTAATAATAATAATAATAATAATAATAAACGTAAGTGTATCATTATCGCGTTGTAATTATCCTTCTTACAATTTTTGGATCTCGAAATACTTATGGTCACAACAAGCCATCGCTAGCCTTAATCAAATTACCGAAAAACCATCAGCACTCTTGGTAGTATTGGATTATCCATTCGTAAACATGGGAACAGCGTAGTTTATTTAGCAGGGATAAGACGAACATAATTGAAACATTTTAAGCTTATGGGGTGTATGTTGATGAAAGAGTGAACACTCACCTTTCTCGGCATGTGGACCTAAAATTTTCAATATTTTGTGTAGTTTAAATTGCCTTATTTTCTCAAAACAGTTCGAAAATATCCGTTTCATGCAAATTCTCTAAACAACTCAACTTTCAAAAAAGTGTAAGATATGTTGCTCTCTCTTTCTCATACCTTGATGGGTAGCAGAAGTATTTCAGCCAAAAGTATGTGTTGTGAGGTCCCTTAAAAGCCAAAACAGCATTTTAGAAAAATATTAAAGAGAGATAATTTCTGTGAATGCCAAATGTCACATTTCAATCAAGTACGTTTAAGAATGCTAGGCAAAGATTTTATACTTCCCCTATCCAAACTACCCTTTACATAAAAAATGTGCATTTGTTATTTTCTCAAAATAGATCTCACGATATTAATTAAACTAATATAGCTTTAAAATATTTAAATATGTAATAAAATGTGCATCTTGAACCTTCTATGAATAGTCCGTGAAGTTCTTTTCATTCTGGATTAATTTTATATAATTTTGTGTAACTGGAAAAACATAATAAATAGATAAAAACTACCATATAGCTTTAGGAAAACTGTTACTGATTATGGTTTATGTATTTGAAACAATTCAGAAATATCCCGCATTTTTGGGCTCGCACGGTGGACAAAATATAATATATAATAGAACTACATTTCTAAAACTATTTACAAGCATACAGTCATTAGTCAAACCAAGGCACGTGCATCATCATTGTGTGAGTGTAAATATTGCAATTATGCAAGACAGTGACTATGATATTTTGGGTGAACTTCAGATTAAACGAAGTTGAAACGAAACTAACTGGGCCTCTTTAAGGAGACTAAGAGTTGAGGGACTAAATGCAGTGACAAGTAAATGAAAGTACGCTTGATCTATAAATATTTATGTACACGCCGGGCTATTACAAGAAAGACTGATCCATTAACTTGCATGCCCGTTATGGACATTATTTTTGTGATGTTTTTAATATTAAAAATAGTTCACTTTTAGAAAGGGGGAAAATGTCAGTATTCTCCAGTTTAAGCTAATTTTATTTTGTTTTTTGTATTCGTATTCGTTATTCGTATTATTTATTTATTTGCATGTTTCTATATTTGTTCTCACGCAGTCACTTCAACACTATCGTCCCAAGCAAGAAGTTTTATTGTTTTCTATGCTAAGCGTTAAGAACGTCACAGAGCAGTAAATTATTATTAACTTACAACACAGAAATTGTGAATAGTATACATGTCATAGTATTATGTTAGAACTTGGACCTACAGAGTAGCTGTGCTTACACTGAGTTATCCAACTCTGCTCGTAGGAAAGCCTAAACATCTTTCCACCGTTTCCTATTCTTAGTACCAATTTTATTTTACCTACCACCTACCTACGGTAAAGGTACGAATCACGGAGGAGGCTTCCGAAACCGGGGCCAGCCAGTTGGCCCTTTGTCCTTCTACCAGTAACCTTTAGGATGGAGGGATGAGGGGCGAGAACCGAAGAGCGGCCAGATCCAAGTACGACGGGCGCAAGCACAGCCGGGGTTCCTAACGTTTCCAGATTTAACGCATCCGACGCCATTCGGGCCCGCCCACAAACCTCCTGCGGGTCCCCCAGGGCGGAGCCAACTGAGCAGACGCTGTAGTGACGCCGAGGAAAAAAACCTCTAGAATGTGCAAACCTCCATCCAGCTGCAACCATCGCCTGGTCCTACAACTAGGGATAACGGGGGAAGTATTGTATTCCATCCAAAAAATTCCATTTTGAGATTTCGTTGAAAACAAGCGCTCATAGATCCCCCGAATTCCTCCCCTAAAAGATTCCTCCCTCAAAAAGGAAATGTCTGATAAATAACCAAACTTGGTATTTAACTTCCCAATGATGCGACACGATTTTCATGAAAATCCCCCATCTAAAACTACCCTTTACAAAGAAAATTTTTCGTTTGATATTTTTGTTTGCCACCAGCTTAGTGTTTAACTGTCTTTTCGTTTTTGAGACACATACGCTCAGGCCTATTTTCAAAAATAACTTTTTATGGATTCGGGGTGCTTTAAAACGAGTATTTCTGGTGAAACCTAAGTAAGGAATTTTTGAGTAGACTGCATTACTGCCCCACTTACTATAAGTAAAAACTAGAGAAAGCAAAAATGCCTTGTTTGTCTTCAGAGGTGGAATTGTGTAACCCCTACCTTTAACAAGTAAAAGGCACAGAAAAATAATGTCCAAATGAATGTTTGATATCAATATGACAGCCATTTTACTTGGCGAGATGTTTGAGTTAAGTTTTTATACAAATTCAATTTACAGTTTTGTTGTTAGAGTATTTTAGTCCTTATTGGAAATAAGTAAAAGGATGCAGCTGACGTTCCATATGTATAAGCAAAGGACGAAGGATTTGAGTAGATGCGTACTCGAAGTTGTTATGTTTCCCCTTCCCCAAACTCGTGGCACAGATGCGACAGCCTTTATCGAAGAGAAGCCATTTCCTGCCGGCGTTTATCGCGACGCTGCAGGGTTAAAGGTGACGGATCCAGGACTTCCGGAGCTGGGTATCCCGGACCAGCATCCACTTAGTGAACACGCTTCTGCAATATCGACTGAAATAAACCGCTGATCGCTGGAGCCTAGCGTTTTAATCCTGCAGAAAAGCTGCTAATGAATAAGGCATGAAGGATATAGACGTAAGAAAATGAGAAATGCTTCACAGAGGGGAGAGGCACAAGAATGTTAAATGAAGATCCGGATCCAGAAGATACGGACCAAAAAGGCTTCCGGCGGAAAAGGAAAGAAATATCACAGTGACTGAAAAACGTGCCACCAAGAATCACGGAGTGATTAACATAGAAAATAACTTCTTCCCATTTCTTTCTTCTTTACTTCTTTCTTATAGAATGTTCGCTTTCCCTGCCTCTTTCTACACTTCTAACTTCCTCTACCACTTATCTATGGCAGGTCCGAGCGAGATGGTCCCAGGTTCGATAACCATTGGACTGACAACCCAGACCTTATTTTTTTGTTAGTTATTCCAGAATGGTATTCGAATACCGAGATGAATTTATAAGTACGAATATTCTTGTCTATCCGCGAGTTCCTGATTTCTTTTCTTTAATTTTCCAGAGATTCTACTTCAGGTTGCCCGAGAACGCTGAAATTATTCTGTGAAAATGATTTCTGCCTGGCGTTCAGCTACCTGGTCTCCCTGAATGACGCTCTTCTGTATTAGTCGCTTGTGATATAAGCATAGGGACAATCTGGAACTGTTAGAGACCGCGACTTCGCTGTGCGCGCGCCGCTTAACGCCCGGAGGCCGCTGCAAGACATACCGGGTCTGTCTGACGGTCTACGCGTATGCACCATGTTCCAGAGGTCTGTTTACAATTTATTTACTATATATTGTAGATGGAGAAACTCTATTGCACCCAAAGATTCCATATTGATATTTCAACATAAACACACTTTTAAGATTCCCCTATACACAGAAACATATTTTTAGAAAAAGGTCACAATATATATGCGTAGAAGGGGTGAGAGAGTAAGAGAAATAACAACGTAAGTCAAAAACGAAAATCTATAAATACCAAATGTGTCATGATCTTTAAGCTCTATGTGATGATGCTTTTAAGCTCTGAATTAAAGTTTCATGCAATTAGGTTGATTTGTTCATTAGATGGAGCCTTTTGTGAGAGTGGGAAATTTAATTCTTAAAAGCACATATGCATTTTCGTGCATAGCGCATTCATTTCCATAAAATTTTGAAGTAACAGTTTTAAATTTGCAACGGTTGGTGTCTAAGCTTTGTATATACCTGAAAATGTGATGTCACACAAACTTCCCGTACAAACCTCACCCTTCTATTTTTACTTTCTCTACTACGCATAGTAAGTAGGGGAAGTATTGTATTCCACCCAAAAATTCGATACCGAGACTTCACCGGAAATACATGTTTTGAGACCCCATGAATCTAAAAAAAGCATTTTTGGAAACATGTCCGTGTGAGTGTCTTATTTGTGTGTCTGTGTGTGTGTGTGTGTGAACAGCATAACTCAGAAACGAGTCGGATAAACAGCAAAGTTGGTATTTAGGTTCAGTATCTTCCAGAGATGCGACACGAAGGTTTTCAAGAAAATCCCCCCACCCCAGATTACCCTTTAAATGGTACATTTCTCGAAAATTTCAATTTTCTCAAAAATGGCTATAACGATTTTGATTAAAATATCATATGTTTAAGATATTTTCATGACAAATGAAATGTATATCTCGAATTTTCTGGGAATGTCTCCAAAAGTATTCTTCATTGTGAACGACTTTTGCATAACTGGTGAACCATAAGAGATAGACAAAATTTTACTACACAAAAATGTAGATCGCGTTAAAATACACAATTTATATCATATACATTTTTGTTGTTGGGTGAACCATTTTTGAGATATTGCTTGTTATTCCCTTAAATTTTCCAATACTTTTACTTTTTCTCAAATTCGTTATTCATTACTTTTTTGTCCTGGTAATACAAAGAGAATGGAATACTCCACATAGCAACCAGCTTTTAAAATATTTGACTATCGATTAAAGACTAGCAATTCCCCTTGCATCTACAAGAAAATTATCAATAAGATTAACATCGCGATTAACATGAAGCATATGGAGAATAAGCGTTTGTAAAAATAGTTTGTACAAGAGTGGAGAAAGTCATGTGAGTGTAACTCATCAGATGTTTTCTGTATGCATGTAGTTCACAAATATGGGACAATATACATTTCTTGATAGTTCATTTTAATATATTCTGGTGAAAACCTCAGATTATGAATATAATAAGAGTGTAGTTGATATTTAAATAAACCTTCACCTTCTTTGTTATAGAATATAAAAATAGTTTTAGCTGCCCACAGTGAGACACAAAGATTTGTATATTTCTATGCTATTCACCAACCTTTTCGGTAGCTCTCTGGAGCACGTGAGGTTATCATCTGTAGGTTTCGCGGGAATTATAGAATGCACCTGACGTAATTAAATAATGTTAATTAAAGTTTTAATTATTTTAGTCGCCTTGAGCAGTGCAAATAGAAAAGTAACCAAAATGCATAGCAGCGCCAGTTGGCCGGGCTCTCAAGGTCCCAAGAGCACACAATGCTCGAGTGCGCCTGCCCCATTCTGTTTAAACAGTAATTAACGTGGAGATTTCAATAGGCTTCTCCTTTCACTGGTGTGCATTGAATTCTTTCTTCCATTGAAGCAGGCCGTGGCTCCTAGTCTTTAGCGTCGCCTAATGATGCTCTGTCTTCTTTCTTTTTTCCCCTTTCTCGTTCATTTCTTTTCTTCTCGATCTTAATCACCTTCATCAACAACCACTGTGGATACACTGTTATAACGGCATTGATTGTGTGGCTGAGTTGGGCTCGAGAATATTTCTGAAGTAGTCGATACATCAATATTAATTTTCTGAAGATTGCGTCAATAGTTCTTAAGTTAACAAGCCTCTTCAGGTTCCTGATGGGATTCTTGTAGAAAAATGTACTTACCTACAAGATATTGAAACAGAGCAGAATAATTTAAGGGAATTCAACAGCGCAATATGACAGAAAGCTTGCAAATATTACAAGTTTGGATGCGTGTAACAAAGTTTTGAAATAATGATGATAATAATAATAATAATAATAATAATAATAATAATAATTATTATTATTAATATTATTATTTCAGAAACTTGTTACATTATTGTTATTATTCAAACTTCTTTGGGTCAAAATATTTCACTGAAACTGTAATTGAGTATT
This sequence comes from Deroplatys truncata, assembly GCA_030765065.1. Taxonomy (NCBI): domain Eukaryota; kingdom Metazoa; phylum Arthropoda; class Insecta; order Mantodea; family Mantidae; genus Deroplatys; species Deroplatys truncata. Next base: position 222,715,606 of record CM060975.1, read on the forward strand.
GTTGCCGACATTGAAAATTTTCTCCATATCTCTCTGAAATGTCATAAAATTTGTCACATTAAATTATATGTTAGGTAATAATTTTAAAAAATCTTAGTATATTCAAGTATGTTTCTCTACCCACTATTGTTTATTTTTATGTATTTTCTACAAACTAGTTACACTAGTTTTTCTATATGGTTCGTGTTAATCGAGATAACTGGGTGGTATGTGAGTTTCTTACACCATATCTTTTCCATTAGGGCTCCGTAGAGTACTGTTCATATACAGATTTTATTTCTTTTGTATTTCATAATTAGACTATTAATTTCCATTTAAATTGATTTAAATTTCGTTTTCCATAGCTACAGCTTTTATGTATTCTAATTCACTGTTGTATTCTTATTTTTCCAAAGGTGCAGAAATGGTTTCAATACACATTTCATAGTATGTACAAGGGGTATTCAGGAGACTGACGCGATAGTTAGCTCTTTAAAAACTAAGTTGCTGCATACTACCTTATAAATCCCATACCCTTTCCATGTCATTGCGAGAAACAAATTAATAGTGCATTATTTTATAATTAAAAGAAGTGTTATAAACTGTAATGTTAGTTTCTTTTAAAATAAGTTGAGTCGGTTGATTTTTACTCATATCACACATGCGCTTGGATTTTCTTCCTCTGAAGTGCTTTCAGAAGAGACTGCTATTCCATCCTCAGCGAAGAACCGACTGAATTTAGCTCACTCCCCTGATATACAGGATTTGAATTTGAAGATGAAATTACTAACCTCTGTTGGAAAACATTGTTACCCTTCTGTACTGGAATTACTGCCATCAGCGTTGCAGATTGGGAATTCTCTTGTCTTCTCTCTTCTCTCCTAAAAGTTGGTTGGATACACTCCATCAATGGGTCTGATGGTAGAATTTCAAAATATAAAATATTTTTGATGTTATAATGGATGAAGATCTTTTCCCAAATTTCCAGATGTGAAGGGGCATGTATGGTTTTTAGTAACTTGATGTCACGTCCTATCTCATGGTTAGAGGTCCAGAAGTGGTTGGCAACTGCAGATTTATCCGATCGTTTTAATTTGATGTTTCTTTGTTGTTCACCCAAACGTGTTTTGAAATTTCTTGGTTCTACCAATGTAGGTAGTGAATATTGGTATTGAATTTGATATATTCCAGATTTTCTTAAATTACCTATTGTGTAGGACAAATCTATTTACATTTACAAATTTTACAACTTCAACATATTTCTCGAATTAAAGATATTTTGAGATATAAGTTGGACATTGTATTTCCTGAATAATTTTTCAAAATACTTGAACATAACTGGGTGGTATGTGAGTTTCTTAAACACCATATCATTTCTATTAGGACTCCGTAGAGTACTGATCATATACAGATTTTATTTCTTTTGTATTTCATAATTGGACTATTAATTTCCATTTAAATTGATTTAAATTTCGTTTTCCATAGCTACAGCTTTTATGTATTCTAATTCACTGTTGTATTCTTATTTTTCCAAAGGTGTATTAATTCGCCTGAATCTATACTTCTGAACACTACATGTTGATGTGAAATAGGGTTATAGATGTATCAAAATGTAGATACACAAACGAAGAGAAAAAGATGGGGGAAAAAACGTAAAACAAAAAGTTTAAAAATCGTATGTTTACATTCTCATAAATTTCCCTACCCACTGTTGCTTATTTGTATACACCCTCAAAACTTTATTCTATCTTCTTCGTTAATCCAGATAAAGACCGTATAAATACATTCATTAACATTTCATTATATGCATATGGGGATTGAGAAAAAAGAATCGATAGTCAGATGTTTAAAAGTGGGGCTCTCTATACTGGCCTTAAAATGCCATGTTATTTCCATGACATTGAGAGAAACAACTGAACAGCGTCATCACTAAAACTGACAAAGTATTAAAAAATTTAAACCATCAAGAAAAATACTTATAAGTTTTGAGGAGATCTACATTTTTTTACATCCTAACTTTTTGTCTATATCTTACGGCTTACCAATTATTAACATTCCTTCTGAATGAAGAGGACATCACAGGGCCATTTCTATAAATTTCAAGATATGCATTTTGTTTTGTCATATAAATACCTTAAATATATGTTATTTTAATCACAGTCGTAAAACCAATTTTGAGAAAAACATTCAAGGTTAGTTGGGTGGTTAGATTTTCCTGAAAATCTTCATGTCACATCTTTGGGAGATATTGAAATTTAACACCAAGTTTATTATTTCACCAACATTTGTTTTTGAGTTATGCGGTTTACATACACACACATATGGACCTTTGACCTTTTTCTAAAAGGACTTCTTTTGGATTCCTCAAATTATGTATTTTCGCTGAAATTTCCACATGGAATTTTTGGGTGCAGCACTATACTTCCTCTACCTACTATATGTAGGTGGCAGTAATAGTAATATGTATATCAACTTAACGGCAATCTTCGAATCAATTGAGAAAGTACACCCATCCTTAGCATGGCTTCTTTCGGAAGGCATTAAGCCGGTGGTCCCGTGTCGTAGATTTACGGCACGTAAAAGAACCTCAAGCCTGATAAACAGGCCTCTGAGCAAAATTACCGGTCTTTCACGCCCAATATAGAATGGGACGCTAAGTATCATAGTAGTTAAAGAGCATCCATAAATAATACTCAATTTAATTTAATTTAAAACACCCATGGTAGTCATTGATAAAAGACTATCGGGCAAGAACTAAAAATCTGTGATTCGAGTTGCGCCCATGGCACTGAGTTTTCAGTTTTCCAACTTATTTCCTAAGGCTAGCGTGAAAGAACTATATGAAAACACTTCTAGGAGCATAGCCAACATGTTTACAAGTGCTACTGATCAATTAGTTGAGCATCGAGGACTTCTGTAGAAATCCCAACATTGTCTCCCTCACCCTCCCTAAAGTTGACGAAAGAAACATGGAACCTTTGCTAACGAACTTAACTTTTTTCCACTAAAAAGATCTAATTTCCTTTCCACTCAGGCCGTTTTTTTGCTCCGATAAGCAGTGGAAATTAAACGAGAGAACGGAATTATTTGACGACATTTTCACATTCCTTTGTCTTTACAGTAACCCACACTTCACATTTTCTCATCATTTTCTCTTTCACTAGTTTTTCTTGTTACTCAGCGTGGCGGATCAATGCCGAAATTAGAATTGGTAGTCCCCAATAATTCACAGATATATGAAGAAGAAGAAAAATGAGGGAGAGATAAAAAGAAGTGGGACAGAAAACTCATTTGTCTCTTCGTGCGCTTCACTGGAGCCTTATTAAATAACAAAGGTGTCGAATAATAATAGTAATAATACTGGATTAAAATATGGAGGTAGATTAGAAATTTATTGGAAATTTTTAATGTAATCTTGGAAAGTTTGTAGCTTTACACGTTGTAGTGTTGTTTGATTTAGCGCTAAAACATTTTATAATTATAAATCCACAAGCTTTTTAGCCTTTCAAATAGCAAACAACAAGTAATATTAATTCTAAGGTAGCAAAGCATTAAACAAGAATACGCCACGAAACTAGAATGGGATAGAAAAAGAAAATAATTTGTTTTTCCATTAAAAATGAATGCGTTGCGTTAAAATTGCTTTCTCTATCCACTTTCTACGACTATGTATACTAAAGCTTATTATTTAATCTATTTTATATTTATCAAATGTGTTTAATTACACATTTCCTGGTGGATACATAGAAAAAACCTCATCTACAGCTAGTCGGTGTATGCTAGCCTTGAAAATCCGCATTTTTATGAATTACTTTGCGAGAAACAACTAAATAATGAAACTGACTAGGTGTTGAAAAATTAAAATCAACAGTTACGAAAATGTCTGATAGCGCAGGAAAATGTTATTTTAAATAAATTGTAAAGAGGTTCACATATTTTGTGTAGTACATTTTTGTATGTTTGTTATGGTTTACCCATTATGCAAAATGACACAAAATTCTCTCCGAGTGAACAGGCTATTCCCAGAAAATCCAAGATACACAGTTTGTCATGTAAATATCTTCAACATAAGACATTTTAATCAAAATCGTTAGATCCATTTTTAAGAATATTAAACATTTCGAAAAATTGTTCACGTAGAGGATGCTTTGGGGGTCGGGGATTTTCTTGAAAATTTTCTTGTCGATACTGAATTCAAAAAGGAAATTTGGTATTTGTCCGACTTTTGCTTTTTGAGGTATACTGTTCACAGTCACACACGCGCGCGCAGACCTTTTCTAAATACTACCCTTCTTTTGGATTCAGAGCACTCAAAACACGTGTTTCCGGTGAAATCTCGACATGGAAGTTTTAGTGAAATGCAATACCTTCTCTACCTACTGGTGCTGGTAGAAAAACTGAAAAATATAAGTATCTGAAAATTCAACCCAATAACAAAGAATATTTCGAAAATGGTCATCGCCACAGAAGGTTTTATTTTACTAAATTCTGTGCTTCAACGCGATCTACATTTTTTGTGCAGTAATATTTTGTCTATCTCTTAAGCTTTATTGGTTACACAGAAGTAATTTAGAATGAAGAAGTGTTCGCAGATATTGCTCCCAGAAAATTAAATATATAGTTTATTTGTCATGCAAATATCTTATAATTATGACATTTTAATCAAAATCGTTAGAGCTATTTTTGAGAAAATGAAAAATAGCGAAAATGTTTCAATGTAAAGGATAGTTTTTTCATCCTTGAAAGATGCTGAACTTAAATATCAATTCCTTTTTTTGAATTCAAGGGATCTCAAGGCTTGTGTTTCCAGTAAAATCTCTGTATAGAATTGTTGGGTGGAATACATAGGTACCTACTTCCTCTGCTTACTACACTATCCGTAAGTAGTAGAGAAAGTAAAAGGAAGACTCAGATCTTAAAACAAAACTCTTAATCAAGATCACAGCTACTGCACCTGGTCAGAACCGTTGGGCTGAATTGTGAAGCGGAGGAGTTTCGGTACCGATCCGGTGAATCCGGATATTGTACTGACGCCTCAGGAGGGAGGGATGAAGTGAAGGAGACGCCTGGCGGCCGGAACCATGAGTGTTGGCAGAGCAATGACAGGGTCCCTACAGTTTCCAGATATAGACGCCCCGACAGTCGGACTGGAAGACCGAGGACGCCGCCCCACAGAGAGTCCAAAGTCCCCCAGGAGGCGGTCCTTATACCCGGTAACCAGCCGAAGGCCGAGGGACGGAGAAAGTGCACAGAGAGCACGAAGCAGCCACGCCGACACGTTCAACCCTGAAATTGGCCGAACGGGGTGAAGAGTGAATAAAATGATTAATGAAACGAAATGGAGGGACAGGGAAATGACATTGTAATTCTTTCTTAAACGATAAAAGGTTTGCAGTCTGGTTTAAACGCTCTTCGACGATATTGTAGGCAATGGGGTATGGAGGTAAACATTCTTAAAACTAAAACAGTCACCTTTAAAAATGGATATGTCTACGGCCAACATGAAAAGTGGACCTACGGGGAGCAAGAAATTCAAAATGTCAAACATTTCGATTACCTAGGATTAAGGTTTTATATGGGTGGAAACTGGAACAAGAACATGGAGTTTATAAAACACAAAGGGATTGGACAACTTTCTGAAGTATTAAGGATATTGACCCGGGTACCAGAGATGCCAGTAAAAACATTACAGACCATGTATGAAGCAATGGTTAGGTCCTCATTACTATACGGCAGTGAAGTATGGGAATGGGAGAGTGTGGATAATGTAAATAAAGTACAATGCAATTTTTGGAAGCGTATTCTAGGGTTGGGGAGGGGTACTTCAAACTACGGAGTTCTTCGTGAGGTAGGATGCTGGGAAGATGCTGTATTTGCTTAACTAAACGTAGTTAGGTACTGGCTGCGAATAATTAAAGGTGATCACACACCTCTGAGAGCAATATGTTATCGTCATCAAATGAACAACATAGAGCATCCAAAATGGTGAGCGACGGGGTTATAACGGGAATTATCAAAAATAGGCTTAAACGGTATCTGGCAAAGGGGGTAATGAAAATACACACAGTGCCGTGAAGAAAGTCAAAAGACGACTATGTGATATAAACAGGCAGAAAATAGAGTCTGAATGTATACAAAGATCAACATTGGAGCTACAAAATGAAATAAAACTAGGTGGGGTAAGGAAACATATATTTTGGAATTAGGTATAAAACAGAGGACTGGAATAGCATGGCTTATGTTGTGAGGGTGGAAAGCTCGCAAGATTGTTGATGACGATGGCAGGAAGATTTGCCCATTATGCGGGGAACAAGAAGACTGGACGCATATTTTGGCAGCATGTGTGCAGACGGAGGGTATTAGGAAAATAATATTACCGGAAGTATTTTTGGCTTCCAACAGACGGAGGATAGCATGCTGGGACTTTATTCTAAACAGTCAAAACTGGCCAAGCTTGGGCACATACTTAATGGAAGTACGTGTACTAAGAGATAAGGTGTTTTTCTTTAAACATATGTGGTGCTTGAGCACTTGTGTGTGTGTGTGTGTGTGTGTGTGTGTGTGTGTGTGTGTGTGTGTGTGTGTGTGTTGCATGTGTGATTCAGAGTGTTTTTAAATTTTATATGTATGTATATAATGTGGTGATTATAAACATATTTGTTTCTGATCGATTATGCAAGTCACGTATACAGATCAGGTATTTTTCTAGAGAGCATGTACGGCCTTATGACCCATGCGACTGTGTTATTCAGTTAATGTAATACTAAGTACTTAATAAATACCACCACTACTACTACTACTACTACTACTAAACAAAGAAATAAAGCTTTCGTATTAGATAAACTGTTTTAGAACGTCGGTTTTGCGGTTATCGAGATGACTTGTGATCTCGTAAGATTAAATACCGGGCTTCATAATTATCCAACTATTATATCAATCAATGACTTATTGTTTCTTCACAAATGCCGTGTGTAGCCTAAGGTAAGACAGATAGAATCAGAATCAGTTCCGTACCATAGCCAGGACTTGAACCACAGATCTTCGGCGTTCCGTGTCGTTACTCTAACCAGCAGCGCTACCATTGTAACCAAGTCGCCAATGGGGTAGTTATCTCGAAATGAATTTGAGATCTCCTTGTGGTTTACCTGGAAAAATGCGAGTTGGTTGGGGAATTTAATGTCGTGTCGGTATGTTGTCATGGTAGTTGGTTACAGCAACGGAACAGAAAGCCGAAGATCCGGGTTCAAATCCCGGCTACAGCATTGAACTTTTCAGTCTGATTCTACCTATCTACTATAGCTCTAATCACATAACAGCCATAAGGAAAAACCACAGATTTCTATACTATTAAAACGCTTACTTATCTTTGAACTGTTAGGAAGACTCCAGAAAAAATTATTTTACTTCCAGTTTTTTTATTTCCATACCATATCATACGGTATGTGCGTTACACAGAGAAGAGGGGAGAATAAAAGAGAGAGATAGAGAGATAAATAGAAAAAATGAAGGGCGGAAAGTGAGAGAGGGACAGTGAGAAGTGTTCAACGTCCTTCAGGTTTACAGAGATGGGGAATGAAATGGGTGGAATGATGCACAAATGAGCCCGGAGCCCGTTGAGCTGAGAGTTTCCGGGCATTTGTTTAATGAGAATAAGGGAAATTTTTTGAAAAAAATAACCTCACCTACACAACTCATCCCAAACGATATTCGAACCCCAGCCACCTAGAACTGAAGGGCTAACCGGCTAACCACTCTCCGTGGAGCTGGGTTTGCCAAGAAGGGAAACAATCTTAATTAATGCAAGCGATGTTGCAGGTTCCGTGAAAAATAATAATAATAATAATAATAATAATAATAATAATAATAATAATAATAATAAGCTAAATCTTTAAGCAAAGTATTATTTTACTTCAAACTTAAAGCCAGCTTATGCTATATCTGTTACTTGGAAACAAATCATTACAGTAGCTGAGATCAGCAAAGCATTGTTTACCGATAAAACTCTCTTCTTTTTTTGCACATCACAAACTCTTTCTATGTATCCATCAATGTCCATGTCTGAATGTCTATCTTAGTTTTCATTTTACAGCGTACTTGTTTTTTTATAGCCTGTGCATTTTTTATTTATCGCATCCCAGAGGGACGCTGGGAAATATTCGCTTCTGTATTCCAGAACGTAAAATTGGCTGCATTACTTGTTTCCTTCGAAACGGCCATCATTCCGGTCGGAAAGGAAAAATAGTGAAAACAAGAATCATAAATCACCACAATTCTCTTTCACATGAGAGGAGCTACTCGGTTTTGATGTGCTATCTGTTGGAATATGTAGAGCGAAAACCGAAAACTGGCTCCTTATGAGACAGTTTAAGTGAACCATTACATTACTTAGTAAGGATAATGACCGCTAAAGTTAGTGGAAATGGATACGCTAAGACGTTTTACGTATAGGAAGTACTACATTCTACCCAAAAGTTCGATATTGAGATTTCTTCGTTTTGAGGCTTCCTGAATCCAAAACGAAATCTCTTTTAGATAAATGTGTGTGTTGTGTTAGTGATAGACAGGGGGGGGGGGCTAAAGTTAAAGGTACGTCTAACAAAGGGGACCCCAAAACGGCGCAGAGCACCGCAAGTAGACTACAGGCAGCTGTTTTTGCTTCTACCGTGACCCCTGGGAGGGAGGAATGAGGAGAAAAGCCTCGAAGGGCGACGGGTGCAAGGATGTACGGATCCCTAACGTTTCCAGATCGGACGGCGCCTGGGGCCCTCTCAAGCCCCTAATTCACGGGGGTCTCTCGATGGGGCGCCTGTCCGAGAGCAACTGGGGGCAGGACCTAACTGAGCAGCTCCTGAACGACGCCAGAAAAGAAACCTCTTTAGAGCACCCAGCCGCAACCCGCTGAACAGGTTGCCCGATCCTACAGCTCTGAAACAGGTAAAAAGATTATGGGAAATTCGGGGCAGGAAAGTCGTTGTAGAAAATGAACCTCCCGGCATTCGCCTGGTGACCCGGGAAAACCTCGAAAAACCCATGGGTGAGAGTGGGCAGTCGATGAAATCGAACCAGTGACTTCCCGAATGCGAGTCGTATACAACGCAGCACCATCTTGCTCGATGTGAGATAAAAAGTGAATAGCATAACTCAAAAGCAAACTTCATTATTTAAGTTCAGCATCTCCCAAGGATGAAATTCGAAAATGTTAAAGATAACCTCCCAAACGAGCCTTTGTAGGAAAATGTTTCCTTTTTTCTCAAAAATGGAATCTAATGATGTTGATAAAAATAGAATATGTTTAGGATAATTGCATGACAAATAAAATCTTGGATTTTCTGCGGATGGCCTACCAAGTATCACTGGTAAATCGTAAGAAAATCTTACTCCACAGAAAATATAAATCTCTTTAAAGCTCACAATTTATATAAAATGAAATGCTATGTGAATTCAACCATTTGTGAGATTTGTATTTCCAAATGCTCATATTTTTTCAGATGGTAGGTCGTTATTCGTTTTTTCTTCCTTTTTTCTCGTAATCATGAAGGAGCATGGAAATTCATAGCTTTAAAAATCTGACTATCGCATTACTTTCCGTACCCTTTCTATACCTACAGCGAAATGTGTAATAAAAGTGTATCTTCATTAATAATAAGTAGATGGAAGGACAAAGTTTTGTAAGAATATTTTGTACAAACTATAGAAAAATTAAGCACTAAAGACAGTGGATAGGGAATATCATACTAATGTAACACATCCGACATTTCACGCTGTGATGTTTATGGAAAACATCCCATTTTTGTTTGACAGGAGACCGTGCATGTGGCGTAACTGTGTAAGAGGGCTGTATTGCTATTTTATATCTGTATATATTAGAATCTATGGGAAATTTGTTTTATTAGCATTTGAATAGGTTGACTGCTCTTGACTCTCATAAAATGATGGTCGGCCCGTTTTTGCGATTACCTATTCAATTATAATATGGAAGTGCCGCGCCGATGCTATGTTACTCTTTCCGGGTCCTCTATGCGGGGGAGTAATTTTATGATTTGCATGTTGTTTACCTGCCTCGGCTATTACGTCTCTGACCTCGCCTCATCAGCAAAGGTGTATAAATTGCTCTGACAGTGTTGAGAGCTTCTGGTACGCACGGGCCACTGGAGTTTCTTTAATTTGTGCTAAATTGTACGCTGTTGTATGCCAGTACTTTTTACTTATGTTATTGCACACGGTACAAAGCAGAATTAACAAATAGATTAAAGTGCAGTTTCAGTAATAACATTTATCACATAAATAAGAAAGTATGTAAGGGTTTGTTTTAGTAAAGAGTACTTAAAAATAATACAGCTAGCGAATCATTAACTGCAGCCCTTTATGATTATATTGACAGTCATTTGAATTATGAACACAATGGATAATGCTGCTGCATCTAGACTTTTTATATTGTAAAAGAGACTTTGAAAACAATATGGAGGTTCACCCGATCTCATTCTGAACCACTTTTTATTCAATTGGGTGCACTTACCTTGCCCTCGATGTATGCTTTGGCCTCTCTGCTGTATGTGAAGAAACATACACCTTCTCAAGAAAGTATTCTTCTGCAGCTTAAAAATTCTAGCAGCCAAATTAATAAGCAAAAATCTAATACTTGGATATAAAGATAAAATAGTGATACAAATTACGTGTTTTAGCGGTTTTTCAGACGCTAATTTTATCAGTTTTATAAATTTTTGAAAAATATGCCATCTTTCATGCGTGGTGTTTTCAAAATTATCTTACATGCTTTTTATTTTCTCCATTACGTATATTAAGTAGGGGAATTCTATATCGAGAAACTACATGTTCTGAGGACCCCTGAATAAAATGAAAGCTTTTTTTAGAAAAAATCTTATGTGTTACACTCACATGACTTTCTCTACTCTTGTAAAAACTATTTTTACAAACGCTTATTCTCCATCTACTTCAAGTTAATCGAGATAAACATTTGCGGACTCTATTGCTAATTTTCTTGTAGATGTAAGGCGAATATATACTTACAAGTGCAATATAGATATACAGTAGCCTTTAAGCATAGACATTACTCTTAATAGCTGGTTGCTATGTGCAGCACCATTCTCCATGCCACAGATTAATACTCTTTGCATATCCAAGACAAAACTAGGTTTTAAGCGATATCAAATATTTTAACGCTGGTTGCTATGTGGCGCATTCCATTCTCTTTGCAAGTCCAGGACATAAAAAAATGAATAACGAATTTGAGAAAAGTATAAGTATTGGAAAATTTAAGGGAATAACAAGCAATATCTCGAAAACGGTTCACTCAACAAAAGAAATGTATATGACATAAATTGTGTATTTTAACGCGATCTACATTTTTTGTGTAGTACAATTTTGTCTATATCTTATGGTTTACCAGTTATGCAAAAGTCGTTCACAATGAAGAATACTTTTGGAGACATTCCCAGAAAATTCGAGATATACATTTCATTTCTCATGACAATATCTTAAACATATGATATTTTAATCAAAATCGTTAGAGCCATTTTTGAGAAAATTAAAATTTTCGAAAAATGTTTCATGTAAAGGGTAGTATGGGGTGGGGGGATTTTCTTGAAAACCTTCGTGTCGCATCTCTGGAAGATACTGAACTTAAATACCAAGTTTGGTGTTTATACGACTGTTCGTTTCTGAGTTATGCTGTTCACAGACACACAGACACACAGACAGACACACAGGGACATGTTTCCAAAAATGCTTTTTTTGGATTCAGTGAGTCTCAAAACATGTATTTCCGGTGAAATCTCGGTATCGAATTTTTGGGTGGAATACAATACTTCCCCTACTTACTATACGTAGTAGAGAAAGTAGAAATCAGAGCTTCCTACAAATAAAATAATGTTGCAAAGTTTGTGTTTATTTTAATATGTATAACAATTCATGTATTTAATTAATTCACAAACCATTATTATAATTTGCACGCCTAACACCGTCCTTAAGTAAAATAACATTTTTTTTTTACTTTCTCTACCACGTATAATAAGCAGGGGAAGTATTGTATTCCATCCAAAAATTCAATTCCGAGATTTCACTGGGAAAACACGTTTTGAGACCCTCTGAATCCAAAAAAAAAAGCATTTTTGGAAAAAGGACCGCACGCGCACTGTGAACCACATAACTCAAAAACGAAACCTCGGATAAATACCAACACGAAGATTTTCAAAAAATCCCCCACCCTAAGCTACACTTTATTGAACATTTTTCGACAATTTTGATTTTCTAAAAGTTGCTTAGCGATTTTGATTAAAATACAGTATATTAAATATATTTTACAGACAACCAAAATATATATCGTGAATTTTCTGGGAATAGCGTGGAAGTCCACATCAGTTGGAAGAAATGTTGTATAACCTTATACAACTCATAAGCGTTAAGGGATAGAATGAACGTACTACATAAAAAAATCTGATGTGTTACACTCACATGACTTTCTCTACTCTTGTACAAACTATTTTTACAAACGCTTATTCTCCATATGCTTCATGTTAATCGAGATGTCAATCTTATTGGTAATTTTCATGTAGATGCAAGGGGAATATGCTAGGTTTAAAGCGATAGTCAAATATTTTAACGCTGGTTGCTATGTGGCGCATTCCATTCTCTTTGCGTGTCCAGGACGTGAAAAAAAACGAATAACGAATTTGAGAAAAAGTATAAGTATTGGAAAATTTAAGGGAATAACAAGCAATATCTCGAAAACGGTTCACTCAACAAAAGAAATGTGTATGACATAAATTGTGTATTTTAACGCGATCTACATTTTTTGTGTAGTAAAATTTTGTTTATCTCTTACGGTTTACCAGTTATGCAAAAGTCGTTCACAATGAAGAATACTTTTGGACACATTCCCAGAAAATTCGAGATATACATTTCATTTCTCATGACAATATCTTAAACATATGATATTTTAATCAACATCGTTAGAGCCATTTTTGAGAAAATTAAAATTTTCGAAAAATGTTCCATGTAAAGGGTAGTCTGGGGTGGGGGGATTTTCTTGAAAACCTTCGTGTCGCATCTCTGAAAGATACTGAACCTAAATACCAAGTTTGGTGTTTATACGACGGTTCGTTTCTGAGTTATGCTGTTCACAGACACACAGACACACAGACACACGGACACACAGACACACACACGGACATGTTTCCAAAAATGCTTTTTTTGGATTCAGTGAGTCTCAAAACATGTATTTCCGGTGAAATCTCGGTATCGAATTTTTGGGTGGAATACAATACTTCCCCTACTTACTATACGTAGTAGAGAAAGTAAAAATGTAGATATCTTTAAAGTTCACAATTTAGTTCAAATACATTTTTTGTGGCATAAGTAATTTCTGAGATATCCGTTATTAAGCTTCGACATGTTCATGACTTGGTCATTCTTTAAAAGTACTTTCAACATTCAGGTGTTTCTCGCGATTGGTTTCTCGGTTTTAAGGTCACTGGGTAGCGTGAAGTTCTTAAACGGTTGACTATCGCTGTTCCCTTTGAATCTGTAACGGAATGTGTAATGTAGCTGTTTCTGTAAAGGTTTATTTGGATTAAAATGTAGTAGATAGAAAAATATGCTTATGTAAAAATAGTTTGTATACCCACTAATAAATGATAAGAGGGCAGAGAAGGTTTTCTGAAAATGCATCAGATTTTTTTTATCTAAACTTCCTTTCAAATTTACAGAAATTACTGCTATAAGCTTACAACTAATTAGTAATAAAACGCAAAAATCTAAAATTTATATCTCGATGTTTTTTTCGAAAGTATGTGAAATTCTGTGGGGACAGCTATGGTTGCAGATAATCAGGCTGAAAAAGGAATTTGAACACGTTTTGTTATATTAGGAATCTTCTCCCATTATGACATTTAAGTTTTTTTTATTTAAAATCTAAATGCAATTAAATTAATATAGAGCAGAGTTTTCTATCAATAAGTTTGAATACATGTGATTACTTTTTCCCTTATGGTTTTCTAAGAAAAAGTATCTTCATCTCATCATATTGTTTGATGTTATTGTGGAGAGAGGGGGAGTAATTGGCTTAGTAGCCAAACTCCTATTGTGTTGGGTACGGCTTCGCATTTTGCGTCACTCAGTTGTGGCGTCTGTTGGCTGCAAAGTTAAGACTATTTGATCTAACTCGGACGTTATTCCCTTTGCGTCGCAACCAGAAGTACTGGACACAAAAGAACTGATGAGAGTTCAGATGTCGTTACCGGTCCAGGTGATCAGATCCGGACGAGACTCGCATCGCCAAATGAGAAACCCTGCAGAAAAAGTGTGCAACACCGATGTTCTTCTGTCAAGAATGAGATCACAGAAGTTAGCAAGATTCGTGAACTGTGCACTTATCTTATGTCTGCAGTTTCCATTAAGGCGGCATTCCTTGTTACGAAATACAGCGAACATTCACAGTGTAATTTTAATAAACCGAAATGTTTTTCTACCTGCGGATACAAACATGAGATATATTTGTTTATGCAAAAATTAATAGCTTTTTTTTCTTTCTTTCCAAAATTGCTTTAATTTAACATTTACTATACAAGCTGTTTTAATACAAATAGTTCAAAATTCATTTATTTAACCATACAGTTTTGAAATCTTATGTTGCCATCGCATGAAATGCATTAACACAAGAGATCTTAAGTTGCTTAAAATCACATTTTCAGCAAATTTTACAATTTACAAACAGTCTACATACCAGTGCAACCATTATAGTATTTCTATTGCTTTTTCTGCTAAAAATTGTGAAAAAAGTCGATTAATTAATTCTAAGCTATTTAGAAAATATTGTAAATTTTAATAGCAATTATAATTTTTAATTTTCTATAGAAATAAAACTTTAAAAAAATTTCCATAAAATTTCACTATTGTTCACATAATGAAATAGTATAATTACAAATCATAAAACCGATGTGTTGGATTCACAGGACTTTCTGTACTCACTCTTCTGCAACGTATTCTTACAAAAGCTTATCCTTTGTGTTATCTTCCTGTTAATCGAGATAAACTTTCATTACATAGGATTCCGTTGTAGGTATAGAGAGGATGCAGTGGTCTAAAGTGATAGTCATATTTTTAAAAAGTGGGTCGCTATAGGTATGATGACGGAACTTCCATGCTATTTGCTTGACCACGAGAAAAAACGAATGGAGACTTACCAATCGAAGGATCTGATGTGTTGAATTCTTATGACTTTCCCTACACAGTCTTCTTTAAATTATCTTAAAAAGGTTATTGTTCCAACTACAAATAAGCTTTCAATACATGTTAACACATTTCGTTGTAGCTTGCATAGCCACAACAAACATAAATAAATACAAACAGCGATTTTCCACTTGGAAAAGGTATATTTTAAAACTCAAAACATTAACAAGAATAAATGATTATTAACACAAATATATTTTATTCAGTTTAACGAGTACCGAACTTTTTGTTTAGTATGACTTTTTTTTCTATTTATTATGGTTTAAACATTTATACAAAAATAATTCTGAATGAAGAGAACTGCACAGGCTATTCCCAGAAAATTCAATTTGTACAGTTTATTAGTCATTTAAATATCTTAAATGTATGGTATTTTAATCAAAATCCTAAAATGGATTTTTTAGAAATCAAGATATATCGAAAATATTTCCATGCATACTTACTTTGGGGGTTTTTGTTTAAAATCCTCCCATTGCATCTTTGGAAGACGCTGAACTTAAAATACCAAGTTTGGTATTTAACTGAGTTTCGTTTTTTGTTTATGGTGTTCACAGACACACACGCGTGCGCATACACGCTTACACGTGCCTTTCTATAAATATGCTTTTTTATAGATTCAGTGGTCCTCAAAACATAGATTTTGGGTAAATCTTGCCCAGCAATGTTTTACTGCAGTGCAATATTTCCCCTATCTACTAGGTAGAGAAAGAAAAAGGAGGTTTTAATAAAAATATCGACAACCCAGGGAACAGATGCGCTAGGGTGTTAATTTGATATATCTTCTTACATTTCATCTTACAGTTTTAGTGCATTATCTACAACAAAGTGAGTTCTGAGCACTCAAAATGGCTTAGTAGATATTGAAGTACGCATTTTATTAGCTCCACGTATGGATGCCTAGTTGAAGAACGTGTTTTCTTTTAACTTGTTTGCAACACGCTTTGGACGTCAATTTGAAGTAGTTTGCATTGAAGGAGTTGTATTATATTTCAATAGTTGGGGATCCGAACACTTGAAGTAGTTGCAACCGCACGTATAGTACCCGCTTTCCGGTAGCCTTCGCCCTAAGTTTAAAAATGTTAACTTTGTAATTAAACCGTTTCTTTAAATATTTAATATTTATGTTTGCCTCGGCTGCGTCAGTATTTGTTAGAGACACGTTTCTCTTAGCAGGGTTTTGGTGCGACAAGAATGTAGGCTTACACGGATTATAATTTTACTTCACTCCTTCTATTAATGCTTGATACGATTTAAATAACACCACTGATATAGAGAGCTGTGAGATTCTTTTTATTAATTAATTACATTTTTTAACACGTAAACTTTTTCGTCTAACACGAATACATATTATATTTCTTGAGGACACCTTTTGCGTCTGGTTAGTAACGCTGTCTGCAGGCAACTGAACTCTAAATTTGTAAAAAAGTTTCCTTTTCAGTTTCTGATTGGCTAATCCTACTCCAATAGAATACCTTAATTTAACTAAAGCTTTTTCTGATTATTGATTGGCTATTTTTATAAACTGTCACTAAAATTACATTATTGCTTCCAAGAATCACAAGTAGCATTTAAACTCTCAAACTCATTGTTGCCTCAAGGTTACCTGATTGTTACCTCACTGTTAGCAACTTTTAACTTATTATTCTCACAGCTCCTACATTATTAAATTACGTAATGCATTCACATAATATTATTACACATGGATACAATAATATAAGCATATGCAATGGCTGTTACATACAGTTTACAAATTATTGCATACACATATTGCTTCTAGGGGGGCTGTTATTGAATTTACATATTATGTAATTAGACTGAAATTATTTAAGTGTTAAAAATACTGTCTCAATATGCAAAGTGTAAGCTCAATGTCTTGATTAACCTTTTCTTTCAATACTTTAAGCTTATAAATGTTCTTTTCTTAGTACCGTTTCAAACTAGAAAAATTAACAGCATAAACACCCACGATTCTTTACTATTTGATATAGAATAACGCATTTTCAATGAGACCAAGGAAGCAAATTCTAGATTACCAGAAATGCGTCATATATCTTGCCGAAGATTTTCAAATGCTCTTCGTTGGACAATACGCTTTTCCTCTTCAGCAGATTACCATAATAGTTGGGGCATCATCTGGTTTTGAAGTGGAAATATATGGTTCTTCCAAGTAGTTAAGTTTTGAAACTTGGTAAATAACTCATGCACGAACAATTGCGTCCCCTGCTGTGCCAACAAAACTTTCATCCCTGTGGTCAGTATCCTACATTGTGCTTCAATTTACGTTAATAATGTAAGCGGTTTGTGTCGAATGGGGGAGCAAAACAAAGTGCTCTTTCATCTGGAAATATTTGTTGTGTTCGTTTCCACATCATTAGCAATTATACGAAATACACATCATGCGCTGTATCCTATTATTTTACACTGCTGCAGTTTGTATGGATTTGCAACATGGGGTGGTCTATTATAAGGGTCCAACCCTCCGGCATCAAATTTCATACCATCTTTGAGTAGGGGAGGATTTTAGTTTGCTACTCAACTGGAATGTACCTTTTCGTTTTGTATATATGCATCTGCACGGCCCCGGGTATTAGTATTTTCAGATGAAGTCAATATTAACTTGAATTCTTGTCACTTGAAGAGGATTTGATTTGAAAACGAATGCATAACGTTATAAAATTGTTGTACTAAATCAGTTGGACGAAGGCAGTTTCTCGACCCTTATGCCTAAATAAACACATTGGTGTGTAGGCTCATACATAACTTTAAAATAACTTATGCACAGGTTCTGTTTGGCATTCTGAATAATTAGAAAACACACACATACACACACACACACACACACAAATTCTGAATTGGTCAAGTGACACTAGAAGCAAGAATTATAACCAATTACTGCATTTATAAATATGTCAAAAAAGCAAAGCTTAAATTTTAGTTGTCGAACTAAATGTGTAAAAAATTAATAAAATATACATTCCTGCAAATAAATAGGAGTAGGACTAGTTCCGGGGGCAACTTAGCACCAATTCGTACAAGATCTTGTGTGCCTATGCCTCTGAGGGTGTCCCGGGAGGGAGGGGTGAGGTGAGAGGATACAGAGGGCGGCAGGACAAGTAGGCCCGACAGGGCAGAGGGCAGGGTCCCTAAATTTTCCAGCTGAAACTCCCCGGATGATAGCTGATGCAACCGGCCCCCCTCCCCCCTGGAGGCTTACTCATCCCACAGCAGACTCGGGTCATGGAGACCGTTCCCATTCCGGAGACAAAGGGTTATAGAGAGCATCCTTTTCCCCTGCCATGCAATACCGAGACTCCCGCCAACACTTTCAACCCTAAAACAGACTAAGCAGATGAAATGTGAAGTGAAACGCTGGGACAGAAATTCGGGGGATCTAACGAACCTTCCCAGCATTCGCCTATCGATCCGGGGAACCCCCGAAAAAACTCATGGATTAGGAAGGTCGGCCGCGGGAATCGAACCCACAACCTCCCGAATGCGGATCGCAGACATTACCATCTGAGCATCCCGCTCGGTTGCAAATAAATAAGTATATTCATTATATAGCAAATATTTAGTGTTTTCTATACCGCTTTAAGCACACACCACTAATTGTCTAATTTGATTCTAAACTATACATTTACATTAAATTAAATATATATGGAGATATATTAAAGCTAAATGCAGATCTTAACATTGATTTAATGTGATTGTAAATCTTTTAGTATGCTTATAAAGTTAAATTGCATTTCTTCTGACTTCAAAATGCATAAGGGATAAAAAAACACTTACCACACAAGAAATATAGATATTTTCAAATCACGTAATTTATTTCAAATGAAGTTGTTTGTAGCATTAGGCATTTCCGAGATATCCCTTGTTATCGGTTTGAATTATTTCATGTAGATGTTTACGCGATATCATGCAAAGAGTACTGAAAATCAAAACTTGCATGCGACGGGATATTAAAAAGAAATCTGATAGGGGAAAAAATCTGATCACATGGCTTTCTCTACCCTCTATCGCTTATTAGTAGATATACAAACAATTACTACTAAATTATTTGTCGTTCTACTTCGTTTAAATCCAAATACCTCAGCAGAAATAGCTTCATTGCATATTTATTTATAGATATAAAGGGTATAGCGATGGTCAAATGTTTAAGAACTGGACGCTATACCTTGGCCTTAAAATTCTATACTGCTTCCATGGAATTACGAGACACAGTGAATATTGAAAGGACTTTAAAGAATGAACAATTCGAATCATTAATAATGAATACTTCGCGAATGGCTTTGCCAGAAAAAGATAATTGAAATAAATTGCGTGATTTACAGGGATCTACATTTTGTGTGCAGTACTTCTTCGTGTATCGCTTAACGTTTACTAGTTATAAAGATATACAAAATTCCTTCCGATTGAAGCGGACTTTAAAGGCTATTCCCAGAAAATTTAGATTATACATTTTCTTTGTCATGTAAATATAATTCATATGTGGTAATTTAATCACAATTGCTAAAGCCATTTTTTAGAAAAGAAATTCCGAAAAATCTGCCAATTAAAGGGTAGTTTGCGGTGGGGGGATTTTCTTGAAAACCTCTGTGTCGTATGTTTAGAAGGTACTGAACCTAAGTACCAAGTATGGTGTTTATCTGACCTTTCACAAACACTCAGACACACACACATATACACACACAGGCCGTTTTTTTAAAAATGCTTTCGTTTTTTATTCAGAGGGCCTCAAAATATGTATTTCCTGTGAAATCTATGTATCGAATTTTGGTTAGAATGCAGTACCTTCTTTATCTACTTTGTACGTGGTAGAGAAAGTAATAAATAAGCCTTGATAATAATAGTTGTAGAAAAGGTACAAAATTAGATGAAAGAGACAAGAGAAAGTCAACTCAAATTTTTTTGAAGCGTTCTCGCCTTTCAGTTGTTCCTCGCGATATCATATGAAGGCATTGAATTTCAAAACCCACTACTTAATGATCTGACTATGGTTTCAGCTCCCTTATGCCTTTTGTACGAGTACCTACAACCAAATGTGGATTGAAACCATTCCTGTAAACATTTGGGTTAAAATAAAGCAGATGGGAAATTAAGCTTTTGCAAGAATAGCTTGCAGAAGATATAAAATTAAATTAGTGCGTAGGAAAAGTCATGAGAATTCAAGATATCAGATTTACTGGTAATGAAACGATTAAAAAATTGTATGTCTTGAGGTTTTGGTACTTATGTGGAACTGTGAAGTCATATCCTTAATAGGACACCTGGTATCATGCAATTTGGGTTTATTTTTAGCATCGATTTTTAAAGTAATTATAATCAAACTCCCTTTCCTCCGTATGTGTTCAGCATAACGAAATTAAAGTTTTTCCTAGCATGCTACCTAGTGTACTTTGACAGGATGTTTTATCAGCCACCAATAATTTCCCATCACGGATAAATTCCATGTGTCCTCGATATATTTCCATTTCCTTAATGCCCTGTTGAGACCTTCCACCTTGTTCTGATTTGTTGTTCCAAGTGTTTCTGGTGGTTTGAATGTAAATGAGGTGATGCACCTTCAGATTTACGCTGGCATTTTTCAAGTAAAATACCAAAAACTGACTTCACTGCTTCTCTTTGAGTCATAAAGTGTACAATTAGCCTGATCTGCTCAAGCATTTTTGTTTACGATAGCCAGGAAACTTTGTATTTATGTGTAACTTTGAAATAAGTATTTTAGTTTGTAATGTAAGATATTATATGTTTTAGTACCTTATAAATTATTAAATGTAATATAATAGAACGATAAAGCATTTATTGATTCAGGTGCACAAAAACTAACAAGCTTTCAATACAAAAAACGATGTCCCATTGAATTACATAAGTGATATATATATATATAGTATATATAATATAATACATATGCGCAACACATTTTAGCAAATATGCCTTAACAATATTGTTCAGTTGTTACCAAAATTGACAATCTGTTTTCCCCAGGCTGAAAAAGCTCGCAAACCTAGCCTATAAAAATTAACATTAATTAAAGTGAGTATTTTCACATTAAGCGTATTAATAATAACTAGTTGTTTCGATCAGGCGATTTCACACAATTTGCCTTCTTCGGTGGCAAGGAAGGCCATGTTAGAATCTTGAAACTTCCATTGCTTAGGTTGCTGTTTTGTTTTAGGCGTGTAGTAGTGCACCCAAATTTCAGTTTTTGTTACAAACAGACACATAAAATTAGTGTGATCTCTCTAAAAACAGGCCTATCTTGCTCAGACATTTGCTCTCTGATTTGCTTTTGATCCGGAGTCAGCAATCCTGGCATCCTTTTGCAATAATTTTTCAAAATTTAAATGCACAGAGTTTCAGCAACTTCAAACACCTTCTTTCGGTGATCTTGCAGAACCATATAGTGTACCTTGGATTTTTTAGATTTTTGTCTAATATTTTTATTCTAAGTTTGGTTGCCTTGGTATATATTAGTGGACCAAAGGATTTGACTGAATTTCGCTTCTAAATGTGATAAAACGTTGATATTTCAACACCCGCGCAAGCTCATGAGGGGAGCATCAGTCGAGTGAGCACTTATTCTCGAAGCCTTATTTTTTCTGCAGTTTAGCCCCTGCTTTTTCATAATAAATATTACCAGTCTTAAATTTTACCGCATATTTGGCTCACTTGTGTGAATAACGCCAAGTATGTATTTAGATACCTCAAACTAATTAGAGACAGAATTACATAATCTTTTTATGGCGAAATTATTGACTTGAGTGATTAATAAGTTTATAAAGACATGATAGGGAGATGTATAATAATTGCAATGAACAGTTTCCATGCATGATGTACAAAGAATCAGGTGTAATTCTGCCAGTGGATAAGAAGACATTACCAAGCAGGTTACGTGTTAAGGTAAAGCAATTACAAGTTAGAAGTCAGAGTAATCACGGCAGTTAGGTGTTCCGACGAACTCAATCAACAAGAAACCTATTAGCTCAAGGTTCAGATACTTAGAACTCGGCACGTTCAGAAATCAGAGTATTTCATAAAAATAAACATATCGATTATCGGCAATCAGAAACGCCTAAACACCGCGCTCGGATTCTCACATATTTGGCGGCAGCTGCAAGGAGATTCACCGTTTAACATTTCAGAGATTCACGGCAACTTACGCTCCTCGTTATAGAAACGATTATTTTAAACCGTAAATTTCTTCATACTTCAGAGGTTAGCAGATATGATACTTCGGTAGTTACAGTTTATCGTGGAAATATTTAGAAACAGTTTAATTCTTCATTCTCAAATTATCGAAAACACACTTCAAATAACTCATGTGTTAGTCCCCATTAAGTTTATCAGTTAACTAGTGTAGTCTAGTCTCATACCCACCCACGCATATCCTAAGAGAAAGATCCTAAAGCTCACCATTGTAGCAGAAGTTTAATCAATGGCGGAGATATTGGAGACGGCATCAAAAATATCTCACATATAGGAATACGTCGTTAAGTTTGTCAAAAATTAAAACTTGAAACGTGTGACTCATTAATATTTTGAAAAACTCTGATGTGATACATTCACACAACTTTCTTTGCGCTCTATTGCTTATTATTGGATATACAAATTATCCTTTTGAAATATTATTTTCATTTTAATCCAGATAAACCTTTCCGGAAACAGCTGCATAACACATTTCATGATAAGATACAACGGGAATAACGATAATTAAATGTTTAAGAACTGGGCGCTATACACTGGCCTTAAAATTCCATGCTATTTCCTTGACATCGCGAGAAACAGCTGAATATAGAACGGACTTGAAAAGAATGACAAAAGTATTGAAGATTTAAACCATTAATAACAGATATCTTGGAAATGGCTGATGCCACAAAAATATTATTTCAAATAAACTGTATATTTAAACAGATCTACATTTCTTGTGTAGTATGTCTTCGTCTATCGCTTAATGTTTACCAGTTATACAAGATTATACAAAATTCCTTCTGAAGGAAGTGAATTTGATAGAATAATCCCAGAAAATATATATTCTTATTTAAATATCTTTAATATAGGTATGATATTTTAATTAAAAACCGTTAGCCCTTTTTTTAAAAAAAATACAACATTTAGAAAAATGTTCCATATGAAGGGTAGTTTCAAGCGAGAGGACTTCTTGATTTTGGTATTTATCCTACTTTTCGTTTTTGAGTTATGGTGTTCAA
The DNA here is from genome assembly GCA_030765065.1 of Deroplatys truncata. Lineage (NCBI taxonomy): Eukaryota > Metazoa > Arthropoda > Insecta > Mantodea > Mantidae > Deroplatys > Deroplatys truncata. The sequence goes on from CM060975.1 coordinate 222,739,041, forward strand.
AGACACACACACGGATCTCTTTCTAAAACTGCCTTCTTTGGATTCAGAGTGCCTCAAAGCAAGTATTTCTGGTGAAATCTGGGTGTCGAATTCTACTGTGAAATGCAATATCTTCTCTACTTACTAGGCACATGGTAGATAAATTAAAAAAAAGCTATCATTTCCATTACGTTTATGTACAAATCATTTACAAAGCATATGGACATTAGTTGATATTAATTAAAGCAATTGGATACAATTTGTACACCATTACCAAAAGAGTTTGTTTTCATCCATTACTTTTTATTCAAGAACTTCAAACTTTCAAGTATCACTTATTAATATGAATTGAATATATCCTAAAAGTATATCAAATTTGGTCAAATAGGAAAGAAAGGTTTGAAAAGCTCCCGAGTATCCCCGTAATGATCGCACAGTGGTCGATATTTGCCATGTTTACCATAACATTTTAAACAGCAGCTATGCATACTATGATTCTTGAACAATCTGCATCTTACTGCACAAATGTATCCATAAAATATCGCCGGTTTTGAGAACACAAAAGCTTTGTCGATGCTGCTGTAATCTGTAGGTCATACCGAGAACATTTTCAAATGATCCTAGCAGCACTAATAATGCAAGATATAAACCATTAAAACCCATAATTCCCATTTTTTTAATTTTGTATGTATGTATATGTGTGTATGGGGGTGTGTGTGCTTCATTATTCATTGCCCTTTAACGCAAAATAACAAATAGTTATGTACCTTTATGTATAAGGTACCTCAGGTTCCTATATGAAATTTTAATTACTTTGTCCGTAGGGGAGGGGCTCCAAAGTAACGAAAAATATCGTCTTATTTTGCTTAATCCTACGTTATTTTGAAAATACTACGTAATAACAATTTATAAACAGAATGCTTTCTTTCAGAAGTTTTCTTTAGGATGAATATTTTAGAAACTATAATATTTTGCATTACTGTTATTCGCGCACACGAGAAACTGTTTAGTTTCGATCACATTGTTTTAAATGTTAGGTATTAACTCTTTATCCGTTTTTCAAACATCACATAACATGTACGTTGCGCAGAGAGGAGAGACGGGTGAAAACTACGGTGAGGTAAAGGAGCAGAGAGTAGAAAGGGAGAGAGGAAAGCATAGTAAGGAAAAGAGTGAAGGAGTTCGACGTGGTGAGAGTGGTAGAAGGGGGAAAGGTATAATTAGGAGAGAGTGGAAGAGAAAGCAAGGGTAAAATATCCCGGTATGCAACGGAATAACGCGAACATTGGCGGCTTCTGTTAATATTTAAATAAGCCACTGTGTGCGGTCAAGAAAACGCAGTTTTCTGTAAAAATGTAACTAATTTTACGGAGTGATATACTCATTTAAAATCTAATAGGAGAAACCGTTTGGTATATTGACTATGCATTAACTCTACCGGTGATGTTTACAAAAAATATGCATTTGTTTTCTAGCATTATATAGCTTATATTTTAAAGTAAGTATACGGAGCTGCTGAGTGAAATTTTATATTGGATGGTGCCACAAAACACCAAATGGTGCAACATTTCAGACGTTACGATGTTTAATTCCGTCGCTGACGATTTATGTACATTTTCCTTTTTATTATCATTGTTTTTGTACTGAACTCCTTCCCATGCCAAACGCATTGCGGTATTGCGTTTAAATCACATGCAGTTAAACTTAGATTCGAACCTGCAGTCTCGAGCGATACAACTATCGCCTCTGCCGTCGACTTGTTACAATTTATTGGCGTTTTATGTAACACTTACATGCTCCCCTTAAAGATAAATGGAAGCCTTAGAGAGCGGCAGAAATAAGCTCGCTGCACTTTATTCTCCCCTTTAAGGAAAGTAATTTTCCGAGGGTCATGTAAAGGGAAGAAGAAACAACTTCATTTTCTCTAAAGAAATTACCCTAGGTTTGTATAAGAGAAGCAGAAAAGGTCTTGATCTAAGAAGTTGAGCGGAAAACAATAGTTGGGAATGTGCGCCATTCCTTAAGTGCCATTCTACAAAGGAAACGCGATATGCCGAGCTTTACTGTAGTTTTATGTAGTTACCCGCTGCTGGTTAAGAAACTGTCTTCGCTTAGTTTCTCAGAATAGCTGAGCTTACAATATCAACCTGTGCCTCTATGAAACTCAAGCAATTTATAATTTCTATTTTAGGAGGTATCATTATAAAACGTTATTTTAATATTCACTTTTCAGTACTAACAGTTGCAAAAAATCCACCCATAATTCCATTAATTCCATATTGCAATTTAATCGGAAAACATTTCGAATGTCTTTGCTCAAAGCGCTCTTTTACTTTTTCTACCACGTATAAGGTAGGTGGAGAAGGTATTGCATTGCAACCAAAAATTCGTTACCAAAATTTCACTAAAATATATGTACCCTGAATAAAAGAAAAAGCATTTTTAAAAAAAGATCCTCTCGCGCGTATGTTTTGTGTGTGTGTGTGTGTGTGTGTGTGTGAGAGAGAGAGAGTGTGGGTTTGAACAGCACAACTCAAAAACGAGAAGTCGAATAAGTACCAAACTGAGTATTTAGGTTCAGTGTCTTTAAAGATGCAACCTAAAAAGTTTCAAAACCATCCCCCGACTTAACTACACATATAATGGAGCATTTTTCAATATTTTATTTTCTAAAAAATGGCTCTAGCCATTTTCATTAAAAGACCGTATATTAAAAATATTTACATGGAAAATGTATAACCTAAATTTACTGAGAATAGCCTTTAAGGTCTCTTAATTCAGAAGGAATTTCATACAATCTCTTGTAACTGGTAAACTTTAGGTGATAGACGAAAGCGCACTACGCTAGAAAAGTGCATCTCTTTAAATCACACAATTTATTTTAAATAAAGTTTCTGTAGCAACAGCCTTTTTTGAAATATTGTTATCAATTGTGAGAATTGATTGTTCAATACATAGCCTTTGTATGGCTAGTTTAAGTCCGTTCTATTTTCACTTGCTTCTCGCAATGTCAGGCAAAGAGTATGAACTTTGAAGGCATATAGCATCCAGTTCTAAAACATTTGACTATCGCTATTCCCTTTGTATCTATAACGAAATGTGTAATGCAGCTATTTCCAGAAAGGATTATCTTGATTAAAATGAAGTAGATAGAAAAATAAACTTTCGTAAGAATAATTCGTATAGACTTAATAAGCGATAGGGGGCTGAGAAATTCATATGAATGTAGCACATTAGATTTTTAAACAAAAATACTGTTTATTGGTCTATTATAGAGCAGCGTAACTCAAATATGAAACGTCATAAAATATCTAAACTTTGTATACAAGGCGTCCTGTGACCCTTATTAAAGTATCAGTACTATACAGCCATACAAGGGCGGTAAGTCAATCATTAGTAAACGAGGAAGTCGCGTATTTTCTATTTCCGAGATTCCCCGATGCAGTTAACGCTTGTGTATTGCATACTCTTTTTCGACGGTAATGAACAATGGAAACAGTATTTACGCTAAAATAAAACTAATTACTACCAGCTATTGAACATGGTGGTTCAAGGTCATCAACATTGATCTTCATAGCGAACTGGCGATCTACACGTATACTTATACAAAAACTTATACTTAGCTGCTGCATGAATTAAATCGTAAGTAAATTTTAACATACAAAGAAAGAAGTAAATACCTAGGTAAGAATTCAATGATAAAATTTAGCTATCAAATACGACTATATTTCATGTCGCTAATAATAATTACAGCAAACGTTAGCGAGTTTAATATTTCATGTACCTACATGTAGTAAACTAGACAATAAGCACAAGCAGGTTAGGTAACATAACAGCTTACTGGTAGTGGTTAAAAAAAAGAAAGAAAAATGAAAAAAAAAACTAACTGGAAAAAACATAATTCCTTTCTTAGATTACAAAGTTAACCAATTTATTCCATAAATTTGTTACACCCTGGACCTCATTCAAATGATAAAATCATGTTGTAGCGTATTATGAGAAATTGTGAGAACTTTTCTTTCTACTCAATTGAAGTAAATGTTGCTCCCGTTTCAGTTTTTTGGCAGATGAAAAAAACTGTGGTAAACAATGAAGTAACAGCATATTATTATTATTCAATGCATTATGGAACATTACATTTGTGTTCATTTTATTACCATACAAAGCATACAATGAACACAATACACAGACAGTTTGTCCGTTAGATTGATGTTATAATCAAAGCTAATAGTACACCAAATACATTTGCCTCGCACGCCGTGATAGTGTTAGCAATACCAGAACGCTTTTAAAACAAATAATTGAAACCGAAGCAAGTAGTCCTACTTAATGTAATTAATAAAACAGTAGAGATATTTTAACCCCACTGCTGTTGTCATTTCAGTTGCTTAATCGAACAAGGTGGGCAGCAATATGGGAAGACCGTATTTAATTTCAGGAAGAATAAGATACGTTTGTATCACGCTTTCACTAAAATTAAACAATGCCTCTTTCTTGAACTGGTTGCCTTAAGTACATCAAAGTAACTCTATTTTCTACATAATTATGCTAAGATTACAACCTAAATATTGCTTTACTTTTACATCTTACCTGTTTATGACAGAAAATATTAAGACCTTTAAGTTTTAACCGTATTGTTATTTTATTTGTTTTTAATATATTTAATCGAACATATTATTTTTCTGCATATGATTTTAATCGGTTGGTACTGTACTATTTAGGCAAATGTTTTTGACCTGTTAACTGCATTTACACCGCTCACACTTACACAGAAAAAAAAGACTTTAGACTTCCGAGGAGCCAGAAAAGTGTATCATAAATATAACTGTTTAAGGTTTTCAGATCCCTATTATTATAAATAGTCTCATTAGCAGAAAACAGATTTACTTTTATATACTCAGCATTAAAAAAATTATAAAATATTAGTTAATCATCGCAAAATAAGTTGTTTGAGCAAGCTAATGTCGAGTTATCACGTATGTTTCTATAATAAAATCTTCGTTTTCTCAAAACCACATTTTGTGACATCCCGAATGTTCCTTATAGAGCAGTTTTCTTTCTATTTATTATAAAATTGTCACCAAATATCCTATACGTTGAGACGGTAATTTGTATCACAAATTACTTTAATGTAAATAATGATAGTAATATGAATATGTATTTTTATGTAACATTGATTTCAGAGGTTTAATAATTGTAATTATTATTGGTAAATAATAATATACGGCTCTACTGAAACTGTCAACAATAACGCAATAATGCAGCGAGGGGATGAGTTGTTTATCATTACCGGGAACCAGGAAGTTACGTAATGTTTCGCGCCTTTTCGGTAAAAGCTTCTAGAATTTTCCCTAAAAGTAATATGTATTAGTGGTTTTCATTGGATAGTAAAATAGACGCTAATGTTGGCGCGTTTTATTAGCCAATGGCAGTTCATTTATAATCTTTAGGCGTATCTTGAGGCAAGCCTATAAATAGTGTAGATTCAAGGGAGCGTTCTCCCAGTTCAACAAGATTCTCAACACGTAACACGTCAGCCACCAGTTCTACAAAATTCTCCGTACTCTACACGTCGATCCCTCAGTTCAGTTATTTCGTCAAGTTACGCGCAGCAGAATTACGAGAAATCTTATAAAGTATTCTACAGTTAAATATATAAAGTTGAAGTACGTGAGTTAAAAGTGATAAGAAGTGATTACAAACAGTTTCAGTATGGCGATTATCCAGATAAATCTGTGAAAGTGTTCGTGAACGTGTTCTGCAATAAAGATTATAAAACCAATTTCTTCGTCAATATCATTTCTAGACAAAAGATTCCTTTCCGCTTCACACCCTGCAAGAGTTAAATGTCTACCTAAATAGCTAGCTGGAGGACAATATACAAAACTTTAAATTCTTTCAGAAACTAATTGATACAAATTGCTACGCCAGAGGGAACTACGAACCAAACAAGGAGTGACGTCACACAAGAAGGCTTCAACACACGTGATGTAAACAACATTACGTAAAGCAGCAACCGTCGCATATTGGCTTCCAAACGCGGAGCTACAACTAATGTTAAATAATAACAACAACAAAATTACGTAAAAACATATTACGTAAGCTATACCACTTCAAATTGGCACCCATAACGTGGGGCTAGATAACTAGGAAAGGAACAAGAATAACCAAGAAGTAGCAGAATTAACTAGGAATGAAGCAGAGTAACCAGGAATGCAGCGGTGAAATCATCTACAAGACCCAGATTCAAGAAACAACAGGGACGACAGACTTCGATCGTAATTCCGAGATCAACTACAAGACGACGTAGATTCATCACAAAACAACGCAGAAGCGACATACAAATCTAGGAGAATGGGGCAGAACGCTGGACATTAAAGTAACAGCAACATACAGCATCAAAAAGGTATCGTAATTTTTTTTAGAAAACAAAAACAATGGCTACTAGCAATATTGAAGAAACAATGTTGGAAGGAGATAGTGTAACAGTTAGCTGTAAGTCAATACAGGTTACAAAAAAAAGCTCACACAATGTAGAATTTGAGGGAGGAAATGTTAGTGCAGAAAGTAAGAATAGAATAGCAGGATATATTACTATTGATGCTGGTACGATGATGGAAATTATGGAAATGTTTAGAAATTTTGGTAAAAAAATAGATCAGAGTTATAGGGAATTAAGGGAAGATCTTAGTAAGAGTATTACAGATCAATTTAGGGAAGATATGCAGAAGAGTTATAGGGAATTAAGGGAAGATATTGGTAGGAGCTTAGAACAACAACTAACTCAGAGTAATGAGATATTAGAGCAAAAAGTAGATCAAAGCAGTGAAGAAATTGAAAAGAAAGTTAAGAAGCTAGATAGTAGTATGCCAGAAATGAAAGATGAAAATGAGGAAGTAATAGTAAGTGAGTTAGGAGAAAATTCAAAGAAAATGCTAGACATGAGCAAGGAAAAAGATAACAAAGAAAGTGAGGTTAATACTAAAAGTAAGGTTAATGTAGAATGTACAGAGTTAGGAAGTCAAATGAGTAGTATTTCAAGTGAGTTAAGAGAGATAAAAGGGGTTAGGAATGTAGATGTAAATGAGGCGCAAGTTAATTTCAGAGGGGAAATATCAGAAATACAGAATGAAACAGTAACGCAAAGAAATAAATTGTACCAAGATATTCAAAATGAAAACTCCAGTCCAGTACAGTTTAGTACAGATTTGTCAAAGTACTTTCAAATTAAAGAGATAGTTGAAGAATTGAAAATGAATGTTGTTAAAAGATGTATTGTTCAAGAAACTGTAGATTGTTTTCAAATGTTATTAGGGAACGAAATGTCATATGAATACAAGAGGTTATTCATGAACAAAAATTTGAAGGTTAGGTTACGGCTACGAGTAATGTTTAGCCACATACAATTTGATCCAGGAGGGTAAATAGCGATGAGATGTAAAGTAAATGCTGGATAGTTAAAGACGACTTGCAGAGAAATGTATTGGAACGTAAGAGGGTTAATTATTTATATATGTCATTTGAAAAGAGAAATAAATTATAAAAAAAAAAAATTAAATTTTTAGTAACTGTAACAACATTTGAAAATTAAGAATGCAAAGATTGAAACTTAATATGATATTAAATTAAAAGTACGTAAATACAATTCAAAGAGTATTGTTAAAATAAAATTCAAAATAAAAAAAAAATTGGTAAATATAATTAAAAATAATTGAAACAAATACTTATGTAGCAAACAGAAAATGTGACACAGTGCCTAGATTTAAGAGATGTAAATATATGTAAAGGGTGAATATTTTGGTAAATATGTATAGTAATTACAAAAAAATTCTTGAATTGATAAATTTTTGGTAACAATATAAGAAAGTAAACCATTTTTTGTAACACTAGTTAAATAATTTAGGGTAAAGTATTTGCTATAAAAAAATTGTAATGTAAGATTAATATCTAAATTAATTAAACCAAAGCCAGTAAGTAGTGGCGAGATAAAACATATGTCGTGTGTTAAATGCGTGTGAAGTGTTAAGTGAAAGTGATAACGTGTGTTCCAAGATTTAGGAGACTAAAAACACAATTTTAAAATTTCTAAACAAGTTATAAATATTTATAATTATGTTTCTAGTGGGGCATATGAGACGGTAATTTGTATCACAAATTACTTTAATGTAAATAATGATAGTAATATGAATATGTATTTTTATGTAACATTGATTTCAGAGGTTTAATAATTGTAATTATTATTGGTAAATAATAATATACGGCTCTACTGAAACTGTCAACAATAACGCAATAATGCAGCGAGGGGATGAGTTGTTTATCATTACCGGGAACCAGGAAGTTACGTAATGTTTCGCGCCTTTTCGGTAAAAGCTTCTAGAATTTTCCCTAAAAGTAATATGTATTAGTGGTTTTCATTGGATAGTAAAATAGACGCTAATGTTGGCGCGTTTTATTAGCCAATGGCAGTTCATTTATAATCTTTAGGCGTATCTTGAGGCAAGCCTATAAATAGTGTAGATTCAAGGGAGCGTTCTCCCAGTTCAACAAGATTCTCAACACGTAACACGTCAGCCACCAGTTCTACAAAATTCTCCGTACTCTACACGTCGATCCCTCAGTTCAGTTATTTCGTCAAGTTACGCGCAGCAGAATTACGAGAAATCTTATAAAGTATTCTACAGTTAAATATATAAAGTTGAAGTACGTGAGTTAAAAGTGATAAGAAGTGATTACAAACAGTTTCAGTATGGCGATTATCCAGATAAATCTGTGAAAGTGTTCGTGAACGTGTTCTGCAATAAAGATTATAAAACCAATTTCTTCGTCAATATCATTTCTAGACAAAAGATTCCTTTCCGCTTCACACCCTGCAAGAGTTAAATGTCTACCTAAATAGCTAGCCGGAGGACAATATACAAAACTTTAAATTCTTTCAGAAACTAATTGATACAAATTGCTACGCCAGAGGGAACTACGAACCAAACAAGGAGTGACGTCACACAAGAAGGCTTCAACACACGTGATGTAAACAACATTACGTAAAGCAGCAACCGTCGCATATTGGCTTCCAAACGCGGAGCTACAACTAATGTTAAATAATAACAACAACAAAATTACGTAAAAACATATTACGTAAGCTATACCGCATCAAATAAAAAAGACTTTAGACTTCCGAGGAGCCAGAAAAGTGTATCATAAATATAACTGTTTAAGGTTTTCAGATCCCTATTATTATAAATAGTCTCATTAGCAGAAAACAGATTTACTTTTACATACTCAGCATTAAAAAAATTATAAAATATTAGTTAATCATCGCAAAATAAGTTGTTTGAGCAAGCTAATGTCGAGTTATCACGTATGTTTCTATAATAAAATCTTCGTTTTCTCAAAACCACATTTTGTGACATCCCGAATGTTCCTTATAGAGCAGTTTTCTTTCTATTTATTATAAAATTGTCACCAAATATCCTATACGTAAACACAATAATTACATTAATGTAAACCTGCAAGTGCAAACACGTTCTTATGACGTCCAAAATATTCCGCAATTGGTGCTTTATGGCATTCGCAGCTCAAATAGTTTATAGAAACAATGACGATATAAACCGATCAAACAACACGCATTTAAATTCGATCCCATTTTGATTTCTTTTAACATATACAATTCCAAACCTCTCTGTAACAACAGCCTTTGATTATTATTATGATGTTCTTAGTACGTGTGTTATGGGTGCACAAAATGTACAACAATTCGTGCATAATCTTTTTATGCTACTTGATACTGAAAGAAATATTAAAATGCTCTTTTTTGGTTACTGTAAATATTATTGTGGCTATAAATGATTGCCAAAATGTGTATAAATGTAGCTTTGACATTAACATAAACGATTAATTACTTATATTTTACTTCGCATTGTGTAGAAATTTGTAAACTAATTTATTAATTTCAATTATCTACATACACAATGGTGTTTTATACAATCAACCAGCTTAATATTGAATTAAATTGACTGAATATTGCTTAAATTGTTTTATCATCTTGAATATCTTTAAAGACCATTTGAAATGCTACATATAATAATTAGTTTTTAAAATGGCTTGTACATTTAATTTGTACGTAGTATTATTTTCCCCAAAACATTCGATATCCAGAGTTAATCGAAAAATACACAGTTTGAGTTCCCTGAACGGAGAAATATAGTTTTGCAAAACAGTGCGTGTATATGTTTGTACGTGAGCAGCATAATTCCAAAATTTATATTTATATCTAACATTTTTCAAGGATAAATGGCAAAGAATTTTACCAACAGATTCCACCCATCCCAAACAACATTTTACACGGAAAATATTTTACTATACTGATTTTCTTTCTCTAAAACGGCTCTGACTATTTTCAGTAAAATATATGTTTATAATATATTCATGACAAATAAAATGTATGTATTGAATTTTCTACGATAATTTATGAAGCCTTCTTCACTCCAAGTGAATTTATATAATCGATCGACCACAAGAGATAGACAAAACCTTCGTATACAAATAATATGGCAATCAAAAATAAATATTTTGTTTGTTAACGACTCATCAATTGCCAGGATCATTTCAGCGCAGCCAGTGTGCCGGAATTTCGTCCCGTAGGAATTCTTTTACATGCTAGTGAATCTATTGACATTGGGCTATCGCTTTTAATTACAAATAAAAACCATCGGCCTGGGCGTTTTTGAACCCCCGATCTTAGGATCAGAAGACCAGCGCCTAGCCAACTAACCCAGCCAGACCAATAATGTGGAAGTTGAATAACGTTTTTGGAGCCTTAGACGTTTTAGGTATTTCTTGTTGTTTGCTATAATCTTCCACCATGTTAAACAATACTTTTGAAATATTGTGATTATCTTTGGTTACTCACTAGCCCATACAAAGAGTGTGCAAGGCTTGAATATTCGTCTTCAGCTTTAACGCCCGTTCCTACCTGCCTATAACATACTGATACCATTACTGTGGAATGTTTATAGTAATCAATAGGAAGTATATAGAAAAAAACGTTTTTGTTTCTACTTGTATAACAGCTATAAAACCTCTTGTGGAGGATAGCCTGTGATTGCACACACATTTTTTAAACATAATTCCTTGTACCGAACCATAGACTTTTTTGTTTGAAAAATAAGTTATAATGAGGAACTGTAAGTTGAAAAACTTTTAATTAAAACAGGATATATGTTTTAAAAATATCAAAGTAATGTTCAAAACAGGTTTGGGTAAAAAGAACAAACTACTAAAACTAGAGGATGGGATTGATGCTTGTATTTTAAAATTATATTTTTGATTTAAAGTGCTTCTCTCACGTAGGAACTGATCAATGCAGTTGTTTCTCTACACAGATGGAATTTCTAACTCCTTAATTTAATCAGTTCCAGTTTCCCCTCCAGAGAACATGCATTAAGAACTTGAAATGGATCCTGCTGCACAAACGAAACAAAATCGTCTTCGCACTCCTCCCTCTCGGCATTTGTTGTACATTCCCCCTCCACCAGTTTTTAAAGTGTATCTGTAACCCATTATCCATACTTCAAAGAACACGTTTTCTTTATATCTTCTTTTCATGTTTTTTAAAATCTTCTTCGCTATATAAAAATGCATTAAAATATGAAGGAAATAAAGGAGAAAGCGTGAGGTATAAGGGAGGAAATCTCTGAAAAGTTAGGTTTATGCTTTTGTACAATTTCCCGCCTTATCCCGTCCGGAAATTACTCTCCTGATAGATATGGAGAAGCGGATTTAATTAAATTTTCTTTCCAGTGAGAGCAAAAATAAGTAGATTGCAAGAAACAAAAACCGAGAAGAAAAGGAGGAGCAGAAAATGCATGAAAGGAGAGCGAGGAAATTTCTTTCCTCAGGAGCTTTGGGAGGATTATAAGAAAAGAAGAGACAATGTTCTTGTATACTACGTAATAAATGCTGTGGTTAGAAGGTGTAGAAGCTACAAGCTTGAACTCAAGAGGAAAACCTGTAAACGGCATGAAAGCAAAACTAATCCAGAAGACGTTTCCCATTATCGACTGTCCTTGTAAAGTTTTTAATAACTTTGCTGAGAACATCAGAGCTTGTCTATGCTTATGCACAAAGGAATCAAATAAGGTATCAAGTGACATATCCTAAAACAGAGAGAAGTAAAATGAAATTACTATGGCAAAAATGGAAGTAATGTGATTTTCCCCATGCTGGGAAGTAACCCTTTCCTAAGCAATTGTGCCGTTTGGCATCAATGTGTATATTTGTTGTTGATAGTGAGGCAAAAATGTGGACTAATAAACGGTTAAAATTCTATAAGCATCTATTTTTATTGGTACATATTTCGATGTTTTCTTTAAATGCATTATATTCGCATAGGCTAAATTAATAATAAGAGCACAAAATAAGGGTTTTCGTTGAAAAATTATTTAAATAAAGATATGAAACATGTGCTCCGCCACAACATTCCCAAAGCCCCATCAATATACATGCATGCTGATTACCGCTTATTTTACATGGGCTCATCCCGTCCTTTAATACAGGCTTGATAGCACCGCAGCGAGATTTTGAATCTGCATATATAACCTCCAACGTCGAAATCCTGGTCAGTGTGTTTCGATAATTTAGCTAACTGAGCTTGGAACCCGAGTTCAGTTTAGGCAGGTTTCTAAGGGCACAAGCATCCATTATATGCTTTCCAGTTTTGGCCCAAAATGCATTGGCCTATAACGGGTTAATATTTATGCGTATCCTCATCAAACTGTATCCCCCATCAGCTGGAATATTTAGCGAGGTTTTCTATAACAATTCAGCTTACTACTAGTAACTTCTGTGTGCTACTAGAGCAGCAGTAATGAGTGATTAGCTCAATACTCGATAGATGACTGTAGAGAGAAGCGTATGCATGCTGGGTGTGAAAATCGCTTTTACTTGTGGATAAAGAGCTCACGGGACGAACGGCATTCCTTCTGCAGTAAGCCATGCTAAGCGTTTTTACATTCGAAAAGAATCCATCATACTACGTTGGGCACCGCGAACATAGAAAGCAAAGTCTGGTTGTGATTATAGGCTAAGCATAAAATGTGGAGCAATAATTTACAGGCTGAACAAAACGTACAGAATACTGACTATAACTTAATGTTTCTTAAAAGGTAAAATTCTGCATTTGTGGAACGTTTAGAAATCTTGCACCCTCAGGTATACAGGATATTTCAAAGCATTGATTTTTCTTCGCATCCACCTATATATTTTTGTCGCACTCTCGCTCTGCAATTGGTCAGTTAACTTTATTATTTTACATGCTATGCCTTTCTGGCGGATTTTACCTTCATAACATGTGCTGTAAGTGAGCACTATTTACCACCAAAAGGTACCAAGTCTGTCAAGAAGCTGTCTAGTGCTTCTTATATAACAATGGCCAGAGAAAATTTAAAGTAATGGTAAAATAAACAAAGTAATAATTGCGAATAAATTTAAATTTAACTTATTCACACGCATAAGTAAGAGAGCAGATAAACAATGCAAATGTATGTATTCTTTGCCTTTCTATGCCTTTTTTGACTTGTTTGAATACGCGAGGATAAAAATCTCCTAAATTATGTGGAAAATAGTTGCACATTAAATAACTGCAATGTTTAATACACTTCAAGAAATATTTTGGGAGCCCATTGACTTTCACTTGTGCTTTTTAATTCCCAACAGACTTCTTTTATTTAATTTTCAAAGAAATTTAGTGTTTAATGAAAGCAACTAAAATATGCTCTGGTTCAAGTTTGAATGAAAAAGTAAAAGTAAATAATCTATTTACTTAATCAGATACTTATCATACATAACATATAAAATTCAAATATGATCAATTTCTAACAATAAACTACAAAAAAATATTTATGTGCTTATGCAAGCTTTCAGGGATAACATATAAGGTAAAACGAGTATTTTTAGGAGATGCAATAAAATGTTGTAGAGGTGTTACTTAAACATTTGACTCTAACTAAACTGTTTTATTTTCATTAGAAAAAATATATTTAAACATTAATACAGTTGAAAATCGCATTACTTTAACAACCTGCACTGGTCAATAACTGTGTTGACATGAAACAAAAAAATCTGATGTGTTACACTCACATGACTTTCTATACTCTTGTACAAACTATTTTTACAAACGCTTATTCTCCATCTACTACATGTTATTCGAGATAAACATATGCAGACTCTATCTTATTGCTAATTTTCTTGTAGATGTAAGGGAATATATATTTACAAGGGCAATATAAAAATACAGTAGCCTTTAAACATTACTCTTAACAGCTGGTTGCTATGTGCAGCAACATTCTTTGCCACAGACAAAAAAAATGCATATCCAAGACAAAAAAATGAATAACGAATTCCCATTTGAGAAAAGTATTGAAAAATTTAAGGGAATAACAAGCAATATCTCGAAAATGGTTCACTCAACAACAAAAATGTATATCACATAAATTGTGTATTTTAACGCGATCTACATTTTTTGTGTAGTAAAGTTTTGTCTATCTCTTATGGTTTACCAGCTATGCAAAAGCCGTTCACAATAAAGAATACTTTTGGAGACATTCCCAGAAAATTCAAGATATACATTCTATTTGTCATGAAAATATCTTAAACATATATTTTAATCAAAATCGTTAGAGCCATTTTTGAGAAATTTAAATTTTTGAAAAATGTTCCATGTAAAGGGAATCTGGGGTGGGGGGATTTTGTTGAAAACCTTCGGGTCGCATCACAGACACACACACAGGCACACACACGGACATGTTTCCAAAAATGCTTTTTTTCGATTCAGGGGGTCTCAAAACATATATTTCCGGTGAAATCTCGGTATCGAATTTTTGGGTGGAATACAATACTTCCCCTACTTACTATATGTAGTAGAGAAAGTAAAAATTGACTAACAAGCACAATATAAATGCCAAACGTTAAAGCTAAACCTTGATACAAAATAATAACATATTAAATTACAAATTTGAAAATCCCTTGACACTTACATTTAACCTTGATACAAGATTACAATTTTAATTTATATTCTCCGCTTGCATTCCATAGCCAACTATAACAAGAGTATAAGGAGAGATGAACATCGAAAAGGCAAGCGATTAGAAAACTACCAAGTCAGCAATTTGACGAATAAATTAGATAATTGAGGATAGCTTACGAGGCGTGTTTTTAAAGTAAATACCGATAATGTTTTTAAATAATAGAACGTTATTTTCCAAATGCTTTATTATCATTCATTACCATACACTACTTCTCCACACAGGCAGCGCCGTTATTCAGGCGCTTTTCGTAACGGGAAATCAGTCTTTGTGTGCCTTCGTCAAAGAATGATGCCACCTGTGTTGAAAGCCAAGTCTGCATTTCTTGTGTCACAGCATAATCGTCGTCTTCATGTTTTCCACAAAGGAATTTCTTTAGATGAAGAAACAGACGAAAATCGCTTGGTGCCAAATCGGGACTGTAGGGAGGGTGGTCGAATTTTTCCCAACTAAACGATGCGATCAGATCTTCAGTTTGTTTAGTTGTGTGTGGCCTTGTATTGTTATGAACCAAAAGGATTCTTGTCTGTCCCAGAAAACAGTGTACATTATCTTGGGAGTGGAATATCGTCTCTTTGAATTTCTTCTTTAAAGGGGATGTTGTGTGCCTTCACTCCATGGATTGTTGCTTTGATTTGGGAGTGATGAGAATCACCCATGTCTCATTACCTAAACTGTTGTGCTTTACCAAATCATCATATTCAGGATACCGCGTGAGAAAAGTCAATGCAGCGGCAGATCGCTTGTTCTTGTGCTCATGAGTAAGATTTTTGGGCACCCACCTTGAGCACAATTTCCTAAATTCAACGTTTTGTCACAATGTTGTAGAGGATTGACCGTGAAATTTATGAAAATTGAGGCTCATAGCACATTTTCATAACCTTTGTTAACTGTCTGAGCCACTTCCTCACCATCCCATCACTCATTATTGTTTACTCATAAAACTCGCACAATTGGCGATGAATGCTGGTGTAACATTTCTCGCATTCAAAGAAACTAATCACTGATCGGCGGGTCGTTCGATTGTTTAGACAATTTTTAAATACTCTAACAACAGGAAAACACAAAGTGACGATCGATCACAGCTGCGTCTGACTTCCTATGAACGGAGGAAGTAATCGCGGATGCTCCAAATCGCGACTGAGGCGCTGAAGCGGCAAAATATTAAAACCGCACTTACTTTAAAAAGTTCCTGGTACCAGCAGGTGCTGCAGTGTACGCACAGGCGAAAGTTTGGAAAGCAAGTCATTGATGCTTTCTATGCTTCCATCCAACTAACCTCAAGATGTGACCGGAGCGCCCTCGCAGCCACAGATCAAACTAATGACAAGGGAGAGCACAAGTCACAGATAGAACCACGTAACCCAGCGCGAAGACATAAAGGTTGAGATTCCATTAAGAGACAAAAAAAGTCGGTACAAATTATATAAAACGATTTAGTAGCGATTTTTACTCCGAAGACCTGAAAGCGAGCGGGCGAGAGATATCATACCCTCGTGAGACTTGTGTGTGTGGTCAGTTATTCAGGCGCTGCATAGTTCTGTTGTGACGACATGAATCCAGTATAACTTACAAGTTGTACAAAACAAAAATGCTAAAATGTGGCTAAACGAGGTGTTTAAGAAAGAAGGTGAGGATAAGAACAGAAGTAGATTAGTTTTCTATCATATATTTCAATACAACTTGTCTTAAATGTTCCGTATGTGAGATATAAGACGACGAGCAAAGCGGAAGATTGTGTTTTCTTATAAAATAAGCATTCACAGATTAAAGTTATATTATAATTTTTTATTCGCCTTTACACATAGGCTTTTAAGAGCGATATCTATAATCCTTCTATTCGATATATCAATTGAAATACGGGAGATATAGTTTCGCTGAGAAAGAGGTAGATCTCTTGAGAGCCTTCTGGTCTTGAAATGGGTTTCGAAATCTCACTCCTTGAAAAGGAGTAAGAAAAAGGAAAAGGATTCAGAACACGTGTGGATGGAGAGAACTGCACACGAAAAGGTGTACAGAAACTAAGATATGCAGCTGAAGTAGATAGAAGAATCAAAATAAAAGGAGAAAGAAATGTGAAATTATAGTGGTATGTTCACCTTCACTACAAGATAGCATTCCGATATCACAAGATGCAGTATGCTGGTGACATGACAATGCGGGTGCGTAAGCCTTAGTCGAACCCATAGTATAAAAACTTGCTGCAGCATTTTCTGAGTTTTTGTCCCTCTCTCAATCGCAATGCAGCACAAACTTGCAGCTCAGATATCTTCAGCATTCGTGCTGCAGCAACCAAGTGTTGAAGTTATTCGATCTCTGTCGCTAAAATTGCGGTTGCCTAACTTTCGGGAAAACTCTTTCTACTCATAATCTGTAAAATGTACTGGTTTCAGAACCCAAAACGTATACAAAATTTAATGTTAGGCACCACTAACTGTTTTTCGCACAGCATGTTCACCTACATACACAAGAAGAAATTTAATGTTGGAATATTCCAGAATACATCTGTTAATGTCAGTATTTTACAACACTATGGAAATACAACGTACAAAAGAATTCAATGTTTCATACTATGTCATCCTAGAGTATTTTCAGTGTTTAAATTAACTAGCCAAACAGGAAATTTATGATACAAATGTTGTAGCGTATTATTAGTTTTATTGTATTACCAGGCGCACTGTTGTGCTGTATTGTTGCACCAGACATAGCATTATTGGATCTCCTTAGTTATACTTCGGCTTGACGGTCTTTCCTTTCGGCACGGACCACACCAAAGGGAAAGATTTGTTTGAAACTGTCTGTTATGACGTAACCCTCTCTGGCTTCGGGCTAGATACGGTTGGTGGGGGTAAGATAGCGACACTCAAGTGAAAGTGGTCGTTGGAGCCAGACGTGTGTGTGGCCGGTCTACGGTTTCGTGGCATCTCCCTCCATCCTGTTTCCTTTGTTCATTATGTAGTGTCGCCAAACGTTTTGTGAATAAATCCCAGGTATGTGAAAGTAATGCGTGTTATGTAATCTTTTAGTGTAATATAAAGCCTTCCCCTTAATTCCACACCAAGACTTTCCCCCCGGACTATTTGCTGCCAGTGAGTTTCCCCTCACCCATGTGCGGTGACCTAAATTAATAATTTTCTGGTAACCTTTTTGACCTTCACCCCAACATGTGACAATATTTCTATAATTTTCTACTAAACCTTCACAGGTGAAAAAGATATAGCAAGTGTTACATTCCCACAAGTTTCTCTAACCATTCCAACTTCGCATAATATATTATATATTACAGTATCCATACAGAAAATGATTCCTCTATACTATTCATGTCACATTACGATAGATGTTTCACCAGAAATAACATTAAGTTAAGTAGTACGGACTTGGTCATATGTACGATAAGGTAAGCAGAACATAAATGTTTGTATATTATAAATCTGGTATTTTATTACTAATTAAATCATGCGTTACATTGCCTACCCCTATCCCTACCCCTATCGCTTATTAGTGGGTACACAAATTATACTTACGAAAGTTTATTTTCCTATCGACTGCGTTTTAATCGAGAAACCTTTCCTAAAACACTGAATTACACATTTCATTATAGATACACAGGGAATAGCCATAGTCAAATGATTTAAAATGGACGCTATA
Source organism: Deroplatys truncata (assembly GCA_030765065.1). Classification (NCBI taxonomy): domain Eukaryota; kingdom Metazoa; phylum Arthropoda; class Insecta; order Mantodea; family Mantidae; genus Deroplatys; species Deroplatys truncata. The sequence goes on from CM060975.1 coordinate 222,757,745, forward strand.
TGCTGACCTTAACACTCCATGCCATTTCTATGACGTCCCGAAAAAACAGCTGATATTGAATATTTCAAACCATTAATAACGGATAACTCAGAAACGGCCGAGACCATAAAAAAGTTATTTGAAACAAATTGTGAGGGAGGTAGATTTAAAGAGAGGTCTAGACTTTTCGTCTAGTACCACGTTTACCTCTATTATTTAACATTTACCAGTTATATAAGTCTATACAAAATTCCTGCCGAATGAAGACTTCACAAGCTATTTACAGAAAATTCAAGATATACATTTTATTCTTTATTTAAACATCTATAATATATGGCATTCTAATCAGAATAGTTGCAGCCATTTTTTAAAAAATAATAAATTTTGAAAAATATTCCATGAGTATAGGAATGGATATTTTCTTGAAAATCTTCCTGTCGCATCTTTGGAAGATACTGAACCTAAATATAACAAAGTCTGATATTTATCCGACTTTCCGTTCTTGAGTAATGCTGTTCACAAACACACACACACACACACACACACACACACATTTAAGTACACGCGGACCTTTTTATATTTTTTTTTATTGGAGTTGCTTCAAAGTATATATTTCCGGTGATTTCTCCGTATTAAATTTTGGGCGGAATATAACACGTTCTCTGTCTCCTAATAGGTGGTGGAGAAAGTAAAAAGAATATTGCATATTTTCGGTAATCTGCGAACACCTAAATGACGAATATTTTTTAAACTGCGCCTTAAAAACTTGCACGTTCCAGACTCTTTTCTGCAGTAAGCTTCCTTTGTGGTTTACCTAATACAGAAAGTTAAACGACACTAGTACAGAATGGAGAGAGCTTCACTGGCTATTCTCAGAAGAATCAAGATGTGCATTTTATTAGTTTTAGCCAAAGTCGTTTGATAATCGGTTTCGATAAACTAAAGCCTACTGAGCGGATAGCTCAGGCGGTAATGCCAGTGGCCCGCATTCGGGAAATCCCGGTTCGAGCCCCGGCGACCACCCGCTTTGTCCCATAACTTTTTTGGGGTTTTCTGGATCGTCACGCATCATCCCCTGAATTCCCTACATTTCGTTCTATTAATCATTTCATTTATCCTTCACGTTTGATCTCTCTCAGGGCTGAAAGTGTCGGCGATGGAGTTTCGGTGCAGCGTGGCAGGGAAAAACGATGCTCTCGGTGAACGCTCTCCCGCTGGTTGCCGGCAATAAGAACCGCTCCTGGGAGGGGCGTTGCACCCTATGTTTTGTTTTGTTTTTTTTTCCGTGGGGGGAAAAATGCATTATTGCATTCGACCCCAGCCGGTGTGCAATGGCTAGGGGGATATATGGGGCTCGCCGCTCGGAAGCGGAATACCCACTAAAAAACCCTACCACGTGTTAATCGTGTAATGCTGTGTATGATCGTGCATTCATGCTTGCATGCTTTAGTCGGGTCCCGCATAGCACCCCGGTTAGTAAGTGAATAGCTACTTAGCTGACATGCATTGCATGCGAGCGCGTTAAATGTTAGTTCCTGGTATTGCCCATGAAACCTGAGCAATACTAGTCACCCTATGTGGAGCGCGGTCCCCGGTCTGCCTGTCCGACTGCCGGAGCGTGTATATCTGGAACCTTTTGGGACTGTTATTGCTGTGCCGTCACTCCTGGTTCCGGCCACTCGATGTCTCCCTTCACCTCATACCTTCCTCCAGGGGGCGCCCCCTCGTGTGGCGTCGGTACAATATCCTAATTCCTGAATGGGTGCCGAATTCCTTCCGCTTTGCAATACCAATCTTAGAATCCCAAATAAAACCTATTGAAAATTGATCCATCCGTGAGGATGGTTTGGAGTAAGGAGAATTTCATGTAAATCTTGGTATAGCATCCATGGAAGATACTGAACTTACATGGCACGTTTGGTATTTCATAATTTTTCGTTTTGAGTAATGCTGTTCATACACGCACACACAAACCATTTTCTAATACTGTTTTGGGGACGTATTCAGGTATCTTAGGAGTCTTCCGTTAAATCTATTGTTTTCAAAGATGTTTGTTGTTGGGTTAAATGCAATCTTTTATTTACCTACCATAGGTAATCGCTGGAATCTTCAGCATAGATTCGGCTAGCTAAGAAAAAAAGTGTAATAGGATTTAAATGAGAACCCGAGGTTTTAAACCTCAAACCTCTTTTCTTATTCGACAGATTAGTACTTTCCTAAATATATTTTGTTTGTTCATTGTCATTCCTGTATCAGCCATATCGCGACTACCTTAGAATGCATAACTATAATAATTACAATGAGGAATACAATATTTTGAAACAGTAATAATACGTTCAACATTAAATTTGCTAGATACATGTACTATACATTATTGTACAATTTTGATTATTTCATGAAGTTTAAAGTTATTTGTTGTGCTGAATTTGGGGCGTTTGGTAGGTTGTTGCGGATGTCATCTTTCTCTATGTTGTGCATAGTGACGGTAGGCTGCAACGAAACTGTGAGATTATATCTGTAGAGCTCGCACATAGGAGGAGGGTCACGGTTGGATGTTGTCCGTTATAGAAGTGTGTCCAAAACGTTGTCGGGTTAATACACTTGGTCTTTGCGGTTAAAATTAGGTATATTGTTGAAGTCTGAACTTGAGAATGTGATTCTTTTGATTAATTGAGAAAGTCTATGTGTGGAATATTGATGTCCTGAGGGGGATGTTTGGTGGCTTCTTTAGCTACCTGATCAGTTGATTAATTTCCCTGAATTCCGACATGAGACAAAGTCCAGGCGAATGGTACTAATTTACGAGAGTTTAGTGTTTGACTGTATACTTTCGGAAGATCTTTAACAATATTTATGAGTGATTGACATTTTTTGGAGGGCAGTTAGAGCAATCAAGGAGTCGAAACATATTCTGTTACTTATGCAGATTATCCTTTTTACTTTCTCTACTACGTATAGTAAGTAGGGGACGTATTGTATTCCACCCTAAAATTCGATACCGAGATTTCACCGGAAATATATGTTTTGAGAACTCCTGAATCCAAAAGAAGCATTTTTGGAAACATGTCCGTGTGTGTGTGTGTGTGTGTGTGTGTGTGTGTGTGTGTGTGTGTGTGTGCCTGCGAACAGCATAACTCAGAAACGAACAGTCGGATAAACACCAAACTTGGTATTTAGATTCAGTATCTTCCAGAGATGCGACACGAAGGTTTTCAAGAAAATCCCCGCGCCCCAGTTTACCCTTTATATGGAACATTTTTCTAAAATTTTAATTTTCTCAAAAATGGCTCTAACGATTTTGATTAAAGTGTCATATGTCAAGATATTTTCATGACAAATAAAATGTATATCTTGAATTTTTTGGGAATGTCTCTAAAAGTATTCTTCATTGTGAACGACTTTTGCATAACTGGTAAACCATAAGAGAGAGACAAAATTTTACTACACAGAAAATAAATATCGCGTTAAAATAGACAATTTATGTCATATACATTGTTTTTGTTGAGTGAACTATTTTCGAGATATTGCTTGTTATTCCCTTAAATTTTCCAATACTTATACTTTTTCTCAAATTCGTTATTCATTTTTTTGTGTCCTGGACATGCAAAGAGAATAGAATGCGCCACATAGCAACCAGCGCTTAAAAGATTTGACTATCGCATAAAACCTACCATATTCCCCGTGCATCTACAAGAAAATTAGCCATAAGATTAACATCTCGATTAACATGAAGCATATGGAGAATAAGCGTTTGTAAAAATAGTGTTTACAAGAGTAGAGAAAATCATGTGAGTGTGACACATCAGATTTTTTTTTATATTGCCGTTGCAAATACAAAACGAGGGGAACATAGTACGCCTTAAGCGATAGTCAAATATTTTTAGAACTGGTCGCTATGTGTAAAATGTAATTCTCTTTGCATGTCAAAAGATCGTTTTTGAAAATGTTTATCTCGATTAATATGAAATAGATGAAGAAGAATATTTTGTAAAAAATAGTTTGTACAAGTGTAGAGAAAGTCATGTGAGTTTAACACATCAGATTTTTAAGATATATTCCAATGAAAATTGAGCTGCGAAGAAATCACAAGAATGGACAGAAAGATAATTGGAAAGAGTATGTTGTGTGGTGTGTAATCAGAGAATACGGCTACACACTATGACCATAAGTCTGGATCCATCACTGAAGATTTGAGTGTGTGTAGAATAAAGTGCACATTTCGTTAAACAGACCTTTATAAGAAAGAATATTCTTGATGCGTTTCCTTCGCAAATATGTTGTCTCAGTGACTAAGGAACTTCTGTGATTTGTAGAGAATGATTCATTCCTTTAGTCAGAAGTAGTGTTTTACTGCTATACATATGAAATTTTATATACATATCAAGAATGCCTAAAATAAAGCTTACAAATTTTGTAAATATACGAGTATTATAAATTTCATTTATTACATCTCCTTCAAAATTTATTATCAACTGAGTAGTTCATTTGCAGTGTAAAACAAAAGCTGTTGATGATATGTTACCTATTGCATAAATTACTGATGACTATAAATGTTTTAATTTATATCACACAGAAGTATATGCATTGAAATTTATTTGTTTATTTGATATAACTAATTACGAATATACATTGGATAACTGCTCACTATGTAAATTAGCAAACTGCAGTCTTAGGGAACGATGATTGGTTTATATCACTGCAAACATTTGATTAGTTTAAAGCCTGTTTGGATGTAAATTAATGTTTGGCTCGTTAATTGCAACCTCGGCAGTGGGAAGCGCGCAGGCTTGAACGGTGTTTGCAGCAACAGGCGGAGCAGGGATTTGGAATAGCGAAACAATAAATCTAAATTTTGCGCTAGGTAGTTGCAAATCTAAACTGCCAATTTTCACTTATAGAAATGTATATTACAATAGAAATTAAGCTTGCAGATTTTTCATAAATCATTAAGTTTGGTAGTGACACTGGATCAACTGGGTCTTAACATATAGTTAGTAGACTCGTGGTTCTAGTGATCAGTTATTGTAGTATTAAAGTGAATCGCCATGTATTGTTTCACTAGCGGAAACACCTAGTTTGTTTCATCAGCTCCACTGGCCGCATTCCTACACTAAAGAAGAATATCCTTCTCCCTCTTTCTTCACTTCTTTCTCCCTTCTTCAACCTCTCCCACTCTCAACCCAATGCATATTTGGACTTTCTTACTCATGCAAATACCTACATTAGATCTTAGAATAAAAATCATTAGGACATTTTGATTTAATAAGAAATTAAAAACTGAAGTGTTAAATTTACCTAATCTCTAACCCCTCTTCTATAAACTATTCCAACAAAGGATTGTTCTTCTTTCTGCTTCGTGTTAATCCAGATAAATATTTGCAGAAATAGTCTTATTATATATTTCGCTGCAGGTACAAAGGAATACAGGGACCTGAGCGATAATCAAATCTTTTAAAAGTAAGTCATTATGCGATGTGTTTTAAATTCCGTTCTCTTTGCATGACCCAAGAGAACAAAAACGAGCAGTGGCGTACGAGCCGGATAGCTCAAGCGGCAAGATCTGTGGCATCCGGGTTTGATCCCCGGCGACCGCTCACTCTGGACTAAGGGTTTTTCATGGCGAATTCTGGGATGTTTCAACTTCTACCCTCTGCAATCCCTGTACCCATTATCTTCCTTCTTATCTGTTTCAGGGTCGTAGTACCAACGGTGCTCGGAGTGTTGCGGTTGCGCATTGTAGAAGTTTCTTCCTTGGTGTCTCTGCGGGGACTGCTCATTTAGGTCTTTTCTTTGAGTGGGCTCCTCTCCGTGGATGCTGGAGGTTGGTTGCTTGTGGGCAGGACCGGGCGGCGTCGGATGAGTTTTATCTGAAAGCGTTGGGGACCCCATCCATGCTTACGCCCATCGTCATCCGGATCTGGTCGCCCTTCGGGTATCTCCCCTCATTCCTCCCTCCCGGGTTCACGTAGGAATCAAAAAGGGCCATTATGGCCTACTTGCTGTGCTCTGCCCCTGTTTCGGGGCCCCTCCTTATAGGTACCTTTACCTTTACCGCTTGAAAAAATTCTGTTACATGTGTTACATTCACATCACTTTCTTATCCTCTATGGTGTATGCAAAGTATTGCTGTGAAAGCTTATTTTTCTGTCTACATCATTTTAATTCAGGTAAATCTTTGCAGAGATAGCTGCATCATCCATTTATTTATAGAAACAAAGGGTGAATAGCGACAGTAAAATGTTTAAGAGCTGGGCAGTAACTACTCGCCTTAAAATTTCATTCTCTTTGCGCGCAATCACGAGAAGCAACTGAATAACGAAATGATTTAAAAACATGACAACGTTTTGAACAATTCGAAGAGTTATTTTAAATAAATTATGTGTTTTTAAAAAGACCTACATTTTTTGTGTAGTACGTTTTCGTCTACCCCTTAACATTTACTAGTTACACAAGATTACACAAAATTCTTTCCGAATGAAGAGGACTTTACAGGCTATTCTCAAAAAATTCAATATATGCCTTTTATTTGTCATGTAAATAAATTTCATACATACTATTTTAATCAAAATCGTTAAGGCTATGTTTGAGAAATTCAAAAATTTCGAAAAATACTCCATTTAAAGGGTAGTTTAGAGTGGGAGATATTCTTAAAACTCCTTGTGTGTATCTTTGAAAGATAATGAACTCATATACCAAGTTTGACATAATTAAAAAAAATTCTTTTTTGAATTTTTCTTTTCGCAAACACACACACACACACACACACACACACACAGATACGGACGCGTTTCTGAAACTGCTTTTTTTATTCTACGAAAATTCAAGATATGCATTTTATTTCTCATCTAAATATCTTTAACATATAGCATTTTAATAAAAATCGTTAGCTGTTTTTTTAAAAATTCTAAATATATAAAAAATGTTCCAGGTAAAGAGTAGTTTGGAGTGGGGGATATTCTTGAAAGTCCTAGTGTGGTATCTTTGGAAGATGCTGAACTTAATGCCAAGTTTGGCATAATTAAAAAATGTTCGTATTTTAATTTTTGTTTTCATAGATACACAAACACACACGCACGGAAGTTTTTCTAAAAATATATTTTTATTATTATTATTATTTACTCAGAGTTTCAAAACGTGTGCTTCTGGTGAAATCTCGGCATCGAATTTTTAAGTCGAATGCAAGACTTCCTACTTACTAAACAGCAAGCAGTACAGAAAATAAAAAGTATAAGATATTTAAAAATTTGAAGCAACAATAATTATTATATCAGAAATGATCAAAGCCACAAACACTTGACACAACTGGTCGTTTTAACAATATCGGGATGTTTTGTGTAGTAAATTTTTATTCGTCTCTTTACGGTTTACAAGTTACACAAAATTATATGTGCCGGATGGCTCAGGTGGCCCACATTGTGTTCGATTCCCAACGACCGCCCAATCTGACCCATGGGTTTTTTCGGAGGTTTTTTCGTCAGACGAATGCTGGAGTGGTTTCTTTCATCCCCCGAATTTTCTGTTGCTCCATTTCGTTCCATTCGTCATTTCATCCCGTTCCGTCTTTCAGGGTCGGAAGTGTCGGTGATGGTGTTTCGTTGCAGCGTGACGGGAAAAAGGTATTCTGTAACATTCTCCGTCCCTCGGCTTTCGACTGACTGATGGGGGTATCCTTGAGGGGCATTGGACCCCTCTGTGTGGGGTGGGACCACGTTTAGCTTGTCCGTCTGCCGGGGTGTCTACCTCTGGAAACTTAGTGACACAGTTATTGCTGTACCGTCACTCCTGGATCCGGCCGCCCATAATCTTCTGTCGCTTCACCCTTACTGGTGGGACCGCTCCTCGTGGGGACGCAGGTGCAGTATCCCTTCTGGATCGGTGCCGAGTACCCTCCGTAAGGAAGATAAGATATATCCAGTTAATTTAGAATTAAAAGTAAGTACTTCACATAAGTATTCGTATTAAATTTAAGATATACGTTTTGTTTGTCAAATTAAACATGTGGTATTTTAATCAAATTTTTGAGAAAATAAAGGATAACGATTTTTTTTCTTTTCATTGTAAAGGGTGGTGTGGAATGGGGGATTTTTCTTGAAAACCTTCGTATCGTATCCTTGGAAGACGCTGAACTTAAATTGCAAGTTTGGTATATAATCGCATTTTTGTTCTTAAATTATATTGTCCCACACATATGGATATTTTTATTCTCTTTTTTTTGGTGTGTGTGTGTATTCAGGAAGTCTTAAAACGTGTATTTCCCGTAAAATTTACACATATGTATATTTTTCAATTCTCTTCTTATTGTGTATTCAGGAAGTCTTAAATCGTGTATTTCCCGTAAAATTCACACATATGTATATTTTTCTATTCTCTTCTTATTGTGTATTCAGGAAGTCTTAAATCGTGTATTTCCCGTAAAATTTACACATATGTATATTTTTCTATTCTCTTCTTATTGTGTATTCAGGAAGTCTTAAATCGTGTATTTCCCGTAAAATTTACACATATGTATATTTTTCTATTCTCTTCTTATTGTGTATTCAGGAGGTCTTGAAACGTGTATTTCCGGTGAAATTCGGTATGGAATTTTTGGGTAGAATGTGACGTTTCCTCTGCGTACTATAGGTAAGTATTAGAGAAAATAAAAGTGTTTTCCTTGTAAAGGTTATTTTATTAAAAATCTTCATGCCGTATCCTTGAAAGATTAACTCAAATATCGAGTTTGTAATCCATCCGGCATACACACGCATATAATGACCTATTTGTAAAAATGCTTTCTTTTTGGGCGCAAGAGGCACCAAAATGTGTACAACTTCCTGTGATTAACTGATATCGAATTACCATAGGTAAGTGGTAGAGAAAGTAAAAAGCGTATCTTTAACAAGGACACATTTACAACGCAATACAATCTGATATAAATGATGTATGTATCTTAATATCCGCATACCAGTGATATCTTCTCTCCACTTGACGTTAAATACCATAATGTTCCTAGAAATGGTTAAGTATGTGTATTTTAAAGCGCTGTTTACATTTCACTGTTATATAATGCTTAATGGCAATGAAGAGGACTACAGAAAACAACTTAAATAATATTTACTTACCGCAACAGTATTTCGTACATTTTATATTGTCATTAAGACTCTTAGATGTATTTTTAACCAGTAAAAACAAACAGAAGTTTTAAAAGTAAAGAGTTATTTGGGTTTGAGTAAATTCCATAAAAGCCTTCACCTTGCATTCTTAAAATATTGCGGACTGAAATACTAATTTTATCCTTGCTTTGAGGGAAAACGTTCAGAAACGTCAACAGTTGAAGTTCTCATGCATGAGAAAATACTTTTTTGTGAAAGCAATGGTGGAGTGCGGCACCAGGCAAAATAAAGTCTGCTGGCTACCATTTTATGTAGTTTATCCGTCATGAGTCCTATATTGTATTGTGTTTCATGACCTGGAGTTTATTTTTTCTGTTTCTTTGCTTACTTTACATACCTAGGTTGCTATTTCTATTAAAACTTTAATTATTGAAATAAGTTTTGGTATATGAAGCACCCTGAAAAACAAATTTTGTTACATTGCTGTACTGTTAAGGTGAAAGAAACAGTCCACGAAATAATTATCATAAGCAAGGTCACAAGAGGTTTTGAAATTATCAAATTAGTTCAAAATCTCGAGTAATATTTATATGACCGGAGCCCGGATAGTTGATTGCTGCATCATAAACATTGCTAACGTCTTCATAAATTAACCTTTATGTCATTAGGGAGTTTTATCTCGATTTTGTGTCATTGTTTTGTCATGTTCATGCTCTTTGTGTCTTTATATAGTGATACTCTTGTATTTACGTATATGAAGTCTTCATATTATTGACGTTTTACATAGGAGCATTAGAAGTTTCACTGTTCAACTGAGAAATAAAAGTAAATTTCTATATCCATTACTCACATTCTTAGAAAAAGGTATTCCTCATAAATTGTTACTCTGTAAATGATTGCTTGTGGGTGGAGGAGTGACTAATGTCAGGGGAGCAGTTATAATTACATATCCCAAACTGAAGAGGAGGCAGGTCAGTTAATAAGTGTGTAAAGTCAGGTTGATATTGTCCTTATGTCGTGTCATAGACTGTGAAGTCCTTTCATTCCCAATGAATGTTGTAAAATCTGAGACCTCAAAAGAGTTAATACTATATATTTGTAAGTCCTGCCTCAAAACAATATTTTAAACTTTCTTTTAATATTCCTCGAATAAGAACCAGGAATATGTGTATTTTATAGATTTTCTGAATTATCTCATTATTCTTACACCTACTTTTGCTACTTGTATGGCAGTTACAACCATGTATAAATTAGGCTATTAGTCTATACACTGATTTTAATAAATCAAATAATATCGGTTTTAGATAGTTATTACGTTACTTTTTCATTTTATACATCAGTTGTCAAACATTTTAGGTCATAAAAATTCCAGAACTCGATTTTGACTATGTCCTGAACAATATCCTCATATGTAATTTTTGTTAGTGTTATAAAATAAATTCAATAAAAGCAATTTTACTGGGGTTCTGTTGAAAAAAACCTAAATGTTTGGACGTATAATATTCTTAGTACAAATTGTTGAATTATAAGCAATACTTAAGGCTCAAAACCAAAATTAAATGTAGCATTAACAAAATAAAAATGAAAACCTCTAGAAGAACAACTTAATTTTGAAAACTAACTCAATTTGACACTTGACCAAATTGTTTTCTTGCCGTTTGTTTTAAATCTCCTCCAAACAGAAACAAATGAAGGATAATATATATTCATTGCCTAGTGATGTTTTAACCCTCGGAAGACCAACCTGTTCGCTGTAACACCTAGACCAATGGGTGGGGAGAGATAAGTTGTTTACCACTGAAAATCACATATATGCATTTATTTGGATGAACGATTAATTTCTGTGTATAGAAGTGAATCTTTCTTTGAAGGAAATACAAAAGAAATACTGCATACGATGTGATATGTGATAAATTGCATTAATTATTTTGAGGTACAATTCAACTGCTTAAACTACCACATTCATTCCAAACACTAATTAATTACAAACACTAGTTCACTGACTCCAAAAAGTATTAGGCAAAGTGTTTATGAAAATCCAAAAATCCACAGTTTTCTTCAGATTGCTTTGACTTTTTCCCATATACTCAGAACATAAAACGTATAATGAACCAAAATTTTAAAGATGTATATCAAATCATTATGATATTTTTTTGAGTTCATATTAAATCACTTTTTGATATGGTACGAAGTACGTCTTGTATTCTGCGGTTTATGTATCGCTCCCAATTTTTAACATATAATTAATATACGAGGGCAAATCAAAAAGTTTTTGCCCCTATTCTTTTCGGCCAAATTACGAATGTAAAACAAAAACCAACATATACATTCGAAGTAGTGGACTTTTCATGGGCCGGTCCTAGTAGAGTTTCCAGCTGCTGCCAGCGGCACCGCTGCTGTCAGTGCATTCAAAATGGCAGGTGTGCTTAACACGTCCACGGCTTCCGAACAACGAAGTGTGATCCGTTTTCTATGGTAAGGGACGAACGCCCATTGCTATCCACAGAGAAATGCATCATATGGGGAAAGGTGTCTTGCTTTGAGAAGTGTGAGATGGTGGTGTTCTGAGTTCGAAAATGGCCGTGCAAATCTGCATGACAATGAGCGTGCGAGGAGACCGCATATATCGGTGACTGATGACAATATTGCCCGCGTGGATGCGATGGTGAAAGCAGAGCGGCGCTTTCGCATCAAAGACATTGCTCAGGAGCTCGACATTTCTTTTGGGAGTGCTTTTGACATTATTCACGAGTGCTTAGGGTACAGGAAGGTTTCATGTCGATGGGTTCCTAAGCAGTTGGATGACGTGATGAAAGGCAAGCGAATGATTGCTTCTTTGAATCATCTGCATCGATATGCCGAGGAGGGTGACAATTTCCTGGATCGCATTGTTACTGGCGCTGAAACGTGGGAACTGCATTACACGCCGGAATCAAAACAACAGAGTATGGTGTGGAAACATCCGCAGTCTCCTGTGAAAAAGAAATTCCGTACTGCGCCATCTGTTCACAAAGTGATGTTAACGGTATTCTGGGATTGCCGTGGACCGCTTGTGCTGGATTTCATGCCGCGAGGTGCCACATACAGATATTGCTCCACAGTCACTTCTGAGGGCTGCGATTAGAAAGAAGCGCCGCGGAATTCTCGATGTTGACAACGTGGTCATCCTCCATGACAATGTGAGTCCACATGTGGCAAACAAGACCGTCGGCAAGCTAAGGAACTTTCGATGGGAATTTCTAGAGCATCCACCATACAGTCCGGATCTTTCCCCTAGTGATTTCCATCTTTTCAGTCCGCTGAAGAAGTTCCTGGCAGGACAGCGATTCACTTGCGAGGACGAAGTCAAGGCAACAGTGCGACAGTGGTTCCGTAGTCAGACGGCCGACTTCTACCCGCAGCGGCGTTGCAAAATTAGTGTTGCGTTGGGAAATATGTCTGAACCGGCACTGGGACTATCTGGAAAAATAGTGAAAGGTATAACGATTAATATCTACATATGCAGTTGGTTGTATATATATATATATATATATATATACATATATCTTATGTTACCCCCCCCAAAAAATAGGGGCAAAGACTTTTTGATTTGCCCTCATACAAACATAAGTATATTGTTGTTCAGGCATTTCTTAATTTTAATTAGTTTAAGAGAGAAACACGTTATTTGATTTTTCAATTTTTAAGTATGAGTTATGGAAAATAATTTCAGTTGAATTATTTAATATGTTTTATCTAGAGCACGTTAATTTTTAAATCCGCAGGTCTCGAAGCTCTCTTGAAAATTTCAAGCTAATAAGCTATAAACTGTGGTCGAAGGAGCATTTTGAACAAAACACTTAAAAAAGAATTGAGAAAAATAGAGTTTATTAAAGTTCAACGGATGCTTTACACAAACGGTAGAGGAACAATTAAATAGCGATCTGCGGCTTTAAAATTGTTTATATTAAAACAATTATGTAACATGAAAGTATACGTTATAAGTATAATAAAATGCATAACAGTTCTAAAAAGTTTATATATTTTGCCATATTTTACAGTACATGGGCTTAAAGGAGGAAAAATTCTAATTTTTAATCTACAGAAAGAACCATTTATATTAATTTTTATATGTTCTGGCGTTTTTCAATACTTTTATAATTTTTTGAAAAGTGCCCTAATTTATCAATGTTTCATATGTGGTGTTTAGAAAATTACTTTATATGCATTTAGTAGAGCAAATTATTTGGATGATACCTGGAATTTTGATGAAAATTGGTTTTGATTTGATAAAAGAATGAAACGACTAAGTCAATAATTATTATCAACGTTTTTATACTGAACTTCATTAACGACTCAGTTTTTAATTCATGAATTTATTTCTTATTTAGTTACTACAGCATGTCGGCAATATTGACAGGTAATTATATAAAAAGTTCTTCTATATCAAACGATTTTATGACACCACAGATGAAAAAATCGAACATTTTCAAATAAATATAAAGCCAATAAAATAGAGATCTGAAAAGACCCCAGAACTTGCATATTCTTATTACCTGTGTTCTTCCCATTAGTTTGGCTGCTAATTCTGTTAAGTGGAGACAGATTCTTTAAGGTGTGGCTATAGGACTTTGCACATGTCAAAATTTTCACACACAATGGTGGTTTTATTCATGTGTTTTGGCATTTAAATTCTACATATTAAAAGTTATCAGAAGTTGAATCAAGGGAGGGATATTTTGTTTCCACGTAGAGGTAAGGATGATTCAACGGAGGGGAACAGCTCGCGAGCTGCGACCTGTACAGGTCTATTGTGGCTACCACAGGAGGCTACAGGTTATAGGCACATAGGCCAAGAGACGCGCGGGAGTCCCCACCAATCAAGCAGCTTTCTGGTGTCCACAGTGTCCCTCTGGTGTCCCTCTTTTTATTGAACAAGCTCCGCACCATCTGTCCGGCACCGCTATACACCGCGAAACCTAGAAGCACACTTAAAAGATGAAAACGGAATGAAAAGGAAGCGATGGAAAGGAAATCGCGTTAGAGATGAAACCATCCAGCATTCGCCTGCCCCCGGAGCAACCACGAAAAACCAATGGGACAGAGTGGACGGTCACCATGAATTGAACCCGAGACCACCTTAATGCGAGTTGAGTAATTACATTCAAATAGCTGGATTCAATTTACTTGGATATTGAATACATAAAATAAGATAATTCTTAGTGTATCACCAACTTAATTTTATTTGAGACAACACAAACTTACCCCCTAGGACTTCCAAGCTTTAAATATGAAGGAAGCATAATTTGCGGATGATTATCACGACCTCGGATACTATAATTACATGAGGCAGTGAGTTTTTAAATGGTAATCGTCAATGTCGTGCTGAGTTGATATAAGCGAAATAAATAAATAAATAATAATAACAATATTGAAGTGCTTGAAAAGATGTTTGCATATCCTGGCTCTGCATGAGGCTAATGTAACGTTCAAGCCACTTAGAGAAATGTCCGCCAAGTAACAATAGAAGATCAGAGGTAGAGATAAAGTACCCCTTCCTTACGGCGGGACGCCAGCACGGGGAAAGAGACATTACTGCTTGGACTTTGCAAAGCCATATGCTCATTGCGTTCGTTAAGCATTACACTTCCTGCTTAATATGTACATCTTAATCGACTCTGCTGCACATAATGGTAATTGTAATAAAGTTTTAGTGTTACGATTAGTATCCGAGCAGCTAAGTGGACTTAAGGTTTCTGTGTTACGGCCATTGGAGTTTGCCATTAACAGTTAACTTTCGGTTGCAAAACGATAAGTACGCCACCTTCCGGTCTCTGATGTAGTTGCAACTGAAAACTCTCAAATAAGCCTTGATCAGTGGCGTAGCACCAACTCTGTACCTCATCCATTATGTCTGCTTTATAGTTACTGCCTAAATAGCAGTTAACTGCGTATTAGCACATCCAACTTTCGTAGTTGTCACTAAAGTTAGTGAATTCATTTCCTCTCTTAGTGGCTTTCTGAGTGTGTTCCAAGAGAGAGGATTGGCCGTTGTGGATCATTTACTTGAGCTTCCAGATCAACAATCAGCACTATTAGCTTACTTTACTATGTGTGAGCGAGGCATCGCGAGCTAAATCCCTGATGGTGCAATCAGCCGTAGCCTTTACCACTACTTCTGTGTTTGTTATTAACTCGAGTTATTTTTACACCAAGTAAGAAGATAGTTTATTGATTTGTACAAACCAGTTATTCAAATCGGTTACCGAAGAAGAGGAATATCTCTTAGCAAGAATTTCATCAATTCTTAAGATACCTCCCAAGTTTCAGCATTCATTTCTGGATTATATTGAGAAAGGTAACAAATTTCTTGAAATTCTTGATTGAAATATCTCGGGAATGACCGGTAGTTTCAAGCAATCGGTCATACCTTTCTCCATAAGGGCAGATACTTCACAACCAATCCAATTCCATTCCTCTTACTGGTCAGTATCAACATCGTGAAATAGCTTCGTTACTCGTTTTCTCCCTTCATTTCACTAGCTCCATTGTCATCCATAGCTAAATTTCAAATTATCTAGCTTTTCTTTACCTCGTGCAGCATGAAAGACTCTATATTGTGCATTTTCATACGCCATACAAAGCCAAAACGTCTTCTTTAATTCTTTCCTCAAGGCTCCACAGAAGATAGTGCATTTTGCTATGAAGCTGTACACTTGCTTCACTAATCATATTAAATTAGTAGGTGTATCTCCGTGCTTTTCTCCCGATAAGATTCTTTTTTTCATTTATCTTTATCCGTTATTCCTCACCACTAGCGCTACCACATTTACTACAGCAGCATGCTATCATGGATCTTTCCCCCCCTTTTACATTTAGTGTCATATAACAAATTTTAATTACCATTTCTAGATGAAAGCAACCGTAATGCGCTTTGACATTGGGAATTATACTGCGGTTTGGGGGATGGAATTATATGCACCACTACTCTGTGTTTAGCAGCACGAAGATAAAGACTTCACTGGTGACAGGTTTGGTTCCAAAATCCCAAGTCAGTCTTAGGGCTTTGTGTAAATGTTAGCCTCTCTATTCGAGGCCAGGTAGATTGCTGATGTTTTAGTTTGCTGATCGCTGTGATGTTATGGACAATGAGGAATCCTATCAGCTGGCCAAAGTAACAGCTAATGCGTACTTTATTGAGTTATTCTTGTATGCAACTTCAGTGTCTTTGAGAAGGCCAGGAAGAAACAGTTAATCTTTGGAAGAACTTCCATACCTTCCCCTGGACAAACGTCTAGCAAAGTTATCTCGAGCACACCAAACTAAGTCGTGGTGGCAAGGGATTACAGACAAGTCAGGAAAGCTACTGAGTTATTCACTGGATAAAGGCCCGTCAGGAAACATCTCCAGCTCTTTGATCTTGATTCTTCTAACCATCTGCGTGGACAGCCATTAGAGACAACTGATTGTCTGATGTTAGAGTTTGAAATTGTTGGAGGATACATGAACTCGATTCCCAGTGGGACACTGCAGCCTTATAGCAAACATGTTGGAACAACTTGAAGCAACGATCTGTAACTATGAAGGCAAATGAGGCACACAAAGTGATGAGGCGCCTTTGTCTTCTAGTAGTCCCTGTAGGATTTTGGCTTCAGCAAATAGAACAGCATCCTTGAAAGAGCTTGATAGACCTGGTTCATTGCTGTTAGCTCTATTTAGTGGACACCGAAGATAATTCTGAGAGCTTCTAGCCGCTCTTAAAAAGGATATCTTTCTTACTGTATTATTTGTAGGTTCATTTTACTTGTAATGCTAACCACCACCACCGCTGTCGCCGCCGTCGTCGTCATCACCATCATGAATAAGGAAGCTGTTTTAATCCGGCTTCATGTTTGTTTTCTTCTGCTTATTGGCCTTCCGACGTTTCTATGGGATTACCAACTAGTTCATTCATTCATTCATTCATTATCTGTTTACCCTCCTTTTATGTAGGACTTACACCCCCCAAGACTTACAGGCGGGTGCCTGGGGTCAGAGGCCCGTCGAGGAGCAGACACTCATGGATCAGACAGAATATCCAGGATGGGTGATCAGTCCGATGCCTGGTATGGGATGAAGGAAGTAGATGAAACGAAATGTTGGTGAAATGGATGAAAGGAAAGGTGATGATGGAGCAGTTGGTGGAATGAATGGCGGGGGAAACCGGAGAACCCGGAGAAAACCCGCCCAGACGCCGCTTCGTTACCAACTAGTTGATACTCTTAATATAGTTTTGAGAAATGGCTCTTGACCATTTTGTAAACACTTTCTTGCTTCCACCTGCTTGCGTGGTAATTTATTGCTTTCCGTTTATGCTAAAAAAAATTTCTTATGTCTTCATTTTTTATTTTGTTCTTTATTGTAAATTATCTGCAATTTCTCTTAAGTATATCATTCCAGAGTTTTTTTTATTCTAATTCTTTGAGATTATAGTTTGTGTTTCACCTTACACATTATTTGGTAAACGTTCAGGTTGGTTTACATTCTTGCTGTGCTCTTTAACTATCTCGTCCTAAGAATATACTGAAAATTGTTTGCTTTATTATGTTAATCTTCGTTTTAATTATAGGTTATGTTACATACTAACCAATTTAAATTCTTTATGTTTCTAAAATATAATGTTTGTTGATCAAACTGCCATTCATAAACCTCCATTGTTTTTAACTGTAATAGATGTATTCCTTGAAGCTATATATATAATTGACTATTTTCCTATGATCGTTACACTTCAAAATGACCTAGGGCGTGGCTGAATTTATCGTAATTGTGGGAAGTGAATTTTTTTATTGCACATACAAGTATAGCAATCAGGTTTCGATAGGAAAACACGACTGCATATTTTCGATGCACCGAAAATCGCATTACGAATTAAAGGATCGATAATCGATAGTTTAATTAATCAGAAACCAATAATCCAATTTACATTAAATCTTTGAAAATCATATGATTCATCAGAAGTTTATGCTGGTTTTATAGAAAGAAGTAACAAAAATTTAATTATGTGATAGTAAAGTTAATATAACGTGGAAAATATTGAACAAAATTCTGAATTACGGCTTATAGTTGACTATATTAAATGATTGTTTTATGCATAATCATGCATCTTAGAAGGATTATTTGCATGTTTCCCGTTTCAAAATCGTGCCATCTTGTGTTTAAATAAACTTGGAAGCATTACTACATAAGTTATTAGTTTAATTGCAAACAGTTAAGCGGTACTTGTGGTACAATAGTGTAAAAACGGGCACGCGTGTATACGAGTATGTGCTGCTTTTTATAAATTTCTGTAGCGCAAGAAGCTAATTCTATTTTTTTTATTTATTTGTAAAGAATACTCTGTCTTTTATTTCGCATGAGTCGATGGTTAAAGCTAAGAGGCAATACTTTCTATTCACTTCTGTTTCTTTAAGAGTTTTAAGTTCTACTGTTATGATATTTTGAACGCATACACCCTAACAAGGTTTCCCCCTATTTACGAATTTAAATTTGCTGGTGCTAGTGATTTGGTTACTAAATAATAGCGATCTCATCCTATAACTATGGAGTATTATCTTTCTCTCATATAGGTATAAAAATTTAAATTTAAAAAAATTAAATTGACCCTAAAATGACCATCACAACGTCCTCCAAATACAATACGACTAGTAGCATTTACTTTCCGTCATAATATTGAGCAACTTTTATTCAAAATATTTCTTTCTACAACTTTTAGTCTTGCAGCTATTGTACAGTCTCAGCTAAAATGCTCCATCATGTGTGTATGTGATTATATATACATATATATAATTTTAGAACGTTTTGATTTATATTGCTTGGTATAAAACTTTTTCTTTTTTGAATCTATCAGTTTTCCTAGTGGGAAAAAATGTGCTTCTCCGTATTTATTCTCTGATTACAAAAGAAAGAATACTTGAACATACCAGCGGTTTATTTAAAGAAAGAAAACAAAAGTCACAAAAAGTTATGGATGTTTCAAAATTCTGGGAAAGAAAATGCGACTTCATACAAACAAGTTTTTTACAGCATCAGAGTAACCATTTATAGAGTAGTTGTGATATCACATACAACCTGATGCTGCAGAAAACTTGTTTGTGTGCGGGAATATACTTAAGATTTTTATTTCAAACTATGAAAGTAAGAAACGCATTTTACGTGTCACTGGGTGGACAGAAGTTCAAAGCTTTTAAAAGCAGAAATTCCATTCAATGGCATATAGCAGTGTTGGTTGTTTATAGATAGTGGTGAGCATGGGAAAAACAATTCTGTGTACTGCAGTTTGCTGGAAATTCATTATTAAAGTGCAACAATTCGCTTCTATAATAGATTCGATAACAGCTACCTCATCATAAACACATTTATAGTAATTGGAATAAACAGTTTGATATCCAGGAACAAACATTTTTAATTCTTTTTCTTGTAGGAAGTGACTATGGTTTCGACAACCGTGACTTTATTAAATGCATACAGCTATAACGTCCATAAAATTAGAAAGATAAAGAAGGCATCTTTGGTTTCAAATTATTGAAGTTACTACAAAGTACATAATGCATGGATAATTGACCGTACATGCATATTTATGATACAAGTTAATGGTGACAAAAAGAAACAAAAATAGAGATAAATTCCTTCACGGTCTTTGGCTAGAAAATTTCCCATGTTTTGCCAGTTCGTCTGGTCATCCAGTAGATCCCAACATGCCAATCTCCTAGCAGAACTTTAGAATTTTTCTGTGAGTTTGATTATTCGCTGGTTCTCCCACTGCGAGCCTCCGTCCAAATATGCACCCAGTCTTCATCCAGACAACAGAATGGCCGGAATCATTTAGTTTAGTCATTTTCTGTGTCCTCTAGCTCCCACTCCCGATCTTTCCTTTCTACCTATGTTAAGTACATGTGTCTCTTTATCCCAATTCAATTTTATTTCATATGCTAGATTTAGAGAAGATTGAATTTTACAATCTGATTGTATTTCTTGTTGGCTGATGTCTGTTAGTTTTCTTCTGGCACCTTTTCATATATTTTTACTTTCTCTACTACGTCTAGTAAGTAGGGGAAGTATTGCATTCCACCCAAAAATTCGATACCGAAATTTCACCGAAAATACATGTTTTGAGACCTCCTGAATCCAAAAAAAGCATTTTGGAAACATGTCCGTGTGTGTGTCTGTGTGTGTGTGTCTCTGTGTGTGTCTATGTGTCTGTGAACAGCATAACTCAAAAACGAACAGTCGGATAAGCACCAAACTTGGTATTTAGGTTCAGTATCTTCTAGTGATGCGACACGAAGGTTTTCAAGAAAATCCCCCCACCCCAGACTACCCTTTACATGGAAGATTTTTCGAAAATTTTTATTTTCTCAAAAATGGCTCTAACGATTTTGATGAAAATATCATATGTTTAAGAAAATGTTATGAGAAATGAAATTTATATCTCGAATTTTCTGGGAATGTCTCCAAAAGCATTCTTCATTGTGAACGACTTTTGCATAACTGGTAAACCATAAGAGATAGACAAACTTTTACTACACCAAAAATGTAGATCGCGTTAAAATACACAACTTATGTCATATACATTTCTTTTGTTGAGTGAACCGTTTTCGAGATATTGCTTGTTATTTCCTTAAATTTTCCAATACTTATACTTTTTCTCAAATTCCTTATTCATTTTTTTATGTCCTGGACATGCAAAGAGAATGGAATGCGCCACATAGCAACCAGCGTTAAAATATTTGACTATCGCTTAAAAGCTACCATATTTCCCTTGCATCTACAAGAAAATTAGCAATAAGATTGACATCTCGATAAACATGAAGCATATGGAGAATAGGCGTTTGTAAAATTAGATTGTACAAGAGTAGAGAAAGTCATGTGAGTGTAACACATCAGATTTTTTTATGTCCTGGACATGCAAAGAGAATGGAATGCGCCACATAGCAACCAGCGATAAAATATTTGACTATCGCTTAAAAGCTACCATATTCCCCTTGCATCTACAAGAAAATTACCAATAAGATTGACATCTCGATATCTCGATTAACATGAAGCATATGGAGAATAGGCGTTTGTAAAAATAGTTTGTACAAGAGTAGAGAAAGTCATGTGAGTGTAACACATCAGATTTTTGTCCTTTATTTCACCTCTTGCCCATGCTTTTTCTCTTCAAACGTCTTACCAAATAAGCTGATCAAAACGTAGGAGGCAGGTTTTCTCGCTGGTATTTATAACATTCGGATTTTAGTTTGGAATTGTCTCTCTATATCAGCCTCAGCCAATACTTCACTGCTCTTAGTTTATAGCGTACTGTCTTTTCATAACATCTATCCTCCCTCTTTACCCCAGAATTTGATGTGCCTTGTGAAACTCCAGGAATTCTCTTCCAAAATGCTAGTGGCGTTTTATTTACATGTTCTGGTCTTTCCCATTCCCAAATTTCACTTCCGTATAACAAAATCGGCCTAATCATAGAGTTATACATATTTTCTAGTGTTGTCTAGTATTGACAGGTATGCGTGTTAGAGTTGGTAGAAGTTCATTTAACTGCCCTCGTGCTTAGGGCACTGAAATATGGAAAATCATACAAACATTTCAGCTTGTTTTATTAATAGATGTCCCAGGATCTTTTGCTGCTTCCTAACGTTACCATTCTTGCACAACTCCTAGAATTCATACACTCAAAATTACTATACAGCAAGTAGCTTTTACAGTTAATAATAGGAGCTTAATTTTAACTTATACCTTTTTCTGAAAGCCAGTGTTAGAATTTTTATTGCCTATTACAGACGCAGCCATTTAAATGTCTCTGCATGTAGTCATAATCAATACCTTCAAGTTTACCCTTCTGAATTAATATATTACAAATCAATTATAATTACCTAACATTTTATGCAAATTTTTCTCTCGACATTGTAAAGTTATTCAAACAAGATTATAAACAGATTAATCCAACCACTTTGTCAAATTACGAGTTTTCAATAAACTGTAAAAAAATGCAGCACTTTGAAGAAAAGTTATAGCAAAAACCTTCACTTAGTAATGACATACGAATTTTATATCTGTTTTCGTGATACAATTTAACATCTTATGCGCTAATATAAAGCAATACATGTTCAATTCATCACAGGTTAGGAAACTACTGTCTTTAAACGCCAGCGAATTTCCATATACGTACAATTAACGAAAGATTGTGAAAAAAAGCTCATATTTAGAGCGCAAATGAAATTGAGCTGTTGCCATATCATAGTATCCTTGAACTTTTTTGTATCGAATAACGCGCGGAACCTGTTTTAATATTTCACAATTTATTATGTATAAAAAGCTAAAAAGCGCTCCTTCGTTTTGATTAACGATATATGTTGCTTTGATGCAAGAACTTAGACTGAACAATCGGTACAATCAAAGTTAACTTAATTTTACCGGGTAATGTACTCCTATAAAGAAAACTCAACACTCCATATGCCAATATAGCCTTATGAATATGTACTGTTCCCCAATATTTTTTTAATCCTCAACTTATTTTACTTACTAATCATCAGCAACAAATTAGTACTATGGAAGAAGTCAGGCATACAAGTCAAAACACCATGTTAAAGTCAACATCAAAATATACCTAAATATTATAAAATGGGTTAAAAATAAGTATATTGTTCATTACACTCTTAAATCCAAGTACCCTACAGAATAGACAGCTAAGGTAATCTGTTGAACATGTCAGTAGCTAAATTACAATCTTTACTCTTAGTCAATAAATTATAATTATAAGTGTTGAATACGGATAAATCTGGTGTCTGCTTTTGTTATTTTCAAAATAAGTTTTTTATCTTATACAAACTGTTTAAAATATATTGATTAACAGCAGTCCATACTTTTTTGAACAAATATTGGCTTACAACGGGCACCATGTGTTGAGTTTGCTATTATACGAAGTACCTTTTTCTGTAAAATTAATATTTTGTCAACTCCACTTTCATTACCCCAGATATGAATACCATAAATCAAAATACTGTAAAAAAGCATAATATGATTGCTTTAAGTACACTTTAGATATGATTGATTTCAACTGACGCAGCAACAAATTCAGTTGCTAATAAATGTATAAAACACACGATATTTGCAGAGAGGGTTCGAAGTAATGTAAAACCCTACTTAAAACCTTGCCCATCCCAGTAAGTGGATATAAAAAGCGCATAGTTAAGGAAAGGCACATGCTTTCATCGCATTAATGTAGATAAAAGTGTTTTAGTAGAGCACGTTTACCCTTGGCTGCTCTTTTGTGGCGTTCGACCAGTTTTCGAATGACTAGTCCGTATATCAAATGTTTGATGTGCTTTTGTTTCTTGTCTTTTCACGTTGTCGCTAGCATCGAGCGCGTCGTCCTTGCTTTGTTTCAACAAAAATGTCCGTTAACATTGTTATTCCCCATCTGCAGTCCCATGTGACGTCATGCATGCTTCTCGTTTTAAAGCGATATGTGCCTGTTTTATTTTATTTTGTCCTTTGAGAACAGCTGTAACACATTCCGTTGTTGTAAATTTTGTTATTTCTCTTCCCGTCAACTCAGATTCCGCTAATGAGAAGTTGACCATTGTTATTTGCCTTCCGTTTTAAATTTATAAGGACGAGGGATGTAATTATGTCTGCGCATAAACAAATATTCAACGACACAGGTTTGCTGCATGAGCACTTTTCTGGGCCAGGTGGACGATATGGTCTTAAATTATGCTGTACATTGTACATCTAGAAGCAGATTCTGCAGCAGGCATATTTATACAGGGTGTTGGAAGTATGGACACCTCCCGTGCTGCTGCGGTAGCAATACTGGGAAGTCATCCAGTTCGAGTTTTAAAACTTGGACCAGAATAAGAAGTAACAGCCAAGAAGAGTCGTTTTCCGGCACGACCAAGTATAAAACACTACATATTTTTAACTAGTTGGCTTATCGATCGTTATACGGTTAATAGTTACTGTACCATTTACCTTCCCCTCTTTTTGAAATCATTATACAGAGTGATTTATGAAGAACTGATACATTTCTTTCTTTAATTGTTTCAAAACGAGTTATGCTAGCGACAACTTATTATACCTGAAATGCAGAGGAACTTTGGGAGATTATTTACCTCTATAGCAAATTTGAAAATGTTCTCCATCCTGCATAAGGCACAACTCAACACTTCGTTCCATGTTACTGACCACTCGTTGGAGGACTCTGTTGTCAATAGCTTGAATCTTCTGTTTAATGTTGTGCTTCGGATCGTCCAATGTCTGGGGACGTGTGGCATAAACCCTGTATTTTAAGTAACCACATAGAAAGAAGTGCGGCGATGTCGAATCCGGAGATCTCGGTGGCCTCAGGTTCCTTGAAATTATCCGGTCGTCAAAGAAACTTGCAATTAGTGCCATGGATTCATTTGATGCATGGTTGTAGCGCCGTCCTGCTGAAACTATCATTGACTCAGCTCTACATCGTCTAGTTGCTCAGCAAACTCCATGAAAATCCGTCGGTACTGTGCAGTGTTCACATTGTTTTAGAACAAAATTCGTCCCACTATTCTCTGTGCGGATATTGCGCACCGAACTCCGATTTTAACCAGGTGCATGGGTGCTTCATGAATAACATGTGGATTTTCGCTGGCCCAATAACGTGAGTTATTTGAGTTCACACAGCCGGATAAATGGAACCATGCTTAAGCTGTGAACCATGTGATGGGCAATATGGCAGGATTTTGCACACTAAACGCCTGAAACCAACGACAATAATTTAGTCGTCTATCCTTATCTGGTTCCTGTAACTGATGTACCTACAACCGTAATCCTATACGACTTTAGGCCTGCACTTTTCACAGCTCTCTGACACATTGAGTAGCTGAGAAACGCCTTAATGATTTTTTGGGTGACTGATCCAGTCGTGCTCTTACGTCAACAACAACCGTGGGAAGCCTAGATGAACGAGTTTTTGCCTTTTTCGCTCACCAGAGATCCAGTTGTTTCCAAACTGTTTAAGTCCCAGTATGGTGTTTTTGGGGGAGGATTCCGAACACCAAATTGTCTCTGGTATGGTCTTTGAGTAGCTGTAATTGAATTCGTAATCCAGTAATGCTTTACAAGGAAGATTGTTCATTTAATGTGTACTCCACTTTTACGTTGACTAGAACAAAATCTCAAAAACAGTTGCCGTTAATAAAACTAACAATTACGAATAAAACATGAACATCTGCGCATCTAGTGACAGGCAATCGAAACTCCAGAACATTCTGCTTAATTTGGTGCTAAAATTGGGGCACTGAGTGAATTTCAAACAGAATAATTAAAGAAAAATGTGTTAGTTCTTCATAAATAAGCCTGTACAATGAGCTAAAGGGTTTTTATAGTGAATTCTCTCCTTTAACTCTAATAATTGTAATTTCATCCAGTGCCGCGTATTCCAAATAAAAGGTGAAAAATTGCCCGATGTTCACGCAAAAGAATGTGAAACATCGGCGGAAAGGCTGACTTAATCTCTCCCCGACAGTCTTTCAAGTTCTGGAAATACTGCTTAGAGTATAAGTACCTTTTGGCGGTGGAAGAATCCTCAATCGGAATGGCGAAGTAGGCTTTTGAATAATTATAGTAGGTTAAATTTTAAACGTAGTGCCTTCTTTTTGGTCCCATGGTTATTTAATATAATAAAATATTTAATTCTAACATAATTCAAAACCCTTAATACGTACATACAACAAAATATGATTCCGCACTCTCAGGCCACCAAGTTAAACGCTTTGGACCACCGAGAAAAATAATCCTCTCGGTTAATATGAAATACCGATTCAGTGATTTCTATCGTTAGCAGTTTTTCTCTTTATGTAGATATTTAACATGCACTGCTGAAAAATTTGATTACAACATAAATACAAAGGAAATGAAGCCAATCTTTCTTATATGGAGGTTATTAAAGGTTTAGGCATACAAAAACGTCGGTGCATACATCTATAGAATTACAATAAAAGTTAATAGAGTTTCAACACATACTCATTTGCAGTAGATGGCAATTAAAGAAACAAATACAACACAGGATCTATTGTCGCTTTTTAAACTCTGTCTTGCGTTTATTGAAGCGTTGTATCAAGGCATCTGTGTATATTCCTTGCAATAAAATGTAACCGGTTTTTGTTTTATACTCTATTACACTACCGCTAAAACGTTTTGAAACACACCTCGTTTTTAGGATTTATTGAAACAATGGAATAAAAAATACATAACTTGTAGTCACAACAGTATATTTAATGAAAATCAGCAATACATGTTAGATTTTGCTTTCTACAAAGTAACCTCCCCTTGCTTTAATTACAGCTTCGCAAACTCTGGGCATTCTTTCTATTAAGTGCACCAGTGTATCTTCAGAAATATCCCTCCATATGTTTCGCACATGACTCCACAATACATTTACATTAGTGGGTTGTTTCTTTCTTACCTCTCTGTCCACATGATCCCAAAGTAGTTCAATAGGATTGCAGTCAGGACTTTGAGGGGGCCAAACCATGTTCTTCAAGACTTGTGTCTCTTCCAATCGTTCAACGTATCTTCTACAGAGTATAGATGTATGCTTGGGATCATTGTCCTGCTGAAGAATGAACCCCTTGCCAATTAACCGCATCCCAGATGGTTTGGCATGGCGTTGGAGAATATTGTGATAATGCTCCTTCTTCATAATTCCTTCTATTTTCACAATATCGCATGTCCTATTGCCACCGAAACAACCCCATACCAGCACCGAACCACTTCCGTGCTTGACTGTAGGGGATATACACTGAGGTGCCATGCGTTCACCTTTTGCACGTCGAACAAACTGGCGTAGTTTTGAGCCAAATAGTTCAAACTTATATTCATCAGCAAATAATACTTTTTTTCACTGATCAACAGTCCAGCTTACATGTCGCTTGGCCCATTGTATCTTTTCCGTTTATTGACAGTTCTCAATAGGGGTTTCTTTGCCGCAATGCAACCTTTCAGATGTACATCCTGAAGTCGTCTCTTTACTGTAGAAACACTCACAGATTCATCCCTCCACTGGTTCAGTTCTGCTGTCAGCATGGGTGCTGTATTGAAACGAGTACGTTTGCTGGTCATTATTAATTGTTTATCCTCACTTTTCGAGGTCACCTTAGGCCTCCCCCTTTCGATAACGATCCTTATTGCTATTTTTAGTTACATACCTCTTTACAGTGTAATGGACACTTCCCAAGGAAACGTGTTCTTGTGTGGCAATTTGACACATGGTGTGGCCTGCTTTATGTAAGCTGACTATTGCAGCACGTTTTGCTGCTGAAAGCTCCCTTCTTTTACCCATTTCAGACTTTTCAACTGACAATAACAATGTGTACCATTCACCTGTTTATGAAGTACTGAAGTGCTTTTCGCAGCCAATACCTATGTACAGATGTCTGTGAACGACATCTAGGGAATCACAGACATACTATGACATCCAAAACAACATTAGGGTAATTGTTCCCATAATTAAGGGTCAACAAATGCTACATTTTCAAAATGCACGTAATTGACAAACAAAACGTAGCGTAGTAAATTTAAATTGTCTCCATGGATTTCTGCCATTTATAATATGACATTGGCTTTGTTTGGCGTTATACACTTGTTAATTGCAGCAAAACTGGCTGTTCAAAAACTTTTGAGCGGTAGTGTATAAGCAACTATGATACTTATATTCTGGGAGTAAAAACAAATTGTTTTTTTCTACTCTATGGCATTCTCAACTAAAAGCCAAAACTGCCATCGGAAGCATGGTCATTTATAACTTCAAATGTGTTCGTATTCAAGTAAAAGGGCTTTAAAAAATCTTTTTAATATTTAGTAATTTATGAAATAAAACTAGAAGGTGCTTTATAGCCCATGTCCGTCGGAACGAATTGGGCTTTTCGGTGGTGAAAAATTATCAAAGTCGGTTGAGTGGTTTTTGAGATTACCCTACTTACACAAACACACACACAATTTTCTCTCTTTATAATATTCGTATAGAGTATATACATTCCACAAAGTTAATGTTTAAATTATTCAGTCAGATATAGCTACGCGATAGGGATAAGGTAGTTCAGATCCCGAAAATTGCACTTAAGCACACCTACTGCCCTTTGCTTATGATGCCCTGTATGGCAGGAGGTAGAACATGCAACAATAATGCGGTTGGGCTTGACCCACCTTGTGCTGTTACACCAACAGTTTAGGTTAATACAAAAGCACTTAATACAAAGATGGTTTCCTGCTACGGGCTAGTTAAATACAAAATGCAAAAACATTCACTTCTCAAAATGTTTCAGAATGTTCTCGAATGCACATATAGCGTTTGAACATACTGTTCCTGTTTTGAGTGCTGCACTGAAATCGATACTTGTTCTCCGATTCAATGATAAGTGAACACGTATGCACATTTAATACTGCAGTAATTTCATTATCTCTTTTTCGTTTTGAGTTCTTATATTTAAGCTGTGCATTCACATTTTTCTTCTCTTATAAAAATAACTAAAGTAATAAAACGTTGCAAACAGGTCACATACGCCACACTTAAAATCTTCAATCCCTTACATAACTATGTTTAATGGATGAAGTATAACGTTTAAGTTTAAATATTTCAAAACAGTTTTGAAATAATTGAGTAAAAGCAATATTTTCGCATTAGAATTTCCTTACTATTTTGAATTGTTAAAGTATAATACTTCAATATGTACTTCATATTAATTCTGATATCCGGAAAACATTATGAAAATAATAATAATAATAATAATAATAATAATAATAATAATAATAATAATCATCATCACAACCACCACAATACAGACAATAATAAGATTAATAATAATAATCATAATCATAATAATAGTGATGGTGATAGTGATAGTGGAATATGTCTGGGATTATTCTCTTAGACACATAGTTTAAGAACAGGTTTAAGGGTAGAATTTAAAGATAGGTTTAACATTAAGGTTTAACGTTTGCTTACTGCTCTAAAAGAGAACTCTAAAACGAACTCACCTCCTTTGTCTAAATATTTAATGTGGCTTTAAATATCCCAGTTCTGCAGATCCAGTGAATGAAATTGGAGGAATATTGTACATAACTAAGCTGAGAGTTACCCGATATTTGTTTACGAAATAATAGGAAAACACAGAAAACGTTTTACTTCAGGTAACTGAACCCAATCAAAATTTCAAACCTGGTCCTCCGGGTTAGGAAGCATACATAAACTATGTGGTAGTAGTCCAACACATTATTGGCACGGTCTAATTCAGAATTTTGCCCGATGAATATGTGCGACATATTAGAACCTCTGTGACGTAGATTACAGTAGAAAAAATTGATTGCAGTTCGGTATATAAATCAGTTTACTGCTGTTTATTGGGCTACATACACAGACATTGTTGTAACATTAAAGCGCTACATAATGCGCACTGTATTAATGTCGAAAATTACAATCTCAGCTATCACTAACTTCACATTTCCTCTTGCGGTACCTAATCTGCATCTCTCTCCCCACATCTCTCTGTGCTGGAGAGCCAGAGAGCCGTGTTCGTAGAACATTCATTTGGCTGATACTGATCCAATCTTTTTGCGCTTCAAAAGTTATATCAGTATCAAGAGTATCCTTAAAAGCAGTACTCATGTCAATAAGAAAATTTGAACACGAGAAGCTTGTGTAGCTATCTCTCCATACATGTTAGAAGTTAGAAACAATTTTAAAAAGTGTTTCTCAATATTTAAATATTTATAAAGCTTATTTTATGTTTGGTTTATTAATAGGTAACTTTTAAGTAAAAGATATAGTTTTTATGCATTATAACTTTCTCAGGACTTAAATTTTGAAATCTTGCTTAAATTCTTGAGGAATAACCAAATATTTAAGATTACACCATCATTTTATTCAAAACTCTCGATTAAAAACCCGGCATCCCTTATATGGAAGCGCACAAGTTTTTGCCCATGTGTTATTATATAGGATCCTTCCTATCTAAGTTTGCAAAAATGAATACTTGGCTTTAATTGATCCATTTTAATGATATTGATTTGTAAAAGATAATATTACGAGCCATTCACTAAAACTAGCAAAACTCGTAGCCCCGCTCGCGATAACAGCCGAGACTCGTCTCTGATTTTTTCTAGTTTGCTCTCCTTCTACCCCACTCTGTCTATCTCCCACATTTTATTTCTCTCCCCCCCCTTGACGCACCTTTCCACTCTCGCTGCTGTTTCTATGCTACGTACACGGTATGTAATGTTTCGAAAACAGGAAAGAAAAGTTTTTAGAAAGTGTTTAATACAATATATAATACAAATAAAATCTTTAGTAGTACACTAATGTGGGTCTGTTATGTTTGTTACGCGTGAAACCGTACTACTCTCGACTATTTTACATTGAAAAAGTAATTTACAGACATGCATGTACACTAACAAAAGTGTGAAAATTTTGATTTTTTGCCTAAAGGAAAACTGTTATACCTACATTTTATCTACGAATATTATCTAAAATCGAAAATTATCAAAGAAATGTCGATTACAATTTTATTATATGTATCGATTTGTAACGAAAGTGTTTAATTCTCGAATTGAATTACTCTAAAATATAATAATGTATATATAAAAATAATAAATTACTCCTCTCTAAAAGCAAAGCCTCTATTCCAAAACATGCATTTTATATCTATTATTTCTCCCCAAAATATGTGTTAAAGTAACAGAACTTACAGTACACAAACACCATCATTTATTCTTTCATCTGTTTTACAAATTATTCTCAAAAACGTATGTTTCTATTTCATGTTAATCAAAATAAATTATTACAGAAGTGGTTCAATTTACATACTATGTTGTAGATACATAGAGGAATATAGAATTCTGAAGCAATAGTAACATATTTTAAAAGTCAGCAGCTATATTAGCTATAATTTACATGACTACACAATAAAAAGGAATGGTGACTAAATACTTCAAAGCACATATTTCTTTAAATGTTGAGGAATCAGAATAATGGTGAATATCTGGGAAAAGTGTAATACCATAAGAATTTTTATTTAACAGAAGTTTTATATTTAAGGAGATCTAGATTTCCTATAATACGCTTTTGTTTACATCTTTGGGTTTATCCGCTACAAAAATTATATCAGATTCAAATAATTAATTTGCTGTACAGAGAGAATTCAAGATATTGATTGATTTTATTACTCGTCTGTATATTAAGCATATAACACCTGAATGGAAATCGTTATATCACATGTTTTTGAGAAAATAAAAAGACAAAGACTTATACCTATTTGTAAGATTACTTTGGGCTGGAGGAAATTTCGTGAAAATCCTTGAAATAGGCTAGACCTAAAGACGAAGTTTGGAATTCATCCAACTTCTTATTTTCGAGTATGCTGCTAGCAGTAGAATCGCGCGAGGATACGCGGACTATTTTATAGAAGTATTTTATTTGGATTTCAGTCCTCAAAATAGTATATCCGGTAAAATATCGACATCAAATTTTTTGGTGAAATATACAATATTTTACCTATTTACCAGAGGTAGTAGAGAAATTAATCAAACTAATCAGTCATTGCCTTCTCGAAACAATATTGGCTTATAGGCCTTTTCTTTCTGGCTACCTCCTAGTTTGTACATCACAAGTCACATGTATTACGAAAACATAGGAAACAAGTTTTGTTTGTCGGTGTACGCACCAAATGCTGTCACAGTGACGTTTGTTCTACGGCGGTTTGTCCCCGCTTTCAAGAGGAAAAAATATTAAATTAATTTTTATATACAATGTAAATTCTTGGAAAATGCAAATCCTTCTCTTTTTTATTATTTTCTTTCTTTTAAAGATGCAAGCCTAGGAGCGGAAATGGCAGAGACCGTAACCCGTTGTTACGGCGCGTCCTTCTCATAAATTAAATTTTTATTGTTTGCACGGAGGGTAGCGGCAAAGATGAAAACAGTAGCAGTAACCCACAAAACGGCAGGAAACGCTGAATCGATGGAAAATTTCGCGCTCACTCCTGTAAAACGAGGGTATTTTCTTGCTAGGCTCCCTCTGTAATGTGCTGAATTATTAACATGCTTGTTCAAACAAAAGTAGAAGAATAAACTGAAAAAGTAACGTGTTCAGAAATACATTCTCTTATATTTTAGTGAGCTTCTGAAATTCAGGAAAAAAAATTCTGATTGTTCTTTTGTATTATAATAAATGAGACTCTTGTTTGGTTCATTATTTCTCGCAGCTTTTTGCGTACATCGGCTAGATTTTATATTTTCTCTAAAATAAAAGGAAATACAAGTAAAGGGCACTGAAGCTTATATAATCAGCATCCCTTCATCTAATATTTACAAAACAAATAGGGCTTTAATTAATTGTTCTTTCACACAAGGGTGTGCGTAGGACAAAGTTTGAAAGGTAGAATCAGACTGAAAAACTCAATGCCATAGCCGGGATTTGAATCAAGGAACTTCCACTTTCTGTGCAGTTGCTCTAATCAGCTGAGCTACCACGGCAACATGCCAGTACGACATGAACTTTCCTAACTGACTTGCATTTTTTCCCGCTAAACCACAAAGACATATCAAATGATTTTTGAGATAACATGTCCCAATGGCGACTTACAATGTCGGAAGCACTTTAAGTCCTGGTCTTTGTACGAGTAGCATCTTTTAGGACAATCAATGATAATTAATTGTTCTTTCCACAAGGTCTCGGGTAGGACAAGGTTGTAAAGATAGAAGCAGACTAAAAAGGTCAATGACATAGCCGGGGTACGGCTTTATTCAGTATCAAATCATTTAATTAAATCATTAATTCGCTGTTTCGAATTCCAGTAAGATATTGCCTGATGATCTGAGGTTTAAAGCAAAGACACACGCTATTACATTTTCATATTGTATATAAAATATATTAGCAAACGAGTGGCACCGCAATAATGTGAGTGACTCGCATTTGAGGAGATCTCGTGTTCAAACTCCCGGGGCCGACCAACCTGACAGAAGGTTTTTCTTCGGTCGCTAGGCGAATGCTGGGATGGATAATTTGATACGCGAATTTTTCTCTCATCCCTTTCATCACTACATTTTATTTCCTTCTTCTTAACCGCCATACCAGGCATCGGACTGATCACACATCCTGGATATGTTATGATATGGAGTTTGTTTGCTCCAAGACAGGCTACTAACCCAAGGCATTGAATTGAAAGTTCTTGAGGTTTAACTCCTCCTAAGAGGAGGGTAATCCCAAAACAAGATGAAAATATAAAGTATATTTTAATGTTAAACGTTAAATTTTCAATGTAAAAATAAAACGTTAATGTTTATGTGTGTTTGAAGTCTTTTTGCTTAAAATCTAAGTTCAGTTTCAAATAATATAAAATATAATTCGCCTCATCTAACCCATTTAATAAACGAATGGTTTAGAAAATCCGTGAATGAAGTGTTAGGCAAACAGTTTATTATTATTATTATTATTATTATTATTATTATTATTATTATTATTATTATTATTATTATTATTATTATTATTATTATTATTATTGAGACAGTAATTAGTTTTAATTCCCAACTCCTAGACAAATCTATAAAATGCATTTATGTATCATGTTAATTTCGTAATGCTAAGGAATGGAGTACCTGAAACATTAACAATTGCATGTATATTAGTGCATGTAATTGTGATTTATTTTATTGTAGGTATATAGCTGTGAATTATTTTAATTCTATAACATGCCATCAACGTTAGAAGAGTTAGAAGCAGAATGTAAACGTATTCATGTAGCGCGCAAAAAATGCACACTTTCAATGCACACGAATTTGGACGGCAATATCTTATAACATTATACTGATATAAATCAATGATCATAAGACTAAGCAAAGATTGCACATTAACATTTTATTTTCAATATAAGTTCATGAGTATCATATTTGTAATTAGTAAGCAATAGCAGACATATTACGAAGATTCCGGAATTTTGTGGCATTGACAATAAAATGAGACTGCTATATGACGGTTATTTTCAAGGATATGAAAAAATTAAACATTTAATATCAATATACGCGTTATTGGAAACGAAAGTATAACAGCATCAGCTTGCTCGCCAGACTTCTCGCCTCCTGATTATCATTTGATATCCAAATAGAATCCTCCATTGTATGGGGACGTTTCTATAAATATACAAGATGTTTCAGGACCTCTGCGACAATCTCTGAGAAAGGATAGTATCGCAAAGGGGAATATTTTTTATCAAGCAACTACCATCCTCGGAAGCATCGTTACTATTCACCCTTGTTCGAAGCGTATCCGGTAGGACAGGTTTGAGTGGCACAGCTAGTACACTTTGATACTGTGTTTACAAACACTGAATCAAGTGGCATCGCCTCTTTCCTGTCCCTTACGTCTGGTTAGGTTTGGTGGTTCTCAGACGCACAGCCCAATTTAACTCAAACGGGGTGGCAAAACGAAAGGTCCCAGCAGATGATCATCAACGATACGTTTAACGAATACTTTTGTTGGTGTTGTCTAACGAACACTGCATGAGAGTTCTCAACATCCCAGATGTGGCTGTCCTTAAATAAAAATAAATTGATTTTTAACTACTATGGTCATTAGCGTCCTATTCTATATTGGGCATGAAAGACCGGACATTTTGCTCGGAGACATCTATCAGGCTTGATGTTCTTTTACGTGCTGTATCCGTCTTGTGAGAAGCAGTCCTCATCGGTAAACAAAGACGTGTGCGGGAAACATCTGCGATATTTCTTTGCAGAAAACTCTGGACAAACTGAACACGAGGGCAAAGTCGTTCGGCCCCAGTCCCTGTACTTTCTGGGGGTGGTATGCGTGGAGCTGCTGTTCCCACACACGGAGTTAAATTGGACTTTGCGATTCAGACCTGCCAAACCTAACCAGACAAGAAAGAGGCGATGTCACTTGATTCAGCGGTTGTGAACAGAGAGTCAAAGTGTGCTGGCTGTGCCTCTCAAACCTATATTACGGATACGCTTCAAACAGAGGTGAATTAACTCCATAACGATGCGTCGGAGGATGGTGTTCAACAACAAATGTTCCCCTTTGCGAGACCTATCGTTGCTCAGGGTTTGTCGCAAAGGACCTGAAACATCCTGTATTAGCGCATCGCTATTTTAAGGTCGGTTCACACTCATGCGATCCGAAGACTGTCGCGGACGCTATTTAGTGTTATCCTAGGCTGATCCTCCCAACTGCAAACAATGGCATTTTACGGAGAAACGTTCGTCCCGATCCACAGCTTGTCGGTTTTCCCTGGCCATATCAAAGAAATTGTATACACATGCCGTGTATACAACAGGGTGTATAGTATACAAATATAGTTCATCATTTATTGACCTGGTGGGACGCTCAAGTGTTCGCACAGTGGTGTTGGGCTAGAGCTGAAAACATTTCAGCTTGAACAGTGTCACGAACGCATATCCTTTCTATTATTGATAATCGAGGCTGTTCCTTGACAAGGAAAGTACATGGAAAACTGCTCCTCCAGTAACTGTCACAAGTCGGCTGTTGTTTGAACAAACCGTTTCTACACCCATATGTCAGCTGACTGGGTCAGTGGCACATAGAAGCATCTAGAAGACAACGTTATCAGTATTGAGGACATCTGGTATAATAATGACAGATCATTTGATAATGGTGGAAGTTCTGAAATAGTATTCTAATTCATGGTGATAAAAACTTATTTAATAACTTATTAAAACAAAACCTGAAAACCAATAACTGATATAACTCAAATTATTCCATAATTTTCGAAGGCTTCTTTTTCTCCTCTTTCGTGAGATTAATTCATAAAGAATCGTTTCTAAAGGATAGAGCCTTGATAAGCTGTAGCGGTTCCCCTTGTTAGGATCCCACTACACGATGATGATGGATGCTGTGTTACGTACCTGTAGATCGTCTTGATGCCCGTACTCTCGTGACGTATCTCGACGCTCTCGTAGACTGGAATCTGATGATCGTATATCTGTATTCTTGCGTGTGTGCTAGTATGTTGTAATTATTATTTTATATTGTGTACGGCTGCTGTTTTTGTGTCGGAGAGCAATTGTGTCTTGTCAGGGTTGGGTATGGAGAAGGCTAAAATATTTTGCACACACGTACTTTGTTAATTATTTCACTTGTATTTTAGATAAACACATGTAAATATTCACAATTCACTATCACTTTTATATATAACTGTGTCGTTCTCCGTGGTGCACTGGTTACCTGTAGTTCCCGAGGTCGCGGAGGGCGATGGATTTTTTCGGGCCTAAAATTCCTTAGCATGGCTTCCTTCGGAAGGGAAGGGAATTAAAGCCGGTGGTCCTGTATCGTAGAATTACGGCACGTGAAAGAACCTCAAGCCTCATAAAGAGGCCTCGGAGCAAAATTTACCGGTCTTTCACGCCCGCTAAGGACCACAGCGTCCATAAATAAAACTCAATTTAATTTTAATTTACGATATATATATATAGCTTTAGCATCTATTCAGAGACAGGTTTACACACTACCTTCCTGCTCGAACACTGACAAGCTTCTGTTAGCGTTCCTTCCAACCGTTCTTCTTAACGTACGTATTTGAATTATAGGCATGTATCAATATACCTGATTGGTGCTACCATCTAGTAACATCCAATAATAGTTTGTTACATATATGCGTTTATTGACTTCCATCATCTTAATTATGAATCCAAGGTTCGTTACATGCTTATGTAGATACTACTGCATTTCTCGTAAGTTTATATTACTGGTTTTATAGCTAACAATGGGTCTTTCCCCCTCGTATTATACTTTATATGTTATAACGTTATATACTTACTCTCTACGATGTATACATTATGAATATGTGTGCTTAACATCCTCTTAATTATTATACGCACAATATTAGCAAAAAATACATAGCACGTAAAACTTAGAACAAAATATTAAAGAAAGAAATTATTAATGTGTTGACGCTGAGAAGCTGTGAATTAGATATCTTATTACATTAATGAGTTATTATATGTTTGTCCGTGGCTAGTACTGCATGTTGCTTTAAAGCAGCCCAAGAATTATCTTGAAATGCGTGGCTTAGGTAATATTTGGTAAAGAAGGGATTTTGGAAAGAAGCAAGATTAAAATTTCAACAGGTACAGAAACAAAACTTGTTTATTGGCTTAACAGAAAAGAGATGATTGGTATGTTATGTTGAACAGACATAATAGACATATACATTGAGATAGACAACAATACATTGGTAAAGTAAATGAAATGAGGAGAAACTGGCAAGAGCATATGAGACGAATGCCACCAGAGTGGATTCAGAAATAATGGACATTACTTTTTAAATAGAAGCAGACCCTCACTAGATGGAAGAACCAATTCTCCTGAAGCCGGAACAGGCCAATGGGCCTAATCCTTGTTATGCATGATGATGATAATAATAATAATAATAATAATAATAATAATAATAATAATAATAATAATAATAATAATAATAATAATAATAAGGTAAACAAGGAGGAAAGGAGGCGATAAGCATGGGCAAAAAAACTGCAGGGGGAAATTAAAATGCCAGAGAAATGGTTTTATACAGGGGATGTCCAAATTGTGGAGGGGTAAAAGAACTTGCACATAATTTTGCATTGTAAAGAAACTAAATACTAGAGGGAAGAACTTATTAATCACAAGTGATTTGAAAAATACAAAAGATCAGTTTTAAACAATATTTAGAGAAGAAAGCAAGCATGCGGGCCAATATTTGTCTGATATAAATATAAATAAAAATGGGCTGTGAAGAAAGAGACAGACAATTAAATCACAGGTAAAATATTTAGTTATTAAATTTGCATGAATTGTAGCAGCTATCTGCTGAATGAGTGATCAGCGCCAAATTTCGGTAGACAACTCAATTGTAATTTTTTCCTAGCATTTCAGCTCAGTAGTATAAAATAATGACAGATCTACTAATACGCTGTGTTGATTTTAGACATCTTAATTTGTTTTTCCTTAATTGTTCAGTGCACGTGCTCATAAAAGGGGAAACTGCATAGTGGCATTCATCACACAAGCATTATGTTTCAACAGCTTATTCCAGAAAATACCTTTTTATCTGCGGATGATATATGATGGGGTCTTTCAGCCGAGGGCCAGCCTATCCCAGATCTTCTACACTAACGACATGCAGTCACGGAAAGCCAATCCAGTGAATATAAAAATTTACTGCCTTGGGTGCTTCAGCATGGAGTCTCTTGTATGGCAGGCACGTGCGATTTGTCAAGCAACAATAAGAATGCGTCACTCTCAAAATTATGTGCAAACTGTATCATAAGAAACAGTGGTTATAATGTCATACATTTGTAGTCGTAAACAATAGGCTATATCGCAGCAGGGAACATGGGGAGGTAACGCAAGCATCTTAATTAGCACAAGCCTTTTGCTCAGCACCAACCTTTACGTGCGTGTCCTTTCTGTACTGAATACTGAATCAGAAATAGTTTGTCATAAAGTAGTCAGAAAGTAAAATAAAAGACAATTAAGTATGATTGCATCAACATAAACGTAATTTGCGATCTTGCCAAGAACCTTAATGCCAAAGAGCTACTCCGTTTGAAAACACAATATACTAAAAATCTGATGTGCTACACTCACATGATTTTCGCTTCCCTCTATTGCTTATTAGTAGCTATACAAACTATTCTTACGAAAGCTTATTTTCCTATGTACCTTATTTTAATTGAGATAAACTTTTCCAAAAATAGTTACACGTTTGTTATAGGCTCAAAGTACATACGACAGGGAAATCTTTAGGAACTGGGCGCTATATACTGGCCTTAAAATTCCATGCTCTTTCCATTAAATTACTAGAAACAGCTGAAAAACGGCAGAACTTTAAAAGAATAAGAAGGTATTGATTGAACAATTCGAATCATTATAACGAATATCTCGAAAATGGCTGATTTTAGAGTAAAAGTTATATGAAAGAAATTATATTTTAAACGATAAACATTTTTTGTGCAGTACCTTTTCGTCTACCGCTTAACGTTTACCAGTTATGCAAGATTATACAATGTTCCTTCTGTATGAAAAGGACTTCACAGACTATTTCCAGAAAATTCAAGATACGTAGTATATTTTGTCATAACTATCTTGAGAAAGGTATTCTTTGAAGGAGCAGTTGTATTGTATTGTTCCACTGTTGGGGAGCCAAACTTGAAGTAACTGTCCCACGTATGGTACAAAGTTCCCGGTGGCCTTCGCCCCAACGTTCACTTTCCGGTGGCCTTCAAATTAATTATTTTAAGGTTGCTTTTTTACTGGATAAATTTATAAAATTTGATGATTTTGTTTAGCTAGCATGGAAAAGTTTCCCCAACGTTTAGGAACCAACTTTGTATTTTAATGTTCTTTTTAAATATTATATATTTAAGTTTGCCTTAGCTGCGTCAGTACTAATTTGTAGAAACATGCATCTCTTAGCAGAGGGTGATGCGGCTAAAGAATGTAGGCTTACACAAATTATAATTTTTACTTCACTCCTTTTATTAATCCTTCATACGATTAAATGACACTTCACTGATATAGAGAGTCGTGAGATTATTTATTAATTACTTGCACATTTTAACACGTAAAATTTATAATATTCTCGCCGTAATGAATGTTATATGTCTCACACTGAATACATACCCAGCGAACGAATTGCTCAGGTACGTTGCCTTCTAACGACTGGCGTTTACCGCTTAAATTTGTAAATTTCTCTATTTCATGTCTCTGATTGGCTAATTTTACTCCAATAGAATACTTTTACTTAGCTTTCAGCTTTTCTGGTTGTGTAGCATTATTAAACTTTCCAATTCATTATTGCCTCAAGGTTACCTCATTGTTAGCAACTTTCAGCTTCTATTATCACAGCTCCTACATTGTTAAATTACGTAATACATTCACATAACATTATTATACATGTACACAATAACATAAACATAATACAATGACTGTTACATACACTTTATATATTATTTATACACATATTCCTATAAGGCGGGCTGTTATTTTTTTATATTATATAATTAAACTGAAATCATTTAAGTGTTAAAAATACTACCTCAATCTTAAATGTATGTTAGTTTAATCAAAATCGTTAGAGGCATTTTTCGTTTTTGAGTTGTGCTGTTTAGACACAACCATACACGAACCTTTTTCTAAAAATGCTTTTTTGGGATTTAAAGGGCCTCAAAACATGTATTTCCGGCGAAATATCGCTATTGAATTCTTGGGTGGAATGCAATACCATCTATACATACTATATAGGTTATATAGAAAGTAAAATTTAGTTTTTACCGTAATAATACTTTGCTGAGTTATTTATGTTCATTGAAGTTTACAATCTTGCGGCGAGACTGTGGTTTTGTATGTTCAGAGTTACAATTAGTTTGCCTAATTTTCCTCGGTTTTGACTCATTATCTCAGCATGTGTTTTGATGAATGATTGGGTTTAGAAATAATTGCCGTTTTGACTCTTTTCGAAATACTAGAACATTTATTAGTTCCCACTACCTTTAAAGTTCACGAATGTGTTACAATTTACCATCCGTGTAATAGCAACCATACACCCATCGCAAGTTTAAATATTATTCACTGTAATGAGTTTCACATTAACGATTGGAAAGTACATAAGGCATAGTGTTTTCCCTGTGTGCTTAAATAAGAATTTTACTAGGTGTTTTTACCACTTATAATTTTAACACGTTCTCTGTATATTCACAATATTCAGAGTGAGTATTTGAGACAGTATGTGACTTATGCGCTTTCCATGTCGCTCCGAGGTTTGCACGGGAACAACTCATAATTTAGCATTTCCATCGGACTTTTTTAATAATCTCATTGGTGGATTTTATTCCAATTTTCTGATTTGCTCTAATAATTTGTATTTTCCCTTGTACATATTCCTAGCGTGTACGTGCTCTCGCATTTTTACTGACTTCTTCTCTGATCGTTTAAGTATCATGCTGACAACTCACGTCCCGATTTAGGTGAAAAAAAGATTTCTAAAGAGTTTTACTTCCCCTTTGTTTCGTGTTGTAAAGCAACCTTTCCTAAGGGTTCTCCGGGTACTCATGTTTCTTAGACTATGGTATACATGTTTTCCTCATGGAAATAAAATGCTTATGTGCGTTATGAGTTTACAATTGTTATTATTAATATTATCTTAAAACGAATATGTTCTGTTACAAACTTGATCAAGTTTAAAGCATTTTCAAATAGATAGGACAGAAGTTCACAATTTTATGCTACTTGACATAAATCTGTATAAAGCACACGCAATAAGAGTAGTTTACATAACCTGTTTAGAAACAAATCACCATAGCCTGATAAAGAGGCCTCTGAGCAAAATTACCGATCTTTCACGACC
This sequence comes from Deroplatys truncata, assembly GCA_030765065.1. Lineage (NCBI taxonomy): Eukaryota > Metazoa > Arthropoda > Insecta > Mantodea > Mantidae > Deroplatys > Deroplatys truncata. The sequence goes on from CM060975.1 coordinate 222,799,221, forward strand.
AATAAAGAATGGGACGCCAGGACCATTAGTAGTTAAAGAGCGTCCATAAATAAAAAACTCCCAAAAAAAAACATATTGCCACATTGTGTCCCATTAATGAAACACAGAACTAACCTTAAAAAAATTGAAATTTTTCGTTACCAGGATAAAAATGCAAATTCTTTGGAATAATAACCTCTATTTTTACAATCATCTATATTTACCAAGACCAAATCTTAAACCTACTATTTTATTTTGAATATTCCACAAGCAGAACGTAATGACGCAGAAGGTATAATAATCTAATGGCAATTGTTGCACTCGATACGATAATTATCTTTTATTCACGGGTTCTTAGATGCTATTCGTCCATTGATGTAGCCATTTCTCACATATTAGTTCAATATTACTCTTCATTTTCGTCAGTTCACTTAAGGCCATTTTCCACGCTTTGCATACGTCCCCCCGCTCAAGTTAGTTCCTTTCTTGCAGTGGAAGTAGCATTGTTGAGACAGTAAAGTATTGTTGTACCTCTGGTTTCAAGCTTTATGGAAAGGAGGAAATGGAGGGGAAACTGTAGAAACAGAAAGATATATAGGTCATCCGTCCACAGTGAAAGGTTTGATACAAAAGTATACCTATAGCTTTGAAGCCAAACTTTGTACTTATGAAAATGATTATGGGAGCTCTATCAGCAGACATGGTTGATTCCCTTAAGCTATACAGTGGGTGGTAACGAGGACGTGTTATGCGAAGTGATACTGCGGTGGTTTTCAATTGTCTTCCGCAGTATGGGGTGAAGTGACAACACATACGCCTAGGAGTGTGTGCGTGTCCATTAGAGGAAACATAGTTTCGTTATCTTTGGAAACTATGTTGTATTACCTATTTAAAAAATACTATACAGGTACAAACGTGATTAACACACACTTACATAGAAAAAAGTATGATGTGATACATTCACATGACTTTCTCTATCGATTCTTCAATACACTACGCTTACAAAAGCATATTATTCTATCTGCTTCATGTTAATCGAGATAAACATTGAAGTTGTATTGTTTCGTTATTTGCCCCACGTTTTGGGCGACAATTTGAAGTAGGTTTTTATTACGTTATTTGCACCACGCTTTGGGCGTCAGTAGACTTACACAAATTATGTTTACTTCACTCCATTTATTAATCCTTGACACGATTTAAATAACATTTCACTGATATAGGGAGCTTTGAGATTCTTTTATTAATTACTTGCACTTTTTAACACGTAAACTATTTTCGTCTCACACTGAATACGTATTAAACTTCTCGAGGACGCGTCTCGCGTCCGGTTAGGAACGCTGTCTGCTAGCAACTGAACTCTGAATTTGTACAATTTGCCCTATTCCAGTTTCTGAGTGGCTAATCCTACTCCAAAAGAATACTTTCATTTAACTTAAGCTTTTTCTGGTTATTTATTGGTTATTTATAAACTGTCTCAAAATTTACATTATTGTTGCTCCAATAATTACAAGTAGCATTATTAAACTTTCTTATTCATTATTGCCTCAAGGTTACCTTATTGTTACCTCATTGTTAGCAACTTTTAACCTATTATTCTCACAGCTCCTGCATTATTAAATTACTTAATACATTCACATAACATTATTGAACATGTACATAATAATATAAACTTAATACAATGACTGTTACATACATTTTTATATGTTATTTTATACACATATTGCTTTAAGGGGGGCTTTATTGAATTTGTATTATATAATTTGACTGAAATCATTTAAACGTTAAAAATGCTGCCTCAACATTTGCAGAAATTATTGTATTACATATTTCCTTGTGGGTACTAGAGAATAAGGGAATACATTAGGCTTAAGCGACAGTCAAAACTTTTAAGAGGCTGGTCAGTATGTGATGACTGAAATTCTGTTCTCTTTGCAATATCACGGGGAAAAACGAATAGGGATTTGTAGTTGTAAAAGTACAATAGTATTTGACAATTCAAACATATAATAAAGAATATCTCAGAAATGGTTAGCGCTAGGAAAGGTTTATTTAGCACAAATTCTTTTATTTAACAAGATCTACATCTTTTTTCAGTTCGTTTTTGTCTATCTCTTACGGTGTACAAATAATAAAAATTTCGTTCCGAATGAAGAAGACTTCATAGGCTATTCCCAGAAAATTGATACAAATATCTTAAGCACATAATATTGAGAGTTCTTTAAAAATCTTCGTGCCATACACTTGGAGGAAGCTGAACTTCAACACTTAATTTGTTAATTAACCGACAGCTCGTTTTTGAGTTATGCTGTTCACAGATATACGGACACATATAAGGACCTTTTTTAAGAATTATTTTTTTTAATTCAGGGTACCTCAATGTGCATTTCGGGTGAAAACTCGGCATAGAATTTTTGGTGGAATAACATACCTCCCCTGCTGACTACACATACGCGATAGAGAAAGTAACAAACTTTCTATGAATAATCTGTAGAGAATCGTGATCTATGAATGGAGAGATTCGTGTGACTATTAAACATCGGAGTATTTTTATAGGGTTATTGCTAAGAAAAAAGTCTCTGTGAGAAAGCACAGCTACAGTTGAGGCGAAGAAAAGAACGAAATAATAAAAGAGAAAACCTGGTTGAAGTATAATTTTCCGGTATGAATGCACTGACGTCATACCCTTCAGAGAGAACCTTTTTGCTTCACAATCTATTTTTAGTGAAGGAGGTAAAAGCGTAATCCATTAGGGTCTAAGGGCAAGTTTTCTCATGCCCTTAAAAGGCACAATGAGTGCGGCCGTAATTGCATACCACGGTGCATTATTTCCGCTGTTTCCATCATATATATTTTTCTGCGGTTCGAGTATGAAATCCAGGCCTCGGTTACTAATGTACGAACCTGTGAAACAAGTGCTTTTGAGTTTCAATATTTAAAATTCTTTGGCACGGTGTTTGGTGCCAAGCCACAGGTACTGCTGTAAAACGTCCCCATTGGCACAGACAATCTAAAACACCTCGCTGAAAGTGGGGGATCGATCCCAGGATACCCTTGTTCTGCGGTTGTATCTGTTAACCACTACATAACAGGGCTACTGGATAACAGTGGTGTGGTTGTGTTACTGTGCACGTCATTGCACCATTGAGAATTAACCTGCTATCCGTAAACCTGAGAGTAACCGCTTTGCTTCTTTTTGTAGAGAAAAAAATTGTTTTTCGATTTTTACTTTTTTCATTACGTACTTACAGTAGTAGGGGAAATATTTTATTCCACCCAAAAACTCCATATCGAGATTTCACTGGAAAGACATTTTTTGAAACTCCTCGAACCCAAAGATCATTTTTAGAAAACTGCCCATCCGCGCAGTTGTGGGTATGTCTCCCTCTACCTAATAAACTGAACTCTATAATTAAACAACGAACAGACCGAACTTGATATTCTTCTGTATCTTCCAAAGATGCGAACACGAAATTTTCAAAATGTCAGTCAACATGGACATTTTCTCTTATTCTTTAATTTTCTCAGAAATGCCCTAACTATTTTTATTAAAATACCATATATTTAATATATTGCCTCTTCCATTGTGAAGGTATTTTAAATAATTGGTAAGAGACCGCAAGAGATAGACAAATTCTTACTACATAAAAATGTAGACCCTGCGAAAGCACACAATTTAGCCCAAATACATCTTTTGTGCCGCTATCTCCAGGATATTATTTGTTATTGGTTTGAAGTTTCAAATCTTTACACTTTTCTCAACTGGAAAATAACCATTGGTTTTTGATGGTGGTGATGTAAAGAAAACGGAATTTCAAAGCCATTACCCAGTGATCCGTTCTTAAAATACGAGGCGTATTCCAAAACTAAGGTCCGTTAAACAATATTTAACGGATGATAGGCCTGAATGGCGTTTCACGCCTCAGCGCTGTCTACCGACTCCTGAAGAACCTATCGCAGTGTTGGTGTGATGCAATAGGCGTTTGCCAGTCGGTGAGAGCAGATCGCAATGGCCGCGACTATCGTAGATCCCGTCAGTTGTAAAGTACGCGTGTGTTTAGATTTTTGCTGGCAAAAGGATCGTCAGCTGCGAAATCCATCGTGACTTATGCCTCGTGTATGGGCCGGACATAATGAGTGACAAACAGATTAGACATTGGTATCGAGAATTTCAAAATGGACGCACAAATGTGCATGATGAACAGCGGAGTGGTAGGCCCAGAATTCGGATCTACTACATCGTTGAGCAAGCAAAACAAAAACTTCGAAGTGATCGGCATTTGACGATTAGTGATCTGGCTGATTAGTTCCCAAATGTTGCTCGAAACTCAGTTTATAGGATTGTTACTGAACAGCTTGGATATCGGAAACTTTGTGCGAGGTGGGTGCCAAAATTGCTCAGCGGTCAGCACAGAGAGCAACGAATGCGTAGTGCACGACAGTTTTTGGAGCGCTATAGTCAAGATGGAGATGCCTTGTTTTCCCACATTGTTACGGGCGAAGAGACATGGATAGCCTACATCAACGCAGAATCGAAACAACAGTCAATGCAGTGGCGCCGTTCCGGTTCATCCAAGACAAAAAAGTGTAAGCAATCGCGATACATGAATCGTAAAATGATGGCTACCGTATTGTGGGACGTAAGTGATGATTTCATGAACCGTGGGTCAACAATTACAGCTGACATGTACTGTGCAACGCTTACCAAACTGAGACGTGCGATCCAAAATCGACGCCGCGGGAAACTGTCGTCTGGCATCATCCTCCTGTACGACAACGCATGACCACACACCGCTGCCAAGTCCAAAGAGAAGATTCAAGAGTTTCATTGGAAACTCTCTGACCACTCCCGTACAGTCCGACCTGGCACCAAGCGACTTTTCCTCTTCTTGCATTTGAAATGGTGGCTGGGTGGACAACGATTTCAAACCGACGATGAACTCTAGACGAGCGTTACCAACTGGTTCAAGTCCCAGGCGGCAGACTTCTATGCCGAGGGGTTAAAGAAGCTGGCGCAGCTTTACAGCAAGTGTATTGATGTTAACGGCGATTATGTGGAAAAGTAAAGTATACATATAGGCACATATTACTGTCAATATAAACCTTGTCTCATGAGGTATATTATTTTTATGACCAAACGGACCTTAGTTTTGGAATACGCCTCGTATTTCACTGTTGCTTAAGCCTACTGTATTCCCTTAATCCTCAGGTACCTAGAAGAAAATATTTAAAATCATTTTTATCTCCATTAACATGAATTACATAAGCTTTTGTAATAACAGTTTGTTGAAGAGTGGATAGAGAAAGTCATGTAAATGTAACACCTAATTCTGTACTCCTGTGTGTTATCATTCCAACTCAATAATCGCACTTCTTATTGGTGTAGGGTGAATAGGTTCTGTCTGATGGAAGGAGTTTAAAAGTAAAAGGTGATTTGTCTTCGGCTAGCTCCGGTGCTGCAAGTAATTCCTCAGGAGAACTTTTGGAACTGAGGGTTCCATGTACTTCTCCGGATTGTGCTAATTACTCCATAACTCACGTTTTATTCATTTCCACGCGTAGAATAGTTATTTCCATACTCACGAACACAAGACTTTGCATTCACCTACTCCTACACCCAATACAATTATTAATATTACTTCTAAACAATTTGACTTAATGCTATTGCATTGCAACTTTCCCTTTCTCTTAGCGTTTCCCAAGCCTCACATAGCTGACTACTCACTGACGCTAAAATTTGCCAAGTTACATTCTCGTCATCTTTAGCATCTAGATAAAACAGAGAATGGCGATGTGAATACTGAGTTCCTATGCCAGGCAAATTCTCTGTTTCACGCTCATTTTCCATTTTCTCTAGTTTCTGTTTTAGTCACGACCTTTGATTAATTGTAACGAGTTCTATATTTTAGAAAGTTACTGCAATTACCATGTGATTTAGCTTTATTTAATTTTCTATTCGCTTGACTGATTCATCCGATTAGGGTTTCCCCGGCACTGCAGACGCTTGTTGTTTTATTATACATCGCCTGAGGCCGCTGCACTTGGAAAAACCTTCCCTTCATGGTTTGTTCTGTTTCCTACTAAATATAGTATATTTCTGCTATGCATATATTATTTAATATTTATTTTTGTTTAATAATTCCCCTTAAATATTATTGACATTCTCTATCTTCTTGTTCTTTACATAACGTTTATTATCCCTTTATGTTAAATACATGTTAAAAATATTCTTTCTTTTTATTTTATTTCGTTTCGCTCTTATGCCTTAATTGTTTTATAGCGCTTTTGAAATTTCTTACAGAGCTAATTTTCTACCTCACTATTAAAGGTAAGTGATTGTTGCAAAAGACAGACCGTGGTAATTGAATGAAACGTATATAAAATACCCTGTGAATGAGCTGGAGCGCTGAGTGTCGTTGTGTAATGATCAGAAGGCTAATGCTCATTTTCACACACCATCGACAAGCGTAGCTTGAGGGAAGTTAAACTAACGCTTCGTTAATTTTTGCCGCATTGACAAAACTAATCACGTCAAAATGACGGTGTGTCAACTATGATGGTTCCCAACATGAATTTTTAAAGGTTTGTAGTAGAAATTCTTGCAAAGTCTCGTTTAATTGGCTGCGGTTGTGCATTCGAAATCGAAAAAGAAGCTAGCGCGAGTTTTTGTTAATACCTCACTGCGTACTCCATGTTCTTAACCACAGTTTAGGAAGGGTGTCGTTGATAATGATTATCGCTTAGCAGAATGTCCTACTAATGCCTTCTTGCCTCAAACAGCATTTTAGTTGACTGTTGTTAAATATAAAACGTCGTGAGCACAGCTTGATCACCTGTACTACATTCGTAATTAGTCAACTTATGTTACAAACTGTCTGGATATTCAGGGAAATGGGTCTACTGGGTGATTAAATGAATACATATACACTATGTGATCAAAAGTACCCAGACACCCCGCAAACATACGTTTTTCATCTTAGGTTCATTTTGCTGTCATCTACTGCCTGGTACTCATTATCCGCGACCTCAGTAGTCATTAAACATCGTGAAACAGCAGAATGGGACGCTCCATGGAACTCACGGACTTCGAACGTGGTCAGGTGGTTGTGTGTCACTTGTGTCAGAAGTCTGTACACGAGATTTCTACACTCCTAAACATCCCTAGGTCCACTGTTTCTGATGTGATAGTGAAGTGGAAACGTGAAGGGACATGTTCAGCACAAAAGTGTACAGGCCAACCTCGTCTGTTGACTGACAGAGACCGCCGACATTTGAAGAGGGTCGTAAAAAATAATAGGCAGATATCTATCCAGACCATGACACAGGAATTCCAAACTGCATCAGGATACAGTTAGGCGCGAGGTGAGACACCTTGGATTCCATTGTCGAGCGGCTGCTCATAAGCCACACATCACGCAGCAAAATGCCAAAAGACGCCTCGCTTGGTGTAAGGAGCGTCAACATTACACGATTGAACAGTGGCAAAACGTTGCGTGCAGTGACGAATCACGGTACACAATGTGGCGATCCGATGGCAGGGTGTGGGTATGGCGAATGCCCGGTTAACGTTATCTGCCAGCGTGTGTAGTGCCAACAGTGAAATTCGGAGGTAGTGGTGTTATGGTGTGGTCGCGTTTTTCCTGGAGGGGACTTGCACCCGTTGTTGTTTTGCGTGGCACGATCACAGCGCAGACCTTCATTGATATTTTAAGCACATTCTTGCTTCTCACTATTGAAGAGCAATTCGGGGATGGCGATTGCTCTTTCAACACGATCGAGCACTTGTTCATACTGCACGGGCTGTGGCGGAGTGGTTACATGACAATAACATCCCTGTAATAGACTGGCCTCATCAGAGTCCTGACGTGAATCCTATAGTACACCTTTGGGATGTTTTGGAACGCCGACTTCGTGCCTGGCCTCACCGACCTACATCGATACCTCTCCTCAGTTCTGCACTCCGTGAAGAATGGGCTAACATTCCCCAAGAAACCTTCCAGCACCTGATTGAAAGTATGCCTGAGAGAGTGAACGCTGTCTTCAAGGCTAAGGGTGGGCAACACCACATTGACTTCCAGCATTACCGATGGAAGGCGCCACGGACTTGTACGTTATTTTCAGCCGGATGTCCGTATACTTTTCATCACGTAGTGTATGTAAACAAGGTTGCCTATAACGCCAGAAAACTTGCTAAATATATAAATAACTGCAGTAGTCTTTCATCTTCAGCATTCTTAAAATAGTATGAGCATAAGGAAGCATTTTTTGCTTAGAATAGTTTGTTCACTTATCTGCAACTCTGTCGCAGTCACCATTAACAGTATGGAATGACACCTTGCCGAAATATCTGAGACGTAATAGCAACTATTGTATATTAATCCTTATTCATTTTCCTCTTATATTTTGAGCCCTACCTGTTTTTATAAACTAAATGGATCACAAATTTCATTTCATCCATTCTATGGAAGTGGTTATTTCTTACAAGATTTACATGTTAGATGAAACATTTCAAAGTCGAAATACGAACCTACACTTAGTGAAAATAAAATAACGCGACACTTTTTTACAAGAATTAATAGTACCTATAACCTTAAATTGACGAACCGCCAATTACCTGAAGGAAGTAAAATGGCTCTTCAAAAGTTGACGAGAATTTAGGCAGTCAAAATAATGACTACCTTCGTGAAAGGAACTTCTATTTTTAACGAACCATTAATACCTTGACCATATAGGTCTAGGTTATAAACGATTCTTCAGATTTATTCAGCCTTTATCGCCAGTAGTTTTAATGAATGACGTCATTATTAGTTCTACGAGCCCCTTATCTCAAAGGGGAGGTGCAGAATTGAACCTCGGACTGCATGCGTTTCCGACTTCGTAAACAGGTTGATGAATTGCGGAGGTGCAGAACTGTCCTCACTAGGACATTTTTGCGTCCTTTGCCCGCGAGATGGAAGTGACTACCAATCACAGAATTTCCATGGTTAAGTGCTAAGCCGAGACTACGCTACAAAAACCGTCCAATTGTTTGAGTTACCTATCAGCATACACGCGGTTATTGTGAGTTTACAGACGCAAGCGAAAGACATTCCAAATGTAAATACTGGAAAGGCACAATACAAGTCCCATTTCATTAAGTTGACCTCGAAACTGTTGACTTTCACTCATTCCACTCATCTTTGGCTATTCCTCTGTAAGAAAAGAGGTTTTAAAGTCACATCAAGGTATTGATGTTGTGCCAAGACAACCGTCTGGTGGCAACGGCTGAATACATCTGAAGACCCTGTAACGGAGGGAAACCCTCAGGCATGGGACCTACATCAATCTATTGTGGCTAAGACCCAGGAGGAAGGGATGAAGTGAAGGAACTACAGGAGGCTACAGGCATCAAATGGACAGGCCACAGAGACACGCGGAAGATCCGTCCCACTACTGGAACTGCCTAGAGAGGGCGATGAACGACCCGTCAACCAGCAGCCCTGTTGTGTCCACAGGAGTACTCTTTCCTTTCAGAAAGATTCGCGCCTTCTATTCGGCATCACCATATGCCACGAAACCTAGAAGCACAGCTGAAATATGAGAAGGAAATTAAAGCTAAGAAAGGAAAATGATGAGAAGGGAATCGTGGCATGTGAGAAACCTCCACAGTATTCGACTACCGACCTCTGTTCACGATCAGAGTGGGTGGTCGACCGGAATTGAACCCAGAACCTCCAGAATGCGAGCCTCACACGTTACCATGGTGGGTGAAACAACATTAGTTCGAATACTTTGGATGGGTTACACTCAGAGTATTTTAAACCTAAGTTAGATCAGGAAGAACTTATATGTTTTTTCCCCGAAGTACGCGATGAAACCGAGAGCTTCGATCCTGCGCTGTACACGCAACGTTGACGATGGTGGCTGCGTGCAAACAAACGCTAAGTCGCCGGCCTACTTAAAGTAGGGCGCTTTGGAACGTTCAGTAGCGGATAAATGGAATTCATTGTCAAACCAACATCCTGCGAACACATGTTACCATTTTGGACATGGTAGTATATATTTTAACTTCTAATACACACATTTATGGTTAATAAAAGCTTTTTATGTGTTAGTTAAGTTAATACTTATAATTTTATTCATAATTTTATTTATACATTCTTTTTAGTGGTATAAAATCACGACGGCATTAAAATCCTCAACTGATGCACATTTTTTCCCGTAAAACACACTGAGATTTCAAATTGTTTTGAGATCACATACCCTAATGGCGACTTGCAATGCTTTAAGTACTTTAAGTCCCAGGCTTCATAGTTTCGACCCTTATTAGGTCAATTAATCGTATTAATTGTTCTTCCACAAAAGGTGTGTGTTGGCCAAGGTTGGAGAGGTAGAATCAGAACCTCGTACCAGCATGTTGCCATGGTAGCTCCGTGGTTTGAGCAACCGGATGGAAACCGGGAGGTCCGTGGTTCAAATCCCGGCGATGGCATTGAATTTTTCAGTCGTCTGATTCCACCTTCCCAGGATGAATATTTTAGAAATACAGCGCCGTAAGATGCATGTAAAAATGTGATATGATGTATTCATATGACTTTCTCTACACTATCTTTATTAGTGGCTATACAAACTATTCTTGCTAAGGCTTAATTCTTCTATCTAAGGCCCGGTTTCACAGTATAAGCTTAAACTTCGAATCGGGCTTAATAGAGCGTAGATGTCCTGCATAATATGTCATCTGGTTTTTGATAAACTGGCAAAGTTTTAGATAATGTATAAAGCCCAGTAAGTTCGAAATTCCAAATAATGAACTGCTTCACTTAAGGAAGTTTGAAAGGGCTATGGTGAATTAGATAATTAATTCTACTGATAAGCTTCTAAGTAAATTTATTTCTATTTGTAAAACTAGGACAATAACTAAACGTTATTAAACTGGAAATTATTGCAGGAAGAAGCTGTCAAAGTTGTACTTCCGTTTACAGACAAGCCAGCCCTGTAATTTGAACATTTTACGTAACGCACCATATTCATTTGTTGCACAGAAAAGGTTGTGCTCTATTAAGAAAGACAGTCCTCGGTAGTTAAATCCCCTTTCATTGCTGTTATAAAATATTGTTTGGAAAACTTCTCTCCCTTGAAAACACTCAACTTAATAAGCAATCAACTTATACCCACAAATTGGCAGTAATGATAGGTTAAAGAGAAGGATTTTTCTCTTTTCCTCCCTCTGCCCAAACTTTGCACGTGTATATCGTGAGGACCACGCCCCTGGCGGGGCAGCAACCCGTCACACACCCTGCACCCTCACGATTTATGACCGCGGTAGTTCGGTGGCCTTCCGTCGTTCATATTTCTTTTATTATGATAGTCCTCGACGCTCGTTGCTCGTGCCTTGAAAGTGTAAGCCTCTCTACTCGTTATATAGGGCGTCAAGTAAATCCGGGGATGATGAACAATCAAGAGCTTGTGTCAAGAAGCTCAGATCTTCAAAAATCGTCTGGATCAACTATCAAAATAAATAAGTTTTCCAGGAATCTTGTAGTTCAAACAACATAAAATCAGTTCACTAAAGCTGACTTTTGTGATTTTTGCATCTTATCGTGCTGATATTGTTCCTCTAATATTCCTAATTGAATATAAGCATGCCTCGTGTTATAACCGAATTAATATCTTACGGCTTTTTTGCTTGTGTATTTAGAATGTAACACACATTTCCTGATAAATGCATTTTATTAGGTATTTATACTTTCTCTAGTAATCAGAGGAAGTATTGCATTCCATCCAAAAATTTCAAAGCGAGATTTCACCGGAAATACATGTTTTGAGGCCTCCTGAATCCCCAAAACAGCATTTTTAGAAAAAGGTCTGCGTCGGTGAACAGCATAACTCAAAAACGAAAAGTCGGATAAATACCAAACTTGGCATTTAGGTTTAGTATCTTTTAAAGATGCGACACGAAGATTTTCAAGAAAATCCCCACCCCAGACTGCCCTTTACATGCAACATTTTGCGAAAATGTTATTTTTCTCAAAAATGGCTCCAACGATTTTGATTAAAATATCATATATTTAAGATACTTTCATGGAAAATGAAATGTATATGCTGAATTTTCTGGGAATATTCCCAAAAGTCTTGTTCATTGTGAATGGCTTTTGCACAACTCGTAAATCGTAAGAGATAGATAAAATTTTTGTACACAAAAAATATGGATCTTGGTAAAACACACGATTTATGTCAATATATATAATAATGTTTTGTCAAGTGAACCTTTTGAGACATTTCATATTATTTGTTTGAATTTTGCAGTACTTAGTTATTCTCAAATGGGAATTCGTTATTCGTTTTTTTATGTCCTGGACATACAAAGAGAATGAAATGCTCCACATAGCAAGCAGTTCTTAAAAGATTTGACTATCGCTTAAAGCCTACGATATTCTCCTTGCAACTACAAGAAAATTACCAATAAGATAAACATCTCGATATTTCGATTAACATGAAGTTTATGGAGAATAAGCGTTTGTAAAAATAATTTGTACAAGTGTAGAGAAAGTCATGTGAATTCAACGCATCAGAGTTTTTAATTTTCTGAGCAAACCTTTATTACTGTATAGGTAGCATGTAATTCTACAAACTGACTTTCAATACTTAAAATGCATACATGCAAACAAAGACTATTTTTTGTTTTGAAATTGTGCTTTCAAATTGTTGCTTTCTGAAATTAATTGTTAAAACATTTTGTTGTATTGGAGACAAAACACAAATTGAGACTGGAATTGTTGGTATCAATATAAAATATGTCCATGAAAGTTTTTAAATCATCTTGAAAGCTGCGGAAGCTGTGATGAAGTTTAAGAAAACGAGAACCAAGCTTAAGGGATTTATAACCTTAGTTTGTCTGCATCAATACACGCACAAAGAACATAACTGAAATAATATTCTGTTTATTAGTACATTTTCGTCTGTGTTAAAACGCAATACCTCATTAATAGGATCAAACTATTAGGTTGGACTACAGGCGGCATCAGAAACATAAAGTGCTCTTAATTTTGACCTCCTTTCGACTGTGGGAACTAGCTTGTCGGGTCACGTGTCTCGCAAATTTGGCAAAAGTAGATGCCCTTTGAACCTCTTATGCGTGAATCATACATGCTATGTCATTCAAAAACACCGAAAAAATGTGTGTTGTTAATATACTTTAAAAAACCCAGAACAGGAGGAACTGCTACTAAGATAATTTTATTTAGAATTATCTCCTCGAAAAGCAGTGATAGAGCATACGACTGGGTCCTGAAAAAAAATCAAGGTTCGGAAATGGCCTAAGTAACACCGGGCCAAAGCCGTTTTGGCTTTTGGGAAGCTCACCACCCCACTAACTACCCGTGCAACCAAACGTAACCCATTTTCTAGCAAGTATTTCTTGTAAGAAGTTACAGGGAAATAGTAAGTAAGGCCTGGAAGTTTAGAAAAAATTAATTAAGTCATTAAATACTTCACGGTTTATGCCCTTTGGCTCGTTCCGACTTCACAAAGTTTTAAAAGTGGTCCTTCCAATGTATTCAAGGTCTTCTCTTTTTCCCCTGGGCTTGTATTTATATATGCTGACTGGAATACGGGAAGTATCCATCCTACATAGGTGGTCATGTCATGGTTTTCTGTATTGCTCTATTACTTCTGAAATGTTGGTTACCTACATTTAGTTCTCCCCGAATGTAATCGATTCTCTGATGGTCCGGAAACAAATATTCAGCCAATGGTCTTAGTAATTTCATTTATGCTATTTCATCGTCATCATATTTCTTTTTTGTTAATGTCCAAGTCCGAGTAGCTCCATAAAGCATGATTGGCAGGGCCATCATCTTGTAAAATTTTAAAATTGTCTCTCTTCGTACTTCATTTAAGTTAGCCTAATAATTATAATTATTCTATATATAGACCTGTACAAAGATGACAAGATTCAGGAAAGGTCAGGTAGTTCGGCAATATTACACTTCATTGCGAGTTTGTTATTGCAGTAATGCTGTTAATGGTATGCTGAAGAGAGGATGTTCACAACCGGCGATCAGCCTGTTGCAAAACAAATTTATAAACAAGAATAAATGTGCCGATGGTTAATTTCCTGAGTTACGACTAACATGAAAATCTTCAGATTAATGCAATTAGGTATATTGCTAAATATTATAGGAATCCTAAAAGTTTTACAGGCCTAAATTTGTCGTCCTCCGTGGTGTAGGGGTTACCATGCTAGCCTCTAGTTCCCAAGGTCGCGGGTTCAAACCCGACGGAGGGTAATGGAATTTTTCGAGCGCAAAAATCCTTAGCATGACTTCCTTCGGAAGGGAAGTAAAGCCAATGGTCCCGTGCCTTAGATTTACGGCACGTAAAAGAACCTTAAGGCTGATAAAGAGGCCTCTGAGCAAAATTTCCATTCTTTCACGCCCAAGTTAGAATGGGACGCTAAAGACCGCAGCAGTTAAAGAGCGTCCATAAATAAAACACAATTTAATTTAGGCCTACATTTATCCAAATAGGAAATCTACAGCTGTGGATACATAACTAATCAATCCCGTATTTAACAAAAGTGTTAAATTATATATACGTATTTTGCATTTAACGCAGCCCTTTTCTAGTCATTTTGGGGTCAATTATTTCAGAGTTTATACCACTTTTACACCGACTTATGACAGAGATTTTGTGGTAGATGTATGAACCCTGTCTCCATATACTGGAGAGCTTCGTATTACTCTGTTCATTTTTAAATTGCAAGCAAGGATTTTGGTTAAACTTTCTGGCCTTATTATCAAGTGCAAATTAAAGGGAACAATATAATTCTCTTGCATTTAAACCCACTATTTTCATTATTTCCTAAAATTCGTTTGACTTTGCAGTAAGCATTAGATGTTATCGCATGTCAAATGTATATGTATTTTTCATCCTGATTTCCATTCTCCTCTTATTATTTCCGAAGTATAACTTTGGGGGAATTAAAAAGTATTGAGCTCACAATGAATGTAATGAGTTCTGATCAGTGGGTGCTTACACAATAGAATAGTATAAAAGTTATTAATTTATAATTTCCTGATGTCTTTCAGTTATTTTAGCAACTTATGAAACCCTTTCAGCTGCAACGGTATATCAATAAGAAGCTTAGCGTAATAGATGCGCATTAGAAATGTCAGTTCAGTAAGTGGGCAACATTCGAAAAATATCGTAAGCTTTTGCATACGCAATGTTCATAATACAGTGCCACTCTATGTTCATTTTCGGAATATGCGATAATCAGGAAAATTCTTATTATTGCAGTCGTGTGCTCTGATGGGCGGTGATCAAACGCACGTAACTGGTAATTTATTAAAAATATCTCGGTTCTAATCCTCATTATGCTTAAATTGTTTGTACGTAAAATGAATGTCTAACGGCAATAATATACATATAATTATTCATCAAAAGAGGCTAATTACCCTGGAGAATGGAAGAGGGGGGATGGTACATAAGAGCGACTTCTTAGGTTCCGATCACTGTATACAGGATAGACCATTTAAGCTGAGACTGTACAATATCTCCAAAACTAAGCGTTGTAGAAAGAAATGTTTTGAATAAAAGTTGCTTGATATTATGGGATAAGGTAAATGCCATTAGTCGTGTTTTGTCTGGCGGACGTTATGATGGTCATTTTCAGCTCAATTTAATTTTTTAAATGGGAGCCTACAATTAGGGTCAAATTAAATTGACCCTAAAATGACCAACACAACTTCCTCCAAATAGAACACTGACAGTCTTCTAATCCGGAAGAAAGCAGCAAATCCTGCGGGAGACGACTCTTGATCAGAGGAACCACATCAGATCTTCGACCCAAGGGGAAATACCTATACTGCGCCAGATACTGAGTGTAATGCTGAAAAATGTGTGAGCCTCAGGGCGAATGTGTGCAGAGGTTGTAACACTTTTAAAAATGATTATTTCGTTCGAAGCGTTTTAATAATAATAATAATTATAATAATAAAATATATAATGAGCAATATTACTAGTATTGTAATTGCAATACTAATCTAAAAACTAGCTTTTTATCCCTTAAAGTAAACGGGGTCTTGTATTAATTACGACAACACCCTTTCAATCGTCGACATAAAACAGGACACCATTGAAGTTCCGTGATTTCTTCCCTTCTACCTTTCGTACACACGCTGTTCGAAGGAGAGCAACGAGTAAGCGAAGAACCTCAGCTGTCAGAACAGAGCACGTGGTTGATACCCTCGGTTTTAAAGAGTTACGTGTTGTAAATTTTGTCATAACATGTATCTTGAGATACAATGTCGTTCTTAAAGTGCCGCTGCAACACTAATTTAAGTTTGTAATTAAAATGGTAAATATAGTGCTTAAGTGGCAAAAGAAAAACGAAACAAAACCCAGTAAATGTGTAACGAAAATGTGTTCCTTCTAAATGAGTGTATACATGATTTTTACCCCTAACATATTAGGTCTGTTGAGATAGAAAAGGCATAATTATTTTCAATGTATTATCAGATCAAAAAAAGGAACCAAAACTGGAACTGGAGCTAACAGGGTGAGCTTATGAATAAGAGAAAACCAAAACATAAAGAACAACTTTCTAGAATATGAAAATATAAAGAAGAAATTCCCAAAATATTATTAAATAAAACATATCATAATTTAAGGGTTTAGAGCGGGTTCGCTTCATTAGTTTAAAAAATACGATTTGTATGCTTTTGTCCATATTTAAGAATAAAGTATAAAATAAGGTACAACAAATTACATGGAGTTGATAGACTTTTATCATTGTGAAACCCTTAAACTTAGAGAAAAAGACAAAGAAGTTAGTGGCTGATTTATACTTCCTTAATACTAATTAAAATATACAATTAAAAGCTCGGTTTGCAAAAATACAAACATTTTAAGAACAAAGGGCGTTTAATCTCACACGTAACGTAACGTAGAGGAAATGCGTGGCTAATGAGATAGACCGGCTACGGCGCGAACTGAAACCAGCTGTGCTTCAAGTTCAGTCATAGCCGATAAAGTGAAATTACAGTCACTAAGTGCATGGAAAACGCAAGTTATAGCACGGAGCTATTCAATGTTAATCATGTTTAATGCCTTAACTACCATTAATGTGTAACTCTGATTCGCCCCGTAGCCTATCTCATTAGTCACGGAGGAAATGTTATATTTTTACTTTCTCTATCACGTACATAGTTGGTAGAGAAGGTATTGCATTCCACCCAAAAATTCGAGCTTTTACCGGAAATACATGTTTTGAGACGCCTTGAATCCAAAAAGAAGATTTTTTTTAGAAAAAAGGTCAGTGTGTATGTGTGTGTGTGTGTGTGTGTGTCTGTGAAGAGCACAATTCAGAAACAAAAAGTTGGATATATACCAAACTTGATATTTAGGCCCAGTACGTTCCAAAGAGGCGACACGAAGATTTTCAAGAAAATTCTCCACCAGAAATTACCCTTAAATGGAATATTCCCGGAAATATTTGATTTTCTAAGAAATGTCTGTACAGATTTTGATTAAAATACTGTGTATTAAAGGTATTTAAATAAAAATAAAACTTATATCTTGAATTTCCTGGGAATAGTCTGTAAAGTCCACTTCATTCGAAAGGAATTTTGTATAATTTGATAACCGGTAAACGTTAAGCGATAGAGGAAAAGGTACTACACAAAAACTGTAGAGCTCTTTAAAACACACCTTTTTTTTAAAATAAGTTTTTTTTTTTGTTGATAAGCCATTTCCGAGATGTCTGTTATTAACGGTTCGAATTCTTAGTTTCTTGGTCATTCCGTTAAGATCCTGTCAATATTCAGATGTTTCTCGCCATTGCATGGAAACAGTATGGAATCTTAAGGCTAGTATATAGCGTCTAGATCTTAAACATTCGACTGTCACTTTTCTCTTCCAATTGAGGCCAAAATTAGTCCCTTATAAGAGCCCGGTATCTTTCTCCATTGACAGTAGAGCTTCTCCATCTTCATCTTGGGAAAAATATGGACCAATGATTCCACCATACCAAAATCCACACCACACAGTAACCTTTTGGGGATGAAGTGGTCGTTCTTCAATCTGCATTGGGCTTCGTCGCTGAAGATGTTTTTTCGACAAAAATCCGGGTCAGCTTCCAATTGCTCCATACCCCAGTCAGCGAATACACGGCGTAACCTATGGTCGTTGGGTTTTAGTACTTGAGTGAGCACCATTTTGTATGCGTGAAACGTCAAATCCAGATAAAGAATTCGCCAAGTTGTGGTCGGCGAAAGCCTGAATTCTTGCGCTCGACGAGCAATTGAGTTGTTTCCGATCTCGCGTACACTCTCACGAACGGCGCCTATGTTTTCGTTGGAGCGCTTACGTCGATTACGTACAGGTGTTCTTTGATCGCTGACAGAACCACTTCTTTCAAATTTATCGATCAAACGCCGAATCGCTCTCTCGCAGGGACGATTATGCACACCGTAAACTTCACGCAATACACGGAAAGGTTTGGCGAACAAATGATCCATTATAATAAATTGATAATAAATTTCTACGCGTTGCTGAATGCTGTAACGTTCCATGGCTATTTGTCAATAACAACTGTAACCACATGAATAAAATGACTGCAGTAAATCAATAACAACGGCCGCTATCACATGTTAAAGATAGGACACTCTTGTTGAAAGACCCTTTAGTAGAATAAAATGGTTCGGTAAGAACTCTTTGTATACCCAGTAATGAAGAGAGGTTAGAGCAAATCATGTGAATGTAACACATAAGATCTTTCAACTGTAGCAGATTTGTTGAAAAAAGTGTCTTGGGTTTTCTATATGTGTTTCACAGAAATCTATCCCAAGAGAATATTAGGTAAGCTAGCTTCACTGCCTGTGGAAATTATTGTAAAAGGGAAGCCTCATAAATCTTACCAAAATATTAAGAAATATGGAACTTTTTGTATGTGCATTGAATTTTACACACTGCAAATAGTAAAAACACTTGTTCCCATAATTATAGCAAGCATGGTTTAGAATATGAAATTTAATATTTTGCCTGCCTCTGCTTATGAGGTTATTTTTAAAGAAAAGTTTTAGTTTTAAATATTTTATCATTCAACATAAGGTGACAGCAGCTAAGTAACCCTTGATCTATGGATTATGCCTGAGAAAATAGATTACTAAATGATTAGTAGATTATAGATGATTATTCTTGACGCCCTGTATTATATTTCCCGTTTAAGGGGTGGACCATGCCAAGGAAGGAGATCTTGTGATTGGTCCAGGCTCCTTGGTAGATTCATTTCCGGCGACCTGTAATTTCCTGCTTGTGCTGCACCTCCATTCCTCTTTTCCGACCCTTCCCCACTCATCATATAACGTCTATATAAACAGGGGGGGAGTGAAAGTCGGATTACGGCAGCACAGTTCCGTTAGATGTGAGAAAGGCAAAAAAATTATATATTAACCAATATTTCACTCTTGATTAAAAACGGTTGGGGCGAAAGCGAAGTGTTATCCTGCAGGACGCTGAGAACTTTATACCACCGCGTTAAGGTGATGAGACCTTAGGGATTATTCTGACACTAGCTGGGGGAAAGTATTTCATTTCACCGGGATTATGAATCAGAGCTGTACAGCTTTTCAATGTGTAACACAGACATATCATGAGCTGTTGAATGCTCTGTGAAACAAATGTTGATGTTGAAAGGTTTTCTGCGAAAAACATGCAGCATAGTAAAGTCTTCATAATGTAGTAATAACAAAATAATAATAGTAATAATAATGTCACAATGGACTAGCCTAAAAGTGCCGGATCTGCCTTCAGGCAAAACATTAATCATCCTAATGCACTTAAAATACTTTAAAACTCTTCCCATTTTAATTTAATATCAGCTGATTGTTAAATCTTCACTATTAACTGCCCTGTATTATTAGTTTATCTACCAGTATCTAGTAGATAGAGAAACTATGACATTCCACCCAAAATTCGATATTGAGATTTCATGGCAAATTTTTTTGAGGTTTCCTGAATACAAAAGAGGTTTTTAGAAAAAAGTCTATGTGTATGAACAACTTAACTTAAAAACGAAATGTTGAATATATATTATACTTCGTACTTAAGCTCAGTGCCTTCCAAAATTGCGACCTGAAAAACCTTCAAATATCCCCACACTAAACTACCCTTCACATGAAAAAGTTACCATATTTTCACTTTCTCTACTATGTATATTAAGTAGGGGAAGTATTGCATTCCACCCAAAAATTCGATACCGAGGTTTCACCGGAAATACATGCTTTGAGGCCTTCTTAATCCAAAACAAAAACATTTTTAGAAGAAGATCTGTGTGTGTGTGTGTGTGTGTGTGTGTGTGTGTGTGTGTGTGTGTGTGTGTGTGTGTCGGTGTTGATGTGTGTCTGTGAAGAGCATAACTCAAAAATGAAAAGTCGAATAAATACCAAATTTGGTATTTACGTTTAGCATCTATCAAAGATGCGACACGAAGATGTTCAAGAAAATCCACCAAACCTAGACTACCCTAGACTCTTGAATTTTAGAAATGACTCTTAGCTATTTTGATTAAAATATCATACAACTAAGATGTTTTCACTACAGTTAAAATGTGTGTCTTGTATTTTCTGGAAATATCCCAAAAAGTCCTCTTCTATCTGAATGACGTTTACATAACTGGTAAACTGGTACACAAAAAATGTAGATCTCGTTAAAACACACAACTTATTTCATACATATTTTTTGTTGAGTAAACCATTTCCGAGATATTCCCCGTTATTTGTTTGAGTTTTCCAATACTTATACTTTTTCTCAAATGAGAATTCATCAATCTTCTTTTTTATTTATTTTTTTTAATATACTGGACATACTCCAGATAACAAACAGCTCTTAAAAGATTTACCATCGCTTAAAGCCTACCATGTTCCCCTTGTACCTACAAGAAAATTAGCAATAAGATTAACATCCCGATATCTCGATTAGCATGAAGAAGGTGGAGAATAAGCGTTTGTAAAAATCGTTTGTACAAGAGTAGAGAAAGTCTATAAATATATATATATATATATATATATATATATTTAATTTTCTGGGCATAACCTAAGAAGTCCTTTTCATTCAGAAAGAGGTTTTACAATGTTGTATAATTGTAACTATAACAGATGTGCAAAAACATTTACTGCTCAGAAAACGTAAATCATTTTAAAATACGTAATTTATTTCAAATTAAATTTTTGTATCGTTTTCGTTTTCGAGATATCTCTTATTATTGGTTTTAATCTTTCAAAACATTTTTCATTTTTGAAGTGGTCATTATTCAGTTTTCTCGCGATGTCATGGAAAGATTATAGAATTTGAAGGCCAACATATAACAACCCACTTTTAAACATTTGCCTATCCTTCGGTTTCCTGTATCCCTCTTATAACTACAACGAAATGTGTCGTGAAACTATTTCGCAAACGTTTATCTGGATTAATTGAATTGGTACAAAAATTAGCTATTGGAAGAATAGTTTCTAGAAGCTGAATAGAAATAAAGATAGTTACTAGAGAAAGGCATGTGAATACTATATATATATATATATATATATATATATGAGAGTGTTTTTTAGTTTCTCTACATGTATAGTAATTAGGGAAGTATTGCATTCCACCCAAAAATTCGATACCAATATTTCACCGGAAATACAAGTTTTCAGGCCCTCTGAATCCAAATAACACATTTTTGGAAACATGTCCGTGTGGGTGACTGTGTACAGCATAACACAAAAACGAAAATTCAGATGAATATCAAACTTGGTATTTGAGTTTGGTATCCTTCACAGATGGGACACAAAGATTTTCAAGTCCCCCAACCCAGACTACCCTTTACATGGAACATTTTTGAAAAATTTTGATTTTCTCAAAAACGACTCTAATAATTTTCATTAAAGTATCATATATTTAAGATATTTTCATGGCAAACGAAATGTATATCTTGAATTTTCTGGCAATGTCCCCAAAAGTCCTCTTCTTTCTTAATGAATTTCGCATAACTGGTAAACCGTAAGAGATTAACAAAATTTTATTACACAAAAATGTAGATTTCGTTAAAACACACAGTTATACATTTATAACACATACACTTATAATCTTACCCTTTTTTGTCATGTGAACCATTTCCGTGGTATTCCTTGTTATTTGTTTGAATTTTACAATACCTATACTTTTTCTCAAATGCGAGTTCGTTGTTCGTTTTTTATGCTCTGGACATGCAAATGGAATGGAATGCTCTACATAGCAACCAGCTCTTAAGAGATCCATCACTTAAAGCCTACCATATTCCCCTTGCACCTAGAAGAAAATTACCAATGGTTTCTGCAAATGCTTAACTCGATTAACATGAAGTAGATGGAGAATAAGTGTTTGTAAAAATAATTTGTACAAGAGTAGAGATAGTTATTGAGTGCAAAACATTAGACATTTTCATTTAAGTTTAGCTGTATGGTGATGAATATGTATTTATTGTATACAGTGAAAATACACTGAAAGTAATTTGAGCAATATTGCAGAATTAAAATGGACCAACACCTTAAATAGTTTTAAAATACAAAGCAATATTAACCCTACATTGTATGCGTTGATGCTAGTTTAACACTGTTGAATTACGCTCCGCTACAATAGTTTACATTGTTACGCTCCGTTTACACCAGTTTCTCATAATCTGCTACATTTGCAATGCGACCTTATAATACACCATTTCAGAGTGCAATACATATACATTGAAGAAATATTTACTTAAAATAGAAAACGCAAAGAACTCAAGTTTGGCTATTTGGATCGAAAGAGGAATATAATTATGATAGATTTCTATAAACGGACATTTACACTGCTTATATATTATACTATGTCTAACTTCTGCCGAATACAACCACTGCTTTCTCTTATTTCCTCTTGAAAAGTGCTATCTAAAGGACCTATACTTAGCTTGCAGTGACGTTACTGCTGTGAACAATTCCACTCTTTCACCACTGTTTCCGCAAAAATAATCTGAATTTTCTACGTCTTGACCACACCTACAAGATATAAAACCTCTCATATCGTGATGTTGGTTAACTCCAACATCTCTTATTCTGGTGTAGTTTTCCTGTATCTAGAAATAGTTCCCATATTCTTAATTTTTTCGAACATGCTATTTTGAAGAAGAATACATACGCACTCCATGACTCGAATGGTGTGCTAGTTTGTTTCGCTTGTTACTTGAATCCAGATAGTTCTAGCAGAACATAAACTATTTTGTGCTGCTGTTCTTTCCGAGTAAATATTTTAAGTCAGCATAATTTGATGTTGCTTGATCAGAAATGAGTTTTCTGATTAGTTTTCTAAGAAGTACTCAGACCCTCGTCAGCCAAATTATCACTTGTAGAATCGTGTAGCCGTTATCGACAAAATTGTGCGCAATATAATACTTAATTTGTTTAATTTATTATTTAAGAATGCTTTTTCCTCATTCGTGAATATTTATTTATCTTTAAGCTACACTGAAGTATTATATAAAACTAAAAAGTATACCCTACCTAATACAGTTTTACTCTGTCACTAGTAGGACTTAGCCTCCGCACAACGTACTTGAAATGAACATTACTCTTCAACGGGTCAACAGCCATTTAATGCTAAGACTGATTAAGATTAACTAACCACACATTAAGTTTATAAATGTTTATAATAATGTTTATAACATTTCATATTTAACCTAAACAATTCTTAAATAATTGCTTCTCTTCTTGTTTTTTTCAAACTTAACGCATACAATTTTATTTATTAACATAAAACTTACACAGAAAATATGAATTCCCAATGTATATTGCTTACTGCTCAACTGAGATTGTAGTTTGTCGAATTATAAATCGTTTGACAACACTAATAGCGTTCTACCACCTGCCATTTTCGTCCGCCGGACGAATCGCCGATTCCTGCCTTAGCTATTCCTTCTGTCGTATTCCTAGATGATGGAGTATAGAGTATGCATTAGAAACGGTGAAGGATTTTAGCACTGTAGGTTAGACTAGGCCCATTCCGCATATTAAATCTCCAGAAAGAAGAGATGAGGCGAGAGTGTAGGAAGTGGCCAGATCTGAGGGTAGCAGGCGCAGGATACCAGATTGAGCATTCCTGTCCGTAGCTCTGATGCCTACACCCCCCCCCATCTCAATGGACAGGTTCGAACAGAAGTTCTCGCTCAAAGTAAATCCACCACATATTTCACACACTAACGTCCACCGCGCCTAAACATGCCGCCCTGTAAGATGGAATACGACGGAATAAAACGAAATGAGAGGAAGCGAGAAACAGCAAAATTAATGGGGCATATAAACCATGCCAACATTCTCCTATCAGAGGGGATGTCAGGAGTCAGCGCCGACGCACTACAGCTTACTATTCCGAACTCGACGCGAATTTACCCTCGAACCAGCAGACGGCAGCGTCGACCGAATCACGCGACAGGGCGCCCTTGAGGCCTCAGTCGTGGAGATACGAGAGCTCCATGCACAACCCCATAACACAATCACCCAGAACTTCCAGCAACTTCAGACATACTTCCTCCGTCTCCAAGAAGGCTACACGCTGATGTGTAACTTTATGGACTCCCACTTGATGCCACGCTCACCTCAATCCGTTTCCAGACAACCACCATAATCCAAGCTTAGAAAATCCTATCACCGTTAATCCCTACCACTAACACTAGGAATTCCTCACTTAAACTCTGCTAGGTTTGCCTTGGTCAAGCCTGTCTCCCAGCACTCAATCCTTACTCCCCTGGCGACCACACTGGGGCCCAGTTTACACCATTACTTTGGAATGTGCGAGTGCTAAAGGCGGTACCGCTGAAATCCTTCTCCTTCGAATCCAGTGGAAGAATCTTTTAGTGGGTATGGACTACTTCGAATGACGCGTCTCTTTGTTTCTGACTCCCATCGGGTCTGAGGTTAGGACGTAACTGTGCTTTTCTCCTCCACTCGAAAATAAAAACCTATCAATCTGGTAAAATTGGTCAGGGTGGCCGGTCAAATGGGAACCGAATCCGGGACCTCCAGAATGCATGCCATCTCTTAAGCCATCCAGTTTGGTCCATAGATGGTGCGTTTACCTCCAACCGAATACAAAATCTTTTCGTTAATTATTGTTTTTGACAAGCGCAACAGTTTCAGTACAATTTCTATAAACATACCCAGTAATAGAAGTATTCCAACGAACAATTGGTTTGATCATTACATAGCTGATAAACATTTTAATGTTGGAAATTCTTGGACAATAACCGGATCCAAAAGAGGATTTGTAATTTTTACTTCTCTTCCTTCTTTACTTTTTACTTTACTGAGAAATCTCTCATGTCTTGGATAAAAAAACACCCCTTCTGTGAAATTCCATTTTACTGGATATTATATATAAAATATTTTGAAACTGGCCTGAATGAGCTAAGTCGTAATGATTCTATTTTCCTCTGATGCTGAAAAGCATGTGATTAAATCTTCGGAGCTCATATTTCATCCATGTCTTGGCGAGTCTTTGTTTGCTAGAGTAAAGAATAAGCCCACTTGTTGCGGCTGTGACTGTAATGGATACTGCTCTCGGGAGGTCATTAAGTTCATTCATTTTGAAGATCCATTTTCAGCGGCTTTAAGTTTTATATTAGACGAGGGAATAAAATGTAAATTTATTACAGCTTTCTTTTCTAGGTGAAAATATAAATGAATATCGCTCCGGAGATTTCAAGATAACAAGTAATACATTAAAACATTGGCAGAGAAGAAAACATTTCGTCTATTTTCATGGGACGTAAAAGACGTAAAGGGTTACTCAGCAAAATTTTAAAATTGTCAGCCATTTTTACGTCCAATATCGGTATGCTTCTCCTTAGCACCTTCGAAATAATATTGATCGCTCTGGGCTCTAATACCCAGCGAGATGGTTCCGTGGTGACGTATAAGGCTCTTATTCGAGATGACTAGAGTTCGATTCCCATCCAATCGGCTACTTTGATAATGCATTTTTCGTGGTTTCCCACGGTAGGTAGGCGAATTTCCTATCCCCACGATTTTCTTTCATTTGTTTCACTTCGTATGTTTCAGGATTGTAGCATGAGGTAACGGCGGCTGGTTTGTTGCGGCAGGAATGTGCGCTATGAAAAGATTTCCCCCTGGGGGCTTGTGAGACTATTGGGGCACCCTTTCTTTCTGGAGTGCTTCGTCTATTCACGGAACCCTCAGGTTGTGAATGGCTACGATAGGGCTAGCCGACATTAGGAATCGTTGGAATCGTTAGTGACCCCGTCCTTGCTAGCGCACATCGTCGTCCGGATCTGGTCATCTTTCGGGTCCCCTCTTGATTCCTTCCTTCCAGGGTTCATGTTGGAAGCACAAAGGACCCACTATGGACTACCTACGGTACTGTGATCCAATTATTGGAGTCCCTTCCGTCTGACTACTACTGCTCCTACTCCTGGGCTCTTCTGGCAGACTATGGGTACTATTAGAAAGTTTCTCATTTCGGAAAACAATAGGCCTATTACTTCCTCATCTATTGTTGTTTCCCTCAGAAATAAAAAATGTTTGCCTAATGTACGGCTACATATTTTGTAAATCAGCAGTTCCAGGAAAAAGGAAATTGTTACATTTCCTAACACCTACATAGTAGGTAGAGGAGGTATTCCATTCCACCCAAAAATTCAATACCGAGATTTCACCGGAAATACATGCTTTGAGACACCTGAATACCAATAAACCAGTTTTGGAAATATGCCCGTATGTGTCTGTGAATAGCGTAACTCAAAAACTAAAAGTTGGATAAATACCAAACTTGGTATTTTAGTTCAGTGTCTTCCAAGGATGCGACATGAGGATTTTCAAAAGAATCCCGCACCCTAAGTACCCCTTACATTACACAATTTTCGAAACTTTTGAGCTATGGTACGGTATTTTCATATATGATATTTTGATTAAAATACCATATATGAATGATATTTACATAACAAATAAAATATATATCTTAGATTTTCTGGGAATAGTCTAGGAAGTCCTCTTAATTCGGAAGGAATTATATATAATCTCGCATATCTGGTAAACGTTAAGGGACATACAAAAACACACCAAAATTATAAATCTCTTTAAAGCACACAATTTATTTGAAATAAGATTTTTTGTAGCATAAGCCGTTTCTGAGATATGTCTGATATATACTATAGGCTTTTAAGTCCCATCGATTTTCAGTTGTTTCTCGCGATTGCATGGAAGCAGTATGAAATTTTAAGGCCAACATATAGCGTCCAGTTCTTAAACATGTGACTATCGCTTTCACATTATATCTATAACGAAATGTGTAATGTAGCTGTTTCAGCAAAGGTTTATTTGTATTAAAATGTAGTGGGTATAAAAAATAAGCTTTAGTAAGAATGGTTTATAGACGGTAGAGAAATTCATGTGAATGTATTACATATTTTTAAGAAAATGCATTTTAACTTTCTGAACCACAAACCTATACTAGTAAACGGACCCAGAATTTGATATCCAAATTTCACCGGGATAAAAACAAACATGTTTTATTTTCTCTACTAGTTACCTATAGTAGGTATAGAAAATACCTACTTGAATTAATTGTTTTTTCACACATTCCGTGTGTGAACTAAATTTGGAAAGGTAAAAGCAGGTGGAAAATTTAAATTCTTTTTCCGAGATTTGAACCACGAATCTCCGGCTTGCTGCACCGCTGTTCCACCAACTGAACAACCATGACAACATGCCGGTATGACATTAAATTCCCCAACTGACTCGTGCATGCGTGATATGCATTTCATTTGTCATGCAAATATTTTAAACAATGGTATTATTAATAATTTTTGGGAAAATCAAAAATTTCGAATGCATGAAAACGGCACTTTTCATGCACTACATGTAAACGGTAATTTGTGATGGGGAAATTTTCCTGAAAAATCTGCTTGTCGCATCCCTGAAAGAAGCTGATATTATTTATTAATTGTTTATTAAAACGCAGCTTCCTGTACGTACAGACTGCCGCTATGGGAGCCGTCCTCTGTGGTGTAGTGGTTATCATGTTAGCCTCTAGTTCCCGAGGTCAAGGGTTCAAACTCGGCGGAGGGCGATGGATTGTAAAAATCCTTAGCATGGCTTCCTTCGGAAGGTAAGTATAGCCGGTAGTACCGTGTCGTAGTTTTACGGCACGTAAAAGAACCTCAAACCTGATAGAGAGGTCTCTGAGCAAAATTACTGGTCTTTCACGCCCAATATAGAATGGAACGCTAAGGACTACAGCAGTTAAAGAGTGACCATAAATAAAAATCAATTTAACTTTTTACCGCTATGGGCTAAGCATACTTGCCAATAGCAATTTAAAATTGAAATGAGGAGAACAAGGACCACACATATGGATAAGAAATAAGCCTGAATTGCAAAGTACAGGTCAAAGTTATCAGAGAAAAAAGAAAAAAATTAATAATGTTAATAAGAATAATAATGGGGGTGAACAATAATAATAAGAAAGGGACAATATAAATAAATGTGTAATCAATCACATATATAAATTAATTGCTGAAGAAGTAATTACGAAGGAAAATTATTGATACCTTAAAGGCGGTGATTACAATATATTTTATTCTGTTCTTCTCCAGGCCGAAGATATTCCAAGAGACAAGGGATAACTTGGTGACCGTACCATGGGCGCTCCTATCAAACCTATTATCTCTATTTCTTGGAGTCCATATAAGAAAAATGGCACTGTGGGATCCTGTATGGTTTTTTTTCTGCTCAACGTTTACTTCTTCGGGTTGGTCCTTATGCATTCTAATCTGACAATTGGATCAATTATATATTCCCTTTTACTGTTAGCAAGTAATTCATATGGATAATTCTAGTGCTGTTAGTTGCAGCGAAGTCTCATGTACTTGGTAGTTGGATGATATTAGTTCTTGTGCGATCACTGATCCTATCTTGTGATGGCAGGAGTTTCGAAGTAATTCTCTATAAGGACAATCATCTGTTCTAAATTGCAGTAGTTTAGAACGGAATATTATAAGCAGCAATATACAACTCCGCAAGAGCCACAGCACCTAAAATGCTTGACATTATTCATTCTACAGCACTAAACATAACCCTAAGACCTTAGTCCAGTTGAGACAAAAATTGAAGCAAACGAACCACCTCTTGCAGTTAGGAGGAAAGCCATGAGTCTAGCATATGCTACAAAAACCGCCACAAGACTTGATTCCATAGTATACCCTATATATTTTCCAAAATCCATAATAAATCCTCCAAGACTTGCTCCATCAATTAGAACTTTCGGTTGTTTAGAGGAGTTTAACCTGACTCCTCCACC
Organism: Deroplatys truncata; assembly: GCA_030765065.1. NCBI lineage: Eukaryota > Metazoa > Arthropoda > Insecta > Mantodea > Mantidae > Deroplatys > Deroplatys truncata. The sequence goes on from CM060975.1 coordinate 222,828,537, forward strand.
ATTGATTTTACGTTCCTTCAATTCTGATTCTCCACCCTGAAAACTCCAAGTCCTCACCATCGACCTCTCTCTAGCTATGTTCCACAAACCTGACACGGATAATTCCCTCTACTGATGCATGTTCACATAAATCCGCAGTGCACACCAGGACTTCAAACACATCTACACGGATGGCCCCAAGAGTGAAGCCGGCTGCGTGTGTGCCATAGTTTTTTTGACCTTACAATGCCTCACAGGGTACCAATGCATCTTACCATGTTCTCCCGTGAACTCTTTGCCATTACGTTCTCTCTGGAACATGTTCTTGATAAAACGCATCAACACGGCTGTATAATAGTCACCGATTCTATGAATGCACTGTTAGCTCTTCAACAACCATCACCTGTTAGTTTACGAAATCCGGATCCTATACCATAAGATTGCAGTTTACAGTATTCAGGTTATTCTCATTTGGGTTCCTTCACACACAAGAATACCAGGAAATGAATTAGCCGACACAGCCCCTAAAGAAGTCATAAGACAACCATTTAGTTTACAAAATCTTAAGACTCCATATAACGATTTACTTATCCAATCAAAGGAAGCATACTCTGTCGGTGGAGTGACACATCAACCAGCAAGCTATACGACTTAAGTACTTACAACGAATGTAAGTCGCCATTGGGGTATGACAACTCAATACAATTTGAGATCTCCTTGTGGTTTACCGGGAAAAATGCGAGTCAGCTGGAGAATTTAATGGCGTGCCGGCATGTTGCCATGGTATCTCAGTGGCTAGAGCAACCGGACGGAGACCGGGAGATCCGTGGTTCAAATCCCGGCTGAATTTTTCAGTCATCTAACTCTACCTTTCCAACCCTGTCCAACACACGGCTTGTGTGAAAGAAGAATTAATTCCGAGCTACACGATATTTCCTCAACTCCACACATCAGGCACCCAATAAGGCATCTTCGTAGAAGAGGCCAATTACTCATTAAACACCTAACAATTGGACAGACCGCCTTTAGCCATAGCCACCTCCAAGCTAAAGAACCTCCGCCTTTGTGCAGCCATTGTCAGACTCAACTGACAGTCGAACATCTGATTACAAACTGTCCATTGTATAATGAAGAGAGAAGACGCTGAAGAGTTCCGGACTGCATCCAGACAGCTTTAGGGAACCTATCCAACTTTAGAAAAATCATTCTTTATATGAAACTCACAAACAGTACACAAAAGTTTAATTCTGCCAACGCAATGTAACTTTTTCTTTCCATGTAACAATATCTGTAACATATACTAGCAATGTTATGCTGTTAATTTTTATGGTTTTGTTCCACCACCTTAAATAAATAATATTATAAAAGACACATATGCAAGGGTTTCTGTCTCTCTGCGGCATCGCCGACAGAGGTGGCTGTCTTGGGTTCTGCCAAGGAGGGCACAGTAATTAACCGGCTTTTCGTTTTCGAGTTATGCCATTCAAACACACGAGTGCGGACCTTTCTCTAAAAATACTTCTTTTATTCTTTCTTTTTTGTTCAGGGCGGACTCAAAATACATAGTTTCACTGAATTCTCGGTAACGAATTTTTTGGTGGAATACAATACTTCCTCTACTTATTGTTAAGTCGTGGTAGAGAGAGCAAAAAGCGATGTTGTTGCTATTCAAGAGATTGAAGATGCTGTAAAAGAAGTTGTTTGTTATTAAAATATATTATTATGCAATTATTAAAAACTATGATACGTTTTTATTACTCTTTATACCTTCTTATTTTTATTTGTGCACATCAAATGTTTATTATTTTACAGTTTTTAACTCTCGTAATTTTGTTTTGTAGTTTATAATACCCTTAAGTTTATTTTGTCAAATAATAGTATATATGTAAAAGAGACAAATAATGCAATATGTTTTACTATAGGGACGAAACAGTAGTTTGTTAGTTGCACAAATATAAAATAACAAAATAAAACTTACTATACAATGATAATATTGCAAAGAGGGCTTCAAATTAAACGATATGAGCTGTGTAGTGAATATATGTTTCAAGTTAGAATTTGATGCATTCAGTTCTTTTCGGTAGACACTCTTGCTTTCTGATATATTTTGGTTTTCAAAACATTCACCGCATTTGGAGATAATGAAACACAACGCTGAACTCTTAATGTACACCTTAAGTTATATCACTGAGTAGGCTCTCTAAGGGCCCTGAAATTTCTAGCGGAATATAAGGCTTCACATATATAGGTCGAACCAAACATTGCAATGATTGATGTCGCACGCCTGTGTAAACGAGAGAATCTTGATTTAGGAAATCGACTGTAGAAGTCTAGCAAGCTTCCTGTGTTTCTGTAACTGTCAGCTGACTTAATGTCACGTTTCAAGTTGATAAGCTCAGTTGAGCTTCTTTAGCAGTATCATTAATATTCATGCTAAATGGTGTAGTGAATAAATCAATATCCATTTTTAACCCACAGATCGTGAAATCTTTCATCAAGCAAGTGCACATTTTCAACATAATATCCCACCTCTAGGGAATCAGTATCATGGATCACATTTTCCAACCTGGAAAAATGACAAGGATTACCATTTGACAGTTGACGTTCCCATAATGACAACGTCCGAATATTTTTTAAAGCTTCGATGCTACAGAACATATCTGTAATTAATTTGTTTTTCGCTTGAAGTGATACGTTCAAATCATTCAAGTGTTTACTTATATCGGCCACAATTTCAAGATCACGTTTTCATTTAACATTTGCGAGATCTGCAATAGGTTCTCCACACATTTCCAAGAAAAAACTTATCTCCTCCAATAATTCGAAGAATCTACTTAAACCTTTGCCTCGAATGAGCCACATAACTTCTGTGTGATATAGTATATCACCATACTCATGCTCCATATCTTATAAGAAGCTTTTAAATTGTCTGTGTTTTAAACCGTGGAACCTCAGCTCGTTTACAACCTTCACTACCAAACTCATTACCTTGTTTAAATTCACTGTTTTGGCACACAAGTTTTCCTGATGAATTATGCAATGCATGGCTGTTATTTCTTTTTTTAATCTTATTTTTTAGGAGCGTTATAAACCTGTTGTGCGAACCAACCATAGCCGGAGCACCATCGATAGCGACCGATGCAAGTGTATCCCATTCTCCACAACTTCCACTACATAGTTTCAGAATGTCTGACCCTGTTATTGTCCCCTTCATTGGCGTCAGATATACCATTTCTTCCACAACTTCCTAGTTGTCATTCACTCCAGAATAAAAATACATAATTGAACCATACACTTGATATGCCCGCGCTCTCATCAGTGGTAACAGAGAATGCAACGAAATCTCTTGTTCTTTCAATAAGTTGTTCATAAAGATTGTCCTCCAAATCTTGAATTCTATGTGATAAGACCTGGCAATTTCTAATACTATCTCGTAACTCACATACACTGAGGTTACTTTCATGCCGCCACCCCTTTCTTTCTCTTCTTCTCTGGGTTTTTGTATCTCTGCAATGCATTCTTCATTTTCAAGAGCTGAATAATCATTAGCAAGCAGTGTATTAAAATGACGCTGAAGATTAAATCTTTTAGCACTTTCCATATTTTGTGACAAATTAAACAAATGGCACCACCACTACATTCCATGAAGAAGTACGCAGCTTCCCATTCAGGATTGAAATAATTTGTTGGCGTGGGCACCATTCACTTCAACGAATGCCCTTCCATTATAAAACGGCTCTGATGTACTGACAACCACTGCTACGGAGGACGAACCGGCCGCTCCCACTGCGCAGCACGCATTGAGTCAAGCGTAGTGTTATATTCAAGCACATGCACCGCCGCAAGCGGGTTAGTTGTGGTGTATATATGAAGAGAGTACTTTCAAAACACTAGCAGATCATTATTCAAAACTGCAAAAGATTAAATAATACATAACATGGAAAAACACCTGACAGTTGCTTACCCTGTTTAATAATCCATATTACCTATGCTAATAATGTTTATTAACCGGTGCAATTGACCGTCAAGTGTGTTTTACGTTTTAGGTGTGATTTTCTGATATTTTATCTCCTGGTGAAGGTAAAATATTCAACATTTTTATTGTGATGAGACTTGCCGTATTTTTATCCTTCTCTCGGAACAATCTTGCTGGTTCACCACACATATCTCTTCTCGAGTTGTATTTTTTGGTTATTGATGCTTATATGTGCGTGTTTTTCTTCCAGAAACGGCCTCAATACTATTTTAAATACAATTCTGTTTTGTATCAGAATGCATTTCAGTATTTTGATGGGTGCTTTTGCCAATTTTATAAATCGTTGTTAAATGTCATTGTTTTCTATGTGTGTACAAGTCCAGTTAATATTTAGAACTAGGCATTACAAAAGACTAAGCTATTGGATTTTGTGGAGTTATGTCCTTGTTTCACTCATACTCTCAGTTCTCATTATTTTGAATTTCCACATAATCACCATAAACAATCACGCGAACCTCTGAGGCAGAAGTGCTCCGTCGTCCATCGTGTCCGAGCTAATTTCAACGAGAACGCTTCAGTGCCTCGTCATCAAAATGGTCCATACAGTGACAGGCCCGTCAGAAACATGTCCACAACTACTCTAATAATGCTAGGAAACCAGCTTTCTCCGGTAAACTTACAGGAATGTTCCCGAAGGAGGATAAACTTCTCAAGTCTTTGTGAACAAACTTATATCAGCTCTCTTATACGAGAGGAAAAAAGTAAGTGAAGCTCTGAAGTCATAAAGTTCGACCTAGATGGCGTGACAGGAATATTCGTTTTATTCAGCAAGTGAAAACTTCATATAGTAGGAGAATACTGCCAACTTCTGGAAAATAACTTTCCTTACTTATAAAACAAACGATATCGTTGTGCTTATTATATTTCCTATGCGGAAGTTATATAAACATAAAAGAGTTAAATGCCCAAAGTTAATCTTATCTGATTTCATTTTATTGCCCTATATCTGCATTAAATTTCTCAATAGAATGCACAATTTGTTTTTTATCACTATGACATTAACAGGTCGTAGAAACACACTCTATCATCCTGCACCTACACGTGTGCAGGATGATATTTCTTATCTGTATACTCTAGAGAACATTGTTTAATTAGCAATCAATCAATTAAACGTTGGTTTAATGTGGGTTGATATGTTTTCGTGTGTAAAAAGTTCCTGGAAAGAATCTTTAGCCTGTTTTTTCTCTCCCTATTTCTTTTAGAGTAGGAATTCTATGCCATTACTTCTACAGGTAGAAACAGTTTTTATGTAAGAATAATAATAATAAGAGAACCGAAATCCTGATCATGTCAGTATTTAATTCTGTTTCTCCCATTTTTATCCAATGTAGGTATATATTATCGACCGTCAAGTGTGTTTTCATTTTGTGTGTGTTTCTTTGATATTTTTACCTCCTGATGAAGGTAAAATATTGAACATTTTTATTGTGAGACTTGGCGTGCTTTTATCCTTCACCCGGAACAATCTTGCTGTTGCACCATACATATCTCTTCTCGAGTTTTATTTTTTGATTACCCACGCTTATATGTGCGTGTTTTTCTTCCAGAAACTGCTTCAATACTATTTTAAAATACAATTATGTTTTGTATCATAATACATATTTTAAATACATATATCATATTTGCATCTTCGCAATCATCCCTTTGTTTCTATGCTGAAATTGCTTTTCTGTATTTCATTTTACTCCGAATGCAATTAATGTGATTATTTGCATTACAAACCGTTTATCCACTTCTCCGTTTTCCTGAAGTTTCTGAATTGGTATACTGGAAAAAAAATACTTTTAAAGCAGATCTTTATGTGATCACACTCCCTTTAAAATAATTCCAAGTAACCATTTGCAAACCGGAAATGCTATTGCCACTATTTTGCTCGAAAGCTTATTTTCTACTTTCTAAATACATGAAAATCACTTGTTTATAAATATAAACTTAAAGAACATTAAATACTCAGAAAAAAATAATCCAAAAAGCCGGTAAATTGACTGAAAATTGGTTGGGTTAATCGATATTTGTCGCCGTTCTTGATTGCAAATTCTATAAGATACTTAATGCGACATGCAAACGGCTCTTATATCTAAATAAAAACATGCGAAATGATGGGGAATGAGGAGAGTTGCTTATTTCTCTTTTCAACCTGCTTGTATATGAGCCGCTCTCGTCCTTTTCAGAAAGAGACACCTCCGATGATACAAATGGTCACACAAATGAATAATCTGCAAAATGATTGGCTTTCATGGCTTTCAAAGATTATTTTGAAAGTTGTTAATCCAGAAGTTATAAGACGGGGACATATAAAGTTACAACGTAAATAGAACCTTAAGTTGTGTTTAGAGAAAACTCTAGGTAAGAGTTTTATTTGCAATTTAACAACTCCAAAGCTATAATACTGAATTTCTTCTACTTGCAGCCTCATAACAGTACTAGTAGCAATTCAGAGTACGCGTTTCAGCATTCTGTTTCAAATGCTATGATCCTCGCAAATAAAGTAAAGAGTATATAAACTCATCATACATAAATTCTTTATTTAATGAAAAGACTTGTCAGGTGTGAAACTGGTTTAGTGTATTTTTATACGTTCATTAGATGAACTGTGACACTGGGTTTTTATATCAGGTCAAATAGAACTCTTCAATTTGGAAATCACAAACTTAAAATAGAAAGAAATAAGATTCCAGTAGTCAAACATTTGGGGTTCTTATTCATAAGGTATAACTAAAACTTTAAAAGTATGAAAATTCACCAACATTGGGGCAAAATTGCTGTGTTTCCCCAAGCCATTTTCCGGTTTTGGTCAGTTGCGTATGGTCAGTGACGTTGTGGCTAGTGGGATCGGTTGGTATATATCTCGGGTATGAGCTTAGGTGTTGGGAGAGGTATACAGTATGCTGAACTCCTGCCGTGCGTGACGCGTAGGTACAGGCAACTATCCCGTGTCTTTACCTCTCACTTGTCTTATACCAAGTAAAGACTTCCAATAGCTAAATTACCTATCTGCTTGGAAGGACTTCCCCACCCATCATCTAAAATGTCGCTGAATAGACAATATGTGGTTGACACCTTCCCTTTCCGTACTTCTATGTAAGGACAGCGTGCAACAAATCGTGCACGTAAAATGCTTTTAAAGGTGCATTCCTTTATCCAATCATGGTTTACTGGTTTTCTAATGCCAAATGTTACTTGCCATAGCGGTCATCTGGCCTGACTGACGAAGAACCACCAAAATATTTGTTGTGCTTATAATAGATACTACGACAGTAAAATGTGCTCAAAATGACATAAAGTAAGTACGTTTTAAACTGTTTAAGAGGGTCATAGGTGAAACGTTCGTCATTTTCACGCAAAAGCCATTTTTGGTTTATTTACGAAATAATCACGGATCTAGGTGTATGTTGCCGAATTTTAGAGTCCAATGACCCTTGTAAGTATCTTTAATTATTTATATATTAATTATATATAATTATTAATTACATATATATCATATATTTAAGTGCACTCGCTCCATTTAAATCCACAAAGGATACTTTTAAAGTTATTTTATTCCGCTTCTATTTTTGCAACATTAGTTCACATACAAATGTTATAGGATGCTACAATATTGATTCTAAGAACTTGAAAATGTTCATGCATGTTCCGAAAACTAAGGTTAAAAAAGCTATACATTTCTGTTTTAATTTAGTAATCAATCAATTATATTTCATTTACACATATTTTTTCAGGCTTTTCATACATTCAATATTCATATGCTATACAATTTGTTTTGCGCCTTTGTCTTAAATTTTGTGGGGGAGATACAATTTGAAAAAAATTGACTTTCATTTTTTAAATAACAATTATTCAAACACTGAAACACACAAAATGAATTAATGGCATTAATACTAACAAAATATTATTACTGTATACAAAAACAAATCTTATGTCTTGGACATAAAATTGTTGAAAATAGGGGCTTCACCAATGAGCCCCTCCCTAAAGAAATTAAATTTATAAACCTGTCAAAGCAGCATTGTGTATTAAACTAAGGAAGGCTATCAGCATGTTTCCGGTTGCTTTTTCTATCTATTTGTAACTACGATAGCTATAACTGAAGCTCCAGACGCTTTATTTGTTATATCCACTGGTACTCGAGACAACTGTTGCAAGTAGTATGAATTACTTAGTTTATATTATATGGACTTTATATGGATGAAAGCGGTAATGATATTGTTTCAATCAGAGGACAAATTTTTACGTGAAGTTATTTATTATGATCGTAGAAAAATGCTCTGACATAAGGAAATATGCAGATGTTCAGCAACAGAGCATTTCCCTTGCAGGTGGTTAAGAAAATTTGCGCACGAGCGGAAAGATGCTACCTTATGCCTATTATTGTACTACAAGGATGCCATTAAGTTTGGCTGATTCTGTTTAGTTTTCAAAGCATTAATACATTTTCGTGAAGGAGATACAGTAAGTGAAGCACAATATGTTTAATAAACATTACAGAAAAGAAAGAAAAGCAAGGTTTTACTTAATAGTTTAGATAAATACAATGAAACAAAGTCTCTGATTTTGTTTACTCATTAGGATATAGAAAATAACTTAATGTATTTAAACATCCAACATATGAAAAAATATGTAGAGTGGTCTGCGATAGCTTGTGGCGTGCGTAAGGTCAGAAAACACATGTTACGTATTTTGCTACGTATTGACAATGGTACCTATTGACTCCAGCCAAAACTGTGAAAAATGAGACACTCAAGGAATAAAGTGAATCTAACAAAACATAAAGGAAGCTGCCTTCAATAAAACTTATAAAAAAGCACATGAACAATATATTTAAAGAAATACTATTAAAAACTAAAATAGTATTGTAAAAATTCGTTAAATACAAATTAGTTAGTCCATTTTTAAGGAATTATTAACTTGTACATCTGCTAAACGACGTCTTATGAATATAGTCTACATTAATATATAAACAGAGAGAGAGGAAGGAGGAGAGAGAATGTGTGTGTGTGTGTTTAATCTCGCAAACCACTCAACCGATATAAATAATTCTTTCGTCGATAAAAGGACTGTTCTTCTGAACAGACATAGGCTATAATATATTTCCAAGAATGCTGGGGGCATGGAGAGGTTTTATATTCAAGTCCCCCAAATTCAATCCCATTATGAATATTAAAGAATACTTGTGTGCTCTATTGAGAATACGTTAGAATTTTAATGACTTCCAGATCAAAGTATAAATGGGGAGACATGCAATTTTTCAAACTAAGTTTAAGAAGGGGGAAATTGCAAATTATATTCATATAACCAAATTTCCCTCTGATTTTACTGAAATTTATTATCAAGGAGTGTTTCTGGTATATCGCTGTCAAATTTGGTGTACTTGGATTTTAAATATCTGGAAAAGCAGTCAAATCATATACTTTCAAACACTTATATTCAATCCTTTCTTTTTCAACCCCTAACATAAATCAACTCTTTCTGGATTATCTAGACAAAACTTTGTTTGCTTATACTACAGGATCCAAAGTAAATTATATGTCATCTTACAACTCTGAAAACATATCTCTACTATATTTCCAACTCCTTATACAGAAATATGCACTGTTTAGGGAACAGGGTACTATTACTATAGAACCTGTCAAAAGTCATAGATTACCTTACAAAACGATCTGATGTGTTACACTCACATGACTTTCTTCACTCTTGTACAAACTATTTTTACAAACGCTTATTCTCCATATGCTTCATGTTAATCGAGATGTTAATCTTATTGCTAATTTTCTTATAGGTGCAAGGGGAATATGGTAGGCTTTAAGCGATAGTCAAATCTTTTAAGAACTGGTTGTTATATGGAGCATTCCATTCTCTTTATATGTACGGGACATAAAAAATGAATAACGAATTCCCATCTGAGAAAAAATATAAATATTGGAAAATTTAAGGAAATAACAAGCAATATCTCGAAAATGGTTCACTCAACAACAAAAAATGTATATGACATAAATTGTGTATTTTAACGTGATCTACATTTTTTGTGTAGTAAAATGTTGTCTATCTCTTATGGTTTACCAGTTATGCAAAAGTCGTTCACAATGAAAAATACTTTTGGATACATTCCCAGAAAATTCGAGATATACATTTCCTTTGTCAGAAAAATATCTTAAACATATGATATTTTAATCAAAATCGTTAAAGCCATTTTTGATAAAATTAAAATTTTCGGAAAATGTTCCATGTAATGGGTAATCTGGGGTGGGGGATTTTCTCGAAAACCTTCGCGTCGCATCTCTGGAAGATACTAAACCTAAATACCAAGTTTGGTGTTTATCCTACTGTTCGTTTCTGAGTTATGCCTGTTCACAGACACACACACGGACATGTTTCCAAAAATGCTTTTTTTGGATTCAGGAGATCTCTAAACATGTATTTCCAGTGAAATCTCGGTATCAAATTTTTGGGTGGAATACAATACTTCCCCTGCTTACTATACGTAGTAGAGAAAGTAAAAACTTTCCCCGCTTATACTTTCAACCTCTTGTTCACAAAGTCGCCTCATTTAATCAATCTAGACAAAACTTTGAAAACTTAGACTATTACGAGTGACAATTGTAGGCTATTCAGGACATTAAAAACTCACTTCTATCCTTATTTTTGGCCCCCTTACTTACAAAATTCATCTAAGCAATTTATATAAGACAGTAATAATAGTTAAAGCAATTGTGTTAGCTTGCAATTTAAGGTTAGAGCAAATGAAGAGGCACTTAGATTCTGCGAAAACAAGCCCAATCGATAACTAAGGTGCGCACAGGGTTGCTTTTCATACACGGAAGTGCTATTTATTTTAACGTTTCACGAAATATATAGGCAATTATCGGTCTCAATGGGATGACATATTATGAGAACGAAATTAATTTGTATTTTAGAGCCGTGTGAACCGGAGCTTTTGTTTTTCACAATGCAGGTCGATCCCGTATACCAGTCCCTTTCACAAATTTAATTAAATCTATTAAAAACCTTTCCTACCCTTAGCCTACTCCAGCTTTAGTCTCATTCCTCCCCTTCTGCGTGGGCAATGTAAATTCTTTTATTAGCGAAATGGCAGATTCTGATCGGGACAGTGTACAGCTGTGGAAATTATTTTTTCTTCTTCGCATCCCATTCCAGCAAGGCTTATTGTGCCGACAAATGGGAATATATATCCTCAACTGGGAGGTGAATTTGGAAGGAAATGTAGAAGTGTTTGATAAAACTATAGAGGAAAATGCGAGGGAATCGGCTATCAGTTTTCGAGAGAAAGAGATGGCGTGTTTGTAGGTATAGATGGTGGGATATGGTTCAAATTTTCATGTTTGAGTTATTGGCGCGTATGAAGGACAACCGTTGATGAAAATCAAACAGAAAAATCAATTGCTGCAAGTGTGCGTGAAATGGACATGCAGTTCAATATGATCATTAATTTATTGCTTTATGAGCGGAGAGCAATCCAAAAACCTGTTACATTCCTAGTTTATTACGCAATGAAAATTGTTGGAAAATGAGTTTGTTTATTTTGTGGGCAAAACGTCAATTCAAGTTAATTTCTGATCGCATTACAATTCTCTACGAGAAATTCAGCCGATTTCTCAGGATGGCCATATAGCTGTACCACGACAACTCTTCCATCCAACTGAGTAAACCCATTATGTAAGAAAAGACGTGAAGGTACCTCAAAGCTTTACTGTTATATTAGAATGCTAAAAGCTTTGCAGAACTATGAAATAGTTGTAATGAAATTTTTATTTTCTACTATTTCAAAGCTCTTAAATACTTATACATTATTATCAAAGGCAGTTACTCCTTTGAAAGGAGCTGCGCTTAAATCGCTGGTGAGATTCCTTGACAAACTTTAAAGTAATTTTTATGAGATAAAAATGTACTAGTATATGTACCACTCACTTTCCAGCTGGTTGTCTTACAGCAACGTGTTTACAAGGCAAGCTTTGAGAAAGGTATCATATTCATTTATAGAAGGAAAATGGAATTAGATGTTTAAGTTTAGTTCGCTCACCCAGCCACATTGTGATAAATTAATTTTGTTTTTTAAAACAAACTCAATTTTCACCATTGGATTCTGAGCACGAAAAGAAATGATTTAATCATTCCCTTATTTTCTTCTCTATTACACAGTAGATAGAGGAAAACATTTTGTTCTACTCAACAATTCATGCCTATTGATAATTCAACGAAAATAAAGGATTAAGGTGCTCTGAGCTGCCAAAAGGCATTTTGATAAAACGCTATATTATGTGTGTGTGTGTGCGCCCGTACTTCATCCATTTATCTGCCTGTCGAAAATCCCCCATCCCTTTACATGGTCAAAATTTCGTTATTCCTTTTTCTTTTCTTTTTTTCAAAAACAGCTCTAAAGATTTTGATTAGGTTTACGAAATCTGCATGACTAATAAAATGTTTTGTCTGGGTTCAATTCCTTTATTAACGTTTTTACTTATTCAAGCTTTTAAAAGAAAAAAATTAATCCTAAATATTCAACGTCGTTTTAGCTAGTAAGCAGAGGAGCCCTTTCTAACAGCTAGGGATTTAAGTAGGAAGTAGTATCTATTTAATCTGAGGAAGTGAGGGGTAAAGATGCGCGTTGGCGTTTTTCGCACCACGCGCGGCACGAGTTCAACATACTGTGTTCTCTTCCTACTAGTTAAAGTTTTATCTGAGAGATAAGTCACCCTATCCCACTAGCTAAAACGCCGCATAACAAACGGTATATTATGAATGAATTGTGTATGTTGTATATCTGGTTAACCACACGAGGAAGAAACTCGCTGCTTGAAACATCAAGTCAAGTAACTTTTGTGTGGTATTAGCTGTTTTAGATATATTCATTGTTACATATTTAATTTTTTCAGGTTTAACTGTCACGTGGTATCCACAAATTATTTTAGGCGATTCATATTTTATTTCTCACATGTGTTCATTAATAACAAGAACTGACTTGTGATACGAAAGTTGAAATAACCCAGGTCCATAATGCTAATTTAGTAAAGATTTGTGATTTCTAACATAACGTGAATTAAAGGATCTATTTTATGATACTATAATATATAAGACATTATATGAAGTTGTAATTGGTAGAGAAAGTCATGTGAATGTGATACGTCAGACTTTTTAGGAACTATTTAACAAAATTGTATTGTAATTATTTGTCTTAGTTTACATATTAGACAAGAATGTGTTTTAACTACTTTAGGAGTTAGTTTCAGATGAACTTATTCCCCATTGGAAGATATCTATAAGCATATCTATTCACTCGAGAAAAATTAAGATTTTCTTCAGGGCTATAGCATACAAGAAAGAGTATACATTATTTTCATTAAGGGTGTAGGAGACTATGTGGGAGCGACAGCTCTCACATACACCAAAAAAGTTTCTGCAAAGAACTCTTCTCGGGATGCCAGCCAGTATAACTCTGCAGAAGTTTCCAAGCTTTCAAGAGTTAACGTCTGCTCTCATCTTCAGGGAATGATGTTGAGGCATTCCGATTCGTCTTTATACAGGGTGAAGTAGAAATAGGGTCATCATCTAAGATGTAATTCTAAACTAATTATTATCCTAGTAATGCCTCCTTCTCTACACTAACTTTGAAGATCTTGAGCAACATACATTGTAAGGCAGTTTTTTTAACACTTAAATGATTTCAGTCAAATTATATAATAAAAAATATAATAACAGCCCGCCTTAAAGCAATATGTGTATGTAAAAATATATAATAAGTGTATATTACAGTCATTGTAAATGTTTATATTAGTGTATACATGTTCAATAATGTTATGTGAATGTATTACGTAATTTAATAATGTAGGAGCTGTGAGGATAAAGGTTAAAAGTTGCTAACAGTGAGGTAACAATGAGGTAGCCTTGAGGCAATAATGAATTTGAAAGTTTAATAATACTACTAGTGATTCTTGGAAGCAATAATGTAATTTTAGTGACAGTTTATAAAATAGCCAATCAACAACCAGAAAAAAGCTTTAGTTAAATGAGGGTATTCTATTGTACTAGGATTAGCCAATCAGAGACTTGAAATATAGAAATTTACAAATTTAGGGGTAGAAATCAAGTCAGTTGCTTGTAGACAGCGCTCATAACTGCACGCGTTTGTTGTAGACAGTGTTCCTAACGGACGCGAGATGTGTCCTCGAGAAATTTAATACGTATTTTGTGTGAAAAAATAGCTTACGTGTTTAAAAAGTGAAAGTATTTAATAAAAGAAACTTGCAGCTCTCTATATCAGTGAAGTGTTATTTAAATCGTGTCAAGAATTAATAAAAAAGGAGTGAACGAAAAAGATTAAAATCTGTGTAAGCCTACATTCTTCAGCCGCACCACGCCTTGCAAAGGAATTCATGTCTCTAACAATAATACTGACGCTGCCGAGGCAAACATAAATATATAATATTTAAAGAAACAGTCAAATTACAAAGTTAATATTTTTAAATTTTTAGGACGAAAGCTACCGGGTAGCATACGTGCGGTTGCAACTACTTCAAGTTCGGGTTCCCAACATTTGAACTACAATATAACTACTTCTTCAAGTGATCTTTTCGATGGTTAGGGCGGAGTATTGGCCAACGACACTCCGGGGTATGCTTAGCTCGTGTAACGGAGTAATACAAGTATTATTATTATTATTATTATTATCATCATTATTATTATTATTATTATTATTATTATTATTATTTCACGTTTCTGGAAGTTTTTAATCTCCCTTTTATGTAGAGATGGCGAAATAAATGATGGAACGATATTAAAACGAACCCGAGGTCCCTGGTTTGAGAGTTATTCGATATGTGTTTTATGAGGATAAGGGAAAATCATGGGAAAAAAATGTTGTTTCACTGCAATCTCTTTTTACACAATTTCTACGAGTAGGACTATACAGACGAGTTTTAAATCCACCGACTAACTTGAGAGGGCGATTCCTACTGGAAATGGAGCACTAAAGTTCATTTCACCCTGTCCGGAAATTCCAGCGCTATTTTGCACGGCAGATGACACTAAAGAACGGTATCAAACAAAGAGCCCTGGCACATAGTACATGCCTGAATCCCATCCATGTCAGAACAGATGTTCAAAGTGGCCTCCATGGGATGCAATGCACGCATTCACATGCCGCATCATGGATTTCCTCACCTCACTCGTTCGAATGTTCCGGGCTGTCCGACTATCATCACAGGCTACATGGACACACTGTTGAAGGGCCTGAACATCAGGAACAGGCTCACCGTACACAATGCTTTTCAGATGCACCCACAAGTAAATATCCAGCAGGTTTAATTCCGGTGATCAAGCAGGCATTGCAATAGGGCCTCCATATCCATCTGGCAAAGATGCCGAGACGTCGTCGAACATTAATGCGGGAGTGGGCTGCGCTCCATCGTGCTGTAGCCACATTGCCTGCCATATTGCTAAAGGCACATTCTCCAGCAATGGAGGCAGAGTGTTTTGCAGGAAATCCAGATGCGTTTATCCATTCAGGGGTTGTGGAAGAACTGATCTAAGTAGGCGGTCGCCAATGATACCTGACCAAACATTGATGCTGAACCGCTGCTGATGAGACACTTCTACCATTCCGTGAGGATTTTCCGTACCCAACGGATGACGATTAAGCAGGTTAATGATCTACCAAAGGTAACTTCATCGGTGAAGAGGACTGAAGACAGAAATCCCATAATAGTGACGGCCTGTTGCACAAACTAGCGACAGAATCTTTCCCCTGGGGGAGAATGCGCCGTTGATAATCTCTGCACACGTTAGAGGTCATAGGGATAACAGCGGTTGTTATGTAGGATACATGTTAGCGAGCCAATTGCCTGGAGCTTGTACCAGGGTTGTTCTCAATATCACGGAGAACATGTTCATCTACATCTGGTGTACTCACAGTCCTCGCTCGCCCTGAACGTTCGTCTGTCTCAAAGAACCCATGCTCATACAAACTCCGAAAACTGGTTCCAAATGTTGTGTAATGGGGACGGTGCTGTCTGTCAGGGTACGTGGCTCGGAACATCGTGCTGCCTCTCGTCCGTTTCCACTTCTTGGCCATACATGAACACCACTTCGGCTTGTTCCTGAAATGAATACCGGACCATTGTGCTTCTATGTTGCTTAACACACAAAACTTTCATTACAAGTTATGAGATTGTATCTGCAACACGCAAAACGCACATTGCAAGTTATGAGAGAATGTCATCAGTGCCATCTACCGTGGAAACTATGCATTTTGGGACACAAGTTGACGTGAACTTTTGTGCTCCATTTCCACACAGGAATCAAGCAATGAAGCTTGTCGGTGGACTTAAATACTCGCCTGTATTGATTTATGATGATCAATGATAAGAAATCATATCGATCATGAAATTATTAAAATAACTACGTGACAGTGATTGTGTTGAATGTAGTATTAACAGAGTCTAATTTGTTTCTTATTTTCTCACGTGCTGTGTCCTAACTATTCAATAAAGAGGTACGGTAAAGAGGACTGAAGAATGCTCGTTTTTGAAGAAGTGTTTTTGTTGTATTGTTATTTGCCTCAAGCTTTGGGAGCCAATTTGAAGAAGTAGTTATATTGTAGTTCAAATGTTGGGGAGCCGAACTTGTAGTTGCAACCGCACTATGGTAAAAAGTTTCCGGTAGCCTTCGCCCCAAAAATGTTTAAAAAAAATTAACTTTGTAATTTTGACTGTTTCTTTAAATATTATACATTTATGTTTGCCTCGACTGCGTCATTATTTATATTTTTTTTTAGAGACATGAATGTCTTAGCAGGGAGTGGTGCGACTGAAGAATGTAGGCTTACACAGATTATAATTTTACTTCATTCCTTTTATTAATGCTTCACACGATTTAAATAACACTTCACTGATATATATATATATATACATATAGAGAGAGAGCTGTGAGATTTGTTTTTTTATTAAATACTTGCACTTTTTAACACAAACTATTTTTGTCTCACACAAAATACGTATTAAATGTCTCGAGAACGCATCTCGCGTCCGGTTAGGAACACTGTCTACAAGCAACGCGTCCAGTTATGAGCGCTGCATACAAGCAACTGACAACTGAATTTGTAAAGTTTGCTTCATTTTAGTCTCTGATTGGCTATTCCTAATCCAATAGAATGCTTTTATTTAACTTGAGCTTTTTTTCTGGTTGTTGATTTGCTATTTTATGAACTGTCACAAAAATTACATTGTTGTTGCTCCAAGAATGACTAGTAGCATTATTAAATCTTGTAATTCATTATTGCCTCAAGGCCACCTCATTGTTACCACATTGTTAGCAACTTTTAACCTATTATTCCCACAGCTCCTACATTATTAAATTAAGTAATACATTCACATAACATTATTGAACATGTGTACAATGATATAAAAATTTACAATGACTGTAATATACACTTTTTATATATTATTACATACACATATTGCTTTAAGGCGGACTGTTATTGAATTTATATATTATATAATTAGACTGAAATCATTTAAGTGTTAAAAATACTGCCTCATTTTTCAGAAAGTTCCAATACTTTGATGGATAATACTTTGATGGTATTTGAACCATTAATATATTTCCATTACTGTTTCGTTGAATTGTCTACTACTTAACCTTTTATGTTATTCCTTTTTTTTCAAGAAGATTTTAATCTCCTTGAGATCATTTGTTTTACTCAGAGCAATATTTCCAAATATCCCTAATAACTCCGCACTCATTTCAACTCTGTACTTGAGTTGAAATGTTTTGGAATTACTTTATTGATGCAGTAACACTCGTATTTACTCTTAACCATTTTAGGTAATTGTTCTCCCTTTTCTCAGAATTACATTGTATTTTCTTTCATTCGCAGGTAAGACGTCATCAGTAAAGTGCTATGGTATCTCTCGTGTCTAGCCTCATTTAGGTGAGTAGAAAAAACGCAAATTGTTTGGCATGTTCTGAAGGGATATTAATCACAGTCATTTGGCACATTGTCATAATCCCCACCTGAATACACGGCGTATCCGCCAAAATATGTAGCATGCCTGCATAAGAAATGCTTGTTTGATGGACTAAAGAAGTGTATATAATTATACTTTTATAACATTTGTACAAAAGTATCATTTGGGTAACTACAGGAACAGCTAGGAAGTGCTAAGTAACTTCAGAAGCATGGGAAACTCAATATTGCACGGAATTGTCATCTTCAACATGAGTATCAACACCTGAAAACGGATCTGCTATTTCTTAACGAAGAAGCGTGGCACATAGGTCAGGAACTAGGAGCAGCAGAGGTCCATTGGGGCCCATCTAAAGTGGATTAAACTTGGAAAAACAAATCCATCTCAACACATTTTATTATGCCCAACACATACCTATTATAATGTGCTCTAATCGGTGTTCATTTTAGCCGTATATCGGCGCCTTCCTTAAGCCTGAGGGCAGCGTGTTCCATTTCACATGTTGATTGCTCTGACACCAAGCTTAATCGGCCAGTCTACTTCCGTCTTGCACGCGCATGCGCGCCAAAACAAAGCAAGTCCTCGAAAACACTATGAAATAATAAAAAATTTGCTGGGGAAGTTTAAGATGTGCACATTTTCACTAAAATCTTTTTGTCTTATTCCTGGAAATTGCCGAAATTAAATATAAAATTTGACATTTATCCCATGTTTAGTTTTTGATCTATGCTGTTTACATACACATGAAACGTTTTCTAAAACTGCTCTTCTTGGATTCAGAGATCTCAAAACTTCAACTCTTTCGGTGCAATACAATACTACGCTCTTACTATAGGTAACAAATAATGTAAGTAGACATGCAACATTTGCAAAATAGTCACGCAAATTAAAATTGCAATGCCTTGAACAAGCAAGATACTGAGGGGAAATACCTATGTTGGAACTTGTATAGCTGAATTTGACTAGAGAACATCATGGAGTTGTTTTAAATGTAGGCCAAAACAAAACCTTATTAATTAGTTTAAGAGATTCCAATATATCTCTGCTATGACTGCTTTATATTTCATTAAATATTCACAAAATTAGTTAGGGAAACTATGAATACAAAAGAATTCAACGACTCCCCTTATTACTTTTACCTCGGAGAAGTACAGGTATTTAAGAACACAACATATCTAAAACCGAGCGGGATGGCTCAGGCGGTAACGTCTGTGACCCGTATTCGGTAGGTCCCAGGTTCAAATCCCGCGGGCCAAACAATCTGAGTTTTTTTCGTGGTATCCCTCAGTCACCCAGGTAAATACCGGATTGGATATTTAATACCACGACCCAAATTTCCACCTTAAGTCTAAAACAATAATAAAAATGAAAAATAGGTGGTAATGGCGAATGCTATCCACAGAAAAAGAAAGCAGGTAGACTGGATGGCACCCTAATCCTATCTGCACGGCGCGCAGAAGAAAATCCGGTTGCTATGCACTAGGGTCTCCTGGACACGTGCCGAAGCAAGATGGCATGGTTACAGGGATGAGACCTAGAAAGCTAACTGTCCACCTTTCTTTATAAGAGTGGCAGGTAGACTGGACGGCATCTTATGCCATCTGCATGGCACAAAGCAGAAGATCCAGTTGCTATGTACTAAGGTCTCTGTGGACACGTGACGAAGCAAGATGTTATGGTTACAGGGATGAGATCCAGAATGCTAACTGTCGGCCTTTCTGTGTGAAGGTGGCAATTATACTGGACGGCACCCTAATGCCATTTCCATGACACCAAGCGGGTGGTTACAGGGATGAGGCTAGAAGGCTAACTGTTCGCCTTTCTGTATGAGAGAGGCAGTAAGATTGGACGGCGCCCTAATGCCATCTACAAGAAGCAGGAGATTCAGTTGCTATACGCTAGGGTCTCTGTGGACACGTGACCAAGTGGGTGGTTACAGCGATGAGACCTAAAGGCTAACACATCGATCTAAGAGTTATCCACTTACGGATCCGTCGCGATATGACCAGTAGTTAAAGTGACGTCAAATAAATAGAGTAATAATAATAATAAAATAATATCTAAAGTTTTCGCAAAATAGTACTAGCCATGGTATCCTATAGATTTACAACAAACTCTTGCTTTACAGCAGTCATGGTGAGGCATAAATGCTGCCATTTATAATTCACTATCTCTCATAACATTAGCATTTGTACTTGAACTTAGAGTAATGTTACCAAAATTGGACACTCATGTTTATATTGTGACGTATGCAGAGATTGTCGCGCATACGTCTCTCTGGTCACCTGGATTCGAGATGGCGGTTAGAACTTGAGTGGGGGAATTAGTAATTTTAGGTGGGGATAGGTTGGTTGGCGTCCCCTACGCTTTAGGAAGCGTTGCTTGGGACAGGGAGTCAGTGAGGTGAAGTCAACCAGTAAAGACGTATAATCGCCCTCTCCGTGCAGGCATGCATGGCGGCCTCGCCAGACAGACAGGGGACTAAGGAGATAGGTAATGTATAATGTATCCTGTTTTATCTATTAAACCCCTTACCATCCAAATCTTTCCTGTTTTATTTATGGTAGTATAAAGTTCCTTCCTTCCATTTTGAGTCATGTAGTGTCCCTTTTGCCAGTGTTTAGTGATATTTCTGTACTTTCTTTAGCTGCGTCCCTCGTCGTAGCCTCGCCATGTTACAAGTTTGTTAATTTACCTGTACCTTTGCAAGCGACTAGCCCACCTCACAATGAGCATTAGTTAAGAGGCTTCGACAATATTGCATTAAATGAACAAGCTGTGATTGAGCGTGTGTGACCGGACCGGGTTACTCAAGACAGCCCATACTTACTCGCACATTAGACACACACTCCGGGAAATGGCCTAGTAAAGCGAAACCGGACGTTGTGCTTGATTCTTTCCTTCAGCAAGGACATTATGACCAGTATGGCATTTCGATATAATGGCTTGTGATAGTATACCTTGTAATTGTATACAGTTGTGCAAGAAGAAATGAAGAGCCGTATTCAGAAAATCAGCATTTTTCTACAAAAATGCAGCTAGACCTGAAGGTAATATAAACAAAATAAATTAAATGACAGTTCTAAAATATATTCGAAAAGTCATGAAATACACTAACTACTTTTAATAAAATCCTAAAATACGACTTTATTTCTAATTATTTGCTAATATGATTGAGTCACTTCTTTCTTGTGCTGAGAGTTCTATTTTGCATATGTGCGTGAATAGTCTTCATTAATAAAAGATAACCACAAAATGCTTCTCGTTAGCTTTTTTTTCAATACGCAGAATCTCTTTGTTAAACGTTTTCAAATAATCTGAGAAAGAAAGTTGTATTAGAAAAATCACATGTGTTACATTCAGTTACTTTCTCTACCCATTAACGTTTATTTCTAATAGCTTCTGCACACTGTTCATACGAAAGCTTATTTTTCAATCTACTTTCTATTAATTGAGATAATACTTCGCAGAAATAGTTACACTACACATTTCATTCTACGTGCAAGGGAGATACAGGAAAAACGAATCGATAGTCAGATGTTAAATGTGAGTCGCTATATACCTACTGTCATTAAAATTGCATACTTTTTCAATGACATTGCGACAAACAACTGAGCATTGACAGCACTATAAAAATAAGAATTTAAAATTTTCAAACCAATAATAACGGGTTTCTCGAAAATGACATGCCATAAAAAAGTCATTGGAAGTAAATTTTGTGTTTTAAAGAGTACAAAATGTGCCAAAGTACACTTTTGGTCGTCTCTTAACGTTTACCAGTTATACAAAATAAATATAAAATTCCTTCCGAACAAAGAGGACTTCATTGGCTGGTGTGCAAAACCTAAGGACGAGATGGATAAAGTAACATAACAAATGAACTACTTGGCGGAAGTAGATGAAGGTGCGGGAGGATGTTTCCAGAGGTCTCTCACACGTACACAGAAAGCTGGACGTCACATGGCGTTAGTGTAGAGAGCCTATAGTGCCAAATGGGTCTGGTCCCGCAACACGGGGCAGTTGACGAAACACGACAAGACGGTGTGTGGCAATTAGCGAGCTGTTACGGTGCACTGTAGTGGTGTTCTTCATTGCAACATGGCCCATAGACACCCTTTGGATGACTTCACACGGGGAAGAATTATCGGGAAACTGGAAGAAGGGCGAAGTGCGACGAGTGTTGCTCAGGAGTTTGGAATTGCTTACAGCATTGTTCCACGTGCATGGGGAACCTTCCAAACCACATGCACTGTTGTCCCAAGGAGAAGTGGTGGTCGACCACGCTCAACTACAGCAGCAGATGACCGTACATTGTGCAACAGGCAAGAAGAGATCCACGCCAAACAGCGGATGCAATTGCAACCACATTTAACAGGATAGTTAGGCACGCAATCTCACGATACACGGTGGCACGGTGACTACACAGAGCTGGTCTCTTTGCCCGACGACCAGTACGTTGTGTTCCATTGACATCCGCAATCGGCGGCAACGTTTGCTATGGTCCCAAGAGCATCAAAATTGGACCAGCGAGGAATGGGGTCGTGTGCTCTTCTCGGATGAGAGCAAATTCAGTCTAAGTAGTGAAATCATCTGGCGAGAGGTGGGAACACGTAATGAACCCAGGAACATCCTGGAACATGATCGTTTTGGTGGTCCGGGTGTTATAGTTTGGGGAGACATAATGTTGAATGGGCGCACCGACCTCCAAATCTTTGAATACGGTACGCTCACTGGGCAACGTTATTGTGATATTGTATTCCTTCCCCATGTGCGTCTTTTCAGGGGTGCAGTCGGCCCTGAGTTCATTTTTATGGATGACAATGCGCGACCGCATCGAACAGCGCAGGTGGAGGATCTCTTGGAACGAGAGGGTATTCGGCGAATGGCCTGGTCTGCCCGTTCCCTCGATTTAAATCCCATCGAATACGTGTGGGATGCTTTGTGGAGACACATTGCTGCACATCCACATGCACCAACCACCATCCAACAGTTGTCAACAGCGCTGGCGGAGGAATGGAACGCCCTACCACAAGAACTGCTTATCAACCTTGTGGCCAGCATGGGAGCACGATGTAGAGCATGCATTGCTGTCCGTGGTGATCATACACCCTTTTAAGCACCATGTATAAAAGTGGCATTATTGTTCGTCTAATTGCAGATTTCGTTTAGTTGGATACCGTAGCAGTTCCCGCTATGTGTGATTCAAGTTTCATCGAGGTATGTTACTTGGCAGTGTCACAGCATGCGAGATTGTTTTCGTCCTTAGGTTTTGCACACCAGTGTAAATGTAACTATCTTAAATATATGATATTTTAATAATAATTGTTAGTCATATTTGGGAAAATAAAAAAATATCTAAATATTTTTCATATAAAGGGTAGTTTGGTATGGGGGAACTGTCTTGAAACTCTTCCTGTTGAATCTTTGAAGAAACTGAATTTAAATCCCAAGTTTGGTATTTTACCAACTGTTCGTTATGCTGCTCATAGACGAACACTTAATTATATAAGTATCAAGAATGCAGAATTTGTAAAACTGCTGTGTAAAGTTTTATTTGTTTTTGTCATTTCCAAACATCAATCAACAGGAAAAACTTTAATTTAAATTGTTATTAAAAGAAGTAATCGACATTCTCCAATATTTTACTTCGGTCTCTCATAAGTTTGAAATGCTTTATTATTTGATTCTATATAAATGATAAACCATTCTGTTTCAAATTTCGTCAGCGACACGTATGTAACAGAGAATTTTGTTTCTATGTAGAAAATCTCTGAGGGAATGCACATCTTTGGCCTTCATTGTACGGCATGAATAGCGAAAGTGGAGTATTTGTCGTTTCTTTTCAACACTGTTTGCAATTTAGCAGAGATTACAGCATGCACCTCTCGGCACAGCACTTAGTTTATGAATATTTTCAAGAGGGAATGCAAAGTTCGTAGAACCGTGTATTTGCAGACATTGTATTCTATACATATTTCTAGAAGTACTTAAAGAATGGAGACAACTTAGTATCTGCACAATATTTCCTTACCTTATATTTCAGCAGTGGCTCATTGAATAACTCCCTCTAATATAAAGATATATTTTATTTTTAATGCTATATCTGAGTATCCAGGTTAAACACAAAACCTGTGATCAATTCTGACTATCCTTTAACCATATAAAATTTCCTTTTTCCCTGGTTTGTGTTTTATACCTCCAACAGTTTCGCTCTTATTTCAATGAACGCCGATGCCTGAAATTTGAAAAAATAGTTATACATATATCAAAGTGAATAAAAAGAATTGAGGGACAGCTATTACTTGTATGTTTTTTAATTTGAAAAATACTAACAAACATTCCTTAGTAGGTGTTTCTAGGTAAACACTACTGAAGCACACCAAGTGTGTATTTTGTATATTTTGCAAATCATATATTATATTGTACTAAATATGGATTTTTTCTGCTTTATAATGTTATTTCAAATATCTGCTTAACAACTGCAAGTGATAATTAACCCTACATGTAACAATATGTGAATCTCTAAAAAATTACATTTCCTGAACATAGTAAATAATTGGTGTGTTTGATCCCTGTTTACTAAAAGAGAAAAATGTTAAATATTAATTCCCGCCTGTAACATCATATTCGTTTTAAAGATTGCAATTAGTTAATTTCTTTAAAATGGCAACTTAATTATTTCATATAAAACAAGCTGTATATTTTTATTATACACTGAAGCCTGCAAGAAGATACTCAATATTCAATAAAGAAAATAGCAGTGACCTTATCCCACATATAACTATGGAATTGCTCTTACTGCAAACACTAAATTTGTTTTCAAAACATGCTGCCTCCTACTGCTGTGAGCCTATTAGCTATGCAACGTACAACACGTCAATCCTAGTTCGAATACTTGGCGAATGTGAGCGTTTAAACAGCGCATTCTAACCTAGACACCATCACGGTAGATCTATGCGCACTCACAGACTGTTAATTAATTTTCTCCTCTCGATATTGTTGCTGCTGTTGATGTCGACAATGTATACCTTTCACTATATACCTAACATTAAGCTACTAGGTATGGTAACACTAGGGCACATTTCTCTTCCGTGTTGCATGAGCATGCGTCCGTAGATGCTTCATATCTCGTTTATGTTTAAAGTGTATGTCTACAAACTATTCTGTTTTTATGTGCAGTAACAAAACACTATAGTGTAACAACAACCCCAGACAAAATTTGTTCGATTACGGGTAGATAATCCTGCAATGTGAATAGTGTATGCTTTAGGATTCAACATTGGGGATTCCACCCCATCTAATGGTGCTGTAATATGCAGTCATCTTATTGTAAGTCTCTTTTAATTACTTTCCTTACACAATTCAATATTCTCCAAGTACACATCAGCACATCAGGGATTCACTGTAATAGCTGGAAGATGCTTGTGTCTATAGGCATTTAAAGAAGCACTTCTTTAAGATAGATTCTCATGTAGTATACTACCTTGATTTAAAAAAACACCGCATTATAAACGCAAAATCTAATGTATTATTTTCACTTGTTTTCTCTACCAATTCCTCCACAAACTATTTTTGCAAAGTTTATCCTTCTTTTCACTATTTGTTACCTTATACAAACGTTTGCAAAAATAGCTTGATTACACATTTTGCTTTATATACCCACAGAAAGCTGAAATCATAGTCATATCTTTAAAAAGCGGATAGCTACACAAACGCTGGCTTTGAAATTCCATACTCTTTACATAGCATTGAGGGAAACGAATGAATAGAAACTTAGCACTTAAAAAACTATAGTGGTTTTTGCACAAAAATATTTTGCATAAATTTGAGGTTTTACGAGAAGTACATTTTAAGTCCATCAAGTTTTTGTTTGCCTATTTTACCAATTATAAAAATGTATCCAAAATCCATCAGAACGAAGAGGACTTAACAACCTATTCGCAGAAAATTCAAGATTTACATTTTATTTGCCATGGAAATGTCTTAAAAATGTGGTATTCTAACAAAAAGTGTTAGAGGCATTTTTGAGAAAATAAAAAGAACCAAACATTTTCAACGCAAAGGGTAGCTTGGGGATGGTGTACTTTTAAATGCTTACCCTTGGGAGATCCTGAACGTAATTACCAAATATTCACCGAAATATTCGTTTTTGAGTTATCCTGTTCACACACAAAGATCCAACATTTTTAAGGGAACTGGGAAATGCTTTTCGTGAATTTTCCAGATGAATATGTTATATCTTAAAAGAAGAATATCTCTGCTTGGTTTTCAGCTAAAGCTACAAAATAGTTTATCACATGTTTAACAACCTTTGTAAATTAAGTCAATATGAAATCAGATCCTAGGATAACTTTTGTACTCGTGAGTGATAAAACATTCAATCCAAATTAGAAGTGCATTCTTTCGGTTAAGTACATTTTCTTTAAAAAAAATCTGATGTGATATATTCACATGACCTTCTCTAGCATTTATCATTTGTTAGTGGATGTACAAATTATTCTTGCACAAGCTTATCTACTACATTTTAATCCAAACAAATCTTTGCGAAACAGCTACATTGCACATTTCGTTATAGATAGAAACAAAACAGTGACAGTCAAATGACAGTTACATTCCATATTGTTTCATGCAATCGCGAGAAGCGATTGAATGTTGGAAGGACTTTAGAGAATGACCAAGTAATGAACAATTCGAACCACTGATATCGGATATCTGGAAATGGCTGATACCACAAAAAGTTATTTGAAATTAAATTGTATGCTTTAAAGAGATCTACATTTTTTGAATAGTATGTTTTCTTCTATCGCTTACTAGTTGTACAAGATTTCCTTCCGAATGAAGAGGACTTCAAAGGCTATCCTACAAATTTCAAGATATACATTTTATTTGTCATGTAAATATCATTAATATATAGTATGCTAATCAAAATCGTTACAGCCATTTTTTAGAAAATCAAAATTTTCTAAAAATGCTCCATGTAAAGGGTAGCTTGGGGTATGGGGATTTTGTTGAAAACCTTCATGTCGCATCTTTGGAAGATATTGAACCTTAATTCCAAGTTTGGTATTTATTCGGCTTTTCGTTTTTGAGTTACATAGACACACAGACATGTTTTAAAAATGCTTTATTTAATTCAGGCCTCAAAACGTGTATTTTCGGGGAACTGTCGGTGTAGAATTTTTCGGCGAAATGCAATAGTACCCTCTACTTACTATACGTAGTAGAGAAGCTAATTATATTAATTTAATTATGCACACTATCACTAATCTGACATTGGAAATGCACCTTTTTCTTTACATTTAGACTTTTAACCTGGTTTTAAAAAAATATGTTTGTTACGTTCATATGAATTTCTCTATTGTACCATTTAAAAATGGATCTAAAGGCTTATCTTACGAAAATTTATTTTTTGTCTACTTCATTTTAGTCCAAATAAACTTTTGCAGAAATGCTACATTACACATTTCGTTATAAATGCAAAGCGATCAACGATAGTAAAATGTTTAAGAACTGTGCGCTAAATGTGGCTTTAAAATTCCATACTCTTTCCATTTAATCGAGAGAAGCAACTGAATGTGTACAGGACTTTAGAAAATGACAAAGTATTCAATACTCATAATTCGAACCGATACTCACAGATATCTCGGAAATGGTTTAGGCCACGAAATAGTTATTTGAAATAAATTGTCTGTTTTAAAGAAATCTGCATTTTGAGTAGTACGTTTTCGTCTATCGCTTAACGTTTACCAGTTATATGTACAAGACTTTACAAAATTTCTTTCGAATGAACAAGACTTCATAGGCTATTCCCAGAAAATTCAAGGTATACATTTTATTAGTCATGTAAATATCCTTAATGTACAGGGTGAACCATTTAAGTTGAGGTTGTACAGTATCTCCAAAGCTAAGCCTTGTAGAAAGGAATTTCTTGAATAAAAGTTGCTGGATATTGAAGGGAAAGTAAATGCCATTAGTCGTGTTTTGTTTGGAGGACATTGTGATGGTCATTTTATGATCAATTTAATTTGAGCCTAATAGGTTCCCATTTAAAAAATTAGACTGATTCTAAAATGACTATCATAACGTTCTCCAATCAAAACACGATTACTTTCACCCAGCATTTATTTCCCCCATAATATCAAGCAAATTTTATTCAAGATATTCCTTTCTACAATGTTTAGTTTTGGAGATATTGCACAGTCTCAACTTAAGTGGTCCACTCTATTTAGTATTTTAATCAAAATCCTTGAAGATATTTTTGAGAAAATCGAACATTTTGAAAAATGCTGGAGTGGGGGGATTTTCTTCGAAATCTTAGTGTTGTCATTTCTAAAAGGAATTGAACTTAAATACCAAGTTTGGTATTTATCCCAGTTATGCTGCCCACATGAGGACACACACACACATGGACGTGTTTCTAAAAATAGAATTAGCCAATCAGAGACTTGACATAGATGAAATTTGTAAATTCAGGCGGTAAAAGTCAGTTGCTAGTAGACAGCGTTCCTAACCGGACGCGAGACACGCCTTCGAGAAGTTTTTACGTATTCAGTGTGAAACGAACATTCATTACGGCGAAAATATTATAAAGTTTACATGTTAAAAGGTGCAAGTAATTAATAAATAATCTCACGGCTCTCAACATCGGTGAAGTGTTATTTAATCGTGTGAAGGATTAATAAAAGGAGCGACGTAAAACTTATAATTTGTGTAAGCCTACATTCTTTAGCCGCATCACCCCATGATAAGAGATACATGTTTCTACAAATTAATACTGACACAGCCGAGGCAAGCATAAATATATATAATATTTCTTTAAATATTATATATAATATTTAAAGAAACATTAACATAAAAAGTTGATTCTTAAACATTGGGGCGAAGGCCACCGGAAAGTGAACTTTGGGGCGAAGGCTACCGGAAAGTGAACGTTGGGGCGAAGGCTACCGGAAAGTAAACGTTGGGGCGAAGGCGACCGGAAACTTTGTACCATACGTGGGGCTGCAATTACTTAATCAAGTTTGGCTCCCCAACAGTGGAACTACAGTACAACTCCTACTTCAAATTGGCTTTCCATACGTAAAGGCTACAATTTTCTCAAGCTCAATTAATTAAAATTGTGTTTCCATTTGAGAATATTTGTTTCTGACTATGTAACTATGCAGGAAACTGAGTGAATAAGAAGGTTCATGGTAAAAGAGCAGAATGAGGCAATGTTGACAGTAACAGTTTTCCTCATCAATCTGAAGAGAAACGTGGGATCTAATGAATGTCCTTTGATTATAGCTGCTTCACCATGAAAACTCTCAAAGAGAATATTTTGATTTATGTTCTGTTCTGAGAGAACAGCTGAAGCCAGTATTTCAACGAAGGTGTTTTCACTCACAAAGAGAATGACCTATGCGATCTACTTGACCTCCGACTGAGAAACGTGAAGGTTTCTGCGTGGCATTTCCTTGTCGACTCAAACAAATCAGCTGCGTTGCTAGTGCATTTTCCGTGATTAAATTTTAATTACCTATCTTACAGCGTGTTTTATTATAGGTAGGGACGGCTAGGAGGGTTTCACTAGCTACCTTAATGAGTTCTTTGCCGTTTCTCTCTTGCAGGGAGGGGCTAATGAACACAGTAATTGAAGGGGTGTCGGTGAGGGAGGGAGGGGAATGGGAGTTACTAATTAGGAAAATCGGCGCCTAGGCCATTGTCGGAAGACAGGATTTTGTATGCATGGTGCTGCTTTCTCCGCCTTGTACTTTATTTCCTGAAAACTAAAATCTTTTCTCTTGCCTCAAAACCTTCTCCTTTCCTTGAATCTTCTTCTTTCTCAATATTACCTACACCTTATTAGCAGGCTTTGCATTTGATTGCAGCTATTTAACAACGGCTTAAGAATTTTCGTTATAATTAAAATGCAAAGGAAAAGTTTGCTACTCTGATTTTGGCAACAAAAAACTCTTTAAAAATATTCTCTACGAGTGAAATGCCACGTGTCTGGCCGTTTACTAGTTGCGGTTCTATACAAACGTTCGACTTCGAAGGTAAATTTTTATTAGTAAACTTATACCGGCCAAGTGTTTCTTTCAGGTTACCTGCCCTCTTGAAGCAGTGCGGTGAACCGGTATATATACCGTATTGCAATCATTTACGCTATCTTATTAGCAATTTCTATATATTTGCAGACGATCAAATATTTCTACCACAGAAGAAGTTCTTGGAAGGTCCGTGTAGAAACGTTACACCACCGGGTATTATACACCAACAGACAGCGTTTACCCTCAAAAATACGCTAGAGGTAACAGCTTTCTAAAATGCTAGAATGCGTTACATTAAATATTAAGGATGATACTTCGCTTTTAATGCTTGTCTGGAAAAACTGACTCATATTTCCCCTCATATCTATACTAATATTACAAAGACAGAAAATCTATATGTATGTACTGTAGCGGGAAAACGGTCTTCTTCGTTGATGCCCTCTGCTGCAGTATTCTGGTCCTCGGCTACCTCTGCTCATCGGCTGATGATTTCTCCATTCCTAATAAATTTCCTATCTCACTAATTTCACTTATCTCAATGTTTTCGTAGGTGAGGCAAAAAATGTGGTTTATTATCTAATAAATACTTATGGGCGGTTAGCTTTTCACATGATAACAATTCCCACCATAATAATAAATTAAGAGCCTAGTCTAACTGCACACGCTCCCCACCCATATACACTCACGTTCATCCATCGTCCAAAGAACATCACTGTGCGTCAAGTAGAATCTATAAGAGAGTGAAAATGACGCCCAACTTAATGACGCTCACCTTCACGCCTCAAAATGTAACGACATTTCTAATTGTTCCTCAGACCGCGTTACCTTATTATGTATGAAAATATGCTGCTCCAAAACTTTTCGCACAGGCGTACCAGTGACGCGGCCAGAAGCGTGATGCGTCCGGATACAAATTTATTATCTCTGCCTCCTTCCTTTCTGTATCTGTCTCTTTCTATTTCTGGTTATTGCTTCAAGTTCCTTGCTCATTAGCTTGGTGTAAGATGGTGGGCCTTTTTACCTGGAATTAGCTAGCTCGCCCGTCCCTAACTTATCTAAGTTACAATATGATTTTCTACATTTCTTGGTAGCTAAATATTCGAACATCTTTTTTCCTGAATTATATTATTATGTACAATTCTTTTTTTACATTGATTTCTATGTCTATGTATGTATCTGTATATATATATATATATATATATATATATATATATATATGTGTGTGTGTGTGGGTGTATGTGTATGGGACTATCCCCTTTCAGTATGTATACACATGTGTGTGTGTTTGTAGCGTAATATCAAAGCTACTCATCTTAATAATTCTTTCACTATTGAAAAGCACTGTTCTTTCAGACGGACATAAGATATAACACATATTATAATTTTAATTCATAAATTACTAACATTTTAAAACGAATTCATAAAATCTATGTACGAACATATTGGAGTCATAAAAGAACATACTTGCGAAAAACGCGTTGACCTTTAATTGAGATTGCCATGGGCTAGTAAAAGATTATGTTTCCGCACAGAAAATCACATAAAATAAGACGAAGACAAGAATATATATTCTATAGTTAAGATTTAGCAACTAATAAAACAGAAGAGACACCAAAAAATCAAGTGCTTTTCCTTCACAATATGGTCACCGCTCGACGGCTCGCACGTCAGCCGCCACAACTCGGACTCCCGCCGAAACACTTATAATATCCCCACAACCACCTCACATTCTCATATTTACAGTTACAAGCACATGCCTTATCATAAGAGATGTTGGAAATGTTGTCCTCTATCCGCATTTTCTGCCGGCAATTTTTTCAGGAAATTTTCATTTACTATACTGGACAGTTCAACATCCGAAATTGAGTGAATTTCCATTCTACTAGTGAAGGACCTAAAGCATTTTTCAGCACCATGGTTTATGTTAGCACTAGGAAAATTGAACAAGGGCACAATTAATGTTTGCAGTAACTACCAGTCAGATATAATGCAGCAGCACTCAAAATCAGCTTCTCTGTAGTGCATTTTCTATTTGGCCCTTTTCTGCCATCATGGAGTGTATAAATAAGCATAGAAACGGCAGCAAAATTAGCCTATAGAGAAAATGCCACCATAGCCGTAACATAACAAAGCAGTACTATGGTTTGCTATGACGGAAACATAAAATACACTAACAAAGGATCATAAAAGACGTAAGAGTGTACACCATTAGCAAATGGAGTATGTGCGCCCATAATCGTAGCGTAACTCAACCACGCTTTATTATTTGCATCATTGCATACGTCATAAAACATGTCGTCGTTAGAGCTTTTTATCTTTGAACAGTAACGTTCGTACCGTCCATTACTACAATGTCAAATGATACCAATTATACTTTTTCCTTCTGAAAGCTAATCATAAAAAAACAATTTTATGGGGACAAAATGTCACAAATCCTGCGTACATTGAGCAGAAATTTTATCCCCTTGGAGCTTATCTGATTCTGTAAAATGAAAACAAGATGTGGATAACTGTTCCACATTCAAATATATACTACTTGATTTTGATTATTTTTATCCACTACATCAGTGATGGTTAGGTATTTTGTGATCAGTGATTCTTATCCAGGACGAATATTAATTGACATCTTCGAAGACAGGACTAATCGATGACTTCAAAACGTGCATAGGTACGATAGGGAATAATATTGTATCTTACAACTTTTCCCAAATGTAAAATAGGGTAATTACTGACTCCATGAATTAGGCTTCTATATGCATAACTTTAGGATCAAGTTGTAACTCTCATACCATCCCAAATTTATCTTTCGTCGTTCCATATACCAACAGAACTGCTAAGATAAATAATATGAGTGGTTCAAGGCCAGAAAACAGGTGACGCACCACGCTATGAAAACCGGCGCCAACTTGACTTTTGCAATGTAAATATCATGGATGTGCTTAAATACAAAACCAGAAATTATCGAAGCAGATATGTATTCTATTTCAGCTGAGACTGTGCTCGTGTAGTTACCCTTTAGCTTCGAAACTGTCCTAAATAGACTCGCCGCATGGGCAGAAAGAAATGATCTACAAATAAATCACAGTAAAACCAAATAAATGACCTTTAGGAAAGGAGGGAAACATGCTTCTAGAAACACAATGACACTGCACAACAAACCCCTAGAAGTGGTTCCCAAGTTTAACTACCTCGGAGTTACTTTACAAACAACACTAACATCCTTACTTTCACGTCACAGGGAGAGCAACTGCAGTGATAAAAGCCATATATAACATCCAACAACCACAACAAACCTCACTAGCCACTGCAATAACACTATTCAAGACGGCCATAGCAACTTACGGGATCAACATCATCTGGGACAATCTTACAATCACTAACCTATCAACAATTGAGAAAGTCAAAACCCGCTACGTAAAACGGATTCTAGGAACAGGGAAATCAGTACATCCAGGTTGACATACGTAGTAGCAAAAGAAACCTTCTTCATCGAGGACATCAGAGCAGAATTCTGGCTACCAAATACCAAGCCCTACGAGGAGACACTACGACTACTAAATGAGAAGAATAGCGGTGTATGGCCCGACTTCTACACAAGAGACGCAATAACGACAGCAGATTGGAAGCAGCCAAATTACCAACTCAGACACATAGTGACAAGATATGCAACGTACGGGTTTCATCACAAACTATGCCGAAACCAAAGATTCCACCAACCAGAAGAAGAATGCGGGTGCAAAATGTGCAACAAACAGTGCGAAAGATACCTTACGCAAAATTGCAAAGAAAGGACAGCATCAATAATAAGACTAAGACAAGAATAAACTATATATCACTATGCATATTGTGCGCTCTTCTCTTTTATTATATATGTAGGTTTCTATTAAAGAATGTTGCTGGATATGCCGGAGTGAGAGTGTTAATGTGCATGTGTGTTCCGGTTATTTAAACAATTAGCCTATATCAGGACTGTCGCTAGGCTGATACCTAAATATACCTTCCGAAGGCATTGTATGACACGTTTATTATCATAATGAGCACACCTATGTGGCACCAAGACGCCTGACGAAAACTTAGCTGACGTAAATAAAATACATATTCTACCATCAGTTGGGATCATGACACTGCACAGAGAAGCAGAGAGTAGTACTAGAAGATAACAATTAGCTATGTTTATGTACTACTGAATACGTAATCTTGGTGTAGGGAGATAATGAAAATAGTCATTTTATTACCATGATATTTTACGTAATTCGTCACTGATGTGACTTGGCGTAAACAAAACAAGACGTGGTTGATTCTTCTTAGCACTGGATACGACGAACAAATAATTGGGTTGATGCTTCAAGCGCAGTGGAGACAGGTAATTTAGAAGTTAAGGTTTTGGAGATGACTTTATCATTAAACGCACCGTATTTACGATTCATCTAAAACAATACAGAGAAATGAGAATGAGAGAGTGAGAATGAGAAATAAAAATGCTAACCTACAGATTAACGTAAACATATAGGTAACAATTTTGCAGCTCTATCTATAATAGGGTTTTTTAAGTCTGCCAAACATATTTAACGTAATAAATGTAGTATAAAGTAATTAAAGATAACCATAGCTTCAAAAATACATTAAACTCGGAAACAATTCCTTACATAAGTGTTAAATCTTTGGTAAGAACAAAGAGCATAGTTTTTTTAAAAATTTAGTTTATAGTGGATATTGTAAACACAGTCACACAACTCTTTCAATAAGATTTGTCAATAAATAAGTGAACGCAAATATCTCAATGCCTTCCATGTACACTGCGTGATCAAAAGTATCCGGACATCTGGCTGAAAAGGACGTACAAGTTCGTGGCGCCCTCCATCGGTAATGCTGGAAGTCATTATAGTGTTGGCCCATGCTTAGCCTTGATGACAGCGTTCACTCTCGCAAGCATACTTTCAATCAGATGCTGGAAGGTTTTTTGGAGAATGGCAGCCCATTCTTCACGGAGTGCGGAACTGAGGAGAGATATCGATGTAGGTCGGAGAGGTCTGGCACGAAGTCGGCGTTCCAAAACATCCTAAAGGTGTTCTATAGGATTCAAGTTAGTACTCTGTGCAGGCCAGTCCATTACAGGGATGTTACTGTCGTGTAACCACTCCGTGCAGTATGAACAGGTGTTCTGTCGTGTTGAAAGATGCAATCGCTATCCCCGAATTGATCTTCAACGGTGGGAAGCAAGAAGGTGCTTAAAATATCAATGTAGGTCTGCGCTGTGATCGTGCCACGCAAAACAACAAGGGCTGCAAGCCCCCTCCAGGGAAAACACGACGACCAAACCATAACACCACCACCTCCGAATTTCACTGTTGGCACTACACACGCTGACAGATGACGTTCACCGGGCATACGCCATACCCACACCCTGCCATCGGATCGCCATATTGTGTACCGTGATTCGTCACTCCACACAACGTCTTGCCACCGTTCAATCGTGTAATGTTGACGCTCCTTACAACAAGCGTGATGTGTGGCTTATGAGCAGCCGCTCGACCATGGAATCCAAGGCTTCTCACCTCACGCCTAACTGTCATAGTACTTGGAGTGGATCCTGATGCAGTTTGGAATTCCTGTGTGATGGTACGGACCATTACTCTTTACGACCCTCTTCAAATGTCGACGGTCTCTGTCAGTCAACAGACGATGTCGGCCAGTACACTTTTGTGCTGTACATGTCCCTTCACGTTTTCACTTCACTATCACATCAGAAACAGTGGACCTAGGTTTAGGAGTATGGAAATCTCGCGTACAGACTTCTGACATAAATGGCACCCAATCACCTGACCACCTTCAAAGTCCACGGAGCGTCCCATTCTGTTCTTTCATGATGTCTAATGACTACTGAGATCGCGGATAATGAGTACCAGGCAGTAGGTGGCAACACAATGCACCTAAGATGAAACACGTATGTTTGTGGGGTGTCCGGATACTTTTGATCACATAGTGTAGTTGCGTAATGCTTATATTATCTCTTTATAATGGGATGCAACTGATTAAGTATGAGGCTTTGTGAACATACCCATACATTGGCATAGACTTATTCCACCTTAAAGCTGCAAATATGAGCGTAAATTATAACTGTACAGAGGCAATCTATAGAACGTCAGTTACAGTACAATGCTTGCTGTCATTATGAGAACAAGTATTCTTAGGTTTTGCAGGTGTAGAATTCGATGTGTCATAAAACCGAGTGGGTGTTGCCGCGGTAACTTGTGCGATTCGCATTCGGGAGGTCCTGGGTTCGATCCCCGGCAGCCACCTAATGTGACCCATTGGTGTTTCGTGTTTTCCCTGGGGTAGGCAGGCGAATGATGGGGTGGTTTCTTTTCTACCACGATTTTCTTTTCGTCATTTCCTTTTACTTGCTTCTATGTTTCGTGGTGTATGGCGGTGCCGGACAGATAGCGAGGATGCATTCTCATTGGAGTATTCTCCGCGGACACAAGAGGACTGCTTGACTAGTGGGCGGGTCATCGCCCGCTCTCTGCGGCTCCAGCAGTGAGACGGATCTGCGAGCTTAGAAATGTAAGGGATTTCCGCGCGTCTCCGTGGTATATCTGCCTACGGCTTCCTTTATCTCAGGAGGGTGGTAGCCGCAATAGATTTCTACAGGTCGCGATGCGCAAGGTGTCCCCTCCGCTGAATTACCTATATGTACCTGTGTGTCACAAAATGTCATATTTCATAATATTGGTAAAATATTCATATATTGTTAATATCTTGATACTTCTTCATATATTTTAGATTTACTCCGCTTTTAAAATAATTTCCGTTCGCAATAAGTTGGGCTTTCCAAATATTCTATTCGTGCACCTTTTGTGAAACACAAAACGCAAGTCACTCTTTCCAAAGAGTCAGGCATAGTTGAGAAAATGTAGCAATCCCCCCCCCTTTGCTCATGCTTTTATTTTTGCGAGTGGAATATCTAATAATAATAATAATAATAATAATAATAATAATAATAATAATAATAATAATAATAATAATAATAATAATTCTGTGGCGCTACAGCCTGCGAAAAACCTAGGCCTGCCAACACTACTGCCGGCCTCACGCCCACGTGCGCACGGCAGAGATGGGCGATCATCCAACCGATACGGGGAGGTGATGTGGCCAGCATTACGCATCCCTCATCCCGAAAGTTGGCTCGCGAGGACCGCTGCCTATTGCAACTCCTCACCTTCCTGACGATGCTGAGTGGGCACCGGTCCTATACCTGGCACCTAAAATCGCATCACCAAGGGTGGGATCGAACCCGGGCGCATTCCGTGGCCGGGAATCAGAGAGCATGCTCCAGCGCACTGCAGGACCTAATTAGTATTAGGTAAGCAAATACGAGGCCAGTTCTTTCTCTTGCTTTATAGAGTTTAATATTTCCACAACGATTAAAACCTACATGTAATTTATTGTACTATTATTATGTTTTATTGTTAAATATAGACTAAAATAACTTCTTTTAATCTAACGTTGTCACCAGCTCCAAAGCATTGAATTGTAAGGTGTTTTGGCTTTAAAAAATATGTATATTTCATCATATTATGGAAGTTTTTCGTCATAATTTCTTATCTTGGCAAAGAAATTTGATTTTCTGGCAAATTTGTTATTTATATTTTACCTGTCTCTTAATTAAAATACGAATAAGGTGCACAATTTTTGCAAAATGCAGAAACTTAAACAAGTATGTGGTAGACTGTGGATAGTTTGATAAACTTAATCGGTAATAAATTAAAAAGTTCACTATTATTAGATATACCATATTGTTGTTGAATGCATTGAATAACTTTTTGTTTACTGTTCAATTTCTCACCAATAAATTACATTTTTATAGCGTATAACAATTTTTACACAGCAGCGCCTCTTCGACCTAATGGCTTTCATTTCGCCTTCCCTTTCATTTCTTATTAGAACTAGTGTTTGTCCATAGGTTTATATTTGGGTTCCAGAGTTTATTTAAAAAGCAATAAAATCCAGTATCAATTTAAAGGAGATTCTGCTAACTTTAGATATCAAAAAACACTATCAAAATAATGTTTAAATAATGCTATACTTATAAGCGATGATGGTTCACTTTTGTTTCTTTTGATATTTTCCTACTTAAATTGTGCTTGCAGTATAATTTTTATAAGATTTTTAAGATTTCAGGTGCCTTTGCATGCACATACGTGTAAGCAGCTGAAGTTTCTCTAGGATATTAAGAACTATTTCTCATACTGGTGTAAAAATAAGATAAATACTGAGGGGGAAAAACTAAACTTACAGCTAGATTCAACTGCAATAAAAGCAAACCACATAGAAATTCCTAATTAGCTGTGTTAGTACTAACCATCCCCAAAATATCAGTTCAAATAAATAAAGCTGTAATACATGTATGGCTACTCAAGAAAGTGTTGATATGTAGTTTAAAAATTCTAGCAGCCAATTTAATGGAGGGAAAAATCCAAATTTTTTGGACGTAAAGATCAAATGGTAATAAAGTTTACGTGTTTTGGCAGTTTTTCAAATCATTCATTTTATCAGTTTTATAATTTGTTGAAAAATATGCCAAACTTGCAACCTTTTTTTGTACGTTGTTTTTCAAAATAATCTTTCATGTTGAGTAGAGCATTCTTTTGTGCATACATCCACACACTTTCATGGACATATGACTTAAACTGGTGGAGCAATAAATTCGTGAAGTCGTAAAATGTGACCGAAAATGAAGGATTAAGGCAAAAACGTTGAAAATTCTTAACCTTGGCGTTTTATTTCTCCGACAAATAAAATTCCATTTTCACCGTAAAATTTAGTAATACAAAATAAATGCTCCACCCAAAACGTGTAAGATAATTTTGATAACACCACGTAAAAAGAACTGTAATTTATAAAACAGATAAAATGAACAATCTAAAAAACTGCGAAAACATGTAAACTGTATTACCATTTGATCTTTATGTCCACAAAATTTAGATTTCTCCCTCCATTAATTTAGGTGCTAGAATTTTTTAAAGCGCAGACGAATACTTTTTACTTTCTCTACTATGTATAGTAATTAGGAGAAGTATTGTATTCCACCCAAATATTCGATACCGAGATTTCACCGGAAATATATGTTGAGACCTCCTGAATCCAAAAAAAAAAAACATTTTTGGAAACATTTCCGTGTGTGTGTGTATGTGTGTGTGTGTCTGTGTCTGTCTGTCTGTCTGTGAACAGCGTAACTCAGAAACGAACAGTCGGATAAACACCGAACTTGGTATTTAGGTTCAGTATCTTCCAGAGATGCGACACGAAGGTTTTCAAGAAAATCCCCTTACCCCAGATTACCCTTTACATGGAACATTTTTCGAAAATTATAATTTTCTCAAAAATGGTTCCAACGATTTTGATTAAAACATCATATTTATAAGATATTTTCATGAAAAATGAAATGTCTATCTAGAATTTTCTGGCAATGTCTCCAAAAGTATTCTTCATTGTGAACGACTTTTGTATAACTGGTAAACCATAAGAGATAGACATTTTACCACATAAAAATGTAGATCGCGTTAAAATACACAATTTATGTCATATACATTTTTTTTGAGTGAACCATTTTCGAGATATTGCTTGTTATTCCCTTAAATTTTCCAATACTTATACTTTTTCTTAAATGGGAATTCGTTATTTATTTTGTTTATGTCCTGGACATGCAAACAGAATGGAATGTTCCACATAGCAACAGCTCTTAAAAGATTTGACTATCGCTTAAGGCTTACCAATTCCCCTTACACCTACAAGAAAATTAACAATAATATTAACATCTCGATTAAC
Source organism: Deroplatys truncata (assembly GCA_030765065.1). Taxonomy (NCBI): domain Eukaryota; kingdom Metazoa; phylum Arthropoda; class Insecta; order Mantodea; family Mantidae; genus Deroplatys; species Deroplatys truncata. Next base: position 222,868,388 of record CM060975.1, read on the forward strand.
ATGAAGCATATGGAGAATAAGCGTTTGTAAAAATAGTTTGTACAAGAGTAGAGAAAGTCATGTGAGTATAACACATCAGATAACTGTATGCGTGTAAAGCTGAAAATACCTAAGCAGCAAATAGCTTTATGTCCAAGAAGAAATTATTTAACAGTTTATTGGGCATCCTTAAGCTTGGTAATAATGGGAATTCTCATTTTATTTTATGAGCTAAATTTCTCTCAGTAAAAGCACAACCTTGCAAAGACTGCAAGAGCAAATATGAAACATTAGGTAAGGAAGATTTGTACCAAAACATTATTTAAGCTCAGCCTTATGTATGTTGCATCGGTTGATGATAGAGGCTGCTGTTACCCAATCCTCTATGATGCATTAAGCCCACAAATTACCTTATTTATCGCCTTGCTCTTACACTTCGATAGACCACAATATTGGTTTTGGAATTATACACACCGTCATCAGCAGCAGCAAGCAACATTATCGTCAATACCAATCATGGACTTAAAGCTACAGTATCGATTTACATTTTCTGAGGCCAAACTGTTCTTCCATTTCTTCTGCAGGCTAAAATTGTTTTGGATGATCCCGTTCTTTTGTCGTACATGCTGCATTTGTTTACATCTGCCGCAAAGATACAGCTAGCATTAAAAGTACAGCTTTCAACACAAGCCACTCATACCACAAATTAAAGATTATAACACTCTTTTAAATCAATTGTTTATAAATCTACTTTACTGCCACCCTTGTTTCTTGCAATGAAAATAATATACAGAAAGGTTAAAACGAGTATTATAAGTAATACCACTAGAGAATCCAACCGGATTTTGAAACGGTAGATCATGTATAAATAATTCCCTACTATAGGTAGCCTAATTGAATAATTCAAGTAATTTGCAACTATAATTAGTATACTTATACTGGTATAGTTAATTGTTTTATTATAAATATTAATAACTGCAAAGGGTTATAGGTTATGTAATGCATGCAATGCAGATAAATCCAGTAATATTTCATTGTTGCAGCTAAAGATTCTCTATTAGAAATTTATAATTGAGAAATTGCAAGGAAAAGTATGTTACACATAATAAGCCTATAACAACGGTCAAGAGCTTCCAGAACATTTTATATACTTTAAAGAAACGCTAGCGTTCCTTTTCTAACAAGTGTGTAAATATTGTATAACAGGCTAGCTAGCAAGCTATGTCATGGTAATGGCCAATAAACTTAATGCAATGGCAAGGGACGCTGAGTTCGTTACAAATCAGTCTTGACTCAGAGCTTGTAGGTAGTTCACAGCCATTATGGTACTTTGCGATATTTCCGCGTTCGAGTGTTAAAATACCAGAGAAATATAGCTTAAGGGTTAAAATATTAATAAGCGTAACATTTCTTCTACATTGAAGTAATATTTAAGCAATTTGATCTAAAGTACGAGAAATAGTGAAAATTTGGTAATCTCAATGAAAACACGCAATACTCGGCTGACATGAAAGTTTATAATTTTGCAACGATTGTTAGTGCTTACTAAGATATCCTAAAGCGCTAATATATTCGTATAATGTACAAGTGGAACGAGTGTGTTATCATTTAAATAGTGCATAACACCTGTTCGTCGTTCCAACCCTGATAAGTGTAAGTGCCTACTCATGCAGAGCGTCGTCGCTTTTGAAACAGCATCCACATTAAACTAGCAATTATAAAATACACACACATAAACAATAACATACACACAGAGCCGTCTACAACAGTTGCTAAGAGTTGGCTACGCAGAATGGAGAACATTTATATGCACGTAATTACCGCCATAATATATCTTTATATTACAACAAATACTTCAGAAACATCGAGAATTTAATATAGAAACATACATATGAATTATTTACAGTACAAAAGCATCTCATAAAACTATAAATCATACATCTTGGAAAATTATGAGTAAACAAGGAATTATACTCCATCTAATTGAAGTAATTGAAAATATTTATCAAGAAACTAAAATACAAATATCAGCAGCTAAAGAGTCAAAAACAGAAATAAGCTATCGTGGGAGTAAGACAAGGATGCAGTATGTCTCTGGTGTTTTTTTAATTCATACAGAATGTAACAAAAATGTAGGGCACAAATTGCAGGACACATTCCTCACATGTAGACGAAGGAATTATGTTATATGAACATGGGTCTGGAAACGCTTTGTTTCCATGTTACAACTCATTTTCTCCAACTTATTAATCATGGGAAACGCAACACGAACAGAAGTTAGAATAATGGGGAACATGCATTCTTGGTTACGTCTGGTTACCTTGTCATTGTCGTAGATGCACCGCCAGTATTTTGTTTTACATGTCCCTGTTGCCATACGACTTACGTCATTGCTTCTTTACAGGTAACATCAACTGTTCCAGTGAGCAGTACGACCTTAATAAGCACACGGGTTACTACGTACTAGTAGAGTTGATCACAGACTTGGCTCGTGCAATGGCAGTGTACACAAATGCAGAGATGGCAGATGCCCATTTGATGTATGATTAGTAGACGGCAATGCCGCTTGCGTTCAACGTTTATCCCGGGAGAGATTTCTAGGGCGAAGGTGCTCCGAAAGGAAAACGTTTGAAGCCATTTATCGTCGTCTTGGGGCATTTCAGCCTGATATTCGCGACCGGGAGAGGGGACACCGCAACGGAAGGCGGCAATTCTTCAGGAGTTGACGAAGACCCTAGTGTCAGTACAAGATAAGCAGCTGCAACAATGAAGTTGACCACATGAATGTCTGGCGAGTATTAAACGAGGTCCGGCTATATCCATAACATTTTCAGCGTGTGCAGGCACTATCTGCAGCTGATTTTCCTGCACAGGTACGCTTCTGCAAATGGTTTAGGCAACGAAGTGTCAACCCTAATTTTAGTGCAACATTGCTGTTCACAGATGAGGCGTCATTTCAACGAGATCAGATTGTGAGTTATCACAATCGGCATGTATGGACTGACGTCAATCCTCACGCAACTGTTGAAGCAAGCCGTCAACAACGATTTTCTGTCAGTGTTTGGATCGGCATTGTTGGTGACTGTTTGTTAGGGCCTCACGTTCTGCCACCCAGGCTCACGGACAAGGTTACCATAATTTCGTAGAGAATGCTCTACCTGTTCTGTTAGGAGATGTGTCTTTAGCTGTGTGACAAAACATGTAATCCATGCACGCTGGAGCACCTCCTCATTTTAGTGTCAATGTTCGTCGGCTTCTAAATAACAGATTCGGTGACAGATGGATAGGTAGAGGTGGACCAATTGCCTGGCCTCGATGCTCCCCGAACCTAAACCCACTGGACGTTTATTTTTTGGGGCATTTGAAAGCTCTTGTGTATCGAACCCCAGTACAAGAAGTTCAGGATCTCCGTGCCCGTATTATGGAAGGCAGCGAAACCATACGCAATACTCCAGGGATACATCAGCGCATCCGGGATTCACTACGACGGCAGGTTGATGCATGTATCAATGCTCACGGAGGGCACATTCAACATCTCCTGTGAGAAAGAGTTGCATGTGGTATGCTGGTATGTTCTATTCTTGTGCGTTTCTCATGATTAATGAGTTGGAGAAAATGAGTTGTAGCATGCAAACAAAGCGTTTTCAGACCCATGTTCACATAACATAATTTCTTCGTCTACGTGTGAGGAATGTGTCCTGCAATTTGTGCCGTGCATTTTTGTTACATGTTTATATATTGATGGAACTGCTAGACAATGGACCAATAGTATATCTTTCTATTTAAACAATGTTAATAAAATAGACAATGCGTTAACTTTAGTTTTCGCAGATTACCATACTATTATATCTAATATACAGAAATCCTTCAAAAATCAACTTATATATTGAATAAAATAGCAAAAGAAAATACCATGGCAATCTCCCTAAGTAAAACAAAAGCGATGGCGATCAAAGTAAGCGAAAGAATAAAATAAAAATTGTTACAGAAGATAAGATTGTGGAACAGGGGATAGAATTAAATATTGAAGACGCAATTTATAATATAAAATCAATCGGATCAATTCAAAACAATGGAAGTTTTTAATTATTTTTAAACAGCATGGCCTTAAAGTATCTAGAACTTCTAACCCAGGACACACGAGCTAAAAGCTTTAGATTATTGCACTATTGTAATTATCTTTGTGACCAACTTTGATTTCAAGTCCAATTACATGGCAATTGCCCTTTGTATTTGTACATGTTTAATAACTCGAGTTGGTTTGATTAGGTTTTACTTTCATTATGTCTTTTCACTGATTAATTTCTCATGGAACTCGCATTATCTGTTTACAATTCAAATCAGCATACTTCAATTTATCGCAGTTTGTTGCATTATATTGGCGGTTTTCTTTGATCTAAAACGTTACTCTTTTATCCAACCTACATAAAGATTAAATAGCGAAAATTAGAATTGTGAAGAAACTGGAATGGAAGCGAAATTATAAAAGCAGTTGAATGAATAACACTCTAAATACTTACCCAAAAAAAATCCATAAAGCAATATAATATAGCATTTAATCCTTCATTTTCTGATGTAAGGTAAAACATGTTGAAAATAATTTCACTGAAAACAATTGCTAGCAAATCACAAAACATCAAAACATCTGACATCTCGCTTTTGAACGTCATTTCTCTTGTCTCCAGAATGCGTTCTATATGTAATATCTGTTATTTTCAATATACCTAATATTATTGATATTTAACAAATTCGAATGCTGTCTAAAAGTAGTATATGCCACACGTGTTAAAAGTGGTTTTATTTTGCCCTTAGGATTGCGAAACGAAGGCCGTAGGCCTTCCTACTCGCAGAATAATATCCTACTTTCACCCTTTGTATCATAATCGACTATTATTGGCACTGTAAACAGATGTTTGAAAAACCAAGCTGGAAAAGATGCAAAATCAAAATTTTATAAATTAATGGCAGTGACAAATTACTATATGAGAGTGAAGCTTGGATAATGACAGAGGAAAACAAAAGGAGGCTGGAAGTAAATGAAATGAAGTTTCTAAGAGCAGTGGCAGGATATAACAGGACAGATCATAAAATAAGTGATGGTATAGTAAAATTATTAGACATCTTAGTGAAAAAAATTAAAGGATATATAACTATGTGGATCATCATCAAAAAATGACTACAGAGAGACTGCCATTCTATTATAAGAATAATAAACCAATAGGGAAAAGAAATACTGGAAGATCAAATAAAAGTTGGCACGAACGGGATATGTAGGTTGCTGCAGACAGAAATGGCTAATACATGAACGAGGAAGAAGAAGAAGAGGCCTTGTATCGATTATGTAATGGCGGGCTTGAATGACTTAACAGATTCTTTCATTGAATTCAGTTGTTTTCATTCCATACAATGTAATCAGTGATGTTATCAGTACCAATACTATTTCCTCTACACGAGGAATTATTACAGAGTGACAATTGCACAATCAACGCCACAGTTACATCAAAGGAATAATAATGATAATAATAGTAATGTTAAACATTTATTAATGAGTTTACTATTAATATGTTTATTAATTACAGTTAATCTATTCATTTATTTTTGCAACTCTCTTGTATATTGGCGCAGTTATCCGCTTTCTTTAACGCACAAACACATTTATTTCCAAGCTATTTGTTCAAATCAAAAGCGATGTTAAATAATTATGTCATAATTTGTTTGTTTACACATTAAATTATCTGCAAGTTTACGTAATATTTGGTACGAAATAATTATTAATTTGTGTCATTTGATAAAGAATTTTCAGATAATATATACTATGGTGTGGAAATAATTATCTTCTGTCATCTGCTAAGCATTTTAAATTGCATGCTATTAATAAAACCAAATGTTTACTTTAACATACTTTGAGTTGTTTATTAAATTTTTCATGCATACAACTTCCTTATGCATCAAGCTGTAGTTCGAAATTGAAATTTTGTAGTCCTTGAATCCAACTAATGTATTAACTTCGTTGACTTTAATTATTATAAATTATTTTGTTTCGATACGAGATGAGCTTACTAGCTTGGATGTTACAAAAATACTTGTTCAATGATAATTCTCAGGGAAACTTCTGGATCTTTTGTTTTTATACCTCTTATTTCCATCATATTTTTCTCCTTTTCAAGCACTGTCGTGGCGTACACGGCTTCTGTAAACTTCTGAACTCTAGCCAATGCATTGCGTTTACCTAAATTTTCAAATATAAAAATCCAGGTACAATCTATATGGACCGATTGTTATGATCACGATATCAAATTAAAGCTTGTTGTTCAGTCATCTATTATAATCTTACTTCTTTCAGTATAGTAATTATTGCTCTAATTCAACGCTAATTAAACAAGCACAATTTAATAATAATAAAAATAATTATGCTAACTTAGCAATCTTTGTCGTGCTATTTACAATAGTTGTAGATTTCTCACTTCATAATTTGTGCCACCAAATTTCTAATTTTAATGAGACCCACATACATAGTTTCTTGAACACTGGCTGACATTTTAATCCCGCCCAGGAAGACATTATAGTGTTTCTTAATATGACACACCCATGTCTAGGACGTTAGGGTAAGGGTTAAGAAGCTGAGACTGCACCTGTACTGGCCTATTGCATCTTCTAAACCTCCGGGAGGAAGGCACCGATCTGAAGGCGGCAGGCACAGAGCAGCGGATCCCTGTCGTTTCCTAATAATGAGCATCCCCAGAAACCCCTACTATGTCCCCTGTATCCGTGAGACAAACGGACATATCCGGGCAAGAAGGTTCCGTGCCGAAAAAAAAGCAGTTCTCTCCTTAACGAACATTCACGTCATGCTTCACAAAACACCAAGCATCGTGGCGGTCCCGTAACCCTCAAAGATGAAAGGAAATTTAACAATAGAAAGCTCTTGGTACTGTATAATCCATCTCAGCATTCACTTACCGACTTGGCAAATCACGAATAAACCCAAATTTAAGGTCCCCGTTTCAACGGATATCAAACCCGGGACATCCCTAATGCGATCTCGGCAGGTACCATCGGATTCATTCCGCTCGTTGGACAATAGACGTATTGCTATATGAAAGAACTACTTTAGGGCAACATTTCTTTACAAAAGCGAAGCTGATATGACAGTTGCTGGCGCAACTATTAAATCTGCCTTTTCACACTGATCTGCATTATGTAATTATAACTAATATGATTTTCCGGGCTGTTATGCCGTGGTCTGCTGAAGAAAGATTTCCCAGACGTTTCGTCCACAACTGCGGTGGACATCTTCAGTGGCGCGGACGAAGTCTTCTCGGTAAAAGTATCGCAGCGTCTGATGCGTTGGCCGTTAGTGCCGCTCTCTTTATAGTGTGGGCGCTCTCTGCTGATTGGCCCGCTGGTATGAGGGGGCTGGCGCCGGCTGTGTTGTTGCTCTCTTCTGATTGGCTCGCAGTGTTTTTCGGTTTTGTATGACCTTTCTTGTTTATGATGACTAGATGCCAGTTACTGTTGAGTTTCAATGCTTCTTCTTTCCTATTGAAATTATTGGGATGTTTATAAATCTCTATTGCTTCGCGTTGTAGCCGGGTATGGTAATGCTTTATGGAGGAAAGAATGTTGGTGTCCTGAAATCTAATAATGTGTTCGCCCTCGGCTTCAATGGCATGTTCGGCGACTGCCGATTTTTCTGTATGGCCCAGGCGGCAGTTTCTTTTGTGTTCGCTAAGTCTGGTGTTAGCGCTCCGCTGTGTGGTACCAATGTACACTGAACCACAGGAACAAGGAATACGGTAAACACCGGCCGATGACAGGGGATCTCGGGGGTCTTTGGAAGAGCGCAGTAGGCTGTTTAATTGTCTTGTAGGTTTGAATACTGTTTTGACGTTATGACGTTGAAGTATATGTTCAATACGGTCAGTGACATTTCTGAAATATGGCAGAAAGACAATGGACTTGCTTTTGGGTTGGTCCTGAGTAACCGGTCGGGGCTTGGCCGGACGGCAGGCTCTTCTCACCTCTTGGACTGAATAACCATTTGATTGTAGAGCTGTTTCCAGGTGTCGGATTTCTTGTGGAAGTAAGTGTGGTTCACAAATACGGGAAGCACGGTTTGCGAGTGTCTTAATCATAGCACGTTTTTGTCTAGGATGGTGGTTGGAGTTCTTGTTAAGGTAACGGTCTGTGTGTGTGGGTTTGCGGTAGACAGTATGACCCAGCGTGCCGTCCGCCTTCCTGCTAACGAGTACATCTAGAAAGGCTAGTTGGCCATCCTTTTCTTGTTCCATTGTGAACTGTATACGCTGATTGATGCTATTTAGATGTAACAAAAAATCTTGAAGAGCTTGTTCACCATGGGGCCAGATGACGAAGGTGTCATCCACATAGCGGAACCAGGCTGTTGGTTTGAGTGGAGCTGAGTTTAGTGCCTTTGACTCAAATGCCTCCATGAAGAAATTGGCCACAACAGGGCTAAGGGGGCTGCCCATGGCAACACCGTCTATTTGCTCGTAGAATGACCGGTTCCACTGGAAATAAGTCGTAGTCAGGACATGGTGAAAAAGTGTAATGATATCATCAGAGAAGATGGGTTGTAACAACTTCAGAGTTTCTTGTACTGGAACCATGGTGAATAGAGACACAACGTCAAAACTAATTATTAAATCCTTAGGTAGCAATTTGAGGTTGCGGAGAATTTGAATGAAATGAGTAGAGTCTTTGATGAAAAAGTCGGACAAGCCGACATGGGGTTGTAGAAGACCGGTTAGGTATTTAGCTATGTCGTATGTGGGAGAACCAATACCACTAACAATGGGCCTGAGCGGAACATCTGGTTTATGGATCTTGGGTAGCCCGTAAAGTCTAGGCGGCTGAGCTTCGGACTTGGTAAGGCGGCGTTTGTCTTCCTTCGAAAGCGAGGAGTTCTTGACCAAAAGATTAGTTTTCCGTAGAATACGGGCTGTCGGATCACGTTTAATCTTATGGTAGGTTGCTGGTTGCAGGATTTCAGAGATTTTCTGTTGATAATCTTGCTGGTTAAGAATAACTGTGGCATTACCCTTGTCCGCTGAGCAAACAATGATGTCTCGGTTGGAGTTCAGCTTTTTTAATGCAGTTTTCTCTTGATTGGTTAAATTACTGGTAGGAGGTTTGGCCTTCTCGAGAACCCTGGCAGATTCCCGGCGAATTTCATCAGCTGCAAGCCTTGGCAGAACTCGTATTCCTGCTTCAATGTGAGAAATGATGTCTTCAACTGGCAACGTTGGAGTGACAACAGCGTAGTTACCTCCTTTAGCAAGGAGTGACGTTTCAGCAGGTGACAGCTGGTGATCAGATAAGTTCACTACCGTGCGGCAGTGGTTGAGAGTAGTCGGCGGTTTGATGGAGGCAGTAAGGCCATCAAACTTCTTCTTGTGACGAGTGGTCATGCTGTTGTGATTGTATGTCATAGAGCCGTAGGTGATTCTGTCAGTGTTGTCCCAATCAAAACTGTGTAGTGAGTTACTTACTTGAAGATGTAAGATGAGTAGTTGACTATTGTTGGCAGAGAGTTGTCGTCTGGTCTGATGGATGCGTTCTCGGAGCAAGGCCCGTTCAGAGCGGTTGTAAATGCGGTTGGCGGCAGCGGTGGTGAAATGTCGTTTCTGTCGTAGGAATTTAGGAATAATTCCCGAGTCTCGGCAGCGTAGAAGAAAGGCAAGTGAACACAGCAAAGAAGATTTTTGTTTGCGTAGCACTTCTAGTCGACGGATCAGACGGTATGCCTCCTCCCCGTAGAGGCGAGTCATGTAAGAACGTAGGTTTTCACGGCCGGAGTCACAATTATAACTAATATGATTTTCCGGGCTAACGGCCAACGCATCAGACGCTGCGATACTTTCACCGAGAAGACTTCGTCCGCGCCACTGAAGATGTCCACCGCAGTTGTGGACGAAACGTCTGGGAAATCTTTCTTCAGCAGACCACGGCATAACAGCCCGGAAAATCATATTAGTTATAATTGTGACTCCGGCCGTGAAAACCTACGTTCTTACATGCATTATGTAAGATCTGCATCGCGCTTGAAAAACTGATTGTCATAGACGGAACTTCAACCACGGATGTATAAAATTTCCGTGCTGATGCTCTACCATAGCGATATATCTGAAGGTGCGTTAAGGGGAGATGTAGGTCCAAGTGACAGCAAGTATTAAAATGACCATAAATTATTAAGTTGTTTAACTCGGAGTACAGCTGGGCACTCTGTCTCGCCTGTGGATAAGGGTGGGGTGGGCCAGGTTAAATAATCGGTGGTACTGCATGCCTAGATGATTTCGCGGCAAGTAGAAGCAATCAGTGTGAGACCTATTTTGTAAGTTTTCAAGACCTATTACTGTGCTCCCTTTTTCTAACAAATATTGCATTATGAACAATGGTTTTAGGGTTCCTTGTAATAAACCATTCAAATTGCTTAAAAGAATTTGCAAATTTTGTGGTATAAATAACAATAAAAACTCGCACAAGTACACACACAGCTCGGTACCCGTTTGAAAAAGGGGCGTGGCACAGTTGCACTGCTGAAGAATTTAAATTTTTGAATGAACTTAGGAATGGGAAACAAACAAAACATCCTCGAAACGTTGTTCAAATGTGTAATCCTACTCCACTTTAAAATTACTTTTAATTTTCGGTATTTTTTGGTATGTTCTATTGAATTAATTTACGTTTGAGGATCTTCGGCTCCCTGGCATGTTTAACGAAATATTTTCCATGTAAAGTGTTGTTTGAAATAGAAGAGATTGTTGAAAGACTATTCGCCCTGTATCGTTTAAAGATGCTCCATTTGTATTTAAAAGCTGGCATTTTCAGACTTTTTGTTTCAAAAGTTAAAGTTCTGTCTCTCTCTCCTCTCTTTCTCTCTCTCTCTCTCTGCGTATTTCTCTCCCCCATAAACATGCACTTTTCTATACACGCCTTGTTTGGATTAAAGAATCTCAGGATTAAATTATGAAATTTTCGGAGCTTGTTAAAAATTCTACCTTAGCTAAGTGGTAGAGAAAGTAAAAGTATAACAGATTCCCTCTCAGTGACCCATGAATATTGTGTGCACCAGCCGCCACTGTTTGTACTTCGTTCCAAGGCAGCATAGCTCATTAAGATGTATCCAATTTGTGTAAACAAGACGCCAGTTCCCAGCATAAGAACTTGGAGAAAAGAAATACACAGGAGAAGAAAAGTAATGAAAAGATGAAGCTAAGAAATGAGGAAGGGTGAAACAAGCATGCAGTAGTGGTCTTTAACGCAAAAGAAGAGGGAGGTAGGGAGAGAAAGAGAACGAATGTATGTGTGTAAATACCGTGAAAGACGACACAGTATTTGATTACTTTTGAATGGAAGTGCTGGTATCAGCAGCGATGGGATTCTAAAGCTTTTGAAAACGGTGAATCGAGAAACTGGTGTGACTTTCCAAGCTGTCATTAAAGATATAAAGAAGAGACGGAAGCTTGCATTGCCTACACGTTTCTGACTAGACCAAAATGAAGTTACTTTTCCACCAGGTTTCTGCAGAAGAGGATAGATTTCGTCACGGTGTCCTGAGTAGTAAATTCAACTCGGAAAGATTATAGAAAAAGAAGTTTGAGAGAATCGTTACAGGGTAACCTCACTCTAGAGTTTTCATTCAGCATCAATCAAGTTATGTAACTCAAAAATTATGAGAGAAGGTGAATAAAAAAGGAAGAGCGGCTCAATAAGACGCTTCCAGGGTTATACTCGGGAAGCCCTGGTTCAAACGCTTAAGCTTTAACTATGGCTTTGTTCGCCGGGGACGTGTCACTAGGACAATGCCCTTCGTACCACGAATGTTGCTGTTTCTCATTCCCTATCGCTTCACTTCTTCCTTCTTTAAGCTTTGTAGGGGACGGCACAATTGACTGTGGCAGTGCTGTGCGAGCTACACGAAGATTTGTTTGAGTTGAAAAAATCTGATGTGTTATACTCACATGACTTTCTCTACTCTTGTACAAACTGTTTTTACAAACGCTTATTCTCCATTTGCTTCATGTTGATGGAGATGTCAATCTTATTACTAATTTTCTTGTAGGTGCAAGGGGAATTGCTAGGCTTTAAGCGATAGTCAAATATTTTAAGAGGTGGTTGCTATGTGGAGTATTTCATTCTCTTTGCATTACCAGGACAAAAAATGAATAAAAAATTTGAGTAAAAGTACAAGTATTGGAAAATTTAAGGGAATAACAAGCAATATCTCGAAAATGGTTCACTCAACAAAAAAATGTGTATGACAAATTGTGTATTTTAACGCGATCTAAATTTTTGTGTAGTAAAATTTTGTCTATCTCTTATGGTTTACCAGTTATGCAAAAGTCGTTCACAATGAAGAATACTTTTGGAGACATTCCCAGAAAATTCCAGATATACATTTCAGTTGTCGTGAAAATATCTTAAACATATGATAGTTTGATCAAAATCGTTAGAGCCATTTTTGAGAAAATTAAAATTTTAGAAAAACTTTCCATGTAAATGGTAATCTGGGTGGGGGGATTTTCTTGAAAACCTTCGTATCGCATCTCTGGAGCATACTGAACCTAAATACCAAGTTTGGTGTTTATCCGACTGTTCGTTTCTGAGTTATGTTGTTCACAGACCACACACGGACATGTTTCCATAAATGCTTTTTTTTGGATTCAGGGGTCTCAAAACATGTATTTCCGGTGAAATATCGGTATCGAATTTTTGGGTGGAATACAATACTTCCCCTACTTAATATACGTAGTAGAGAAAGTAAAAATGGGTTTTAATACGTATATTATTCTGGTGCTTTGAAACCTCCTATTCAAAATAGTGGAGGTATCAATTATGATAACATAACTATGAGTACATTATTTTTAACTTTCAATAAAATGCTGCGTATTAAATTTTCTGCTTCAAACTGTCGTTATTCACCTGCGTTGTAGCGGGAATGCATTTAATTACATAACTTAGAATACCGATTCCCGTAAATTTACTGTTTTTCCAACGTAAGGAACACTTTCCAGGTTCTAATTAACAAAAATAATTAAACTTTCAGGATTTATTTCCGTTGATGAAAATCCTGACGCCATTTTTTTCTATCTTTTATTAATATTAAAGGCTGGCACAAAATAAATATGATAGAGAAATTCAGAAAAAATGTGAATCAAATAAACATTTATATCTCATGAAATAAAACACATAAAACAAAGTGATTGCATTAGCAAGAGCATAAATTGTCTATACAAGAACAGTAAAAAATAATGTGCGTAAGTTTTGTGGGTCCTGAGAAAATATACCTTATATTATATACCGTTTAACGTTATGAGAATAAGACATTCCGTATACCCTTCCGTGGCATCGAAACCATCTGCACGAACCAGTTCGTAAGGCTGGGGGGGGGGAGGGACATCGAAAGATTACTCTGCAGATTCACCATACACAGGCGCTAGGGACTCGTTGCTTGGACTTAAAGTCACCAGACCTAGCCCTCTTCGTGCTCCTTTATCTCATCCTTTTGTATAGGAGACCAGGTAGTTCAGTTTGATATGATGGAGTTAGCATTGCCCTGCACTACGACCTGTGCAGATCATTATTTACTGTCAACGATCTAGATATCTTGATATTCATAATGATCTGAATCAGGCTCTGGACTGTGACGGTTGAAAGTTCCTCCAGTTTTGGTAATTGACTCCCAATGAGGGTTCTTTGGAGAGCAACTACTTGACACTCGCACAATAGTACGGTAACTGTTTCGAAGATTCACTTGTCCTAAGTTGGACACTGGGGACAGTATCCTTTAAAGAGCTCTATGGGAGGTTCTCCGTGCTTAAGCTTAGCAATCTCGCGAACGGCATTTGTCCAATTTCTTTATGAGAGCTTTGGGGAGGCCAGATAGAAGCTGGTCGCAGTGTTGAAATCTTCCTTCATCACCAACCATATCTGTACCTAGTAGTTGCGCACATTTTTATGGTCGGTACCCGCATGTGAGTCCAGTTCTGCCGCGAACTATATCCAGTGTTTTTTTCGCGGAATTCTGAACTGCAATCCGAGTTTGACTTGCTATCTCCAAAAATGGCAGTGTACGGAGAGACGTTCGTCCGAATCACTTCAGGTTGACTTTCCTTCGCCATATCTTTTATAGAAATTTCGTGTTGCATTTCCCACATGTCTGGACGTGTATAGAACATGCTGCTTTCTATGCGTCATTTCCGGAATTAGCGAAGCACTCAAGTTTCCCGCAATGTGTGATCGGCCAAGGCCGTCTCAATGTATACAGGACAGGAGGCAAAACAAGATAACTGTCAATTACTACCTTATCGGTAGTTAACAACCTGCAACATAGGAATGCATATTATACTGTGGATTTGGAGTGCTAATGAGTGGTTGTTGTCTCAATACGGACCAATAATTAAACCAAATTACCTAATTAGCGAGCGAAAGAATACTTAAAACAGCATATTTATCAGCTCAAAATGCCAGAGAAGTATTGTGTGTTGAGATATACGTCAAGTTCTGAAAAAAATAACAGTGTTTTCGTTCGTAAAGGATCCACACAGGCGACAGCAGTGGGTAGGTGCTATTCACATGAATAATTAAGAACTACGTTGGTTATGGTATGTATTAATTTTTATTCATACACTGAATAAATGCACACGAAATTTCGGAGATATCCTTGTAGTACACAGGACAATTTCTAAGCGTATTGTTACTGAAAATACTTGCCCTACAATATTTTCTAATCCATCGTGCTAACTGTCTTCAGAACTAGCTCCCAAAGAGTTCACTGCATGAAATTAGAAGGATTCACTGTCTTCATAAAATACAACGATGTGCATTAGCTGAAAATTGAAACTTCGGAAATTTTAAAGATATAGTATAATTGTAAATTAACTGCAAATTTATTATTCAAATTTCACAAGGTAAGACTATAATATCAAATCAGTATGTTTCGTTATTAGCCTGAAAATTTTTTTATTACGATCTTCTGTTGGCACTGTCTTTGAGTCCAACAGTAACTATCGTCAAGGATAACACTGGGGTAATGCAGTACATACAGCAATAGTGCAAGGAATAACATGACTGTCCTACAAATAGCAACTCGATTATCTATCATTGTCCGTTTTCATTACGTTTCGTTAAAACAGAATGGAATCTCGAAAGTAACGCAAACGCTTTCCTGTTACCTCTCTAAAGCCATTCCAGAAATAATGAGTTTAAAACAAATTATCAAAGTAAATCAGGTGAATATTTTCATTTCCTTTCTCTACCATTTACCCAGTATTGCATTCTACCCAAGAATTCCATGTCGAGATTTCCTCCTCCTCCTTCTTATTCTTTGCATTAACCCCAAGGGCCGTAAGTCAACACCTTGGGTCAGTACCCTGATGTCAGATTTCAATGGAATAAAAAATAAAATTAGAAAATGGTTCGTTTGTGTATATGTGTGTGTGTGAATAGCATAATATCCGTTAAGTACCAAACCTAATATTTTAAGTTCATTATCCTCCAAAGATGCGACAGGAAGATGTTCAAACAATTATCTCCACCCCAATTTACCCTTTAAATGAAACATTTTGCGAAATTCTTGATTTTCCCAAAAAATAACTCTAAAGATTTATTAGATCATAACATATTTACATGAAAAATATAGCGTATAGATATCTTTATATATATATATACATATATATATATCTTTATAATAATATAATTTTCTGGGAATAACCTGTGAAGTCCTCTTCATTCCAAACGAATTTGGTAAATGTTGTATCACTGGTAAGCCTTGTATCGCTGGTAAGCCATAAGAGAGAGAGAGAGAGATAAAATTTGCTACAAAAAAGTATATCGCTTTAAATCAAAAAGTGTAGATCAAAAATTTTTTTTAGCCATTTCGGAGATATTTGTTGTTATTGTTTGAATTTTTCAATTGTCATTTATGAAGTGTTGTTACATTTAGCTGTTTTTTGCGATATCATAGCAAGAATATGAAATTTCAAGGCATCATATAGCCACCCGCTCTTAAACATTTCAGTATCGCTTCTATTTCCTTTATCCCTCTTGTACTTAGAACGAAATGTGTAATGAAACTATTTCTGCAAATGTTTATCTTGATTAACATGAAGTAATCGTTTCATAGCTTTGTAAGAATAGTTTGTAGAAATTAGGTATATAAAAATAAACGATAGTGGGTCGAGAAAGTTATTTAAATATAACGTATACTATTTTTTAAATTAAAATCATTTACAAACGACATTCTCTTACTAATATTCTTAGAGTATACATCAACAACAAATAAACTATTTTATGTAAAGTGGGACACATGTTTATGGTAATATTCTGGATAAATTACCTATCTTAACGTAAATAATCGGCTGCACTGAAGCTTAAAAGCTTAATTTTAATATATTTTTATGCTAGCTCGCGCGCGGACGTTATCTTTACACTCAAGAATGGCTACACCGATTTTGGCGGGAGTTCTTATATGCGTACTATACTGCTACTGCTTATACTCGTACTATGCCTTCAGATACTACAAAGGCAATAGGCAATATGATCTATCGTTTCCTGGAAGGGGGCGTCCGTAAGTTAATATGGGTGCCTAGTCATCAAAAACTCCAAATATCTACTTTCTTTATTTTTTAATATGTCACATAACAAAGATTTATAATCCGATATTTTTGACAAGTTTTAATACATATAAAATTTCGATAGGTTGAATACTTAAGAAGCCACACGAATCCCATGTTACGTTATTTGTATGTAAAGCAGTTACCACCGGAATGGTAGTTGATTCCGCTAGCGTAACAAGCATAAGGAACTAGCACAAGCTTGTGTGGACACCAATAAATATTTTTTTCCTTCTATTTTTATCTTCTGAAACACACTAGAAAATACCGTTTAATTACCGGTTTTCGAACCACATATGACAGATTCGTTGCTTAGTAAAAAGGAGACATAGGCTTAAGGTGGGAGTGAGGAGGGAAGGAGAATGAAAACGAAAAACAAAAGGGCGAAGAGGAAGGGAAAGAGAGACAGAGAGAAAAGGAAGACTGTCCTCAGTTCATATCTTAATGCTAACAGAACTGTGATTTCTGCTAGTAAATGAATGCTTTCTTATTGCGGGAGTGTTTACTTGAGTATTTTAGCAATTAAGTGGATTCTTTACAAAGATAAACTGTGATTACAGTCACTTGACTCCAAGTACTTTACACTTTGTCTACATAATGTATCGTAAAATTTAAATTTACTATTAGCTTAGCATGAAATAAAAGCAAAACCATGACTAAACTTCCCGTATAGGGATTCGAAACCCGAATTGCTAGCTTCGGAGAACAGGCGCTAATTTCTGTGATATTGATATTGTTCAAACACGGTTGTATCAGCTAACTTCATATTCTGTGACGTCAACGACACGTCTCTTCTTGCTCAGTGAGAAATGTAGAATAGCTGGGACAACGAAAAGACAAAGTCTGTGTAGCGAAGAACTACCGAGATAAGCGAAATGTATGTTGTATTTTTACCTTTTTTTCCGCATCCCTTGTTGAATCTCTGAAACTGTGTTACGTCACTTGACTGCGATACGTCATACATAATTGAGTTAGCTTCTCTGTTCCGATTTGCTTTACGAGGTACGCCGGAAGCCTGTTCTAGTCACATAAAAGGTGGTATTTCGAAAAGTGGGTAAAACTGCATCCGGTATTCTCTGTGTGGCACCATTTAATCAGAGAATATAATCCTCTCAAATGAGGAAACAGCTTTTACTTTATGCACTATTATTTATTCATAAAGAGTAATGTGTTGCAGAGATAGCATGTGAAGCAAATACAGGATCCATCAGATTTAATAATTAATTTACTATTTTTTCTATCCCAATTTATTAATTAGGCACGACTTTACAATAGGAAGTAATGTTATCAAATACGTATATCACTGTTGAAAGTGCGTGATTTTTTTATTCAGGAGTTAACTAATTGCTGCAGTGTATCTATGCAGAGACTTTTATTTTATATTACAGACTACTAATGAAAATATGGGGTGGTTAAAAGGACTGCATCAGGACATAAAATATTATTTCAAAATATTAAATACCATTAATTACAATCTCTCAATTTAAAGAATGAAATTGGAGTAATATAAATCTAATAGTTTTGTACACATGACACCGGTATACATACAAAATTTTTATTACATATATCTGAAAGCTACAGCGTTTCTCTATTTTTCTACATAGTCTTCAAACAGATTCAAGCACTTTTCATACCTTTTCACAGCCTTTGAAATACCCTCTACATAAGATTCTGCCGCCTGTAAAAAATTCCGAGCAATGTTGGGAAAATGAGAAGAAAGTTCCGTGATTGTGAGTCGATGTGTACTTTTCAAATTTGCTTTATAAGTCAGCGGCTGCTTGCAATCACACATTTGCAATTATCCCGCATATGGCTCAATTGCGGACCCATGTTTACTGGCACTTTTTTGCTTCTACTATCGTATACTTTCAGTTTGCACTATTAATTATTATACATCTTATATAACACATTTTGTTAGGGTATATAGGGAACAGCGATAATCAATGGTTTAAAAACTGGACGCTCTATGCTGGTCTTAAAATTTCATACTGTTTCCCTGCAATCCGAGAAACAACTGAAAATTTAACAGGACTTATAATGAATTCCAGGGAATCGTATGTGGGATTTGTGTTGGGCAAAGTGGTGTCTGGGTTTTATCCGGATTCTCAGGTTTCCCCATCATTCATTCCATCAACTGCTCTATCATCACCTTTCCTTTCATTCATTTCACCCTCATTTAATATCATTTCTGTCCTCGTTTTCATATCAGGCTTGGAAATGATCATCCATCCAGGTTCTTCTATCCGATCCAATAGCCTATCTGCTCCCCGATAGGCGTCTGACTCCATGCATTGTTTTGTAAGTCCTGGGGAGGGGTTCGATGCCGAGATTTCACTGGAAATACATGTTTTCAGGCCTTTTGAATCCCAAAAGCCAAACATTTTAGAAAAATGTGTGGGTGTGTGAACAGCATAATCCAAAAACGAAAATCCGATAAATACCAAACTTGAACATTTTTCAAATTTTTTTATTTTCTAAAAACGGTTGTAATCGTTTTGATTAAAATGCCATATGTTAAAGTTATTTACATGACAAATCAAATGTCTATTTGAATTTTCTGGGAATAGCTTGTAAAGTCCTCTTCATTCGGAAGGAATGTTGTATAATCTTGCATAAATGGTAAGCGTTAAGTAATAGATGCAAACGTACTGCACAAAAATGCAGATCCCTTTAAAAGACCTTTTTGTGGCAATCAGCCATTTTCGAAACACCCGTTGTTAATGATTGGATTTGTTCAATACTTTGTTATTCATTATAAGTCCCGTTAAATTTTCAGTTGTTTCTCGGATTGCAGGGAAACAGTATGAAATTTTAAGACCAGCATAGGGCGTCCAGTTTTTAAAATTGATTACCGCCATTCCCTATATACCCTAACAGAATGTGTTATACAGGATGTATCATAGTTAATAGTGCAAACTGAAACGGTTGAAAGTATACGATAGTAGGAGCAAAAAAGTGCCAGTAAACATGGTTCCGCAAATGCGGGATAATTGCAAATGTGTGATTGCAAGCAGCCGCTGACTTCATAAAGCAAATTTGAAAAGTAGACCTTTCGTTTAATAATTATCATTCTAAATTGCCTAAAAATTCACTCACAGCTTAACTTAACATGGAATACAATTTTATTTTAGTATGTTACACGTTTTTAACACTGCAAACTCTTCCCTGTAAAATGAGGTGTTCAAAGTGTCGTCATTGCATCTGTGTATAATACTGCACTCGTCTCGTGAGTTTCAAATTCTTTCAAACAACTGCCGGATCATCTCGACATTCTTGACTAGCACGTAGAATTCTCTGCTCTAGTACTTCAGCGGTATCAACGGGAGCGCTACACACTACACTTTTGAGGTGACCGCATACAGAAAACTCCAAAGGATTGAGATCAGGTAATCATGGTGACCAAAGTGCAGGCCCTCCTCTACCTATCCATGCTGGACAATATCTCCACTTTAAATGTCTTCTTACAGTAGCAATAAGCTGTACTGGTGCTCCATCATGCATGTACCACATACACCGACGTTGTTCAAGGGGAACATCCTCGAGTAATTCACGTCAGGCGGCTCATAACCACACATTCGCAAAAATAATCCTCACACATGGCTTGTTTGTGGATCCATGTTTACTGGAACTCTTTTGCTTCTACAAGGACTGTCCAGAAAATAACCTCCGTTCATGCTTATCACGAGAAGTAGTGGGAGTAGCCATTTCGACATCAGCGTGCGCAGTGGCTCAGTACGCTTCTAGCTGTGCAAGGTGAAGCATCGTACTGTCGCGTGTTTGCTAGTTATAACCTAACAACATGAGCGCCGAAATAACAAATCCCGCCAAGTGTGAAGTGCGTGGTGTTATAATATTTCTTTGGATGAAACATCGTTCAGCAGCCGAAATTCATATGTACGAATGTTTAAAAATGGAAGAACAAACATTCACGATGAAGACAGAAGCGGTAGGCCTTCTCTTGCCAGTGATGACCTAGTGAACAAAATTTATGAAAAAGTTCGTGAGAGTCACACAATCACGGAACTTCCTTCTCATTTTCCCAACATTTCTGGGAGACTTTTACGCGGCAGAATCTTATGCAGAGGGTATTTCAAAGACTGTGAAAAGTATGAAAAGTGCTTGAATCTGTTTGAAGACTATGTAGAAAAATAGAGAGACGCTGTACTTTTCAGATGTATGTAATAAAAATTTTGTATGTATACCGGTGTCATGTGTATTTCAAAACGGAGGTTACTTTCTGGACAGCCCTCGTATTATCGTATACTTTCAACCATTTCAGTTTCGCTATTAATTATGATACATCCAGTATAGCTACTTCTGCAAATGCTTATCTCGATTAAAATTAAGTAGATAGAAAAATAAATTTTTGTAAGAATAATTTGTGTACCCACTAATATACAATAGAGAGTAGAGAAAGTTATGTCAACCTAACACATCAGATTTTTAGAAAAAGCTGCGTGTGTGTGTCTGTGAATATAACTCAAAACAAAATATTGGATAAATACCAGACTTGGTATTTAGGTTCACTACCTTCCAAAGATGCGACACGAAAACATTCAAGAAAATCCTCCCACCTGAAACTACCATTTACCTGCATGGAACATTATTTTAAATTTTTTACTTTCTAAAAAGTGGTTCTAATGACTGGAATTGAAATACCGTATATTGAAGACATTTAGATGAAAAATATAATTTACATCTTAATTTTCTGGGAATAACCTGTGAAGTCTTCATGCGGAAGGAATTTTGCATAATATTGTACAATTTGTAAACGTTAAGTGATAGACGAAAACATAGTACACAAGAAATTTAGATATCTTTAAAACATAATTTATTTCAAATAAGATTTTTCGTGGCCAACCATTTCTGAGATACCCGTTATTAATGGTTCAAATTGCTCAATACTTAGCCATTCCTTTAGTGTCCTGTCGATTTTCTGTTGTTTTATCTATAGTCATGGAAAGAGTATGCAATTTTAAAGCCATCGTATAGGGAACAGTTCAAAACATTTGACTGTCATTATTCCCTTTCTATCTATAACAAAATATATGATGCAGCTATTTTTGGAAACGTTTATCTGGATTTAAATGAAGTAGATAGAAAGATAACCTTTCGTAAGAATAATTGGTATACCCACAAATAAGCGATAGAGGGCAGAGAAAGTCGTGTGAATATAACACACAATACTTTAAATTAAATATTTTTATGAATACATTATAGTATATTATGCAACGAAAATATAATGGAAGTAATTAAAACGCGAGTATTATTATTAACCGAGCAGCGAAGCGAAGTTTAATCACCATTATAGTCAAGTTTCATACGACTATTTATGGTCGACCATGTATATAAATTAAAGGTTTCATAAGTATTCGTTTCTGGTTTGAGTGATGTGTTACAATCGTTATTCCTTTATGTATGGTTACAATACAATTACCTTGTAGCATCTGTGTCAAAAAAAGTTGCTAGCGTTGTGAGACGTACTACGCAGAATAATTGATACTTGCGCTTTCACAGTGTTACGTGGCCACTTCTGATTGGTTGAATATCAATACTTTAATGAACAGGTGTACTTTAATGTTGCCCATTAAAGTAATGTTACCAGTCGTATAAATACTACATTTTGACATGGTCGAGCATAAATATATTTAAGACACTTGGTCGCTACTTCCTGGATTACCCTAGTATTAAGTACCTATTTATTAAAGCCTGGATATTCTGTGAAAGTTATCTATTAAATTCATGAATTTAGATACTTTCCTGGATATTTTCAAATTATAACTCTTCCTTTCATATCGAAAGGCTGAATAAGAGGTATTGATTTGTGAAGAAGGAGTATGAATGCCTTGAAGTGCAAGATGAAACAACAAAACATATTCCTAGCTATTATTATGGTGAAAGCTAGCAGCTTAAGAAGAAAAAATGTTTGAAATAGCAAAAGTGCCTCTAGCTGACCAGAAGCATTAAACTTTAATATGCCCTCACATAAATTTGTTCTCCGGACTTCTACAAAACGAAAAGCGAGGAAGTGAACAACACTGCTGAACAGATTAAAGTACGGTGTAAATCACCTCGTGTGCATAAAACGTAGCTGCAGTTGAGCTCATGAGCTCAGAGGTAGTTTAAAAGAGCTATAAGCACCAGGAGAAAGTCCCTGCAGGTTTGTTTAAACGAAGCGTTTTATTATCTCGTAGATAGAGAGTGGCTTAGAACCACCTCTTTTCACCGCATTAGATAATAGCTTTGTGTTTAACAACAATAAATAGGGTATAAAATGAGCATGAACAGGGTTATCCAACGTAGCCATTTCTTTATGAAACATATTGAGGCAGTATTTATAACACTTGAATTATTTAAATTAAATTATATAATATGTAATTTCAATAACAGCCCGCCTTGAAGCAATATGTATGTAATAATTTGTAAAAGTATGTAACAGTCATTGCAAATGCTTATATTATTGTAAACATGTTTAATAATGTTATGTGAATGCATTAAGCAATTTAATAGTGTAAGAGTTGTGAGAATAATAAGTTTAAAGTTGCTAGCAATGAGGTAACTTTGAGGTAATAATGAGATTGAGAGTTTGAATGCTACTAGTCATGATTAGAGCAACGATAATGTAAATTTTGTGACAGTTTAAAATTAGCCAATCAACAGCCAGAAAAAGCTTTAATAAAATGCAGGTATTCTATTGGACTAGGATTAGCCAATCAGAGACTTGAAATACATAAGCTTACGGGTTTGGTCGGTTGAAATATGTTCAGTTGCCTGCAGACCTTGGTAGTGACCGGATGGAACATGTGTTCTCTAAATAAATATTAAGTATTCGTGTGAAACGAAAATTATGTATACGCGTTAACAAAGTGCAAGTATTAAAGAATCTCTTGATATCAGTGTAGTGATATTTAATTTGTGTCAAGGATTAATAAAAAAAGAAGTGAATTTAAACTTAAAATCTGTGTAGGCCTACATTCTTGTCGCACCACGCCCTGATTAAGAGAAACGTGTCTCTAAAGTAATACTGAAGCAGCCGAGGCAAAAACAAACATAAATAATATCTATAGAACCAGTTTAATAACAAAGTTAATATTATCTTAAAACTTGGAGCGTAACAACAACAATTCACTTAAAAATTGACGTCCATACGTGCAGCTAAAATAAATAAACAACTCCAACGTAAAGACAATACCTACTTCAAGTTGGCTTACCAAGCGTGTGGCTAATAAACTACGTAAATATAACTACTTCAATATATAATTCTTATCCTATAATATTACAATGATTACCTACTTGTCTCGATGTACTTGAAACAATAGTTTCTTAAATAATGACGTGAGCATTGCTTACAGAGTGTCTTGGATGAGAAACTATTTCTCTTTGTGCAATCAAACCAGAATTTTTATTTAATTCTGCTTGTGTAAGATTGATTTCAGGCTCCTTATTCGGATTTCAGGAGGTTATTTACACACTAAACCAAAGTTTTTTCATTTGTGCTAAATATAACGTTAAACATTCAGCCATATATAATTTCAATATTTAAGAAAATTAATTTACTTTTATAATTATATTTTAACTAGAATTAAATTCTTTATACAGACACAAAATCAAAGTAACGGTGCAAATATGAAAACGATTTTATAATATCAGGTAATTCCATATGGGAAGGGTCCTGAATAAATTAGTTCTTATCGATTTTGATTATTCTTTGCAGTATTATCGTAATAGAAGAAAATTTGAGGTGAAGCAAACGGTAAGTTTACCTATTTAATTATTTAGAAACCAAGAACCAGAACTCCCTGCAAGTTATTTAACTAGCACTGCAGTTCTAGTGATAGATTACAGATGTGTGTTCCTAGTGAGCTTCTTTGGTTCCCTCAAGAAGTGGTCTTGTTTGAGTTTATGGCTAATGATGTCAGCGTGAGTGCAGCTGCTTTTGAAGACATTAATCCTTAGTCAGAAACCTATTCGGCATCGGTGAAGACCTACCTTTATACTCGGAATGGAGTTGGTTCAAGGCTTATCTTTTGGACATCACAACAAATTTTCTGTGCAGCAGGCACAGACAACGTTCTCTCAAACAAATTGTCCCAGTTGAAGAAACGTCTGGAACAGGAAATTTTTCAGTTACGACAAAGCGAAAGACGAAAGGATTCAAAGAACACAATGGCCTTTTATAGAATTAGAGAATGCAAAACCCAGTTGTATCCAATAACGGATTCTTGTTGTAATAAGGACGCAAATAAAACAACATTTGTTATTTGACGTACCTTTAGTGTTAAGCTATGAAAAACTGGGGCAACTTACTTTCTATTTTTACTTTCTCTACTACGTATAGTAAGTAGGGGAAGTATTGTATTCCACCCAAAATTTCGATACCGAGATTTCACCGGAAATACATGTTTTGAGACCCCCTGAATCCAAAAAAAGCATTTTTGGAAACATGTCCGTGTGTGTGTCTGTGTGTCTGTCTGTGTGTGTGTGTGTGTGTCTGTGAACAGCATAACTCAGAAACGAACAGTCGGATAAACACCAAACTTGGTATTTGGGTTCAGTATCTTCCAAGGATGCGACACGAAGGTTTTCAAGAAAATCCCCCACCCCAGAGTACCCTTTACATGGAAGATTTTTCGAAAATTTTAATTTTCTCAAAAATGGCTCTAACGATTTTGATTAAAATATCATATGTTTAAGATATTTTTATGGCATATAAAATGTATATCTTGAATTTTCTGGGAATGTCTCCAAAAGTATTCTTTATTGTGAACGACTTTTGCATAACTCGTAAACCATAAGAGATAGACAAAATGTTACTACACAAACAATGTAGATCGCGTTAAAATACACAATTTATGTCATATACATTTTTTTTGTTGAGTGAACTATTTTCGAGATATTGCTTGTTATTCCCTTAAATTTGTCAATACTTATTTTCTCAAATGGGAATTCGTTATTCATTTTTTTTGGTCTTGGATATGCAAAGAGTATTAATCTGTGGCAAAGGGATTGGTGCTGCACCTAGCAACCAGCTATTTAGAGATATGTATGTGCTTAAAGGCTACTGTTTTTCTATATTGCCCTTGTAAATATATTTTCCCCTACATCTACAAGAAAATTAGCAATAAGATAGAGTCTGCAAATGTTTATCTCGATTAGCATGAACTAGATGGAGAATAAGCGTTTGTAAAAATACTTTGTAAAAGAGTAGAGAAAGTCATGTGAGTGTAACACATCAGAGTTTTGAATAACAAATGAAACTTCATAACTCAAAGAAAAGAAATATGAGGAACAATGTATAAAACAAAATAACTTAGGATAGTATTGCCTGCTACCCGGGCATAAATTATGGACGTCTTGAGAATGACAATTATGAATTACCTCAGAGAATATCTTATTTAAAATGCAAAATTTTGTACTGTGTTTTTCACATACCGTTCTACTGAAACACATGACAAGCTTGCATATTTTGAATACCGTTGTGTTCGAAATGATCCAAAAGAATAGAAGATATATAAACTATTGACCACTAAATGGCCAAAACAATAAAAAGGCTTTTCCAGAGCTGGATAGCAATCATTATAACAAAAGCCGATTATATTTTAATTCAAGCCATATACATAAATGGTCACTATGTGGCAGCTAAGTCATGGAGAAATGCTAAGCAAACAGAAAGTGGAATGAAACTAAAGAATTCTATTATATCGGTACTATATGTATGCGAAATTTATTCCTTTAATTGTCACTTCATCAAATTACTGCAGAAACGTGTAGTAAAGACAGTAACAACAACCCAAAGTGACGTTCTCTGTGTCCTTCGCTTCACCCCTTCCTTCCGGAGGTTTCCAGAAGCTCAATAGCCTTCATGTGTGCTTAAGTGCCGAAACCCTCCGCTCCCCGATAGCCATAATTTTTATCATAACTGCATGTATGTAGTAAAGTTTCTGGAATCCGAAATCTCAAATAGTGGCTCTTCATATCCACTAGTCTATATACGTTTATTAACAACCGAGAAAAAAAACACTTTTGTTACCTTCTTTGCAAATATCACATGAAATGTACCTACTTGCACAGAGAGAGGGCGATAGAGGCAGCGAAAGTGAGGACGAATGCGGGAGAAGAGAAGAGAGAGAAGAGGAATTTGCAGTTAACGCAAGCAACGGGAGTGGATCTGCGGGTTCTGACTGTAAAATATAGTGTGTTGTTTTAATTTTTTTAATTATGCCAATAACATTAACAGAATAAGTAATGAGCACAACATTATAATCTATGGTTAAACATCTTTATAATGCAGCAGATCATAGTAACTTGTGTATATCATGTGGTTTTGGAAAATCCATGGCTTGTGTTCTAGGAAAGAATTGTAAATCCTATTCAGGGCTAAAAAATGCTTCAATGTACGCACATTCTTGCTCGGTTGTAACACACTGTCTTATATTACTTTGCAAGTGCGTTATTATAAAGGATTTCTACTGACACTCGCGAGCAATTTTTGCTCACGGTGTGCATTCGTTACCACTACAAATGTAAAGTTGGATATTCCCAAATTCTTATTTAAATTTCCAAACTTATATCAAGCGGTACCAAGGTTCTTTAATATTGTAACAAATGATATCACCAGTTTCAGCTAAACACACTTTATTTGTCGCTTATAAGTCGGCTACAATATTAATACACTTCACCTTGCGGAAACCTGCGTTTGAATACATGCGGAAGCCAGCCCAGCAAAGTCCAACACTATTGTAATCGAGTTATGGGTGCTCAACGTAGCACAACATGAGACACTTTTGACACACACTCAGGACAGAACACAACTGATCCGTTGAATCAAATCACAACTGAACTGCCGAGCCACAACTCACAACTGAACTGAGGAATCGTAACTCAGGACTGAATTGTACTCGGTACTGTCATCCTTTAGCTGTCCAAACTCTTCGACTTCTTGACTGCTTTGTCACTTCTTAAGTAACAGAGAGCTGAACTCCCAGGTAAAAGCATACAAAATGGAATATTCTAGATAGGTAGGCTACTAGAACATGCCGAAAGGAATTTTCTGGAACAGAAAAGCGGCACATAATGGGCTGTTTATCCGCCGGTCGGTCGAAGGCCCCACCTAGGTGCTGCCGAGAGGTCCTTATCAGCGACCCGCAGATAGCTTCGCTCGCGCAGTCACAATATACAGAATGAAAGGTGATACTAACGGTGCTGCGTAAGAAGACATAAAAACACATTATTAGCCACGTTTGCCCGTTTCTTCATGAGCTTACATTTATGACTTTTTTTAAATGCGCGTAGGCATCCGATCTACATTTTTTGTTGAGGTTTCTTTTCAGAAAGATTTTCTAAATGGCACTAAAGGGATACCAATAAAAGAAAGACTGGCATATTGCGTAGGAAAAATGAGAGGTACTTCCTTACAAAGCTGTGTTAATTAACTTCCCGTAACAGATAGATGCATAATCGTACTTTTTATAAGTAATTAGGCTTCAAAATAGCGTCAAATGTCTTTTAATGCAGAAGCTGTAGGATGTATAATGAATTCCATGCAAACAATTAAATGCTTACCCTCTTTAGACTCCCTTTCCCTTTAATACTTCTTTGAAATGGCTCATTGTTGTAAAGAGGTTGATACCCCCTCAAAGAGACCTTTGACGAAAAGGGGATTGCTCTTATTTCCTTGTTCTATTCATATCTGAGCTCATTATTTCATTCAGGATTAATGCGGCATCGTTCATAAGAACCTTGTCTCCATACCCTACCACCTAGCAGTTCATCACCGCAGAGGAGGAAGGGAATTAAAAATATGTTTAATGAAATTCGGATAATACAAGTAGGTATATGTAATAGATATACGGTGATTCTTTGTGTTTATTTAAATGTATAAAAATTCTATTATTGGTAAAGTAAAAAGAAAAGATTTAAACGCAATACGGTGCTTCTAAGCATGAGTCCTTAAAATCAAACCAACACAGATTTACGCAGAGTATGGTACTTCTAAGCAAGTTTGAGCCCTTAAAATCAAACTAAAATAGATTTAGATTTATTGTACTTCTAAGCTTGGATTCTTAAAATAAAACTTAACATAGATTAATGTAGTATACGGTTGATACCAAAATTATCAAATCGTATGATTAATAATTTTATAAAGACATGATAGGGAGGCAGATAAATAATTGCAATAAATAAATTCCAATCATTAAATCAATGCATAAAGGAAGAAGAAAGAGTTATAATTTTGTAAGGGAATAAGAAGGACATTACCAGCAAATATGTATTCAGAAAAACAATTAGTTACAAGGTCAGAGCAGCTAAGGCAATTGAGTGTTCCGGTGAACTCAGCCAACAAGAAACCCTTTAGCTCAAGGTTCAGCTAATTAGAATTCAGTACTTAAGAAATTAAAGAGGTGTGTGAAAGTGCACGTAGACTAGTTCTGAAAATTAGCAAGGGAATGAATTCTTAGAATTTAGCAATCAAAGAGTATAAGTTGTGCTTCAGATGCGAAAGATTTGGCAAATTATAACGTAGAAACTTTGGTTGGGTAGTTGTAAGGTAGGCGGGATTTAAGTAATAAAAGAGGGTTTATTTCCAAACTAGCGTCTTTCTTTCGTGTACAGCTTTGGAGTCTTACAGACTTATACGGTGATCGGCAGTCAATAGCGCCTAAGAACGGCGAATGGTTCTTAAATACTTAGCGGTAGCCAAAGAGGTAATCGCCGTATAACTTTTCAGCGATTCACGGCAACTTACACTTCTCATGGTCATTGAGGAAACAGTTATTTTAAAACATAAATTTGATACCTAAGAAGTCAGCAGTTATAATAATTTAATAGTTACAGTGCTAAGATAAGAATCAGCTTAATTCATCAACTTCAAACGGTCAGAAACTCGCTTCAATAGCTCATTTTTTAGATCACATTAAATTTCTTAGCCAATTTAACTGGTGTTGCCTATCCTCATCTCACCCAGTGAAAGACCTCATCGTTCACGATGTAGATTTATCAGGAGATATTGGGGACGACTTCAAAAGTGCCGCAAAGGGGTAGCTCTTCTCGGTATTTCTAGGCTTGTGTCCTTAAAACAAAACCAACATAAATTAATGCAGTATACGGAATTTTTATGCTTCATCTTTAAAATAAAACTAACATAAATTAACGCAGTATATGGCAATACTGAGATTTAACGTAACATACAGCTTCCAAGCTAAACCCTTAACACCAAACTAGTAGAGCACGAACCTTTACCACACAAAGCTTTTGTTTGTAATAGAAATTGCTAAACTTGTTACAGTGTTTCGGCCACTAGCATGAACTTCATTGTGATTACTTCTGCTTCTAATAATAGTGCAAATTAAATAAAATTAAAAAGTAGTGTATTCAATCACTTGCTACATTATTTTTGCTGTCAATGGGTACTATCGGTGTATAGGTACTACTTCATTGTACTATTTCTTTCAGCTAGCTTTTATCTTTGTTTCGGAAATGTTCAACCAACTTTGAATCGAAGTCTCTTTATTTTACCTAATTTTCTGCCGATTTATCCAAATCTGAATATTGTCTAAACCGCTGTGTATAAAACTGCAGCTCTAAAGGAGCAATGATTTGTCTAAAAACCTAAAATGAATAGGAGGCTCCCCATATAAACCATCCCTAATTTTGAACAGATTTCAACAAAATATAAATGGATGGACGGACAGGCGTACAGAGGGACAGACAAAACGACACTAATAGCTGCTTCGTAGTAGCATGCGCATTAAAGAAAAAAAGAAAATCTTGTAATGTGAAAATTATAAAAATAACTTATATTGCATTCATATGATTCCTCTATCGTTTAGTATTACACAGCTTCCGCAATCTATTCTGACAATAACTTGTTTTTCTTCTCCTTCATGTTAATAAAGATAAATCTTTGTCAAATATTTCATTACACATTTCGGTGATGGTACAAGAAGGATAGAGGAAGCTGAATCGACATTTAGGTGTTTAATATCTATCGCTAGATGCTGGCCAAGAAATCTCATAATCTTTCCATGCCTTCGTGGGAAACAATGAATGGCGCCAGCACTTTAAAAACGACAAAGTCTTGAAAAATTCAAACCAATACGATATATCTCGGAAATGGATAATAGCACAAAAATATTTAAATAAATTGTTTATTTTAAAGAGATCTATAGTTTTGTCTAGTACGTTTTTGTCGACGTTATACAAAAATTAATAACAAAATGAATTTTCTTCTCTTTCTTTATACGAACACATATCGACGTAATAATTTACTACATTCTCCCAGCACAGAGTGAAAGGAAAGCTCAGTCGCAATACCAAATCCATTTTCTTGCTCTTGAGGCCCGCCTTTCTTGAATCCATGATAACTCTCCACCATGTTTAGCCACTCCAGTGTTCAAATTGATCCTCGTTCCCTTTTGTCTACATGCGCCTAACTCGACATCGATCCAACTGCTCTTGCCCCTCGAACAATGGAAACATTTAAATTATCGTTTAGCTCTTTAAACGCAATCGCCAGTCTCTGGTTTTTATGTTACGTGGAGCACAGTTAGTGGAAAATGTTCCGAGGAAATCCGAATAATAGGCCCACTCAACACGAGTGTATACCATATGTAGCATTTCCGTTACTGTATCTACTCCTCGAAACTCCAACATGCCTTGGGAGGGAACTCAGTATTCCTTCATTACCATGCAAACTTTTACTCATTTCTCTTCTTTTAACCTCTCTATTCAAGAGTTAATTAGAAACGTACTAAACCGCAATTTGCAGATTTAACTTTTAAAGCTTCGTAACTCTAAGAGTCATGGTATAATATTATGCTTGAGATGCCCAACCTTTTACATCTTTGACACATAAAATACATCGAGTGAACCAGCATCCCCTTCTTATTCATATCTGTACCTTTTTATTTCTCTACCAGTACCTAGTAGGTAGAGACGGTATTGCATGGTTAACGAGATTTCACTGAAAATGATTTTTATTAAAACACGTATGTTTAAGATATTTCCGTGTCAATTAAAATATACATCCTAAATTTTATGGAAATGGCTTGTGAAGTCCTCTTCATTCCTAATGATTGTTTTATAATATTTAAACCTTAAGAGATAGACAAATTGTATAGGTATTTCGTTAGAGCGCACAATTTATGTCAGGTTTTATTTTTTTTTTTTTTACTACTTCCAAGACATCCTTTCTTATTCATTTTAACTTGCCAATTCTCGTCCTCTTTTCTAGTGGTAAGTTGCTACTCGTTTTTTGTCGTGATCATGCAAGGGGCACGGAATTTCAAAGGCATTATATTATAGCTATCCGCTTTTTCAAAATCTGACTATCGCTTTAGCCTACTGTATTCTTCTTATACGTACTGATACCTTAATTTATTGACGGGAAGATATAAATAATTAAATAAAGAAATACCCGTAAGATAGAAAAGTAATTGCAATAAATAATTTCCGTATATTAAATCAGTGTATAATATAATAAGTTTGAGTTGAAATGTTTGTCGGGAAAGATGAAGGTGTAATTAGGAAGTCAGGTTATCGAAAGACATTAGTATCATTCGAACTAGGGAACGCATTAGTTTAATTTATGGGAACGCAGTTAGATTATAAGTTCAGTATGCTTATACAGAGGCACGTAGACCAATTCTGGAAAAGAGAAAGGCACTTACATTCTGAGAATTTTAGCTAAGCGCTGTGGTAACATAACCAAAGACGCGCATGAACAGAGGTAAATGTTGGCTCGGGCGTAAAATAATTTTGGTGGGAGTGATTCTAATCTAGGCGTGACTTTACTAATATAGAGACCAGCATCCAAATCCGAGTGTTCCTCGTCTCTGGTACCGTAACTGTTATGAATCGGCGTTCGTGCACACAGTCATGCACATATTAATTACTCTCTCTCTCTCTGGTACCACCAACGGTACCTGCTCGTGTACTATTTTAAGTGCCCAGCGACGCGCTTGTGTGAGTAGCGGCTAGCGCGAGGGAACTTGCCGATAAGCATTTTAGCGACTCCGATTACGCTTCTAGTTTCCTTTATTGCGGAAACATGTGTTACTTCCAACCGTAACTCTGATACTGCAGAAATTAGCAGGTAAAATTATTTAATTGTATTGTAATAATTTCGAGTGCTACGATTCATAATCAGCCTATTCCTTCATTTCAAATGGTCGGTAACTGACTTTAATAACTTAAATAGTAATTCACAATAAATTTCTCAGTCAATTTAAATTGGTGTTGTCCTCCAAATGCATCTACGCTTGCCCTGAGGGCAAGTACTCATAGTTGTACCACTGGAGCAGCCGGCAGCAGAATCAACATCAGATATTGGAGACAACGAGAAAAGGTGGCAGCTACATTCCCGCTTCAAGTTGTCCCACCATCGCCGCGGCAATTCAATTCCGGTTTCACTACAAGGAAATCTGTAAATGCGTAATTGAAGTTTATTTCAAGAAGTCAACCGGAAAATAATCTTTTGTAAGGACTGTATGTAGAAGAGCGGTAAAAGAAGCATCAATTTTTTTAAATTTCTTATGCGATAGGAGAATCCGAAATTCTGCTGGGGTTTGCTGAATTAGGTTTAAACAACCTAGTTCAAACTCGGGACCTCTTGAATGTGAGAGATTTCTTTTAAAAACTTGTAAAATGACTTAAGTGAACCATTCAAAAAATGACGAGGTATGCTGTCATCCAGTGTTGCGGTTTTGAATGACAATACTCGACTCACCGTGGACGAAAAGATCCGGATCTTTTGAATGACTTTAAATGGGAGAGTTTTGATCATTTCCCTTATAGGCCGGGCTTGGCGCCGAGTGATTTTCATTTCTTCAATCACATGAGTGTTTTAAAGCTTCTTTAAATACCTTTGGCGATATTTTCTAGCGCGGTACTCATTCTGTAATGCGTAGTAGTACTATGTTCTCGCTAGAGCGCCTGGACGCACGCTGCATAGCGATATAAAAATAGCGGCGTTATTCCCACTATTTTCCCGCTACGTGCCAACGGAGGTTAGTTACCAAACAGCCCTCGTATAAAGCCTGTGAAAAATATTTTCATATACCTAAAGTCAGTCCTGGTGATAAAGGCTGGCTGGTTGTTAACTTATCGGACGCATATGCACAACATTTTGGGCATACCAAGAAAGCTTCTTTAATTCAAATAATCTAATGGGTTACGTCTACATGGCTTCCTTTACCCATGATTTCGCAAACTATTTTTAGAAACCTTATTTTTCTATCTACTTCATGTTAATCACGATAAACCTTTGCTTACATAGTTTCATTACACATTTCGTTGTAAGTACAAGTAAGTAGAGGGAACCGAATCGATAGTCAGATGTTTAAAAGCGGGCATGATATCCGAGAAACAGCAAATCAAACAAAAAATAACGGACATCCAAAATGGCTAATGTAAAACAATTAGTTTAAAATAGTGGCCTGTTTTAATGGGATCTGCTTACATTTTTTATGCAGTACGTTTTTGGCTATCTCTTATGGTTTATCAATTATACATCACGGAATTTTCCTAAAAAATTCATGATTACATTTTATTTGGATTGTAAATATCTTAATTATATGGCGTTTTAATAAAATCTTCAATGTAAAAGGTAGTTTGCGGCGGGGGGATTTTGTTGAAAATCGTTTTGTCGCACCATTGGAAGATAATGAACACAAACACCAAGCTCGGTATTTATCGGACATGAGTTATGCTGTTCACTGACGCACACACAGACATTTTTTTCTAAAAAAATATCTTTTTGTATTCAGG
Organism: Deroplatys truncata; assembly: GCA_030765065.1. Classification (NCBI taxonomy): domain Eukaryota; kingdom Metazoa; phylum Arthropoda; class Insecta; order Mantodea; family Mantidae; genus Deroplatys; species Deroplatys truncata. Next base: position 222,902,770 of record CM060975.1, read on the forward strand.
TGATCTCAAAATATATATTTCCGGCGAAATTTCGATATCAAATTTTTGGGTGGAATACGATACCCTGTACCTACTAGAGAAGGTACTCTATCTGCGTGATAGAGAAAGTAAAGATCTCGATCTCATCACTCTGCAGGTGCTCTATGAACTGAGAAAATAGGCAGTGGTTTATGTTTAGCAAATGTCTTGTAACCACTAGTGATCAGGAGGCTCAGTTTTAACTCGAAATCATCTCCCTTAAATTTCCACCAGTAGGATAGGGACGAATGGAGGGGCCCCGAAACCGAGACAGAGCACCGCAAGGACCCAATGGCCCTTTTTACTTCTACCATGACCCCTGAGAGGGAGAGACTTGAAGGGCAACCAGACCCGGATGACGACGGGATGTCTAACATTTCCAGATAGAACGCATCCCCCGCCGCCTGGACCCATCAACAAGCTCCTAACACGGAGGTCCCCCGAAGGGGCCCCGCCCGAAAACACCCGGAGGCAGAGGTGTCCTAACTGAGCAGTTTCACATAGACGTTTAGAAGAATACTTTATAGATAGCCCACCGCCCAGCCGCAACCTACAGAACACCGTCACCTGATCTTACAATTCGGAAACAGATGACAAGCAAAATAATGGGTACAGGAAATGACGAGCAGGAAAGTCATGACAGAATATTAATCTCTGTAGTATTCGCCTGCAGATCTGGGATCGAAGAACCCATGTATCGGAGTGGGGGTCGACAGGGATCGAACCCGTGTCCTTCCGAATGAGAATCGCACACTTACCGCGGCGCCACCTCGCTCGTGGCTCACAGCAGCATTTTCTTCAGTTAAGCTAAAGTTAAATACACCTCAGTAGCTTACACTTTTCCTTGCTTTTGAGGTGCTTGTGAATGGCTCTCTTAAAGTGAAATGTTCCGAAATAATTGAGAATAATCCTTGAGGCAGCTTGAAATAAGGCAGCTTGAATTCATCCGATTTAATTTCCAAGTGTCGTTCATTTTCCTTGCAAACTTTGCGAATTATGGATACGCTAAGATGAAAGAGCTAAAACTTTTTCTAAACTTTGAAGTTATTTATCTTTATTTACTTTGCATAAAGTTGACTTTTACATCTTGCCAATAGAGCGTTCCAGAAGTTAAGTTCAGCGGTTTCTTTTTCTCGGTTGCCAAGCAATTTCTTATTTCCTGGAGTCTCAACTCATCACTCTTCTTTACGAGCCTGAGTTAATCTGCAACACCAGCGGGGTATTTGTTTAATCTCTTCGGGACTGGTCACGTGACTGCCCCTAAATGAATCTGGCGGGACTAGGGAACAAGTGGCTTCTAATGAGAGAAGTTTTACTTGCCCCAGACATGCCGTGGAGGAGGTTTCGACTTTTAATTTGAGAAAAACCTGCAGATGGGAACGTCATCAGCATTCAGCATGGAGCCAAGCTCTTCTTGTAGAGGAAAAGGAAATGGGTCAGGCAGAAACCCTCTTCTCAATGGGTGGGCTAGTCTTTAGAGTTGGCTTATGTCCCAGTAAAACTGCTTCGGACTTTAAAGGGAAACGTCATGTTCTGTAAATGGGTTTCAAAGGACGCTCTCCATTTATTTATCATTAATCAAATTATTAAAACAATTCAGAATACTGCTACAATATGTGCATTATTATTTTTGTACAAATTGGGGGGAAATATAAAAAAATGGTAAAATAATTGTAATATGATTTTACTCATAACATTCTTCTCTCGACATTTTTCATTAATGAAAATGTTTCTAGGGGTTACAATTTCTGACCATTCGACTCTTAATTTTCAGTATAACTTCAGGAATTATTTTCATAAAAATTTTAAATGGAAAAGGTTCATTCCTGTTTCCTCTCTCTCTCTCTCTCTCTCTCTCTTTCGCCTTCGAGTTTTGAGAAGATCCAATATGGTTTGGCTTATGATTTGTTAAGTCAAAATGTAATATTGAGTAAGACAACCATTTTACACATAGGACATTTTTAATTCACTTAAAACTGGATTAAAAAAGAACAAAAATTAGTGTTCCAGCTCCGTGGTGCCGGGGTTGCGTGTCTGCCTCACATTCAAGAGGTGCCGAGTTCAAATCTCTGTTACGTAGAGTTTAATAGGGTAAGGTTTTCTCTTATTCTGAGAAGGCGAATGTCGGGTAACTCTAAGCTCTAGGGACGACGGGCCGTTTTGGGAGTCATTTCAACCAACGCTTTCACTGGCGGCCCGATATGACATGGTTAAAGGATGTTAAATTTAAACTAAGTTCATTGCAATTAGTATATTGACTTCATGTTAAATCCAAGTATACATATGAGATCTCGATCAATCTATAAATCTATGTGTACTTTGCAAGATTATCCGTGCGAAAGTTTTACGGATATATTTCGTGATAGGATGTTTTGTAATTCTATGACATCCTCAGTATTTTACTTTTAACGTTAACACTGCGTTATTTTGGGGAGACATTTTAAGTGGAGTCCGGGTACTCATTGGGCATACTTGGACGCATTTCATTGCATGTCATAATAATATTATTTTCGACAAAATTGCAAATTAATAAGAATATGATACGGTTAGCTCCTGAAGGGTAAAGTCGTCTCTTAATGAAAGCAAAAGAACATAACTGCAGACTGAAGGGTTACACGTGCAACGGTGGGTAAGCCAGCTAATTAATCTATAATATTAAATATTTAGTATGTGTCAGCAAACAAGTTAGCAATGCTTTGGTGTGTAGTTTCTATGCAACCCCCCAAAAAAGGTAGAAAGTGTTTGCATACAGAGAGACAAATCTTTTCAGAGCGCGAATTCCACCATCCTGCTACTGCTGATGATGGTGATGATATGATGATTTATGTTTAAGGGTGCCCAACTTGTAGGTCATTACCACCCTTAAGAAACATATCTTGGCAAAGGCCAAAGATAAAAATCATAGCAAACGTTAGAAACAAATATGAGTATACAAAACTAAGCCGAGAGGTACGAAAAACTGATGTCAATGTGACTAAATCCGGATTTGAATGTTTATCTTGGATAGCAAACTTAAAAAAAATTTCGTCTGCTAAGACCTCTTTAAGTCTGCACGGTAGTTGCGGGGACGCCCGAAAATCTGCTAGAGGAAAACGTTCCAACAGCACATGATGAACCGACAGACCTTGGCTTCACAGCGGCCAAAGAGGAGCAGGATCACCCTTAAAAAGATAACCATGCGTAAAATTGTAGTGGCCAATACCTCCTCACGACGAGATACACGAGAGGTAGTTACTCAGCTGATCGGAATGTCTTCACTACTCTAAGCTTATTTCCGCGGAGAGCTGACCACTCTACGTGGCAGCACGATAGCACCACTCTCATAAAACTAGTCTTCCGACGTTACTCAAAATATTGCAATACTACAATACTAGGTTCTGTGGTCGCCACCTTAGGTGCCACATCTGCCAGTTCATTCCCCGGCAAGCTAACATGATCAGGTATCGAAGCACACTCCATCAGAAACGTGTAAAATATGGAGGGTATCCTGGATGCATTGAACCGCTCACAAAGCTCTGAAGTGCACTAAGGGAATCACTCAAAATGAGACAGCACCCCCAAATGAGACCTCTGCATACAACATGGCTCGGTATATGGCATACAGTTCTGCATAATTTAATGTAAGTGCTACCATGAAAACTGAATGTATGGGATTTTCATGCACTCCAGGCAGAAATACATTTAGATCGCAAATTCGTTCATCTTGCTGCAATACACCAAGCACCATCGTATGGTTACAACAGAAAACGACGGGAACAGAAAATTATACACAGGAAATTCATAGATAAGGGGAACCACTCTATAATTCGCCTACCGACCCGGGAAAACCACGAAAAACCCATGGTCAGAGTGTCCGATCTGGGACCTCCCAAATGTGAACGTCAAACAATACTGGGAAGCGATCTCTCTCGGTCGGTATTATGGAAATAAAGAAGGTTATAAATAATCATAAAGATAACAAGGAACAACACAGCATAACGAGAGAAATAAAGGAGGGAGATGAAAAAAATTCAACACATGCTTTCAGGAAGACATTAAGCACATAAAACCGCGGCTCTGCTGGGATTATCGGAAATCGCTTAGAAGTGTGGAGCAAAAAGTCGAGGTTTTCAGAATATCAGCACATGTAGCTACCAGGTTATTGAAACAATTGAAAGCCATACTTTGAAGCTGTTGTTCGGAGCCCTAACTGGTTTTGGAAAAGTGCACGATGAGACTTGTTAGCACACTGGCTTTCTACGCCAACGCCCTAACGCTCTGGAGAACCTGAAAATAGCTCACTTCATAGGGGAAAATGCTGTTGTCTAAGTGCATTAAGAACAAAGTAAAAAAAATTAAATCTATATTCTGCACAAAAGAACATTTCAGTGCTCATGTAGGGGAGAAAATGCACACATTGTTCATGAATAGGGTTACTACACCCCTATATATATTTAAAGAAATTGATTAATGGAGGAAATAGTTCTTTGAAAGTAAATTCAACTATATGGATTGATCTCCTAAGCTATAGATTTCTGTACCATAACCACAGATGCAACAGACAGTTTAACTTATAGCAAATTAAATTACGTAAAACATACCAAAATACCTTTTAATGGAAAGAGTTGAAATATAAAAAAACTTATGTAGTACATTCGACAACTTTCTCTGACTTTCCTAGATACGCCTATGTTTCTCTTATGAAGGAAAATGAAAAAAGAAGGTTCGAAAATATTCAAGCTACAAAACATTTAGTTTTGGGAAAATCTATTCATTGTTCGAAATAGGCTAAAATTACAAAAACCTTATTTTACTCATATTTTGTATAAGCTATTATGAGTCAAACTTTTTTCCTGAAAGAAAATTGTTATAGTTCCCTAGTTATACAAAATGCAATTCCTTGATGGGACTTCACATCTATTCACAGAAAGTTTAGGATATACCTCCCGTTTTTAATGTTAATATTTCTTGTACATTTGTCAAACATATATTTCAATAAAAATCGTCAGAACTAGTTGCGATTGAACAAAAATTAAGCAAAAAATATAAATTTAAACAACTTTATATCACAGATTTATTTAAAATAATTACAATAAAAGGTTATTTTTCGTTCCTAACTATCCAAGATAACAATTTTCAAAAAAAGGAAAGTCGAATCATATGCGCCTAGTATTGAAAATTCAAAAACCTTTAACTTTTCAATTCCGGAATTTGTTTTTCGAATATAGTTTTTCACAAACGAGGAATAAATTTGGTACAAAATTATGCTCTTCCTGGAAAAAATAAGGTACTTAACACTTTTATTTTCCTAAAAATACGTCGTGCATTAAATTATTGAAACCCTAAAACTAAAAGAAAGTTTTATAGCATGAAAAGACTACTAATATCTCTTCGTCCAGCTTCAAAGGAAGTATACCGAAAATTTAAAAGAAAATGAATAAGGAAATACCTTGAGTAGCGTTTTAAAATAGTAAAAATGAAACAAGCAAGATTAAGAAAAATCAGGTTTTAAAATTCCAGGCATTATTTGCGCACACCTATTTAGCTCCATTTAAACGTCGCATATGGGCATTTAAATGGCCAGTAGTACAAAACCTTATCCTGATTAAATTTTTTGAGGATATTTTCTATGAAAGGTTTTCAAATCTTAATTCTTTTTCGAAATGTTCGAAATTTAGTATCGTATCCTCCTAGATATTAAGTTTACTATGTATTCAGAGTTTCCTCCTTCCTTCCTTCCTTTCTTATTCTTTCATTAGTGTGCACTCGCGCGGACGTTCACAAAAATGCTTCTTTTGGGTTCAGGGAACCCCAAGAGCGTATTTCCAGTAAATTTTGGTGCTGAAGTTTTTATGGAACGCAGAACTTCCTGTGCCTACCATTCTAAGGTAAGTAGTAGAGAAATTAAAATGAAAAATCGGAGGTGTAACATTCTCATGACTTTCTCTACTCATTCAACAAACTATTATTACCCCAAGGTATCATTTAAATGAAAAGGTTTTCGAAATAGCTCTTAACGATTTTAATTAAAATACCATATGTTTAAGATATTTTCATGACAAGTGAAATGTATGTCTTGATTTTTCTGAGAATAGCCTCTGAAGTCCTCTCGTTCTAAATGATCTTTGTATAATTGGTAAACCCTAAGGGATACACAAAATCGTAATACAAAAAAAATCAGATCTCGTTAAAGCGCACATTTTACGTCCACTAACGTCTATTGTGTTTATCCAGTTCACCTTAATCATGATAAATGTTTTCCTAGAAGTGATTTCAATATGATAATGTATTTCTCACAAATAAACAATACATTTTCAAACATTCTTCAGAGATAGTGCAGCAAAACAAAATGATTCCGAGGAAATTAACTTGTACGGGGTAGCCACCTCCATTTTGCAAGTTTGGGCGCGGCAGAAGTATTTTATTGATGCTAGTGCAATGGTAAGGGAAGTTTCAAGTCAAGATTTGCAGCACGCTGCAAGCAGTTTGGCTAAGAATAATCTATGTATATGCTTCAATCAGATTTACGCTCATACGCAGTGACAAAATATATTATTAACATATCAAACGTTAATAAAAATGTTTAATTCCCAAGAGTTAACAAATTTTTATAAACAAAGCCAGAATATTCAGCAACAGGAAGTTTTATATCCAAAACATGAGAATTTTGAAGAAAACCTGATTAAATGGACGCACATAAGTCGATCTCTTGTTTTGTTTACATCGAGCCACCATTAGGAAAATGGCTGTAAAAATGATAGAAGCAACGTTTTCCCCATTCCCAGCCTAAAATTGTCTCTTTGAACTTTCGTTTTTTCCGTAGTTAAAGAAGCGTCTATGGTATACGACTTTCGGTTACGACGAAGTAAAAACGAAATGGTTCAATTGACAACACACCACTTTTTATCATCACCGTAAGTCACATGAAATTCTTGAATATCTTTGATGACATGTTCAAAAATATTTGATGTGTTTCATTCACATGACCTGCTCTACACACTCCTCTAAAAACTACTCTTTCAAAACCTCATTAATCAGTTTCTATTTAATCAAAAAAAAACCTTCAATTCACATTTACACACCTCGTTCTAGGATGCAGTAAGTAAAGCGATAGTCAGACTTTTTAAGATCGTTTTGCTATCCGATGGCTTTGAAATTCCATGCTGTTTCCACGACCACGAGGAAAAACGAACAGTCACTTGCCATTTGAGAAAATTAGGTACAAGTATTTGAAAATTCAAACAACAAAAAGGAATACAACAAATTTTATTTGATGAATTGCGTGTTTTAACGAGATCTAAATTGTTTGTATAACAACATTTAGTCTATCTCTTACGATTTACCAATTATAGAAAAGTCATTCAGAATGAAGAGCACTTCAGAGGCTATTTCCAGAAAATACAACATATTAATTTCATCTATCACGTAAGCTTTTTAAATAAATAGTATTTTTATCAAAACCGTTATTTTCGAGAAAATCAAACCTTACAACATTTTTCCAACGCAAACGACATTTTATTGGAAAGGAGGTTTTCATCCTTAGTAGATGCTGAATTTAAAGATCAAGTTTGGTATTTATCCCCGTTTTTGAGTTATACTGTTCACACACACGCGTGCGTGGACCTTTTTCTAAAAATGCTTTGTGTGGAATCCAATACTTAATATAGGTAAATGGCAGAGAAGGTAAAAAGAGATTTCCCACCATAAAACGTGATGTATCTCTACGCTTCAACCTTTAAAAACATGATGTGTTACACTCATATAACTTTCTCTACTCTTGTACAAACTATTTTTACAAACGCCTATTCTCCATATTCTTCATGTTAATCGAGATATTGAAATGTTAATCTTATTGCTAATTTTCTTGTAGATGCAAGGGGATTGGTAGGCTTTAAGCGATAGTCAAATATTTTAAGAGCTGGTTGCTATGTAAAGTATTCCATTCTCTTTGCATTACCAGGACAAAACAGAAATGAATAACGAATTTTAGAAAAAGTATAAGTATTGGAAAGTTTAAGGCAATAGCAAGCAATATCTCGAAAATGGTCAACCCAACGAAAAAAATTATATGACATAAATTGTGTATTTTAAAGCGATCTACATTTTTTGGTGTAGTAAAATTTGTCAATCTCGTATGGTTTACCAGTTATGCAAAAGCCGTTCACAATGAAGAATACTTTTGGAGACATTCCCAGAAAATTCGGGATATACATTTCATTTGTCATAAAATATCGTAAACATCTGATATTTTAATCAAAGTCGTTAGAGCTATTTTTGAGAAAATTAAAATTTTCGAAAAATGTTCCATTTAAAGAGTAATATGGGTGTGGGGATTTTCTTGAAAACCTTGGTGTCGCATCTCTGGAAGATACTGAACCTAAATACCAAGTTTGGTGTTTATCTGTCTGTTCGTTTCTGAGTTATGCTGTTCATAGACACACACACACACGGACATGTTTCCAAAAATGCTTTTTTTGGATTCAGGGGTTCTCAAAACATGTATTTCCGGTGAAATTCGGTATAGAATTTTTGGGTGAAATACAATACTTCCCCTACTTACTATAGGTAGTAGAGAAAGTAAAATATTGATGAAACTTACTTTCTGACCTACCCTCGGATATCACTCACTGAATTTCCGCTAATTCCATTCTGGATTTACAGCTTGCGTTCATCATTTAATTCTCACATATGTTTAATCAATGATTTTTATCGTATTGCTATTGTAAATTTTAGTTTATGTTTGATTACGAATTGAATAGTGGTTTTTGCAATAAAGGCGATACTTGAGTTTAGCACCTTAATATGCATCGGGGTTTTGTTAATGCATTTAGTGGATCTGAAACCTAACTGTGATGCCATTGTGTGGGAGCTGACATGCATAGTTTTGCCGAATTGTGCTGGAAATTCTCTTTGAATATCAGACCATTGATTTACTATGTTATTCTCATTTCATGCTCTAACACGCTTGTCAAACAGAACAAAGCGTCCGCAGTTCGAGGCAATCACCATTTCGCGCACATTATCTACAACAGACAAACAACAGAGTTAATTGATATGCAAATAGCTTTAACAACAGTGGAAAGATATACTCGGTGCAAAGTACACCGGTTTTCCGCCGAAGCCGTTCCCATTCAGGCTTTATATCAAGTTGTGCAGAGAATCTGCGACATTGTGACGGGGAGCTTTAGAAACTGGTCCAGAGAGGGCAAACCACATCTCTTCAAACATGAGAACATCAGGCTTTCGTCAGAATTGAGAAACCGAGACTTACCTGCAGACAGAATGTATCGGAGAGAAACTGAATTGCAATATGTTGATTTGGTCCTTGTGGATTACAGAGGTCATTCTGCATATAGCTGCGACGCAGTTATGAATGAAAGGAATGGATGCATTTAATAAATATTATGTTCGGAACTTTGTGACAGATATCATATTATAAAGTGTAAGAAATCTATCGCAGCCTATAGTAAGGACAAGTAATGTACTTACCACCATGCACGTTGTGTGCGCATTTCAGCTTATTAGTTAATAAATTTGCTAAGCCATACTAAAATCGCAAATCTAAGGAGTGGACAAGAATTCACTTATGCTATTGTTATGAATGCGTAGTGTCGTAAAGAATAATTATTATTGTTTGAAAAAACCATTGTATAATAATATTTACTAAAGCATTTCTTTGTTATGAAAGGCAAATTAAAAATGTATTAATTTAAATGAGAGAAAGAAGAAGATAAAATAATGTCAAAAGTGAAATTACGCTATAAAGAAGGAACGAAAATGTTGCATTAGCAACAAAGCAAATATTGTAAAACTATATATATATATATATATATATATATATATATATATATATAAAACAAAGGAGAAAGTCTGAACGAAAATGTGCTTTAAAAGGAATTACAATTATAAATATGTTACTTGTATAACTATATGATTTATTTAACTGCAATAAATTGTTAATTAAACGTATTTATTTTATTATGGTTATCTAGCAAGCACAGAAAAGTAAAGAACATTCAAGTTTTTTTTAAGAACTGTTAAAAAAAATTTCTTGAGAAGAAGACGCTTTCTAAAACGGTAAAATCCTACATCGATTCACAAGGCGAATTATATTATATTGTGCACAAGAAAGGGTAAATAATTAACTGTTGTGCTACTAAAAGTCAACAAGCATTATTATAAAAATGTAGTGTAAAAATTGCATTAAAAAGATAAAAATTATTCATTGTTTAAGCATTCATATTGCCTGTAAAATAGAACTATCTTTTGAGTAAAATTAAATTATTGCAATTATTATTTTAGACTTCCTTTGGAAGGAAAATAAAGCCGATGGTCCTGTGTCGTAGATTTACGGCACGTAGAAGAACCTCAAACCTGATAAAGAGGCCTCTGAGCAAAATTACTGAATTTTCACGCCCAATATAGAACGGGACGCTAAGGACCACAGCAGTTAAAGAGCGTCCATAATTAAAACACAATTTAATTTATTATTTAAGAGTCTTATCTTGCAAATACGAAAATACGCCCTAGATAGGAGTCAATGACCATAAACTGAGCTAATTGATTTTAAATAATTTAAAATACGCCGGAAAAATAAAATATAATAATTATTTTTAATATACTGTTCTAACATTTTAATTTTTTTATTTCTGCTATTGTTTTATATCTGACAAGCATTTCTATGTACGAAATTCAATAAAACACTAGCATTTTGAGGCATAGTGGAGAAATTTATTGAGACTTATTTTATTTTTTTGGCAGTTAAATGTACAAACCTAACCTATTGCGCATCATTACGTATAGATTACAGGAAGACTTAGTAAATCAGTAGAAGTGTAGAAATAGGCAAGTATAGTGTGCGTGTACACCTGTGCTATGCATGTGTATGTCTGTGTGTATTTCTTTGAAAATATAACTAAAAAATCTTATATGTTGTATATCTATCATGTTATTCACATGACTTTCTCTAGCCTATATCGTTTATTAGTAGGTATATTAATTATTCTTACGAAAGCTTATTTTTCCATCTGTTTCATTTTAATCGAGATAAGACTTTGCAGAAATAGTTAAATTGCACATTTCGTTACAGATATAAAGGGATCAGCGAGTCAAATGTTTAAGAACTGGACGCTATAAGCTGTGCTTAAATTCCACACTCTTTCCATGCAATCACGAAAAACAACGAACATCGACAGAACTTTAAAAGAATGGTAAAGTAATGAACAACGCGAACATTTAATAATGGATATTTCGGAAATGGCTTAGCCTACAAGAAAGTTATTTGAAATAAATCGTGTGTTTTAAAAAGATCTACATTGTTTGTGCAGTACATTTTCGTCTCGCTTAACGGTTATCAGTTATACAAGATTATATATTGTTATATAGCGGGATGAATCCGAAAGGTTTACAGCTAAAATATTAAATTTAGTTACCCCGGCATAAACATTGGGGGACGTAGACTCAGAGGCACAAATAGATACCAAGAACTTTCTGCACAAACTAAGGGGCGTGGGATATTTATAAATAATACATATAAATTCACATCTATCTATTGTTTATCATAATTAATAAGGTGCCCTACATTGTACACAAAAGGTTACAGGCAAATACTGGTGGAGATGCCCCACGCATATTCACGGCAACACGCACTCCTACATACAAACCACACACTTAGAAGACCTACTCTAGACTGACGCTACGCACAGATTCACGCTATCAAAGAGACTTTTCCCTCAACCTGCCTTCACCCCCCTTAACTAGGAATTGGAGGGAAGTATGTCGCGCCGGACAAGAATTAAAAATTACAAACAAAATATCTCGTTCACGGATACCATACACAGCAATAATCTCCGACGAGACAATGCACATATATCGCTACAATATATACACACAGCGTCTCAATAGTTGTTAAACTGTCTTGAGAAGGGATGCCCAAAGGGGCACATTTTTTTAACAATTCCCTCATTTAAGGGCTGCCATATAGACAAAGTATACCTATACAATTAACAAATTTAAATTGACAACAATAATGACGGAGTTAACATATCAAAATAATAATGACAATCAACTTAAAATAGAAATATAAATGAATTTAAATCGCAACAGAAAAGTAGTATCAAACAATCCTATTATGCAGTTAAAATAAATAGATATAAAATACTTTAATAATTGCAATGATTTGTAAAGTAGTATATCAATATTATATTGAATACAAAGGTTTCTGAGGATGACAATTGATCCTCTAATAGCCATGATTACTATTTGATAAAGTAGGCGTTTATCTAGGCCATAATCTACCCAAAACTTGTGTAGAGTTTTGGGTATTGCCCCTCTAGCTTCTATCATCAATCCTGTGACTGAGATTTTATTTAAATTGCATTTATCCTTGTAATAGGTGATAGTGTCCTTTTTTTCTGCGTCTACTTCTTCGGGCTGTTGACAGTGGGATTCAAAGCGCACAGTAGGATCAATGATTAACCCACCACTGTCAGATGATGTCTTGTAGGCGATGATGTCGATGAGCCTGCTGCTACCACTGTTGGATAATCCGTATACCTCCTCGTGAACCCGAACACCATTTTCCTTCATACCTGCTGCAATCGCGCTTGTTATTTTGTGATGTCTGCTGTTTCGCAGCACTTCTCCGTATGGGCAAGCACCCAGAACGTGTGCAAGGATTTCGTACTCTCTGCCAAATCTGCGACAGAGGGTATTGTTTTGGGACCTCCCTGGTAAGGAGCGTATAGCAATAACTCCAGCAGTCGTTTTGATGGCATCTCTCCATTCAGAGCAAGAAAGTCCGCGGTTTTCCTTTCGAATGAAAATACTTTACAGGCTATTCCCAGAAAATCCAATATATAAGTTTTATTTGTCCATAAATATCTGTAATATATGATTTTTTAATCAAAATCGTTATAGGAATTTTTCAGAAAATGAAAAATTTCGAAAAGTGTTCCATATAAGGAATAGTTGGAGGCGGTGGGACTTCCTTGAAAATCTTTGTGTGACATCTTTGGAAGATACTGAACTTAAATACCGATTTTGGTATTTCCAAGTTTTACTTTTTGAATGAAGCTGTTCTGTTGAATATGATGTTGTGATGGCTTTGAGTGATGATGTCTAAGTATGCCAGGTAAACATATTTAAGTAAATCCCTCTAAACTACTCTTCATATGGCAAATTCTTTGTTACATTCTGCTTTCTCCAAAATGTCTTTGACGATTTCTACTTTTTCTACCACGTGCACCCATGGACCAAAAAAAGGGTCATCCCCAGATTCCATGTGGCGATCGGAAGGCTTCGCGTACCTTCGTAACCTCTGTCTTCACAATGCACATACAAAAGCTGTGGAATGGTCTCTGCCCTGTGAGCACAATGGTCACCTTATAACGGTGATTCTCGGTAGTGACGCTTATAAGTTATTGAAAAAACAGCTGGAAAAATGTTTCGTTGGCCGAGAGGTTAAGAAGGTACCCCTTGCGCTCATAAGCTTCCTGTTTCAAATCTCGCATTAGTTGTTATTTTTATATTGTTAATTTTTTGACTGGATTGTAGAACATAATTTTGCATTAATATAACTAGCAGTTTAAGTTTAAGGCATATCTATCCACACAAAAACACAATTCTACAAAAGTACTCGTTTTAAATAACCAAAGAAATAAATGCAAATAAACTATTATCTTCTAAAACCATATATTGGGTGTATGATCCTGAGCTTGTGTAATTGCCCTCATTTTCAGGTTATAGATGAAACTTAATCCCTCTAGTAACGAGGACGAGAAATTACAACATCCCAGGCTTCTTGAGTTCGTGCCCATAATCCTGTACGAATTCCACAAATCCGTCGGGATATCTTATTCTCACAGACGGAAAAATATTCTCAAGTATTATCTTGTATTACACACTGTTCAGTGTATCGTCAAGCTGCCACAACACACTAGACCGTCCCTTGATATCCAAGACGATACAGATATGCGATTATGTTGAAAGTGTGAAGCCACGTATTTTGCATCGTAATAACTATTGTGTTATAAAGTTTACCAAATGCCGTGTATGAAATAGAATATATCAAAAATAAGTAATCACTATGTGTTGACTGAATATTATTAACAGAAAGAAAGTGTTTGCTACATTCGAGAAGCGAACCTGCAGTCCTTAACCACAGAAGTACCCTACGCTTTGCTACAACGCTATAGAGAAGCCACATGGAAGGTAGCATGTGAAGCAACATACAATACTAGCCACGGACAAACTACGATAACTTATTAATGTAATTAAATATCTAATTCACAGCATCTCAGCATCAGCACATTAATAACTTCTTTCTTTAATATTTTATTCTAAGTTTTACGTGTTATGTATATTTTGTCCTAATATTGGGCGTATAATAATTAAAGGATATTAAAAACATATATATTCATAATGTACACATAGTAGAGAACAAATATATAACAGTATAACATATAAAATATAATATCACAGGGAAAGGCCATTGTTAGCTATATAACCAGTAATAAAAATTAGGACAAATACAGTAGTATCTACGTAAAGCTGTAACGAACATTGGATTCATAATTAAGACAATGGAAGTCTATAAACACACACACACACATATATATATATATATATATATATATATATATATATATATATATATATATATACACGTAACATGAAATTTTATTGTATAGTAGCACCAATCAGGTACATTGATACATGCCTATAATTCAAATATGTACGTTAAGAAAACGGTTGAAGGGAACGCTAACAGAAGCTTGTCAGTCTTCGTGCAGGAAGATAGTGTATAAGCTCGTCTCTAAATAGACGCTAAAACTAAGTATTTAAAGTCTGCCAGTTATACATACTTTAACATGGCAAAGGTAATAGTGATATGTGAACATTTACACGTGAGAAATACGTTTGTGCAAAGTATTTTAACATTCTCCAGAACTAACCCTGACAAGACACAATTGCTTTCCGACTCAAAATACAGCAGCCGTGGTACAATTATAAAACAATAATGACAGCATACTAACACACACATAAGAATACAGATATACAATCATCGGATTCCAGTCTACGAGAATCTCATGATACACCACAAGATTACGGGCCTCAAGACGACCTACAGGTACGTAACACAGCATCCATCATCTCTCTACGGGTCCATCATCATCAACAACTTAGTGGGATTCTCGGCGCATAGTGTCACTTTGACGTGGGGGTCTACCACGTAGGAACCGCTACACATGTTTAACAGTGACATACAAATAACTTGCTGCAGCGGCTACACAACTGTATTGCATATGGTGTAAACAAGGCCTGTGCCGTGTAGGATAGAAAAATTGGCGTTCAAGACATGACTCATTCCTTTTTTGTCCATGGGTGTACCTGGTAGGTAGATAAAGTATTGTATTGGATCCAAAAATTCGATATCAGGATTCCACCGGAAATGCATGTTTTGAGGTACCCTAAATACAAAGAGAGCATTTTCAGAAAAAAGTATGTTTGCGTGTGTGTGTGTAAACTGCATAACTCAGAAACTAAAAGTGGGATCAACGCCAAAGTTGGTATTGAAGTTCAGTACCTTTTAAAGATGCGACTCGAAGATTTTCAAGAAAATCCTCCTACCCCAAACTACCTTTATAAGGAACATTTTTCCAAATTTTTTATTGTCTAAGAAATTGCTGTAACGATTTGGAGTAAAATGCTGTATATTAACGATGCTTTCATGGCAAATAAAATGTATATCTTTCATGTTCTGGGAATCGCCTTTGAAGTCTTCATCATTCGGAAGGAGTTTCCTATAATCTTGTATAACTTGTAAACATTAAGCGATACACTACAAAAGAACTGTAGATCTCTTTAAAGCACACAATTTATCTTAAATAACATATTTTGTGGCATTAGCCATTTTCGAGATATTCGTTATTAATGATTCGAATTGTTCAATACTTAGCCATTCTTTTTAAGTCCTGTCAACATTCGCTTGTTTTTCGCGATTCCATTGAAACAGTATGGAATTTTAAGGCCAGCGTATAGCGTCCAGTTCTTAAACATATTTTGATAAATGTTACCTGACACAAATTTCATATTTTAATAAATTCTAAGCTTCTCTGCAATAGGATCCTGTCTTTGGCTTTCCTCTTCATAGAAACCTCACAAAGGCTTTATATTACTTAGGATTCACGATTATGTATTCATCTTAGTATCTCAAAATCGTTAAGTGGTATTTTCAGATAGTAAAGTTACAATGATTATTTTAGACAAACAAATTTTAGGGTGGCGGAATCTCCTACTTTTTTCTGGCCATCGCAAGAACTTGTTATCTCTATTAATTATTTGAATGCTGTTTCGAAATATTCTATGTAACTAACTAAGAACTTTAATTTAAAATCATTCCTAGGCAGAAATATTATATCGTAGCTAGCAATACGTGGATATATGTATTCTATCATGTATAACAGATGTATGTGAATTTATGGGTAGAGAAAGTCTTGTAAGGATTCTATCAGATGTATCTTTCAGGCACGCTGTGAAGTGTCCTCTAAATAAAACTAATCAGTTTAACCATTAGGCACAGACTAGTTTATGACGATTAAGTCGCAGACTCAGAAAATTCCATACTCATTATCATATTTTATTTTAAGATTTTAAAATATGCCCACAAAGCAGTTATTTATAAAATACTTTCAGAGCATTTATCGTAGGCAATGCCAAGGAGTGATTTCCACATCTTCGATAAACCCGGGAGTAACCATGTGACAAGATAATTTATCTCGAGGATATCAAAAATCAAGAAGCTGACCTACTAAAACTATTTCACCAATAAAATATGTGATTTACGAAAAAATCATGATTATTCAAATACAACCATAAAATATGTATATTTACCTGCACTGCAGACGCCGATGTTTGCAAAGAAATGAGAATCATGTGGTCCCACTTAGTGGGTAAGCACTATTCTCCTACCTTAAGCCTGAATACTGTTCTAGTCATCTGGGCGTCCTGGGTTTGATGTTTACCGGCTGCTCGTTCTCCCGTTGTCGGAGATAATGAAAGTCAAACCTTGGCCCTATCGTTGTAATCTCAGAGGAGTGTGTGAAGGCAAATCGACACGCGTTCCGGTTTCAAACTGGACTTCATTCCAAAAGCAACAAATACAAAATGTAAAGCCACCAGCAAAGCTATTCCCTTATTTACATACCTGAGTTATTTCCTATATCCGCCGTCTCAATAAGTCTTGGGAAAGCTATTTCTCGGCATACGCTTTCTCCCCCCACCCTTCAAAACACGTAGCAAATGCAGTGCCTCGTCTCACCATCAGTGGCAAAGCAAGTGTGTGTCTAAGTTCTAGGCAAGTACCTGCTTTTACACAGAAATATCCTAACGAAATATTCGTAACGTGTCTTTTGATCGGTAATTGCTTAGCGTGGTATGAAAGTTAAATCATCCAATTCTCTTTCTAACATCGCACCTCCCTTTCTCTCTCTCTCTCTCTCTCTCTCTCTCGTTGCCTCTCTATTTTCCAACTCCATTACTAATTATCCTTAAGTTGCTAGCTCGCCTTTCCCTGGTTAACGGATTTCATAATACTATATATAAAATTATGATATTGTGTGGTATATACTATTAACAATACGAGGGGCACTACTTACATTTTGAGTCTTGGCAACCCTGAATGTTGTAGGTGTCATCTGACGTTTCTAATGGAAAGTTTGACATTTTTTACCATAATCTACTTCAAACATTTTGTCAATAGAGTGCCATTTGTTTTGTTTACACTAACTTGAAAATTGTGTGTCAAAAAAAAACATGGAATTAACTCGTGAAAATGTTCGTGCAATGATTTATTACGACCTTCAACGTGGATTATCAAGACAAGAGTGCATCGATGAACTAACTTCCACATTTGGCGACGAAGATCCATACCTTGCCACTGTGAAACGCTGGTATAACGAAATTAATCGTGGCCGCCGTTCGCTCAATGATAAAGTTCGTGAAGGTTGTCCAAAATCAGTTGTTGTGCCAGTAAACATTGATGCTGTGCAAAACTAATAATGAAAGATCGTCATGCGACATATTCTGAGATTGAGACAACCCTAGGTATTAGTTCCACCAGCATAGCTATATAAAATATTGCATGATTATTTAGCCGTGAAAAAGGTTTGCTCTCGATAGATCCCACATAATTTGACGCAATCTCAAAAAGATGCTCGTGTCGATTGGTGTACAAAAATGCTCAAGAAATACAATGGCGGTGCCTCAAAAGACGTATATAAGATTGTAACAGGTGACGAATCATGGATCTATGCGTATGAGCCGGAACGTAAACAGCAGTCGACTGTATGGGTGTTTCAAGATGAAGCAAATCCAACAAAAGTTGTTCGCACTCGAAGCACTTCGAAACAAATGGTCGCCTGCATTTTCAACAAAACTGGCCATGTGGCAACAGTACCTTTAGAGGAACGTAAAATGGTCAATTCCGAACGGTACACAACCATTTCTTTGCCGGAAGTCTTTGGTGAAGTAAGGAAAACCAACAAGAACCGTAGGATCGTTCTTCATCAAGACAATGCGAGCGCACACACATCTCGTCTAACAACAGAGTATTTGAAGGCTCAAAACATCAAATTGATGGGTCATCCGCCATACAGACGTGATTTAGCACCCAATGACTTCTGTTTGTTCCAGAACATCAAGAAAAAATTGCGTGGACAAAGATTTTCGTTGACAGAAGCCGTTGATGCCTTCAAAAACCATGTTTTGGAAGTGTCTTAAGAAAACTGGAATAAATGCTTTGACAAATGGTTCAAACGGATGCAAAAGTATATTGATCATAAAGGAGAATATTTTGAAAAACAATAAAGCAGTTTTCAATCAGAAATTACTTTTTTTTAATTATTAGACTCAAAATATTAATAGTACCCCTGGTGTGATTATAACCTTTATGACAGTTATATACCTATGTTCTATTTACATCTGATTTCCCTTTATCTTTGCTATTATTTATTCTCTGTTGTATTCAATAGCATATATGTGTTTATTGATTACTAATATCTGGGAATCTTGCTTATTTACATATCAATTATGGTTATGGGTAGGGATTCTCCTATACACATGGTTTGTATGATCAGTGTAACTTGATAATTTAATGATATTTACCGCCATCTGGCCTGGGAAACTAGGACTAGACATGCAATATACCTACAATCAACAATACAGGTCATTATTTTCTTTATTGCAACAAAAATTATTTTAAAACAATTATTAATAACACTCTGGCCTTTTCGCGATATTAGAAACGGAGTAGTTATGTTTATAAGTAGGAGAAGGTGATAAGGAGATTTTGATAAAGCTGAGTGATTCACTGCCGTGATTGGTTGAAAGACAATACTATTTTAAAGCACTGGTTTTCATATCCCATTTGGTGCCATAAATGAAATAGCCATGAAAATGAGATTAGCTTTTAGGTTATAAGTTATACAACGAGGACATTGCGTACTGCGACCTACTAATGTGCAACACTTCCAGGAGGAAGGGATGAAGTGATGAAACCATAGGAGATACAGGCGCAGAGAGACAGGTTACAGAAAGTCGCGGAAGTTCCTAATGTTCCAAGCTCGAGCCCCGTTGTACGATTAACGACCGTCGACCAATCAGCCATCTAGTGCCATGGGGAGCACTCTTTCCTCGGAGTAAGCATCCGTGCAATCCGCCCGGCACCGCCATACGCCACAAAACCAAGAAGCGCACCTGAAAGATGACAAGGAAATGAATTAAACAGAAATTATGGAAAGTAAAGCGTGATAGATAAGAAACCATCCCAGGATTCACATACTAACCAGACAAAATCACGAAACATCCAAGATCGAAGTGAACGGTCGAAATTGAGCCTGAGACCTCCAGAATGCGAGCCTTACGCGTTACCACGGAGCCATCTCGCTCTTAGTCCATGTTTAATTTCCTAAAAAAAACACGACTGAAGAAACTGGAGGATATAAACAATAAAACTATAGAAGTTTAATTTTTTTCCTTAAGAAAATAATAGCGCCATGTTTATATATCCATGTACATTCGGTCGTGGTAGAACCAATAGGGCATTGATTCAATTCTGCTAGTAGGAAGCTCTATGGTTAACCATGAGGGTACAAGGGGTTTGAATATAATTAAAATGAAAGGGTTGATTTAATTTCACCTGTCCCAACTGAAATTTGTGTTTTGTGTTTAGTTACATTTTACCCCACTTTCCCCGATACTTTTTCACATTAATGCCTCTATTTCCTTGGATGTGTAAACAGCAGGACATTACATTACGCCACCCCCATTTATTCATTTTCCTTAATCGCTTGTCGGCATCAAATTTATAGTGCTTTATTTCAAACCAGGTGATAAACTTGACGTGAACAATAACAGGGTACAGGTGATTCGTAATACGCAATAAATGGTACCCTTCCCCGTGCACCAAATCACACTTTTTCATGTGTTGCATTTGTGCTAAACACGACTCTTTTGTATGTGTGTGCGTGTACAAAATTCTGGCAAATGTGAGTTATTATGATTAATACAAGGGAAGGAGGGGTTGAAACAATACTCAGGATCTAATTATTCCTCGATTCATACGCTACCTTTCGACCATAATGAATATTTAATGAGCCTATACATCATACTTTAATTGGAGGGTGCGTATAATGCTGTGTGGGTAACATAAACTTGCAGTCATAATGGGTCATAGTGCACGAAATGTGTTTGGCCCGGTCATTGGGAAAGTTTTATGATTCATCCATTCCTTTTTTAATTGTTCCAGGTACCCGCATTTTGTAATCGCTAATGTAACAGTGCCTGTTTTCAATCTAACGTTTCGTTTAACAGCAAAATTCATGCATCACATGTATGTATAATAAAGGCTATTGTTTCACGCATTATAGTTTTATATTATCCCATTGTTTTAGTAGATATTGAGTGGTATATTTGGACTACACTCTGGCTGTTTCTTTATCGTCATTCAAAGGCTACACCTTATGACTACAGCGACCAAGAAAGCAAGAACCTATCTAAAGAAACCAGACATCGGCAATATTGCTGTGTAGGACAAAGAGCTATTGTGGCGTGAGAGAGCTTAGCGGTTCGTAACCTCACATACGTTTATATCTCTTCTATGCATACAGTGATGTTCATTCGTTGTAGAAAATAAAATGTTTTACCCGAATTGACGGAGGAAACGGGAGGAGTATGATTTTAGGGGACTTGTTTTCCTGTCTCTCTCTCTCCCTCTCTCTTTCTTACGTTTTCAAGAGCCTTCGCATTAAAGGAATGGCATAACTCATATTAAAATTAAGCTGTGTTTACATTTGTGGAAGAGCTAAATATTTATAGTTTAAAAGAAAAGTTGTAGAAAATAGAAATAATTGGAAATAACATTTACTGAGAATACCAAGTTAGATATTAAACAATAATCCAAGACAGAAAAGAACAGTTGGACGTCCATATCAGAAGTGGAGAGACCAGGCTTTTCTTCACTAGGGCGGAACAGTTCATGATGGTGACCTTAATGATGATGATAATGATGATTATAGAACTTAATTTTCACTTAGATAATATTTTGGTCTTGCAGCGACACTGGTTGAGAAAACGGACAACCAAAAATGAGTAGATTTGAACCTTCTTCATTCCTAAGGCTGCGGCAATAATTTTGGTGGCATGTACTCCAGCGGCAAATACGCTGATGGTTGACTGGAACTGAATTGATTCCCATGCGTGCGAATTGATCCCCAACTTCGTTGGATGATTTTCCTGGATTGATTCCAGGTTTCTAAGGAACAACACCACCACCGAATTGGCTGCGTAGTATAGAACCAATAAACTACATCCCATATCTGTCATGGTTATGGTCTAACTGGCATTCTACAATATATTTACGTTTCGAAGTACTTAGTGTAAAATGCACGTATCATCTTCATATAATTTCTTCTTTACATCAACAAACTTTAAGCTTTTTATCCTAACATTTTCTTACTTTTCTCACATAATGTTACCCCAGACTCAACAATTAACACACATCATGTGCTCAACTAATTGACGGTTCAACTGAATGACCTTACAGTAGCTAAAAGTAAGATAGCGAAAACGAAAAATTTAATAAGATCTCATGATCTTTATTCACCACCTTCACCACCACCAAGCACAACTTTGACTTACCATAACTGAATAGTACATATAATTATTTGAAACCTGCAAATTCTGTATCAAATTAACTATTGAAGCTTAGATAAACTTAATTTGATATAACTTTACCCTATAGTTAAGCTCGAACAAACCCTAAAGGAATATTTTTACCTTTTTACTGTTAATTTCTTATTTTTTTTTTTTTTTTTTTGGTTCTTCTAGGTTCGTGTTGGATTCAATTCGGAACCCAGTTAATCATCAAGGGACGCAACTTCAAAAACATGCAGTTGTGAATTATAACAGTGCCTATATTTAGTTTGCCTCTTCTGGCGTTGTTTGGTCCAAACATATTTACTGTAAAATCTAATTACACTTTCAACATTAATGGGAAAACTATACGATCACACAAAGGTTCGTTTTAAACATAGTTGATTATTTATGCATAAAATATCAGAAGATATCATGTTTTAAAGCATTAATATTTTTTGCATCATTTGTGTATTTCTGTTTCCGTGTTTGTTTCAAAGGACCATCTACAGTCATTTAAATTGGAACGCATTTTCCGTCACGTTTTTTCCCTCCACTATCACAACAGATAGTCATAAAATAAAAATAGTGACACTTCTGCAATATATAGCGTTAATTGCCAAATATCATTTATGTATACATGACTCACTTGCTAAAAACCTTTGTGCTGAGAATTTAATTTTATTGCATACCCGGTTCATATTCGAAAGAGGACGAGTGTCTAACAGGCATAGCGGGAAATAGAACTAGTGGTGCATCAGTGAGATTACTGTTTCAAAGGAATCGAGGACAACAGAAAATCCTATGTATAGATTGAAACACAACTCTTTACTCAAATTGAGTTGCAACACAACTAGTGGAAATAAAAGTTGTAGTTAATGAATTAATTCTTATCGCTGGTTTAAACTTTCAAACGTTGCTAAGATTCTTGAGTCTAGCCAGTAGCGTCTTTAGTTCCCATTTGGGACAACACCGTTCAAATCCCGTGATTGGTTCAATCTGGCTTCCTCAGTCGCCAATTGTGGTCATTCCCACAAACCTAAAACCCCAGCTACAGAACAAACGGATTAGAAATAAAATAGATGTAGCGAAAAGACGCCTATACAAATAACGCTATCTGTTCAATAAGTTACCCAAGCAAATAGCGCAGGAAGACGACTATGCAATAAGACCATTTGTTCCGCGTCATACTAAGTGTATGTACCCATGGAATAGCAAGCGGACGATCACAAAAGTTCACCTTTCTATTACTTCAGCAGCAACAAACTGTATGACTCAGAAAGATGTCTATGCAACAAAGACAATAAGGCCACCAAGCAGCATTTTCTCATGCAGAGGATACAAAGGCGACAATGCACTCAGGTCATCTATCTGTGGTCCTGTAACCTGTGTAGTGGTTACCATGCTAACCTCTAGTTCCCGAGGTCGCGGATTCAAACCCGGCGGAGGGCGAAGGACGTTTTCGGGTGTAAACATTCTTAGCATGGCTTCTTTCGGAAGGGAAGTAAAGCCGGTGGTCCCGTGTCGTAAATTTACGGCACGTAAAGGAAACTCATGCCTGATAAAGAGGCCTCAGTAGTATAAGTCCCGGATGAGCCAATTGGCTTAACGATAATCCTGCCGCTAGGGGCGCTAGTGTCGCTAGTGTCGTTGCGTGCGACGGCGGCGGCGGTAAGTTTGAAAAGCGCCCTGAGCGGGAGGATTATCGTTATTGCAATTGGCTCATCCGGGACGGTTTTCTTTATTTATAATTTGAATACAGTACATTGGATAAAGATATGTATACATAGTTTTGATTAACATGATGTATTATTTGCTTAACATATGAATACATAGTTTGAGAATAACATAATGGATTATTTGATTACAGGACATTAACATATGAATACAATAAATGGACAATATAAGAAATATTAGGAGAAAAAAAAGCACATTAAAATTCATAGTTTGTTGAGGCACTAGGACACACAGATTTCGCGCACAACAATGATTTTAAAGTACGTGGTGCACTTTGAGTCCTCGTCATCGCTGCTGCTGCTATCGACGGTAAATTGGTGGATAGGTTTGGTGATGCAGGTGACGAGCAGGTGAGAGAAACTTTCGTTGACGAACTCGGTGAAGGTTGGTATATAGATGGGGATGGTAAATTCGTTGTAATGGCTGGTTGAGAAGCATCCTGTGGATGTGACTTTGTTGGTTAGAGCAGGAATGTTGCTGTTGCCGAGGTATATGATGCATAGTGCGTCTTGTTGATGCTGGTGCACTTTGGTAGGTACGCATTTGACGTGAACGGCGTGAGCCCCTTGGACGTCGAGTGTGATGGTGACAACTCTGCTGTTGCGGAAATAGGAGTTGGAGATGCAGAGGATACGGATAGGTGAAGCTGCGTTGAGAATGAGTTGTAGGTTAAGATTGTTCCCCACGGGGACGGGATAGGTTTCGTCGGACATTATTTAGGGTTATATGGGGAGAACGTGACGATGTGACGTTTGAAACCGCTGCGTAGTTTTTCCTCGCCTGCGTATATGATGCAGAATGAGGTAGAGTTGAGTTTGTTGATGAGTTCTGGAGAGGCTTTGGCAAATCTTGTTGGTAGGAAAACTTCTGTGTCGTTGTCGAGTTTGGCGACGAGCTTTGTGCCGTGAACGGTGTCGATTGTTTTGACGCCGACGACACGATATGGTACGTGCTGTTGAAGCGTAGATACGCTGAGAGTGTGGGCGCTGCTGGAAAGTTCTTCTAGCTCTTTAAGGACGTCCTGTGACATTATGACGGCACAGATGGCAGTTTTTGATAAACGGGGGAGGACCGTCTATATGAGTGGTTTGATGAGGAAGGTTGTAGTGTTGTTTACACCTGCGATAAGGTGCGCAAACTACCTGTGCGTCTGTGGGAAGTTGGTTCCACACAAGGTCGACGTCGCTTGGGGGATAACATTCGAAGATGTATATGCCGTTCTGCAGCAGCACTTGGCGTTCCCTGGGCAGTAGCAGGTGGATTCTTCGTCCGTTATCGAGATACCGAAAGAGCACGATGAAGCAGTTCATGTGGTGTTTCTAGCGGAGTACCTTCGAAGGAATTGTTGAATTTGCTTGTTGAGATGATCGAGGTCTTCGTAGAAACCGAGTTGACACTGCGTGCACAGGCGGGTCAGACGGTGCTTAAGTTCGCAGCTGCACGTTTGGTGAAAGCAAAACGAGCAGTGGAAGTCTTTACACGACGGTATTGGCATTCCCCACGGCTGGCTAGCACCGAATGAAGGGGAAAAGAATGCGCGTGCATAAATATAACCCAACTGTCGGAAGCAGGAAATCACTGGTGGGGGAAAAGTTCGTTGGAGATTTACCACATCAGGGGAAGCACTGGTGGGGGAAAAGTTCGTTGGAGAAACACCACATCAGGGGGAAGCAGTGGTGAGGGAAACGTTCGTTGGAGGTTGACTATATACGCCGGAAGCGCTTAGCGATTATTGCACAACATCCGCAGGAAAAACACTGTGTCCGTTGATTTAACGGTTTTCGTCTTGGAGGAGAACTCTGTTTTGAACGGTGCTGAACATGCAAACGACCACATCAGGGGGGAGCACTGGTGGGGGAAAAGTTGGTTGGAGAATTACCACATCAGGGGAAGCACTGGTGGGGAAACGTTCGTTGGAGGTTCACTACATCCGCCGGAAGCGCTTAGCGATTATTGCACAACATCCGCAGGAAAAACACTGTGTCCGTTGATTTAACGGTTTTCGACTTGGAGGAGAACTCTGTTTTGAACGGTGCTGAACATGCAAACGCCGTGAATGTGATCGGGTGTGATATAGGATGCTTCGCGACCCAAATGCGCCGCTAAGCACGTGCCGTAGCACATGGGGTTTTCGTTTAACATTTGCTGCATTTTGTCTGTGGAAATGTATTGCTGTTCGTAGAAAACGATGTATAAACCTCTTGCGGGCACAAATTGGAACCACTGATGTTGTACGTCTTCTTTATCTGCTTTGAACTGGATATCGTTGAAGCACATGTTAGATAGCACAAAATGAATTTTGGTTTCGCAGCTGTGAACTCTGGCGGAGACGGATTTTCCGTCGTAGGTGCTGTCGACGAAGCGAAGTGCATAAGGTGTATTTTTATAGGGGTGACCGTCCACCTCGTAGTTTTTAAACATCTTACTGTCATGGTAGTACACCGACAGGTAATTTCTGTAACCCATGATGTGGGAGCGAAGGGCGCGAGATGTTTGGGTGAGGTGCGGTTGGAACGCTGGTAGAAATACATGCGCACTAAGGACTATTTTGTGAGATGCGCAGTGCGAAATGGGTGTTGACGAAATGATGAACCTCGAGGAATGTTCTAAAATTGGCGCACCGTATGTACTTGGTGAACTGCGTGAAATTCATGTTATGTAAGGGAACGTTGGAGGCATGGTTGTGAAGCATGTACTTGTGGTATGCCATGATTTGATTTTGCACGTCCGTCTCTTCCTTCTTTTTGTGATACATGATGTCGGTAATGATGCGCTGCAGGGTATGCAACACGTGCCATTCTTGTTGGTTGAGCGTAACGGATGCGCCTTGCGGTTCTTTGAAAACGAGCTTTAGCTTTCCGAACACAAACTTAAACACGATGGTGACGCTGTCGCTGAACTGAAAATGCTGTAGACGTCCCTGTGGGTCATTCAAGCGTTTGTGAATGATGGGGATGGCTTCGACGAGTTTGTGTCACTGCGAGGAACTCATGACGACTGCGTTGTGCTGTCCACTTTTGGCAATGGTGACGACGAGATTGTGCGGCGGCTGGGGGGAGAATCCCACACTGACGAATTTAGTTTGTTGCGGGTTGAGGAAGTAGATATCCGCCAGAGGACCCACAACTGCACTGTGTTGGAACTGTGCTGGCGGAGCAGGGCTGTCGGGATGCCGTTGGAGGTCGAAGATGGGTAGTTTCCTTTTTTCCCCGGGTTTTGAGGTGGTCGAGGTTTGACATCCGGTTATACTGGAACACACAAAACAATAATAATAATGTAAGGGATAGAGAGATAAACGGGATAGAAAAAAGCAAGCTAATACATAGGTGCGGACCTACCTGGTCGGCGTGCTGCATGGCAGCATGACTGTATCCGCGTGCTGCATGGTACACTCTGAATGAGGCGAGCGGCACCGTGACGTTGCTTTTTATATGAGCAGGAGCGTCTTCTGAAAGCACGTGCAAGACGATGGATTAGCTTAGATGTGCTGAATAGTGACACACACACACACACACACACACCACGTACTCACCTTCAAGGGTTGACAAGTTTGCTGAGCGTCAGAGCACTTTGCGCGGCATACGTCTTTGAACGTTTTGCGAATGACGACATCATTATGCGCGTGATTGCTGACGTGAAATTTTGAGAAGAATGTATGCTTAGGTAAGCCGGAGCAGCGGTGGGTGAGGTAGGCGATGACGTAATGACCGCAAGTGGTGCTGTCGAAACGTTGCAGCCTTCTGGCGTTGGTGGACCAACGCGTCCCGCAGACCGAATTTAAGAACCGGAGAAAATGGGGCGAAAGCGGTCCTATGCCGTAACTGTCAAAATATTCTGCATGCGAGTTTTTGTCCACAAAGATGCAAACCCAGTGTTGCCCGGATTTGGTGCTGGGGTCGGTGTTAGCCACTAGGGCCAAGGGAGGCGTTCGAATGCCGTGAAGTACGGGTAGTTTATCGCAGGGGTAGACGCCTAAAAAGTGAGAGCGCGTAGAGGGGCATGTCGATAGAAACCGTTGAATTTGAAAGGTGTTCATGATACCAAAATGGATCGGTTGGCGTCGATTTCGACCGTGCGATGTATTTCCGCTAGCAGCAGAAGTACGACCGGTTCTGTCAATTTATCGGCAAAACCGATGCTTATAGAGACGGTTCCGTGGCGCTGACCCGAGATGTGAGACTCGTTAGCGCTCATGTCTGCAGTGAGATCGAAAACCATTATCGTATACCCTTGCGGGTAGGTTTCTCTGGAGTGTCCCTCGTCCTTGAAATGAATGCCTAGGCCGTCCTGCAGGGTTTGAAAGCATTGCAAATAGTGTCCCATTGTAAAGTCGGGTTGCAGAGGTTGGGAGGGAACGGGTTGCCCGTTCACGTAGAGCTGAAAGAAGTTCATTTTAAAATGTTTCAAGTTGTACGGATTTGAGTTAAAATGGCCGGAATAGGCCTTGTCGGTGACCATGGCTACTACCACTCTCCTTGGAACTTGCCCTACGCACACGTCGCTAAACGTCATTGCCCTGGACTCCTTGCAGATGCTGAGAGCGTGAAAGCTGACGTCTTTGAGATGGTACTTTGCGTTGCCCTTTGCGAGCACGGCCTGGTGCGCGAGCTTTATGGTCGGCGAGGGCCGCACCGATTTTAAGCGCAGCGTGGCAGACACGATGTCGGCGTACCCCTTAAAGGTATCTACGTCGGAAAACAGATTAAACTGGGGAGAGGCGGGAGTGAGCTTGACGGTCATGCTAACGTTGTTTAAAAGCAGCTTCTGCTGTCTAAAAAGAGCGTTGGGCAGAGGACCGATGAGCTGTACGACGTTGCTCTCTTTGGTAAACCCCTGACGCCACTGAAAACCCGCATTGGCGATAAAAGTGTCCATGATGCCTGCCGTGTCCTTTCTCCAGAGGGTAGATTCTAGTTTGGTGTTCATGGCATCTTCGGAGTAATTGAGAAGCGTCTCGAGGTAGGTTCTATAGGGGTAACCGGCTTGCGGCATGGAGACGATGACGTTATTGAGGGTTACCTCCATCTGTTGAAACAGGGAATTTAAGGCGTTGTTGACAAGAGTGGCGTTAGCGTCAGCGTTTAAGGCCTCTCCTTTGTCATCTACAATGCGCACCATGAGTTCGAGTACGACGTAGGTCAAGTCTAGGTAATCGTCCGCATTTCCGGAATAATGAAAGGTGATGGGGGCATTTTTCATTAAAGTGTTTTGAGGGTTTAGGTATAGGAACCGTGACTCCTCGATGCTCATCTGAACCGGTACCTCTGTAAAGAGGTCCAGTTCGGAACTCATGTGGACGGCCGCGTCTGCCATTACGAAAATACGTCTTGCACCTTACGCCTACCGCGTTTCAGCTTGGACTGCTTGCTCTTTCTGGATTTGCTCGGTTTTATTCTCTTGAGGCGCCTGGCGCCGGAACCGAGCATGGCATCGAACTTTTCGTCGACTTTTCGCTTTAAATTGTATCCGGACTCCTTGAGCCTCCGTTGGAGTGCTTGCTTTGGCGCTGCTCCCGCCGCAGTCACATCGGACAGAACGTGAGCGCCCGCCTTTAAGACCTCCTTTCCGACTGCTTTTCCTCCGCTCTTTAAAAACGGTAGCAACCTTCTGAAGAGTCCTCCGAGGGCTGAAAAGAGACCGCTGCCTCTTTGGTAGCGCTTGCCCCTGTAGAGAGTGAAATCGCGATGGTGGAACGCGCCGCCGGTCTGATTGAGGTAGTACCGCGTTACGGCGTGCACGTCCATTACGCCTGTTTCGGACGAAAAGCGAGAACTATAGTAGAGGAAAATCCGTCGGCGAATGGCAAGAGATCGCCGTAACCGTTCCTTAAATCTATGTTGACCGTCTTGAAGTCTTGCTGAATCAAGGGTACCCAATTTTGGGGAAAAAACGTTTTTTCGTCGCTCATGTAAGTGTTGTTGCTTCTTTCGTATTCCACGGCCGCGCTCTCTATGACTTGGGCGAAGGTGTCGCCCACGACTTGCGGGGACACTAGATTACAATAGATGAACATTTCGTAAGGAAACCCTATATAAGGATCTACGGGGTGTTTAGCAGCTTTTTCGAGAATGACGCTGACGTAGGGCTCGAAACCCAACATTTTTGCCATAGCGGGCGTTAAGAGCAAACTGTGGATGCGGTGTAGAGGTCCCGGAGTGTCCTCCGATTTTGAAACGTCTCGTTTGGGTCTGACGGAACGTGCCGCCGCGGGTTTCTGCTGCCCCGAAGCCCGGGGCTTCGGTTTCGGCTTGGGTCTCTGGTGGGGCGCATCGTTGAGAGCTTCGTATTCGCCGACCGCGTACGGTACGACCGTGCGCGCGACATTTTCCACAAACCCGTCGAACGGAATGTCGGGTAGTGGTTCGGGATGGGCGACGGCGGCATTCACGCCCACCGTCTGCTTGCGCTCGTCGAAGAGGAAGAAGTTTTACACGTGCAAGTGTTCGAGTAGAACGGCGTTGACGAGGTTCACCAAGTCTTTAGGATTGTGCACGATGCCTTGCGGCATTTGCAAACTGAATTTGGAATGCGTGGGGAGGAGCGTCATGGTGTACTTGGTGCCCGCCAGACGGGCATCGTCTGGCAAAAGGTTATAAAATTTCACCGGATACCTGACCTTTTGCAGGGCGACCTCCCATTCTCCCTGCAGAACGATTCTCTCGGGCAAGATGTTAGAAAATCTGGCCGTGGTGTTGTCGGTAAAGTGTTCCATGGAAGCGTTGCTCACGAGAGTGATGGAGAAGGGCTTGGTCTTAATCATGTCGAATCGATGGTCGAAGCCAGAACCCACGAGTTAAACTTTGCCGGATACCCCTTCCACTTTACCAAGACCTGCTTGTGGCGCCCTCGGCCCTTGGTCTGTAAAACGCGTTCGATCTTAAACGTCCGAGGTAGCGCGACCTTTTGTAGCTCCTCGGTGTAAAATGTGCCGTCTATGGCTTCTCCGGGCAGATCCTTCAACTTATATACCACCGGCCGACCACGCACCACCTCGGCTATCCGAAATATTTCGTCCGTCCAATTCTACTCGTAGCCCTTGTCGACTTTCATTTTTTCTTTAGAGATGCGCACGTGATCGCCGACGGAAAATGTGGGTTTCCCTGCGCGAGGTAGGGTCCTATTTCCGTAGAGATTGCGGTACACTCGTAAAATGTTAGATTCGTTCACGTCCTTCGGAGCCATTTTTATGGACCTGTGATGCGAGCTATTGTACGACTCGAGTAAGGCCGGAAGGACTTCCAGGTATCTGTAACTGTTTTTGTGCGTGAAATACCTCCACATCTTGGTTTTTAAGGTGCGGTTGAAGCACTCCACGACGCTGGCTTTAACGTTATTTTTGGTTGTGTAATGTTTCACGTCGTGTTTCTTCAGAAAGTCGCGAAAAGACTTGTTGGTAAACTCGGTTCCCTTGTCCGTTTGGAGGACCCTGGGGACGCGTTGGGAGAATATGGAGCGAAACGCTTGCGCAACGTCGGTACCCAGCTTCGATTTCAGGGGTACGGCCCAAGCATATTTGGAAAATACGTCGATAACGGTCAGAATGTATACGTAAGGTTTGTTATGTTCCCTCACGCTGTTCATGACGTTTAGATCGGCCTCCCAAAGATCGTCCATATTCGTCACGTGATAACATCTGGTGGGGAACCGCTTTCTGACCGGTTTGTACAGAGTGTAACTGTCCTGGGTTTGAAGGAAGGACTCGATGCTCGCCTTAGACGCACCCGTGGCCTTTCGAAGGGGCTTGACCGTACCCAAACCGGCATAGTGTTCCGGTTTGGCATAGTATCGCCTTAGCGCCTTCCATTCCTTCATGCTTTACTTGTACAGGGGTTGCCAGACGCGTTTGCGAAAATGGTACGACGCGGAAGGCGATTTCGATTTCTTTTTCGGAGTGGCAGGGTTTGCCCTCTTCTTTTTGCGAGGCGAGAGGAGGTTGAACTTTATGGTTCGGGGTTCGACCTCCTGCTTCACCGGCACGCGTTCGTGCACGTCTTCGTAATCGTCGTCGTCGTCGTCGCCGAGGAAGGGCTTTCTGACTTGTGCCACGAGATCGAGGTAGTTGTCCAATTTATGTTTTACGAGCCGCCACTTTTCGTCGGCGGAGAGCTTTGCGCTCTGCAGGTTCTGAATTTCTTTAGCCAATCTGGATATGGTGCGGTCTATAGCGTGAAGCTTATCGACGGTCTTTGGTTGCGGTGCAACGAGGATCTGCTTGCCGTACTTCATCCTGTTAATTTCGACACTAGCGCGCCGCCAAGCGAAGCCAAGACGGGTAGGAGAAATGCCGGCAAAAAACCTCCTTTTTGAAACAAGATGCTCTTCTTCTTCTTCTTCTTCAGAGGAACCCGTTTATCCGTCAACTTCCTCCAAGAAGCCTTGTGCTTCTTTAGGCGACCCAAGCACTTTGCGGGAAGTTGCACGTGACCTCTGCACACGTTGAGCATGCATTCGCTAATGGCCTTGATCAGATCGCCATCGGCATTTTTAACAACTTTTTGCGCAGAGGGGCCTTCGCCTTGGCCAGAGCCGTCAAATTACCGTGCTCTCTCGCTATGCGAGGACTGGTCAGCGTCGCAAGCTTAACCTACCTCTAGCCATGCTTGCGCGATAATGACGTTCGCTCCGAAAGCGGTACTTTTTATTTAGACTCAATGGCCTCAGTTGGGCAAGACCCTGCCGTGATAATATAGAACGAAACGAACCCGAGTCCTCTCGGCGGTCTCAGTTGGGTACGAAATAAGAGAGGTTTTCCCCCGGCAGCACGCCGGTTCGATACCTGTATCGGGCGGGCGTGTACTGAGTGCAGTCCAACACGAGATACCCGTGAGGGCGTTCGGTGGCCTTCTCGAAGGCCTCCAAGAGAAACCTAGAGTTCCTGGGTTCGATCTGCTGGCACAGTCTCTCGATCTGCATCTTGTCCCGGTTGTTCTTGAAGACCACGAAGTAGTTTGCATTCAGAGAGATGTTGCGATATTTCTGACCCTGCGGAAACACGTTCTGCAGGATGTAGACGATGCCGAAGCGCTTGTGATGGGAGTCTCTGGTGAAAAAATTGGACACGTCCTTCCCGCCACCCTCCAGCATCAGATCGTCGAGGACGACAAGGTCGTTCTCGCCCACCGAAGCAAGTTCGGGTATGCCCGTGTGGGTCTCGCAACGCAGAGCCGAGGGTTCGAGTCTCGGCGAATACTCCGGAGGGTGGAACCACAGCACCCTCCTGGGGCGCACGTCGAACATCCGGTGCGCGACGGCCCCGCCACGAGCATCGTGCTGGGAAACTCGAATCGCCCCAGGTCTCGGGGACCGGGCATCGTCTCCTCAGGGGCGCCCGGTTGAAATGACTTTGGCGCGGCTGTGGACGTCTCATTTATGCGTTCCTCTTGAACACGTAGGGATAGGAATCGTGATCGCCGGCGAGTACGCGCTTGTTGACCACCATCCTAAACGTCTTCGAGCTGGGTTCGGTGACGACCGTCCAAGACGGTTTCCGCGAAATCTGTGTGCCCGCCAGCTTCACAGCACGGTCGTTGTCCCTCAGCACCACGTCGCGAATCACCTCCGCGTTCACCAGCTCCAGGTTGTCCGAATTGAGCGTGATCCCCTTCACCTTGCACACCGAGAAGGTCTTGCCCGTCTCGGGGCAAACGATCTCCATGCAGTAGCTCTTGGGCCCCGCGGAGGCGAACCGGGCGATGTAAGAGCCCCGCCCGTACTTCTCCAGCTCGTCCGTCATGTCCCCCAGGAGGCGTCCAACGGAGGGCGTCCAGTCGCCCGGAGCGGCGGCGACGATGACGGAATCGGTGTCGAAGTAGCAGACCCGTTCTCCCAGCCTCTTGAGGTAGGAGTAGAGCACCAGGCGCGCGTGAGCCGTGGTGTAGGCCGCCAGGACGGCGTTGGCGGTGGGGTTGACCTTGCGGTGCTGCTCGCAGTACTTCCACACCGCGTACATGATCCGGTCGGTGACGGGCACGTAGGTCTGCACTTCCACGCCAGGGTCGTTCAGCAGCTCCAGGAGGCGGTCGTACCGGTCCACCAGCTCGCACGTGGGGAGGTTTTCTCTCTGCCCCAGTTTGCCCCAGAAGCTGTTGAGCATCAGCTTGGCCAGCTCCCGCCTGCCGGGGTTGGTGGCGACGGCCTGGGGATCCAGGGCTACGCCTTCGTGTTCGAAGAATTGCTCCACGTACTGCTGCTTTGCGGCAGGGTCGTCGCAATCCGAGGGCCAGCCGGAGGCTTCGGTCTTGATCTTCAGGAACTGATTCACGTAGTCCTCGAAGAGACCCTTGGCTCCGGTGGTCGGTTCGTGCTGCACCACGTCGTACTCCCAGATCTCGTGGACCCGGAGGAGGCGGTACCCCTCCTCCAGGGCGACCTTCATCTCGTCGACCACCCAGGTACCCGACAACGCCCTCTCGCGCTCGCCGTGGTGGCACTCGTCTTGGCTCTCCGCCTCCGCACACGCGCGGCATAGCGGGAACATCAGCTTGCCGCCGATGCGCGCCGGTAGCACCGGGTGGTACAGGTTTTGCGGCGGTAGAACCTCGCACTTCACCAACCCGCCCCCCACGTCTTCCAAGCGCGGGAATCGATCCACGTGGATCTTGGGATGGCCCGCGGGGTAAGGCTTCGTCTTGTTCACGTACGGGTACAGGCTGCATACGTCGTAGTAGTAGATCTTGCTATCCCCCTTCGCCTCGCAGTACGTCTTGGTGCAGTTGGTGCGACCTCCGTAGAAGGCGTCTCTGGGGTTCAGGTGTTCCGGTACCGCAAAGTCCCTTGCGTGGCGCGCGAGGTCCTGGTTGGCCTCCATCGCGGCGTTGAACTCGCACTCCCACATTTCCACCACGGCGTTGTCGGCGGCCTTGATCTCGGCCG
The DNA here is from genome assembly GCA_030765065.1 of Deroplatys truncata. Lineage (NCBI taxonomy): Eukaryota > Metazoa > Arthropoda > Insecta > Mantodea > Mantidae > Deroplatys > Deroplatys truncata. The sequence continues at coordinate 222,937,567 of CM060975.1, forward strand.
TGACCTTCTCGGTGCTCTCTAACCTGGAGGTCATGGTTTCGTGTCCCGAGTTGTATATCGCCGCATGGCGATTGTGAAAGCACCGCCTGCAGCCGTGGTAAAAGCAGCCGTGGAAGAAGTACGCGGTTTTTTCGGCCTCTCTGTACCCGTCCATCTTGTGCCCCGCGATTTTGACTTCGCGTTCTCGCATGGCGTGCTGGATGACGATGCCGTTTTGCATCTCTAGCCAAGTTAGCCATATGCATGCGGCGCGAGACTGCCGGTCCGCTAGACGATACCCGCCCGCTGGCAAGAGGGCAATTTTTTTAAGCGGCATGAAGCGCTTTCTATACACGCACAAGCACGCCTGCGCGATGGTGACGCATTCTCCGAGCGGGTCTATTCCGTTCTCGTCCAAGAATTCCCTTCTGAATTTGGAAACTCCCTGACTGAGTAGAAATACGTCCATCTTGCAATACGCCACCATTTCCGCCCTGATGTCGAAGACGTACCCGGAGGACGCCTTTTCTTCGTGCCACTGCTCGAAGGCTTTCCGACCCTCCGCCGACATGCCCTCCGGACAGTAATGCCTTTTGTCGGGAATCGAACCCACGTACTGCTCGTTTTCCTTCGTGTTAAACAGGTACGGGAAATAACCTTTGCATTCCTTCAATCCGAAGGTCTTGGAAAAGCGGCAGAGTGGCATGGGTATGAAGTTGAGCGAGTCTAGAAATGTGACGTCACCGTACCTCATCCTGTACATCTTGTTCCCGTTCATGATGAGCTCCGGCGCCCAGTCTAAGTGAGCCACCATGTACTTTAATAAAAACTGCCCGTCGTAAGCTCTGAGGTTATGCGCCACGACGTAGACGTCCCAGGCTTCGAACCTCGCCTGCGCGATGTGCTCGAAAAGCTGCTTCACGGGTTCGTCCATGAACACCCATTCTTTGCAACCGCATTCGGTGCAGTATGCCGTCTTGTGGCGTTCGTCGATGCAGTGCGGGCAGGCTTGGTACAACACGCACAAGTTAGGTACATGATCGTATGTGTCCTTTTTGCCGGTATATGGAATGTTTTGCGTGCATTCAAAGTCGATAAACATAAACACGTACCGGTTTCTTTTCTTCTTTGCGGCATACGGCTGCATATAGCACATGTGGCTAGAATTCACGTGTGTCTTGCAATGATAGCAGTACTTTTCCCCGCACTCGTGCGCGGTTTTTCTGTGCCTTGCATTCACGAGCGTATTGCAAGACGTGCACACCTTTTCTACATCGCACACCGACAGCGCCTTTGGGTAAAAAACGCCTTTCTTTGCGTGGTTTGCAAAGCATGTCGGTCCCTTAAAATCTCTGTTGCACCCGGCGCAGCGTATGTAGGCGTCAAATCATGCATCGCACTGCTGATGGCATTTAGCACACCTGGCGTCGCACCTGTGAAATTCTTTTTTGTGTGCCGAGGGATGATGACACCGGCGGCAATACCATTTGCATTTAAAGCACTTGTGAAGGTTCCCGATAGCATTAAAGTGCCCGGCGTGGAGCATGACGTCGATGTATTTATCGCATTTCTTATCCGACGCGTACAGCACGTGCTTCCCCGTATGATCGCCAAACACCGTCACAGCGTAGCCCTTTAACGCAGCGTCAAAGCGTCTGACGTCATTTATCGTGCAGCTGTCGTGGCCTTGACCGATGCTCGCACACAAGGCTACGGCCTTCGATTTTTGCAGATAGTCGGAGCGCGTCATCGTTCTATAGTTGACGTCGCGATCCACTTTGGCTTTAACTACAACAATGGCTCTTGCTAATCACAAGTTGTCTTTGTTGGCTATTTCGACAATGCCTTTATTGTCCCTACAGGCATCGCAAGGTTGGTGGCACGAACCCGAGACCTCCTTGGTCCACACAAACATCACATGAAGAGGCCCGCTTAGCAAGAATTGTTGGTTACTTTGCATTACTTTTTCGATGCTTCCAACAATGACATCCGCATTCAATTGTTCTACGCGCCTCACGCTCATGTTGAAGGCTTTGGACGTCTCCTTTTCGTCTGTTATGGATATGCCTAAATATCCGGGTTCGTTTTCTAACAGGTTCTCTTTCGCAAAGTTTAGAATATCGTTAAACAAATGCGATACCCATTGCTCCGGGTTAACATCTCTGGGGACCGGGTTTACGGAAATTTGAGACTCAGTAAAGCCGGAAAAAAGCTTTGGCAGCCTTCTCTGCTTGTGTCCTATAATTTCGAACGTAGGCTGCAAGGTGCCATCGCGACTTCCCCCGGGTTGCGGCTCCATCTTATCGTCCGAATGCACCGATCGCTCTTTCCCTGCAAAGTGCTGCTGCTATTTTGTTTTTTATTTTAAACTATTTTTCGTCAAATAGAACGATTTTGTAGAAAAACCCACTATCGCTCCCGTTTCTCACTACGGCCGTTTGCTCTTGGCACCGGGTTTTTATAAGCTCGCTTATCGCAACCGCAATTACAACATGCGCGGCGAGTTAAATGCCTCATTTCGCCACAAAATTGTCAAGTTGTAAAAACGCAGTCATCCTGTCACGATCCGCCACTGCGCGATCCCTACCATTGGCAATAAAGCTGCATTTTATCGCTGACGAACATCCGTTTCTCACGCTCAATTTTCACTTACATCAGCACACGGTCTTTGCGCGCAGTGCTGTGCGTGAGAATGACTGAAGCGAGCAGCGTTGTAACGCTTGCACACCCATTAGTGCAATATTTAAAACTATGAGTGTCGTGTGTAGTGTTTTTGTGTTGTGCCGTGCATACGTGTTATGTAAAATGTAAGAATTAAATAGAATCAGCAGATACTTCCTTTCTAAGGAGTAACACCAACTGTTGAATAAAAATTCTCAAGTGTTACGTTCGTATGACCTCTACCCTCTATCTCTTATAGGTGAGTACGAAGGTTTATTTTCATATCCACTTAATTTTAATCCAGATAAACTTTTCGGGAAATGGTTGCATTGCACATCCGTTATACATCCAAAGGGGCGCTATACACTGGCCTTAAAATTCTAAATTCTTTCCATCAACATGGCGAGCAAGAACTGAAAAGCGACATGCCTTTAAAAAAGAATGGCTAAGCATTGTACAATTCGAACCATTTATAACAGATATCTCGGAAATGGCTGACGTCACAAAAGAGTTATTTCAAATAAATTGTGTGTTTTTAAAGAGATCTAAATTTTTTGTATTGTATGTTGTTCTCAAACCTTAGCAGTTATACAAGATCATAGAAAATTTCTTCCGAATCAAGAGGACTTCACAGGCTATTTCCACAAAATTCAAGATATACATTTTATTTTTCATATAAATGTCTTTAATATATGGTGTTGTAAATAAAATCGTCAGAGACAGTTTTAGAAAATAAAACATTTCGGAAAATAGTTCATGTAAAGGGTAGTTTGGGGTGGAGGAACTTTCTTGAAAATCTCTGTGTCGTATCTTTGGAAGGTACTCAACCTAAATACCAAGTTTAGTATTTATCCGACTTTTCATTTTTGAGTTATGCTGCTCTGACACATACACACAGAATTTTCTAAAAATGTTTTTTATTCAGGGGACCTCAAAACATGTATTTAGTTTTCCAGTGAAATCTCAATATTGAATATTTGGATGCAATGCATACCTCCTCTACCTACTATTTTACGTGGTAGAGAAAGCCTCTAAATCAATATTATTACATGCAGTTGTGAAAAATATTACAGCTATGATTAATAAATTCTGGGATTACGAGAAATTTGTTAATATTAGTTTAAACGTATATAGTTGCAAGAAAAGTGAGTATAGCTAGCTCGAAACTTAGCGTTGTTGTCACAAATAAACGATATAGAGAAAACTCTGATTTTCATAAAAGTAAGATTAAAACTACTTGCTTAAGGTAAAATGCTTGTCTCATATTAAGAATATTCTCAGATATTCGGAGAATGGGGCGAAAGTTGAGTCTGACGCCTTGTTATTTTTATTCCGTTTTTTCTTCAAGTGGGTTTCTCTATTGTTACATTTGTATAGTCACTGTAACTATTTTTACTTTCTCTACCACGTACATAGCAGATACAGGAGAAATTGCATTGCACTCAAAAATTCCATACCGGGATTTCACCAGAAATACATCTATAGATTTGCACATTTCAACTTATTACATAATTGGCTTGTATTGTGCATAATGTTTCATTTAAATACCCACAAACTGGGTCTGTGATTATTACTTATTGTTTTTATGTGTTTCAGTGGGTGAATAATAATTAGTTTGCTGGTGTCGTTATCACAGTACTGTTTCACTTGTGAAATTCCGTTCTCTTTGTATGAAAATGAAAAAAGAAAAGATAAAAGAATGACGAGTTTTAGTGAGAAAGGTCTAAAGCTTTTAAACATTAAAATCAACATGGAAACTTTGTAAATAGACAACGCCACAAAGTAATAATAATAATAATAATAATAATAATAATAATACACATAAATTGTGTGCTTTAACGTTCTTGTACAGTAAGGCTTCGTTTCCTACGGTTTAACAGTTGTACAAAAGACATTCACAATGAGACTACTTCACAGCTATTCCCAGAAAATTGAAGTTATACATTTTATTTGTCATGCAGATATCTTAAACATACCGTACCGTAATCAAAAGGGTTAGAGCCATTTTTAAGACAATAAAAATAACGAACTTTCTTCCACTAAACGGGTAGTTTGCGGTGTGGGAATTTTCTTGAAAATCTACGGTTTGTTAAATTTTTTTTTATACGCTACTATTTTAGTGTGTATGTGTGTGCGAGTATTTGCCTAGTATCCGTGCGCCACAAGCCAAAACGACGACATTATAGAAAAACTTTATCATTTGCCTACCGGACAGCGACAACCGCGAAAAACCTGAAAAAAGCTCTAAGAGTATTCTAACGCTTACCGATCTGGAAAACCCATGAAAACAAGATAGTACACTTTTTTGCCGCTTTCGACCGGCAATGAGAACCCTGCTCCTACGTACGCTAGCGACCAGGTTTTTGGTATAGTTAAATTACGTCTGTGCAAAGGGCGTCTGTACCGCTTTAAAAAACCTAGGTATATCAGTGCGTAGTGATGTTGGTTGATCTTAAAGCTGGTTAAGCATTTTTCAAAAAACAGTTTGCTACACGCTACTATTAAATGTGTGTGTGTGCGAGTATGTGCCTAGTATCCGTGCGCCGACAAGGTAAAACTTCATCATTTGCCTACCGGGCAGGGACAACCACTAAAAACCTGAGGAAACCTCGAAAATTAGAAACGGCTTCGTCAACCACTACAGAAAACGCCTACCAACCAGGGAAAACCTATGAAAAAGCAGAAAGAGCTTGCATTCGTTTACCAACCGCAGGAAACCCCCAAAAACTAGTTATTTTTTAAAAAAAACGAAAAAACAGAAAGAAAAAAAGAAAAAAAGGAAAAGATGAATAATATAAGTATGGCAACTGCAACGGGTGTGTGTGTGTGTGTGCGAGTATGTGCCTAGTATCCGTGCGCCGACAAGGTAAAACTTCATCATTTGCCTACCGAGCAGGGACAACCACTAAAAAACTTGAGAAAACCTCGAAAATTAGAAACGGCTTCGTCAGCCACTACAGAAAACGCCTACCAACCAGGGAAAACCTATGAAAAAGCAGAAAGAGCTTGCATTCGTTTACCAACCGCAGAAAACCCCCAAAAAACTAGTTATTTTTAAAAAAAACGAAAAAACAAAAAGAAAAACAGGAAAAGACGAATAATATAAGTATGGCAACTGCAACGGGTGTGTGTGTGTGTGTGTGTGCGAGTATGTGCCTAGTATCCGTGCGCCGACAAGGTTAAACTTCATCATTTGCCTACCGGGCAGGGACAACCACTAAAAAACCTCAGAAAGCCTCGAAAATTAGAAACGGCTTCGTCAACCACTACAGAAAACGCCTACCAACCACGGAAAACCTATGAAAAAGCAGAAAGAGCTTGCATTCGTTTACCAACCGCAGAAAACCCCCAAAAACTAGTTATTTTTTAAAAAAAAGAAAAAAAGGAAAAGACGAATTATATAAGTATGGCAACTGCAACGTGTGTGTGTGTATGTGTGTGTGCCTATTTAATTTTTATTTTCTTTTGCACTGCACACATTTGTGTTACAATATATATGCATTTTCAATTTTGGGAAAACCTATGAAAAAGCAGAAACAGCTTGCATTCGTCTACCAACCAGAGAAAACCCCGAAACACTAGTTATTTAAAATTGCTGATGAGTTCTGGATAGCCTTTTGCAAATGTAGTTGGTAGCAAAACTTACCTTTTCCATCACGTCCAACATACCCCATCCCACACCTTTTTTCTTTCCACCAATCATAATCTCTCTTATTCTTACCAATCAACAACTTTCATTTGTTCCTTTCCACCAATAACATCACTTCTTATTCCCACCAATCACAACTTCACACGTCACTTTCTGTTATACTTTTTATCCCTCGTTCGCCATCTTTCCCCTCTTTCAGCCCCAACCTCCGCACAGACAAAACCTCACCGCTCCTTAACCTCAACTTCATGCCTCCGCCATCTTATTTAGTTCCCATTTTTACCACCGCGCCTCTCATCTCCCAACCAGATTGCCGGCAAGAACAGATCTCGTTCATTCACACCTCGACGGTTGACTCGACAGCAGCTACTGTGAACACCTACGTCGTACACATTTTTGACCGCTTTCGACCGGCTATGAGAACCCTGCTCCTACGTACGCTAGCGACCATCACGATGGTCCAGTACCAGGTTTTTGGTATAGTTAAATTACGCCTCTGCAAAAGGCGTCTGTACCGCTTTAAAAAACCTAGGTATATCAGTGCGTAGTGATGTTGGATGATCTTAAAGCTGGTTAAGCATTTTCAAAAGCAGTTTGCTTTTATTTTTTCGCGTCGCGTGAAGCTGCCGCGCTTTTGGTGACGCATCCACACCGGTAACAGGTAAGTACCACACGCATAATTATTTTTCGGACCTGCTTGGCGTAGGAATATATCCTTTCGTGTTTTGGTACTGTAACCTCAAATCTCCTTGCCCTCCTCTTGCGTCCGCCATCTTGTTTAGTTCTCACCGCATCTCCTTGTCGCAGACCCTCCGCCATTTTTAGTTCCCACTATTTTAACCTCAAAATCTGCTCTTCTAAGCTCTTGCTACCGCCATCTTCTTTTAGTTCCCATTCTCACCACCGCGTCTCCTTGCCCCCACCTCTTGCGACCGCCATGTTCACCACTAACCTCCAAATTTCCTCGTCCTTAAACCTCTTGTCTCAACCATCTTGTTTAGTTCCCATTTTCGCCACCGCATCTCATATCGCCCCATCTCTCTATCCACTCAAGAAAACTACCATCCAACGTTCAAAAAATTGCTGATCAGTTCACGACAGGCTTTTGCAAATCTTGTTGCTAGCAAAACTTACCTTTCCCATCACCTCCAACATACCCCACTCCCACACCTTTTTCTTTCCACCAATCATAATCTCTCTTATTCTTACCAATCAACAACTTTCATTTGTTCCTTTCCACCAATAACATCACTTCTTATTCCCACCAATCACAACTTCACACTTATACTTTTTATCCCTCGCTCCCCATCTTTTCCCTCTTTCAGTCCCGACCTCCGCACAGACAACACCTCGCCACCCCGCTCCTCTCCATCACGTGACCTCCATACTCTTTCATCTTCCTTCCTTCATCTTCCACCCAAATTAACGAACCAATCAAAACACTCCACGTCACTTCCTGTTTCTCCTTCACCTTTCCCTAATCCTCAATTCTTTTAACTCGTCCCGGATGAACCAATTGCAATAACGATAATTCTCCCGCTCAGGGCGCTTTTCAAACTTACCGCCGCCGCCGTCGCACGCAGCGACACTAGCGACACTAGCGCCCCTAGCGGCAGGATTATCGTTAAGCCAATTGGCTCATCCGGGACTTATACTACTGGCCTCTGAGCAAAATTTCTGGCCTTTCATACCCAATATAGAAAGGGACGTTAAGAACCATGGTAGTTAAAGAGCGTCCATAAATAAAACTCAATTTGATTTAATTTAGGCCATCTATCTGACACACACTAAATCATCTGTATCAAGAAATCAACAGGTAAACGGCGTTCTGTGACCGATAGATTGAAAGGGCGTTAAAGAATGTCCAATGGAAAATAAAAATTGGTGACGCACTAGCTAGGTTAGGTTATAGAACGGTGGGGAACACCTCGCGAACTGCGACCTACTTAGATTTATTGTGGCTACCACCCCGAGGAGGAAGGGATGATGTAAGGAACTCAGGAGGCTACAGTCGCAGTCAGACAGGTCACAGAGATGCGCGGAAGTCTCTAATAATTCCATGCTCGAAGACCTATCCCGCTGCTGGAGTTGCCTATAGAGGGCAATGAACGACCCTTCAACCAAGCAGCTCTCCAGTGTTTACAGGGAGTACTCTTTCCTTTAAGCAAACATTCGCGCCATCTGTCCGGCACCGCAATACGCCATGAAACCTTGAAGCATATATGAAAGATAAGAAGGAAACGAAATGAAAGAGAATTGATGGAAAGGAAATCATCTTAGATGAGAAACTACCCCAGCATTCACCTGCCCACCAGGGAAAACCACGGAAATCCCAAAGTTAAAGTGGGCGGTCGAAATCAAATCTTGGACCTCCCGAATGCGAGACTCTCATGTTACCGCGGGGCCATCTCGCTTGGTGACACACTAGTACAAATGCGAAATTAATATACTAACCTAGTATCTTAAACAAGAGTGGTACTGAAGTATTGAAACAGACTTGAAAAATTCAACGGCACGGTCGGAACTGCAACCACGGATCTTCGCTTCGAATCCCAGACGTGGCATTGAATGTTTCAAGTCTAATTCCAACTTAGTGCCTACACGTGGCCTAGTGTGGAAGATAAATTATCAAACACACAAGGCTGCTACTAGTGAAGAGTCTTCTTTGACGACAGGCGACCTCCTTTGCTTTCAGATTTATAGCACTATACCTTTTTAGACTTTTTCCGCACAATGCAACTCGTTACAGGAACTATTAGGATGTCCCTTAGGATAGAGCAAAGATCATTTATATATGTTTAAATATAGCTTTGCTATTCTCCGTGGTGTGGGGTTAGCGTGTCAGGAGGTTCCGACTTCGAACCTCGGTTAGAGTGAATTACACAGATAAGGATTTTTCCGGGGTTTACATTTATCCTGAAAATATGAATGTCGGGTAACTCTAAGCTCTATGGACCCCGGGCTCATTTGAATATAATTTCACCCTTTTCATTCATCGTACAATTAGATCTTTCGTGCCTTTCAAAATGACTTCCTTTTGAAATGTCTTATAAATCTGGATATATTTTAAAATCTATATTCTGTATCACGTCTACATTACATAAAACGTTTCATCATCTAAAGTTAACCCACATCACAATTCAAAAATACAATGCCTTTCTTCTTCATATTGTGCTGAAAAAGTGCTTACTTTTTTCAAAATAATAATATTTAGGGACTACGAATAAAAATAAAGCTACTCTTTATTCAAGAATGGATTATATAGCTGTTTAAAACTTTCAAGTTTCTCATTCTGGAAGTAATAAATGAAACAAGTTTTCGACAATAAACCCAATTTTATATATATAGTTAACCAGAGTTACAAGTGCTTTTGAATATGCATGATTTGATTTACAGTTTCTTTCCAATATTCACGAAGCAATTAAACAAAGTCTTGTATTTTTAAACGAACCGTAGCATTAAATGCGTACACTTTAAAGAAGTTTCATCCACTAATGTTCAGAGGAAAGAATGAAGCCTACACAAACAAGAATTATTTTCGTCATTGGATGTCTATTGATTGTAATGATCAAAGCAAGGAATATCCCGTGCACTGCATGTAAGATATTCGAAATCAGATTAGTATGTATTTATGCTGATCTGTACATTCACAAGATAGAGTGCTTCTCTGAATATGTATCTAAGCGGGCAGTCAGCACCATCGAGATTTACGACCAGGGTGGCGGCGGTGCGAGCGTGCCATATCCACTTCCCTTGATTACAGATTCCCTTTGAGCGCCTAACACATACTCCGTACCTCCCACTCCCTCATCAGATTAAAATCCAATGGGTAAAAACAAGTTCTGGATGGAGCTATGCGTGCTTCCTCTTCTTCATACATGCTCCACTTGAGGTACCACAGTGATTCCTCGATGTGTCCCTTGTTCCAAATAATCTAAATTTTCGCCCCCTGAAATAAGTATTCTGTTACATAAAAATGGTTTCTTGCCGCTTGGGTTAGTGTTAATACTCTTCAATTCTCAAGCACAGGCACACGAGAAGAAAATAGATGTACCTTTGGTGTATAAAATGCGTCCATGGCCTAAGTTGCAACAGTGGATTTTCTTGCGGAAAGTTTTCCCATTTTACGAATAACACCTGATTCGTACAGTCATCTGACTTGAAACAAATACTAAGAAAGAAAAATAAGCAATAGAACGAAGTGAAGTGAACAACAGGTTATAAGAATTGTGTTGTTATTGGTGTAAATGAGTAGAAGTGGGCAATATGATGAGACACTCGACTTCATGGAAGAAGAGATGAGAAATGAGTCGCATATATCATTAAACCGATACGAAGTCATCAGGTCATTCAGTCATGGACTCTAAAAGAGAGGTCCGCGGTTTAAGTTCCACAAGGATAGTCCTCACTGACTTGGGTGTTTTCCAGGTTTTCCTCAGGCTTATACCTGGCCAGGAAGGTACTCTAAATTTAGACTTGATATGTTTCCTTGCTAAATTTCCTTTCACAATTATCGTTTCATGTCATGTATCATCAATGCCCACCGCCTGTGTTGCCGTGTGTAATAAGAATGGGCGTTAAATACCACTAAATATTAAAAAAGTTAAAAAACGTGAATTCAAACGCATATTAACAGTTAACTTTGTTTTCTAGAGCGTCATTCGAAGTGCATTTATTCAGTTTTGAAACTGGGGCGTATGTTTGTGGTTGTGTATAAACTCTGGAGCTTTCAAGTACAGTTTAAGATTAATAACACGAAGAGAGAGTAGATAGAATAAAACAGCGTGCTAAAGGTAACAAACGGAGCGACTACGTTACGTTTCGACCGGTATAGCGCGAGAGCTGACTCGAACTCGGCGACTCGGGAGTATTTTTCAACCAGTAGAGCGCGGAAACTGACGCTTTAACTTGAGTTTCATGTTTCTTGCGCATGAATGTCCGTATGTACACTTAATCCGATTACTCCTATCGCGGGTTTGTTCATCCGTATAATTTCCGTTTTGCTAATTGTAATTTTGGTACATACGACATTGGATTTGCGCCCAAAAATTTACGCATTGGAACAAAGGATTTATATACTACACAAATGTGAAAACTGATTTTTGTCGATAAGTGTGTAGGCACTTTTCACAGAACTGCCTTGATAAAAAGTTCCAAACCAAAATAATGTTATTGTTGTTGTTGATCTAATGTGCAGGATTTTTATCCATCAATTTTTCCCTTGCTAGCCAAGAGAATTTGTGTATCTTCCCATCTGGTACAGCTTTCCTCAATTCTGGCATTCTAGTAGGTGTTCTCCTTTTAAAATCTTGTCAGCATTGCAAATCTTACATGCTTTGTCATTCATAAAACCAAACCTATGTAGATGTTCCGCCAGACAGTCATTTCTAGTGGCTAATCTGAAGTGAGCAACGGCATCTTTCCTTGGGACAATTATTTAATTTTTATTATAAGATTCATCTGGACTATCATATCGTTTTAATCTTGAATGGCAGAAACTGAGTCTGTAAGAACAACTACTTTATTTTCTTTTATATCACTCCTGTAGTAATACCAAAATAATGTTAGGCCTCTTATTCTTAGAGTTAGAGAAACGGTTTTGTTAAACGCTTCAGCGTAAACAAAGAATGATTTTAACGGAAGAAAAACTGAATTTAACTGTGGCAGCTGAAGTGCTTACTAAGCAAAAGCCTATGCCGCCTGTCTCAGCAAGCAGTGTTTTCAGGAGAGGCAGCACATGCGGCGACCTAAGCGGTATATAAAAGTGAGTGGTACGTTACGGGGTAAAGTTTGAGGCCCGCGCAGTCACGTTTCCTACCACCCGGCGCTTTCCCAGCCGACATATATGATACCCTAATTATCGACGGAAATACATAAATATTTAAATAACAGTAAGATAGGGAAATAATTGTAATAAATAACTTCCCTAAATGTATTTCTGTAGAATGTAACAAGTTTGGTTTGAAATGTTTGTCAGGAAATATGGAGGTAATTAGGCATTCAGGTTAGAGTCATTACTGAACCGGGAAGCAGCAAAAACATTATCTTAAGGATTTCTGGGAACGCAGTTTAGAGTTAAGTTCAGTATATTACCCAGGCATATAGCAAATTCTAGAAAAGCGAAAGGCTTTACATTCCGAGCATTTAGCCAACCTCAGTTAGTAACAAAGTCTGAGACATAAGAACTGAAGCATTGGTTTCGCGTAAAAACATCACATTAGTGAGGAAATAATATATAGGCGGAGTTAAAATTAATAAATGTTCTAGCTCTCAGAGTTACTCTTCTCTGGTACCACCAGCGGTACTTGCTTGTGTGATATTTTAAGCGCCCAGTGACGCGCTTGTGTGTAACGGCTAGTGCGAGGGATCTTGCCGGTAAGCATTTTAGCGACTCGCGGCAAGTTATGCTTTTACTTTTTTTTATTGCAGAAACAATTATTTCCAACCGTAACTTTGATACTGCAGAAGTTAGCGGGTACCGTTTTTATAGTTTCAGAGTCAGTCTATTTCTTCATTTCAAACGGTCGGCAACTCACTTTAATAACTCAAATAGTAGTTTACAATAAGTTTCGTCATTTTAAACTGAAGTTGTCCTTCACAATACATCCACGCATACCCATGGGAAAGTACTCATAGCTCTACCACCAGAGCAGCCGGCAGCGGAATCAACAGCAGGTACTGGAGACAAGGAGACAGCACAATCCTGTATCAAAGTGTCGTACCATCATCACCGCATCACACATTTCTGCTTTAAATCTGATCTGTAGTTTAGAATATACTTTACTTTGAGCTGGATTCTGCAGGAATCAATATTGAGTGCAAATAAAATAATCAAATTAATAAACGAATGATGAAAGGCATACTAACTACACCACCACAAGAAAGTGTTCTCTGTACTTTAATAAATTTTAGCAGCCAAATTAATAGAGAGAAAAATCTATTTTTACATCAACATCAAATGGTGATAAACTTTACGTATTTTGGCGGTTTTTCAGATCGTTCATTTTATCAGTTTTATACGTTTTTTGAAAAACTACTAATATTGAAACTCTTTCGTATGTATTGTTTTCAAATTATCTTACATGCATTGAGTATGCATTTTTTGTATGTATTACTTGCTTTTGTGGTGAAAATAGGGATTTATTTGACGGAGGAATAAAATGTCAAAGTTGGGAAGTTTCAGGTTTTTGCCTAATTGCTCACATTCGGCTCGCTTTTTTACGACTTCACGAATTTATTTCTCCACCAGCTTAAGTCACATATCGATAAAAATGTGTAAATGTATGCACAAAAAATTCTTCACCCAATACACAAAGGATGATTTTGAAAACACCACTAACAAAAAAGTTGCAATTTTGACATACATTTAACAAAAATTATAAAACTGACAAAATGAACGATCTGAAAGCACTAAACTGTATTACCATTTTATATTTGTGTCCAAAAAAGGTATTATAATTTTTTATTAATTATTATTCTATTTATTTGGCTGCTAGAATTGTTTAAAGTGCAGACGAATCATTCTTGAGGGATGTATATAATACGCCCATAGAGTATTTCATGCTGATAAAAGTATGCTTATTATTTAAATAGTGTGATTATGATTCATTGTGTTAACCGCTTTGGAAGAAACAAAGGTGTGAGAAGAGGTCAATTATAATCGAACTGCAAATTCGATTGCTTTGAAAGTAAGAAGTTTTATTTAAATTTCGCTACAAACTTATATTAATTTTCTGTAAAATAAATGGAAAAAATGTAAAGCTGTAACAAAGTATTTACGGTCGCCAAAGTATTTCATTTTTATCACTTGTATTGATTTTGTAAATAAGCAACATCCCTGAAATTTATGAGAAAACCTGAAGTGCCTAAGAAACTAAACATACGCATGTTTGAAGCACGTTCCTTTTCAAACGCCCCTTAACCGTCTTGCTATTCAAGAAGATATTCTTGTTACATTGTTAATGCGGTTGATGTAATTTATGTTGTTAGACTTACTTTGTTTATTCAAGCTTCAGTTCCATGTATGTAGTAGCAGCCAAGTTATCCAATGAAGAATAGAGTATCCACTTTACGTACTTATTTATTTACGTTTCATGCTTTATTTTCTGTCGGTCTAGTGAAATTGGAGAGCATAACTTCCTTCATCAATAATTCAAGAAGCCGTAACATGCCGCATATGTAAATTACGTGCTCCCAGGAATTACGGGGCACTAACCTCTTATTTTTTGGCCTACTTTATATGATTAGAGAAATAGCAAAGCAAGGAATTATGACATTAGAATATAACAATAAAGATAAATTATCTGCAATCTGCATACGTAACATGTGTAAAACCTATAAAACTAATAACAATGTACTTTAAAAACGTATCTTATAACCATGTCTTCTTTTGTCAGTGAGAAATGATTTTTTTATAGATAACTACATTAAGTAATTTTCTTGTGCGCTGTTACCACATGTTAAACTTCCAGTCTTACTCACTTATCTTTTCCTTAAGCGAAGATGTTAATGAACTAGCTGCATGAGAGCCCTCATATTTTCTATTACATTTCCGCAACCTTCTCCTTTCGATGGTTTGTGGCTTCTCCTAAAATCCCTTATTTCTTTTTAAATTCTGTTTATTCTAGCGTCACTTTAAGTACTAGATAATAGCGAAGATTTCTCTATAGGTTTCTATTGTGACTGTCCAGTTTTTTTTAACTGTCGTGTCTCTAAGTTTTCACTTCGCTAATGTGATTAGTTCAAATTTTCGCTAAGTCATTTCACTTAGTTTTCACTATCATTTTACTTTCTTGTGAAGTAGCAGCGTAACGAATACGCACGACTAGTCTCTTCTTCCGGACGGTCCACTCGCTGGGGCCAAACACAAGACTTCTCTAATCTCTCCTGCAGTAGTAGCACTCACTGCACGTCACAGCAGTCGTCACCAGCTTGCTAGGGGAGCGGCACTTTTCGTTGCATCAGAACAGCACTAGTTAACTCATCCCATTGCTTAATAGCAACTGGTTAGAGTTCCAGAACGTTCTAGAAGAGAAAACTTCCAGAACATTCTAGTTATCCAACGATAGCGTTCTGGTGGTTACGCTGGACGAGCACGCTACTCATCTATGTTTATCACTCCACTGCCGACCTTCCGATAACCTTGGTCCATAGCCGCTACGTCACAATATGCATTCTGATCTTAAGCCGCTTGTACACGATCAAATTTTATCAAATTCATTACTTTACAAGGCATTTCAAGAGTTGTCACAACTTCACAACTTTTCTTGTCAAATTGCTTCCAATACTTTTAAGGTGCTTGAAAGTCTTGAAAGCAAATCACATGTTCTAAACGGTCAAAGATTTCACAATGATTTGATGGCTTTGGCCAATGAAATACGAGTAATCACAGTGTGTCACGAAATCTACAACATGGCTGAAAGCGAAAAGTAAACAAGGCCAATGTATGTTGTATGCGAACTGATTAGGTTATACATAAACTGGCCATGTCTGTACGTCGAGAGCTCCGTGGATTATCACAAGAGGAGCAGATGAAGGCGACTATGAAGAAATAATTGCCGGGCAGTTTTCCGAACTAAGTATACATTAATGTAATGTTATATAGTGTATTTAACCTGTCGGTTGGTGTTATTTTTATTGTATTCCACACTCGTAATATGATTTCATTGGATATAATACGTGAAGGTGCTACTTAATATTAGTAAAGAACAATATTTCATTGCGAATTGTTATACTTTGATGCAAATACTAAATTGCTTTGCGCGTGATAATTTATCAATGTGTTCTGGAGGGTTTCAGTTTGGCGAAGAGACAACCTGTAAATACACATTTTTGACATTGTCAAGTCTTTCCAAGCCTTTTCCAATCTTGTCACATATTGAAAAATATTTCACAATTTTTCTTGTAAACTCTTGAATTGAAAAAAAGGTTTGATTGTGTACAAGGAGCTTTAGTCTACATCTACTTGATGTAAACGAATTTTACGTAAGGGTTGTTCATTAATTTATTTGTCATAGAGGCCCTTTAACTACTAAATTTTCTGATAGGTGGCCTCAACTTTGTACTAAACCTTTTCATCTGTTTGGCTGGAAAACAGAATTGTGAAGCATGAACTTAAAGTATATAATATTAATGATTGTTCTGTGTGTTTGATACACATAGTAGGTATATGCTAAATAGGAGTCACGAGTTAGAAATAGGGGAAAAAATATAAATGCTATTTTTTTAAGGATTCCGAGAATGGAATCGTTCCAAAACATAACCATAGGTTCTAGTAGCTATGCAGTTATAAAGTAAAAAAGTAAAAGTTCTCCAAATGTTACCTAATCCATTCTTCATTGGATTATTATTTCTCTACTACGTATAGTAAGTAGGGGAAGTATTGTATTCCACCCAAAAATTCGATACCGAGATTTCACCGGAAATTAATGTTTTGAGACCCCCTGAATCCAAAAAAAAACATTTTTGGAAACATGTCCGTGTGTGTGTCTGTGTGTGTATGTGTCTGTCTGTGTGTCTGTGAACAGCATAACTCAGAAACGAACAGTCGGATAAACACCAAACTTAGTATTTAGGTTCAGTATCTTACAGAGATACGACACGAAGGTTTTCAAGAAAATCCCCCAACCCCAGACTACCCTTTACACGGAACATTTTTCGAAAATTTTAAATTTCTCAAAAATAGCTCTAACTATTTGATTAAAATATCATATGTTCAAGATGTTTTCATAACAAATGAAATGTATATCTCGAATTTTCTGGGAATGTCTCCAAAAGTATTCTTCATTGTGAACGACTTTTGCATAACTGGTAAACCATAAGAGATAGACAAAATGTTACTAAAAAACATTGTAGATCGCGTTAAAATACACAATTTGTGTCATATGCATTTTTTTGTTGTTGAGTGAACCATTTTCGAGATATTGCTTGTTATTCCCTTAAATTTTGCAATACTTGTACTTTTTCTCAAAGTCCACATAGCAACGAGCTCTTAAAATATTTGACTATGGCTGAAATTCCCCTTGCATCTACAAGAAAATTAGCAATAGGATTAATATCTCGATAAACATGAAACATATGGAGAATAAGCGTCTGTAAAAATAGTTTGCACAAGGGTAGAGAAAGTCATGTGAGTGTAACACATCAGATTTTTTTATATCGGTTACAAAAGTAATTGTCTGGTTGTAGAGAGTGCTTGAATTGCAACACAGCAGTTTCATGTATGTAATGGAACACTCCATACTTCCAAGTTTCAATAGAGGGCAGCATCCACTAGAAATCTTCCCAGTCAATCAAATTTATTTATGTTATTGAACTAATGCAATTCAGACGTGAAAGGAATAACTTCAAGTGCCATTTTGAAACACATAATCATTAGCATCATGGAAACTGATACATGACGATCACTATGATCGTGATGATGATCAACGTAAATTCGTTTGGCCTATATTGGGTCAGGAGTAAGTATATATAATAGACGTATTGCTCTTAACAGTACATTACGAAACTCCTTATGAACGGAACGAAGAATCTCGTCTTGATTTGAAATAATCCGACCATTTCACGAGCATAGATCATTGTTGTTTTGGAACTGTTATTTGGAATCTAGTATTTTATTGAAACTGGAACGTTCTAAAACGTTACCGAAGAATAACAGTTTTCCTCCTTTAGTACCAGCTACACGGTCACCCTCCACCCACCGGAGAAATTGTTGATGCACGAACTTAGTTAGTCTTTCTATATCATCTATCTTGGTATAGGTTCCACCCATTTTAATGCTACACTGCATTTTCGATATTTAGCCAGCAACTATTAGGATAATACGCAAACTCAGATTGTACGGTACAGAGGAAGTGAATCTGACAGCTCTATTTGAGCTGTCCAAATTCTAATTTTACGGTAACCTACGCAAAATACTGATTCTCAATATCTGACATCCTTAGGTGTTCTTAAACGTGAAAGCGTACCTTTTTATGAATTTTGGACTATGCTATTAATGCTTTAGTATGTTTGTTGTTTATACTTACTGTGTTAATAATTAAGCATATTTGAAAATGTTGTATAATTTATTCAATTTATAAATCTATAACCATATTATCCGTATACACTTTTAATTAACTTCGTAACCGCTGTACCAAAATAATGACTGAAAGTTTAAGTCTTTCAAAGATTTTATGGTACTCTTCTGTAAATTAATATCACTCTTTTTAAAAAGCAGAATAATTGATTCATTTAACAGGATTTTGGAAACCTTAATACGTTTTGAAGCAAATAAGAGAGAATCCCCATGGTCACAGACGTTTCCAAATTGCAAACCGCTGGAGAAAAGAAAGAGATGCTTGAAAAAAAACGGTTAAAGTAAATCTAATATCATTGGGCCTGTCCACGAAAAAGACTGTTGAATGAGGCAGTAGTTATGCTTATACAGTAGATAATGAGAAAATTGGACATAACGTTCTAAATGCTTGGCAAGTCGAAGCATTCTCGGTTCCTCTTAAAGGATGATTGAAATAAGAGCATAAACTAATACTGGGGAAAACGTAACGGGTCTATAATGTACGTGTTTATGTTCTTACTTTTTTATCAATTAAATTTTTAACGCAAAGTATGAACTTCTAAAAGCTTTTGGAATGAAATGGTCTTACTTTACGAAACGATATATTGTGCAACTACAGGAAACGCAAGTCTCTTGGCTCCTGTCACTAAATCGCATACCAAAGAAAACATGTTTAGAAGCGTCACTTTTCATGGTCCACTTCGAGTGATACGTTTTTTCTAACTGCCTTAAAAATAAGCCAAGCTCTGTCACTTCTAATCCGCCACGCAGTTCTAAACTGTCATGGCAAGCATCACGCTGCGCGCTGTTTTCACGCTCATTCCTTCTCCATTTTCTCAACAGCCTCTCTCTGCTGTAACATCTGGCAAGTCACAGTTTGCCTAATCTCCTGAATGTCACCAAATGCATTACTACAGACGTTCACGCTAATAAATTTCTATATACAGAACGATTCATTTAACTCTTTCACCGCTGTCAGTAAAATTAAATTAAAATCTTAAAGAACGTCCATTGCATGTAAAGTATTTGTTTTAATACATATAATGTTCAGGATATGAGGATGAACACTGTTTTGAAGTAGTATTTTATTTTAGAATTTAAGAGGTTACATAAAATATTTCGCTACAAAGACTGATGACTAACAAGCATATGGATTCCTCAGCTCATTATAAATTCATAAGACCCAACGTTACAATTAATTTTAACTTAACACACTTACAATGAATCATTAAATATGGCCAGTCAAATGATTAAGAAACACAACTCTGTAGATTTCTACAGCTTCTGGTAACCATGCAACGAAATCAAATGAAGATTTCCGGTAGAGAAACAATTTCAGGAGCTTTATTAGACAAAGAATATTCCATTATTAGTGTACCAACCGAAAATTGAGTTCTTATCAAACAACATTGCAGACGAGGACATAAATGTACTAGGATCACTTGCTCGTTACAGCCTAAAAGACTAAATGATGACATTTATGAAGAGTTTACAATGTTATATATAGGTATGAAATAATTATATTTAATTGCACACAAATTGTATAGAAGTAAGAATTGTGAAACCAGG
This sequence comes from Deroplatys truncata, assembly GCA_030765065.1. NCBI lineage: Eukaryota > Metazoa > Arthropoda > Insecta > Mantodea > Mantidae > Deroplatys > Deroplatys truncata. The sequence continues at coordinate 222,957,480 of CM060975.1, forward strand.
GAACGTATTGCTAACGTAAGGGCACTAGTTAGTCGGAAGGAATGTTTGTGTAATAGCATGTGATATTCGTGGACTAGACAAACAAAGTATATTTACTTGGTATGCGAGCCAGGGAAAGTTCGACTTCTAGAATAGTAGGAGCTAGGAATCAATTCATGTGAAAGCGCGGGTCACCAGCTTCCAGAACCTTCGGCAGCCCGATGTAAACCCTCCGACGCGGTACACCACAGTTCACGGTAGAAGCCAGACTGTTCGATTCCGCGTAGTCAAGAGGGCCTCCGGCCGCACGCCACGTCGTCGCAAACTTCGCCTTCACGTCCTGGATCTTCTCGTCATCAAGCAACTGACTGTAGCCGCAGTGATAAGTACCTAGTGTATCTACCTTCAACTTCTCAATAAATTCACATATGCTTGCTGAATGGGTTTTATTAACCAAGGCCTAAAGACCTCTTCCCTGTCCAAATGGCTTCGCCCGTCCAGGTTGTCTCACTTAGGATACAACAGCAAATACAAATTCTTCTTTACAACATTTATTCTTCTATACAAAATTTTATTGGCATCAACATCTGATGAGAATAGATTCAAACCGCACTTCGATACGGATGCCTGCTATCAATGAGTTAGAAGAACGCGATCTTGGCAGAGGTTAAAACAGAACAGCCATAAACAGCTAAACTATAAATTATTTGAAGACGAGGTTACCAATTCACAGATGTTCTTTATACCAAGAGAATTTGAGGCAAACTGTTAGCTCTTTAATGCCTAACGTTGCAAATTCGCATAATACTCGTTTAATTTCTTTAGGACACTATATACACTTTACTGTCCCTGACGACTGATAACAAGAACAAATTCACATGCTGCAATTTGCATTGTAATCAAAATCTTGCTGTAAGTAAGAAAACGATAGAATAAGAAACGAACGACAGACTTTCTCGAAGTAATAACAGGAACCAGAAATAAAAGTGTACAAAACCTCTAGGTCATAGTTTCCCTAAACTTGCTGAGTGGATCATTCACATAAAAAAAAGAAAGTTAAGTATATTACATATAATACCCACAGTTCCACCAAACATGTATGCGATTTCTTACTTCTGATGCTATGAATGGCCAAACTGCATATACTAATCTCATTATCTGGAATTTGGTTTATTCCTTCAAGCGGAACCTGATCCAGGCATTAAGGGGTTATGAGGCAAGTATGCCTAGTTCGTCTTCGCCGCTGACTTTACGGCTCAGATGGACAAAGGTTCCATACAAAGAGGAAGAGCGGTTTATGGGACATAAGCTATTCCAGAGAACGATCTATCTCAAAACGTAGTGTCTTCTACTAGATATAAATAAGTTTTCGAGCTGATGTATAGCTTTTCTAACATATCTAGAGGTAGAGGTGATTCAGCGGAGGGCACCACCTCGTGCGCTGCGACTACATGATCTATTTTGGTAACCACCGCCCAGGAGGAAGGGGTGAGGTGAAGGAACCACAGGAGGCCACAGGCCGAGGCAGACAGGCCGCAGAGAGGCGCGGAAGTCTCTAATATTTCCTAGCTCTCAGACCCGTCCCACAGCTGGAGTCGCTTAGGGAGGGTGATGAACCACCCACCAATTAAGCAGCTCTCTGATGTCCATTAGGAATAATCTTTCCATTGATCATGCATCCGCGCCATCTGCCCAGCACCGCCATAAGCCCAAAATTTAGAAGCACAGCTGAAAGATGAGAAAGAAACGGAATTAAAGGGAAATACGGAAAGGAAACTGTAGTCGAGAAAAAATCACCCCAGCATTCGACTATCGACCCCGGGGAAACTACGTAAAGACTAGGGTTAGTGTGGGCGGTAGCCGGAGATCGAACGGTTTCTACATTGTGTACTTTCCTATCCACCTCCGAAATCTCCTAATGTATGAAACACCTCCCAAAAACTGCCAAATACAAAGTAGTGGACCTAAACAGCCAGAGATACGATAGGCTACAACAGATTATGGAACACACCTATATCCAAAGATATTAAATTCATGTTTCAATTCTGGCATGATATACATTTCGTATATTTGACGCACCATACAAAATACTTTCATTTTATTAGTAGGGTTAAAACGTCTAATACAGGCTTAAAGTTCGTGCTAAAGGCTGTAACATGCAAGCAAGGTCTGGAAATTCGCATTAATTTAGATTACCAGTTTGGGTGGTCAGCCCATTGCCTGGTATGGCGCTGAAGAAGAAGGAAATTAAATGTAGTGATGAAAGGGATGATAAGAAAATTCGCGGATGAAATTATCCAACCAACATTCGCCTATCGACCAGGAAATCACTGGCCAAATTGGTCGACCCCGGGAATTTGAACCGGGAACCTCCTGAATGCCAGCAGACGTTACCGCCTGAGCTATCTCAGTCTACGAATGTACATATAAGAAAAGTTAAAACGAACGAATTGTTCATCTCAGATTGCCTGTTTCTTTATGCTGGTGGGAGCAAATGTCTTTAGAAAATAATCAAAATTCAACCAAAATATATTAAAAACTACGCAGAAATATAAATTGAGCATATTAAAAAGCATAAAAACATTGGGGGGTCTGCATCTCCCACTCCACCGCCGTCAGAGCCGCCCTGATGTCAGACGTGCATCAACGTTGCAACATTAGCAAGCAATTTAGCAAATATACTCCTGCCCTCCAGACTAACCTGCAAGAGAGATTTCAGTTCTTCCAAGTTCACCAGCGCCAGGTGGCAGCTAACTCCCATTTTAACTGTCTTGTAAACAGCCCATTTTGGAGCTATGTTTAATGAAAACTTTCTGCGTCTGTTATTGTGCCCCTTTAATCGTTTCTGCATTAGCAAGCTTTATACCAAATTACTACTAAATTTTCTTTGATGTATTTCTCTTTCTCTCTCCCTGTCCCTCTCTCCCTCTTGCTACATTCCTTATAATCACTGAGTGATTCTTACACCTAGCGTTAATATCCAAGTATTTTGTCCTGATTACTATCGTAGTCTGTATTTTTAGCCTTTTAAAATGATCATGTATAACTTCTGAATACTGAGTTGATATTGAACTCAACTCCCACATTGTCAAAAGCTGTCTACAGTATGTCACCTAATTACCGATATGAATAATTATGTACAAATATTGGAAGAAGTAAGTCAGTTTCACTTACCAAATTGATCTGATACGAAATTGTAAATCTCTAGTCTAACATCTACACATTTGCAACAGCATTTTTGTGGATATTGACAGAGTGCGGTCATCTCAATACAAATGATTGATACAAAATTATATTGACATGTAAGGCGGCTTTCAAAACAAAACGGATTTATCTTCCTTTCATAGAAATTTCCCCCAAATAAGATTCCCTCTGTTGTACAAATTTGTTACCAGGATACTGAGTTAATTCAGATCTACTAAGGTATGTGAACAGTCCTTTTTCTTGTATGAAGATTTGTAAACCACAGCATAGAAACCAACTTTATAATTCGAACTTGAAAAACTTTCTTCGTTGTGCGTTAGCCAGACTATGGCTCCAAATATTACAAAATTAGCGAGAGAGAAAGTGTCGAGTTGTGGAGGCATTGATACAAAGTAATGATGTGCTTCACATGTATGTTTTCTGTACGTAGTGCAAACCAAAATATATAAAACTAACTGCATAGAAGGATTTGATAGAGAGAGAGAACGTTCCAAAAGAAAACTGTGGTATTACTGTTTAAAGCGTTCGAAGAAGCTTCGCAGCTGTATATATGTAATCAAATGCCTCTGCAGTTATGTGTTTCGACTTCTATTAGTACATTAAATTAAAACATTTGTGACTTTAGTTTAGTATACGGGTGTAAAAATCCTTAGCATGGCTTCCTTCGGAAGGGAAGTAAAACCGGTGGTCCCGTGTTGTAGATTTACGGCACGTAAAAGAACCTCAAGCCTGATAAAGGAACCTCTGAGCAAATATTACCGGTCTTTCACGCCCAATATGAAATGGGACGCTAAGGACCATAGTAGTTAAAGAGCGTCCATAAATAAAACTCAATTCAATTCAGATAAAGCATAGGCACCCTGAACTGTACAGCTGAATATTTTTCAGGTTTTCTCTCCATTCTCTGCTCACTACACAGATATCGCCCGCGAATATGACGTCACAGAGCAAGGCAGCTGCCTGCCACTGGCCTAGATAATGCTAACAATATGAAAGAGCATGAATGAATATGTTGCGCTTATCTTTCATTATAAAAGGAATTCCAAATAATGCCCCTCTCTGCTATTGCACAAGCCTGACAAATTTTATCTCGTTATTGAAGAACCCGATGAAATTTCTGCAGCCGAAATACTGGAAAAAACACTCCGAGTACTGTCTTCTAATTCGTAGAGCGTACGGGGATTTGTTGCATGCTTATCTTTAAGCATTCCCCACAGATAACAATCATATGGGTTTAGTTCTGGAGGGCAGCAGGCCGGCCAATTATTCGTCCTCAAAGACACGTTGTAATGCAAGGCAATGATTTTCTTGGATTTCGTTCCACTACATCACCTATCTCGGTTGGAACTGTTGCTGTATATATTTCTTTCAGTCTAATACAGATCTGTCTGAACAGTCTACATGTGAGCAAATCCGTTCTGTATCATACACTGTTGTAAGTAACACAGTCCGGAAATACAACAGGAGTCACATAAAACAGTGTTAGATAGAACTACAAAGCCGCTACTCTTCGTAGGCGCGTAGCTAGGTTACTGCAGAGCGAGGTCATTCAATATATTAAGCACCAGTAGTAACATTCAAGATAATTTCGTTATCTTGATTGACCATATGGGAGCATACTTGACATTAAAGAGTCTGTATAAATGAAATATAGTATATTATGCAACAAGACACTAGGGACAGGATAGAACTAGAGTCGACCTATACAGATCTTTTTTGCCTATGCCCCTGACGCTCCGGGAGGGAGGGATGAGGTGAGAGGAGACAGAGGACGGCCGGACCAGGAGGCACACATGCAGAGGGCAGGGTCCCTACCATTTACAGATTTGAACTCCGCGGTTGCTGGCTGGTGCAGCCGGCCCCCTCATCCCTATAGACTTACACATCCCCTGGGGGTCCGGGACCCGGAGACCCCTCGCAGCCCGGAGGACGAAGGTGTCCATAGAGCATCCTTTTCCCCTGCCATGCACACGCCGAGACCTCCCGCCAACACTTGCATCCCTGAAAGAGACCAGGCAGACGAAGAATGAAGTGAAATCAGAATGGAAATGAATTGAAGGGAAAGGAAAATCGGGGGATGTAATGATCCTTCCCAGCATTGCCCGAAAAAAACAAACATGTTCAGTAGGTCGGACTCGGGAATCGAATCCACGACCTCCCGAATGCAGACCAAGACGTAATCACCTGAGCCATCCTGTTCGTTAACAAGACACTATAATGGTAGTAATTAAGATGCGAGTATGTTCATGCAACGAGTGGTAGCGAGTAAATTAATTACCGTTATAGCGAACTGCATACAACTGTTTTTGGTCGACCACAGTATAATTTCAAAAGTTTGAGCTTTTTAAAAAAATCTTACCTTCTTAATTGTGTGTAATTAAATGCTCATCGGATGGCAGGACCTTGAGCATGTTGGCGACTAGTGCAACAGAAGGCAGTTTTGTTGAGTCCAGGCCTTATTTATTGAGTTTTGCAGGTACCGTGAAAGAATCACATAGTGAAGCAAAGGTAATGAACTCCATTTATTGGAATGCTAAAATTACAACCAACATAATTTATTTTAGTTTAAATACACATGTTCATTGTTTACTTGGGCATTGGTCCCCAGTGAAACGCTATTTGATGGTATGGTATCAAAAGGTATGGGCGAACTGTGCGCGCCGCCGGTAGGATCCAGTGTTGCCAACTTAGCCATAAAATGGCTAAATCTGGCATTTTCACGGTAGCGTTTAGCCATATAAAATTGTAAAATGCTTATAGCCTGAAATTTAGCCTATTTAACAAATCCCTTAGCCAAAATCTAGCCTAAATAGCAAAATTTCATTTGCGCTTTAGCTATGCAAAGGAAAATGAATAGGGTGAATCACTGCTACCTGTTATTCCTCATATAATTTAAAACTGAACTGTGTTGCACTAACTCTATGGTTCCAATTCATGTTTATATTTTCGTTTATTCTGCGAGAAACGGAGAGGGGAAAGCATACCTACAGTGACGCCAATTTAGCCCTTTTATGGCTAAATCTAGCCTTTTTGAAGAGCCTGTTTGCCACTAGTTTGGCAAAAAGACACTAAATGCATTTCCAGGCATTTTACATAATGATCGAGCCAACTTTAGCTATTTTCTAAATATTCAATCATTTTTAGCTGTTTTTCTGTTTCTGTTGTCTAATTTTTAAATTAAAATCACCAAGGTATTCATGAGAAATATATAATAGACGCGTTAATGAAAAATTCATCGACCAGGTAAAGCACCTGATTCACAATATTTCATTTGTAAATTTCCACACTTTGATGTCTCTGAGGAGTGGAGACAGGGAGGTTGCAAGCCTACAGCCTACAGTCATTTGCAAGCTTCAAGTTCATATTTGTGTGGACAATTGCTGTTTATATGTGGCACGTCGAATGAAATTTGTGACCGGCGACTGCTCAATCCATCATTTCTCTTTGACTGTTTGTTTAGCATGACCATACTATTCGTGAGCATTTTGAGATGACAAGTCAGAAAGCATTTCGGAATGAAAGAAATTCCTTTGACAAACCAGATAAATTATTTTGCATGGATGGGAAATTCCTACCATGTCTCTTATTAATATTAAATCTGATTTGCGTACATATGTCTATTTATAAACTATCCCTACTTAGCCTTTTCTGGCCTTTTGACAGTCACTTTTAGCAACTTTTCATCACCAAGAGTTGGCAACACTGATAGGATCGTGATAACAGTTCGTTGCGTCACATGTATTCAGCTCATTATGGTGTGGTCGACCAAAAAATATATTACGAATCTGTTGACACACTGATAAGAAATACAACGAAACAAAGTTTATTTATTAATAAAATTCTTTCTCTACATCACAAACTTCCCACTTTGCTTGCTGGAATCAGATTTGAGCTACTCTGCTTTTAACGACGAAAACTCAAGACTTGTTATTAATCCCTGCTTTCTGAAACAAAAACGTATTTTAATTTTGTAGGAAGATGCGATGCGGTTTGAGAACTTTTGTAATTTTCCTATCCCATTATATGGTTTCCATGCAAATGAAGCACAGAAAATGGCGTTTGTTCTTTGTGTGTACAGGAAACTGTGACTTGGACAGGATTATTTCCTTAGAAAAGTACGGCGTAGCTGGTTTCTCTTGACGGTGTTTAATATTTTATTAATGAGTTCTTTCTAACTATTCTTATGGAGCTGGATATTCCTTTCAGAAGAAACATCCCAAGCAATCAAGTGCAAATTTCATTAGCATATACTCAACACACATCAAGGCGCATTGCTTTGCCATTACCATCGAAAATATGACAGTATATCATTATCCTACGCTTTGAACCAAACTTGATCTCATTCTGAAGTTTCTGGTAAATAACTTTTAATCAAGTAGGTTTGCATGCAGTACTTCGAGCATCTGCATAGTTACGCTTAATAAAATATAATAACGCCATAAGAATAACACAAACCAATAAATAAAATCAAAATAAACACAAGGAACACTTAAGGGGAGGCCAAATGAAGAAACTTGCCAAAAAATTACAGTATTTGTTTTCCTTGTCTTATTGATTGGAATTTCTTCTTAAATTTTAAATATAAATAATAATTATACATAGAATTTTTGTATTTTAAATATAGTTTTCAAATAGTGCTGCACCTACCACTTTGCACTGAGAATTCATCACTTCACTGAAAAACTCAAGACTCCGAAATACTTTAGAGTAGATAGGTAAACTTTAGCCCGTGCTTTAGGGAGTTTTTTTTTCTCTACAAATTGGTAGTACTGTTAAGTATGAAAGCTTCTTTGTGCTCAACCCATATGGTTCATTTTTTGCAAATATATGCGAGTTTGTTTTCTCCATTGAGCAGCTTTTTCTGCTATAAGTGACCCGTTTTCTCAGAAACCATTAAATATGGCTAAATTAAATTTTAGGATGATAAAAAAATCTCTAAAGTGCTGTTGTGGATCTACTTTTGTGTTAATAATGTGTTTTGTTATTATATATGTGTATATTTTATATAAGTATTTATAGTAAGTATTATTTATTATCTATTATTTATTTCAATAATATCCACGATTAAGAATGTTAATCAAATATATTAAAGGTTTTTTGTGGAAATAACCATAAAAAACATGTTTCTATCTAGAGAGCCTTATATACAACATTTGGAATTTATTCGACATTTCGTTTGAATTATGCCGTTCACAAGCGCGGGCGCTTTAAACCGTACGATAAATAGTCATATCCAAAAATATATCTTAATCCTCTTCAACAACAACAAAAAAGAATCAACATTAATTAAAAATTTTATGACATAAAAAATAAAAAAGTTTGGATTAAGCATCAACTGTGGGTTTCGTGGGGGTGGGGATGAATACTACATACATTTTCTGGGAGGAGCAGTACTTCCTTCAATTATCGTATATAAGCGGAAGAAAGAGACAGAGCAAGAAGTATTACAGCCAAAAATATAAAATGTTATATGCCACTTTGTATTCTCAAGCCATTGGTAAATGCTTCAAATAATATGCTGAAAGATTCAGAATTTTCAATTTTCACAAACGCATTACTGTAATTTATCTCGATCTATACATACAATAAAACTGTAATGCAAATAATCAGGTAATTTTAGATTTCGGATAAATAATTGATACCTATGCGTATAATCTGTTACCTTGAAACCAAAACTACTGTTTTCAAAAGGTTTGTGTGTTTTCTTCAACACATGGAGAAACCAGTTATTTTCAAAATTTATTTTATAAGATACATAAGTCCTGATTGTGGGATTGTGATGAATTTAACGGGGAAAATGGTTTAAGAACAGAAATATTTCACTTATTACTCAGTTACTTTAATGCAACTTAACAGTCTATAACCGTAATATTTCTGATAAGTTACTTCAACTGCGAAATTTTGATAGAATGAATATTTAAAAAGTTATACTACTTGTCATTATTATTCCTAAGTAGATGAGTATACAGGGTGGACCATTTAAGTTGAGACTCTACAATATCTCCAAAACTAAGCGTTGTAGAAAGAAATGTCTTTGATAAAAGTTGTTTGATATTATGGGGGAAAGTTTTGTTTGGAGGACGTTGTGATGGTCATTTTAGGGCCAATTAAATTTTTTAAAATGGGAACCTACAATTAGGCTCAAATTAAATTGACCATCACAAACCTAAAATGACCGTCACTACGTCTTTCTACAATGCTTAGTTTTGGAGATATTGTACAGTGTTTACTTAAATGGTCCATCCTGTAGTTCTAATATAATTGTAACCGCATCCCAGAAGGTCAGTTTTACTGCCGTTCTTAAAATATGTTTTAAAGTCACTGTACAGAGAGGGGGGATAAGGAAAGGAAAAGAGAGGAAGAGAGAAAGATGGAGATGAAAAGACAGAACAACCCCAGCAGTAAGCGGCTGTCAATGGAGTGGAAACATCCCTCCTCTCCCAAGGCAAAGAAGTTTTAGGTGACGCCATCTGCCAGGAAGGTGATGGCCACAGTGTTTTGGGACATGCGGGTGTCATACTCGTGGAGGTTTTGGAAAGAGGGCATATAGTGACCGCTGACTTATACGAAGGAAGCAATCAGGAGGAAACGGCCAGGACTTCTTACCGTGGGCATCATCTTCCTTCATGACAACGCGCGACCTCATACAGCCCAGAAGACCAACACGCTGTTGAAGCAGTTTTGCTGAGACATCCTCCCTACAGCCCGGACCTCGCTCCAAGCGAGTTTCACCTTTTTCCTCACCTAGGAGCCCGACGACACTCCTTAGACGAGGAGGTTAAACACTTTGTGACAACGTGGCTGAACATGCCAGGACCGGATTTCACTGGTAGGGAATATTCAGACTCATCCCACGACAAGTGCCTAAACCGATATGGAGACTATGTCGAAAAATAACCTAATGTATGCACTATCGGGTGCTATATTGGTTATATGAAATAAAGAGCGCTACATATTTATAACCTTAGTTTCTGATCACACCTCGTATTTATATATATATCAGGTGCGTCAGCTACCCCTAGGTATGCGTATCTATGCAACCTGCAGTTTATACTCTAATGTGAAAGCATTCACCCTCTTAGCAAAAACACAGTTAGTCTAGCTCTGCCTTCTATTCGGTACTATAATACTAACATTAATGATTAAAGGCCTGAATGAGAACCAAAGAGCTGCAAAGGCCTTAAAACAGGCGTCGTTTTAATGCTTGCAAGGAGATAGAGGAATGCTTTCCCGAAGAGAGAGCTAGACTACGTGGGATCTGGCCTAGTGGTTTAGCTGTCGGAATGTGGTGAAGCAAAGGCTAGCTTCGGAGGTTCGAATCTAATACAAACATCAAATTGTTTTGGTTCCTTTGTTTACATTCTCCTTGTATTTATTTTCTGTATTTTAGTGTACTAATTTATTTATTTTTGTTATTGCCTCTCCTGTGAGCGAAAGGCACAAGAATTACAATTAGATAATTGTGTATCATGTTTACCCTAATAATCTGTACCGTATCTGGTGTTGTAAAGCGTATTACGTAGTTAGTTTTCATTCTTTTGTGCGCATATCGACGATATTAAATCTAACAGTTTTTGTTTCATATTTAAACCTTATGTTTCACTTCTTCTATTGACAAGGGATTGTAAATGTGCTAGGTTCACGGGTAAACAAATAATATATTGTTGAAGAGCGTGGATTTCATCAACGAAGTAAATGTTCATCAATGCACATGTGTGTACGTTGCCGGAGAGACCTTCTTGCATGCTGTAACATGCGCGGTGTTATCTGACTGCATTCTTCACGTATGAGTGTGCCCGTATATGATTTGGGCTTTGCGGTTCTTCTTCTTTGCGGTGGAAAAACATGACGATTATTCTATTTTGTACACACTTATAATATTATCAAACATTTTATTTATATCATAATACCAAATTATAGGCCCAAAGAGATAAAACAAAAGGTAATGAAAAGTTTGAAATTCGCCCCAAGGATTTGAACCCGAATTAAAGTGTCACATTGTTAAAGCACCCATGATAATACCATTCGGCCAATGCTACCTTGCAAGCTGACGTTCCTATACGAATTGTAATCGCAGAACTAGACCCCTACCTCGAATCTTTACGCGCTTTAGGCAGTGTCATACAGTGTTTTGAGCTCGGTTTGGTAGTTTTAATTCAAACAAATAAAGTGCATCAGTCATTACAATTACAGTATCATCTAAAATACGCCATAGTCTGTGACATACGAGAACTTATCTACCTAATACTTAACTTTTTTGACAAGGCTGTACAAAGTTGACTGACGGCTTAAATTCAATTGGTCGCACTGCGTAGTTCTGCCATTTTGTTTTTAAATGATTTTTTCAACCGATGCATGTGATAGGTTGTTCCATCAGGGACGTTTTCAAAGGCGTGCGTGTATGTATGCGAAATGATAAAAGTTTGTAAAATTGGCTAAAAGTGCTACTGCAGCTCCCAGTGTCAGGGTGGGATGTTTTTTGTATCGACATACATAGCGATTGCATTGTGTAAATGTAAAACACTTAATGCAATTAGTTATCTATCCCTCCTCTATAAAGTGTTGTGCCAATTAGCCATTAGAAGGCATTCAAGCAATGCCTAAGGTAAACATGTCGTTTAACACGTTGCATAAATTCAAAAATAAATAGGGGCAGCTGATTTACCTAGTGTATATATCATATATTATATATATATATATATATATATATATATTTGATAATAAGATTATGGAAAAATCAGATTATAGGGAGAATCAAACTAGAAGATGGAATCTTAAAAACAATTTTATTTGCAGACGATCAGATCTTGATAGCAAAACCTGAAGATGAAGTACAAAAGATGGCACATATATTGAACACTATGGTAAAGGATTTTAGAATGAAAATATCAATGCATATAAAAATGGCTGTAGAGGCCCATTCAAAGATAGTATTTCAAGTAGTTTTATTGTAGCCCCACGTATGGACGCCAAACTTGAAGTAGATTAATCTTGCTGTAGTTGTTGTACCACGTGTGGGAGCTAATTTGAAGTAGATTATGCCTCACTGTTGGAGAGCCAAAGTTGAAGTTGTTTAGACCCACGTACGATACAGAATTTCCGGTGGCCTTCGCCCCAAGTTTTTGTATTTTTGCCTTGGCTTAGCCAGTTGTAATTTGTAGAAACACGTATCTCTTAGCAGGGCTGGAACGGCTAAAGAATGTAGGCTTACACAACTTATAATGGTATATAACTTCGTTTCATTAATCTTTCACACGATTAAAATAACACTTCACGGATATATCCTACTGTAGAGCTGTGAGATTATTGTTTAATTGCACTTTTTAACACGTAAACTTTATATTCTCGCCGTAATGAATTTTCATGTATCGCCATGAATACATATCGAACTGTTCGGGAGCGCTGCCTGGTAGAATCAGGCATTTACCGCTTAAATCTGTAAATTTGTCTATTTCAAGTCTGTGATTGGCTAATCCTATTGCAATAGAATACTTTTATTTAACTTTCAGATTTTCTAGTTTTTTATTGTCTGTTTATAAAGTGTTTTAAATATTACATTATTGTTCCTAGAATTCTTAGTAGCATTATTAAACTTTCCAATTCATTATTGCCTCAAGGTTACCTCATTGTTAGCAATCTTCGGCTTCTATTTTTACAGCTCCTACATTGTTAAATTACGTAATACATTCACATAACTTTATTTTACATGTACATAATGATATACACATAATACAATGACTGTTACGTACACTTTTTATATTATAGTATACACATATTGCTTTAAGGCGGGCTGTTATTTATATTTTATATTATATATTCAGACTGATATTATTTAAGTGTTAAAAATGCTGCCTCGTCCTGGATTCTGGAATAATTGTCAATATTTAATTTTCTTAATTGTAAAATATATAATAACGAAAATAAATAAGGATAAACAAATTTAATTACATATTTGGAGCGTTAAGACGAAGATTACAAAATCAGGCAAGACCAGACTCGATAATTGAACTGTATTCGTAAGCCTATAGCAATACCTACTGCCATATATGCATCCGAAATATGGATCAATACAAATCAACATTTGCAAAAATTAGAAGCAGCAAAAATCAGCTTCTGGAATCTACAGCAAAATATACAAAATTGGGCAGAAAAGCATATAAACGTTTGCAAATAACTAAAAGTAGAAGAATTAAATGGCATAATAAAAAATATAAATAAAATTTAAGGTCACACTTGGACAGAATATCAGACAACACGATAGTTAAGGAAGGTTTAAATTATCACTCACGAAGGAAAAGGAAACCAATTATACCAAATAAACCATTTGCAGCCTAAACTGTGGAGTATAATAATAATAATAATAATAATAATAATAATAATAATAATAATAATTAAAGTATCAGAAAGTTTACTGCGTTTAGAACATTCTGTTGACTTTGTAGTAAATCTTAGACGCCAATAAAGAAAAAACTCATTTTCTTAGCTATTGATTCGGGGTGCAATTTCACTAGTAACATAGAACTCATTTTGCTTTCCTCTGTGGTAAAATCTAGATGACTTCTTGTGTAATCAGTTTAATGTGGAGTTCTCGTGAGGCACGTAAAGTGAAATTTCCATAATGAAAAATTAAGTACCGGTTCATGCAGAAAGACTCTGTTAAACTCTCCTTTGTTGCTTATTGTGTGTGTAACGCATGCAGCCAATTATGATATTCACTTTGATCCGATAAAAGGAATGCTAATTTCCGCATGTCGGTAATGCATGGTTCTTGATATAAAGTATTTTTCCAATAGTGCTTATCAGCTTTATGTCAAAGAATAAATGGTTAGTTAAATTTGATTTTTATTTTACATGTAATAGCCGCTGCGGTTATACCAAAAGGTTAGTTGAAAATTAATCCGATGTTAACAACATGCATTTTTTGTGCATACTAAAACAAAAAAGGGCACAACAGCAATAGATTACATTGGTTGTTAGCTGAGAAAGCTTATTTGAAAGCATTTGGTGTCCTACTTGTGAACTAATATTTTATTTGCAAGCTTACTGTTAAATGCGACGAGCTTTACCCACCTAGAAGACTGAAATATCAAGTTTAAAATGTATATACTTGCTGCAAAATCTCTAAATATTTTAGAACAAAGGTCAGTCTACTACTTTCTCAGAAACTGTTGTTGGTCTATATGTTGGCACAAAGATATATGTCGTCCTCCCCTGAACGTTCATTGATGCAACACACTTATGTGCTGATAGTTCACTCCTAACTATTGTAGTAGGTGTCCTGTTTTTTCAAGAAATTTACTTGGGAGGTATCAACAGGCATGTTTCCATTCATAAGTCAATCTACAAGCAAAACTGCTCATTAACAAGGAGTTTGCATCATTTAACATGCTGTAGGATAGGCGGTATTGATACCTTAGAAAATGACTTTTATTTCTCAGTAAGAATGGGTGAAGATATGCAACAAAAATCTGATGTGTTGCATTCACATGCCTTTCCCTACTCTTGTCAAACCTATTTTTACAAACTCTTATTTTACGCCTGCGTCATGTTAATCGAGATAAACATTTACAGAAACTTATTGCTAATTTTCTTGTAGGTGCAAGGGGAATATGGTAGGTCTTAAGCGATAGTCAAATCTTTTAAGATTTGGTTTCTATGTGGAGCATTCCATTCTCTTTCCATGGCCAGGACGCAAAAATAATGGATAATCAACTCCCATTTGAGAAAATCATAAGTATTGGAAAATTCAATCAAATAACAAGGAATATCTCGAAAATGGTTCACTCGAAAAACAAATTATGTGACATAAACTGCGTGTTTTAAAGATGTTTACATTTTTTGTGTAGTAAAATTTTGTCTCTTACGGTTTACCAAATATGCGAAAGACATTCAGAATGAAGAGGACTTTTGAAAATTCAAGATATACGTTTAATTTGCCATAAACGTTTCTTAAACATGTGATATTTTACTCAAATTCGTTAGAAACATTTTTGTGAAAATTAAAATATTCAAAAAATGTTCCATGTAAAAGGGTAGTCTGGCATGGGGGAGTTTCTTGACAATGTTCAGTTGCATCCTTGGAATATATTAAACTCAAATACCAACTTTGGTATTTATCCGACTTTTCGTCTTTGGGTTATGCTGTTTGCAGACACACACACGGTCATGTTTCCAAAAATGTTTTATTTGGATTCAGGGCACCTCAAAACATGTATTTCCCGAGAAATTCCGTATCGAACTTTTGGGTGGAATGCAATACTTCCCCTACTTGTTATACGTAGTAGAGAAAGTAAACAATTACTGGAGTAATAAATTGTTATGCCTTGAAATAAAACAAAGCCTTGGATACCTGTACCAATAATACGAGGGCTGATCAATAAAGACTGAGACTGATTTTTTTTCACGGTATTTATTACTCCATTTCAATGTTGACATGATATTTTTCAAAGTAGTCCCCTCCTACTTGAATGCACTTTTTATAGCGTCTCTGCCAGTCCTCGAACACATGGTGCAGGCCATTCTTTGTCAGATCTTTGAGAATCGCCTCACTTTTCCTCAGCACGCTTCAGTGCTCTCAAATCGAATGCCCCGGAGCTTTGCCTTTAATGACGGGAATTAAAAAAAATCACAGGGGGCAAGATTGGGGTTATAAGACGGATGCAGTACGCAGGTGATGTTGAATTTCTGGACTTGATTTGCGACGTGAGGCCATGCGTTGTGATGAAGTCGCCACCCATTCTGATGAAGTTCTGGATGTTTCCTTGCAATGTGCTCCAGTGTAGCCAATGCTGGCGTGTAGTACGCTGCTGTAGCAGTAGTGTGAGGAAGAACAACAATCACAGCAGCTGTGTTGTTTTTGACTTCAGTCATAGCAGAAGCCGAAGCACCAGGCCCACCTTGCTTAGCAAGGTGAAGTCCTTAAACCACCTAAACACTGTTGCACGAGGTAGTGCATCTTCACCGTATGCTTGCTTCAGCTTTATCCAAAGTTTCAGAGGCTGTATGATTTAAACGAAAACAAAATTTTATTGCTCCTCTCGTGTCGAGTGGTATGCGAAATTCAAGTAGGGTCAACAATATACAGCATTACTACCAACCTACCGATACAAGAGTTCTGCCGTCTATGGACATTATACATGAAACCCCGCTATCTTGAAATATTCATGGTAGAGACAGGAAACTCTCAAGAAAGCTACAGGAAAAAATCAGTCTCAGTCTTTATTGATCAGCCCTCGTAGATGATCATAAAGCAACATCTAAGTAAAGCAACGATCATCCAAAATACCGAATCATGTTTAATATATGATGTTTATTTCCATTCAATGCACACTGCAGAAGTGTGCACTGAAATTTAGGGTTTGCATCAAAACCTCTGAATAGTTTATATTTTAATGCTGCTCGTTGTATAGCGAAGTTTATGTATGCGTATAAGCTTTCAATAATCTTAATACAGTTGTTTTAAACAGCTAATATGCCTTAAGTGCAGCTTTAGAGTGCACAACAGCTCACGTATGTATTTAAATGTGTTCACGCTCAATACAAGACCATTTAATGAACAAGAGACACTCTTAAATTGAAGTAGATGTCAAAAATCGAGTTCCTTTCACTGACAACTTCAACTATTTTCGTAGCCGTTTTATAAACATTGATACTAACTTCCTATCATGGTTTCTGTGTCAAAATCAGCCAAACAGAAAATGGAGAGAAGGGAAGGGCACAAGTGTGCACTAGCAAGTGCTTTTTCCTAAAAGAAAAAAAGAGAGAGTATTTTGGGGGGAAAGGAAATGCAGAGGTAAATCATCAGTTTTCATATTATTTTTTTATTAATATCTGATCTTACAATACATATTTGACAATTATCACAGAATAACACTTTTTTCTGATAAAATACACAAAGATTGAAAGAGTGTTTAGTAATAAGAAATGAAATCCATTAGAGAGAACAAAATAACATTGGATTAATCTTTTTATATTAAAGCAAATCTGTAAGGCAAACTGGGATTTTCTCTTTCATTCGTTTTAAATGCTATATTTAACGCATAAATGGTTTCGGATGATAGCCAGGAAATATTTTATAATCCCCAACAATGTAGTCTTGTATTGTTTGAAGCCCTTATACCTTTGTGTCCATTGGATAAATGATTTTGGAATGCTTCCCCGTATCTTAGGTGACCGGTATAAACGCAAAAAACTTACAAACCATAGCTTAAACTTTAACCATAACCTAAAAATAAGATCTTGAGGTATGCAAGAATTAATTTGTATCCACAAAAATGTACACTGGAAATAGAAGCTTTATAAATTTTTATGACTTTATATTGTTATTGTAGACGTATAGGATTTTCTCTAGGGATTTAAGCTACGCCAGTAATAATAATAATAATAATAATAATAATAATAATAATAATAATAATAATAATAATAATAATTTCGTACCAATATTAACAGTAATAATTTAGAAAAATAAAAATGCTGCTAGCATGTATTGAAGAAATAAACCATTATCGCTTTTAAAGCACGATCTTGCACGAAGATTAGGCATTGCACGTGTGCCCAAGTCGTCAGCGAAGGGAAGTGTAACGCATGGCAGTATTTTAGTGTCTGTCAGTCGTAAAATTCTCGTCTTGTTGCCTGTGAGAGCCGCCAGATGTCGCAATCCAGACCCTGTACATACAAGAAACGGCCGCAACACGTAACCAAACTGTTATTTGGCACGTTACGTCCATTTTTTCCCTCTCACAGTAGCAACTGGACGAGCAGGCTGGGTCACGACCCGATAAGGATGAAACTCTGTAATTAGGTCTTCCGCAACTTTTTCCTTTATCCTTTTTATCCTTTTTTCTACTTCCCGCTCTGTGCGGATAAATAAAGGTACAGATCTTACGAGAACCACATCTTTATATGTCAACCAGCAGAAACCGCAGCTCGACATGCACTATCCCATATCTTCTGGTTTAACCAGTTCTTTCTTTGTTTGCTAGTTTCCTTCATTATCTTTGTTATATCATGCTTGTTAACACCGTATTTAAAGAACAAGAAATAAAATTCCGTGTTACAGCACTGCCAACATTTAAATAAGTGTGAATCATAAAAATTGCTGGCAGTACTGGCTGTATTGACTGGCAGTACTGGTGCTTACTATCAGTAAAATTTTGTATAGGCTGATAAAATGAGAAACAGCAGTATATGAAATAAGTTATATGTGAACTACAAGGCAGTAATCCCATTTATAAGCTTTATGCAGCGATTTAATTGTAAACTCTACAGTGTTTTACCAGTAGTGCACACATACCAATTCTAATATCCAACTTGTGGTTTTCCAGGTCTAATTAACTTTTCTAATTAGCTTCTTACATTTCCACTTGCCCACCTTATACACGGTGCGAGTTGATGGTGTCTCCCTAACACAAGCTTCCTATAATACTATTTCCTGAATATTCTTGTCTCTAGTAGCCTAAAGTTGCGAAAATGCATTAACACAAACGGCATATTTCCAAGCCCCAAAGAGGTTCAGAGTCTACAGTAAAAGCCGTAGGTCCTCTCATTCCACTGCCAATCTCATCGTCACCCTACCATCGGAGGCAACGGATTCCCCCCGCTGAGTGCCCCCACCTCAGAAATAGGTCCAGCCATCACTTGGTGAAATGAGTTATCCCCCGAAGGTCATAGGCCCATTTACCAAAAGTCTCTTAAACTGAATGAGAATGGGGACTTCATATGTTACATGTAGAAACTCTAGATATGTATTTAATTCCTCATGTCTGTATCTCAAACATAATCCAAATCATTCTCTGAGACCTCGGATCAATTTCTAAATAAGCATTTTGAGTTAAAGGATCCTCAAAACGTGCACTTCCAGTGAAGCCTCGATATCGAAGTTTTGAATATAGGACTTTGTCATTTACTGTAGGGAAAACTACAGTGCATCTACATTAAATATTTATACAACACTCATAGGTGTACTAAAACGTTTATAAATCAAAAGTACTTTTCAGTCCAATAAATTTCCAAAAGTCTTGCTCAGAATGCCAAGCGTGTTAAAACATCTTGCGTATCAGCGCCAGACAAGCCCCACTTCTCAATAAGTGGCGTTGTTTTATATGTAATAATTAAAACTTAATTTAGTATAACGCATTCCAGAACTGGGTTAATGCTTGACATAATAATTTGACTCCTCTGTAGAGAATCATGATGTATTCAATTACGAATGCGTATTGTTGAGCTGTTGAGTATTATCTAGAATTTCTTTCAGTGGGAATCTAAAACTGATTAGCAAAGTTTTCAGAAATGAGATTGTGAACAATAAACCTAGAATGTTACAAACAGTAAAAATAACTTTTTAGTATTATGAAGCTATTTGAGCTTCGGAGGTTAGAAGACAGAGGCATTGGTAAATGGAAAGTGTGATTCCTAGTATTCAGAACTGGAACAAAGAATAAACTCTCCGAATCTGAAATGGAACAATCCAGATTAATCAGGACACAACATGAGCTTGTGTCTGCCGGCAGCAATATTGCGAAAGAACCTTATTCAGGAAACAATGTCTCTTTATGTTGGCCTCTTTCGAGATCATCAATGGCTTCGATTTCTTCCTGTCTCGGATCATTCTACTTCTTACATCGGGGACTGTCCAGCTCCACAATGTTTACGACAACAGAGAGTCTGTGTGAAACTCCATGGAAGAGCAAATCTATAACCAAACTATAGTGCTTACTTTTACATGAATCAGTAGTGTTGGTGCGTGTAATAAACTATTTATAAATCAAAAACGTGCATTCTTAAAATTGTACTTTTATGTGTGTGCGTAAATATATATGTTAACATAAGCTTCACCACATTTAGTTTCGAAGGCACCACATTACCTCATAAAAAGGGTCTTAAATTCCAGCTCTCTGCCTCCTACCTATGGTAGGCATAGGGAGATTATATCCACCCAAAAGTTCAGTGTTGAGATTTCAAGGAAATATAAATATTGAGGTCCCTTGAACTCCCAAAATAGTTTAATAAGTAGGTCCCAACACGTGTGCTCCCTAATGCGTGTCCGTTTCTATGAATTATATAACTCAAAAACGAAAAATCGGATAAATACCTGTCTAAAATGGAATGCGAATACTTCCTCACAATTCTCCCATTCCAAACTCCTTTTATATGGAAATAGTATCATTATTTCTTGTTTCTCAGATTCCACTTTCATTAAAATGGCATTTTTAAGACAGTGAACGGGAATATAAAATCTGTGTTTTAAATTTTGCCTGAATAGATTTCTCTTTATTATTATTATTGAATTTTGTATAATTTTAAGCAAAAACTGTATAACATAGACATGTTTGAAAAATTAAGAAATAATAAAACGTTTTCCATGTCAAGGCTAGTTTGGGATGGGAGGATATTCTTAAAAACCTTCGTGTCGCAGCTTTTTTTTAAGGTTCCCTTATTTTACCCAGTGTTTTACTGTTTTTCGTTACCGCTTATTACTGCAACACATATACACTCACAAACACCCATGACCATGGCGGGACTCGAACCCGCGACCCTAAGCGCTCCGCCGGAGCTATACATTCCAGCGACCACAGCTACGATAATCGGCAAGCTTTGGAAGATATTAAATTTAAAACCATGTTTGGTATTATCCCTTTCGTTGATTTTTTTTGTTTCTTTTTTATATATTTATTTTCTTTTTTTTATGCTGTCCACTCACACAGACTCACATACGCATCCTTTTTCTAAAAATTGTTTTTTCAGGGGACCTCAAAACTATATCACGTTTCAGGTGATATCTCGATATCGAATATTCGGGTAGAATGTATTACATCCTCTACCTACTAGGCACATGCTAGAAAAGGTAAAAATATCTATATTCTAGAGGGAAATTACCACATTTGACATTCAAAAGCCCTTAAACATAATTTTATTTCTTACGTCATAATTCATTTCTAATTTTTAACCAATGAATTCTGAATCGGTGCCAAAATGTCGTAATTATTAGGGCGGTATAGACTATGAGAGGTTGGCAAAATGAAAGCGGTGGACAAAGTGGAAGATCATGGTTCTTCCGATACAGCAACAGACGGCCGCATCTTGGCGTACAGTACAATAATGATAGCTTGTGGTAACGGCGGAAAACCAATGGTAGTAATATGCATTTCTAAGTCTAGCCGCACATCGCTTGTATAGTTGTATATGGTTAAGAAAACCATAAATGAAGCGTAACCGGTTACAGGACATGTTTCGTTTAAAGTAAGCAGTCTTTAGGTTGTTTCAAGTCCATTTCCAAGAGTTGTGAAAAAGCATTATTAGACTATTTTGCTTACATAGCATATACAAATCTTTCGAAGAATTTAGTATTTTTAAAAATACTTATTTTTAAGGCAGAGATATATTATATATTTATATATTTTTAACTATTAAAGCTAGTGTTTTTGCAAGTATGCTACAATATTAAATTGATTCATCTTAAAAAGACCCATTGTCACATTGAGCTTAAAGATCGAGCTGGGAATTTTTTTTTTACTGAAAGTAGAGTGAAAATAGAAATACCCATGTCTAGGCTTTCTCTCCCATAGGCCTAAGTTTGGCAAGAAAGAAACTATTTACAAATTAGAATGATTCACTAATAATATATAATTGCTTTCATATATAGGTTTTTAAAAAGCATTAAATCAGAGACTTAAAACCTATGCAATTTTTATCTCTTAGTCTTATTTCTTGGACTACCCATCACTGGGCATAAAATAACTGCGTAACTGCGGCCGATTGTCTCTTTTCTACATGAAATGTTGGTTGCAAGTTATCTTTATTGCGTTCTTGCGCGCAAATACAACTGACGAAGGAATACAGTATTTTCTATCCATTAGTTCTATATCTCCATGAAGCGTGTTAACTCTCCCTAAACATTAATTAGGGAATAATTATGATTAATTATGAATGATGCAAATGCTGGAATGTCTGAATGTGTATGTTACGCGTATGTATGTTTACGTCAATTCAATGATACTCTATTTCTCTATAAGTACGTATTATGAAGATGGGTTTGGATTGTTTTTTATATAAACTATGTTTGAAATAACAATTTTTCTTAAAGTTTGGAGCAATATAAAAGCTACTTGCAATGAACTTTCTTATGTTCAAATTTCGCCTACGTTATCATATGAAAACTATTTAAACATGAATAATGTTATATTTTAATTCATGTATATTATGCATTTCACTTGTCAGTTCCGAATTCGATATTCCGATTCTTGAGAAATGCGACCTTCATTTCCCCTGGGCAACCTTGCTTAGTGCAGTGTCTGACACAGTACCAGACACCTGGTCGTTGAGCGGAAGACAGACCTAAAATCAGCCGTTACAACTTAAAAATTTATAATTGTTTCTTTTATCCGGCGGATAGGGACCTCTATGGGAGAGAAAACCGAGACAAGGTACTTTTGTGTTAGATATATTTTCACTATAAGAAATCGCAATCTGTAACATCAGTGTGATAATGGCCCTATGTTAGTGCAAGCTCACCTCTTTACGCCTTATGACTTAACATTTAGTTTATTTTATTAATTTACTTCCAGATTATTCAGCTCCTTCAATTTTGAAGGTACTGACTCCATTGATTACTACTCGTGCGTCTTTTTTGATATCATAATTAAACAGTTGTGCTCATACAAGCTTAAAAATATTGAAATACATAGACAAATGTAATAGTTTATAAATTATTATTATTCTTTTAAATTTCTGGTGCTTAATGGTTTATTTTCCCAAATTACCTTCAAGCTTAAGTGAGTTAGGATTTAGTATAAACTAATCAATAAGGTTTTAAGGGTGTAAAAAAAAGCTTAACTCAAGTATTTGTTGAAGCTAAAGCTTTTTCTGCGATGTAAGAAAAAAGGCGGAAAGAGAGCTGTAAGTTTGGTACTAACCTATAAACTAATTAACTGCCTCATGTCGTGCTAGAGTGATATTACAACTTTAAGTAATTTCTATCGTATTGTTATCACAACTTGTTGATAACTGTAAGAATATACAGATATGTTTTCAACATTCTTGTATTATGCCTTTTCATTTTGGTACTATAGGCTGTAATAATGTTAGAAGCTGTGTTATAAAGCTCTAAAGTTCACTGTGATGCCATAAATGTTTTGAAATTGATTTATCTATTAAAGTATTGCATTTGTTACAGTTTTGTGTTATTTTATATGCTTTGTGGACCACAAGCTTAAAGTGTTTGCGATTAAAAATATCAAATAACCCTTATTTCATTTAAAGGCTCCCTGATCACCAATATATTTAATGACCATTACTTTAGAACAAGTACGTTACAAAGAGATACAAAAAAAAAAAAGAATTCTACTAACATTATTTAGCCCAGTGAAGCCCCACCTGTTCTCTTAAGAGCTAAGGTTCAAAGTCCATAGTTCTACCCCATCTACTATATTTGAAGAGATTAACGAGCTAAACCAGTCAAGTTTCAATCCTTGGCAGCAGGAGTGGAAATGAGTGGGAAGGGAACTCCTTTCATCCTCTCTCTCTGTAAGGTTGGACATCCCTTATTTAGCCAGTGCTAATCACATAAATCTAAAAGTTTCTTTTCAGCTCAGTTTGCATTCTGAGATATGGTGACCTTTGACACTCATTTCCGAAACCAGAATGAATAACGGGTGTTCTAGGATACCTCTATGTACTGGCAGAACAAGGACGTATACGGTATTAACGATAAATTATGATACATGCATCGAAATAACAATTCAAGTTTATCTTAAATGTGTTAACTTGCTATACAAGGAGCTATAAATATGGAAATATTGATCTGGAGACGCAATAGAGTGAAAACAAGGATGTCTTAGATCTGCTAGAACCCTTAATAACTTTCCATGTAAATGGTACATAGAGAGAGAGAGATAGGGGGAGAGAGAGATGCGGCCGTTGTAACCTCAAAAAGTTTTTTTAGTTTTTATTATTTTTAAGTTCCTTTGTTTACCCAGTTTATATTACTGTGCTTTTACTGTTTACTTTACCGCTTATTACCACAATTACACATATAACACACACATATGCACCCATGCCCATGGCGGGACTGAACCCGCGACGTCATCTTGGTAGAACGCCGAAGCTATACGCTCCAGCGACCACGACTACGAGTGCCGGCTCGAATTTAAAGATCTGCTGGCGTTACAAATGGGATGAACGCTGAGACGGTATTTATCCGTACCTCATCTTTCTGCAAGGATGAATGTAATTATTCTAATAACAACTGTATGACAATTATTTTAATAACAGCTGTATGACTCTGCTATGTATAAAAATATTCTGTGTATCTTATTGAATATCATAACTCTTGTAACTTGCGCAGGAATCTTCCAATGTTAAACTTTAGCCACAGGGCTGAAGCAAACTTTGCTAAACAAAGATCCTTTATCTGTTACACGTAAGAAGGACTTCACTACAGGACGGGTTAGGAACCCCAGAAAAAGAGAGAACTAGGGGATTTTTGCATTGTGCAAACCCTGTGTCTCAACAGCAGCGAATCAGAAGGAAGTGGAAAGATTCGGATTTAACTAAAATTCGAAGAGCCCGGTTGTAAGGAACGAATAGGAAAATTAGAAATAATTCAAAGAGCGCCAGGGTATTTTACTATATAAGCAACGTACAGAAAGATTCGACAGTCACTAGATGTCTTGAGTTCGCGAGACAAATCCACGTCCGCGAAAGATTCTTGTGCCAAAAAAAATGTAATCTTTATCAAATATTTTCAAAGTGCGTGGGTGAAGATTTCGTGTGTGTAGAAACTAAATGAAGGATAAAATTAGTGATGGGAATGTAACAGTCATTAACAATTAACTTCTTGGCAATTAATTTTACGAGCAGTAGAAGTTCGTTAACTTCTGCATACATTGTAAAGTGCTTTCATGTTTATATATGTTGTATCAGTGCTACATAAATGAATTAAATAGTGTTCTCACAAGTAATTTTCGTGTCTTCTACATTTATAATTATTTCTCGCATACCTCACCCTTTGAGATCTATGACCAGTCTCATTCTCAAACAACCCAGACGACAGGTCAAGGCAACCCAAAAGACGACGGAATCCAGCATCTATAAGAATCCTCCGCCACGACTTAGATACCTGAGAGAAGACATGATAACCATCCAGGTAAAGTGGCAAAATTATCATTCTACAACGACGATGACAACGCAGCGTCATTTTATTACCTCATGTGTGCGTGTGCGTGCGTGTGTGTGTGTGTGTGTGTGTGTGTGTGTGTGTGTGTGTGTGTGTGTGGACCGGACACCAAGGCAACGTATTCAAGAACCTTCGATCTTGAACGAAAAGTCAGGGAGATAAGCATTACAGTTGCTTGTGGCCTTATTTTAACCATTGATACTGAAAAATTCTTCTTCATTGTTTCTTATACGATTATTCCTTACAGTATATGCTTTCAAAATATCTCTTCTGTAGATATGCAAAAATATTGTCCTGTGCATGCGTGACACAAAAAGGTCACAGCGCTTCCCTCTCTCAATCATGAGAAGCGCAGGGAGGGGAAAGAGCAGAGGTGATGGGAGGAGGAGCAAATAAGCAGATATTGTGCGTCTACTCCTTTAACTTTCTTTCTAAAATGTAAACCTATAGCTGGGTTCTCCATACAAGGCATTTTATGAACATGCGCTGAAATGTCCATACATAATTTGAGGATAATAGTGTGCAGGATAACGCTCCTCTGCTTTCTGACAAAACTGGATCACAATGTAGGAACACATGAATGATGTATATGATTTTTCTTTAAGAAAATTGTCAATGAAATAAATTAAACCCCCCAAAAATCCTCAAACATTCCAACAATCGGGATGGGGGCACTTATAGGGCAGGTGCACAACGGAGGGAGACATCTCGGGCACTGCAACCTACAGAGACCTGTTGTGTCTACCACCCCCAGGAGGTAGGATTGAAGTGGAGGAAGGAAGCAGGCTACAGGTCGCAAGTACTCAGGCGACGGTCACAGAGACGCGTGGAGGTGCCTAACAGTTCCTGTCGAAGACCCACCTCACTACTGGGGCTGCCCAGAGAGGGTAATGAGCGAGCCATTCAAACAGGCAGCCTTAGTGCCCACGAGAAATATACCGGCACCGCCTAACGCCACGAAACCTAGAAGCACTTGAAACATGAGGAGGAAACGGAATGAAATAGAAGTGATGGAAAGGTAGATGAGAAAATATCCCAGCATTCGCCTACCGACCAGAGAAAACCACGAAATGTTCAAAGTTAGGGCAGTGGACGGAAATCGAAGTCTGGGCCTCCCGAATGCGCGCCTTACACGTTACCGCGGAGCCATTTCGCTCGGTAACATTCAATTCGTAATTTTACTTCTCACACAATTCTATCTATTTTCCCCTACTCGACAGCTTTGGTTTCCTGAATATCCACCAACATACAGACCATATGATTGATAAGCTGCTAACGTCTATAAAGAATCGATTGACCATTGGGAATTCTCGAAAGTTAATTTCAAGGATATTTAAGGAATGATTTTATTGATATTTTATTCAACATTATTTCACAGCTATAAGACGTTTATATTGCAAAACTTTGCATTACTCCCCAAAGAGTTATTGCCATGTTCAGTGAAGCCCTCTATTCTGCTAGGTCAGGCATCAGTAAAGGGAAAGAAATGCAACGAAAGATTTCCTTACCCTCTTCCTCTCAGCAGGAAAATAACATTGACTGCACCGCTATCAGTTAGTATTAATAAATCTGCTGGGTGTGTTTTGCATATCAGTTACAAAAAAAGAACAAAGCAGTTTTGTGTTCGTGCAACGTAATGGGAGTTAGATAAGCAACTGATCAAATTTATTTCTATGCAGAACGCAGTGTATGGAACACCTGCACTATAGTTAGCCTTTTTATTGCTTTTATTGAGCCTTCATTTTGCTCTTTTAATGTCCCTTTAATTATATTGCTACCTTTTCATTTGCTTAAACCTTCTCATTTGTGTATTAAAATATACTATTTGTAGATTTAAATCAAACAAAATAAAATCGAGGTTAATTAATTGTAAACCTTTGCGTAAAATGCTGGCTATTATACTTTGATAGGTTTTAAAGTAAAAAGGTCTATAAAACTCAACGCTTTAACGACTAGTTTCAAAAGCATAAAAATAAATTGTAGGGGGAATCGGCAGTTAAGCTTAAATAAATCCGGCTCTCATTAGATGAAAAGCGAGTAACTGGTTAGAATTTGTGATGTGTGTGAAATATATTAGTGTGATACATTTATCTGAACCTTGGGAACCAAATTATGGTTTCGAAATACTTTGTATCCGCAGGTTAGTATCTTTCTGCAAGGTTTGTCAAAAAATCTATGCACACCTTAACAGATAGTATCTGCAAATTGTTTTCAAAGCTGAATTGAACAACCTGTATAATATTCTGTATGGTGTTTTCGCAACACATATTGGTTAAGACTAACGCGTGAAATACGATAGTGAATCAAAAGCAGGGGTATGCTTGATATTTCAGCAAAATAAGCTCATTTTAAAATGATGTTTCAAGTTAAACGACATTACTGAAGTGCCCGAATACGTGAGTTTGCAACATATGCCCCAACACGCCTGACAATAATTACACGACACTGTGTTAAGATGTGAACACAAAGACCTCGTACAGCTTCAAGTTCTGCTTCTTCGACGACGGTCTTAGAAACGATTGCAACATCGCCTTAGAAGTCTGCTACACATTGTGCTCTTGAGACAGGTTGGCAGTGCGTGAGTACGACCCATTCTGAAAGCCGCGAAGAAAAAGATTACAAAGATTATTGCAGGCAGTAAATAAGCACGAGATCTGGAAATGCTAAGGACGTCAATTTTGCCAGCCCTGTGAGTGTCAAATTAGTGTGTTTACATTTCTCTTAGCCTGAAGAAGTTCTATTTTTTTACTTTTATTTAAAGATGCTCTTTAACTGCGTAACACTTAACTCTTTAACCCAGTTTATAGCATATGACAACTATTTATAGTGATCATTTAGGATATGTATTTGTTATACTATAAATACCTGTTATAAATTGTATTTTTTGTGAAGATAACGATATTATATGTTGCATTTTTATTCATAACTATACAAGAGTACTTAAAATCGTGAAGAAGCTTAAGTACACAAGGACACAAAATACTTATGAAATAGTAACGCTTAAATTATTTAATATATTGCCGTCCGTCTGTTATTTCAAGAGGAAGATCCTAAGTGTTTTGGACAATCCCAATAATATCCATATGCATATTTTTGACGTTGTCTTACAGGTGTATATCAATACGTGGGCTGTTTTTGTAAAGTTCCTCAAAATAATGCTTAAGGTCGAAGTATTAATCAGTATATTTCTTTATGGCGGATGCTTTGCCATACAGTAATTATTTACAGAATATTTCACAAGTTTAGTGAAGAATGAACCATAAGTAACTTCCCTGCATACTGCTGTGACACATAATTTTAAATTTTTAAAAACATGTGAAAAAGAATACTGAGTTGGCTTTTGGAATACTTATTAAAGGTCACATTCCCTTAAAGAATGGAATTTCTGCAGGATTTTAGATTTCCTGTATATTGCTAACAACGCGTATAAAATCGCTACGTCATTCTCACCTCGCATGTAGTTAGATAAGTCAGATTTTGTTATGCTTCTGGCCTTTAGTTTAGTACAATAATAATGACCTCAGCAGTATTTAAAGAATATTAATAAGATAAATTAAGAAATAAGTATATAGATAAAATCGTCTCACACTCCTTTTCTCGTTTATTCCTCTCTTGTTTTGGCCAAAAGGTGATTGGTAATATCGCTGTGATAATGTTTTACAATATCCGTAAACATGTAACTATTATGTAATTAAAATATGTTATGAATAGCTTCTGTAACGTTTATTTTAGTCAAGACAATTTTATTCAACCAAAAAAAAAAGTACTGCAGCTATCTCGTGAATTCCATACTAGACCATACGCAGTCATAAAAAGAAAAGTTTGAAAACAACGTTTAGCAATATGCTGGAAAGTTAAAGGATTATTTTTGCGCCTAGGGGGCTTAGCCTACGTTCTGAAACTTTGCCCTGGCGCGCTGAGTCGTTTGTATTACAAAAAGTTTTGCAGTGCAGCGGGAAAGAATGTACTTGGTATGAGAAAGTTAGCAACGCTTTATATACATAGAGAAACGGATGCCGTTTTCCGCCACACTTGAAACAAATCGACTAAAAAATGCATGCGCTGTAACATGCTGAAAACAACCACAGTTGCCTTGCAGCCCATGGGCGGCTCTTTCTAAGAAGAGACATAGCAGGAACACTCGACAACTTTCAACAGCTTTTCATAAAATTAATGTCAATGTTTTACTGCATTAGCATTTTCTTTAAAATAGTACATTCGAGTGCATGGTGCACGAAAACGTGCCAGTGCTTTCTGTCTATAGTGTTTTTCTTTATTTAATGTTGCAGAAACACTTATCAGCTGTGCTTCACACCAGTCCCGGGTGATCCACTCTCTTACTCGTTTGAATTCGTCTCCCTCTCTCTCTCTCTCTCTCTCTCTCTCTCTCTCTCGCTGTCTCTATCTCTCGCATACACACACTCACACTAGCCTATGAACAAAGTAGGAGTATGGAAACATTTCACTCGAGTGGCTGGATGGCATGCTTCGCCATGACGATCCACACCTATCCCTGGATGAGTCCGTCCCGTATTGGTCGGATGTCAAAAGCCTGTACTCAAACATTAACATATGAGCACAGGTCCGTTTCAGCTTATGAGTGAAGGAAAAGGGTGGAGTAAGACAAGCATTAAGTGCAGTTGAAAAGATAGAATCAGACGACTGAAAAATTCAATGTAATAGCCGGGATTTGAACTACGAATCTCCCGGTTTCCTTTCGGTTGCGCTAACCGCTGAGCTACCATGACAATATGCCGGCACGACATTAAATTTTGCAACTGATTCGTATTTTTCCCGGTAAACCACAAGGAGATTTCAAATTGTATTGAGATGACATACACCAGTGGCGACTTACAATGTTGTAAGTACTTTAAGTGCCGGGCTTCATAGTTTCAATCGCTATTAGGTCAATTAATGGAAGTAATTGTTCTTCCACACAAGCCATGTGTTAGACAAGGTTGGAAAGGTAGAAATAGACGACTGAAAAATTCAATGCCATAGCCGGGATTTGAACCACGGTTCTCCCGGTCTCCGTCCGTTGCTCTTTTTCCCGGTAAATCACAAGGAACCAAAATGCGAATCAGTTGGAAAATTTAATGTCCTGCCGCCATGTTACCATGGTAGCTCAGTGGTTAGAGCAACCGGAAGGAGACCGGGAGATCCGTGGTTCAAATCCCTTGCCAGCTCTCGTTGCCGTGGTCGCTGGAGCGTATAGCTTCGGCGCTTCACCAATCTGAGGGTCGCGGGTTTGAGTCCCGCCATAGGCATGGGCGTTTGTATGTGTCTGTGCGTTGTGTAATTGCGGTAATAAGCGGTAAAAGAATACAGTAAAACACAGTAATAATAAACTGGGTAAACAAGGACTAGTGCATTGAATTTTCAAGTTGTCTGATTCTACCTTCCCAACCTTGTCCAACACACGGCTTCTGTGGAAGAACAATTAATTCCATTAATTACAATGCTAGAACCAGGAAAATATGGGAACTGCGCGTGATAGAGACAGTTTAGTATTTCCTTGCCTACATAAACCACTATGCATTATATCGGCACGATTCTATGCAAGCGACTGTATATAAGTTGTCTCAAACTAAAACCCGTAATGCAGTTCCTAAGTTTGACCCTTGATTATGAAGTGGTTTAGTGCTTACGTAATATGTTTTTACGTAAATTATTAGAACTTGAAGATCTTATATTGTGCTGCTTTTGTTTTGTTTGGTTACATAATTTTAACTGCCCCACGTATGGGAGCCAATTTGCGATGGTAAATTTATAATGTTATTTGTGTATGTGTGTTTACTCAACGTGGTGAAGCCATTTTGTGACGTGATTCTTTGTTAGGTTTGTAGCTCCATCTGGTGTTAGCAATTTGCGGCAGTATTAGTTTTTGTTTGAAAGAATGCTACTGTTATTTTATTTAATTTTGTTTCACTGTCCTCCGGCTAGCTATGATCTTTTGGTCGAGCACATCTCTTTATACAGGTTGTGTACACGGAAAGGAGTCTTTTATCCAAAGATAACACTGATGAAGGAATTTGTTTTACACTTTTATTGTCGAACACAGTCACTATCACATTTACACATTGATCTTGACACTCGCCAAACTGAAACTGTTATAACAACTTATTTACTGATCATTCTTAATTCACGTACTTCAACTTTTTGTATAATTAACTTTACAACACTTTAGATTTTTCATAACTCTGCTACGCGTAACTTGTGAATCGATAGCCGACCTGTAATATTTCTGCTGAACTGACGGACTGAAGGCGACATGTATCATACAAATATTTTCGACGAACTGACGGGGTCTATCTCTAACCTAGCCCTATTTATACTCCTACACCCCGATATGCCTAAAGATTATAACTGAGTTGCTATTGGCTAATAAAACGCGCCAACATTAGCGTCTATTTTTATATCCAATGAAAATTATGAATACATATGCTCTAGGTATAATGTTCCAGCAAATTCTAAAGGAAAACGCGCCAACATTACGTAACTTCCTCGTCTCTAATAATGATAAACAGCTCACCCCCTCGCTGCATTATTGCACGCTATTATTGTCAGTTTCAGTAAGGCAGTATAAACCCACTTCTCAACAATAATTACAATAAACAAACATCTCAAATCAATGTCACATAATAATGCATATTCATACTATAATCACTCTTTACATTTAAATAATTTATGATACAAATTACTGCATCAGTTGGCGGTTTGTAAGCTAAGAAATAAATGAGGTACTGAACCATTTAACCGCATGGAAGACGCAAGAAGTATCTCTCATAGACAAACAGAGCCAACATTTTTCCGCATCCCTCAATGATTCCCAGTATGAACAAGAATGTAGGATTAAAAATAAAGTAAAGTATTACCGAAAACTTATTATTACTATTGCATACATAAGATAAAGGAAGTGTAGAATTTTGATAAAATCTGGTATGGTGATTCACCGGAAATAAAAATGTTGGCCCTCTCCACTGAGTACAACATAAAAGGGATATTTAGGAAACATTCGCGTGCGTCTGTATCTATCAGCGAATACCATAAAAACGAAATTAAGTATAAATACAGAATGAGTAAAAGATAATGAAACAAATTAACATATTTATTCTGAATAAATCATTGAAGGCAGGAGAATGTAAAAGGCATCAAAATACAGCACAACCCTCAAAGTTTTACTTACATTATAAAGATTTATAAACATTCAAAGTGGAAACCGCGTGTCACACGCCATATGTCCAGACAGTAATCGAGTTCCTATCCTCAGGCGTGAATAGGTTTTCACGCTCTGAACTCTTTCGTTTACACCAAGGGTGGCGAAAACGACTTCCTTCCACGAGTCACCAAATATGCAACACGCACTGCATCACTCAGCAGCATGTGAAAATCAAACGGACGGTTGCAGAGAGGGAAAGTGCGCCTGCGAATCAAAATGACTCGCGAGTCACGTTTTCGCCACCTGGTTTACACACAGAACCAATCTCTTGAAACTGGTGGTACTAACGGTAGATGTTCTCCCAAGAGGGGGGGATCTTTAGTAAAATATTTGCGGAAATGTCCCTGTATTGTTGTGATGGAATCTGTCTTTGCTAACGCACACGGAACGCTTTCTCGCGATCAGACACCATTGTTACACTAGCGCTCCTACCGGAGTGCAACAAGAATATAGAGCGCGGCGCTGATAATGAATAAAACTTTGAGAGTTGTGCTGTATTTAAATGTTGCCTATCTTCAACAGTTTATTCAGAATAAATACGTAAAATTGCCTCACACTTTTTTACTCACCCTGTATATAAAACTTCGCATTTGAGTCTTTTATGGATGGATTCCACACAAACCATAAATAAACAACTTTCGTTACTTTTAAAGTTTCTTTAAAATCTCTCTTTAAGTATTTTTATTAAAATTACATAACTTTTGAGAAACGGTATGACGAACTGCGCTTCTAACTTCCTGTAAATTGCCTCTTAATTTTCGTAGAATGTTTCGTAAGTGGAAAACCATAAAAGATAAAATAACCTTACTGTTTGAAAATGCAGAGTTTATTATCATGTACAATTTATGTCAATAAATAACTTATGCCATTAATCATTTCCGAAGTATTAGTTTTGTATGTTTAAACTATCCCAGGACGACCACTGCTTTGGTGCACCAATCTATGAATATTTTAAAAAGTTAGATTTCCCTTTCACACGAACTTGTAATATTCATCGCGACTTATATAAAGGAATAGAACAATGAGTTGGTTGTATGGATTATGCATATCAGGTGACCTGAATTGGTAATGTTTAGTTAAGGTCGTATGACTGTTAACCTCTTTTGTTTTCATTGCTGTTTTGCAGTGAGGAACTGCAGTACATATACAGTCAGTTTTCCATGTAAAACTTGCTTTTACATTGGGCAACACTAGCAACACTATACAGGATGTATCGGTAAAGGGTAAAAACATTAAGCAGTATGCTTAATATTGAATTTACTGAATATAATAATACAGGTGTATCTTTATTGGTGTCATATATTTGAGGTATGTATTCCTGACATCAAAACAGTAAAAAACGTTCATATGAACATAGGTCTGAAAATCATTTATTTAAGAGTTACAACACAAAATCTAAAGTTACAAAAATACCTCGAAGTGGCTTCCTCTTGCTTCGATACATTCAGTAAGCCTACGTTTCAAGCTCTGGCGTACTCTGTTGAAAATTCCTGGTGTGTTTCGTATTTAACCAAATCCAGTTTGGATACGTCATCTCAAAATGTCAACATCAGGTACAGGAGTCGCATAAACCAAGGACTTCAAATGTCCCAAGACGAAGAAATCCATTGGATTCAAATCAGGCGATCAAGCAGACCATGCAATGGGGTATCCCTGGACCAACCCATCTTTGCGGAATTAGATCATTCAAAAACTTACGAACTATCATACTGAAATGAGCTGGAGCACCATCGTCAGAAACCACATGTCCAGAGACACATTATCAGTTAAGTGATGTAACTCATTCCTAAGAAACTGGAGATGGGTTTGTCCATCAGACGTGGAGGGAAGAAGCCGGAACCAATAAGGTGATCATGAATGATTCCACCCCAAACGTTGAGAGAGAACCTCTGTTGATTGTTGTCCTGTCGTATTTGATTAGGATTTTCAAATGCCCAGTTATGAGTGTTATGAAAATTGAAGATGCCGTCGCGAGTAAAACCAGCCTCGTCCGTGAATAAGATACGGGCTAGGATATTGATGAACACAGGGCACTGCTGTAATATGCGTTGACAGAAACGTCTTCAAAGCTGAAAATCCGCCTCATTTAATCCTTGGACACGTTGAAGGTGATACGGGTACAGATTTTCATGCAGAATTCTTCAGATAGTCATATGATTAACTCTTTTCCTTACAGCCATACGTCTTGTGCTTTGTGATCCACATACAAAGAACTCGTTCTTCAAGCTCAATGCCTCGTACCGCTCTTGGTCTCCCAACATCCCTAGTACTCCTCCCAAATGCGCCACTCTCTTTCAAGCGTTGGTGAATTCGTGCGAATGTTCTTGCACACGGTAACGACCTGTCAGGGTACCTTTAAGCATAAGGTTCACGTGCTCGTGAGTAGATAATATATACCGGTTCTGAAACAAAGGATTTGCCGCCATCTGATAAGGTTCTTTGTTCTATGCCGCTAGCCCCGCCCCCTCCCTTTGTGTGCTACTATTTGCCGCCCGGTCGCGTGCCGCTAGCTCCGCCCCCTTCCCTTTGTGTGCTTACTTAATGCCGACAGTGTCTGTGCCGGCAGGTCCTCCCCCCCTCCCCCCTGCGGTCACGTGCCGGTGACCCGCCCCCCTCCCTCCCCCATACGCGTGTCCTCCCTCCCCTTTGTGTTCTGGTTGGTTCCCTGTGGATAGGTGGAAGAGTGTGTATTGATCCTATACGTCGGTCGCGTACCTTCCCTAGGTCTAAATCCCTGCCGTGTGATTGGCTTGGGGTAGGGGATGTGCCGCTCGGGTGATGGGGTATAAGGGAATGGGGTTCTCGGTGCGTGACGTTGGCTTGGAAATCCACCCTGGCGATGTGGGAATGCGATTCTCGATGCCTGCCGCACATCGGCAAATCGTTTGAGTACATAATTGTGTCAATCAATTAGGTAATGTGTGTTATTGAAAAAAGAATCAATGTTTATATACCGCTATTGCAATTAAACGCTGTTCGTCGAGCAATTAAGTATTTTTGATTGATTAATTGACTCGCCAGCATCTGACAGCCATCGTATATGTATAACTACGCTCACGGTCTTAACCTCTCTCCGGCAACAGCCCGACATGTAATGGAAAGCCCGCCAGCCGACTTCTGTTTGGTAATAACCAGTTTCACCCCCACTCCGCGACTGCGTGCGTGACGTCGCTAACAAGCCTCGACATGTAGACTAGCCCGGCTCCACTCTGTCGGCGTTGGTAAATCATGTTAAAACACGCTCGCCAAGGACTTTCCTTGGTATTCAAAAACAGACGGGTGGCTTCTGCCTGGAGGGTGAATAACAGGTCTCAACTTGCATTCCACCCCCTCCACCGCCGAGTGACGTCACCGTCTACAGTATATAAGGAACGTAGGCAGCCGGAGCGATCATTTATTGTTTTTTCAGTGTTCGTTCAGTGATAATCGAAATGGCTGGTGATCATCGTGCATCTGATGTGAATGATTACTGGAGCGAGTGCGGAGAAGATTATTTTCACTACGTATACTTCCATACCGAAACATGCAATGGTTTAATGCATTCAGTGTTGTGTACTCAACCGTCGCATCATGATCAGATGACTACACTGGAAGTGTGTACAGAGAGCTGTCCTGTTTATCGAGGAGCGAACATGTAAGTAATATACATATTTCTATAACTCGGTAATATATTGCACGCATGTTAAATGAAATCTAACTTGAAATTATTTCATTCTTTCAGTGAAAATCACAGGGGTGTTGATGTGGAGGATCTTAGCGATGTCGATGAAGTTGACGATGTCTTCGTCTCGAAACATCTAGCTAAATGTGATACAGAGTCGTGCACCGGATACATGCATTCTGTACTTTGTACTAACCCGGCCCAGCATGAACGCATGACATCCTTCTTCCTATGTAACGACAACTGCGAGGTCTACCAGCGCAGGAAGAGAAAACTCCAGTAAGTAGAAGAAATGTTAAATTACATATTCATTTACTGCTTCTAATGCTACTCTGTGTCTAACCTAAAAAATTAAATTATTACAGACTGCGAATGACTGCGCCTAAGGTACCCGTGCCAATAGAGGAGCTGGATCCTGAGAGACGCGATGTCGATATAGTGGAATATCCAATCGCAGAGCGCCATACACAGCCTATGGAGGAGGATGGCGCTCCACTACCCGACATTACTACTAGCCCTGATGATAAAGCAACGAGGGTACAGGAGTGGATAAATCAGACGACTCCAGATTGCTCGCCCGAGATACACACAGAATCGTGCAAGCCCGTGAAGTGAGTATGACACTCTTTGATAGTACTTTTTTGTGTGACAAGGGGAGAAGATTTTTCTAATATATGTATTTTCTCTTTCAGACGTATGAAATCATTAACTAAACCTATTTCTAACATTGTTTTGAATATATGTTGCAGGGGTGTGAGGAGGGAGCGGAGGAAGAGACGGAACGAGGTCGGGGAGAAAAAGCAGAAGAGACGGTGTAAGAGGAGAATCCTCAACGAGGGTCCTTTGGTCTTCTTATTCATTGAAGATACCCCGGAGGAGCATGGAGAATCGATCACATGCGCTTGATGACGTCAACATCTCCCCCTCCCATTCCGTGAACATTGGACTATACTATGACACCCCCTCCCTCTACATAAACTGCGAAAGTGATAAATCATTTGTTTATATTACAAAATCAGACTGGGATATAGTATCCAAAAACATTCCAATGATTGAAGATTACCTACACCAAGAAAAAAAGTTTGCGTGTGATGAATATTGTGACAATGTAATTTATGCATACAATATTATTGTATTTTTTGACCATTCAATTCATTTCATAAATACATGTTTAAATAATAATGTAATATCTTTAGACATTGAGGGTGTAAAGAACCTAAAACGGCTATTGCCCTATATTGAAAGACATTTGAATATTTTAAATGATTTCTGCAAGTCAGGAGCAACTAGTTTTTTAGGGAGTAGGAGTGGGAGAAGGAAAATGCTTGAAATGTATGCTAAAGTCAATAAAAGAGTGTTTTAGTATATGAATTCAATTTATTATTCATAAACTTATCCTAGTACATTCCTTTACAAAAACCATTCACCCAAACATATGCATAATTATATAAGTGCTTGCATCACGTGAGAAAGAGGTTTGTAGGTAAATACTTTGTCATGTAGAACCAGGCAGTACAGTGACGTCTGGGCTGGTATATTTGCAGATGCTTGAATCTCGATTCTGATGTTCACAGCTCCATTTATAACCTCCTCGGGTTGGTGAGAACAGTCTATTACGAATAATGGTGCACGGTGAAGAAAATCCTTTCTCTTCAAGAGGGGATAATTATCTCTTTCATAATAGGAACTTTGAAATTTACAGTACATTTCATATAGTGAAGCAAACTTTGAATTTTTAAAGTCCAAGTTCAAATCGTGGTAGGGGTAGCATTCACTGTTGAGGAATAGTCTCAAATTAGTAATGTTGCAGTGATCAAACTCGGAACTGTTCTTGCTATAATCACCCAATCTTGCAGTCTGCGCGCACACTATGATGAATCGTGGTTTCTCGAGCTTAGATGTTGTTGCTACATTCCAAGTGAAAGATCTTGTCTGGGGTACAGCAGGCTGGGTATGAAGATCCATAGATCGAAAGGCAAGGTGTAGAGGTTTATCAGACTTGACAATTTTTAGAATGTGAACTCTTTCAGCATCAGAAAGACGAATTACAGGCATCCTCCATTCGATTCTAGTTAACTTTACATTAGCTTCCTCTCCATTCGAACTCAGGACACAGTTTCTAGAATCTTTGGATCTTATGAGAATCAATTCAAACTTACTGTTGAGTATAAGCTCCTTGTGATCATCAGCAAATCCTAGGAGCATCGAGAGAGGGACTACAGCATTGAAAGCTCCATTCGTCGCGTGTACTATATCAACTTCTTCACCTGGATAGGCCCATCCAGCATTCAGCAGCCGATTCGACTCCATAGGGTTGAGAGTCACATAATTTCGTATAGTTGTAGTAATTCCGGGATTCCTTGTTCTGTCTATAGTTGTAGCATTCATATCTAGACGTATCTCATCAAACATGAAGGCTATAGCATTATTAGCGAGCTTCGCTGTAGTAGGCGATCCATCTACCTTGGTGAGAGCACCTTCGATGTAGATATAACTCTTGTTAGGTAGCGTATACAAATCTTCAGCTTGGCATGGTATTCTAATTTCATCGTTTACATCCAGAGCGGAGGTGTTGTATGGAAGAAAAATATGCTCCTCCTCCTTGGTGATCTTGTCGTCAAAGGCTGGAACTTCTGTCACGTTTAAGATGTCCATTATAGCGTTCTGTAACCTAATCCCTCGAGGAACTTGCGGTTAGCACGTGTTAACTCCTCGGAAGCTGGAGAGGTAGTATGCTTCGAACGTGGTGTACGTCGTCTATTATAGTATTTGCGATGTCTTTTAAAATGTATTGCCATTGCGTCTTATGTGCAGTCTTGTAGTGATAACTTCGTTCCTGAAGTTGATCGCCTTTCCGTGTTGATCTACCACTCGAATAGTGATCTGGTCTATATAGTTTGTATCTATGACCGGTAAATATATCGGGTTCGAGGGTTCTTGAGAGATATGATAGCCTGGTGGAACAGAAGGGGAAAACTCGTAGAGCGAATGTCCGCTTTTACCGTCAATGAATGAGCCTGTTGCAATACTGCACTCCACACGTATGATACTCACTTTAAATATACTCACAAGATCGTCAGATTCAAACGCTTCTCCAGCAGGAATTATTTTAGTGTATGTGAATCCTAGAAGCGAACCAATAGATCTAGCCTTAGAAAAGTCTATTGTATAAGGACATTTAATCTCAGCCTTCATTGTATTATTGTTAGGTCTTATAAAGAAGACTTCATCATTCAATCCTAGTTTATCCTTTAGGAATGCATTGATATCGGCAATCTCGTAGGTTCCATGCGGGATGACAATGGTTTCAGGTTTACCATTGTGAATATAATGAAATCTATTATTACTTTCATCGACATTTGGTATTGAATAGAATGTTTCAAAATTCAAGAGAGCAATCTCATAATGGCCTGGAGGATCTAGCTGTAGAGGCGGGTTTAAATACGTTGAAATAAGTGTCTGGCCCACTCACTGTAACTGTATAACTCATCTTGACGATGTAGCAGCTTCTAGGATAAAAGAAATTGCAAGCACAAGTGCCCGCAGATGACTGATTCGAAATTCTGGTATCTCTGTGTATTATAGTAGATTTTAACACCTTGTAGATATTTCTCAATCTCAGGAGGCGGTTTCAAATTGCCGAAACTATCAAAGTAGTATGCGACATCACCTTCTTTCCTTATAGCAACCCAGTGTGTTCCTTCATTATCGGAGGTATCGAGATTGGTAATAAGTCTCTCTTTGAAGTGTGGTTTTAAAGGAAGATTGTCAATCATATAAACTCCTCTAAAATAAGGAATTTTTAAACGTTTAGCATAATATTCGATGGCCACGTTACTTAGGGCCTCCTCCGGTATATGTACAATCCTCTTCCACCGTTTTTTGTCTTCTTCTTTAAACCCTTGCCTTTAGATCCTCTTTTTTTTCAAGGACCTTGCTATTTTAGATGCAGCGGCTAAAGACGACATCAGTGGCATTGCAGGTAAGAATCTTCCTTTATTCCTCTTCTTACACCTTCTCTTTCGGAGCCCCTTTCCTCGTGTCTCCATTGCCTTGTTATGCCTCGCAACTTCTGCTAAGTGCCTATCAGCAGCCTTTTTTTTATTGACTGCAGAGGCTATCTGAGCAGCACCGCCTGCTGCAGCGCCTAAAGCAGCAATGATGGGTATCAATGGCAAGAACCCTCCTCTCTTCTTCTTCCTCTTTCCGGCTCCCAATGCAACCTTTCCCTTCATGATTGCAGTTACTAGCCTTGCAGCTAACCTTTCACCAAAAGTTGAATCTGATGACTGCACCCGTTTCCAAGCCTTCTCTGCAAGAATTTTATCCGCTATTTGTCTTGAAGCGGTGTCCTTATTCTCAGCGTACGCGAGGTCGTGCTGTTTGCAAGCTTCGTCTAATTGGTTAATTCCTGGGTCTCCTCTTTTTAGACGTTTTTCCAATTTAGTACCAGGCCCGCAATATCTATATCCAGGTAAGTGAGCTTCAAAGGGAGCGAATTAATTATGGAATTAATAATTCCACAGCCGCGCTTATACTGCAACGACCTTCCTCTCTTAGCTCTCATGATATACTAAGCGAGTAATTGCATACATTAGCCCTTTTATATCATTGCAATCAGTCATTATCTACTTTACATCCGGTAATATACATCGCACACGCATTTTATAAGTTAGTTGTTAACATGGAGCTTGTTAAGCAGCACTGCTCTCTACCTATTCCGGTATTAGACTTTGAAAGTGACTTTAGAAGCGATCGCCATGGCAAGTTATTTCCATCTAATGTCAGAGCTCTTATTTTAGGGAGCTCCAGTGCAGGGAAAACAAACGTATTACTCAATATGCTACTCCATGAGAATGGACTACGTTTTGAAAATTTGTATATTTATTCAAAGTCTCTCTATCAACCAAAGTACCAATACCTAATTAAAGTGCTCGGAAACATCGAAGGTATAGAAGTGAACACCTTCGACAACGGGGATGATGTTTTGCATCCTTCTGAAGTCAAAGAAAATTCAATCTTTATATTTGATGACGTCATCACTGAAAAGCAGGAAAAGATAGCATCCTTTTACAGTATGGGTAGACATCGAAATGTCGACTCTGTATATCTAGCACAGTCCTATGCTAAAGTTCCAAAACATTTAATTCGCGATAATACAAACGTGATAATACTCTTCAGACAAGACAATTTAAACTTAAAGCACATTTACGAAGATTATGTAAATACCGACATGACCTACAATGAATTTAAAGATCTATGTAAGAACGTTTGGGAGAGTTCTACAGAAGGAAGACCCTTTGTTGTGATAGTTCCTGAATTTCACATGAATGAGGGACGATATAGGAATGGTTTTGATGTATATATTAAGCTCGACAAAAAAGAAAATGATCATTTGTAGTTAACCATGAGCATCGATAGGTTCGGTTCTCAGAGAACTGGACCAGTTAGAAGAGTGTTTGATCGTTTTATCATAAACAGAGATGTCAAAGGAAACTATCAATTCAAGAATAAGAGCTTGTGCAATGTTCACGATCCTGAAGATAATCATGACGCCTCCAATAAGAATTATGTGGATGCTCTCGAAATTAGGATGCAAGATTTCTCTCAGCAAGCTGCTAACAATGTTGAGGTTATGGTTAAGACCCTGATCGATGAATTGATTTCAAGATATATCCTCAAGAGAGATAAGGAAAATAACGTCGTGATCGATAAAGTTAGATTGAAGGTATTGCTAGATCCTGTTCACGATAATGATGTGAATAAAAAGTTCATCGTTGGATATGTCAATTCACTCACGCAGTCGAGAGATGGTAATGGTATCATTATATTCGACAATAAGAGAATCATTGATATAGCGGATCCTCTCGGAGATACGGATGCTGTAAATAAAAGATATGCTAGAGCTATGATCATTAGGAAATCGAACGAGACGCGACAGCAGTTAAACAGGTACTTACCAAAGGAAATCGAGATGCAAATAGGCAAGAAGCTGCTAGACATTACAGCAAATCTGAATAAAACTACGAGTAAAGTGGATACTCTAACAACCTCTACAAAAGTCAGAGTGGATTCTGTAATGGACTCTATTAAACAAGTTACCGCAGAGCTTGATAGAGAAAAAACAAATCTTCAGAATCTTTGCAATCAGAAAATTAGTAATTTAGAAAAGTTAGCGATGAAGCGAGTTTCAGATTTAGAGGCTACAGTCAGACAGTTAAAGATAGAGGTTTTGAATACTCTCAAAACTGATTGCTGCAATGATAAACTTAAGAAAGTGGAGGATAATGTAAATATGATGATGGACGCCTACAAAACTAATATGCAGCAAATGACGAGTCTAGAAGAATCAGCCAGAAGCCAGTACGCTAATACGGCAATCTTTGCTGAAGCGTTCAAGACACATACACAGGAGCATAAGAAAGAAACCGACCAACTGAGAACTTCGATAGAGATGTTAGCTAAGGCTATCGATACGTTGAGAACTCAAGCTGAACGCAGACTATAAATTGAATGTAATCGTCTATTTCCTCATCATTTGTAAGATGGATAGTGAAAGCATAAGACTTAAAGAGTCTGTAGCCGAGCATACCAGGGCTGTAAAAGAAAAACTGAGAGCTCTAAAAGGTCTCAGGTTTGAGACTCAGCATGTCATGTCCGAAGCTTTGAAGCCTGTAACCACCCCCCTCAAGGATATTTTGGACACTCAACGAGGGTTGCCGGTGAAGAACGTCAAGAATGAAGATGGTGATTCTACAAGTATTTCTACTTACCTTCAACACGTTCGCTCAAAAGACAAGGATCGTATTGATACATTGTTCGGGGTGAGATATCAGGATAGAAGTTATATGCTTGGAAATAAAGATATTCATTTTATAAATAATCAAATATTGATAGGTGATGAAACGTATGAGTCTACCGCCGGTTTGACGGAGCTCATCTTTAAGCGAACGCCTCAGATTTCTGCATACACTAGTGAAGACTTGGAGACATACGCTAAGATTATGAAAAGTACTTTTCTTCATAGAAGTGGTTACAGCAGACACGGTCGCTTGAAATCTGGTAAATCGTATAAATACAAGAATATAATACGACCCTTGCTCAATACACATTCAGGTCTAGGACTGGCATGGAAGGAGCATAAGCCTGATAAGGAGGTTGACTACGTTTTCTGGAGAAATCCTAACACATTAGTGAATAGACTGAGGTTACTTATTGCTTCGAGAGACGCTGGTAATAATAGCCACACTCGAGAGATTGAGGAAATTATCCGGGAATTGAAAGCATCTAAAATTATAGCATGACCGCCAAACAGAATATCGCCAGAGAACTTCACGGATCGGCGAGGAGGAACTATTTACGACGGAAAATTATCAGCAAAGGTATGAATGATTTATTACAAATTGCTTTGATTGAAATGATACCCTATGCAAAAGTGAACAAAAATTTCAAATACATTCTGATCGCAATCAACTTTTACTCTAAAATGGCATATGCAAAACCCTTAAAGGATAAGGGTGGAGTTAATGTTGCAAAGGATATATTACAAGAAATGGACGTCCCTCCCCGGAATATTCAAAGTGACAACGGGAAAGAATTTTATAACAAGTTCTTTAAACGATTAATGTTTAAGTATAATATTAACCACTACAGCACCTATACCAATGTGAAGGCTGCGGCTGTTGAACGTTTAATTCGAACCTTGAAGAATATGATGTACCGCGAGTTTTTAGTCCAAGGCTCATACAAGTGGCTAGATCTTTTACCTAGAATCCTTGTAAAGTACAATGATACTTTTCATTCAACTATCCGCATGAAGCCTAATGAAGTGAAGAACAACGATCTTCTTCTGACTGTGTATAATTATAATCAAGACCGAAGAGAGAAGAAGGCTTCAAGGAAGTTTAGTGTTGGTGATTATGTCAGGATATCTAAACATAAAGGACATTTTGAAAAGAGTTATGAATCTAACTGGAGCGTTGAAATCTTCAAAGTATTTCGTGTGAATCGTACCAAGCCTACAACATACATACTAAAGGATAGGAATGGGGAAATCATAAAAGGTGGCTTTTATGGACATGAACTAAAAAAGACTAGCTATCCTAACACATATTTAGTAGAAAAGGTTATACGTAAACGTGGAAACAAAGTTCTTGTAAAGTGGTATGGTTTTGCAGATACTCAATGGATTGATATAAAGGATTTGGTGTAATGTATGAAGACTTAATAAAGACCAGTTGTTATGATTGTAAAATCATGAGTATTTTTTATTTTAAAAATCCTTCATATTTTCTCTTTTTTTGAGGGAAAATTAATATATAAAAACCCTCATACACAATTTAAATGGATATATACAAACACATTATCAGAGGGAAAATTAATATATAAAAACCCTCACATACTTTAAATGAATATATACAACACATTATCAGAGGGAAAAATTAATATATAAAAACCCTCATACA
Source organism: Deroplatys truncata (assembly GCA_030765065.1). Classification (NCBI taxonomy): domain Eukaryota; kingdom Metazoa; phylum Arthropoda; class Insecta; order Mantodea; family Mantidae; genus Deroplatys; species Deroplatys truncata. Next base: position 223,002,179 of record CM060975.1, read on the forward strand.
CACTTTAAATGCATATATTCAATGACATTATCAGAGGGAAAAATTAATATATAAAAACCCTCATACACAATTTAAATGAATATATACAATGACATCAGAGGGAAAAATTAATATATAAAAACTCTCATACACACTTTAAATGAATATATACAATGACATTATCAGAGGGAAAAATTAATATATAAAAACCCTCACACACACACTTTAAATGAATATATACAATGACATTATCAGAGGGAAAAAATTAATATATAAAAACCCTCGTACACAATTTAAATGAATATTTACAAAATCCAGATTGAAAAAAACAAGATATCTTCAAATATTTACATATTTACAAGTTTAGGCACTAGCAATCACCAGGTCTAAGGGAATAATGGCCCCACGCTAGAGTGTTATAACTTCACTCCATCAACTTCCTCTTATCGTCACCCCCCTTCAACGCCAATTTATTTGTCTCAATTGTTGTAATTTTGTGGTGTTTACTCCGAAATGTTTTTTGTATCGAATAAATTTTTAGGCTATGGTCTTTTAAACATTCAAAATAATGGCCGAAATCTATTTTATCCATGCCTGTCCTGGTGATGCCCTTAGCTTTCTTAATGGTCTGCCCTCCATATCTGTAGGCGTATAGCTTCGCTCTAATTCCGACATACTCCTCCATAATCAAGCCACCCAATTCGTCCTTGAACAACCCAATCTTTTTCCTATTGGCTTTCTTAATGCCATATACATTATCCTTTTCGAAGTTTGAAGTGTCGAAATATTGAGGACTCTCCCTGATGAACTCATAGATATCAGAACTCGTTTCAAAAATAAACGAGTCTGTATCCATGTAATTCAGCAGCAAGTCTTTTAAATTCGGTTTCATGATATTGTAAAAGAAGTCATACATGATAAATTTTGAAATGTCCAAAATTGCGTGTCCTATGTAAATTGGTTTGTTCATATGTACTTCCTCTCTGCCCAGTTCGATTCCCACAAGATTTTCCTCAAAAATTATGGTGCGTAGGTAAGTGCTGCGTGCTATCAACTTCTTTGCCTGTTTCTAGGTTCCAACTATTTTGAAATCCGTGTACTTTCTAACATTCTCTATAAATTTCCCATATACGGCGTTATTCATCTTTTTCCACAGGTTTTGGCCGAATTTTGACTTTTCTTGTGCTCTCTTCTCGGTGTTGACGTCGATATATGTCTTCAACCAGTTAGACTGGTCGTAGGACACCACTCTGTGAATATGTCTCACAGTTAGACCTTGCTCGATACACTGCTGCATCACCCTGTAGTGCAAGACATATTTGCTTTTCTGTTCTAATGTTGCAAGCAGTTTCTTGTATTGGCCGTTCGGTGGTATTGCGCTCTGTGGGCAGAAAGGAAGTTCGTTATAGGCGTCGTGGATATGGTCGGGGTATTCGATATCTGCTTCTATCACATATCCAGTCTCTGAATCTTCTTTGACTTCTGCGAAGTTTATGCTTTCAATTTCTTCTCTCGTGAGCCATTTCAGATTTTTGTATGGTAGGGCAGACACCATAGAAGCTCCATATAAGTTGTTTATGTCCCAATAGGACAGGTGTTTAACAGGAGCATGCTGGTCAAAGTTGGACATGTACCTGTGGTTAGCTTTGGTGTAGCCCTTCACCACTGTGCACAGTCCGCCTCTAATTCCCGACTCGAAAAATTCCAGCATGCTCTTGTCGGATATTAAGGAAAGTTTCGCCTTTGTTATCTTCAACATAGCGTCAAAGGCGAGTCCTGGTAATGTATAAAACCATGCTGGGTCAAGTTTATACATTCCCAGGATGAGATCTCGAAACTTTTCGAAAATATCCGCCAAGAGCAGTATATCTGTTTTCAGGTATAGGTCGCTGTATTCTCCGAGATTCCGGATATTAAAGACCTCCCAGACTTTTACAGCATGCCTGTATTCCTCTTCGGTAATGTGGCTGTCAGTGAGAGTACTGTAGAACGCCTCCTTCGGTGGTAGAGAAGTTTCTTCGAGTACGGCAAGGCTTGAAACATAATCATATGGAAATATTCCCTTGCTCTTTGCCAGCTTAAAATGCTCCTCAACAGGATATTCTGCCCTTGTTATTTTAAAATCACTCTCCTCCAGCATGTCAGCCAGGCTGGACAGCTTGTCGTCAAGAAACTTAAAGCTGTCCAGAAACCTGAAGCTGATGTTCCTGTACCGTTTGCTAAACGCTATATACCTTTCACCACTTTGAGCGATGCACGATACGGGCTTATTATCATATGCCAGGCGTCTTATCAAGAAGTGGCTGTCATAATTAGATAGACAATGAAAAAAGATCGGTATGAAATCAGGGACCTTTCTATTCAAATTGCATCTATTATGAGCAGCACCTAGATATTCGCCTGTCACATGATCGTGATCCCTCACGCGCAAATCGCCCACAGTGAAAGCAGCAAGGCATATATGACACTCTGAGGCATTGTCAAAATTCTGTTGCTCTTCAAGGGTTAAATCCATAGGTTTAGGATTGGAATACACGTCGATGACGTCATTAGCAATTGATTTCAATTGTTTGATAAAGTCATCGACGGCATTTGGACCTCTAAAGAGAAAGAACTTTGACAATGCCTGGTCATGCCTACATATCACCTTCAAGGCAATAGACATTGCTTCATGCTCTTGAACGGCTCGGGGCCAGCTCGAGCTGCTTGAGGGCTCGCAAGAGTGAACCTTCGCCAGAACAGATTCAATGTCTGCGTATATAACAAATGGTACAGGAACGCTCTTGGAGAATGCTTTAAATTCAAGGTATTCATCCTGTTGAGGCATTTTAAGCAGCTGGCATTTTCCACATTTTAATCGGTGCGTTTCCAAGGCCTTTTCATTGGTGCATCTCTTGAGGCAGGCCTCACATGTCCATATTCTATGATGGTATTTAGTAACTTGACTGCTTACAAGTCTGGACAAGTTCTTAATTATACAGTAGTGGGACTTTTCCCCCTGCTCAATATATAACAGATTGGTATGGTGCTGCTTCTTTTCAGCTGTTTGGTATAGGGGAATAATGTTCTCATTCTCCTCCTCTATACCAAACACTGAAATGGATACTCGATTGTTCTGTTTTTCAAAGCATTCAATTTGATGGAAGGGCGTCGGAAATTCGATACCTTCATAATTGAATGCCTCGAAAAGCAGTTCCTCAGGGTGTACTGTTGTGCTATATCCATTTACCTTCGCAGGGTATTTAGAAGCTAGCATACACCATGCAAAGCAGTAATTGTCTTTGTTCTGTATGTTTATGACTGCATGTTTTTTCGCAATTTTCTGTGGTAGTTCAATGTATGAACCTGCGTGTAAAGGGTCATAGTGTGTAAAGCCCATCACCAGGCTGAGTATCTTTACCAAGGACTTCGATGATGCTCCCCCCTCAAATTTAGAAATGTTTTCCAAAATATCCCCCGCAATTGAAGAAAAGATCTGATTGAGATCGCTTGACGGAAGAATCAATACAGGCTTAGAATTAAAGCCAGTGGAAAGACTCTTCTCTTCATCAGGTTTGCGGATTAAATATTCAAGTTCCAGGGAACAATGCATCTTTAATCCACAAATGCTTTTCTGCAAGACGCTTTCCACTTCTTTAATAATAAGCTCCTTGCATTCATCTAAAAAGACTCTGGGGTCCAGTATTTCTAATGTATTTTCTATTCTACTATTAAAAATACGTCCCTTGAACGCCGATTGGATGGTATTGCATTCCAGCCCCTGGCAATTACTAGCACTAACCTTGGCCTTTTTTATTGTAAGCTGCTCGCTCCCGTCCGAGGCCGACCCTCTCTTTCCATTCAAAGTTGTCGCATTACTGGATGATGATGAGGAGGTTGACGGTGCAGCGGCTTAATTGTTTGCGCCTGAGGAGGTCGATGGTGCAGCGGTTTCATCGCCTGCGTCTGAGGAGGTCAAGGGCGCGGCGGACGATTCTTCACCTATCTCCGGTGATGTTGACTCCTGTGTTGCTAGATCCATGGGCTGGCTTCCAAGGTCACCCAGATCATTTCCTGGAATAATAATAATATTAATAATAATAACAATAATAATATAGAATGTGTAAAAGAAGTTCATAAAATGTGGAAAAAAAATTCTTACCATTCAGTGGTTGCTGCATGTATGGGGCAGGGCCCCTCCACTGCTGATTTGATGCAGGGAATGTGTGTGGTGCAGATGGCGCGCAATGAACAATACCGCCTCCGAAATAAAGCCCACTTCCTGAAAATAATAATAATATTAATAATAATAATAATAATAATAATAATAATAATAATAATAATAATAATATAGAATGTGTAAAAGAAGTTCGTAAAATGCTGATAAATTCTTACCATTCGATGCTTGCTGCATGTATGGGGCAGGGACCCAACCATGCTGATTTGGTGCCAGGTAGGTCTGGAAGCCTGGAGGTGGCGGTGCAGCGGTCGCGAAGCCTACTGGTGCAATGGTCGCGCAGCCTGGAGGTACCGGTGCAGCGCTCGCATGTTGACCGATGCAGCCTCCGAAATAAAGTCCGCTTCCTGTAAATAATAGTAACAATATTAATAATAATATATAATGTGTAAAAGAAGTTCGTAAAATACTGATAAATTCTTACCATTCGATGCTTGCTGCATGTATGGGGCAGGGACCCAACCATGCTGATTTGGTGCCAGGTAGGGCTGGAAGCCTGGAGGTGGCGGTGCAGCGGTCGCGAAGCCTACTGGTGCAACGGTCGCGAAGCCTGGAGGTACCGGTGCAGCGGTCGCCTGTTGAGCGATGCCGCCTCCGAAATAAAGTCCATTTCCTGGAAAAAATAAATAATAATAATAGTATAGCATGTTTAAGTACAGAGTTCTAAAGAATCTACACTCTATACGTGAAAAAAATACATGTTTTAAACACCCGTGTGAAAAATACATGGCATTCTAGGAGACCGAAAGAGTTATGTGACTGCATATGTGTGAGAAACTCCTCTTAAATATATCATTTTCTCGTTATACAATCCGGAACTCTATGCTCTCGTAGGTAGGTCTTTGTGTGCCAGAATCGCCGATGTATGACTACTATTATGTAATTTTTTTAGTTACAAATGCTCGAACACCAGTCTGTAAATTCTTACCGTACGATTGTTGCTGTATGTACGGGGCAGAGCCACCTCCATAATGATTTGGAACCAGGAAGGTTTGGAAGCCCGGCGGTGCCTGTGCAGCGGTCGATGGATGGTCGATACCAAAATAAAGTCCATTTTCTGAAATAATAACAATATTAATAATAATAATAATAATAATAATAATAAAGAATATGAACAAGAAGTTAATATGAATTGTTACATTGCTTTTTTAAAACACTGAAGAATGCTTACCATTCGACTGTTCGGGTGCCTGAATCATTACGGCATTTGATGAGCGATCCTGCAGCCGGCGGTGGGTATCCTGCTGGAGCTGGATGTATGCTTCAGCCATGTTAGCAGAACTGATTGCTGAAAACGCAATTAATTTACGCGTTAGATTTTTATTTATTAAAGAAACGATATATTATTAAGTTAATTTACTTTACTGCGAATACCTTATACAGGGAAAATGTCGATGTATTTTAAACACCTGAGAAATTTCTATTACAGATATAAATCACGTGTATTTCTCGACACAATCATGGAAAATATCTCTTTAACATGACGGAAACAGGCTGAAAGTTTTTACTAAATAAATGCGAGAGAGGAATGAAACATCCACAGTGAATGTTCGACCAATGCATGCAAGCATGAAGTCTTCGGATCGATTACCGTCGGTTACTCCGGAAGAAATTTTTATACAGATCATTTTTTATTCGATTCGCAGGGTTTTCAAGTAATTGTATTTCTCTAGAAAGGAATATAATTCACCCGGTGAAAACACGTATTTAAATATCCGGAATAATAATTACTCAACAATGTGAATACTTAACTAAACTGTTCACATTTTTTGAGAATTCGCGCAGTTAGCTATTAAATGTAGAATAAGCTTGCCTAAAATGAATACTTAACTAAACTATTCACATTTCAGAAAAGTCACATGTCTAGCTATTAACTTTTAGAATGCTCAGCTATTCGCATATAAATGTCATGCATTAAAAACAAGAACGCGAATATAAGTTAAATGCACAGAGAAATAATTTAACTTTTAAAAGTAAATGAAGTGTTTTGTTACAACTTGACAGACATGATGTTCGTTGAAATTTCACTTTGAATGAGAAAAGTTTGCAGAGACCTTAACTCGTTGATTTCAGCGGAGAAACTGTGAGAATTCCCGACGAAGCAGCCTTTTTATAGTGTTCTTTTGCGATATAAAAAATGTATGAGTGAAAGTTTAAGATATATAATACAACGATTTTGATTGGCTACTCCAAAAATTCGAGAAGGAGAGGGAAATGCTAGCCTCGCACAGGGGCATTTCGTGAGCACGTCTAAACCTGTTATGGGGAAATCCTTCGATCACGCCAGCGTTCCTTAAGGGGAATGTTTCTGCGTATGACGCTAGAAATAAAAATATATTTTATTTTTTACATGTACCATTAAAATTCATTGTTAATTATTGTTACATTACCAAATTAATCACAGAGTGAAAATAATGTATTGTTCCTGTAGATATAATTGTCCTCGAACCAGCGACCTTTCGATTGTGAATAGATACGTTACAGATGTTTAAAAAACGTCTGATGCTATGTGATGGCTTTAGAATTCTATTCTCTATGCATTACCTCGGGAAAAACGAATAGCAAGTTACCATTTGAGAAACGTTAAAAGTATTTGAAAATTTAAACCAATATCAAAAAAATCTGATGTGTTACACTCACATGACTTTCTCTACTCTTGTACAAACTATTTTACAAGCGCTTATTCTCTATATGCTTCATGTTAATCGAGGTATCGAGATGTCAATGTTATTGGTAATTTCCGTGTCCATGCAATGGGAATATGTTAGGTTTTAAGCGATAGTCAAATTATTTTAACGCTGATTGCTATGTGCCGCATTATAAATTAAGAGTAACGAGGATTGTTTAGGCTAGGCTCCATATTTCATTATTTATTTAGAATTAAACAAATGCTATTAGTCGTAATAATCATGCACATGCGTTACCAATCAGATGCGCAAGTCAATTCATATACAATTAATTAATAAAAAATATTTAATTGTTTTCATCGATCAGCGAGAGCCTTATTTATTTTTAATAACGTATGTAATATCTATCATTCTGAATACTTTTTATTCTTCATATTACTCTCGCCAAATCATATTTCTTTGTTTAACATTCCGAAAAAAAAATCAATTTAATTTTTTGATATCATGTTTGCAATTCTTGTATGCGAGTATTTAAATAATGACAAAGATACAATCGAATGTTTAAGTACAGAATCTATACAGTATACGTTTAATTGAAAACTTAATCATTAATATTCTTCATGTAGAATTATATTAATTATCGGGAAAACCTTTTTTGTGGTAAGCTTAAAACATGTCTAGACTTGGTTTTCCACTGTCTATGATGGAATTTCTGCACAGGGGAAGCTCTTAAGAAAACCTTTTGTGTCGCTAATAGTTATTTACCCGAGGGTCTGTGGTTTTTCAGAGCACTTAGGCTGTTTAATCAACTGGAAACGACTGTCATTGTTCACTAAGAGCTCTATACAAGACCTTGGTTTTACCTTCGTCTGAAGATAATTAATGGTGCGGAAGAGACTGTCGTTTGCTAATGTGTCTACATATGCATTCTTCAGGGGTGTACACCATATTTCTTTCAAGCAGTGTACGCAAGTGAATAATTCGTTGAATTTCTCAAAGTTCGCTACGTCTTTAGAAAGAACATTTAAAACGAATATAAAATTTATATTTGAAGTCCTCGTGCGTGTTACTTACAGGTACGTCTGTTTTGAATTGTAATTATTACTGCTCTCGTGCGAGAAGAGACATAGAGGGCTTTTATTTTTTAACATCAGTTGAAGCGTACTCCGATGTGCTGGATACCCCTAGCCATTAAGAGCAGGTACTGGGGAAAAACCCAAGCGTCCTGGTTTAACCGCTTCTCATGATGGACGGGGCATTGCTGTCACATTGCGTCTTGTTTTTTCGTAAAGGGTTCTCGTGTTAACGTCTCATACAAGCTATTTGCAATTTCGCTTTAAGTTGCTTTTTAATTCATCTAAGCAATGTAATATTTTTTATAAACCCTCCAGTCAAAAGAAGAATTAAACACACGTTATTAGCCGTAATAATCGCGCATATACGATAACGAACAGTTGCGCGCGAGTCAATTACATTAATCAATCAAAAAAAACTTAATTGTTTTTAATCGATAGACTGCGTCGTTTCATTAGAAGTGAGATATTCATGGTAGATGAATAATAGGGTGAGATATCTCTAGGAGCGCGAGTCAATTACATTAATTATTAAAAATATTTAATTGTATTCATCGATCAGCGAGAGTCTTATTTATTTTTAATAACGTATTTATTTATTTCATAATCAATTCCTCCGGAGCCAACATGAACGCACCTCGCATGTTAATTCGCCTTTATTTTTTTTCCGGAATCATATTTCGCAGAATTATATAGAGTTAAGATGGCCGTCTTGCACCCATAATGAGTTTAAATATGGTGAATTCACAACTTTCGGGTATGACCACCAGGGGCGCTGTGAGGGAACACTCGCTGGAGTTTCACTCATATTACCACTTGGCGCGCTAGTGTATGTTGCGAACTGAAGCGTGAGTGGAGGGGGTGCGCTAGTCGACTTGCCCCCTGAAGGTACCGTGAGCCAGTCATTCCAGTGAAACGTCTCGCAGCGGAAGGTTGCGGTCGGTGTTCCACCGCAATTATCACGCGATAACGAGTGTTACGTCAAGTCCGTCCTTTCATCTAAGTGTTGTAATATTCTTATAAATCCAAAATATATTTTCTCTCAAAAGTAGAATTAAATAAATGTTATTACTCGTAATAATTATACACATGCTACCACACATATACGATAACGAACAGTTGCGTGCGAGTCAATTAATCATTCAAAAATACTTAATTGTTTTCATCGCCAGACTAGCCTTGTTTCATTAGACGTGTAATTTATTGACAATAGTAGGTTATAAATGACGGTTTAGGGACAGATGTGCGCGATTCAATCAAAAATACTTAATTGCTCGAAGAATAGCGTTTAATTGCATTAGTAGTAATATGATGGCCATTCTTATTTTTTTTTCAATAACACACATTACCTAATTGATTGACACAATTATGTACTCAAACGATTTGCCGATGTGCGGCAGGCATCGAGAATCGCATTCCCACATCGCCAGGGTGGATTTCCAAGCCAACGTCACGCACCGAGAACCCCATTCCCTTATACCCCATCACCCGAACGGCACATCCCCTACCCCAAGCCAATCACACGGCAGGGATTTAGACCTAGGGAAGGTACGCGACCGACGTATAGGATCAATACACACTCTCCCACCTATCCACAGGGAACCAACCAGAACACAAAGGGGAGGGAGGACACGCGTATGGGGGAGGGAGGGGGGCGGGTCACCGGCACGTGACCGCAGGGGGGAGGGGGGGAGGACCTGCCGGCACAGACACTGTCGGCATTAAGTAAGCACACAAAGGGAAGGGGGCGGAGCTAGCGGCACGCGACCGGGCGGCAAATAGTAGCACACAAAGGGAGGGGGCGGGGCTAGCGGCATAGAACAAAGAACCTTATCAGATGGCGGTAAATCCTTTGTTTCAGAACCGGTATATATTACCTACTACTCTCGTGCTGCATTTTCATCTGCGTGTAGTGCATATCCGTCTGTTTATTCATGGAATACATTTTTGACCTATAACAACGAATCGGCTGATTTTCAGACCCATGTCCATATGAACAATTTTTGCTGTCTTTATGTCAAGAAAACGTACCCCAAATATATGACACCAATAAAGATACATCCTGTATATAAAAGATAAACATATCCGTGCTGTTTGAAAATGCATGGTTTATTATAATGCACAATTTATGTCAATAAATTACTTATGGCATTAATGATTTCCGAAGTATTAGTTTTGTATGTTTAAACTGTCCCAGGAAGACATCTTCTTTAGAGCGCCAACTATGAATATTTTAAAAAGTGAGATTCCCCTTTCACACGAACTTGTAATATTCATCGCGACTTACGTAAAATAAATAGACCAATAGGTGGTTGTATGAATCATGCAATCGGGTGACTGTGAATTAGCATTGTTTAGTTAAGGTCGCATGACTATTACATCTTTTTACTTTCTCTACTACGTTTAGTAAGTAGGGGAAGTATTGTATTCCACCCAAAAGTTCGATAACGAGATTTCACCAGAAATATATGTTTTGAGACCCCCTGAACCCCCCCAAAAAACATTTTTGGAAACATGTCCGTGTGTGTGTCTGTGTGCCTGTGTGTGCGTGTGTATGTGTGCCTGTGTGTGTCTGTGAACAGCATAACTCATAAACGAACAGTCGGATAAACACCAAACTTGATATTTAGGTTCAGTATCTTCCATAGATGCGACATGAAGGTTTTCAAGAAAATCCCCCCATCCCAGATTACCCTTTACATGGAACATTTTTCGAAAATTTTAATTTTCTCAAAAATAGCTCTAACGATTTTGATTAAAATACCATATGTTTAAGATACTTTTATAACAAATGAAATGTATATCTCGAATTTTCTGGGAATGTCTCCAAAAGTATTCTTCATTGTGAACGACTTTTGCATAACTGGTAAACCATAAGAGATAGACAAACTTTTTACTGCACTAAAAATGTAGATTGCGTTAAAATGCACAATTTATGTCATATACATTTCTTTTGTTGAGTGAACCATTTTCGAGATATTGCTTGTTATTCCCTTAAATTTTCAATACTTATACTTTTTCTCAAATTCGTTATTCATTTTTACTTCCTCTATACCTATAGTAAGTAGGGGAAGTATTGTATTCCACCCAAAAATTCGATACCCAGATTTCAACAGAAATACATGTTTTGATACCCCCTGAATCCAAAAAAAGCATTTTTGAAAACATGTCCGTGTGTGCGTCTGTGAATAGCATAACTCAAAAACGAACAGTCGGATAAACACCAAACTTGATATTTAGGTTTAGTATCTTCAAGAGATGCGACACGAAGGTTTCAAGAAAATCCCCCTACTCCAGACTACCCTTTACATGGAACATTTTTCGAAAATTTTAATTTTCTCAAAAGTGGCTCTGACACTTTTGATTAAAATAACACATGTTTAAAGATATTTTCATGAAAAATGAAATGTATATCTCGAATTTTCTGGGAATATCTCCAAAGCATTCTTCATTGTGAACGACTTTTGCATAACTGGTAAATCATAAGATATAGACAAAATATTACTACACAAAAAATGTAGATCGCGTTAAAATACACAGTTTATGTCATATACATTTTTGTTGTCGAGTGAACCATTTTCGAGGTATTGCTTGTTGTTCCCTTAAATTTTCCAATACTTATACTTTTTCTCAAATTCGTTATACATTTTTTATGTCCTGGACATGCAAAGAGAATGGAATGCGCACATAGCACCAACGCTTAAAAGATTTGACTGTCGCTTAAAACCTACCATATTCCCTTTGCATCTACAAGAGAATGAGCAATAAGATTAACATCTCGATTAACATGAAGCATATGGAGAATAATCGTTTGTAAAAATATTTTGTACAAGAGTAGAGAAAGTCATGTGAGTGTAACACATCAGATTATTTTTCATTCCTGTTTCCATATAGTCAGTTGTTCTCGGAAAAGTTGTTTTTACATTGGGCAATGCTAGCAACACAGGATGTATCGGTAAAAGGGTAAAAACATTAAGCAGTATGCTTAATACTGAATATTTTGAGATATATAACTTGTGATCTATGACGTCCGTTTAAGATTACATGAGGCATTGATATGTGAAAGGTAGTAGCTGCCAAAGGTTTGAATTTTCAGATTTTTAACTGAGAAGGCAGAAATTGGCACAGAGAAGGTAGTATGTCTATATGAAATTCAATGAAGTTGAAGACATAGCTGCTGGGAACATTAGTTGTGTGTGTACAGCTGTACACAGTTGACACGGACAGGGTCAAATCTAGAAGTGTTGCTAACGAGTAGTAGTGATAGTTGTGATACAGATCCGTGTTTAAAATCAATGTGCCTCCAAAACCTCTTACATTTAGAATGGAAGGTTGGATTACAAAATATTCCACAGGAAACATGTAAGTGCCATTAAAACCGTCGTGAATTCACTGAAGAGGCTATAAGAAAACTTCACACAGAGTTTTAGAAACAGACAGCTGGTGTGCAGTGTACTTTTCTGACGGGCCTTATTAACAACGCTTTTGAACACAACTCCTATCAAAATCAATACCTTCAGCAGTTTAGACACTCAAGAGCTTATTTTCATGTAATAATAATGTGTCATTTAATGGCATTGAAATGTGAAAGGATTTTTAAGCAAGGACAGTTCAATAATGTCAACTTAAATGCTTGCTACGTTTTGAAAGAAGACCAGTCAACTTGATGCCAAAAAGAGAGAATTGTTGCCTATGTTGGTCTTACTGTATAAAAAATCATGTATTTTACCAGGATATTTATGCATAATGTTGTCTCGTAAGTAATGTCAGTTTTTTTAGTTTGGTGTTTTATAGATAGAAGTGGTTTTCTTTGGTTCGCCAATGCTATTTACAGGATGCCATTGCTAGTATTGCGTATATTGCGGGAACGTGTCAGTCGTCAGTTGTTAATACACAATCACAAAATGGAAATTACAAGGTTTGAGATTAGAGTGCTTCTAAAGAAATACTGGAAACAAGAGTATAAAGCTGTAGTATAAAGCTGTTGTCGCGGCACGAAAAATATGTGACATGGAAGGAGAAGGTGTCGTTAATGAGCTTGTGGCGGCATAACGACGGCTCCAACGTTTCAACACTGGAGAAGAAAACACTAAAGAACTTATTCAGATGAACTTGGTCCATCAAAAGATACCATACATCGCCAGGTTAAGAAACTTGGAAAATAAAACAGATGCTGTAGATCTGTACCTCATGAATTGACACCTCAACAGGCTCAACGTAGAGTGGATGTCTGTCGTCAGCTTATCGGTATTCCCATGGATGATAGATTTATTAGGAAAATTGTCACACGTGATGAAAAATGGGTCTATTACCGCAACCCTAACGCCTCGAAACACTGGCTCAGTCCCCGTCATCCTGCCAAAGCCATCGTTAACAAAAATCATTTCGGCCCCAAAGTAATGTTTGTCTGGTGGAATTTTTAAGGAGGGATTCACAGGGAGTTTGTTCCAAAGGGGCGTGAAGTCAAAGCGGATCTTTATTCTCATCAATCGAGTTCATGAAATTTTGAGATGGAGATACCCAGCATTAGTTAAGCGTAATAGAGCAGCAGGATAACGCAACACTCCATACTGCACGAACAACTATGACAAAAATTCAGAAATTGGAAGGAGTCAAACTGCTATCACACCCAGCATACAGCCCATTTCTTGCGTGGAAGAAATTTCGAAAACTGTGAAGCTGTGGAAGTGGATATCACCGAATGCTTCGCATCAAAAACCGGAGACTGGTACCGTTGCGGGATAACAAACCTCGCTGAAAGATGACCATAGAATCTGATGGTCTCTGCTTTGAAGAGTAGTTTAATTTCTTGTCAGAAAGCGTTCCAAATTAACTTTCGCTTAAAACCGTCATTACTTATGAGATACTATGTATATAAGCAACAATTCCGTCTGGCTAAGTAGTGATTTCTAGGTTGTGTTTGTGTCAGATCGTTCAAATTTCATATGTAACAAAAATTGTGAGTGTAGGTTTACCTTCTATTCAAAACAGTTTATATGTTAATGTTGGTACAAAAGAGTTCATAAAATTGTTTTTACTTCCCCTGAAAATTTCATTTATAGCAGTTACTACCTTTCCCATCGCAGTGCCTCATATATCGAGGAGAGTTTGAAATCCAAGAAATCCATGTTTCATATTTTTGTTATCTCCCATCCATAAAGTGGCTCTGTCTTATCGTATTTACATTGTCATAACAGAACAGGCTACGAGTCAGTGACAGAACCGTTCATACCAGTGTGTGCCCATGAGTCAAGAGAAACTTGTTACCAACAATGGTCCCATGTGTTGCGCACGTTGCATTTACAACACGTCGAGTGCCTGCAATGGAGTCCGCTGCAATATGTACAAACAGGTCCAAAGAAAGTTTTCGGCGGATTTTATATCGTTTTCTGGGGTCCTTTGCGGCGTGTCCTTCACCTTACCTATCGCAGAGCGTGGTGGCATGATAACGCAGCAGTAAGGGGGAAAAGAGAGGAGGTTTATGTCTTTGCTTTTTCTGGTGTTATTGAAACCAAAACAAGTTTATTGTCTCAGAAACAGTCATGCCGTATACTAGCTAAATTACTCGTGGATATATCGTTGGTATGTGGGAGGCTGGTCGCACTGTTACAGCAATTGCAACGGCAGTGCATAAAAGTGTTTTTATAGTAAATTACTGGATAAAAATGTTCCAGAAAAGTGGGGAAAGGCGGTCTAAATACTCGTCAGAAAGTGGACACACCACGTAATAAATCCGCAGATGATGATATTCATTTACTAAATGCAAATTACTCTTTTGTTATAATTGACTGATCATGTTTAGAAACTGGAGATAAATGTGTATATGTATATGATTTACCGAATATGGCATACATATTATAGCAATAAAATTGGGTTATTTTGTCTATAATCCTGTTGTATTCCTATGATCAGCAATATGTTAGTAAAGGTATATTAACCAATTGTAGTTTGAATTAGAGGGAAAGCATGCTGCTTTATTTATTTATTTATTTATTTATTTATTTATTATTTAGTTATGTTTGCTTCTATGCAGCAACAAGCATTGATACCAATGTGAAAATACAGTTCTGTTTATTTTTTGTTATTAAGTATTGCTATGTATTTAATGAATACCATTCAAGCTTTAATTTTAAAATCTTCTCACTCTACACATTCTACATTTCGCTAACCTGGGTGCTAATCAAGTTTTCCCCTTAGCTTTTAACTCTTTCAAAGGCGTGTCCTGCACTAGCCGATAAGGTATGGGCTACCAATCATGATGACAAACTGAATATACTTACTGTACCTATTTCTCTTTTAGCCAATACGATTGAGAGCATAAACATATGTTTCGTTTCTACGCCATTTTGTAACTCTTGTTGTGGTTATTGGTGCAACTATTTAGCAGGACTGACATATCCTTGCACTATGGCCTAAAGCAACGAATGAAATGGCCATGGCTTCGTAAGGCCACCACAGCGATAAATAATGTGACGTAGACGCGAAGTGCAGGGAGATTTTCTTTGATGCTCTTTGTACCAGTGGTACCCGTTTTACCAGGTACCCTCTTTCCGGTTACAACAAATCAGTGAGCCACAAATTGCCGATCTGCACAAATAAACACCTTTTGGTAAATCGTTTCCTTCACAGCTTTCAGCAGTGTATTACTACTTCCTTACCCACACAAAGTAAATACACTACGTGATCAAAAGTATCGGGACACCTGGCTGAAAATGACGTTCAAGTTCGTGGCACCCTCCATCGGTAATGCTGGAAGTCAATATGGTGTTGGCCCACCCTTGGTCTTGATGGCAGCGTTCACTCTTGCAGGCATACCTTCAATCAGGTGCTGGAAGGTTTCTTGGGGAATGGCAGCCCATGCTTCACTGAGTGCGGAACTGAGGAGAGGTATCGATGTAGGTCGGTGAGGCCTGGCACGAAGTCGGCGTTCCAAAACATCCCAAAGGTGTTCTGTAGGATTAAAGTCAGGACTCTGTTCATTGTCCATTACAGGATGTTATTGTCGTGTAACCACTCCACCACAGCCCGTGCAGTATGAACAGGTGCTCGATCGTGTTGAAAGATGCAATCGCCATCGCCGAATTGCTCTTCAACAGTGGAAGCAAGAAGGTGCTTAAAATATCAACGTAGGTTTGCGTTGTGATCGTGCCACGCAAAACAAACAAGGGGTGCAAGCCCCCTCCATGAAAAACACGACCACACCATAACACCACCACCTCCGAATTTCATTGTTGGCACTACACACGCTGGCAGATGACGTTCATCGGCATTGGCCATACCCACACCCTGCCATCGGATCGTCGCATTGTGTACCGTGATTCGTCACTCCACACAATGTTTTGCCACTGTTCAATCGTGTAATGTTGACGCTCCTTAAACCAAGCGAGGCGTCGTTTAGCATTTTCCTGCGTGATGTGTGGCTTATGAGCAGCCGCTCGACCATGGAATCCAAGATTTCTCATCTCACGCCTGACAGTCGTAGTACTTCGAGTGGATCCTGATGCAGACTCCTGTGTGATGGTCTGGATAGATGTCTGCCTATTACTCTTATGACCCTCTTCAAATGTTGGCGGTCTCTGTCAGTCAGCAGGTGAAGTCGGCCTGTACGCTTTTGTGCTATACATGTGCCTTCACGTTTCCACTTCACTATCACATCAGAAACAATGGATTTAGGGATGTTTAGGAGTGTGGAAATCTCGCGTATAGACTTTTGACACAAGTGACACCCAATCACTGACCACGTTCGAAGTCCGTAAGTTCCACGGAGCGTCCCATTCTGCTGTTTCACGATGTCTAATGACTACTGAGGTCGCGGATAATGCGTACCAGGCAGTAGGCAGCACAATCACCTAAGATGAAAAACGTGTGTTTGTGGGGGTGTCCGGATACATTTGATCACATAGTGTATGTATCAGCCCCGTGAAACTGTAGCAATACTCTTCATCGTAGTGTCGACTCTTCAAATGGTATTAACCGGTCTGCTATTGATTCAGAGCGTGCTATGGCATGTAACAATGTAAATACATATAGACAGAGTCACCTTGTGGACGAGGAAAACGAAAATGGCAACATGATTACCTAGACTTCACACTCTTGCAACACTTGCTCTTAAATCCACTAGCTTTTATATATTTATTATTGCAGACATGGGGTATAATTATGGTTGAAATGTACCTGGGAATTGACTTCCTTTTGATCTATCAATATTTAATAACGATTTAATTCATGAAGCAGCTATGTGTGAGCTGCAAGTTACTGATTTCTCTTTAAGGCCCGTGGATAAGCGATAATCGATAGCCAATCTGCCATAATGTTAATGTTAATGACCCTGCTACTGGAACAAACGTTCAACATGTGTTAGTAATTAGGTAATTTTATTTTTTGGATAGTACTATCGTCAAAAACAAAGTAAGCATTACACAAGCATTAAGTGCATTAGAGAATCTCGGAAAAGTAGAATGCACTCCACTTCATCTTATATTTTCAAACTCTTCCGCGTTCTCCAAGGATGCGTTTGTATCTGAATATGCTATTGCATGCTTTTATTGAAACACACTCTACAAGTTTTGCGCTATGCTATACCTTTAGCTACACGTAAGTATTAGTATTCATATATTCTTCTTAACAAAAATCGGAATGATCTGAAACAGTGCACAGAGGATTAAAACGTCTTCCTCACTCACCACTTGAGCAGAGATACAGAATTCAGGAGGTCAATGGCAAAATCAGCATTAAAGCAACCAAAACCGAGCAAGGGAATGTCAACAAGACTTAGACAGATATAACTGACAAATATTAATGAATATACCTACTGACTACTTTGTTTTCCATTCTTATTATTTGGGCTGGAAGGTGCTGAAGGGCATGATCAAAAACAAGCTTCACGTGTTTTGTTCATTTCTCACAGAAGATAAAAGCTTTTTGTAATGTATTTTGTAAGTCATACATGTCAAGAGCCTGAAGCTCACTTTAAAATTTGACTGAGCAGTGAAAATTATTGTTTAATATCTACTGTTCTATTTAACAAAAAAATCAGCCCGGAATCTTACACTTCCAAATATTTTTCATGCCTGGCATGCCCTTTAGTTTTCTTCTTTAGAAAACTGTATCGATATTTGCAATACTGATACTAAAGCAACAGTTAAAAGGAACAAACCAAAAAATATACAACTGCTTCTATAACGACTTTTTATGAATTACATTTTTCCATAAAAAACTTATTTTAATACTTTTCTAAAAATGCAGAATTCGGAAAGAAGAAAGAGAATATTACAAGTTATTTATAGAAAATTTAAGGCATACATCTTATTTTTACCTAGTATCGCAAATATTTGAGCTTTATTAAACATTATTAGTTATTTTGTGGGAATCAAATATAATGAAATTGTTTCTATGCAAAGGCGAGTGACGGTAAATTTTCTGAAAGAGTTGGTCTCTGACTTTGGAGTAATATTAGGCCTAGGTACGAGGGGTGCTTCCTCGACCTACAAGATCTTTTGTGCCCCTGACAGAGTGCCCTCGGGAGAGAGGGAAGAGGTGAGAGGATACAGAGGGCGGCCGGACCAAGGGGCACAACAGGGCAAAGGGCAGCGTCCATATCTTTTACAGGTTGAAACTGCCTGAATGGCAGCTGGCTCAACCGCCTCCCCTCCCCCCTGCAGACTTTCACGTATACCATTGCGTGCCCGGTACTCGAAGACCGCCTTCATTACAGGGATGAGTGTTTACATAGAGCATCCTTTTCCCCCTGTCATACAACGCTGAGACTCCCACCTATAGTTTCAACATTGAAACGGACCAAGCAGAAGAAAGGTGAAGTGAAATGAGAATGGGGTGAAATGAAGGGATAGGAAATTCCGAGACTGTAATGAACCTTCCCAGCATTCGTCTAGTGACCTGAGGAAACCCCGAAAAAACTAATGGGTTTGAAAGGTTGGCCGCGGGAATCGAACTCACGACCTTCCGAATGCTGACCGCAGACGTTCCTGACTTAAGTAAGAAACTTTGTATTTATTTGACTTTTCATTAATGAGCTATGCTCAAACACACATTCCCTAAAATGTGACCTTTTTGGATCCGGGGAACTCAAAACTCCGGTGAAATCTCGAACTCGATTCTTGGGCTGAAAACACATTTAATTTAGAAATCTAGGCTTTTGACAAAATTAAAATTGTTACATCTTTGTTGTTCCATTCACGGTATGTTAATTATCTTTAATGTAAAATATGTCGTCAGTGAAACGTATCACATTACGTGCACATTATGACTTTCACAGCAATAATTTTGCGGCAATAACTATTTTATATGAATTTATTTGACCAAAATAGTTTGAAGCTAAAGCATTGTTTGCTTGACTCAATGCTACATTCACACCCTTCACCACGGAATGGATGAAGCTCATTGTGGCGTAGGTTCTGTAACCAGCAAACCCGCAAACTTTAAATACAGAAGCCACCACTGAGGCAGCGAACGTTTTGTAATGCACAGAAAACAAACATTGTTGCGTTGCGGTGCATCGTGATTCGAAAAAGAATTCCGTGTAATGCGCGTAACCTGGAAAATGCACACAAGATTTCCAGGAATTTGTGTCGCATTAGGTTCAGGAACGTTTAACACAGCATTGTGGAAATTTCTCGACAAATCGAGATCACACACAAGCCATTTGCTTTCGCCAATAGATTATTACCGCAACACGCAGCTTTCTTTTGCGTTTGTTAAACCTTTGAGTTAGTTATGTCAGTAATTATGCTTTGATTTCAGTTTGATAGGTGCATGCACTAATGCATTCTTCTTTATATATGTCTGCCTTTGTAACTGCTATGGAATTTATGCAAAATTAATTAAACTGAACTCCTGTCAGCAGCGCTTTCTTCACATTCTATAGGAAATTTCTGCTATACCGCAATAAAATGATAAGTTCTTAAATGAAAATACTGAAATTAAAATTTAATCTAATAACACGCAGCCAAATTTTTATAGCTTCAAAAAGCCTCATCACATAATGTGTAATAGTCACGGGAAATTCTCTATTCTTACAGAGTTACAGGTGATCCTTATGAATTAAGGGTGGCCCAAATAAAACTCAAAGTCATATTAGTTTTCCGCTTCTGCTCGTCCTATTAGGTCTACAGCCTGTTTCATCCAGAAATTAAAAGTCCTTTCATCTCCTTCTCAATCTTCCAGGTGTTGGTAAACTATATCTTGCCACGCGTACAATTCTTCCGATATCCCAGGAGACATATGTTCATTCCATTCGAATCTTCCTTCTACCCATTCACCTTTTGTTTGGGTATTTCGCTGTCTTCTTATTTCTTCACTTCTGATCTTATCCCTCCTTGACTTATGAACAATTTTCGGGTTAGTTTTATTCATGCTTTATTAATTACATTGGTGAGATACTGCTAATACATAGTCGCCTTGTCGTTTAAACAAAGGTTCTAGAGACCCACTACATGATCTACAGCCGTTGTTGGCTGCCGCTTCAACGACGTCTCGGATGTCTCTTAAGAGCTATTTTAATCATCCTAAACCTATAGAATGTGAGGGTCCTTCCATCGGAAGCGCCGAGCATATCTTGGCACAATGCAAGCAGGCGTTGTCGTGCAACACTCGTTTCCTTGCGCACCTTCATACAAATGTAAATGCCAGCTTCACTACACCGTTTGACGCTAAAAATTAAATAAGTTCATCCTAGGCGCCTTTGAATGAATTCATGGCGCGACCGTACCAAGTCTGCTTGTTTCTGCACCTGTAGGCATCATGCTAATCTTTTCGCCGAGACCAAATGACTTACAGGAGCATCTACAGTTACATACACAATCTTAAGTTGCTTCAGTCAATCCACATAATTGAGCAACTCTTATAAAGACCTCTAGAAATTAAATTGAGTTTTATTTATGGACGCTCTTTAACTACTATGTTTCTTAGCGTCCCATTTTATATTGGGCATGAGTAGGATATATAGAGGAATTCGAGGCCACTTTTTTGCGTTTATATGGGAAAGGATAGGGAAAACGAGGCTAGATGCGACGGTTCAAGGAGGAAAATGCGTTTATATGGGAGAGATAGGGAATACGAGGACTGACGCTAGGCTAGACAGTGGTAGGAGGGGGAGTGTGCTTTATATGAGACAGATAGGGAATACGTGGAGAGGTGCTAGGCTAGACAGAGGTTGAGGAGTAGAGTATGGTTTATATGAGAGATATAGGAAAACGAGGAAAGGTGTTAGGCTAGACAGAAGTCGAGGAGTAGAGTATGGTTTATATGAGAAGTATAGGAAAACGAGGAGAGGTATTAGGTTAGGAGAATTGAGTATGTGTTTATAAGGAGAGACGAGAAAACGGAGAGAGATCCTATGCTAGGATAGACAGGTGTTAAAGTTAGGTTAGATAGGAAACCAAGGAGTGATACTCAGCTAGAGGGGGGGGGTAGGAGGGAATGCGCTTTATGAGAGGTAGGGGATCAGGGGAGTGGTGTTAGGCTAGACAGAGGTTGAGAGTAGAGTATGCGTTTATATGTATGGGAAGTATAGGAAAACGCGGAGAGGTGTTAGGCTAGACAGAGGTCGAGGAGTAGAGTATGGTTTATATGAGAGGTACAGGGAAACGAGGAGAGGAGTTAGGCTAGGCAGAAGTTGAGGAGTAGAGTATGGTTTATATGAGAGGTATAGGAACAGGAGGAGAGGTGTTAGGCTAGACAGATACTAAAGGAGTAGCAATATGGACTTATATACAGGAGAGATAGGGAATAGGAGGTGCTAGACTTGAAAGCAACTTTAGACGTGAACTTAGTGGAAAACTGTTTGATGTCAATGTTAGACCGCTAATTCTAGACATGCCCATCACGTAACCTATTCAGGGAAAAGGTGAGTCGTTCAGGGGAAAAAGGTGACTGCTCAGGGAAAAAGGTGACCCACAAAGGGAAAAAGTCGACCAGTAAAGGGAAAAACGTGACCAGCAAAGGGAAAAAGGTGAGCAACAAAGGGAAAAAGGTGACCACCAAAGGGAAAACGGTGAGCCATAAAGGGAAAAAGGTGACTGCTCAGGGAAAAAGACGACATGCAACGGGAAAAATGTCACCAGCAAAGGGAAAAAGGTGAGCAACAAAGGGAAAGAGGTGACTACCAAAGGGAAAACGGTGAGCCATAAAGGGAAAAAGGTGACCTGCAACGGGAAAAGCTAACCCACTAACACTAACAGGTAAGTAATTCAGCTAGTATTGCAAGAGGTTGACTGGATCATAGCAGTGTATGATTTCACAGGTAATTCAGCTAGTATCGTATGTATTTAGGCTAATTCAGCTAGTATCACAAGAGGATACATTCTAGGGTTGGGTATAGCATAGTTTCATATTTCACAGGTAATTCAGAGGGTATCGTGGGTATTTAGGATAATTCAAGTAACATAGGTGTTTAGAGTAATTAAGCAAGCATTACAGGAGGGTAGGTTACAGGAGTTGGGTATAACCTAGCTTCGTATTTCACAGATAGTTCAGGTAATATCGTAAGTATTTGAGGTAATCGACATAGCTTCACAGATATTATTGATAATTTCGATCAGAGATTTGTATCACAGCTATTTAAGGTAAATGCAGGTGATTCAGGTTGTATCAATGGTATCTGACTCATTTTAACAGGTAATTCAGGTAGTATCACGGGTGCTCGTGCTAATTTAGAGCAGGAATTCGTATCAGAGCTAGTTAAGGTAATTTCACATGATTCGGGTAGTATCACAGGTATTTAAATCATTTTCACAGCCAATTCAGCTAGTATCTTGAGCATTTAAGCTAATTCAGCTAGTATCACAGGAGGCTAGATTCCAGAGGCTAACTGCATCATAGCTATGCATGATTTCACAGCTAATTCAGCTAGTATCATAGGTATTTAGGCTAATTCAGCTAGTATCACAGGAGGTTAGATTCCAGGGTTGGGTATAGCATAGTTTCATATTTCACAGATAATTCAGAGGGTATCGTAAGTATTTAGGATAATTCAAGTAACATAGGTGTTTAGAGTAATTAAGCAAGCATTACAGGAGGGTAGGTTCCAGGGGTTGGTTATAGCCTAGTTTCGTATTTTACAGATAGTTCAGGTAATATCGTAAGTATTTGGGTAATCAGCATAGTTTCACAGATGCTCGTGATAATTTCGATCAGAGATTTGTATCGCAACTATTTAAGGTAAAAGCAGGTGATTCAGGTTGTATCAATGGTATTTGTGTCATTTTAACAGGTAATTCAGATAGTGTCTAGGTATTTGGGCGATTCAAGCATCATAGGTGTTTAGAGTAGCTCAGCTAGCATCACAGGAGGCTAGATTCAATGATCAGGGTTTCGTATCAGAGCTATTTAATGTAATTTCACTTGATTCGAGTAGTTTCACAAGTATTTAAGTCATTTTAACGGGCAATTCAACTAGTATCACAGGTACTCATGGTAATATAGAGAGTAATTAAATTATAAAACATTTCTCATCCAACGTTACAACAATTTATATACTTTTTTCTAAATCTTACAAACTTATTATATGTTAAACAGTTATTGTACGATGCGGAGAGGGATAAACTGCATATTGGTTCACAAATTGAAAAGCTTTACGTCAACATACCTTTATTTTAGTTCGTGTAGATGTCTCTCCCCTTTTATCTAGGCTTGAGACTAGCACTAGGATTGCTCCTAATGGCAGGGTTACCACCTTCCCTTCCATCTTCTTCTTTCTTCATCAGGCGTCAGCTATCTGCATATACAGCACACAGATAACCTTCTTTTTAAGATTGTAGACTCACGATAAAATCTTTATCTTTAACTTACATTCTTTTAAGCACTGTTTGTAATGGCGTAATGTCCATACGCATATGTCGTTATCCCGTCCTCAGCAATAATTCTTTTATCATCAAACGGAGTCAATGCAATTTTATTCACTTGCACTGTAGCAAGAGCATGCTTTCGTGATAGGATCAGATTCATAGGTGTTCTGATGATTTCACAGGTTTTAAGACAGTCTGTATAGCTGTCAAACGAAATGTACTGCTTAATAGCGCTACGTTTTATACCTTTAATCTTTTTTATCATTGACCCTTGAATATCTAAGGCATACATCTTAGGACGTAGTCCAACAAAGCGTAGGATGATTTTGCTATTAGCCTCACCTTTAAATTTTCCCAATACCTTCTTGTTCTGAGTAGAGTAACATATATGGTTGGCAGGGTAATCAGCTGTATCGAGATGCTCAAGAAAACGTAGCTTGTCCTGGTACACATCTTCAGTTGTTACACGATGAATGAACGAACCAGTGTCCATATACATAAGCTTCAGGTTTTCAGCTCCATAATAAGGCAACAAAACGTCGTAATGATAGTTATACATTAATGTCTTGGAGATGTCCAACACACTCATACCAATGTATATAGGCTTGTTGAATACAATCTGACGAGAGGCCATATGTACAGCAGCTAGATTATCAGCATATATCGTCCTGTCGATAAACGTAGGCTTGGCGATCAGCTTCTCTAAAGTTTTTTCATTGGTCACCAGTCGTATATCCATACGGTTACGCAGGTTCTCCATAGTTTTTCCAAACATAGCGTTGTTAAAGAGCTTGTAGAGATCCTTCTCGAAATCATTTGCAGCTTGTTGTCGTAGCCTGTTGTTAAATTCCACATAAGGTTTCAACCACTGAGACTGTCGGAATTGTAGCACACGATGGATTTTTGTTAGTCGTAGTCCATGACTAAGAGCTTGCTTCAAAGCCATGTAATGCACTACATACTTCTTTCGAGGTCCAAGATGAGGTATCATTTTCTTTGTAGATGATTCCAATGGTTTCATACACTCTGGCAGGAAAGGTAGATCGTTGTGTAGATCGTGAAGTTCAGCAGGATACTCGATGTCGACTTCTAATATGTACCCACGAGGATCATCTTCTTGTAGTGTTTCTAAGTTGATTTCTTCAGGTGACACCCACTGAAATCCACCAAAAGGAAGAGCATGACACATTGCCCACCCATATTGGTTATTTGCGTCCTCGTATGTGATAAATTGGGTAGGTCTCGACGGATCAAACTTATCCATATAAGTGTTATTAGCCTCAGCATACCGATGGGAAACTTGGCATAAACCTCCTCTTATACCTGATTCCACCATGAGTAGTTGATCATAATCTTGTAACAGCTCTAACTTAATCCCAGTATACAGTAACATGGCGTCCCATGTAAGACCTGGAGAGGTAAAATAATGGGCCGGATCGACTTTATGTGTTTTGAGAGTTTGCTCTCTGAACGTCTCAAAGACGTCAGCTAGAAGAAGTACATCCGAAGTTAAGTAGAGATCGCTGTACTCTCCCAGGTTTCTCACATTGAACAGCTCCCATACATTTCTAGCATGATCGTAGTCAGTATCAGTAATTTCTTCTTCATTTAATCTATTGTAGAAGGAGTCCTTAGGAGGCAAGCAGGTCTCGTTCAGGGCATCCCATGACGTAACAAAATCATATGGAAATACACCCTTACGGGTCATCAACTTCAATTTGTCTTCTCCAAAGTACTTTAGCGTTTCAGGATACGAGGTTAGATTTGTTATCAACTTATCCAAGCTTGTACTGAGGAATCGAAAGCTATCCACAAATCGAAGCTTTATATCTCCTACATACTTGGTGAATGAGATATAGCTTTCTTCAGAGTTAGGAATTACCTCCACACGTTCACTTGTGCACCCCAACTCCTTTACAATGAAATGCGAGTCATATCCGCTAAGGTTATGCATGAAGACTGGTATATATTTAGGTGTTTTACAGGCTAAATTACATTCATTATGAAGACTTCCACGATATTCACCACTGATGTGATCATGGTCGCGTACTTTATAGTTCTCTTCTGTAAAGGGTTTTCCACACAAGTAGCATGCTGAAGAAGACTCAAAATCCTTTTGCTGTTGATCCGTAAGTTTCAGAGGCTTAGCAGATTTATATATATTACCAATCATTTCTGCAAGAGATGTAAGGTACAGCATAAACTTCTTAGCAGCATCAGCACCACGATACACATAGGGTTGCTTAGGAAGACCAGTTTCGAGATGTTCAACACTGGATGTAGGCTTCACGTAAACACAGAAGCTCATTGGTGTGTGCTCTTGATAAGGGGTTGTATAGGAAGTTTCAGGATTGGGTATACACGTATGGCATGGAGTGAGAATACTCTCAAAATCCGCATAGATGACATAAGGTACTTTCAGCATCCTCTCAACATTTTTAAACTGTACAATTGCTTTCTCCTTGGTAGGCGTAACAACCCTTGCAACACCATGTTGAATACAGACGGCTGCATGTTCTTGTAGTTTTTCCAGTCCACTGCGTCCATATCGATTATCAAAATGTGTAAACAGCGCTTGCAGGTATAAACACGTTCATTACATTTAGTTTTCTGGCGTCGAACGAGCTTCTCAAAATTCTTTATATACACGTAGTGATGTTTTCCACTGCTGTCATTCAATAGTAGCAGGTCGCGATGTTCAGGTAGTTCAATGTCAGCAACCTTTATTGGATACACTTCATGCTTCTCATCCACCCCAAAAACTTTAATGGATATCTTGTTAAGCTTCTCAAATTTAGGTATTTGAGAAAGTGTTGTAGGATAGGAAACACAGCTGAAGTCGTACTTGTCTTGAAGTTTTTTGTATTTGCTGACGCGTTGAGGCTTGATGCTCACGAATTTGGCCAGTATAGAGTACATGAAACATTTCTCGTCGCTAAAGTTCTGGATGTTTATACACGCTTCTTTAGCTCCGACAGATGGTGGTAATGGTATGTAGCTACTTCCTCGCAATGGATTGTACTTGTTGATACGAAGTCGAACTCCTTCTACAGCAAGCAAAGCCCAGCTGCTACCCTTAAGCTGAGACTCCTCCATTTCAGTCACCAATTTCTTGAATTTCACTTCAATCGTTGACTCCAGATCTGTTTCTAGGAAAACAGGATGATTCCTTGTTTTAAATGTTTTGTCACAGGTTTCTCCAATACTGTTAACAAATCGACACTCAGCCAGCAGATTAATTTTAACACTCTTATGAATGCTAAGCTCTTTATGCACAGCCTGGATTATACGTTGTTTTGCCTCTTGCAGATACATATTTAGGTCCTTAGCTGATTCGCATCGTATAAAATACGATTTCAATCGTCCTTCGAATGAAGTTTCGTATTCTTTCATATCGCAGTCCTCCATTGTTGACAGCAACTGATGTTTAGTTGGCTCCAATCTTCTTTTCTTCTGAGGGCTGCTTATTTCACATATATCTTCGTGTCGCTGTCCCTTATAACAATCTTTGAAGGGTACATTACAATGTTTACATTTGAAGAGCTTCTTGCAGCTCATCTCGTGTCTTCTCTTGTCATAACCTCGGAGGAACTTCTTCCCACATTTTCCGCATGCATATCCAGTAGCGCTTGGAATAATATCCTTATACGCTGAGTTATTCATCTTTATTCTTGATGTAATAACGTATTAATCACTGATCAATGAAATGTAGACCTCTTCACCTTGACACCACTTTAGAAAGCTGATTATTCTTGGAGAGAACACGATGTTAACACCTCAAGACTAATTAGCACAATGAAGTCCAATGCCCTAGATCACCATATTTATAGAGGGAGCACGAACCTTTTAGATCAATCATAAACTCGCTCCATAACCACCTGTATATGATCGCTCAACGTGTACTAACCCCCCAGCCATATAACCTCAAGTCTAGAGACAGGATGTTTATGACGTCACACCCAGAGACAGGATGTCTGGCAGCATCAAACACGTTTAAACTCGTCTCATAACTACCTGCTTATGCTGTCACACCAGCAAGAGAAGTATTCCCACACGCTCATTCAGACATATATTTCAAATTCAAGCCCACCACCACCATCACCACCTATTGTACCAAGGTTAATTCAAGCTTTATTATCACAATACTTAAAAGTAAAAGCTTAAAAGGAAACCTAGAAGATTTTCCCCCTCATTTACTTAATTATTTCATGTTTTTATTCCCTTTTCAATTCTTCCTTTCCATCTTCTCACAGAAAGACCATTACATTTCACTAAAATCATGAGAAAAGCAATTTTTCCAGAGTTACACAGATTCTAAGCTTCTAAATCGAACCCGGTAATACTTTTAATAAATGTATTTTAGCTCCCCAATATCAGCATCTGCCATTTAATCTTTACTCGAACCTGATATGATCCATAAGCTTGAAGATATATGAAATCACCCTTCGGGATTCGATCTAAGTACTTTAAAGTAATTTTTGTCACGATAACGATATTTAAGGACTAGATACTCTGTTTACGTTTACCTTGACATGTCTATCTAAATTAAATTACGAGTTATTAAATGTTTGCAAGTAAATTTCATTGAATCGGTATTCGAACCCAGAACACCAGGAACAAAATAATTTATAATATTAGTCTGACATGTTAAACAAAGTTGTATGCAGTTACATCATCGATCTAGGTGATATATTCTAGTGTACAGAGGAAAATTAAGTAAGTGATTGAAAGATCGGGATTCGAAGTAAGGACAACTGATTGAAAATTATATACAGTATTAATTGCCCAAAATAGGAGCCATCAATCATGCTTTGGTCAACTCCTCTACCTCTCTTAGTTTCTGAGATAATGACGATTTAAAATTAGGCTCGAACCCTGAACGTCAGGTATCTAATTACACCTCCACAAGATACTACCTAATATCATAAACGCAATAAAGTTTATTTGGCGTCTTTATCTTAATTGGTTTAGGAGTTATTAAATTTATAAGTAAATTCCATCGAATCAGTATTCGAACCCAGAACACCAAGAACAAAATAATTTATAATATGAGTTTGGTATGCTTAAAGGTGCTGTATGTAGTTACAGCATCAATGTAACTGATATTTTCTAGAGTATAGAGTAAAATTAAGGAAGTCATTAAAAAATCGGGATTCGAACTAGAGACAACTGATTAAAAATTATATACAGTATTATTTACACATTATAACAGCTATCAAACATGCTTTGGCCCATTCCTCTAGCTTTCTTAGTTTTCGAGATAATGATGTTTTTAAAATTAAGGATCGAACCCAGGACACCAGGTACCAAAATAGACATCCACAAGAAACTAGCTAATGATATTAATGTAATAAAGTTTATTTGGCGTCTTTATCTTAATTAGTCTCTGAGTTATTAGAAGATGAATTTGCATTCACTCCTAGGATTCGAACCCAGGCATCCCGGTCAACTTGGAACAAGGTCCTAATGACGCGGCGCATTCCAATGAATTGATTAGTTTTTATCCCATTGTTCTATCTCTTTTCATTCAGGAGATATAAGCGATTAAACAGTAGAAATAAAAATGGGCGGGGCATGCCGGCATAGATCAAAGAACCTTTATCAGATGTCGGCATCTCTCTGTGCGCCAGAGGACAATGGAGGACTGCGATATGAAAGAATACGAAACTTCATTCGAAGGACGATTGAAATCGTATTTTATACGATGCGAATCAGCTAAGGACCTAAATATGTATCTGCAAGAGGCAAAACAACGTATAATCCAGGCTGTGCATAAAGAGCTTAGCATTCATAAGAGTGTTAAAATTAATCTGCTGGCTGAGTGTCGATTTGTTAACAGTATTGGAGAAACCTGTGACAAAACATTTAAAACAAGGAATCATCCTGTTTTCCTAGAAACAGATCTGGAGTCAACGATTGAAGTGAAATTCAAGAAATTGGTGACTGAAATGGAGGAGTCTCAGCTTAAGGGTAGCAGCTGGGCTTTGCTTGCTGTAGAAGGAGTTCGACTTCGTATCAACAAGTACAATCCATTGCGAGGAAGTAGCTACATACCATTACCACCATCTGTCGGAGCTAAAGAAGCG
Source organism: Deroplatys truncata (assembly GCA_030765065.1). Lineage (NCBI taxonomy): Eukaryota > Metazoa > Arthropoda > Insecta > Mantodea > Mantidae > Deroplatys > Deroplatys truncata. The sequence continues at coordinate 223,031,963 of CM060975.1, forward strand.
TGTATAAACATCCAGAACTTTAGCGACGAGAAATGTTTCATGTACTCTATACTGGCCAAATTCGTGAGCATCAAGCCTCAACGCGTCAGCAAATACAAAAAACTTCAAGACAAGTACGACTTCAGCTGTGTTTCCTATCCTACAACACTTTCTCAAATACCTAAATTTGAGAAGCTTAACAAGATATCCATTAACGTTTTTGGGGTGGATGAGAAGCATGAAGTGTATCCAATAAAGGTTGCTGACATTGAACTACCTGAACATCGCGACCTGCTACTATTGAATGACAGCAGTGGAAAACATCACTACGTGTATATAAAGAATTTTGAGAAGCTCGTTCGACGCCAGAAAACTAAATGTAATGAACGTGTTTATACCTGCAAGCGCTGTTTACACATTTTGATAATCGATATGGACGCAGTGGACTGGAAAAACTACAAGAACATGCAGCCGTCTGTATTCAACATGGTGTTGCAAGGGTTGTTATGCCTACCAAGGAGAAAGCAATTGTACAGTTTAAAAATGTTGAGAGGATGCTGAAAGTACCTTATGTCATCTATGCGGATTTTGAGAGTATTCTCACTCCATGCCATACGTGTATACCCAATCCTGAAACTTCCTATACAACCCCTTATCAAGAGCACACACCAATGAGCTTCTGTGTTTACGTGAAGCCTACATCCAGTGTTGAACATCTCGAAACTGGTCTTCCTAAGCAACCCTATGTGTATCGTGGTGCTGATGCTGCTAAGAAGTTTATGCTGTACCTTACATCTCTTGCAGAAATGATTGGTAATATATATAAATCTGCTAAGCCTCTGAAACTTACGGATCAACAGCAAAAGGATTTTGAGTCTTCTTCAGCATGCTACTTGTGTGGAAAACCCTTTACAGAAGAGAACTATAAAGTACGCGACCATGATCACATCAGTGGTGAATATCGTGGAAGTCTTCATAATGAATGTAATTTAGCCTGTAAAACACCTAAATATATACCAGTCTTCATGCATAACCTTAGCGGATATGACTCGCATTTCATTGTAAAGGAGTTGGGGTGCACAAGTGAACGTGTGGAGGTAATTCCTAACTCTGAAGAAAGCTATATCTCATTCACCAAGTATGTAGGAGATATAAAGCTTCGATTTGTGGATAGCTTTCGATTCCTCAGTACAAGCTTGGATAAGTTGATAACAAATCTAACCTCGTATCCTGAAACGCTAAAGTACTTTGGAGAAGACAAATTGAAGTTGATGACCCGTAAGGGTGTATTTCCATATGATTTTGTTACGTCATGGGATGCCCTGAACGAGACCTGCTTGCCTCCTAAGGACTCCTTCTACAATAGATTAAATGAAGAAGAAATTACTGATACTGACTACGATCATGCTAGAAATGTATGGGAGCTGTTCAATGTGAGAAACCTGGGAGAGTACAGCGATCTCTACTTAACTTCGGATGTACTTCTTCTAGCTGACGTCTTTGAGACGTTCAGAGAGCAAACTCTCAAAACACATAAAGTCGATCCGGCCCATTATTTTACCTCTCCAGGTCTTACATGGGACGCCATGTTACTGTATACTGGGATTAAGTTAGAGCTGTTACAAGATTATGATCAACTACTCATGGTGGAATCAGGTATAAGAGGAGGTTTATGCCAAGTTTCCCATCGGTATGCTGAGGCTAATAACACTTATATGGATAAGTTTGATCCGTCGAGACCTACCCAATTTATCACATACGAGGACGCAAATAACCAATATGGGTGGGCAATGTGTCATGCTCTTCCTTTTGGTGGATTTCAGTGGGTGTCACCTGAAGAAATCAACTTAGAAACACTACAAGAAGATGATCCTCGTGGGTACATATTAGAAGTCGACATCGAGTATCCTGCTGAACTTCACGATCTACACAACGATCTACCTTTCCTGCCAGAGTGTATGAAACCATTGGAATCATCTACAAAGAAAATGATACCTCATCTTGGACCTCGAAAGAAGTATGTAGTGCATTACATGGCTTTGAAGCAAGCTCTTAGTCATGGACTACGACTAACAAAAAATCCATCGTGTGCTACAATTCCGACAGTCTCAGTGGTTGAAACCTTATGTGGAATTTAACAACAGGCTACGACAACAAGCTGCAAATGATTTCGAGAAGGATCTCTACAAGCTCTTTAACAACGCTATGTTTGGAAAAACTATGGAGAACCTGCGTAACCGTATGGATATACGACTGGTGACCAATGAAAAAACTTTAGAGAAGCTGATCGCCAAGCCTACGTTTATCGACAGGACGATATATGCTGATAATCTAGCTGCTGTACATATGGCCTCTCGTCAGATTGTATTCAACAAGCCTATATACATTGGTATGAGTGTGTTGGACATCTCCAAGACATTAATGTATAACTATCATTACGACGTTTTGTTGCCTTATTATGGAGCTGAAAACCTGAAGCTTATGTATATGGACACTGATTCGTTCATTCATCGTGTAACAACTGAAGATGTGTACCAGGACAAGCTACGTTTTCTTGAGCATCTCGATACAGCTGATTACCCTGCCAACCATATATGTTACTCTACTCAGAACAAGAAGGTATTGGGAAAATTTAAAGATGAGGCTAATAGCAAAATCATCCTACGCTTTGTTGGACTACGTCCTAAGATGTATGCCTTAGATATTCAAGGGTCAATGATAAAAAAGATTAAAGGTATAAAACGTAGCGCTATTAAGCAGTACATTTCGTTTGACAGCTATACAGACTGTCTTAAAACCTGTGAAATCATCAGAACACCTATGAATCTGATCCTATCACGAAAGCATGCTCTTGCTACAGTGCAAGTGAATAAAATTGCATTGACTCCGTTTGATGATAAAAGAATTATTGCTGAGGACGGGATAACGACATATGCGTATGGACATTACGCCATTACAAACAGTGCTTAAAAGAATGTAAGTTAAAGATAAAGATTTTATCGTGAGTCTACAATCTTAAAAAGAAGGTTATCTGTGTGCTGTATATGCAGATAGCTGACGCCTGATGAAGAAAGAAGAAGATGGAAGGGAAGGTGGTAACCCTGCCATTAGGAGCAATCCTAGTGCTAGTCTCAAGCCTAGATAAAAGGGGAGAGACATCTACACGAACTAAAATAAAGGTATGTTGACGTAAAGCTTTTCAATTTGTGAACCAATATGCAGTTTATCCCTCTCCGCATCGTACAATAACTGTTTAACATATAATAAGTTTGTAAGATTTAGAAAAAAGTATATAAATTGTTGTAACGTTGGATGAGAAATGTTTTATAATTTAATTACTCTCTATATTACCATGAGTACCTGTGATACTAGTTGAATTGCCCGTTAAAATGACTTAAATACTTGTGAAACTACTCGAATCAAGTGAAATTACATTAAATAGCTCTGATACGAAACCCTGATCATTGAATCTAGCCTCCTGTGATGCTAGCTGAGCTACTCTAAACACCTATGATGCTTGAATCGCCCAAATACCTAGACACTATCTGAATTACCTGTTAAAATGACACAAATACCATTGATACAACCTGAATCACCTGCATTTACCTTAAATAGCTGCGATACAAATCTCTGATCGAAATTATCACGAGCATCTGTGAAACTATGCTGATTACCCAAATACTTACGATATTACCTGAACTATCTGTAAAATACGAAACTAGGCTATAACCAACCCCTGGAACCTACCCTCCTGTAATGCTTGCTTAATTACTCTAAACACCTATGTTACTTGAATTATCCTAAATACTTACGATACCCTCTGAATTATCTGTGAAATATGAAACTATGCTATACCCAACCCTGGAATCTAACCTCCTGTGATACTAGCTGAATTAGCCTAAATACCTATGATACTAGCTGAATTAGCTGTGAAATCATGCATAGCTATGATGCAGTTAGCCTCTGGAATCTAGCCTCCTGTGATACTAGCTGAATTAGCTTAAATGCTCAAGATACTAGCTGAATTGGCTGTGAAAATGATTTAAATACCTGTGATACTACCCGAATCATGTGAAATTACCTTAACTAGCTCTGATACGAATTCCTGCTCTAAATTAGCACGAGCACCCGTGATACTACCTGAATTACCTGTTAAAATGAGTCAGATACCATTGATACAACCTGAATCACCTGCATTTACCTTAAATAGCTGTGATACAAATCTCTGATCGAAATTATCAATAATATCTGTGAAGCTATGTCGATTACCTCAAATACTTACGATATTACCTGAACTATCTGTGAAATACGAAGCTAGGTTATACCCAACTCCTGTAACCTACCCTCCTGTAATGCTTGCTTAATTACTCTAAACACCTATGTTACTTGAATTATCCTAAATACCCACGATACCCTCTGAATTACCTGTGAAATATGAAACTATGCTATACCCAACCCTAGAATGTATCCTCTTGTGATACTAGCTGAATTAGCCTAAATACATACGATACTAGCTGAATTACCTGTGAAATCATACACTGCTATGATCCAGTCAACCTCTTGCAATACTAGCTGAATTACTTACCTGTTAGTGTTAGTGGGTTAGCTTTTCCCGTTGCAGGTCACCTTTTTCCCTTTATGGCTCACCGTTTTCCCTTTGGTAGTCACCTCTTTCCCTTTGTTGCTCACCTTTTTCCCTTTGCTGGTGACATTTTTCCCGTTGCATGTCGTCTTTTTCCCTGAGCAGTCACCTTTTTCCCTTTATGGCTCACCGTTTTCCCTTTGGTGGTCACCTTTTTCCCTTTGTTGCTCACCTTTTTCCCTTTGCTGGTCACGTTTTTCCCTTTACTGGTCGACTTTTTCCCTTTGTGGGTCACCTTTTTCCCTGAGCAGTCACCTTTTTCCCCTGAACGACTCACCTTTTCCCTGAATAGGTTACGTGATGGGCATGTCTAGAATTAGCGGTCTAACATTGACATCAAACAGTTTTCCACTAAGTTCACGTCTAAAGTTGCTTTCAAGTCTAGCACCTCCTATTCCCTATCTCTCCTGTATATAAGTCCATATTGCTACTCCTTTAGTATCTGTCTAGCCTAACACCTCTCCTCCTGTTCCTATACCTCTCATATAAACCATACTCTACTCCTCAACTTCTGCCTAGCCTAACTCCTCTCCTCGTTTCCCTGTACCTCTCATATAAACCATACTCTACTCCTCGACCTCTGTCTAGCCTAACACCTCTCCGCGTTTTCCTATACTTCCCATACATATAAACGCATACTCTACTCTCAACCTCTGTCTAGCCTAACACCACTCCCCTGATCCCCTACCTCTCATAAAGCGCATTCCCTCCTACCCCCCCCTCTAGCTGAGTATCACTCCTTGGTTTCCTATCTAACCTAACTTTAACACCTGTATATCCTAGCATAGGATCTCTCTCCGTTTTCTCGTCTCTCCTTATAAACACATACTCAATTCTCCTAACCTAATACCTCTCCTCGTTTTCCTATACTTCTCATATAAACCATACTCTACTCCTCGACTTCTGTCTAGCCTAACACCTTTCCTCGTTTTCCTATATCTCTCATATAAACCATACTCTACTCCTCAACCTCTGTCTAGCCTAGCACCTCTCCACGTATTCCCTATCTGTCTCATATAAAGCACACTCCCCCTCCTACCACTGTCTAGCCTAGCGTCAGTCCTCGTATTCCCTATCTCTCCCATATAAACGCATTTTCCTCCTTGAACCGTCGCATCTAGCCTCGTTTTCCCTATCCTTTCCCATATAAACGCAAAAAAGTGGCCTCGAATTCCTCTATATATCCTACTGGCATGAAAGACTATATTGGGCGAAAATTTTACTTAGAGGCCTCTTTATCAAGCTTGAGGTTCTTTTACGCGCCATAAATCTACAGCCAGGGACCACCGGCTTTACTTCCTTTCCGAAGGAAACAATGCTAAGGATTTTTATCCCCGAAAAAAAATCCATCGCCCTCCGCCGGTTTGAATCTGCAACCTTGGAAACTGGAGGCTAGCAAGGTACTCCTAGACCACGGAGGACGACAAAACCTCTAGGCAGGCACGTGCGAGCATAAGCAAATGTGTCATTAAGCGATTTACCACCGCAAATTTAAATTAACAATAATTTTAGGATGAGTTTGTCGTAACAATATTTCGTAAATATAATATGCCATAATAAGCTTTAAGGCATTTTAGACGACGTCAGGGCAGTAATGAACCGGTGCAACCGGCCTTAAGGTTGATTATGCTGAAAGACGCAAAATGATACAATCAATTATATGCGATTTTCTAGCTCACAAATTACGTAATGCTGTTTTAAATTTTGAATTCTTTCCTCATAAGGCTAAATTATAAGTTTCATATCTTCATGTTCTCAAACGGGTAAATGTTTTTAGTTTTATCAGGGGAAATTTCTAAAAGGATATATTCTGATTATGGAGCACATTCGCAGCTTTACCTGTGAATATGTAGGACAAAACCTGATGTAGGACGGTGAAAGTATCTTCATAATGAAAACGTATATGCCCAAGGGAAAAGCAGCATTCGTAAACAGGACTAGCCGCTTACGGTTCAGTTGACTCAACAGTGAATCTCTTTTAAAGGCAGCAGATACTTTTGCGTCCATTACTGCGTGTCTAACGGAATTACACACTTTCATGAACTGCAGGTTACGTGCGCTGCAGCGGAAATGCAAAGAAGGTTCCTCTTCCACTAGGAGTCACTTCACTGCCTACTTCCGGTACTATAAGTGCTTTAAGTAAACATTCAAACGATGCTCTATTTATTTCAGATTTTGATAACTTAGAATACGTTTGGCGTAATTCGCTGTTTCTACACAAAAGGAACTCGGAATATGTACAATGAAATGGTTTTATACCAGAGTTGCTCTAAAACATATTTGAAAGGGATGTGAAGTTAAAAGACATAATTTCTGCTAATATCCATTTAAAAAAAATAGGTAATACTGATTAATAAATTGTAAAATATATCTACTATTAGCCTTGGTTCTAAAGCTGTTTCGTGGATTATTATTATTATTATTATTATTATTATTATTATTATTATTATTATTACAGTAAAACCGAATACGTTGTATCTGTAAATATATAGGGTAATCTCATAAACCACTCAACCAAATTTGAGATAATACTTTCACAATTTAAAAGCCTTTGATTTTTATTAACGACGTTGTAGTTGAATAATACTATCTACTTTCATTTTATAAAAAGTACAATTAATTTATCCATGCAAGACCAGTTATTTTTATTTTGAAAAGTACATGACTATTTTAGTTTAGTAAGACGTTAAAGTCCAGAATAACACCTATACTGATTCTGTTGATCTTATTGTAACTATGAGTGTGTGCCATACTTTTTGCACAAATACAAAGGTAAATCAACTAAGTAACATATTATTATTTGATACCATTGTACTTCAAATTTGTAAAACCAATATTAGGTCTCACTTGCACCTTTAGCACTGAACTCCGAGAACCTACTTACGGCACTATCGTAACATATGTTTAATTCAAACATTTCTTTCTTACAACCACTTCAATATAGCTTCATTCGCCGTACTTGTCAACCATATGTCGCCGTGTATAACATTGTTGGAGCTGTACCCGTCTACCTGCACAACTTCGCTGCGCGGCCGTGAACAGCTTGTTCAAAACGGAACTACTGGTCAGTTTGTGATAACGACTTGTAACTATAGTCCTTAGCAATAAAAGGGTTAGAGTTCAGATTTCAGTGTTTCCTGTACGAAAAGATTCGAAACTTGGCACCAGTGATTGGTGTGGGATACAACTGCAAATCTTCTACTTCTTCTTTCTCATTTAAGAAACAGTTGCCGCTAATAGCAAGGCGACATCTGGTGAAGATAGATCTCATTCATCACTCTGTGGTGACATCTTCTTTAAAGGTCCTGGTCTGGTTTCTTCAAGTAGCGTAAATAAAACTGGCATTTGAATTTCTAAAGGACAGAACTTCTTCCCCTGCTTCCTCTTTTACTGAGTTGTAAAGATCCGCAATGAATGGAGAAGGGAAGTAAAGTGGTTGGAGAAAATGGCTTGCTTCTATTGGTCCAACAATTGCGGGAAGCTTCCTTTGTACTAGGACTGGTTGCCAGGTGTTGCAAGTTGATTGACACAAAGGAGATGTCCACCCATCTTGCTTTATTTCTTTCTTCTCTTCGTTATCCTTTTTCCTTGCGCTATCTTTCCTTTTCAGGTAATTTCTGCTACATTTTTTTCTTTCTTTTTCGCTCCTCAGCCTTTCATTCGGATCATCCACGAGCTTATATCTGTCTTTCTCTTGCATGATTATATCGTACTTTTTTCTTTTACGTCATCGCCTTTTCTATGTGCACCACATTTCTATTTTCTTTCTTTCTTTCGATCTTAATGTTATTGCCATTCTTTAGACTAATCCGGATATGTTCCAAAGGTATCATGAAAATGCTGATGTGAACAAGAATCTAACATGGACCTAAATAAAAAGGAAATATCTGTTCCATAGTATTTCCAATTAAGCTGTATGAAAGACCTTAGAACTTAATTAATTCTATTATCAACTGTATGGTCTTATTTAGCATTGTACTCAATTTATCTTGTCCTATTTTAGTTTTATATATTCACTTTATTTAAGCTAAACACTTAGGGCTGCTTGCAAAAACGATGCCCTGCTTATGGACTTACAGCGTTCATTTAAACATAGCCTAAACTTTGTCTAACTTTCCATTGCTAATTCCGTGTCTAGACAGCGTTTAGCCAAACAACGTTTGAAGTGGCACTAGCCCGAAGATGTGCATGCCAGTACCTCATTTTGAAGCTTTCGTATTTGGTTACCAGCCGCATAGTTTTCCCAGAAGTAGGGAAGAAAGGTTTGGAAAGCTTAGAGTCCTTTTTCTATCAGCAGTGCGGAAAGGAACATTTCAATTTCAGATGTTTTAATGAACCTGAAAATGTGATATGGATGTAGTCACGTAGTATCTAAATCCAAATGCGCAAAATTCAGGGCTTGGTAGTAAGCAAGTTTGGTGAACTGTTACGATGGAACTTAAGCATTCTGTCTCTTGATACATTAACTTAATAATCTGATTAACATTCTGTTTTGTTAGACACTCAGCTCTATTCACCTAGATGTATGGAATGTCAAAATATGTTATTAAAACTCCTGTAGGCAATTACATTAGAACATTCCGAAAATTCGGTAATAATGCTCGATTCATAAAGCCTATACATATTACGAATGCGTATAAGAAATATACTTGAAGCTCATCACACAAGGTACCCAAGATCCATAGTAGTTTTGCTTCAATCCTAGCACCAAGAACGAATGAAAGTATTATATGAGTGCAGTAATAGATGCTTGTTTACATATAGGGGCAGTAATGCACTATCATGCCTGTATACATCAAGTCAATATTCTATCTTATCTTCCTGAATGGAGGGGACTCGGCACCGATACTGAGGGGATACTGTACCTACGTCCCACGAGGGGGCGTACCCGGGAGGAAGGGTGAATCGAGAGGAGATACCGGGCGGTCGGATCCAGGAGCGACGGTACAGCAATGGCAGGGTTCTTAAGTTTCCAGAAGTAGACACCCCAGCAGACGGACAGGCAGACTAGGGACCCTGCCCTACACAGGGGGTCCAATGCCCCTCAAGGGGATTCGAATACTGAAAGCCGAGGAACGGAGAAAGTTCACACAGAGCATACTTTTCCCATAAAGAGATAAGTAATTCGGGAGCTGAAATAAACCACTCCAGCATCGCGTGACGAACCGGGAAAAATCCATAGGTCAGAGTAGACGGTCGCCAGGGATCGAACAAGGGATCTCCTGAATGGGGCCGTAGACGTTGCCGCCTGAGCCATCCCGCTATCTTAAACAGCATCACTACGTCAAAGATAGATTAACTCAAATAATAAATTACACCTCATAATAACGTCCACATTAGTTTTCCTTTCGCTGCATGAAAAATGAGAGGTTAGTTAATTCTAGCTTATTACATAAAAAAATCCTGAGCACGTTTCTTCATATTGAAATCTACAACTATATAAAAAAACTTTGCATTGCATTAACCTGGGAAGAGGGATACTAAACATTATGTTGAATGCTACATAAGCACCCAGTGTTGGCAAAGTTAACGAAGCAAATGCTATTCTAATATATGTTAATGCGTATATTTCGAAGATAATGTTTAAGGGCCTGTGTTAGATCGCCGGTTAAGCGGTTAGGCTACTAACTTGCAGGTAACCATTAAAAATGGCGCACCTATGGCTTCGATTGATAGACGATGGCGATTCCAAGGCGAAATATTACAGCAATATTCATATAATTGAAGGAAAGCCAAAATAGTAATTCGAAAGAGTAATTTCCAGGTTTGGGATGAGGATGAATTTCGCAAACGTTATTAGATTTCGAAAGTTGCATTAGTTTCTTTAAGTTATATTACATTTCTACTGCATTGTTTGCATATCGTTTTATTTTATTTTTCTTTTAACATGAATGACAGTAATGTTTGCTTAAATATGTAACATATTAAGCCAATATTCGTGCATCTAACCTATTTTGCAAGTAACCTTTACAAAATAACAGTGAAACTTAACCTTATATACCAAAATGTCATTTTCTACTAACCTACAGGAAGCCGAAAAAAAAATCCATAAAGTTAAAACTCCGAAATCACCCAACATATTTCCACACTAATCTCCAAGAGCATATTAACGGCGAAATCCTACATAAGCATTTATTAATAGCTTCATGCTACACAGAGCGTATTTTCAGCGAAATCGATTAAGTTTAATATTCTGAAAATTTTAATCTGGCGAAAGCCTTGCATTATTCCTTTTCTAGCGATACCGAGGCGAATGCTCAGACATTATCTTATAATAGGAATAAGCCCTCGGAAAAAGAAATTCGAGGAGAGGGATGTGGAATTTGGGAAATGATTCAGGTTAACGAAAATCGCACTATGGCTCTTTTTCTATTACACTTATGTTCTCCAATTGTTTGTAGCAGTCACAACCTCTTCCTGAGCTTATGGTCTTTTTTTAACTCAACACACTTTGCGAAGTTGCTTTTTAAATTTAACCCTCACTAATTTCAATGCATTGAAGTAAGCCTTAGGGCTAATACCCCCGTGCTATCAAGCACCTGGCAGAAATAAAATAAGTATGATACTAATACAGGATGAGGTACCTAAACCATTTTATTCCTGATGTAATCAGTTTCCAGTGTTTTAGCAGCAACACTAATACAATAGTATGTTAGAATCAAGAGAGACTACAGCATTCTTCTCTATCAGAGCGTTCTTATATTATATGCAAAATCAATTTTCCCATTAACATAAATCATATTGAGAGTGAAATCCCACATGACCATGAATTTTAAGGCAAAAAGTATTCAATATCTAATAGAGAGGTAATAATGGCATAATAAAAACGTATATGAGTAATAAACCCCAAAAACATGTTTTCATTGGCAAGAAGGAAACAAATAAATCATAAAATTAATAACATACATGCTAAAAGAACTCGTGTAGTGTTCACATTTATTTAAATGCTTTGTTTCATTCACTTTTGTTACAATTCTGACACCATTTAGTATTGTGTTGAGAACAAGATGACTTCTTACATTCCCTCACACTAAAAATGTTTTTCTGTTAGAATAGGGGTAAATGGAACATCTTTTGCGTTTAGCAGTGATGACTGTTTCAGAAGACGGTCTAGTACGAGTAGTTTCCCCACCTCATGACCTGAATCCTTGGCTGATTGGTCACTTTCTACATACGCTATAGATTCTGGACGGCATTATCTTCAGAGTCTATTTCATCTGGAAAATCACACTCATTATTCAGTTCCTCCAATAGTACTGCTCGTATTTCCTCATCAGTTGCATAAATATCATTTATACGTGCCAATTTCACGTCTGCGTACTTCACACTCTTTTTTCGGAGAAGTTACTAAAACCGTACACCGGGGTCACAGTGATCCTGTATTAGCTATTTATATCAAATTATCTAAAAAATAAAGCTTTATAATTTCGAATACTAAATTTACATCATTGGGAGCCGCCTGTTTTCGTCACCCAGCGCATATGCGGAACGAATCAAAATGATGCAAGGTCACTGTGACTCTAGTGTGCCGTTCTAGGGTTAAAAATCTAATTTTTCCACCTAGGTGTCTGAAATCGCGCACGAAAATTTTGCCAATTACAACAAATTGTTAAGAAACTCCAGGTTAACTACCCTTCAGTTACCTTGTATTCGTAATTCGGGGCACTCCGTTTAACTACAAGTTAGAAAACCACAGCTTTAACCGGATATCGTAACACAAGCCCTAAAATACTTATTGAATGAAGGAAGAATGAAACTGCAATCAAGAGGCAGAAGCATCATATTGAATTCGAGGTAAGTGTAATGTGGTATGGAAGTACTAGCCATAAGACGACTTCGCTAACGGAATCACTATCTGGATGCATTACCTAAACTTTGCTTTGAATTCCCAATCCGTATAGTGCTTTGATAGCGCAACGATATCAAAAAACCGCTTGAACTCCATCTTGCTTCTCTGCTTTCGATCGCACCTCGTCAAAGATAATAAGAAATTTACTTAAATTTTTAATTAAATTATTCAACAAAAAATGTATAAACCTAAGGAATTTAAAATTCCTTTAAATGAAATAACAATTATTACTATTAATCAAAATATAAATTAATTGATTGGGTAATATTGTAAGGCTTATGGTTAAACCACCAATTATGCAGCGTCTCAAAATGGCCGCGATCTAGACATCGTGTAGCGCTAAATATCGTTTCTGCATTAGGTAAAACAACGATTGGCTTTAAACTTTATCTTAACATTTATTTTTCAAACGGCCCTTAGTTTCTTCCTAATTATACACTTATTAATTTGCCCACTCTGGTATAAACTGGTATGCTACTAAAGATTGGATTAAATAAGAATGAAAACGGGACAGATTATTTAATCCCTATCATGAAAAATTTTAGATTATTTTATTATTTACCGTCTTCATTAGCTCTAGCTTTAAAAGGATCTGTTCCATTTATGAAGACCATCAATTTGTTAACTACTCTATGTTTAGAAACGTCTTAGCTATCCTGAAGAGTTTGTTCCTGCTCATTATTAAAGTATTTTTATGGCTTAAACCGCGTCTTAAGATGAACACTGCAACGCCTTCGAAACGAACGATACCTCACTAATCCTTAAGACGTGGCTTAAGCCACAAAATACTTTAATAATGAACAACAGTAGCCACGAAAGTTTCATCTATAAAGTTTTACCTGCTTTCAGTTGAGCCTTCACATTCTTGGAAAAGCTATCTCCTCTTCATCATTACATAGCCTGTAGATCGGTTTCCTTATATACTCCTATTGTGTGCAGATGTTAATTCTTCACTTTACTGTTCCTTATTTATTCACAAATTTCATTGTTCAAACAAAACCGCTTACCTCAAAAGCTTCAATAAACAGTGATCCGAAATTAAGTGTTATCAAGATAATCCACAGTTTCTGACTAGGAGTAGACCTTCAGGCATTTTAACTACTACAGCAGATGTTCAAAATTCTGTCCATGCAATCCTTTACTTCATAAAGTGATGTGTGCCATAGGGATACCTATCTCATGAATAGTTAATTTGCGGACCTATGGTTATTGCTGCTTGTATGATTTGTTTCTGTTTAGACTTGAATGCAGTGATTGTCTTGTGATTTATAAATGAACTAAGGTTGTCACTGCTTAGTATTCAGTAGGGTCCAACCAGCAAAAAATTGCAATATCTTGTAAGTGGTTAATTTTTGGAACAATGTTTACTGAACTTCTTTGCTTCTCTTAATTTTTACTTCTCATTCCTATATTTTGGACCGTCAGCTTTGAAACATTCTATACTAAGACAAGAGTAACCGTAAAGTTTAGAAGTCGTCCGTCGTGATCTAGGGGTGCCATGTTCCTGAGGTCAAGGGTTCAAACCCGGCGGAAGGCAATGGATTTTCTCGGGTGTAAAAGTTCTTAGCATGGCTTCCTTCGGAAGGGAAGTAAGGCCGGTGGTCCCGTGTCGTAGATTTATGGCACGTAAAAGACCCTCAAGCCTGATAAAGAGGCCTCTGAGCAAAATTTCCGGTCCTTCACGCCCAATATAGAATGGGACGCTAAGAACTACAGCAATTAAAGAGCGTCCATAAATAAAACTCAATTTCCTAAACCTTAAATGCTTAAATATATTACAACTACGCCCTAATATGAGGATTCATACTTGACGCCATTCTAAAATTTTGCTTCGGTTAGTGATAATAGAATAACATGTACTCGGCTTTCGTTTTCTGCCTTTTCTCTTTGAGGTAACAATAACGAAAAGTGAAAGCCAACGTAATAATTACATTCTAGCGTCACACCACCATTTTCATATTTAATATATGTCCATTTAGGTGTCAATAACTCTCACGCTTTAGAATTTATGGACCATCTAGAACATAAATTCTGCCAAATTAAGTAAAATACATAACGTTTGCTGCATTTAAATACCGTAAATAAGGGTCTTTAATATACCCATTTAAAACACACGGGAATGAATTTCACTTTAAGGAGTGAAAATGCATGATTACAAATAATTAGCTTTAACTTCCTAAGTTATTATGATGTAATGAAATTTGGCATCACCATTTGAAATACAATTGCTCACTAATTCTGGAAGTTAGAACCTTTTTCCCGGCAAGTTAAGATACTATTACAAACTTGTCCATATTAACTCGAAATATCCTTATTGCGACTACTCTGAGAATTCAACCAGTCAATTGTAATAAAACTTGAGGTCAAGTTCATTGTGTGGTGATGAAAAATCGTATGCAGCAAAATGTTGATCAATCTACTAGTTTTCTAATTAAAACTTTTACAGTTTTAGTTTCAAAAACTACCTTAAATTCATTTGTATACGTAATCACAATTACTATTTATTTTCCAAATATCAAAAAAGCTGTTACATGGGATGGTTTATTGTACACTTTTAGAAGATATTGCTAAATTTCACTGCTCTGCGCTAAGTAGTCTCAGAGGAAAGGTTCACTATTTGTTTGAAAAGTCACTTTCTAGAAAACGGTGCAGATGATTTACTTTTGTTTTTAAAGTTTGGTGATTTATGTAAATTCGTGTGAAGTAGATTCACTAATAGAAACCACTATTCTTGCTCTTAAGTATTCATAATCGTTGTTTAAAAAATTAATGAAACAGTTATTTACGTAACTCTATAGGAAGGTGTTTTTCTCTGTCTTTCTTCTTTTTTTTAGGACGAGTAAGATATCGAAACGAGTTTCGAAAAAGAAAAAAACACTTTCCTGCAGTTTCTACAATATTTTGTTTCACACAAAGTCTAAATATTTCATGTATTGGCTAAACATTCTAGTGCATATTATGTTGGATATGGACGCAGTCGTATGTTTCATATGCTCATATGAATTGATGTAATGTATGTTATACCATAATTATCGACGGGGATATATGGATAATTGAATAAAGAAATGCTAGTAAGATAAAGAAATAATCGCAATAAATAATTTCCGTATATTAAATCAAGTATAATATAATACGCGTGTGTCGGAATGTTTGTCCGGAAATACGAAGGTAATTAGGAAGTCAGGTTAGCGAAAGTCGTTAGTATCAGCCGAAGTAGCGAATTCATTAGCTTAAAGATTCTGAGAATTCAGTTAGGTTATAAGCCCAGTACGTTTTCAGAGGCACGTAGGCCAATTCTGAAAAAGCGAAGTGAAAGGTATTTTTGAGATTTCAGCTAGGCCAGCATGGTAAGAGTTAAGCGATGACATGTTAGAATTTGGATTTTAGAACGCATATATTGGTGAGAGTAGTTATAATGTAGACGGAACTTAAGTAATAAAGGCGTGTACTTCTAAATCAGAGAGTGACTCTAGTACCGTCACCGGTAAAAACTGCACATGTGATGTTTTAGGCGCCTAGTGACGCTCTTGTGTCTGTAAGATTTCGCGCTATTGTGAGAAGTCTCGCCGATAAGCACTTTGAGGTCTCACAGCAAGTTACGTAACTAGTTTCTTTTACTGCGTAAACAGTTATTTCCGACCGTAACTTTGATACTGCAGAAGCTCAGCAGGTAAAATAATTCAGTTGTTACAATTTCAGGTGCTACGATTCATAATCAGTTTCATTCTTTATCGTCAAAGATCGGCAACTCGCTTCATTATCTCAAATATAAGATCTCATTAAATGTCTCAGTCAATTTAAACTGGTGTTGTCTTTTCACAACACATCCACGCATACCCTGAGAAAGTATTCATATTCTACCACTGAAGCAGCTGGCGCACGAGATAACAGAACGAGCTACAAGATCATGGCAGCTGAATCAACAACGCAGCAGGTAAAGTAAACGGCTTCAAAAATGATGAGTGTCGTTCTCGTATCAAATTGGCGACCATCGCAGGCTGTGACGGCCATCGTTCCTGCTTCAACATGTTGCAGCTTGCCGTGCAATGGCGCCGTTGTTGGAATAAGTATCAGCTATTTCAACGTATTGTTGAGTATGGGACTGCAGAAGTGCAGTAACACTATGAAAAGAAATATATTTGTAAATAAATCAATTAAGGTGAGTTATTCAGTAACATTCAAGTTTAAAGCTAATATAGAAACATGAAATAATGTAAAAGGAAGAAAATCACTCATGAAAACGTATACTCGTAGTAAATATATAGTATGTATTCATTTGTTGTGGTTGGGTACTGAAAGTAACTGAACAGAAAAGTTCAGTTTGACGTTATGGCTTGGAGACGAAAATCATAAAATTCCAAGTAGTATGAAACACATGTTTTTCTTGTAAAGGGTTATCTGGTGAGATGGGATTTTCTTGAACATCTTCACCCTGCATCCTGAAAACATGTCACACTGCATTGGTACCTATCCGACACAAACACACGTGTTCGTATAGAGAATATATTTACCCAAGAGACCTCAAAGGTGAATTCCCAGTTAAATCTAGAAATGAGGATTCTGTTTCGAATGCAGTACATTCTCTGCCCTAAGTAAGTGGTAGATCAAGTAATCAATTCCCTCTCTCACCTCCAAGTTGGCACATAAAGTAAGGTAGATACTTTGCAACCGTGTAGTTTATGTTGGAGCGTATATTTGGTAGGTCCCCGTTCAAAATCCCCACACTCCTCGAGTTCTGGCGACAGCTGTACAGGTTTCAGAAACCCCGGCACGTAAAACATAAAGAGAGATTGGTTTCGGACCTGCCGTGCTTTACTACTTGAACCATTCTTGGTTATAGCCGCAGCCCCAAATTAAGCACGCCGACTCCAATGTCAAAAGAGAGCGAAATTCACCCTAAACATGGGCGTGTCTTAACGTCCAAAAGTTTCGCGTTTCCAGAAGAAAAATGATATCCCATGTAATTCGGCAGGAAAAGGTTCCGTAGTGTTCCGGACCAAGGCGACAGGGCTGTAAAAACTAGTGTTGCCTGCCTGCATAACGCTTTTCTTGTACGCTGTAGTTAGCACGAAAACTCCTAATGTTACCAGTGACTAAACGTAAGATTGTTTTTTGGACGAAGTAAGTGAAAACCAAGAGATCGTGATATTTTAATCCAAATCGCTATAGTCATTTTTAAGAAACTCAAAAATAACGAAAATTTTTGAGTAGCTTGGGTTGGGGGACTCTTAAAATATTCGTGTCGCTTCCATGGGAGATACTGAAAAGTTTGGTATTTGCCAACTTATCGTTTTTTTAGTTCTGATGTTCTCGCGCGCGCGCGCGCCCGCACACACACACACACTCACAGACCAGCAATTTTGATTCAAATACCATCTGTTAAGTTATTTGCATGATAAATAAATTGAATACCTTAAATTTTCTACGAATAGCCTGTAAAAATCTCGTAAGAGTTAGAATTTTACTACACAAAATATTTAGATCCCATTTAAATACAAATTATAGATGATGTGGGATATTAATAATTTGGAGGATTACATTATTGTTCTACATTGTCATTACCAGATACATTGTTATTTACGTCACTCTTGGCTGTTAAGGAATGTGTGAGTAGATTTGTGTTATGGATTTTGTACAGTAAAAACCCACGCCTTTATCTTAACCTCCACTCCACGTTTCCGTCCTCCGCAGCCAAGCAAGTATACCTCCTCTCAATGTGCGTGCTGGTATTAGAAATTATTTTAATTTTCATGCAAACTTTTAGACCATTCACCTAGCATGTAACAATATGTCATCTTACATTTATGTAGGAGAGATGTTTTTAAAGTAGGATTCTTCATGCAATAAAATAATAACTGCTGAACATTTTGGTTAACTAAGCTTTTATTCCATTGTATGTGCCTTATGCTTCTTCCCATATAGTTTTCGTAATCAATTAAATTCTCACTCTGGTGCAGAATAAATTTTAGTGGCTCCTCCTAATAGAAATTCACCGCCAGTGCATGAATCAATCTTACAGCTTTCTGGATCTAAGATTCCATCGCAGAAGAAGCTGCATTATTGTAATTTTCAAATATTATGCTTTTTATCAAGCAATAAGTTGCTATTCGTTTCTTCCTATGGTCATCCAAGGAACATAAAATATCTATAACGAAATATATAAGTATGTAACGAAAGTTTATCTAGATTAACAAGAAATTGATAGAAGAATAAGCCTTTGTAGAAGAGTAAGCAGAGAAAGTGATGTAATTGCAACACATAAGATTTTCTTACGCTTTTTACCACATACCTAGTAGGTAGAGAAGATATTGCATTCCACCCAAAAATTTGATACGGAAATTTCAACCGAAATATGTTATGAGGTCCCCTGAATCCAAATAAAGAATTTTTGGAAAGATGTCTGTGTGTGTGTGTTGTGTGTGTGTGTGTGTGTGTGTGTGTGTGCCGGTGAACAGCATAACTCAAAAAGTTGGATAAATACCACACAAAGGAATTTTGTATAACCTTGTACAACTGCTATACCTTAACGTAGACGAAAACGTACTACACAAAAAATGTAGATCTCTTTAAAAGACACAATTAATTTCAGATAAGCTTTTTGTGGCATAAGCCATTTCTGAGATATCGTTATTAATGTTTCGAATTGTTCATTTCGTGGTCATTCTCTTGAAGTCCTATCAATTCAGTTGTTTCTCGCGATTGCATGGAAATGTATGTAATTTTAAGGTCGACGTATAGCGTCCAGTTCTTTGACTTCTCTGTTCCCTTTATATCTAAAACTAAATGTGTAATGTAGCTATTTCTGCAAAGTTTTATTTGGATTTCAATTTAGTAGATAGAAAAATAAGCTTTAGTTGAACAGTTTGTGTACCCACTAATCAAGATAGAGAGTAGAGACAGTCATGTGAATGTTTCACATCAGAGCTTTTTTCAATTCTTAAGTCACTATTGTTTTTTACTTTCTCTACTACGTATAGTAAGTAGGGGAAGTATTGTATTCCACCCAAAAATTCGATACCGAGATTTCACCGGACATATATGTTTTGAGACCCCCTGAATCCAAAAAAAGCCTTTTTAGAAACATGTCCGTGTGTGTGTGTGTGTGTCTGTATGTCTGTGAACAGCATAACTCAGAAAGGAACAGTCGGTTAAACACCAAACTTGGTATTTAGGTTCAGTATCTTCCAGAGATGCGAAACGAAGGTTTTCAAGAAAATCCCCCACCCCAGATTACCCTTTACATGGAACATTTTTTGAAAATTGTTATTTTGTCCAAAATGGCTCTAACGATTTTGAATAAAATACCATAAGTTTAACACATTTTTATGGCAAATGAATTGTATATCTCGAATTTTCTGGGAATGTCTGCAAAAGTATTCTTCATTGTGAACGACTTTTACATAACTGGTAAACCATACGATATAGACAAAATTTTACTACACAAAAATGTAGATCGCGTTAAAATACACAATTTATGTCATATACATTTTTTTGTTGAGTGAACCATTTTCGAGATATTGCTTATTATTCCCTTAAATTTTCCAATACTTAAACTTTTTCTCAAATGGGAATTCGTTATTAATTTTTTTCCCAGGTAATGCAAAGAGAATGGAATACTCGACATAGCAACCAGCTCTTAAAACATTTGACGGTCGCTTAAAGCCTACCAATTCCCCTTGCATCTACAAGAAAATCAGCAATAAGATTAACATCTTGATATCTCGATTAATATGAAGCATATGGAGAATAAGCGTTTGTAAAAATAGTTTGTACAAGAGTAGAGAAAGTCATGTGAGTGTAACATATCAGATTTTTTCTCGTGGTCATGCAAAGGTAATGGAATTTAAAGATCGTCATATAGCGACCTGTTTTTAAAGGAGTTGACTATGGCTTAAGTCTACTGTGTTGCCCTTGTGCCTACAGTGAAATAAACAAAACCATTTCTGTAAATGTTAACACGAGGATGTTTTTCTAAAAACAGTTTGTAGAAAACTCTGTAGAAAAAGTCGTGTGAATATAAAACATCAGGATTTTGATTCATTCTTTTACCCCGCTCTTCACTTGTTTTTTAGACCTGCCAACTTCAGTAACTATTGCCTGCAAGCTACAAATCGGAAAATCGACCTTCAGTATCTCGTGTGCAGGGAAGATGTTCGCTGCTTTGATATCCCCGAATTGATACAATATTTTATAAGTTAGAAATGACTTGAAAGGATTAATAAATATTTATTTATGATTATTTAGTTTAAGAAATTATGGTTTTCGGAGATAGCAAATTCGGAAAAAACGTTTCTCAGAAATCTCAGAAAAAAATTTATAAGAAAGTATTAGTTCAAATCGACCAATCTTATTTTCATCACAAATAAATAGATATATTGAATAGTCTCATAATTTTTGGGGCATGGACTTGATGTTCAATGGACCTCAAAATATGTATTTAGGGTGAAATCTGAATATTTTTGGATGGAATACAATACATCCCCTTCCGGAGCAAGAGAAAATAAAACTCAAATGCTCTATCCCTGAGCCACCGATCTCGGAGATCATGCCTTAAAGGTGGTTCAACTAAGATCCGTGGCAACGAAATTTCCAACTTTCAAACGTATTCCACTCTGTCAACGAGGGATGAATACTTAGTAGATACAAATTAGATCCAACAGTGTGCCTTTTAATTTATTTTGTGCATGTAAAATTGAAGAAAACAAGATTTTTAGTCATAGAAGTCGTGATGTTGTGCTAAGAAAGGTCATTTATTAGAATTATTACGATAAAAAGAATACAAACTTTAGAAGGCGGTTAAATATCAGTAAACCGTAACCAGGCATAAATAGTTTCCAAAGATCGGCTTCACGAGAAATGAAGATGAAGTGTGGCTCCCGTTTTGCTGAGATGACCATTATTCAGCTTGTATATTGCATATTTTCATAGAGGATAAAAGTAAAAGCCTTTTAGGAGCCACAAATCTTGTATCTTTTGTCAAATAATCTTGCAAAGTGTGTACGTACGTATATTGGTTCTCAAAACTTTTGACACGTGCAATCCAAAATCCTTGTCTATTCTTCCACATAGAGGATTAAAATTCTGAATTCCTGCAAATAAAATAATATTGAAAATATTAAAAAGTTCATTACAAAATGTATAGGACTATTCACATAAAAAAGTATGATGGGCAGTACACATTTAACATAACTTTTTCTTTCCGTTGCAGTTTTAAAGGCATACAACGTGTATTGTTATATCCATTAAAAATAAATCCAGGTTATGTTATTTATAACGCACTTTTACTTAGAAAAAGACTTCAAATTCAGTCCTGGGTTCGATTCTCGGTTAGGCCGGGGAATTTTTCTTTATCTAGCATCATTCCCCAATCTCCGTGTAGTCTAGTAATATGAATATAGGAGTAAATATGTGCTTAATGGAGAAATTAACTTAATGCAATTTAGAGAGTAAAACACCATCAATAAGTTTCTTCAAATCAAAGACTCCCAATTATTATTTTTATTAAGCTTTGCATTTTTCCTATGCAGGCTATTTGCAATTTATATACATAATATTAAATTTATTCGATTGTGACTCATCTGTTATATACATCTTATATATATACGTCTATAATGTATATATACACACATTATAGACTTTTACAAGGATACATTCCCAAAAAGAAAATACTCAAACAAAACCCCTGAATTGCGCCTTAAAATTATTCGGTATATTCTGACTCACCCTGTATATGTATATATGATATCCTCTATGTGTAATAAAATCCTATTATTAGCCATGCGAAATCTTTACCATATACCTACTATTTTAATCAAAATTCTTATAGCGATTTTTCAGAAAGTGTTTTGGGAGGATTTTATTGAAAAGTTTCTCTTGACATGCTTAAATAGTGTCTCTATATTTCATATCAAATTTGTATGTTTGTGATTTTTCGTATATTCTAAGTGTATAAGAAATGCATATTTTGCATATATCCACAGTTTCATACATTATCGCATTATTTTTGGGGTAATTGTTCCATTGTTGTGTATATTGTTCAAAAGAGTATTTTAAGAATATGGAATAAGTGCTGACCATGTTGCTACTTTTAAACGGTTACCTATTACGACTTTCGTAAGCATTTGCATATTTGAATTATTGTTATTATTTATAAAAATGAATTTTAACTTTTATATTGAGGACAGGGAATTCACCATCACTCCCTAGGAGCATTAATCACTTTGACATTAGATTATATAGTTTAAGCAAAACTTTGCATAATTTTGAATATACTGGTCTAAAATATTCAGTATTCTTCCAGATAGTTTTAAACCTTAAATATAAATGTTTTAAAATAAAATTAAAGTGTTGATTAGAAGACAATCTTGTGTGTTTCCATTTGAATTTTTTTGTTTTGGTTTTAATGTCATTTAGTTCTTATGTCTTAAACTGTTTTATAAAATGACTTCTGCCTATTGTAATATTTTATTTAATGGCAGTATCCAAATACAGAATGTAGAAATGTGCAGTTCACATCCAAAAAGGTTTTCTAAAAGGACTTGGGCAAAAGGGAGGGTTCAATGGACCTAAAAAGTGTATTTTAGCTAAATTGTTGATATCGAATTTTGAGTGAATACAATACTTCTTCCTACTATGTGTAGGCAGAAGTATCAAATCTCTCTTCGCGTAATACGATATAATTGCGCTGGGTATCTGGAAACACCGGGAAACGAAAAACTGCCGCACTAGCAAAGAAAGGACCAGAGCCCGTTTGGTGAATAAGCACTTTGGAAGCAAAAGACAGAGTAAAACATTGGGTTCGAAAGAAAAAAAAGTCAGAAGAAATGGAACATAACTTCCACAAACAAACGCTAAAGGCGTTAATAAGCTTTGTGGAAACAGAAGTAACTGATTTACTAAACATACTAGAATAACGTAGAATGGAAGAGATATCACATTCTTGGAGTAAGCCGCAACTAGAAACATCAGCTAATCTAGTGTGGCTACGACTAACTAAAATAGATATAAATTAGAAAGCTGGAAGCACACAAAAAGTATTTTTAGGCTGAGGTGCTAAAGACGAGTATGCTTCTAAATCAGACGTAGTCACACTTAGGTATATGTAGAGAAAAGAAAAGCAAATTTGAAGGAAGGGCATTCGAGGGAAACGTCGATATCGAAGCTTTAGGTTGAATGCAATAGTTCTTCTATCATAGATAAACTGTAGATCAAGACCATAAAATTATACGAATAACCTAAGGAAAGGCAAAGCTTGGGAGGATATAAATAAAAGTAGTCAGTCCGTTGTCAGGGTCACACATTGTATCACTGTCCTCATGTATAGAAATGGATCTACTGATACCCCCTTTGCTTGCTCAAGTATTCATGACAACTCCTTACCTGTAAGAGCAACACCTTGCGGTCACAGCTGCTCAGCAAGCGATCCTGAGTCAGACCACAACCCTCCAGAAAGGACAATGTCTCTAGTGCTGAATCTGGGCCGACCGCAGCAGCTTCTTTTGTTGAATTGCTTCTCAAGAAAGCACTTCTCAATAGTCTTCCCCTCCGCTAAATGCCGGGAAATGATGATAATGATGATGTTTGGCGCAGGAATTGAAAACAGCCCACCCCTCGCTGGCCTCTTTTTGCATTGTGGCTGTCCTTGGGTCTTTGTGATCTGAGGGAACAGCTGTGTGTTTGGAATATTTCTCCCTTCCACATTTTCTTCTGTTTGGTTGTATTGAGACACACTGACAATATTCTGCATGTTCCTTAAGAAACTCTACCGTAAACACCTATTCTATTGCCGCTATCTACAGCAAACAGAACGCTTCTGAATCTCTCCCAGGATCCATCAGCTGTCATTACAAGTTCCCATCAAGTTGGTAGACTGCAATTTGTTTTCACATTATCTCCTTTCTTACCTTTTGTCCTTATCGGATAGATTTAACATATTAGGACCCCCTGATGATTACTAATGACTGTCAAAGAGGCAGAAAACGACTTATATATTCTTTTGCTCTTCTTTCCCTTTTCTGTTTTCTGTTTTATTTCTCTCCCGCTTACTTCTGATGGGTAAAAGAAGTATTATATTCTACCCCACCGCAAAAAAAAAGTAGAGACATCACAGGATGTACAAAATAGTTATTTTGATATGGTAAAAGTGGAGTTTTGTTTTGCGACAAAAAATATTTACAAAACGACGCAAACGTAATCGATAAAATGCCTTCACTTAATATATATATATATATATATATATATATATATATATATAACTTCCATTCCATGAAACAAGAGTGGTAACAATGGAGTGTTATAAAAATATTACTCCTCTGAGTGCTGTAATCTTCAAGTATGAGTGGTTGGTTGGCAATAAAACTCTCTTTCTAATGCCAGCTGTATAAAAAGCATTTTTAGAGAAATGTGTGTGTTAACAACATAACTCAAAAAGGAAAATGCCCAACTTTGTGAATTATATCCAGCATCTTTCAGGGATGTAAGTGGAAGCTTTTCATGAAACTCACCCTGCTTCATAATGCCTTTATATCTAACAGTGTTCATTATATCTTATTTTATCAAATATAGTTGTAAAGAGATTCTATTCTATTAAAATATAACGCGTTTGTGATATTGACGTGAAGAATGAAATATAGTTTTTGAATTTTATGCAAACAGCCTGCGAATTATAAAAAATTCAGGTTGAACGATGTATATTTTTTAAAGTTAGAAAACTATACGAGACTTGCAAAAACTTATAGGGGAAGATACAGAGCTCTTTAAATTACGCAAACCGTGTATTGTTTTTTTATTATTATTTGCTTTCTTCTTAGCGTTAACCGCTTTAGAGATACTCCATGGTTTAGGTTGAAATTTTTCCAAGAGTACCTGCTTAATATTGGTAGAAATGTTTGAAAGTTTCCAATTTTTACTTTGCCTTTTCATTTGCAACATCACAACCTCTGAATCTATCCCTACATGTTTCTCACATAAATATTTCAATGCTGTATTTAACTAAACCCTTATTGCTTGATTTGAAATGATTTATAAACAAAAAATGGATCACCAATAACGTTACGTGGTTATAAAACCATTTTTGTTTAAACACTATATACTATACAAAATATATATGTGAAAACTTATGTAAGTTGATCATATCAGATTTTTGTAGAATTTGTTCATATTTTGTAATATTTTCACATTAATGCCCCTTATGATTTTGAACAAATAACTTCAATAGGAATAAAAATAACTATTTAAATATATTGTTTCCTTTCATGTTTCTTTCCGTTTTCCCTTTCTTCTTTATTTTTATTTATTACTTACAAATAGCTGAGATTGCAAACTGTAGGAAATAACCGAAGTAAATAATGTTAATTTAATCCATTTATTACACCATCAGATTTCATTTAGTTAGTCTAGTCAGGTAAAAGTTTTGTAAACAACAACCAAAGTTTCATCTTTTCAGAATAGTTCTTCCTGTTCTTTGCTTCCTTCCGTGTTCATGAAATTATTGACAACATAGAATCGTTCGTATTACTGAACACCGTAATTTTAACTTCACAAAAGTGAAGTGAACGATTCCTAGTCTGATAAAGCGTGTAATGCACTTTATGAGGTTTCCTGAATAATAGAAAAAACGCGCCATTTACCAGTGTTTGTGTGTTGCTCTAACCACTGAGCTACCATAGCAACATGTCGGTAGGACATTAAATTTCACAACTGATTCGCATTTTTCCCGGTAAAACACAAGGAGATCTCAAATTGTATTGAGATGTCATACCCCAATGGCGACTTACATTCTTTGTAAGTACTTTAAGTCCCGGGCTTTATAGCTCAGTGCCATGGTAGCTCAGTGGTTAGAGCAACCGGACGGAGACCGGGAGATCCGTGGTTCAAATCCCGGCTATGGCATTGAATTTTTCAGTCATCTGATTTTACCTTTCTATATACAGTCTTAAACAAGACGGCATAAAAAAAATTCCCATAAAATTCCCTGCTCTTCAAATAAAAATTTACATAGAAAACATCTGCTATGCTTTGCTTTCTCATAAGCAAATTTGCTAAAACACCAGAGTGTGACAATATTGGCATGAGGAATAAAATATTTCGAATTTTGAAATCACTCCACTTTCCACCACAAGAAGTCTAATATTATTTTAGTTGTAGTAAACAAAATTATCTTATTCAAAATCATTATTCAGTATTTGAATTAAAACATTTCACCCCGGAAGTAAAAATTTAGTTTACTCTAGAGGTATATTTGATCTAAAGTTATGACGAACCAAAAGAAGTCTTTCTCATTATCTAAGAAAATTTACAGAATTTAAAACCTTACAACAGCCAATGTTATTCCATTTGTAAATTTCCTCCTTGCATAAACTGTCACTTGTCTCACCAGGAGGCACACTCAAAGGGTGAACTATAAATACAGTACCATTTTTTTCGACCTGACCCTGTAGAAACACAAACGAGGAGAAGGTTGGAGAGGAGAGGAAAGGAAAGAAATTCCGGCAGTATTCCCCTAGCTCGGAACAACAGGATTGCCTCAGATATCGGCCGTTCTCTTACTACTAACCCACTCCTCCCCGTTGATAATGGGCTCGTCCAGCTACTGCGCATCCAGCTGAGTAGGGACAGGAGGAAAAAATCGTACTTTAAAACTAATAAGGGAATAATCTCAATGTTTTCTGAAATGTATACCCTTCTATTCACAAAGTGATAATACTTTTCTTTTATACTCGAGCACAGCACTGCAAAATGTATACTATAAAGTTGGAAATGATTTTTGAAAGACTTATACGAGTACTGCTTTTTATGAGATAGTGTGCCCTCATCATTTCGAAAATTTCTCCAATTTTAAATTGCAGATGTTAAATAGTCATCATTTTACATTTTATTAACGCGCTGTTGGGATATCTCGATTTACTTTATTAGCGGTTGAATTTGAATCCCAACAATAATTTTTTCTCTCTATTTATTTCGTTGCTTTATACGTGGTCATATCGCGACTGATTTGTGAGGAAATAAATACCTTGTGGATCAGTGTATGGTGTACAGTGAGCTTTCTAGCTCTCATCCCTCTACCATACCATCTTATTTCGTCACGTGTGGCATGTGCACAGCAACTGCACCTCTGATTCTACATGTGCCGGTCAGGTGGAATTGGGGTGCCGTCCAGTTAACCTGCTTTCATTATCTGTGGATATATGGCAGAACATTCGCTATTACCATCTATTTTTCATTTTACTAATGTTTTAGATTTTGGGTCGTGATATTAAATATCCAACCGCTAAGGGACTGAGGGAAACCAGGTAAAAGAAATCCGGTTAGATAGTTGGGGCCGGGGGATTTGAACCCGGGACCTCCAGAATGCGGGCCACAGATGTTACCACCTACATTAAAACTTAAATAGTTGGGTAATGACTAATTTAAGGGACAACAAAATGACCTATTTCGCAAATTTTAAAATCACCAAGTTTACCGCGCATTTTCTCCAGAGGAATCTTTCTAACTATATTATATATTTATTGGTCTGCTCTCATCAATGTACTTGTTTTCACATTACATATGCAGGCCCTCGTAACCGTAGTCGCTGGAGTGTATAGCTCCGGCGCTGCGCCAAGCTGAGGGTCGCGGGTTCGAGTCCCGCCATGGGCATGGGTGTTTTTGTTGTGTCTATGTGCTGTGTAATTGCGGTGATAAGCGGTAACGAAAACAGTAAAAACATACAGTATAAAGTGGGTAAAACAAGGAAAATTTAAAAAAAAAATAAAAAATTACAAATGATATTCATATTTGTGTTATATTAAAACGTTTAAAACATAAAAAGGAGGCTTCTTTTAACCACTGCATATCCAAAATACTGAAAACGTATCATTGATATAGTATATATAATTTCAAACTCCTAATAATAAAAGTTCCTGAGAACTAGGTCATTTTTAATAAAATAACATTTTTTCAGTAATTTTATAATAACTAACGGAAACTTTTATAACAATTCAGGTCAAGACGAAAATAATGTCGCAAGAAAATACTGTTGGTACATCGAATAGGATTTTCAATAGATTTTAAATCAAACTGAAGCTTTATATAATATTGTAGTTCCCTAAAATATAAGTGCTTAAATGGACAAATTCGCAAATCGCAGAACAGTAAAATGATTAAAGGCGAAATACGTACGCCTAAACAATCAAAATATATAATATATACACCAAGTTCAATCAATAATCCGCTAATAGTTTTTATAAAGCAAATGCTGTATATGAAATCCACTAGGTAAATGGGTGAAAATAGTACGTTTTGGTTAAGTATCTTTGGAATTTCTATTATATGGTAATGGATGGAACTGCTGTTACACATGACTCATTCCCTGCTGACATTGCAATTAGCGTAGCTCTGGGTTCATTGGGTACTTTGGACACCACTGGGATCTGTGTCCATTTTTACCCTTGGTTATTTCTTGTTGCAGGAGCCCCAGCCCGCTGCAAGTAATTATGTCCGGGTCCCCCACCGTAACGGATGGCTACTCCAAATTGAATCTTGTTGCCTGTGTGTGGCTGGGACAAGTCTTTTGTCGCTCGTGTGAGAGACAGGATTTACACTACTTGTTCTAATATCGTAACGTTTGCATGCAGATGCACCCACTCTACGGTGGCAGAGGGGGGACTTTCTAAAATTCATCTAACATATTGCAGATTATATTAATTTTGTAGACAGGGGAAAGGTGTTATATTTCGTGCTCCGTTTTACATTTCCTGCTACTTCATCTATAGTATTTCGAGGAAGTATTGAATTCCAGCCAATAATTTGATGCAATATTTCAAACGAAATACTCTTTTTGAATCACCTTGCATCCTAAATATGCAATTTTAGAAGAAGTTTTGTGTGTGTATGTGTGTGTATGTGTCTGTGAACATCATAATTCAGTAACGAAAGGGCGATTAAATACCAAACTTAGTTCAGTGTCTTTCAAGACGCGGCAAGAACATTTTCAAGAAAATCCATGCAACCCAAACTCCTTATACATGGAAATCTTTCATCACTTTTTATTTTCCTAAAAATGGGTATATGGAGTTTAATTAGAATATCATATGTATATGCATATATGTATTTTTATGACGAATAAAATGTATATCTTCAATTTTTTGGTAATAGCCTGTTAAGTCCTAAATGATTGTTGTATAACTGGTAAACCGTAAGAGAAAGATAAAATCCTACTACTCAAAAAACGTAGATTTCGTGAAAATACATAATTTGTGTCAAATAAAAATATGAGTGCAGCTTTAGTCCCCTGTATTCTATCTACAACGAATGTGGAAATATTTAATGAAAATTTATCTGGATTAACACGAACTAGATGAAAGAGTGAGCATTTGTAAGAATAGTTTATAGAAAAGTAATGAGCGAAAGTTAGGTGAATGCAACACATCCAATGTTTTACTTTTAAAACGTACTTTAAGAGATCTTTTCAGCTCGCCAACTATTGAGTATAAAAGTTGTATTATTAAATGAATAATTAAAACTGTAATTCTGTATTGCATTGATGTATATCCTGGTGTTTGAATTGGTGTCGTTATTCTTCGTTGATAAAGTTGTAGTAAATTGTGTCAATTATATCTCTATTAGAGACCATCAGTTGATACGAAATGAATCTACTCATTAAGGCAACACAAGAAAGCGGTGTTCAGAATATTCAATTAGCTTTTATTTTGTTTAATTGCTATTTTGAACGCTATTTTTTAAAAAAGTTGCTTTTACTTTCTCTATGACGTACATAGTCGTTAGGTACAGAAGGTGTTACATTCCACCCAAAAATTCAATATAGGTATTTCACCGAAACTACACATTTTAAGGCATCTTGAATAAAAAAATAATTTTTAGAAAAGTTGGATAAATACCAAACTTTGTATTTCGATTCAGTACTTTCCATAGATGCGACAGGAAGGTTTTTGAGGAAATCCCCAAACTTCCCTTTACATAGAACATATTTCGAAATGTTTGATTTTCCAAAATATAGCTCTAAAGATTTTGATTAAAATACCATATATTAATACCATTTATATTTACATGACCAATAAAATGTACATTTTTTGTGTATTACCTTCATTTGGAAGGAATTTTATATAATCTTGCATAATTGATAAGCTTTAAGCGATAGACGAAAACATACTGCACAAAAAAGAAATTTAGATATCTTTAAAACACACGATTTATTTGAAATAAATTTGTGGTCTATCTACATGCAACTATAGTCTCCTGCGGTTCCTTCACATTATCCCTTCCTTCTGGGGATGATAGCCACAATAGATCTATGTAGGTGCCAGTGCACGAGGTGCCAGTGCTGAGTTTCATATTTCCAAGGAAACTGTATCTAGGGACTTTGCATTTAATAAACGAAGCTAATTCATAGGTAATAAAATGGAGGAATGACTGTCTTTGTGTTCGAGAGATCAGCGTTCTGACCTTACAACACAGAAGTCCCGGGTTCGATTCCCAGCACTAAAATTAAATTAGTTCATTTATGGACGCTCTTCATCTATTATGGTTCCTAGCGTCCCATTCTATATTGGGCGTGAAAGACCGGAAATTTTGCTCACAGGCCTCTATATCAGGGTTGGGGTTCTTTTACGTGCCGTAAATATACGACACGAGACCAGCGGCTTTACTTCCCTTCCGAAGGAAGGCATGCTAAGGATTTTACGCACGTAAAAATCCATCGCCGCCCAACGGGTTTGAATCCGCGACC
This sequence comes from Deroplatys truncata, assembly GCA_030765065.1. Taxonomy (NCBI): domain Eukaryota; kingdom Metazoa; phylum Arthropoda; class Insecta; order Mantodea; family Mantidae; genus Deroplatys; species Deroplatys truncata. Next base: position 223,063,157 of record CM060975.1, read on the forward strand.
TCGGGACCAGAGTCTAGCTTGGTACCCCTAGACCACGGAAGACGACGATTCCCGGGTGTGGTGTAGCATTTTCCTTTAACCAGAATCTGTAGGTGTGATTTTGGGAGTGAATGCGAGTGTGCTTAATATTACAGGTTAATGAAAGTTCAACATTGCAAAATGTACCGTTCAGCGAGTAAAACACAATCAGTTATTTCTGAAGTCAAAGCCCCCGATATGAGCATATATTTTAATAGATATAAATGTAGGAATCTGGTGAAATTATAATTTTTACTGAAATTGTTGTAAGTACAGCTAAAGAAGTTGGAGATGAGCTACAGTGATATCTATGCATTTGTGCATTAACGTCTAGTAATGAAGTACGGAGATAATCTATTTCAATGAAAAACACGAATCAGGATTTATTACAGCATCATCATTAGAAGTCGTATAAACGTTTCAATTTTATCTCAGTTCAAAGTAAGTGAAGTTTATTACGTGTCAAGGGGTCAGTGGATATATTTTTGCCGATGTTGATAGTGTTAATGTGTGAGAAAAATTCAATATACTGGTCTGCATTGTGAAGCGGAGAGGATTCAGGAATGAGGATATTGTCGCGACACCTCACTAGGAGGCGCCCCGGGAGGGAGGAGGGATAAATTGAAGGGAAACACCGGGCGGCCGGAAACAGGAGTAGACACAGCAATGACAAGGTCCCCAGTTTCCAAATTTAGATGCCCAGGCAGTCGGACAGGAAGTTCGGGTACCCCGCCCCTCACAGGGTCCAATGCCCCCCCAAGGGGCGGTCCTTATACCCTGGAAACTAGCCGAAGGCCAAGAGACGAAGAAAGTTCACAGAGAGCAGCCTTTTCCCTGCCGCGCTGCACCGAAACATCATCGCCGATCTGAGTAGATCAAACGGAGTGAAGGATGAATGAAATGATTAATAGAACGAAATGGAGGGACAGAAAATTCGTGGGGGTGAAAGAAACCACTCCACCTGGGAAAACCGCCGAAAAATCCCATGGGTCGATTGGGCGGTCGCCGAGCATCAAATCCGAGACCTCCAGAATATGGGCCACATACGTTATCGCTTGAGCCATCCTGCTCCGTAATTAAATATATCATAATTGTTTGTATCATAAAGATTTTTTGTTGTTGCAAAATTGCAACATTTGAATATAATAAAAGTGGTTGTTTTCTTGTATTGCCGGGCGTAAAACTCATTAAGGCCGAGGAGGATATCAGCGATTCTGCAATATATTCAATAACAAACTAATACGCCTAAAAGAAATAGTAGGATTTAAAAAGCCGTAAATACAGAGTTACAAATATGCTTTTTATTAATTACTTCATTCTGAAAAAGTAGTTTTGTTAGTATTGTCTTTATGTTGTTATTGTTATAATTGCCCCACGCTTTGCGCCAATTTGAAGTAGTTGTTTATTGAAAGTTGTTTGCACGTATGAAAAGCCGATTTAAAGTAGGTTGTATTGAAGGAGTTGTATCGTATTTCAACTGTTGGGGAGCCGAACTTGTAGTAGTTGCAACCGCACGCATAGTAAACAGTGTTCGGTAGCCATCGCCCCAAATGTATTTTTGGGTGGCCTTTGCCCTAAGTTTAAAAAAAAATTAACTTTGTAATTTGATTGTTTCTTTAAGTATTAAATAATTATGTTTGCCTCGGCTGCGTCAGTATTATTGTTAGAGACATGGAAGTCTTGGCAGGGCGTGGTGTGACAAGAATGTAGGCTTACACAGCTTTTAAGTTGTAATTCACTCCTTTTTATTAATTCTTGACACAAATTAAATAGCATTTCACTGATATCGAGTTCTGTGAGATTCTCTTATTTAATACCTGCACTTTTTAATACATATACATTATTAAATTACGTAATATATTCACATAACATTATTACACATGGATACAATAATATGAGCATATGCAATGACTGTTACATACATTTTACAAATTATTACATATTGCTTCAAGGCGGGCTGTTATTGAATTTGCATATTATATAATTACACTGAAATTATTTAACTGTTAAAAATACTGCCTCAATTCTAATAGTGTATTATTCAACAAGATTATAATAGTAGAATTAAGATGCGGGTATATTTACGAAATGAACACATGCTAGCACTGTTGAGTCCACGCAGCATTTATTGATTTTTGCAGGCAACGTGAAAGCAACACATATTGAAGCAAAGAAAAAGAAATCAATTTATTACAGGGTGATTTATGAAGAACTGGCACATTTATTTCTTTAATTATTCTGTTTGAAATTCATTCAAAGTCCCAATTTTAGCGCCAAATTAAGTACAATGTTCTGGAGTTACGATCACCTGTGACTAGATGCGCAGATGTTTATGTTTTATTCGTAATTGTTAGTTTTATTGTCGGCAACTGTTTTGAGATTTTGTTCTAGTCAACATGAAAATGGAGTACACATTAATTGAACGAATCTTCCTTGTAAAGCAATAGTGGATTACCAATTCAATTACAGCTACTCAAAGAGCATACCAGAGAGAAGAAACACAAAACTGGGACTGGTAAACAAATTGGAAACAACTGGATCTCTGGTGAGTTAAAAAGCAAAACTCGTTCATCGGTGGTTGTTGTTGACTTAAGAGCACGACTGGATCAGTCATCCAAAAAATCATTAAGACGTTTGTCGCAGGAGACAGGGTACAGCTACTCAATGTGTCAGAGAGCTGTGAAAAGCGCAGGCCTAAAGCCGTATAGGATTACGGTTGACCATCAGTTAAAGGAACCAGATAAGGATAGACGCTGAAGTATTGTCGTTGGCATTCATTGTACAAAATCTTGCCGTATTGTCCATCACATGGTTCACAGGTGAAGCATGGTTCCATTTATCCGGCTATGTGAACTCAAATAAATCACGCTATTGGGCCAGCGAAAATCCACATGTTATTCATGAAGCACCTATGCACCCGGATAAAATCGGAGTTTGGTGGGCAATAGCCGCACAGAGAATAGTGGGACCAATTTCTTTTTAAAACAATGTGAACACTGCGGAGTACCGGCGGAGTTTCATGGAGTTTGCTGAGCAACTAGACGATGTAGAGCTGAGTCAAAGATATTTTCAGCAGGTCGGCGCTACATGCCATACATCAAATGAATCCATGTCCCTAATTGCAAGTTTCTTTGACGACCGGATAATTTCCAAGAACCTGTGGCCACCGAGATCTCCGGATTTGACATCGGACTTCTTTCTATGGGTTAAATAAAAGACAGGGCTTATACCACACTTCCCCAGACATTGGACGATCTGAAGCACAGCATTACACAGGAGATTCAAACTATTGACAACAGAGTCCTCCAAAGAGTGGCCAGTAACATGGAACGACGTGTTGAGTTGTGCCTTACGCAGGATGGAGGGCATTTTCAACATTTGCTATAGAGGTAAATAATCTCCCAAAATTCCTCTGCATTTTAGGTATAATAAGTTGTCGCTAGGGTAACTCGTTTTGAAACAATTAAAGAAATAAATGTGTCGTTCTTAATTAATCACTCTGTAGAATATTAAAATTACAATGAATTTATTTTATTTTAAACACACATATTTCATTTTTTATCTGGGGAATGGATCCCAGTGGACTGCTGCTTTGAAGGTATGGCCGATAGCAAAGCTGAACGCGCCGTCGAGTATGATCATACTGAGTCGCTGAAATGTTATGGATGCCGGAACAGTTCAGTTACGTCTCATGTAATCAGCATATTACATCCAAAAAAGATGTAATACTTAATAGAAGTTATCGGAGCCTTTTGACAGAATAAAAATTAGTAAAGCATTTTCTGTGTAAAGGATCACTTGATGTAAAGAAAACTCTCAACCTTGAATTGTTAAAAGACACTTAAGTATGATATTGGGTATTTATCCGACTTTTCGTTTTTGGGATATGGGATTCACAGACAAACACGCACGCAATGTATATTTTTTAAATGCTGTTTTGAACTTGAGGAACCTTCAAGCACAAGTAAAAAGATTATTGATAGATATTTCTGTAGTTTCTTCCTGGGTCTTAATGCAACCTTGGTCTTAGTTCTACCAATGACAGACGTGTATAATAAGGTTGATTACAAATATTCACAGTTCAGACACACAACCAAAACAGTTAATAAACCAATAACAGATCATTACAGTTAGCCTATTAATTGTAACACAATGCAATAACCAGTGTAGTGAATATCCTCAGGATATTGTATCATGTTGCACCGGAGTATCTGATTACACCAGGTAGTACTATACCCGACACCGTTCTCTGATAGGATCTGCTGTAAGTATATCCCTTCTAAACATTATTCTTACATAAGCTTATGTCTCCATGTATTCATATGTGAACGTTTAAAGTTTGTAGAAATGTTTTCATTACACAGTTCGTGCAAAGGAGACACAGAAAACCGAACGATAGTCAAATGTTTAAAAGTGGGTCGCTATATACTGACCATGAAATTCCTCTTTTTCTGAGATTATGGGAAGCCAGGAAGTTTAGCACTTCAAAAAAATGTACTATCACTTATTAGAAAATTCAAACTAAAAATAACCAATATCTAGGAAATTATCACAAAAATTATTTGATGCAAATTGTGTGTTTTAACACTGTCTACAATTTTTGAGTTGTAAGTTTTTGTTTATCTCATATGGTATACAAGTTCGTTACGAATTAAGTGGACTTCGCAGTTTATTCAAGCAAACTTCAAGATGTGCACTGTATTAGCTACGCAAATTTCCCAAAACATGGTATTTTAATCAAAATCTTTGGTCATATCGTTGGTCAGATATAAAAGAATACAATACAAATGTTAGTGTGGGGAGGAAGATTTTCTTAAAATTTGTTATGTGGTATCCTTGAAAGATGCTGGACATAATCACCAAATTTGGCATTTATCCAAAATAATTTCGTTGTTGAGTTACGCTGTTCACGACGCCTACATCACGTACCCTTTTCTAAAAACGCTATTTTGGGCTTATGGGACTCCAAAAAGTGCAATTTCGGTGAAATTTGATATCTGAGTGGAGTGCAATTCGTGTCTCCTAAGAAGAAAATTTTCCCCACACGAGCAGCTTATAAACTTATAGTTAAAGGAAGTCTGACACGCGGTTTGAGGGACATAAAACTCTGAATAGAAATCTGTCCAAAAGTCTCAAGAGTTTTCCCAGGTTTACGGCCAATTTTATAAACCATTAATTTACATTATATTTTGCTACACATTTCGAAAAACTTATAGTGAAATAACTGCATATTTTATGAAGCTAGGAGAGGGATCTGCAGAGGAATGGCAGGATATTAGTAAGCAGATGTACGTCTGTAGCCGTAATTATTAAATGCAGAGCGTTTTAAATAAATCAATATTTCATCTCTGACATGAGCTATGAAACGTGAGCTGTGCTGCGGATACATACAGCTCAGTTTATGAATATAGTAAATTCTATCCATTTAACGGTATTTAGGACTAAATGTTTCAACTTCTTCATTTTGTAACCTAAAAAACTGACACTTTTATCATAGGCTTATGTCATGTATAAATATGTATTACGGTAACAGATTTTAATTTTGTATATTGGTATCGCTGTTAATATTTTACTATATAAAATATCGTTTTCGTTGTTATTTTTATATTTTTAAGCTGATTCTAAACTATAGGTATAACTAAGAATTGCTCTGTAGTTTGCTGTTTAGTATACGGATGCGAATCTACAGATTGTTGGTTATCCAATACGTGTTTTATTTTTATGTTAAAATTCATTATATATATATATACATATATATATCCTCTACCTTTCAAAAGCACGTCACCAAATTGTGTTAAAAGGAGCATTTTACATACCTAAAAATGCGAAGAAAGACAAAAAAATCTGATGTGTTACACTCACATGAATTTCCCTACTCCTGTACAAACTATTTTTACAAACGCTTATTCTCCACCTACCTCATGTTAATCGCGATGAAAATTTGCAAAAACTGTTGCTAATTTTCTTGTAGACGCAAGAGAAATATGGAAATTGGTAAGCTTTAAGCATAGTCAAATCTTTTAAGAGCTGGTTGCTATATGAAGCATTCCATTCTCTTTCCATGTCCAGGGCATAAAAAAAAGAATAACGAATTCCCATTTGAGAAAAAGTAAAAGTATTGGAAAATTCAAACAAATAACAAGAAATATCTCGTAAAAGGTTCCCCCACAAAAACATGTATAGGGCGTTTTAGCAAGCTCTACATTTTCTATGTAGAAAAATTTTGTCTATCTCATACGGTTTACCCGTTATGCAAAAACAATTCAAAATGAGGAGGACTTTTGGGGACTTCCCATAAAATTCAAGATATACATTTTATTTGTCATGAAAATATCTTAAATATATAATATCTTAATCAAAATCGTTAGGGTCATTTTTGTCAAAATCAAAATTTTCGAAAAATGTTCCATGTAAAGGCTAGTCTGGGGTATGGGGATTTTTTTTGAAAATCTTCGTGTGGAATCTTTGAAAGATACGGAAATTAAATACCAAGTTAGGTATTTATCCGACTTTATCCGGCTTTTCGTTTTTGAGTTATACTGTTCACAGAGACACATTCAAACACACACACACACACACACACTCACACACGGGCGTTTTTCTAAAACTGTTTTAGGGGGGATTCGGGAGCCTCAAAACATGTATTTCCCGTGAAATCTCTATATCGAATTTTTGGATGGAATGCAATACTTCTCCTACTTATTATACGTAGTAAAGAAATGAAAAATGAAAATGGCATTAAAAGATTTAACATCATGTAATTGATCTCAAAACAGTTCTCACCATATCGTGTTATCTATTCAGACGCCTTCCTTTACTCCTACACTGAAGTTGCCGCGTATCTTTGTTATGTGGTGTATGATCTGGTGAGACACGTACGTGTTGGATACTCTGAAGATCTACTGGTGCATGTTGCTCATCTCTTTTAGTGGTAACCCTGGGATAATCTTCTCATTCCAATTTGTGTGTGTAACTTGTATTATTATGGGTGTGGAGTATTAAAGTAGTCTAAGTAATTGTTTTAATATACTCCGGTAGCTCAGGGAGGCACTTTGCTCTTGCAGGGAGTGTGAGAAGACACGGGAGTGATATTGAATAACTAGTACACTGTTGTTTAGTTTTGATATACACTAAGTGATCAAAAGTATCCGGACACCCCACAAACATACGTTTTTCATCTTAGGTGCATTGTGCTGCCACCTACTGCCTGGTACTCATTATCCGCGACCTCAGTAGTCATTTGACATCGTGAAACATCAGAATGAGACGCTCCGTGGAATTCACGGACTTCGAAAGTGGTCAGGTGATTGGGTGTCACTTGTGTCAGAAGTCTGTACGTGATATTTCCACACTCCTAAACATCCCTAGTTCCCTGTTTCTCATGTGATAGTGAAGTGAAAACGTCAAGGGACATGTACAGCACAAAAGCGTGCAGGCCGACCTCGTCTGTTGACTGACAGAGACCGCCGACATTTGAAGAGGGTCGTAAAGAGTAATAGGCAGACATCTATCCAGACCATCACACAGGGATTCCAAACTGTATCAGGATCCACTCCAAATACTATGAAAGTTAGGCGTGAGGTGAGAAACCTTGGATTCCATGGTCGAGCGGCTGCTCATAAGCCATACATCGCGCAGGAAAATGCCAAACGACGCCTCGCTTGGTGTAAGCAGCGTCAATATTACACATTGAACATGGCAAAACATTGTGTGGAGTGACGAATCACGGTACACAATGTTGCGATCCGATGGCACCTTTTGTTGTTTTGCGTGGCACGATCACAGCGCAGACCTACATTGATATTTTAAGTACCTTCTTGCTTCCCACTGTTGAAGAGCAATTCGGGGATGGCGATTGCATTTTTCAACACGATCGACCACCTGTTCATACTGCACGGGCTGTGGCGGAGTGGTTACACGACAATAACATCACTGTAATGGACTGGCCTGCACAGAGTCCTAACTTGAATCCAATAGAACACCTCTGGGATGTCTTGGAACGCCGACTTCGTGCCAGGCCTCACCAACCTACATCGATACCTCTCCTCAGATTCGCACTCCGTGAAGTATGGGCTGCCATTCCCAAGAAACCTTCCAGCACCTGATTGAAAGTATGTCTGCGAGAGTGAACGCTGTCATCAAGGCTAAGGAGGGCCAACACCATATTGACTTCCAGCATTATTGATGGAGGGCGCCACGAACTTGTACGTCATTTTCAGCCAGGTGTCCGGATACTTTTGATTACGTATTGTATTTACCACCACTAATATATATTAAAAACATTTCTTGTTGTTTACACACAAAATGATGAATACGTTTATACATGTGTATATTCTAAAGAAGCTTGCCTGTGAGTCGTAGTGATTTTTAACATGTATGTATGTCTATTGTTATGATCTTTGTACAGCACTATTGATACACATCTGCCGCTGAGAGTAACAATCCACGAACTGAGTTGTTTTAGTAAGAGTGTGTAACGTCGTTTCTATGTTTGAATTTAAACTTGTAGCTTAACCATTATTGGCTCTATGGATGACGTAACCCTCTATATAGCCAATAACAGCAATGTTCCTCCATATTTATTTGTTAGTTGACTAACTTATCACCCAGCTTTCTCAAGAAGGTGGCTTATTGTTAGAGATAGCCACAAGACCTTGACGTTTCCTTTGTACTTAGGTTTTCTGTCCCTTACCACTGTGTGTTTGTGACAAACAAATGTCGTATCTCGCCCTAACAACTCACATGACATGACTTACTTCTATGATATCTTAAACTTATACCAAAATGTAGCATTACAAATATATTGCATTTTTAGTTACAATGCATTAACCACGCTGGGTCGGCTTCGTTAATTAACATTTTAATTAACACCTAGCAATAAATAAATAAATATCATGATTCCCGTTACGAGGTCTTCAACATTTTGTCGGTTCATTTTCTCCGTTTTGTCCATTTCTACTTCTATGTGTACTCTGAATGCAGCTAAGTAAGAGATTGAAAAAAGAGGCACATATTCTGTGTTAAATGCCATATCTACAATTAAAAAAATAACTGTGGTTAAACTAATAACATTGTATAAAAGAACTATTTTAGAATATTTTGTTTGTAATGCAGACAATTCAGACCTTTCTACCAAAATGACCAAATTTCAGTCCTATATCTTCTTAATTAATAATGCTAAAACACCTGATAGGGATTCACAATGCCAAAAGGTTAAGTATGACATATAAAACTTCGAAAGGAAAATCAATTCTTTTACCATGGAACTAATTTGAATTTAAAACCCACTGAACTTCAACTTTCAAAGTGGTTGCGTGGTAACTAGCTATTCGTTAGTGTTATAGGTTTCAGCATGGGTTTATTTAAACGCTGTCTGTTGCTCCAGCTTTAAAACAAACAAACAAACTAAGGTATGTTACCTCCTAGAGAATAGTTAGCGCTACTGAGCAAGATGGGGAGAAAAATAAACCTTTGTATGAATAACTTGTAGCATATCTATAAAAATAATTTTTTAGAGAAAGCATCGTGAATGTTACATGTACAGTTTTATGTAGAAACGGGGGCTCGTCTGTCCCGCAGGTGTTAGTCTAGCTTTGGTTTTCGAAGCACTAAAATACACACATTTATCTGACAAATCGGTTGCGAACTTTTATGTGGGCGCTATGAACTGCGCGCTATTTGTGATTTGACAGTGGCAATAAACTACTGGGATGACATGCAGGGCCCTTAATCAAGCTCCCGTGTGCCATTTCTTTCCCGTAATACCAACCGCTGGACGCAGATCACGTAATATCTACTTTTCTGCCCTCATTATAATTGCGCGTACGTGACATTTGCAGTCTTTTAATGGCACAAATAAAAGTTCCGCACAACATTACATTTCATAACTCCTTTGAGATATTTTTGGGACGTGCAAATGGGCTTGAGAAAAATAAAGCCATACGTGATATTTAAGTGCACCGCCAAGAAATATAAAAGTATCATATACGTTGCTTGGATCCCGGTTCTCTCATATTTCTTCTTAATTTTATGCAAAGCTCGACAACGCCATTTGTATAGTGTCTCCTCTCATTTTCCCTTTGTATTTTCTAATTACAGCGATCTTCCATTTTAAGTCATATAGATCATCAATATCAAGTTAAATAAGTGAATATTAATTTTGAAGATGATACTTAAAACTCGCCTTATTTTTGGTATATCATTATGCTGATTGAAAAATCAATATTTGCTTTAATTCTTGGAATTGTTTTTTCCCCCTACAAATGCTTGAAAATTATCGAAAACCCCAAATTTACCCAAACTTTGGTAAACAAAAGCTGTCATACTCGGAAAATCTTCGTCGTAGAGGGTGTTCTGTTAATTTTAAAGTGCTTTTAATTCCCTTTAAGGCGTAATCCTGATGTACTTTTTTTGTGAGGGTCTCTTTCCTTTCAGAATTATGGCATGACTTTCTTCTTAGGCATTTTCCCCAAAATGGGGCTCGTTTCGTGAACAACTACAACAGTTAAGCCTAACTCATAAAAAACTCATTTCTTCTCAATATAAGCTTTACATTCACTTCTGTTGGGAGACTTGTGGTCTGTTTAACTTGGTCCGAAAAGCAAAACTGATAATTTTATTCGGCACTGTCCTTAAATCCAACCGGTGCTCAGAATAATGCTAATAAAGTAATGTTGTAATAAAAATAGCATTTTGATACATTTTCAAATGTTTTGATTTTGAGAATCTGTGTAGCACCCCTTTAAATTTCTTTTTATAAATAATATTTTGAACTGAAATATACTTTTAGCTTAGGTGCAAATTATTATTATTATTATTATTATTATTATTGCGAGGGCATTGGATTGTATTAAAATAATATGCTACAAATACTTTGTTATTGAGGACATATTGCCAATGATTTTATTTATGTGAGCGTTATTGTACATCAAAGCATAATATATAATCTTATAGCTTCATCCATGTTTTAAAAAATAAAATTTGACCATTTATCTGCAACAAATCCCATAAAGAAGATACAAAACATCGTAATTAAATGAAGCTTAATATTTTAAAACTTACTAAATTCATCCATAATCATTTATAAATCAATGCATACTTTGGAATATAGAACAGAAAACATGTAGTTAGGCACAATTTTTCCAGGAAAGTAATTTCTCTGTTTGTTACTTAATACAACGACAAAATCTTGCATCTTATTGATATAGAAATTAACCTATATTGTAGCCTTTTTTTTAGACGGATCAGCAAGTATTTCTTCATGCATCTACACTTCGTCTATATACCAGAAGATTTAGCAGACTCTGTATTAAATACAACGGACATATTGTAGTCATACATGAGTACATCTTTTTTTACTAAACAAATACACTACTCTGCAACTACGATCCCTGTAGCACATTTATTCAATCTTGTGCCTAATCTGCGTTGATTACTAATTGTAGCATAAATGCAAAGAAGCGGCAGAACATTTAAAAAGCAATAGATTGGTGTAAATCTGAACAGATCAATATAGAAATGTTTCCTTGTAGAGCATTTCGGAAAGTATATCTTGTAGTCGACAGTACTGCGGAAGAAAGTTGGATAGTTTAAAATTGGTTTCATCAAAAAACCGTTTCATATATATGTAGTTCTAATCCATTATCCCCTGAGCAGAAGTTTTACACATATACTAATTACTATTATTTAATTATTAGTATAATGTGGTATTCCGAGTGCTGCAGTAGAATTGTTAATTATTTAGTGCTAAAGTTTTCTCAAGTCTATCCAGGGGAACTTCACAAATGCTAGATTTTAATTATTTCTTTACATAAATTAAAAGGTCTTAAGCAGTGTAACTTATTTGCAATTTTCACCCAATATTTTATCCCAAAATATCTATTCCCTAGTCCAAAGAAATAAGGAGGATTTCTAAGCCTCTAATTATGCAGGATTGAAACCCACGCAGCAAGTATGGCAATTTGGTACCGGCAATTTCAGCGCCTTTGAAATAACTTCAATCCAAGAGCGAACTCTGCTACCATTTCAAAAAATGATTCAATATTATAGCCTTTTAAGATTGTGTATGAGGTGTTAACTTTACTAATCAAGCATCACAAGATACTGGATCTTGTGAACCGTATGAGCCGTAATTCACGCCAGAATTGAAATATGTATTTAATTTCTTTTTCAGTCATGTCCACATAGCACCGTTTTGAGTATATAATTTTTAATATTTATTTGTTTATGCATATTGTCAAAATGATAGCTATCCTCTCTTTTGCAGCTTTATTTTGAATTATTTAAAAATAGAAATTAAATTGGCAAAACAATATGCAAATCTTCTTGCCTGACAGTTTCATTCCATTGCGTTATTATTAGTATTGTGGCGTAGTGACTGTCGTCCAAGGTTATTGGAAGGTCCAAGTCGAGCAGTCGAAGATAAACAAAGATAATTTCTACTCTCGCCCAGCATAAATAATGGAAGGGCTATCGTCAGAAAACTAGAATATTCTGGAAGTTTCCTTCCCCTCCTTCAGAACATGTGTCCAGAACATTCTAGAAGCTTCCACGGGCTATTTACTTCTCCAGAGGTGATTTGAGTCAGTCAGTGAGATAGTGCGTTTCGGGTGCGACAAAAAGTATTGTTCTCGGAGGGTGTTGGCGACGACTGTTGTGATGTGCAGTGAGTGCTGCGTTTGCGAGATATTAGTAAGTCCTGTGCTGGACTCCCAAACGGTTGAACCGTCCGGAAAAAGTGACTATGTCGTGCGTATTTCGTTACGCTGCTCCGTCACGAAGAAAGTGAAGTGATAGTGAAAACTAAGGGAAGCGACAGTGTAAAGTTGAACTAGTTCACATAATCGAAGTGACAATTAATAAAACTGGGCATTGCCACAGTACATACCGGTGAATTATATGGTTTATTTCAAATATATCTATACAGTATATAGTTTTTTTTCAATGGTATGAAAAGTAATTAAGCTAGAGAAGCATAGCATTTTTTTATAATAAGGATTCTCAAATAGGGAATTACTTGCCTGAAAACCATTCTAATTGTAAATATACATAATAATGCAGCATATCGTCCATTGTATATTATTTTTTCCCACTGAGTTTTTAGGTGCGTTTCCTACTGTGGAGTTAAGCATCATTCCGTCCGTCATCCATTGTACGTATTAAACAATCCGCTACGACGATACTATATATGAATTTGAACAAAAACGTGTCAGCGAATCTCAAAATTATTTGAAATCAGTGCAAATTTAAGGGTAGTTTATCAGATATACTGCAATCAGTTCTACACATAATTAACTGAATCCCGGCGGAAGGGAATAAATACGCTGCTTTATTTAACCTTATTGTCATTAGAAGAAGATTACAGCCACTATACAATCCGGTGTAGTAGTGAAAACGCGGTTAAAACACATTTAGACACACTACTCGACCACTGCCTACGTGGTGTAAAGGTATGGGCATGCCCATGCCTCGAGGAAGACCCGATTTTGATACCTGCCTAGACTTTTACGCATATTTTTATGTTATAGCTTGGCTGAATTAAATAATTACTTTTTATTTTAAATTTATTGCCATGAATTGAGGCTTTTTACTTTCTCTACTACGTATAGTAAGTAGGGGAAGCATTGCATTCGACCCAAAAATTCGATACCGAGATTTCACCGGAAATACATATTTTGAGACCCACTGAATCCAAAAAAGCATTTTTGGAAACATCTCCGTGTGTGTGTCTGTGTTTGTGTGTGTGTGTGTCCGTGTTTGTGTGTGTGTCTGTCTGTGTGTGTGTGTGTGTGTGTGTGTGTGTGTGTGTGTGTGTGTGTGTCTGTGAACAGCATAACTCAGAAACGAACAGTCGGATAAACACCAAACTTGGTATTTAGGTTCAGTATCTTCCAGAGATGCGACACGAAGCTTTTCAAGAAACTCCCCACCCCAGATTACCCTTTACATGGAACATTTTTCGAAAATTTTAATTTTCTCAAAAATGGCTCTAACGATTTTGATTAAAATATCATATATGTAAGATACTTTCATGACAAACAAAATGTATATCTTGAATTTTCTGGGAATGTCTCCAAAAGTATTCTTCATTGTGAACGACTTTTGCATAACTGGTAAACCATAAGAGATAGACAAAATTTTACTACACAAAAAATGTAGATTGCGTTAAAATAAAGAATTTATGTCATATACATTTTTTTGTTGAGTGAACCATTTTCGAGATATTGCTTGTTATTCCCTTTAATTTTCCAATACTTATACATTTTCTCAAATTCGTTATTCATTTTTACTTTCTCTACTACGTATAGTAAGTAGGGGAAGTATTGCATTCCACCCAAAAATTCGATACCGAGATTTCACCGGAAATACATGTTTTGAGACCTTCTGAATCCAAAAAAAGCATTTTTGGAAACATGTCCGTGTGTGTGTCTGTGTGTGTGTGTGTGTATGTGTGTGTGTGTCTGTGTGTGTGTCTGTGTATCTGTGAACAGCATAACTCAAAAACGAACAGTGGATAAGCACCAAACTTGGTATTTAGGTTCAGTATCTTCCAGCGTTGCGACACGAAGGTTTTCAAGAAAATCCCCCCACCCCAGACTACCCTTTACATGGAAGATTTTTCGAAAATTTTAATTTTCTCAAAAATGGCTCTAACGATTTTGATGAAAATATCATATGTTTAAGATAATGTCATGAGAAATGAAATGTATATCTCGAATTTTCTGGGAATGTCTCCAAAAGTATTCTTCATTGTGAACGACTTTTGCATAACTGGTAAACCATAAGAGATAGACAAAATTTTACTACACAAAAATGTAGATCGCGTTAAAATACAAAACTTATGTCATATACATTTCTTTTGTTGAGTGAACCGTTTTCGAGATATTGCTTGTTATTTCCTTAAATTTTCCAATACTTATACTTTTTCTCAAATTCGTTATTCATTTTTTTTGTCCTGGACATGCAAAGAGAATGGAATGCGCCACATGGCAACCAGCGTTAAAATATTTGACTATCGCTTAAAAGCTACCATATTTCCCTTGCATCTACAAGAAAATTACCAATAAGATTGACATCTGGATATCTCGATTAACATGAAGCATATGGAGAATAGGCGTTTGTAAAATTAGATTGTACAAGAGTAGAGAAAGTCATGTGAGTGTAACACATCAGATTTATTTGTCCCAGTAATGCAAAAAGAATGGAATACTCCACATAGCAACCACCTCTTAAAATATTTGACTATCGCTTAAAGCCTAGCAATTCCCCTTGCATCTACAAGAAAATTAGCAATAACATTAACATCTCGATATCTCGGTTAACATGAAGCATACGGAGTATAAGCGTTTGTAAAAATAGTTTGTACAAGAGTAGAGAAAGTCATGTGAGCATAACACATCAGATTTTTAAAAATATGTCGAGTCATCGGCACAGCCCGGAAATGCCATTCTTTCTTTAGCATCCTATAGATCTTAAAATAATACTAATGCTATCATTAAAATTAAATAAACCCTTGGTTAATCTCATAGATTTATAAAACATTCTATCTCACTGCTAATGAAGGTAGGCTTGTAAAATTTAAACTGCACTATAGCTTATTCGATAATAGTAGATTGCGATACAAGGAGTAAACCTAGGGTTATATTTCGCAATCGTAAGAGTAAAATAAAACCTCTTTTAACACGTGTGACATATACTATTTTTAGACAGCGCTCGAATTTGTAAAATATCAACATTATCATGCTGACTTGTAAAACTAACACAGAACACACTTAGAACGCGTTCCTGAAACAAGAGAAATGACGTTAAAAACCCGAGATGTCAGTTGTTTTGTTGATTCTCTGGCAGTCATTTTCAGTGAAATTATTTTTACCATGTTTTGCCTTACACCAGGAAATGAAGCGATTAAATGTTATATCATATTGCTTTCTAGATGTTTTTGGGTAATTACTTCTAGCGTTACTCTTTTTGCTGCTTCTGTAATTTCACTTCCATTTCAGTTTCTTCTGAATTCATAATTGCCGCCATTTAACCTTTATATAGGTTAGATAAATGAGTAACGTTTTAGACAAAAAAGTCAACAGATAATGCGTGCGGCATGAGAAATTAATCATGTAAATGGGCATAATGAAAAGTAAAACCTAATCAAACCAAGTCGAGTTACTAAACATGTACAGATAGAAATGGTAATTGCCATGTGATTGAACTTGACACCAAAGTTGGTCACACTGAACATTATCGCACTAATGCAATAGCCTAAGGCTTTTAGATCGTGTGCTCTGTGTTAGAAGCTCTACTTTTATACCATGCTGTCTAAAAAGGATTATATCGATTTTTTAGTATTCTTAAATGAAGAGGAAACAAGTGAAAATGTTAAATAAAGAATGTTACCAAATGTTAAGCTAACGTTCGTCGGCGTGCTTTCTTTGCAATCTATTGAAATTTAAGAGTAGTTTATACGGGGAAGCTGTTAAAAATGTACGTTTGGGGGGGGATTTGCTTCTCCTAAAATGTCCAGTAAATACCAGAGTACAAGGTTGAATATATTTCGGAACACTCTGTGTATATTTATGATATTTTTAGTCGGTATTAATAAATTCTTGTGATTTTAATGCTGCAAAATGTTTATAATAATGTTATTCTGTTTATGACACTGATAATTTTTAAGATATATTTTACAAAGAAACATAAATTTCACTTTTTCCAACTACATATTTACAGCATGTTGTTGCCCTAGCAATCGACTTATACCAGAGAGGTTATTCAAATGCTGCAGTTTAAAAGACTTAACACTCTCCAATTCAACATTTTCTTGCCACAAGCGGTGGAGGTTTGTTTGGTCGTAAGATAATTCAAACTTCCTTTAAAATTATGGTGCCTGAAAGTTGTATCAGGAAGAAACATGTTGTTGTAGTAATACAAATATTCATGAGCCAAACAGAAACGCCTCACAGGTTACAAGCGCTGCATTAACGAGGCTTCTGTGATCGATGTTCATTGTAATGCCAGCATTCATTGGCTGCTAATGGTAACCGGAAGACAATCCAGAGCTAATATTATGTCCAAAATTTGAACTTGAAATTATTAATTTTACCTTCAAAGGAACAAAACTTTGGACACTAACTGGTTGCTGTTGGAGAGTTGGACTAGAATTACATCTGCAGCAATCTCATAAGATCTAGAATAAAATTAAATGACTTTATAAATAAAATGCAACGCAATACAAAGAGTTATCAAATGACACAGATCAGACGTCAAAAGGTGTCATTGAGCATTTGTTACATGGTGAGTATTCTCCTTGTTAATATACACTGCCATTTGTGGAAATTGCAACACCAAGAAGGAAACGCATGAATTCAAGGAATGTAATACCACAGGTTAGGTACATGGCAAGTAACAAATGATAAACTTTTCAAATCTATACATGACCTTTGGGCTCTAATATTCAGTATTTGGTGTGGCCTCCATGCGCTGCAATTACAGTTGCTACACGCCGTGGCATTGAATCAAAAAGGTTCTGAATAAGTTCCCGAGGAATGTCCCTCCACGCAGTTTGTATTCCACCCACAAATCCGTGACATTGGTTACTAGAGGACCGTGACGCACCATGTGGAATATTCCAGACATGTTCGATAGGCGATATGTCAGGCGAACGTGCAGGCCAGAGAAGCAATGGTACCCGTCGCTCTTCGAAGAAGGCTTGTACATTTCTCGCAATATGTGGCCGGGCATTGTCCTGTTGAAATGTGGCCTTGGAGATGCCTGAAGCAGGGGGAGTACCTCAGGCTCTTCAACCACCGTTAGGTACCGGTTGCTGTTCAAAGTGCCCTCAATTCGTAGAAGGCGAGATTGGTAGTTGTAACCAATGGCGCCCCAAACCATCGCACCTGGTGTTTGTCCGCTATGCCGCTCAACAATGCAGCCCTCCAGGTTGCGCTCACCACAGTACCGCCGGACACGCATACGCCCACCACTGTAGTACACGTTGAAGCGGCACTAGTCCGAAAATACTACATTTTGCCACTCAGCACTCCAGTGACGGTGTTCACGTGCCCATTGCAGTCGGAGGAGCTTGTGGTTTCTGGACAATGTAAGCCGACGTAATGACATGCATGCAATCAGTCCAACCTGCAGCACACTGCGACGAACCCTTGATGCAGACAAGTTCACACCTGTTGCAGTGCTGCAGCATCGAGACAACACTGTGAATGAAGCTGTAAGGTCCTTTATGGCCATGCGGACAAGATGACGGTCATCCCGTGCTGTGGTCAAGTTCCATGGTCCAGTACCCGCTCTTCGCTGCGTACGACCTTATCTATCCACTGCTTCCACATACGCATCACTGTCGTAGCAGCATGCCCTGTACGAGCCGAAATATCACGGTATGACAAACCCGCTTCCCGGAGACCAATCATTCTGCCCCATTCGAACTCACTCACGTGCCGATATGGCTCCCTTTGACGTTGACGAGGCATACTGGCACCCAGTTTATTGTTTCCAACTTGTTTGACAGCTCTGCACTGAATACACTGGGCGCAACACTGACCTTGTCGGACCGATACCAGAGGGCTCTGCTCGGCCTACGTGTACCCCATCTCTCTGCAAACCTAATCACTTATTGCTTGCACACTCTTCTACACTTCCACCAAGTTTGGAGTTATTTGGAAAATTACTTCTTAGTGTTGCAATTTTCACAAACGGCAGTGTAAATACTCCACTGAGGGGTAAGATGACTTCTTATGTTGTAGAAGCGTTTATACTGCTAACGGACTCTGTGTGTTACCTAGTCGCATACGCCAATCTGGTTGAAAGTAATACAGTGGGCAGGAATGCTTCTCTTTTTAGTAAAATTCTACGGGGAAAACTCAAGGCCTTCTGTCAAATCCCGAATTAATTACAGGGACAAAAACAAAATTTATGACACTGAAGACAAAGAAGAACAAAATCTCGACTTCTTTATAAAACTTTGTGTAGCTTTGGACTCCTTTATAGGTAATAATGCATATGCTGCTATTGATAGATTTGTATTTGAGACTTTTACGTTTTTAGCGTCATGAAAAGTCCTTGTGGACATACGATTTAACTCGGATTAGAAGAGCTCATTTGAGATTTGGTAACAACATGAATTAGTACCGGTTTAGAAGTTTTTCTACAACAATGAAATTAGCCGTCTTATGTACTGGTAGAATAAATGTGTTCATTACTGGGTTTCTCTTGAATGACGCGACCGCTTGTCTGTTGCTTCCATGGCACTACTATATAAATCCTTGCAGAAGCGACAGACTAGCCGTTTTTTCTCCCTGATAATGTTGACGATGTGAAACAATACGCCTACAATTCCTAATAAAAGGTGCGAAATTATGCACTTCTGCGTCTATAAAGCCTGACAATATTAAAAACACTATTTTACACTCGCTGAATTTCAGCAACGGAAATGTTGGAAAACCATCCCTGATAATTTTCTTTAATTCTCTATAAATTTTATCTTTAAATATTCCACACGGATAATAATCACATGAATTTAGATCTGGAAAGCGAACAGGCAAGTCTATTATTCTGTCATCAAAAACAAGTTGTAATGTAGGGCAGCAATGTTCTTGAACTTTCTTTGCAGGACAGCTGCCACCTCATTTAATTTTTCCTCAGAATTGTTTGTCTGTCTATGACTTTTATCTAACACAGATCTGTTTGAATTTTTCTAACAACCTGTTCATTGTATTTTTACTTTCTCTACTACGTATAGTAAGTAGGGGAAGTATTGCATTCCACCCAAAAATTCGATACCGAGATTTCACCGGAAATACATGTTTTGAGACCTCCTGAATCCAAAAAAAGCATTTTTGGAAACATGTCCGTGTGTGTGTCTGTGTGTCTGTGAACAGCATAACTCAAAAACGAACACTCGGATAAACACCAAACTTGATATTTAGGTTCAGTATCTTCCAGAGATGCGACACGAAGGTTTTCAAGAAAATCCCCCCACCCCAGACTACCCTTTACATGGAACATTTTTCGAAAACTTTAATTTTCTCAAAAATGGCTCTAACGATTTTGATGAAAATATCATATGTTTAAGATAATGCCATGAGAAATGAAATGTATATCTCGAATTTTCTGGGAATGTCTCCAAAGTATTCTTCATTGTGAACGACGTTTGCATAACTGGTAAACCATAAGAGATAGACAAAATTTTACTACACAAACAATGTAGATCACGTTAAAATACACAACTTATGTCATATACATTTCTTTTGTTGAGTGAACCGTTTTCGAGATATTGCTTGTTATTTCCTTAAATTTTCCAATACTTATACTTTTTCTCAAATTCGTTATTCATTTTTTTACTTTCTCTACTACGTATAGTAAGTAGGGGAAGTATTGCATTCCACCCAAAAATTCGATACCGAGATTTCACCGGAAATACATGTTTTGAGACTCACTGAATCCAAAAAAAGCATTTTTGGAAACATGTCCGTGTGTGTGTCTGTCTGTGTGTCTGTGTGTCTGTCTGTGTGTCTGTGTGTCTGTGTGTCTGTGTGTCTGTGTGTCTGTGAACAACATAACTCAGAAACGAACAGTCGTATAAACACCAAACTTGGTATTTAGGTTCAGTATCTTCCAGAGATGCGACACGAAGGTTTTCAAGAAAATCCCCCCACCCCAGACTACCCTTTACATGGAACATTTTTCGAAAGTTTTAATTTTCTCAAAAATGGCTCTAACGATTTTGATTAAAATATTATATGTTTAAGATATTGTCATGAGAAATGAAATGTATATCTCGAATTTTCTGGGAATGTCACCAAAAGTATTCTTCATTGTGAACGACTTTTGCATAACTGGTAAACCATAAGAGATAGACAAAATTTTACTACACAAAAAATGTAGATCGCGTTAAAATACACAACTAATGTCATATACATTTCTTTTGTTGAGTGAACCGTTTTCGAGATATTGCTTGTTATTCCCTTAAATTTTCCAATACTTATACTTTTTCTCAAATTCGTTATTCGTTTTTTTATGTCCTGGACATGTAAAGAGAATGGAATGCGCCACATAGCAACCAGCGTTAAAATATTTGACTATCGCTTTAAACCTAGCATATTCCCCTTCCATCTACATGAAAATTACCAATAAGATTGACATCTCGATATCTCGATTAACATGAAGCATATGGAGAATAAGCGTTTGTAAGAATAGTTTGTACAAGAGTAGAGAAAGTCATGTGAGTGTAACACATCAGATTTTTTTGTCCTGGACATGCAAAGAGAATGGAATGCGCCACATAGCAACCAGCGTTAAAATATTTGACTATCGCTTAAAAGCTACCATATACCCCTTGCATCTACAACAAAATTACCAATAAGATTAACATCTCGATATCTCGATTAACATGAAGCATATGGAGAACAGGCGTTTGTAAAAATAGATTGTACAAGAGTAGAGAAAGTCATGTGAGTGTAACACATCGTATTTTTATTAGGAACGGTAACACCTAGTAATTTTGTATAAATTGAAGCCGGCAGTTCACATGTGGCTCCTTTGAATTAAAACTTGGCACAATAAGCACACGCTATTCTGTAGTATTCACCATGATTACACTCGTACAGTCAGCACAGTCAACATAGCTTCACATGAAGTTATTCCCACAATATTAGCATGGACTGCAATAACCATTACCGTCCGTAGGAGCGAGAACAAAGCAATCGCTGAGCGAGGTCATTCAAGTCTATATCTGCTACTAGTCGCACGGTGTCCCTCAGTCGCGTCATTCAAGATAAACCTGGTATTACGAATTCCGAGAAATCCAAAACAAATCATTTTAGAAGATGCATATATATGACCGCCCCTCTCTCTGTTTGTGAGTGTGTGTATCACTGCAGTCTTCGCTGCAGAATATGTCCAAGGTATCTCGCAATGGTAATTTTCAATCGTCCTCCTGGAGTCGGTAGATTACGTGAGCGTCATCGCGTCGCTCGTTGTCGATCAAACTTTTAGGATTATCGTTTCCGATCAGTCATTGGTGTGTCCGCAGTCTTTGAACAACATGACTAAAAAAAATATCAAATAGATACTTGGTTTCATATTTGAGTCAGACTCGTTTTCGGATACCAGGCGAAGGTTTTCAATAAATTTTCCCCAAACAAAACAACACTACAAAGAAAAGGCTTTGTTTGACCCCAAGGATTTTAATATAAAATGTAATTTTTTTCAGAACTAACTATAAATTTCTTACATATGCGTGAAAAGTTCTCTTCTTCTTCTCACTGAATTTTAAGTAACTTGGATACCATAAAAGTTAAACAAAAACATAATACAGAAAAAGTACGGAGTTATTTAAAATTCAAAAGTTGGTGTCAGATAGTGTTGTGACTTCTGAATGTCAATTCGTATGCTGCAAGTATATAATTGCATTCCGCTTAATTTTAATTAATTTCTAGGTAAACGTTTATTATGAATAACGTAACGTGGATGGAAGAATCGCTTTATATACAATTAATGTAACTTAAAGGGTACAGATAATGATTTCAAACATCAGAATTGTGTCTATGCATTGTCACACATACTGTAAATAAAATAAGCTGAACAAAACTTGCCTTAAATAAATATTAGATTTATTCTGTTTTAAACTTTAAAATGGCTTTCAAAAGAGCCTATATATACATTTTAATATAGGAATAAAACAACTACATATATGCTCGACTTTGAAAACATCACATAAAAAATGTCTTGCAGAGAGACGGAGAGAGAGGAAGGAAGAGAAATTCAGTAAATTACCACATATGGCACCACAGGAATGCACACTGGTGATAAATGAAACTAAATATTAATTGGGAAAGGAAATTTGGAAGTTGACGTTCCATGCCTAAGTTTAAGCTACCTTACCGGTAATTGCCGATTATCAGGACTGAGGAAAACCTGGAAAAACCTCAGTCAGTAAGAACGGTTCTAGTGGAACTTAAATCGCAGACCTCCCGTTCACAAGTCCGGGCCTTAACACCTCGGCCACTCGTGTCGGTAAGAGTGAGAGGAAGAGGGGTAAATTCAGCCGAAATGCGAGTGAATCTTCGGGCTCAGATAGATTGTATACAATATTATAGTTTTAGCGTACAGAGCAAAGGTTTTGCTGAAACGTTATTTTTACTATTGAGTGGAACACGCTCTTGGCAATGTTCGCAGCTTTATCGGAATGAGTTTTAACTTCCGAACTCCGGAATGTGAAAGCGGAGAGTTAAGTGTAAGATATGGTGAGCAGGGGAGCCATTTTGTTTGACCACCACACTGCGTATATCACTGCACTCATTTGGCACCATTCCAGTTCCCTACATTTCGATGCGGAAGCACCAAGTTTATTGCCATCGAAGACAGCCATGCAAATCTTGTGTTCTCTGTCAAACGAAACTGAAGCCATTCACCCGAAGCTCTTTCTGTTCCATTGTTCCATCTATTAATGATGTTTTCTTAATAAAAGTAATTAATGTAATACTCGTATGCACAAAAAGAGAAGACAGTATCGTTTATTTTAGATTTTAAGAAAGGTGATTTAATGTCCACCGTAGGAGAGAATTCACAAAATTGTTTGGTAGATTCTGATGTCGAGTGATGTCTCAATTGTTAAATGAAGTTTTGAAGTTCTAAAAGCAGGTACACAGCAGGGTGGACATTTTCTCTCAGTACATGTATATCTGGTTGCATTGCTGATGCTGATGAATATCCTCGGTTATGTTGTTGATGTAGGAGCGCGGCCTTTTCCTCTTCTATAGCAATTTTTGGAGTGATGTGTAACTCTCTCTCCAACAGCAAAATCATTACAGCGCGTTGGGAGAGGGCCGCTTTTCTTAGACTTTGAAGGGTTCTTCCGCAGCATGATATAAAGAAACATTGGGCAGACATGGCGGAGACAATACTTGGCGTTGTGGCAATTCTACGCAGTAAAAAACATTCTGGCTATATGGGATAAGATTTGTTGTACTTTACTGTACATAATTTCAGTGGTCCCTCAGATTTTCTTTCTATATAAGTTGCGCGGTAACCTGTGGTTTGCAATATAATGAAACAATTTTATAATATTAACGTTTAAATTATTTGTTTCATGGCTAAAATAAACCAATTCTCTCTTGTAAAGAAGGCGGTAAAAAACAGTTCTGTTGGTTAACTGATAACCTTGTCTGAGAATAGACGATTATTTACATAGCATGCATGTATGTCTGAAACTTTAAAACTGCTATATTTGATCAGCTTTCTTCGTTTTCTTTTGCAGCACATTATGGATATTTAATATTCTAAATAGGGTATTTCTGTCTGCATAAGAAAACATTTCTAACGTGCCTATATATATTTTAAGATCTATAATATTTTAGTCTTCTAACTTTAACCAGGAAAAAGTCGACTTCACAGGTATTTTATAAATTTAGATACATATTTTATTTGCCTCTACAACTTTTCGAACTTATGATTTCTACTCAAAATCTTTCGAGATTTTTAAGAAATTAAGTGAACTATAAAATTTTTTCGAAGAAAATATCCTTAACAGAGAATACTTACTATAAATGCTTGCATTGCATCAAATTTCCGGATGTAATTCATTATTGTCAAAAGAAACGGGAAAATGTATTTTAAGAACGAAGGGAACATGATTTAACAATCAAATGACCAGTTCACAGATAATCGCAATGCACTATTCTTCTATCACTATATCAGCTCATTTTATTGTTAACAAATGGCGAATCAATTTCTTCTGTAAAAGTTTAAACATTAAACAGCGAATATTTTCAAAATGTTTAATGCCAAAAGAGAAGTTACTTGACCCAGGGTATGCTCCAATAAGTCTTGCATTTTTCCTGCTGTAATATTTCTTTATTCTTAAATGTTAACCAGATTAATGGCTCATGCTGTATGTCTGAGACTCGTATTCTGAACATCTCGGGTTCAACCGAAGCGTTCGACCATCCCGACTAAGTTTTTTTTTTTTTTTTCGTAGTTCTCCTTAGTTGCTACGTAATCATGGTGGCCGGTGTGCGACGTATGCGGTAGACGTGCTTTTAGGAGGATACTGTTTGTATCTCCAAACAATACCTCCGATTTATACATGTGTTTCTGGATATGGGTGATAACAGATGAACTCTCTAACAGGATGCACAATCTGGAAATGCTATGCCACACTGAGACTGTTCACACCTTGTGAACAAAAGTATCCGGACACCCCACAAACATTGTTTTTCATCGTAGGTGCATTTTGCTGCCACCTACTACCTGGTACTTATTATCCGCGACCTCAGTAGTCATTAGACATCGCGAAACAGGAGAATGGGACGCTCCGTGGAACTCACGGACTTCGAACGTGGTCAGGTGATTGGGTGCCACTTGTGTCAAAAGTCTATACGCAAGATTACCACACTCCTAAACATCCCCAGGTCCACTGTTTCTGATGTGATAGTGAAGTGGAAACGCGTGAAGGGACATGTACAGCACAAACGTGTACAGGCTGACCTCGTCTGTTGACTGACAGAGACCGCCGACATTTGAAGAGGGTCGTAAAGAGTAATGGGCACACATCTATCCAGACCATCACACAGGAATTTCAAATTGCATCAGGATCCACAAGTACTATGACAGTTAGGCGTGAGGTGAGAAACCTTGGATTCATGGTCGAGCAGCTGCTCATAAGCCACACATCACGCAGGAAAATGCCAAACGACGCCTCGCTTGTTGTAAGGAGCGTCAACATTACACGATTGAACAGTGGCAAAACGTTGTGTGTTGTGTGGAGTGACGAATCACGGTACACAATGTGGGGATCCGATAGCAGGGTGTGGGTATTGCGAATGCCCGGTGAGCGTCATCTGCCAGCGTGTGTAGTGCCAACAGTGAAATTCGGAGGTGGTGGTGTAATGGTGTGGTCGTGTTTTTCCTGGAGGAGGCTTGCACCCCTTGTTGTTTTGCGTGTCACGATCACAGCGTAGACCTACATTGATATTTTAAGCACCTTCTGGCTTCCCACTGTTGAAGAGCAATTCGGGGATGGCGATTGTATCTTTCAACACGATCGAGCACCTGTTCATACTGCACGGCCTGTGGCGGAGTGGTTACACGATAATAACATCCCTGTAATGGACTGGCCTGCACAGAGTCGTGACTTGAATCCTGTAGAACACCTTTGGGATGTTTTGGAAAGCCGACTTCGTGCCAGGCCGTACCGACCTACATCGATACCTCTCCTCAGTTCCGCACTCCGTGAAGAATGGGCTGCCATTCCCCAAGAAACCTTCCAGCACCTGCTTGAAAGTATGCCTGCGAGAGTGGACGCTGTGATCAAGGCTAAGGGTGGGCCAACACAATATTAACTTCCAGTATTACCGATGGAGGGCGCCACGAACTTGTTCGTCATTTTCAGCCAGGTGCCCGGATACTTTTGATCACGTAGTGTACATCATTATCTCATTTCTTGCACTCAGAAGTTATGCAAGTAGGCACAATAAGCCTGTCCTTGAACACAAGCACTAGAAGCCTCCGCCATCTTTACCCTATACTGTATCCTTTATGGCTTCCCAGTTACATAAACGTCATTACGAAGAAAGATGTGTCCGCCGACTAATTACAGGTAATCAAACAATAAGTTATTTCTTCATGTTTGTACCTCGGCCTTAATATATTGTGACTTTGTTCAGTTTTTCAACTGTCACTTCTCTAAGGTCTCAATGTCACTTCACTGGTTTTATCTAGTTCAAATTTAATTGGGACTTCACTTTGTTCACACTCATCCCTTCACTAATGTGAACTAATTCAGTTCCCCCGTCACAGTCGAGTCGAACACAAGACTTCTACAATCTCTCGCTCCACAGCAGCACTCGCGTACGTCACAGCAGTCTTCACCAACTCGCTCGGAGAACTACACTTAATGTCGCAGGAGAAACGCACTCACCAACTCGCTTACTCACTCACTGACCGACTTAATTGACTGCTCTCGCGTTATAGTCCACAGAAGATTCTATAACTTTTTGAAGACACATTCTGGAAGCGAAGAGGAAACTTCCAGATGATTCTGGTTATCTGTTACTTCTGGTGTTTATCCCGGGAAATGACGCGACTTGTCTTTGTTTACCTCCGACTGCCTGACACCGACCTCCCGATAACCGAGACTTGGAACATTTCCTCTCTAAACTACCTTTCGCAATAATTATTTCATGTACCAAGAGTGTGGTAGCGTGTGCAGTAAGAGCAGGCGTTAAACATTATTAAAAAGTAAGAAGATTGAAACTTTCTGATAATGTTCAGCTTGTATTCTTAAATGCTCTCTGATTAGTATGTATTCGACTTTCAAATCTCAGTTAGGCGCTTTGCACAAACTCACGTACAGATGGTTTCTAAAACTATATACATTTTTATACTAAGGGCATTGTACAATTTGCTTTTTCGTTGAAAGTTCATTATTGCATGTTTTGTTCGAATGGAATACTTCTGTCTTTTCTAAGTGGTAGAGAAATTAAAAATGACACTAGGTCTTGAGTTGTATCTGTTTAGTGTTGCCAGAATAGCCGCTGAACAATAAAAATGCCATCAATAAAATAAATTATTGAACACCATAGATACATATATTCACAACAATGCTTTCGCTTTATTTTAAAATCTAATTTATAGCTAGCAAAGAATAATGCGAAAGCGTATGCTGAGGTCACGCGGCAAAAGCGCGTAGTAAATTATCCATTATTAAAGTAACAACAACTCCTGGCATAATGCAGTTCGGCCTGTATAATGCATCTTTTTTCCTACGTCTCGCACAGCAGAAAAAAATTCTAGAACAGGGAGAGGCGCAGATAAAAAAAAACAGGAATGGAAAAAAAAAGGCGAGAGGACTGCGTGAGGTTTGTTAAAGGATGGGAAGAGTCCATTTTTTATTCAACTGCAGTATTACATTAACGTGGTTTGAATCATAGCCACTTGGAAAAGAATAAAGAGCGAAAAAAAGCGCAGAGCAGAGTTTATGAGTGTGTGCAGCTAACAATATCCGCAACACACATTTCACAAGAGATTTTTTTAAAAAAGAAGAAGTGCGATATCATACAATTTGTCATAATCATGAACATCTAGTAACCTAGGCGTTGCAATAACTGTAGAGGGGCGTGAGTTAATTGTAGTGGCCCGGCATCTGGTGTTCCTCTTTTTATTTCAGGCACGTCACATCCGAAACACACAACAAGCTGCCTCCTTAGAACTCGCTACTGCAATGCCAGATATTAACGCCTGTACAGCAATTACGTGAGATAAACTTGAAAACACCACCCTCAAATAATTTACATTGTAAACTTAGCTTTCCACGCAAAAAATATAACAAAGTTTCTAAAGAGTAAGCTCATCATGCCTTTTTTATGAACGAGCATCTAGGAAATAAGGAAACGAGATTATTTATCTACCTTTTGAATACCATTTTGCTCCCTAGAGACACTTACAAAACATAGGATACTTCGCCATTGCAGCAGTATTATAAATATGTAAGATTTTAAGAATATATATCCTTGTATTTCAGATTTTGTTTACAAATCAGAAAAGGTAACAAAATAAAGGTTTTTTTTTGTGTTGAATCTTTTAACATTCTGTACCACATACCTATAATATTCAGAGAAAGTATCATATTCAACATTTTGATATTGAGATTTCACTGTAAAAATAAGTAAAGAAACCTGAAGCCCCCAAACTGTATGTCTGTGTATGTGAATACCATAACTCAAAAACAAATATTTGAATCGAAATAAAAATATACCAAATTTGATTTTTAAGGTATCGTCCAAGAATACGATAGAAAGATTTTCATGGGAGTATCCCACCCAAAACTTCCTTTTACATAGGAAAGGTTTCGTTGTCTTTTAACTTCTTAAAATTGCTCTAACGATTTTGATTAAAATAGCATATGTTTAACAAGTACCAATAAAATGGATGCTATGGATTTTCTGGGAATAACACGTAAATACCACTTCATTTGGAATAAATCTTCTTATAAGTGATAAACCATAGGAAATAAATGAAGACTTACTACATGAAAAATGTACACCTGGCTCAAACGCACCAATTATGTCGTTTTTTGCGGCATTAACCATTTCCGAGATATTCGTTACTATTACTTTGAATTTTGATACACACACCACACATTCTCTTCAGTGCTGTTACAGTTTTTTGGTTTCTCGCGATGTCGTGCAAAACAGGCATATATTTTAAAAATCTCTATGACTTCAGCCTCCTGTATCCACCCTGTACCTATAACGAAATGTATAATAATTTTGTTTTTCTATAAACTGTTATCTTGAATATTGCGTAGAAGAGAGAATATAATAAGAATGTGAGCAGAACAGGCATAAAAATAAACGATAGTGGGTGGATACGGTCATGTGAATGTAAAAATGGAACTGTTTTCCTATTTATTTTTGTTGTAAAATGTATTATTATGCGATAGTTCCCCAAGAATTGAAGCTCCTAAAATTCCTCAGAACCATTTGACGTCTTTGTTAGGTAGAGCATTTAAGATTAAAATTATTACGATCTGAAGTTATACATCTTATTCTAACCACTGGATTGGCGGAGTAGTTCATCTTCCACAAAGTATGACCGAACTGCCGATTGGTAACATTACAACTTAAAGCTAATATTTTCATGCTCCACTATGCTTGTTTTCTTAATGCCGGTTTTCTTATTGCCGTTTAGTAGCAGCAAAAATCTTAACCTTCGTCTCCATGTCGTTGATTAAAGTTCTCATATATGTAAATGTTGTAGCTGTCGTTCAGTTTAACCACGCATGCAAATAATGCTTCAGCCCTTCCACTAGAAGGCAGAATTATGTTTAATTGTTTTAGCCTTTCCTTGTGTATCAATCCTAGTTAAATGCTTTCATGGAGGTGGTTTCCGAACCCCACCTTCATTATACATTGTTCATTGATTAGTTATTATGTCGCTGTATTTTTTTTTCAGACCAGTCACATAGAGAACTGATTCCGACTGGGTGCTGTCAAAAGTTGTTTACCTGAAGGTGGAAATCTTACGGAGGGAAAACACTATGAGGACCTAGAGGAATGAGACACTTTTTATGCACAATAATGTACAATTCTGACAAGATATAGAAAAAATAACAAAAGAAATATGTTTATAAACCAATGTTTATAAACAATAGTTGGTCCCACATTACTGAAGGGTAATAACACATGGACAAATAAGAGGGAAAATTGGAGTAGAATAAATATTGCAAAAATGAGGTTTTAAGGATAGCTAAGGAATACAAGATAACTGACAAAATAAAAGCGAAGGTATAAGAAATAAAATATTTTTCCTATAACTCACAATAATTAATCAATACAGAAAAGCTGGAGAGAACGTATGCAAGCCTCTAAATGAACCTACTTTACTAGAACATATACTGAATATCTGCCGTATGGTAAACATGAGCCCAAAACAGGGTAAATCTAATCCGTGATGAGATGTTGACAATAAAGGTGAGAGGTGAAGCATATTCCGAGTGTGCACCGCAAAAATTTCCACAGAATTTTAATATAAACTACTAAAACTTTACGCATATTATTATTTTGTTATTTTAGTTTATTATCAATAAGGATTTTCATAAAAGTTATCAGTTAGACGTAGCAAAACCATAAAATAATCACTATAATCATCAAGAATAAACGCATATCTCATTAAAATACGCAATTTATACCAAGTAATTTTTGTGCCGTAAAATACTTTTAAAATGTTGGTTATACGAATCAGTCGCTTCTATGTAACCCCAGATTTGTCATACGTGAAAACATTACTTCTTACTACGTCCAAAAGTTGTATATCTTTTGATATATTTATTCTCCATTATAAATAACCGCATTCATAGTGATTGTTTCACAAAAACAAAGAAGTTACGGAAACTTAAAAAGCAACAGCTTGACGTAATTTGAAATCGGTAAGTTTTAGAAAAGGATGTTAGCGAATCTCCGCTAAGGTCCCATGTATTCGAGTGTTACTGGATATGATTATCATCAGATCATTATCATCAGGGAAGACGAATCATCAATTCGTCTTTCCAATACTAAACTGAGGTGTTACTTGGTGATAAGGACAGTCCAGCACATACCTGCCGCTTTTTAGGTTGCATAAATTCACCACAGCTGGCGACAGGTGCATAAATTGTTGAATGCAGAAGCAATTATTTTTAAAATGCTAAATTCCAAACCGTAACAAATACTCAAATATACCGGGTGATTCAAAACAACATAATACTTAATATGCTTGCGCAAGGCAAACTGATTAATAACAACAAACAAAATTAAAAATATTGAGCACAAAGGCCCATGTATTTTGAAGTAGTTGCATTGTTCCACGTATGAGAGCCAATTTGAAGAAGGGGTTTTTTAGGAGTAGTTGTATTGTATTTCTACGTTGGGGAGCCAAAGCTTGATGAAGCAACTGCCCCACGTATGGTACAACTTGAAGATATTATTGTAGCCCCACGTATGGTACAAAGTTTCCGGTAGCCTTCGCCCCGACGTTTAGGAATCGACTTTGTACTTTCATGTTTCTTTAAATATTATATATTCATGTTTGCCTCGGCTGCGTCAGTATCAATTTGTAGAAACATGTATGTCTTATCAAGGGGTGATGCGGCTAAAGAATGTAGTCTTACACAAATTATAATTTTTACTTCACTCCTTTTATTAATCTTTCACACGATTAAATGACACTTCACTTATATAGAAAGCTGTGAGTTTATTAATTACTTGCACTTTTTAACACATAAACTTTATAATATTCTCGCCGAATGAATTTTATACGTCCCACACTGAATACGTATTTAACTGCTTGTGAACGCGTATAGTGTCCGGTTGTGAACGCTGTCTACTAGCGACTGGCGCCTGAAGTTGTACAATTTGCTCTATTTCAGTTTCTGATTGGCTAATCCTACTCCAATAGAATACTTTTATTTAACTTAATCTTGGCTATTTATTGGCTATTTATTGTTGATTGGTTCTTTATAAACTGTTTTAAAAATTACATTATTGTTGCTCCAAGAATTACTAATAGCATTATTAAACTTTCCAATTCATTATTGCCTTAGGTTTACCTCATTATTAGCAAATTTCGGCCTCTATTCTCTCAGATTCTAAATTATTAAATTACGCAATACATTCACATAACATTATTAGACATGTACATAATAATATAAATATAAAACAATGACTGTTACGTACATTTTATATATTATATTATACACATATTACTTTAAGGTGGGCTGTTATTAAATTTATATATTATATAATTAGACTGATATTATTTAAGTGTTAAAAACACTGCCTCAATTTGATCATGCATATCGATCTCTGCAAAGCCAAATAAGATACTGTAATCAGCAGGAGGACTACGAAAATTTCAAGCCCAAGTGCAATTCAAGGCACGACATGATGCTCCTGTTGACCAGTGGCAAAATT
The DNA here is from genome assembly GCA_030765065.1 of Deroplatys truncata. NCBI lineage: Eukaryota > Metazoa > Arthropoda > Insecta > Mantodea > Mantidae > Deroplatys > Deroplatys truncata. The sequence continues at coordinate 223,095,625 of CM060975.1, forward strand.
TGGAAGTCGCACCATACTATTAGACTTTTCAGAAGTGCCAAGTTGACATCTGAAAATTAGCGCCTCTCATTAATTTTCATTAAATGACTTGCATAGAGTGATGTCACCTTAGGCTACTAACGTACATTGCCAAATAGCGCACATAAATCTTATATTGGATGCCTTTATTTGAGAACAAACCCAACAGCGCAATTTGGATGCTCACGTCCTGCCATTTACTATAGTTTATTATTATTACTATTATTATAATTAGTCTGAAAATGTGTGGTATGCACGGAAATGCAGGCTGTAAACACGACAGATGAAGTGTAAATACTACACTATTTCGAGTTGAAGTATATAAATTTGAATAGTTTATATTTTTATGGTACAAATGAAATTAATATTTTAATTCGTAATACGTGATTAACGAATAAAACATTTGTCAACCGTTCCTATTAAATAACTATCTCAGCGAAAAGAGTACATTTTCGAATATGCATATTACATAACTGAAAAACTATTTCAATGCAAATGTTTCATATTAATTACAAAGTCGTTAGAAAAATAAGACTTTTATCATTAATCTGTCCCTATAAAGCATTTTCTTCGTTTATTGTTATTTTACGACATTTAATGGTATGGTAATTAAATATATTCCTAAAAATAACGAAATATTTTAACATATAAATTAAACAATAACAGTATAATGCCACAAAGTTTGTTGCGTCAGTCACTGAACATTACATAACGAGGTAGATAATTTAAATGTAGGAGGTTACATAACAGCGATATGCGTGTCAAAGTTGAGAGTGGCGTTACACGGGTGGCATAACTCCCTGGGAGAACTGTGTATAATGTAGTCGTTTGCTTATCTGCATGGCTACAGAAAGGAACGTCATTAGTAATGTACCGCAGTGGTCACATTAGTTATCTCTAACAAGCAGCTCTAATGGTTGAGTTATGTGCTCTTTCCCAGCAGCTTTTGTCCTTATTAACCTGCCTCGCTTCTTCCAAATATAGAAATTAATTTGCTGTAGCAAATAAACTATGTTATAGAGACAATTACTGATTTCACTGACCAGTCTTCTTTATATTCAGATGAGCCTGTAATCTTAACGTATAGCTTTATTAACAAAAACGTTTTGCGTTACACTCACAGGATTTTCTCTACCCACCCTTCTACAAACTATTCGTACAAATGCCTATAGCCCTGAATATTAATTCATAAAATATACAGATGAAAATTATATGGAAATAGCAATATACTAGGTGGCCCAACCGCGCCGTATTTGACGTGTGCAGAAATCCCTTCATGCGTTAAAAAAGTTGCACAACTCAACGGGGCAATTCCAAGTAAACACAGATCAATGGGGAACTGACGCATTAGCGCCCTATAAACTACTACTACTACTACTACTACTACTACTACTACTACTACTACTACTACTACTACTACTACTACTACTACTACTACTACTACTACTACTACTACTACTACTACTACTACTACTACACCAGCAATTCTCAGATACATCCATATGCATACACAGTTGTAATATCGTATCAATTGCTAAGGGCTAAATTTCGCAGTCCTATTCAATGAGCGAAGTCAGCATAACAGTACCGTTATATGATGATGATGATGATAATAATAGTAGCAATAACATTTATGATAGCAAGCGAAAAAATGGCAGTAAAACACTGCATGCTCTCATGTTTGTTGCTTATAGTCCGTAGTGTTAGACAAGAACAGCGTAAACACAATTTATAGAATACGTATGAGCGCATACGAATAGGCCAAATACTCGTAAAGACATTTTAATTACTTCTCGGTCTAAACAGTGAGTTTATTCCCTCGAAAATAAAGTCTGGTAGCTGCAGTGGAAAATATTCTAAGCTCTCTTCGGACAGTATATTCTAGTACAAGGGTCTGCTTTTATTGTCATCACGGACTGTATCCTCTGTTGCAAGCCTGGAAAGTGCTCTCAATGAGCGCGATCCGCTCATGTTTGCTGATAAGCAAGAGGGGAGGAACTAAGCTCGCTGCTTTCGAGTTCAGTCGGTGGACCATCTGCCTGCTGTGCGAGGTGTCCCGGGTTGATTCCCACCTGGGGGATGGGAATTTTTCTCTAGCCAAGATTATTCCCTATCCTCCCCAGAGACTGAAAGCTTGAATGAGAGTGTGAAGAAGTTGTTATTTTAGGAGGAGTTGTATTATATTTCGAATGTTGGGGAGCCGAACTGGAAGTAGTTCCAACCGTACGTATGGTAAAACGTTTCCGGTGGCCTTCGCCCCAAAATGTTTAAAAAAATCAACTTTGTAATTTTGACTGTTTCTTTAAATATTATATATTTATGTTTGCCTCGGCTGCGTCAGTATTATTGTTAGAGACATGGATTTCTTTGCAGGGAGTAGTGCGGCTAAGAATATAGGCTTACACAGATTGTAACTTTTAATTCACTCCTTTTCATTAATTCTTGACACGATTTAAATAACACTTCGCTGATATAGAGAGCTGTAAGATTCTCTTATTAAATACTTGCACATTTTTAAACACGTAAACTAATTTTGTCTCACAATGAATACATATTAAATTTCTCGAGGACGCATCTCGCGTCCGGTTAGGAACGCTGTCTACAACCAACGCGTCCGGTTAGGAGCGCTGTCTACAAGCAACTGAACTTATTTCAACCGCCTAAATTTGTAAATTTCTGTATTTCAAGTCTCTTATTGGCTATTCCTAATCCAATAGAATACTTTTATTTAACTAAAGCTTTTTCTGGTTGTTGATTGGCTATTTTATGAACTGTCACAAAAATTACATTATTGCTTCCAAGAATCACAAGTAGCATTAAACTTTCAAATTCATTATTGTCTCAAGGTTACCTCATTGTTAGCAACCTATAACCTATTATTCTCACAGCTCCTACATTATTAAATTACGTAATACATTCACATAACATTATTACACATATATACAATAATATAAACATATATAATCACTGTAATATACCATTTTTATGTCTTGCTTCATACACATATTGCTTTAAGACGGGCTGTTATTGAATTTTATATTATATAATTTGACTGAAATCATTTAAGTGTTAAAAATACTGCCTCAAGTGTAAATTATGTGATCTAATTATTAGGCCCAAAGTTTACTAAAAACACAAAGACAAGGAAATACAAGTTAACGCCATTGCCTATAGGCAATAATATGTACCAAGGAAAGGCCACCGATGAGACTATTGTAGTTAATGGCAGTTTATAAATGGAGCTTAAAAATAAATAACCTCGCTCACACTAATTCAACAGTTCCCCATTGACCTGAGTTTACTTGGAATTGCCCGTTGAGTTCCGCAACTTATTTAACGCACGAAGGGATATCTGCACACTTGAAATGCGGTGCGGTTGGGCCACATGGTATATGCGGACATGCGAATGGTGAGCTCTAGTCTATTGTTGTTGGGTCCTCGCTGTTGTTTGGCGTTCATAGCTACAGCGCTACACCAGTGCTAACAACGCAGCATATTCTCACTGTAATAATTTTTTTTTTTTGTTATGCTTTGCACCATTGAAGAAACCTGTTGTATGCAATGTCGCACTGTTTCCTCGATTTCTTTGTTAACAATTCCAGACGTAATACTCCCCGGTGCTTGCAAAATTTCTTCTCTTTCTGCTGAATCCGTTTCCGAGTCTTTCAAGTAATCCGCCATTTACATTGCTCGATACCAAACCTGCGCTTAATATACTACAAATAATTTCCATCGCAAGAAATAAGGATACCGAGCGCAAGGATACTCAGGGGGTAACGTCAGTGCGCCGCATTCGGGAGGTCCCGGGTTCAAATCCCCGGCGCCGGACTAATCTGACTGGGTTCTTTTCATGGTTTCCCTCTTTCACCGAGGTAAATAGATTGGATACTTATTACCATGACGCAAAGTTGGACTTTGAGTGTAAAAAAGTAGTAAAACTTGAAAAAGAGGTGGTAAAATGAATGTTCTGTCATCTATCCACATATAATGAAAGCAGATAGACTGGACATCAACCTAATGTCATCCGTCCGGCACGCGGAAGGAGAGATACAGTTGCTGTACACATGCCTCTATGGACACGTATCGAAGCTGCAATCTACTCGTCAAATAGCGAAGGTACGCTTGCTGTACACATAGCTCTGTGGACACGTGTCGAAGCTGCAATTTGTCCGCCATAATGCGGAAGTACGCTTGCTGTACACATACTTCTGTGGACACGTGTCGAAGCTGCAATTTGTCCGCCATAATGCGGAGGTACGCTTGCTGTACACATAGCTCTGTGGACACGTGTCGAAGCTGCAATTTGTCCGCCATAATGCGGAAGTACGCTTGCTGTACACATACTTCTGTGGACACGTGTCGAAGCTGCAATTTGTCCGCCATAATGCGGAGGTACGCTTGCTGTACACATACCTCTGTGGACACGTGTCGAAGCTGCAATTTGTCCGCCATAATGCGGAAGTACGCTTGCTGTACACATACTTCTGTGGACACGTGTCGAAGCTGCAATTTGTCCGCCATAATGCGGAAGTACGCTTGCTGTACACATACCTCTGTGGACACGTGTCGAAGCTGCAATTTTTCCGCCATAATGCGGAGGTACAGTTGCTGTACACATACCCATGTTGACACGTATCGAAGCTGCAATCTACTCGTCAAATAGCGGAGGTACGCTTGCTGTACACATAGCTCTGTATCAAGGCTGCAATCTGCCCGTCACATAGCAGAGGTAGAGTTGCTGTACACACATTCGTACCTGTGTCAACGTGTGAAAGTAAAATTGTGCGGAATCGTGATGAGACTTGGGGCTAACCGAGCTCCACACACCGATCCTCAAGGTATCTCCTAACAGACCTGTTGTGTTATGACCGCTTGGTTAAAGTGATGTAAAATAATAAATAAAAAACAAGGGTGGTAATAATGGAGTGCTAAAAAAGAGTTTATTCCGCTAAGTTTATAATCTTCAGTTTCTAGTGCGAGTGACTCGTGTAAAAGGTTCTAGTTTTAATGCAAACTGTCTAAAAAGTATTTTATCACAATGAACTTAGTATGGAACTTTAAAGGTATTTGTAAGCTTGGTGTCGCTATGGGTTGTTGTGTGTGTTTTAGTAAAACCGCGTCCTGAATCAAAGAAGAAATAATAAACACGCGGTATTTAAGCAGGCTCGAAAGCTTGAAGCGGTATACGCTGCTGTGATGGATAATGACTGTGCCTAAAGACTTCCTTGACAAAAACGTCGTCCCGTAGCAGATTCGAACCCTTATGAGTTTCACATTAGAGCATTAAAGCGAAACAGATGACCTAAGCCGCTGTTCTTGCACATTTCGTGTTTACCACAATGGGGGAAGTTCACCCCTAGCTACGTACAGCACTTGCCACATTAGCGGTGGTTTTCACCCCTTGCCCAGAGTCATTAGCGTCTGTTCGGAAAACTTGCAGTCACAGACCAACAATCTGTCATATGGAAATGTGTTCTCTACAAAATCGATACGGTTCACACCGGCAAGAATTTCTACTAACAGCTGCCTTCTAGACACCCTTTATTTTCCAAATGGGGTCTTCATTATAAATGTTAGTTCCCTACATATATTACCATTGTCAGAGCTTGAGAACGGTAAATAAGTAGTTGTAAAATTGCCCGTAGAAGTAATGCGCCACCAGCACCCGACCGTGTTACGCAGTTATTGTTGAAAAAACAGGATAATATATACCAGGGTCTGAAAGGGGATGTACCACACACATACATATCTATATATATGTATATATAAGTCAATATCAAACAAGAATTTACATAATAATATAATTCAGCAAGAACGATATTAGAATATTTAGCAGCCAAGGGACTGGCGAGCTAACTAATTACAGGTAAAATGTAATTCTAGGTAGACCCCACCACCTTTCACCAAGCTAATGAGCAAGGAACTTGAAACAATAACAAGAAATAAGAGACAGATTTAGAAAGGAAAGAGAGAGAGAGAGAAAGAGAGCGAGAGAGAGAGACAGGTATTTGAATTTGCTTCTGGAGGCGTCACTGGGGCGCGTGTGCAAAAAGTTTTGGAGCAGAATATTTTCATACGTAATAAGGTAATGCGATCTGAGGACCAATTAAAAATGTCGTTACATTTTAAGGCGCGAAGATGAGCGTCACTAGGTTTGGGTATAAAAGGGGGAAACAAGCCCCAGATTTACTCTCTTATACACACTCTTATAGAATCTCTTCGTCACTCAGTGATACTCGGTGGACGACGGATGCACGTGTGTACATATGGGTGGGAAGCGTGTGCAGTTAGACCAGGCTCCTAATTTATTATTATGGTGGGAATTGTTACGGGAAAAGCTCGGCCGCCCATAAGTATTTTGTTGATAATAAACCATAGTTTAAGGGAAATGCAGTGTATATTAATTTGCCTCACGTACAAAGTCCTGAGATGAGTAAAATTATTGAGATAGGTAATACCTGGAGAATACCGCCCACATATCTAATCTCCCACGGGTACCACCGTCCCGTCGAGACCAACCCAAATCGCAACAACAGTATGCAGCGCCTCTACCATGGAACTGAAGGGTTCGGAACTCCTCCCTATACACTTACATTTTGGATCAAGCACTTTGGAACTATGTGCCTGGATTACTTTACCTATTAAACATTGAACGGTAAACCAGCTAAACTAACCCCTAACGAGCTACTACTTCTTTGCTGCCCAATTTGACAATTTCATACATGAGAGCAAGTGCCATTTCTGCCGGCATGTCACGCCTAAAACTTAACCACCGAACAGGAGAGCTCAAAATAATACCAAAAAAAGAGAGCACCGAAATCCTAAGGCAGTCAGAAATAATAGCCAAAATAGTTCGCAGATGATGTTAATGTCCAAGACGATCAGAAAATAATAAAAAGGCGCAACATTCGTCACAAGTGAGGACACCCACACGCCGGCAATAGCCTGAGACAACCTCCCGGCCCCGAACTCAAGAGAGCTCATCTATCCGGCTCACGACAGTGGCTCCCTCATCTAAGTTCAGAAACAAAACAATATGAGGTACAACAGGCGCCACGCGCAAGTAAGGAAAACTAATATGATGCGGGCGTTAAGAGAAAACTATAAAATTGTGCCGTGGGAAACAAAATCGGCACAAGGAATGCAGAACTGGAACACAATTGCGTGCCAAAGTCAGAAGTCAAATGCATCATCTATAACTTTGCCGAATGCCACTCATTCACAGAATTAATAAGAGTTGAAGATAAAAAATATATGCTGCATTCACATAAATTTCTCTACCAACTCTTCTAAAACTATTGTTACAGAAGCTTCTTCCAGCTACTTCTAGTTAATCCAGATAAACGTTTTAACAAATGGTTTCATTATACTTATCGTTGTGAATGTAGATGCACAGGATAGACAGATTTTTAGAGTTAGTTCTCTATAATGGCTTTAAAATTCAAATCTTTGCATGACCAGTGGAAAAATGAATATCACCTAGAACTTGAAAAAAGTAAAGAATTTGAAAATTCAAACCAATAATAAAAAACACCACAGAAGTGATTAACGCCACAAAATTTTGTTATTTGTTTTTCTAGATTTTGTCCAACTACGGTTTGCTTACTATACACTTACAAAGGTCATTCAGAATTAAGAGGACTTTACAGGTTATTTGCAGATAATTTGCATTTTTTTTCCATGCAGATGTTTTAAACATGCTATTTTTTTCAAAATCGTTGGAGCCACTTTTAAGAAAATAAAAAATGACGAAGTGTTCCATGTAAAGATTAGTTTGGGATGTTTTTGTTTTCGTTACTTTTTTAATCTTAGTATAACTTAAACATTAAGTTTGATATCCTTCGGAATTTCGTTTTGCAGTTATTGCGGTTCATAGTCAGACAGGCGACACACACGTAAGGACAGTTTTATAAACCTGCTCTTCTTATTATGTATTCACGTTTCACGAAAAACGTTTCTTAAGGTCACTGCAAAATATCCCTTTTTGTTGTTACTGTTAGAATTTTAAATATGTCCTTCGTAAAATATTTACTATATCAATCCTTACGACTAATTTATTTTTGCTTTCTTTAAAGCTGATAGGTAATTAAGTATTGCATTTGACCTAAAATCTGAACCCAAGAAAATTTGTTAGGAAAAGATCATCGTGTTTGTGTGTGTGTGTATGTGTGTGAGAGAGAGAGAAAGAGAGAGTCAGAGTCAGACCGGGGGGATATTAACAGAAAGCTATTAACCAAACTTCATCTTGCAAATACGGAAAACAAATATTTTCATAAAATTCCTTCACCCCAAACTATCCTTTACTTAGAAAAGGGTTGTTTCAATTTTCTCCAAAAATAATCTAATAGTTTTAATTAAGACATGGGAAGATACTGTCATAAAAATAAAATCTATGTTTTGAATTTTCTGTAATTCGGCTGGAAAGTACTCTTTATTCTAATTGAATTGTATTTAACTGGAAAACATAAGAGATAGTCAAAAGCTTGCTAAAATATAGAGCTTATTAATAATATAGAAGTCTAAAATATAGACGCCATTTATGGCATTCTTTTCGTAGCGTTAGCCATTTCCGAAATATTTGGTGTTGTGTTCAAATTTTTCAAGCCTTACTGTTTCATCGTGTGAAAGTTTGCGATACTTCTTTTTTTGTTTTCCTTCTCAAGAACTCATTACTGTGACTTCTGAATTTTTCTCTCCGTATTTCTGAATAAAGACATGAGTGTTGTTTCCGCATTTCGTATGTAACTAAGCACTTATTGATAAATTTTAAATAATTCCCATGTCAAAATGTATCACGAATAACATAACTATATAATAAAGATTTATATATGAACACTGCCGAATGTGAAGTACATCCTATAAATTTAAAATCGGAAGAGTCTTAAGAGTGTATACATCAAATTTAAAAAATCAGTTATATAATTAACTTCGATAAATAAAAGGCATATATGAAGACATGAACTCCTTGCACATTGCAGTTGGGTGATATTGATATGCCTGTACAGATATGCTAAAATAAATTTTGCTATTTGGCAATAATCGTTTTGAACATTAGTGTTTGCCTTTATTTCCTGTTTAACTAATTTATTAAATATGATTTCAGTCATTACTCATTAACTATTTACTAAAAATAGCAATATAAGTGTAGCAAATAAAAACTTGTGTAAAATTTTAAAATCTGTTCATTCTGTGTGAATATGAGTATCCTAGAGAATCTCTTTGATCGTTAGCCAAGCGTTTAGAGGGCCAAGTGCGTTCTCAGAGTCAAACAGCACGCTTTTTAGAACGTATGAGTAAACTAATACGTGAAGGATTGTTCAGCAGCAAAGCGGTTGAGATTTGTTCTTGGCGGAGAAAAAACTCGTTGTTCTGAGTAGAGCTTTAGGGCAACTGAAGAACCTTTACATTCGGGAACTTTTCTTCCGGGAAACATTACATTCCTCATTTGAGGATGAAGCAGCAGACAATATGCCCTAAGCGGATGGTTTCCAGTATTACAAATTCGAAGCACTCTCAGGCAAAAACAGCACACAGTACTTTCATTTCCACAAGCGGAGATGGATTGCATGGGAGATTCTTCTTGAGCTGTAGTGGTCAGTGAGAAGTAGGTTCACAAGCTTTCAATACGAACTAGAACGCACGTTACGTCACGAAATAATTTGAGTAACATTAGAGATATGAGTTCTATAGTTTTGGCTGGCCCAAGTTCACTATAGTATTGATATATTCGCAGAATCCTTATATCGGTAACACAGTCATGTTATACAGATTAGTAGATTTCACTGCCAATGGTGCTCCGACGCATGCGCTCTGTATTCTCGATGGTTTTCTTTCTTCCTTATGTGAGCCATATTTAATATTTTCGCTGCATTCACAAACCTCATAAGGTTTTTGCATAATGTGACAGCATTAAATTAAACAAGAAAATCTGGAAAGAAATATATTTTAAACCCATGTACGTCCGAGTATTCCAGAATTATATGTCCATTACGGTTTACAGGGGAAGCATTATTCACTAAAAACAAACACACAGCATGCCAAAGAAATAGCGGGCGCAAACTTTCGTAGTAGCGCACCCCTACCACCGGGAAAACATAATGAGGGAAAGAAGACAAGACCACCCTGCAGACAGGGGTGGGATCGAACCACAGCCCTAATAAAAGGAACTAGGGACCGGGTCCTCACACCAGATGTGACGTAAAGGTCACTTAGTCCAACCCAGTGCCTTTGCCAGAGGTGACAAGGATGGGGCATAGCACAGGAATGTCATCGAGAGGGTTATAGGTTGTGGGTAGTTGGAAGGGTGGTGAAAGAGTGACACTATTAGACACTAATTCTGCTTCTAAGAGAGATTTTCATATTTTAATAACGAATCTAAGCTACACTACAAGAGGGAGAGAGTTACACAGCTTCTGTGTTTACCTGGTTTATGGAATAAGTCCGACGTTACATCTTGGTTGTGCCCGTGGCCTAGGTTGTAGCTAGAATAAAATAAATTTAAGGAGCTAACCGTCACAGAGTCCAGTTAGGAAAGTAATATCAGATCCCCAGCCGTCAAAAAACACTTGTTTAAATACTCGAGAAGTATGCTGACTAGTACTTTAGCCAGCGTTAACGTAAGCGAGCGTAAGCATGAGTTGCATAATCCACCCACGTGTCAAACATCAGGTGATCATTTTCCTAAGTCATACGACCATCATGTTTACATAGGCATCCAGAAAATTACCTGTAGGAATTCTAAACTCAGTTTTATGGGTTTCTTAAACAAACTTTGCCCTGAATATTACGAACTTTATAAACCTATATTTATTCATTCTTGTAAAACTATAACCGTCACAACAGTTTCAAGTCAGTGTTTAATTTTTCAAAATACTAATTTCGCTCCAGAAGTGTCTTAGGCTGCCATTCATTTCTTCGTGTACTGAACGTAGGGTTTATAGAGATTCAAAGATTCAGTTATTTTTGTGGTCTGAATTTTTTACGAATTCACGCATCTCAATGCTACGTTTCAAAAAATTTTATTTTATATTAAGTTGCGACGCTCTTGTTCATATATTGTTTGAATTTTATACAAACTGACTGAGCTATAAGAGTTTGAAGTTACCCCTATTTTCGTAGCACCCCCAGAGGCAATGCAGGCTGCGTAACAGATAGACTTGTTATAAACTTACTTCAGCAATATCACAAAATTCATTTGTCATAAGAGGTAAAATTCAGCAACCAAAATGCAGATCCTATGAATACACTTCTGTTTACCAGATAATATTAGACAAGCAGTTTATTTGCAACAGAGCTAGCCATACATTTCTAATTATTAAGCGATTTTGATAATATATAATTAGGTTTGCAAAGTAAGATATTATCTCCTGTATCTTTTCACTTCTAGTAGTTAAATTATAACAATTGCCATTTCCATGTATTATTAACTAAAGAAACATAAACTTGAACTATTGAAAAAGGAGCAGCAGATCTCATTTAGTTTTAACAAACCTATAAGAGCCAAAAATGCATTCCGCATATCATTAGATCCATTAACTTCTTATTTTAGTGATCCTCGATATTGTATAGGCATTGAACAGGAATACAAAAATGTGCAACAAACATATGAATGGTAGTTCATATGTTACCACAAACCGATCCTGCTAGCCATCGAATTCCAAGCTTCAATTATTCGTTGTCTCACAACTTAAATACCAGCAAACATAGATGGGAATTTGAAGTTCAGTGTTTGTCTGCGTAGTGATCATCCTTAGGCTTCATTGGAATGTGCACGGGAAACGCTTAACATAAATCAAATACAGCGGCTTACTAACATCTGAACGGAAGGGTAAACAGTATTTTTACTTTCTCTACTACGTATAGTAAGTAGGGGAAGTATTGCATTCCACCCAAAAATTCGATACCGAGATTTCACCGGAAATACATGTTTTGAGACCCCCTGAATAAAATAAAAGCATTTTTGGAAACATGTCCGTGTGTGTGTCTGTGTGTGTGTCTGTGAACAGCATAACTCAGAAACGAACAGGCGGATAAACACCAAACTTGGTATTTAGGTTCGGTATCTTCCAGAGATGAGACACGAAGGTTTTCAAGAAAATCCCCGCACCCAGATTACCCTTTACATGGAACATTTTTCGAAAATTTTAATTTTCTCAAAAATGGCTCTAACGATTTTGATTAAAATATCATATGTTTAAGATATTTTCATAAGGAATGAAATGTATATCTTGAATTTTCTGGGAATGTATCCAAAAGCATTCTTCATTGTGAACGACTTTTACATAACTGGTAAATCATAAGAGATAGACAAAATTTTACTACACAAAAAATGTAGATCGCGTTAAAATACACAATTTATGTCATATGCATTTTTTGTTGAGTGAACCATTTTTGAGATATTGCTGGTTATTCCCTTAAATTTTTCAATAACTTATTTTCTCAAATGGGAATTCGTTATTCATTTTTTGTCTTGGATATGCAAAGTGTAATAATCTGTGGCAAAGAGAATGGTGCTGAACCTAGCAACCAGCTAATAAGAGATATGTCTACGCTTAAAGGATACTGTATTTCTATATTGCCCTTGCATATACAAAACAAGGGGAACATACTACGCCTTAACCCATAGTCATATATTTTTAGAACTGGTCGCTATGTGTCGCTCTTTGCATGTCAAAAGATCGTTTGTGCAAATGTTTATCTCGATTAATATGAAATAGATGGAGAATAAGAGTTTATAAAAATAGTTTGTACAAGAGTAGAGAAAGTCATGTGAATGTAACATATCAGATTTTTTTGACAAGGAATCTGAAATACGCCATACTTTGCGGGTATATTCATCCATTCAGTTTGATTATACACCTGATTATACACCTGAAAGTCTGAAGGGTTTTTTGGTTATATTTTAGTTTTTAAAGTTACTACGTACAGAAAGTAGGGGAAGTATTGCATAATATCCAAAAGTTCTATATCGAGATTGCACCAAAAATACAAGTTTTGAGGTACCCTGAATCCAAATAAAGCATTTATGGAAACATTTCCGTGTATGTGTGTGTGTGCGTGCGTGTGCGTGCGTGCGTAGGAATTGGTTGTATGCTTTTTTTATGTTCTGGACATACAAAGAGAATGGAATGCTTCACATAGTAACCAGGTCTTAAAAAAATTTGAGTATTGCTTAAAGCCTACCATATTTCCGTAGCACCTACAAGAAAATTAGCAATAAGATAGTTTCTGTAAATGCTTATCCGGATTAACATTAAGTAGGTGGAGAATAAGCATTTGTAAGAATTGTTTTTACAAAAGTAGAGAAAGTCATGTGAGTGCAACACAGATTTTTTTAGTTCCCAACGCAATATCAAGGGGAAAGAAAATAATGCTACGGTAAATTCTGAACATTTCAGTTCTTCAGTATAAATACACTGGTGTGCAAAACCTAAGGACGAAAGTAATCTTCGCATGCTGTGACACTGCCAAGTAACATAGCTCGATGCAACTTGAATCATACATAGAGGGAACTGCTACGGTATGCCACAGTAGGCAACTAAATGAAATATGCAATGAGACGAACAGAAATGCCACTTTTATTCATAGACTATAAGCTACACTAAAGTTAATACATCATATGATGGCTCTCTAGATTTAGAGAAACAGATACCACGGAGAGCAAATGCATGCTCTGCATCGTGCTCCCATGCTGGCCATAAGGTTGGTAAGCAGTTCTTTGGTAGGGCGTTCATTCCTCCACCAGAGCTGTTGACAACTGTTGGATGGTCATTGGTGCATGTGGATGTGCTGCAATGCGTCTCCACAAAGCATCCCACACATGTTCGATGGGATTTAAATCGGGGGAACGGGTAGGCCAGTCCATTTGCCGAATATCCTCTCGTTCCAAGAGATCTTCCACCTGCGTGGTCGATGTGGTCGCGCATTCTCATCCATAAAAATGAAGTGCTGCACCCCTGAAAAGACCATGGGGAAGGAGTACAGCATCACAATAACGATGACCAGTGCGCGTACCGTGTTCAAAGATTTTGAGGTCGGTGCGCCTATGCAACATTATGCCTCCTCAAACCATAACACCAAAACGATCATGTTCAAGGATGTTCCTGGGTTCATTACGTGTTCCCACCTCTCGCCAGATGAGAGTAGGTCGAGAATCACTACGTAGACTGAATCTGCTCTCATCCGAGAAGAGCACGCGACCCCATTCCTGGTTGGTCCAATTTTGATGCTCTTGAGACCATCGCCAACGGTGTCGCCGATGTGCGGATGTCAATGGAACACAACGTAATGGCCGTCGGGCAAAGAGACTACCTCTGTGTAGTCGCCGTGCCACTGTGTATCGTGAGATTGCGTGCCTAGCTGTCCTGTTAAATGTGATTGCAATTACACCCGCTATTTGGCGTGGATCCCTTTTTGCCTGTTGCACAATGTAGCGGTCATCTGCTGCTGTAGTTGAGCGACCAGTACCTCTCCTTGGGACAGCAGTGACTGTGGTTTGGAAGGTTCCCCATGCACGTGAGACAATGCTGTGTGCAATTCCAAACTCCCGAGCAACACTCGTCCCACTTTGCCCTTCTTCCAGTTTCCCGATGATTCTTCCCCGTGTGAAGTCATCCAAATGGTGTCTACGGGCCATGTTGCAATGTAGAACACCACTACAGTGCACCGTAACAACTCGCTAATTGCCACACACCGTCTTGTCCTGTTTTGCTAACTGCCCCTTGTTGCGGGACCAGAACCATTTGGCACCATAGGCTCGCTACACTCACGCCATGTGACGTCCAAGTTTCTGTGTACGTGTGAGAGACCTCTGGAAACATGCTCCCGCACCTTTATATACTTCCACCAAGTAGTTCATTTGATATATTACTTTACTCCTCTCGTCCTTAGGTTTTGCACATCGGTGTAAATTAAAGCGTAACAACAAATTTATTATTCATTCTGAAAGAAAAAGAAAACAGCTCACCAGAGAATCATTTCAGAAAATTCATACCTATATACATTTTAATTTTATGGTCATTTATTTACAGCCTTTAGACCTTTGTTTTATAGTCGGCGCATGCAATAAAAATCGCTAGCAGTAGGAACACAGACAGAAAACACTTGACAAGGACTTTTCGTTCCTGCAAGTGATACGCCGAAATGGAGTGAAGGTTATAGATTTTAGAGGTATCTCTTATAGTTATTTTATAGACATCTGTGTTGATTAAAGGTTAATTATTTAAGCAACCTTCATTTTTCTTTGTTGCAGGTAAGCAGATATTTCACAAGTCACCTTCGCTGCAATAGAACAAACGACTAATGGTAAGAATGCATGCTCTTTTCCTTGTGATAACTACATTGGAAACAAATATCGCAAAACTAGTAGTGTGTGCATATTTGCTTGTACAGTAGAGCTTAATTATCAGTATTAAAAGGGGATTAGCCCGCTTCAGATGAGGGGCAATTCAGACACTGCTCGATAAAGAATACTCTAAAGACAGTAGCTCATTTTTTAAACATACAATCTGGGACTCAACGGTAACTAAGTACGTTTGATTCATGAATTAAAAACAAAGCTGCAAATGTAAATATGTTTACTCATGTGGTTCATGCATTTCGTTTAAACTCTTTGGTCAGTTTTATACTTTTATAGATGTACTAGACTAATTCAAACTTTCAGTTACTAGGGCGTAATTACATACATTGTTTGATCAAAAGTATTCAAACTTGTAGGCTTTATGGTGCCATGTTATCCTTGGTTTACGAAAATAATATTGGTACTCTCCAGATGAAATGAGAGAATAGAAATGGTCGATCAGAGACTCACGGGCTTCCAACGTAATCAGGTGATTGGATGCCACGCATATAAGTAAGTGCAGGATATTCAGCCCTCTTAAACATACAGTAGTCACAGTTAAGTAGAAACGCAATGAGACGCCCATAACGCATAAAGAAACAGCTGAACGTTGAATCCGGTCAACCACGGCCACCATTACAAGGGGATTTCTCAAGATCTGCTAGTGGCATCATGATTGTTCTAGGCAAGGGCGGAAACTTGGCCAAGCTACTACCCATAAACCACCAATCATACTGACAAATGCTAGCCTCTTCGCATTGAACGACGCCCTGGATTATGGAATAGTTGAAAGATTCTGTTTGGAGTATGTAACGGGTTCATGTTATTTGTGTAACATTATTCGAGCCCCACGTTGGGCGCCAATTTATAGCGGTTTAATGTTGTGTTAATTTAACATTATTGTAACCCCACGTTGTGGTAGCTAATTTGCGACGGTATTACTTATAATGTTTGTTTACATCACGTGTGTTGAAGCCATCTTGTGACGTCATTCTTTGTTAGGTTCGTAGCTCCATCTGGTGTTAGCAATTTACGGCAGTATTAGCTTTTGTTTGATTTCATTTCAAATGTCCTCCGGCTAGCTATTATCTCTCGGTCGAACATGTCTCTTGATCAGGGTTGTGTAAACGGAAAGGAATCTTTTATTAAAAAAAGAACACTGATGAAGAAATTTGTTTTATAATTTATTGTCGAACACGTTAACTATAACATTTATACACTGATCTTTACACTCGCCAAACTGAAACTGTTATAATAACTTCATTACTAATCACTCTTAATTCACGTACTTCAACTTTGTGTATAATTAACTTTATAATACTTTAGATTTTCGTAACTTGTGAATCTATAGCCGATGTATCTCATACAAATATTTTGACGAACTGACGAACTGAAGACGACGTGTAGTGCACAAAGAATTTTGATGAACTGAGCATGAATACGACGTGTAATGTATGAATGCTTTCGGCGAACTGAAGGACTGACTGACTTTACCTCAAACTTGGCTTCTATTTATACTCCCACTCCCCGATATGCCAAAAGATTATAACTGAACTGCAATTGGCTAATAAAACGCGCCAACATTAGCGTCTATCTTAATATCCAATGAAAATTATGAATACATATGCTCTAGGGAAACATTCCAGAAGGTTCTACCGAAAAACGCGCCAACATTACGTAACTTCCTCGTTTCCAATAATGATAAACAGCTCACCATTATTGCGCGCTATTATTGACAGTTTCAGTAAGACATTATAAATTTACTTCCCAACAATATTTACAATCAATAAACATCTGAAATCAATGTCACATAAAAATGCATATTCATATTACAATCATTATTTACATTTAAGTAATTTGTGATACAAATTACTGCATCATATGCCCCACTAGAAACATAATTATAAATATTTACAACTTGTTTGGAAATTTTATAATTGGGTTTTTAGTCTCCTAAATCTTGGAACACACGCTATCACTTTCACTTGACACTTCACACGCATTTAACACACGACATATATAATTTTTTTTTTATCTCGCCACTACTTACTGGCTCTGGTTTAATTTGTTTAGACATTAATCTGACATTACAATTTTTTTATAGCAAATACTGTACCCTGAATTATTAAATTACTGTTTCAAAATGGTTTACACTCTTATATTGTTGACAAAATTTATGCGTTCAAGAATTTTTTGTAATTATTAAACATATTTACCAAAAATATTCACCCTCTACACAAATATATTGATATCTCTTAAATCTAGACAATGTTTCACCTTTTCTGTTTGCTACATAAGTATTTGTTTTTTTTTAATTATTTTTACCCATTTTTGTTATTTTGTACCTTATTTTAACAATACTCTTGGAATTGTATTTACGTACTTTTACTTTAATATCATATTAAGTTTCAATCTTTACATTCTTAATTTTCAAATACTGTTATAGTTACAGAAAAAATATGTTATTTTTTTCTTTTAGATATTTATTTTTCCTTTTTTCTTAATTAAATTTCTGTTTTCTCAAATGACATATATATTTAGTTAACCCTCTTACGTTCCAATACATTTCTCTGCAAGTCATCTTTACCTATCCAGCATTTACTTTACATCTCATTGCTATTTACCCTCCTGGATCAAATTGTGTGTGGCTAAACATTACTCGTTGCCGTATCCTAACCTTCAAATTTTTGTTAATGGATAACCTCTTGAATTCATATGATGTTTCGTCCCATGATAACATTTGAAAACAATCTAAAGTTTCCTGAACAACACATCTTTTAACAACTGTCATTTTCAATTCTTCTACTATCTCTTTAATTTGAGAGTACTCTGACAAATCTGTAATAAACTGTACTGGATTGGAGTTTTCATTCTGAACAGCTTGGTACTTGTTAATTTCAGAAATTAGCTTTTGATTATTTACAGGCAAAACTTTAACTTCTTCGTACAATTTATTTCTTTGCATTTCTGACTCATTCTGAATTTCAGATATTTCCCCTCTGAAATTAACTTGCGCCTGATTCACATCTACATTCATAACCTCATTTATCTCTCTTATCTCACTTGCAATGTTACTCATTCTACTATCTGACTCTGTACATTCTACATCAACATGTTTACTTTTAGTGTTAACCTTACTTTTTTTGTTACCTATTTCCCTGCTCATGTCTAACATTTTCTTTGAAACTTCTCCTATCTCACTTGCTATTACTTCCTCATTTTCATCTCTCATTTTTGGCATACTACTATCTAGCTTCATAACTTTCTTTTCAATTTCTTCACTGCTTTGATCTACTTTTTGCTCTAATACCTCATTACTCCTACCAATATCTTCCCTCAATTCCCTATGATCTGTGTTTATAGCTTCTCTCATACTCTGAGTTAATCTTTGTCCTAATTTCTCAAAACTCTTTTCCATATTCTCATTATACTTCTTCATATTTTCCCTGTTTTGTTCTAAACTCTTATTTAGTATTTCACCAAAATTTCTCATCATTTCCATCATTTCCTTCATCGTACCAGCATCAATAGTAATATTTCCTGCTATTCTATTCTTACTTTCTGCACTAACATTTCCTCCCTCAAATATTATTTCTTTTGTATTATTAGTAGCCATTGTTTTCTTTATCCTACCGCTCCTAAAGGACATTTAAATATTACAATTTTGTTTTCTAAAAAAAAATTACGATACTCTGACCTTTGAGATGCTGTCTGTTGCTGTTACTTTGATGTCCAGCTTCCTGCCCCTCTCTCCTAGATTTCTATGTCGCTTCTGCGTTGTGTTATGATGAATCCGCGTCATCTCGATGTTTTCGTGTCCATTCATCCGCGTAGTCTGTCGTTCCTATAGTTGTTTCTGGAATCTGCGTCTTCTCGATGTTTTTGTAGTTGAATTCACCTGTTGCCTTGTAATCTCGGAATTACGATGTCCAATCATCCGCGTAGTCTGTCGTTCCTGTTGTTGTTTCTGGAATCTGCGTCTTGTAGTTCAGTTCACTTCTCCATTCGCCCCTTCCTGGTCATCTCACTTCTTCCTGGTTAATTCTGCCCCTTCCTGGTTATTCTGATCCTTTCCTGGCCATTGTGTTCCTTTCCTGGTTACTCTGCCCCACGTTCTGGGTGCCAATTTTGTAACGGGTTAATGTTGTATTTATTTAACATTATTCGAGCCCCACGTTGGGCGCCAATTTATAGCGGTTTAATGTTGTGTTAATTTAACATTATTGTAACCCCACGTTGTGGTAGCCAATTTGCGACGGTATTACTTATAATGTTTGTTTACATCACGTGTGTTGAAGCCATCTTGTGACGTCATTCTTTGTTAGGTTCGTAGCTCCATCTGGTGTTAGCAATTTGCGGCAGTATTAGCTTTTGTTTGATTTCATTTCAAATGTCCTCCGGCTAGCTATTATCTCTCGGTCGAACATGTCTCTTGATCAGGGTTGTGTAAACGGAAAGGAATCTTTTATTCAAAAAAGAACACTGATGAAGAAATTTGTTTTATAATTTATTGTCGAACACGTTAACTATAACATTTATACATTGATCTTTACACTCGCCAAACTGAAACTGTTATAATAACTTCATTACTAATCACTCTTAATTCACGTACTTCAACTTTGTGTATAATTAACTTTATAATACTTTAGATTTTCGTAACTTGTGAATCTATAGCCGACGTATCTCATACAAGTATTTTGACGAACTGACGAACTGAAGACGACGTGTAGTGCACAAAGAATTTTGATGAACTGAGCATGAATACGACGTGTAATGTATGAATGCTTTCGGCGAACTGAAGGACTGACTGACTTTACCTCAAACTTGGCTTCTATTTATACTCCCACTCCCCGATATGCCAAAAGATTATAACTGAACTGCAATTGGCTAATAAAACGCGCCAACATTAGCGTCTAGCTTAATATCCAATGAAAATTATGAATACATATGCTCTAGGGAAACATTCCAGAAGGTTCTACCGAAAAACGCGCCAACATTACGTAACTTCCTGTTTCCAATAATGATAAACAGCTCACCCCCCTCTCTGCATTATTGCGCGCTATTATTGACAGTTTCAGTAAGACATTATAAATTTACTTCCCAACAATATTTACAATCAATAAACATCTGAAATCAATGTCACATAAAAATGCATATTCATATTACAATCATTATTTACATTTAAGTAATTTGTGATACAAATTACTGCATCAAGTAAAACAATTACTATAAATGTGAGCTTCATTTCAAAAGTGTTTCTTTAGAAATCTTAGTGAATTGCATCTACAGCATTTAGTACCTACAGTAAAACTGCAGGTAGGGTTCTCACAGCTTGATGCTATTTTCTCTTCAGAGCCTTTTGACCTTTTGTTGCTGTATTTTTAGGATTTTTGCCTGAATTTCTAACACTGGGTTAGTACTGTATCCTCCGATTTTTTTTCTTTCTTTCTTGAATCTCAAGAAAATAATTTGCTGCAGCACAAAGAAATTAGCATTTTTGGTCCTTTGTTGATTAGAAACAGTCATATTCAGTGTAAATGCCTGTCATTCCAAAGGAGAACTTAGGTTACCCTTTTATTGGAAACAGAAGTGGAATCCCCAGAAATCTATTTTTGTAAATTCATTTTCCCTTCAACTTATTTCTAAATCTTTTTAGCTTTTCTTACACATTTTATAATTTTGTTTTAGAAATTTCAGTTTCTCTTTACCCAAAGTTTCATCAATTAAATTTTACCAACTTGATTTAAGGGTACACACATAGAAATGTTTAAATGCTGTACTATATACCTAAATGTTTTCAATATTTTGCCAAACGCTGCTCTACCACAATATTATGAGTTTGTTTTGAATTTCGTGCAGATATATCTATAGTGTTTGAGGACAAATTATTGCAGTTTTATTATTCTAATCAATTAGGTGTTACATATGACGCAGAAATCATAATTTTGAAAAACAAATCATTTAAATACTGACACACAAAAGGGCATACAGAATTTTTTTTAATTATTCCGGTTGTTTTAGAAAAGTTTCAAGTCTTTAAACACATTTTTGTAACGATTTATCCTCAGTTGTCGAATTAATTATGTCATATATGGATCAATTTAAAAGTGTAGCAACAACATGTGTAATTATGTTTAATTCAGTCTCTGTGATTGTGAGTTTCTGCTAAAAATTTGAACAAGATTGGTTAAAAGCCACATCGTATAGAATACCCAAAAGTGTAGAACAATCCAAGCCGAGTAAAAGCTGTGCTCTTGTGCATTTAAATTGTCACGTGTTGAAGCTTTAAGAGCTCTAAGAGCACAAGCCAATGTATGTAATTGAAGCTAAATGTTCGAAATATTTTAGGACATAAAACTAATTTTGTATTTATTTAAAAATTTGGACCAAATGTGACCTAAGGGTGCCCTTAATAAACAAAGAGGAATGTTTACCTAACAGGCGCATACCTTCTGTTGAGGTTTAAGCACGTACTTTCAAATGTAAAGTCGAGAATAAGCACGTGTTCAACACAACGGAACTCCTGGTCATAGTGCACAGTAGATAATGAATTGGCTTGTTCAAAAAGTCCTGATGAAATGTTGTGAAACGGTGATTTCGCGCCAAAACATAGGAAGTTTCATGAATATCTGCGTTCTTTGGCATTCTCCATAAAGAATGGTAAGCTGTTCGTATGGAAGACTTTTTTCACTGCTCGCAAGGTATTCTTGCGAGTGGGCAGGTTTTCCTAACGCCAAAGACAGCAAGTCAGTTCTATTAGAAGCCATTACATCAGTTGTGATGAGTAAACTTCGAATGCAGTTTCAGGCGACTGTCTGAATACTTCTGACTTGTTAATGTATAACTTATCCTTGAACACAGAGTCAAATCAGAAGAATGAAAATTTCCTCAACGGATTAAGGCCCTGAATATCTGTGCCGCAGATCATGCATAAAGTAGGTTAAGACTATTTTATAGCCACTTTCAAAGCACTTACTGTACTAATTATTGGTGCTTCCTCGTTGTCTCTTCACTCAAGGGATTCACAATAAAATCGTAAACTTCAATTTTTTTATTTACAGTCGTGTTTTTTCTTTCTTATATGCAACTTTGTGCTCGATCTTTGAATCATCCAAACTAAACTTTAAACGCCAGTCTCCGGATTAGGAAGGAAAAACGTTTGATTCAGATTTATTTTTAAATAGCAGCACTTCTATTTGAAAGTATTACAGTTTATAATCTTATTTGATAACTGTTAGTTATACGGTTTGTAAAATTAGCTAGCTTTTAAACTTTATTAGGCAATTTCACAATCACTCGTGGCATCACTTAAAACAGCGGGGATGGGTTAGCTAGTGAGTGGGGGAGCTCTTCCAAGGAGGTAGGGGTTCAGCTAATGAGAGGGAGAAGGTAGTTGTTATTTGGTCTGAGGCAAGTGAGGGGTATAGACGCGCGATAGTGAAATATTGTTGCTGTTTTCCCACTGTATGCACCATGCGCGGCACGAGTTCAGCATACTAGTTACACCTTCCACGAGCTAAGGTTTTACCTGGGAGATAAGCCACCTCACCTCAATAGCTAAAACGTCGCTGAACAAACAGAATCATTTTCCCATGAATTCAGTAAAATAAAGAGTTTCATATGTTTTGCATCATAAATAATTGCAATGTAATCGGGTTTGAAATTGTTCTACTTGCAGAGTTAGAGTATAAATTAAATAAGGTTTGCTTTCCTTTCAAGTTTTAGAAATAGAACCTTGTTTTTAGTTTACAAAACCAAATTTTATTTTAAACTATTAAAACCTTTAGAGTAATCTGTTATGTAATCGATAGTACGCGTTGAACGATGCTACTGATGTTATTTCTTGTTGGTTCCGCCGTTTTCAACTTGCAATTTGAATCAGAAATGTGACTTTTTGTTTCAGGACTATTAATTACACCAGATGAATCACTTATACTTCAGTGCAATACTGGGCCTAATGCACCAGTCGAGGCAGACATACCAAATAACACAACAATTGATTACTAGTAAATGATGACCGTTGATTTCGAAACAAGTTTTTTTCCACACTTTAAATAAATTAAAAGAAAGAAACACCTACACTGCAGTATTAAAACCTTGTTTTTCTTTTTAAAACTCTTACGATTGCACACGTGGCAATTTTCTTCTCTGTATACAGCATTTCGACTTAAGTTTCTAGGCCAACCGTCTCCTTGTACTTTTTACTCAGCTGCTCCTTACAATTCTAGGAAGTGTCATACGATATATATGACCATTTCAGCGTTTTCTTGTTTTTCTCTTGCGTTTCACATTGGTCTCTTGTGTCTTGCCTTCTCACCTTGTCATTTCTCGTATTTCCCATTATTTTCCCTGTCTTGCTCGCTGCTTCTTTGTCGCGTCTGTCTTGATCCCAAACGTCAATATCGGCTTCTTGGAAGTGTTTTCTAACAGTTGAGCATTTGTTTTTGCTCATTATCCACAAATTTCCCCAAGAGTCCTGAGAGACTGACAGTTATTCTCCAATTGTGTTAAATTCTGCACCACTGCAGTTTATTATTGTTGTTAATTGAAGCTTTAAGACCGCGATTATCATTGATGCCAAAGGTGAATCTTTTTAGATAAGTTAAAAGTCATCAGTTACAAATATTCAGGTTCTTCAACGAAAAAACTGAAACAAACTGTATAACTAGTAAAATAAATATAGTGACTACTCCATTCATACGCCCCATATTGATATCGACCAATACCGTTTAGAATTTCCTCGAATGTCGACCAATTATGATCGTTTATCTTATAGTATCCTCGCAAGAATGCTATTTTATGGGATAAAATGTCAACTGATTTAATGAACCGTAAAGGTATCTGTATACAGCGATTAAAACCTACATCACATAATATTGTCAATTTCCAAATAAATTATGTTCTTGTTAAGAGTGTTGTTAATGTGTTCTGATTTTAGATTATTTTGAGATGAACTATTTTCTTATTTCCACAGCATTGGTTATAGTGTTCGGTAACACATTCGATTGTTCATACAAATTTTATTAGTTTATGGTATGATTTAACAGCTAACACACTTATGCTTTGATCTCAAACAATGCAAATAAGAAAGTAATGTAGCAAATGAGAGCACCAGTTTCCGCGAAATACACTATTTATTAGTTAGGCACTCAGCGTACCACAATCGTTACACTTCAGGCTATTGACATACCTCGGAACAAAACACAACTGTTCCGTCGAATTGAATCACAACTGAACTAAACTGGGCACTATCCACTTTCGTTCACTTTTCACTTCGTAACATCCCAACTAACTGAACTCAACTCGCTGAACTGAGCAGCCCCTTATACAGACCCCGGATACAAAACGGAACAGTCTGGAAGAAGAAGTTACTAGAACATGCGAAAGAAATGTTTTGGAGCTGCGGGGAGGCGGCACACAATGGGTTTGTTGCGCAGATATTGTTCTGACAGGCCGGTAGAAGATCCCACCCGGGTGCCGGGTTGGAATGCGCTTACCGGCGACCCGCAGGTATCTTCGCGCGCGCGCTCACAGTAATTATTATTTATATGGTGTGTCAGATTTAATTTTTACAATATTCTTAATAAATCTCATTCAAAGTTACCAGTTTGAACATATAAATACGTAATCGCTTATAGAATTACCGTGATAAAATAGTTTCAGTAAAAGTAAGATAACCGAATTACTAGTAGAGAATGTTGTAAAAAGCTTTGCAAAACAAAGTTTTGAAATAACTAAATTTCATAATATAAATATAATAATTTAAAACCTATTTCAAAAAAATTATCCAAACTAAAAAAGTAAAATGAGGTTGTGTACCTATCATTTTTATAGAAGACGCTGAACAGATGTCGATATTTGTTTATTCAATCATGTGATTGGTTTATTTACAGAATTGGGTCCTTAATGCAAGACTGATACGAATGAAAATCCCTGGTAGTAAATAAACAGGTGAATATACGTGTGTATATGTAAAGGCTCAAATCTCGTATAAAAGCGGTTTAAAGAAGACATGATATTCTGGATTCAAGCCCATCCCCAAATCATATTACCCTTTTTCTAAGAGCTGAACGAGTTTTCTAGCAGATTTCAAATAAGCATTTTCACCACAGAGTAGATATACACCAACTTACACCCTCGCAAACTCTCCTGAACAGTTTACCTATGACATGAATCCAATATCAAACGAAAATTGCTGAGTTGTACAGTTAGGGAAGTGATATACTACACATATTAGGGGTACGCCTGTATCCAAAATGGGTGTTGCGCAGTTCTATCACACATATTTCAAATATGTGAATGCTATTTAGCTAATAACCTTAAAATATCCAATAGAAAATGCTATAAGAGAAAACAACTTTTCCAGACGATAACCAAGTTCCGTCTAGCATGCTTAAATATTTGTATTTGCACCACAAGCATTTCCAGCTTTCGAGAGGCTGCCATGCCGAATGCTGTTATTCAGTGAGAACGAGTATGCTACTTTTTGTAATGGATCTGCCGCTATCATAGAAAGGCGCGGATGAAACCATACAACTCTATGAAAGGAGATGCTCAAACTGACCACCGTCGTTGTCCATACATTTTTTGCCCCTCTTTAGGAAACTATCCATCACTCGCCGTAGTTCATGCTGGCAATTTCCTGGCGGATATTTTGTTTGAATTCTTCCAGGGTGTGTGGGTTTGTCTTGTACACTTTGTTTTAAGTTATCCCAGAGATAGAAATCGCAGGGGGTTAGTTTGGCGGACCGAGGGGGCCACAAATCTATTAATAATTCTGTCCTTAAACACACTTTCATAAATTTGTTATGTAAAGCCTTTAAAATTAGTTTTAAAAAGTTGTATGGTTTCATCCGCGCCTTTCTATGATAGCGGCAGACGGCAACGTGCGCCGAGGACGCGAACAGGAAAAACACCGCGCAGCCGATTCGTCGTCTTTTGCTCTCCCTGTATATTCTTATATGGATGTCGTAGATTAGTTTTAATAATCCGCAAGGATTGCAGTTCTTGGGCCATTAAGAATATTGTCGGTAGTGAGTTTTCAAAGTGAGAGAATTTCTATGCACGTGTGTATTTGTGTGTGTATGTGCATGAGCGTGTGTGTGTGAGCGTCTATTTTGATAATTTTTCACCATGGAAAAATGTTACCAGCCTTTATAATTATACTGTGCTTCATTAAATGTTCATATGAACTTAATTAAAATTAATATTTTAGGAGTATTATAAACCAATTGTCAAAATTATTCGGAATAATATTCTTGTAATTGTTCAAATCATAATATTTTATTGTTGTTCTTTCCGACGGACAATGACCATAACGTTTTTTTCTAAAAATGTTAATTGGATGGTTAGGGTGGGTTTTCGTATTCAGGTCACCCCATTTCAATCCCATTTCCTTGAATGTGAATATTATGGACATGCCAGATTTTTAAAGATTTTCAGCCTATACTTTAAAATGTTTTACTAGAGGACACAGTGTATGACTTCACCAAATGTTCCACTAAATTTGCTGAACTTCGTTATCAAAGGAGTACTTTTGGCGTGACTCTGGCAGAATGTGGTACATATATATTTTATAATCTGGAAAAATAGCTTCCGCTGCCTATATTTTCAATATTATTTTAACTCCTAAGAGATAAATGTTAGGGCCTCACCAAACAAAACTTTTACACTTACATTATAGAACCCAACGAAAATTACAGGTAACTTTACAACTCCCAGAAACTATCTCTACCAAATTTTCAGCTCCTTGTGTAAAAATCTGCACCTGGTCAAAAATTCTAGACCAGTCTTCAATCTTACTTCACAGAGTTCTCACTTTCACTCCGCTAATATGATATAGCTCAACATTCACTATGGCTTCACTTAGTTCACAATGTTCCTATATTAATGTGATCTAGTTCAATTTTTGTCACTTCACTCTTTCTTCCCGACAGCCACGTAATGAAATACACGCCAAGCAGCCTCTTCTTTGGTCCACTTCAATCGTTGGTGAATCGTACAAGATATCTAATCTTTCGCGGTAGCAGCAATCGTACCGCGCTGTCGTCACAAACCGCAATTGATGTCGCATCAGAAACGCATTCACCAACTCACTAATTGACTCACTCGCTCGCAAGAGCGTTCACTTACATAGCCGTTCCACAGAACATTCGAGAATGTCCTGGAACCGGGGGAAGGGAATCTTTTAGAAGATTATGGATATCTGTCGATAGCGCTTCTGGTGTTTACGCCGGGCGAGAAAGCTACTGCATTATTTATTTCTATGTTTCTCTCCAACTACAACGCGCCAGGATCCCGATAAGCTTGGTCCACGGCCACTGCGTGGTTAACTTAAAAACTCCATAAACTACAGGTCGATTTTTTTTGTTGCGGCAGTACTCTCCTTACGTGGAACAATAGTCACTCGGAACGTGTGGTGATGTCACCTTACCTCACGTTGAGTACGCCCAACACTACTCCCCAAAGATAAATGGAGTTGCCCAGTTATTGCGCATACGATAAGCGTGTCATGACGAAAAAATCGACCTGATAACCCTTCTAGGTAAATCTATGCTGTATGGCCAACCAGTGCAGAGTTGAGCTATAGAATGTGGCGAAAATTATAGAAACCTCAAACAGCTACCCCTGGTCAACCTAATATACCTAAATAGCATTACATAAATAACCAAGTAAATAAAACTTATAGCACCAGGAGTAGTAGGCATTTAGCGGTTCTGGCGAAGTTAATTTATGCATGGCTATTCATATGCAAATGAGCTCCCCCACCTCCTCTCCCCCACCTCCTCTCCCCCACCCCCACCCCCCGCTGTGCCTTGGTAGTTTTAGTTGCAGCTGCGGTCGTAAGTCATGTTGAGTACAATGGAGGCTTGACAGTTAAGCAATTAAGGCTGTCAATCAACTGTCAAAACGAACAAAGGGGTCATAAATTTAAGGTTCTGTAACAAAGGCGAGATGTTTTTCCTACCCATCCCACATTAGGCCACTTCTGCACCTGGTCAGTTACCCACCCCCACTTCCATTGTGTGTCGAACACGTGGCATACTCGTTCCACTAGCTTTTAACAAAAGAACAATGCTTGCCCTTCTGCTGTCAAAATGAACAAAGCCCATGATGAATTAGGGTTGTAACAAAGCCTGACCCTTTCCATTGTGTAAGAGATTCTATTGTGTGTGCCTTTCTATTGTCCTTGGCAAGCCTAGTTTAGAAAGACACCTGCAGCGTTCCCATCCCAATAACAAAGCCTGACCCTTTCCATTGTGTAAGAGATTCTATTGTGTGTGCCTTTCTATTGTCCTTGGCAAGGCTAGTTTAGAAAGACACCTGCAGCGTTCCCATTGTTTGGCCACCTGCTAGTTTAACAAAAGAATTCGATGGTTGCTTTATACTCGTCCTGTCCTTGTTTGTGTGAAAGAGAGAGAAACTTGTTTACCAACTCTGCGTGACGTCATACTTTAGAAAGACCACCTGGCATACTCATCCCACAATCCAATAACAAAGCCTGACCCTTTCCATTGTGTAAGAGATTCTATTGTGTGTGCCTTTCTATTGTCCTTGGCAAGGCTAGTTTAGAAAGACACCTGCGACGTTTCCATTGTTTGGCCACCTGCTAGTTTAACAAAAGAATTCGAGGGTTGCTTTATACTCGTCCTGTCCTTGTTTGTGTGAAAGAGAGAGAAACTTGTTTACCAACTCTGCGTGACGTCATAGTCGGCCATCATGATTTTGCCTGAGGGAGTTCTCTTCGATGTTTTACGACCTCCTACGAATATACCCGAGCATAGTTAACAAGCATTCTGTTTCAGCCAACGACTCCGAAAAAGCGCCTAATATACATTTCATTACGTGCATTAAACCTCTGAGTGATATCCATAGATCGGTGTTCGATTCTTACTGTAATCAAAAGTTTATTGCTAATGAGAAATTAATGATTGATATTATTATATCATTACCCTAATTAATAAAAAGGCGTTCAGAGAATTCTAGCTCGAGTCTTACCAAGTGAAACTCTAACGCATAATAACTATTTAACTATGCAAGGTCAGATTAAAAAAATGTATTTATCAATTATAGTTTAATTTTTTATATATCATTACCCTAATTAATGAAAGGGTGTTCAGAGGGTTCTAGTTCGAATCTTACCCAACGAAACTCTAATGCTTAATAAATATTAAACTATGCAAGGTCAGATTAAAATGCATTTAACAAATATAATTTAATTTTTATATATCATTACAATAATTAATAAAAGGGTGTTCAGTGGATTCTAGATGGAATCTCTAATGCTTAATAAATATTAAACTATGTAAGTATTGCGCGGCCAGATTAAAACGTGTTTAACGAATATAATTTAATTAATGAAACGGTGTTCAGGGGGATCCTAGATCGAATCTGCGAAACTCTAATGCTTAATAAATATTAAACTATGCACGACCAGATTAAAATGTGTTTAACAAATATAATTTAATATACACGGCATTACAATGTTTAACGATCTGTATTCTTAGGAACCAGAGGTCCATAGTTCGAATCCAACCCTGTGAAACGCTATAATAACTATTAAGTTATTGAAGCAGCGGGCGGTCGGATTAAAATTTCATTTAACAACTATAATTATTTATATTAAACCCTGATGCATACTTAGATATCTCGATGCCTAGACAACATTCTTTCTTCTTCTCCTCTCTTTTTCTTTCTATCTATCTCTTTCTTTCTCCACGACTTGTACACATTCAGGCGTTCACATATACACGAGCGCTTGTACACACATCAGCAAACATACACTGGTGCACGCATGCAAACACATACACACACGCCCATAAAAGTACACACACGCACACACGCAAGCACATACACACGCGCACATACATACACCAGCACATACACACACACATATGCACATACATACAACAGTACACACACATACATACATCAGTACACACACGCATTCACGCACCTCACGCGTATACATACATACACCAGTGCTCTTACACTCACGCATTCACGCACCTCATGCGTATACATACATATACATGGACACACACACAAACACACGCGTGCAAGCACATATGCCTGTTCACTTACACCCAACAACGCCGACCCACACACGCACACACCAACTCACACGCATGTCCTGAATGAACAGAGACAAAATGATGCAATAAAAACTAATTATAGCTCGGGATGCAAGGCTCCATTTACGATTTGCTCGAAACCGGTCTTCTAATAACTCCAAACTTTTATGCCATTAGCTGGTTTCTTGTGAACGTATATTAGAGCCCAGGTGTCATGGGTTCGATCCTTAACTTTAAAATCTCAATTATCTCGGAAACTAACAGTGATAGAGGAGCGGGTCAAAGCACGATGTTTAGTTCCTACGATGAACAATTAATGCCTTATATAATTTCCAATCAGTGTCCCTAGCTCGAATCCCGATCTTTCAGTGACTTCCTTAATTTTCCACTGTGTTCTAGAATATATCACTTAGATCAATGTTGCAACTGCTTACAGGTCTTTTAAACACAAGCTAATATTATAAATAATTTTGTTTCTGGCGTTCTGAGTTCGAATACCGATTCAATGAAGTTTACTTATAAATTTAATAACAGGAAATAATTAAGACAAAGGCACCAAATAAACCTATTACGTTTATGTCATCAGATAATATCTTGCGGGTGTATATTAGGGTACCTGACGTCCAGGGTTCGATCCTTAAGTTTAAATCTCAATTATCGCAGAAACTAGCAGAGATAGAGCTGTAGACGAAAGCATGTTTGATAGCTCATACAATGAACAATTAATGCTGTATATAATTTTCAATCAGTTGCCCCTAGTTCGAATCCCGATCTTTCAATGACTTCACTGATTTTCCTCTGTACTCTGGAATACATCGCTTAGATTGATGCTTTAACTGCATGCAGCTTTGTGTAACGACATTATGGATGTACTCTGTGTGAGAGAGAGCGAGAGAGGGAGAGAGAGAGAGAGCGAGAGAGGGAGAGGAAGTGAAACAAGCAGGGATAGAAGTGCTGAGGGCCTCTGCGCATGCGTAGCAAGAGATGATGTCATTGGCTGCAATAATCACGTGACGTGTAAGCATCACAGCCATGATGACGTGCAGGCATCGCCTGGAGGGGGTTTAGATCCCTATATAAACAGACATCTGTCCCATGTTAGAACTGTTGTGTACTTATTAACTTTACATTCAAGTTTTAAAGAGCTTTAAAAGCAACGTGAGCTACAGGCCGTCTACACATTCAGCACATATCAAAACGGGGCAATGCAAGGTGAGTTTTAAATAACTATACAAAACCACTGTTGGCTTTTACAATACATTTAATTTTATTTAAACGTTACAGTACATGAAAGACGATTCGTTACAAAGAGCATCATATTTTCTAATCTGTGCTTTACATTCACATGGATTTCACTGCATACTCTTCTTCAGTTCACATGATTTTCGCCACACATTCTTCTTACATAAACATTCATACGACTTTCCCCTCATTCTTTGTTTCACTATACACTCACATGATTTCCTCTACTCATTCTTTATTCCACCTACAGGTTCATGCTCTGTTAACATTCACATGACTTTCTCTTCACATTCTTTTGCTTCCATTAACATTCACATGATTTTCGCCACACCTTCTTCTTACATAAACATTCATACGACTTTACCCTCATTCTTTGTTTCACTATACACTCACATGATTTCCTCTACTGATTCTTTGTTCCCCTGCAGGTTCATGCTTTGTTAACATTCACACGACGTTCTCAGCTCATTTCTCTAATGACATTCACATGATCTTCTCAACACATTCTTCTTACTTAAACATTCATACGATTTTCCCCCCTCATTCTTTGTTTCACTATACATTCGCACACGATTTCCTCTACTCATTCTTTGGTTCTCTGCTGGCTCATCTTCAATGAACATTCACATGATTTCTGTACTTATTCTTTATTTCTCTACACCTTCATAGGCTTACTTACAAAACATACACACCCTAGTTCTTCAACTTGAATAATGTAGTGAAAATAATAATTCATGACAATGTCTGTTACAGATTGTTTAGCTGATAGACTTAACAAGATGGTGGAAGAGCGTAGTTTCCTACCGACTCGTCGAGTTCAAGATCTCGAAATAGGTCTTAACTATGAG
This sequence comes from Deroplatys truncata, assembly GCA_030765065.1. Taxonomy (NCBI): domain Eukaryota; kingdom Metazoa; phylum Arthropoda; class Insecta; order Mantodea; family Mantidae; genus Deroplatys; species Deroplatys truncata. The sequence goes on from CM060975.1 coordinate 223,128,144, forward strand.
ATAAAGTCCTTAAAGAGAGTTCAAACAAGATATGGTACCAGGATCGTATCTTCGCTGGAGGATTGTCAAGTGTTCTTGCCAGAGCGCTATAATTCGTTAACCGATCAAGAGATTGCAGAAATACCTGGGAGCGTATACCTACAGTATAATGGCATGGCAGAGAAGGGGAAATTTAAGACATGTAAATTGTCTTTTTTACATGCAAAGAAGGTGCGTAGAAGTGTCAAACTTAAGTATTGAATGTTCTCCCATTTCACAATGAAAAATTCATAAATAAAACAACTGACTCATTGATATTACATATAAAGATACAAAAGATGCATATTATAGAATTTTATAAAAAATTAACGAAATTACAATATCACATGCTTGAGTTTAATTATATCTAGCGCATTGAAATAACTCTAAATATCCGAATGTTTATACAAATCTTTGTGCTTCTTGTTACATGTGCCATATGCTTCATTTTACATGTATCATAACAAAAAATGTAATTCTTTCCAGGTTGCCTTTACTTCACCAAGATAGTTTTCTAAGACTTTCATTGTGCAATGTTTCAGGGTGTGCAATAAGAGGAAGAAGAAGAAGAGGAATAGCCTGCTGCCATGCAATGGATGCTGACGCTATTGGAGGGTAGAATACCTACAAGAAACATTTCGGCAAGAAACGGGTGCTGAGACATCTACATCACCGAAACACATTAAGACAGGATCCTTATATAACATTACAAGGTATACAATGAAAAAATAGGGTCAATTTTGTATACAATTCAATGCACGGCTGAGAGTTAGCTCGAACTAGTCTCCCTATATTCACTGAAATTAAGCATTCTGAGCAATAATTTAAGTGACTGTGAAAATACTTTAAGTAATGGTGAAATTTGTATCCTAAAAGACTTGAGCCCTGTATACATTAACAGCATTAAGACTGTTTGCCACGCTGGAATACAAATTATGAAAATAAAAAGTGTAATGACATATACAGAAACAATGAGTCGGGCGAGAAAGTATTTGAAATGTAAGATAAATAATAACAATAAAAGAATTAAGGTATGCTTTTACATAGTGTTTCTATTCATTAAAAATCCTTGCATTCCTAATGAAAAATAAATCATTACAATGATTAGTTTAAGTTATGTTACAATGATCAAAAAGAGAACCGTCTTTAGATGCATTACTCGATCTTAAGTCAGAGCACCAAAAAATGACAAATCACGGCTTCTCCATTTTAGATGCGGTGACACTATTCAGGTAAATTCCTGTAACACAGCAGGTTGAGTATGCAGATCTGTGGTCCTAAATGGGTGAAACAGAGTCTTATCCAGCTTAACAGTCTTGAGATCTCGGCATCAGAAAGTCCAATCACAAGCCTTCTCCACTCGATGAGTACAGGTTTAACAACAGCATTCTCTTCACCCTGAGACGATGTAAAGTATATAAATGTTCAACTTGACAAGGGATTCTAAACTCGTTGTTAGAGTCCAGAACTGATGTATTATATGGTGAAAACACATGTTCCTCTTCTTAGTGATCTTGTCGTCAAATCTCGGTGTCGGTAGCATTGAAGATGTCCATGATTATAGGATTCTGAAGCCCAATAACTGTAGGAACTGCAGATTGCGTGATGTTAACCTGATGGACGTCAAGGGCAGAGCATGATGTGTGCGTTGAATCATTCCATTATTATATCCTCGACGTCGTTGACTTCTTCTAAAAACTATATGCATTATGCTTATATCCTTGTTTCTAAAGGCAATGATATTGCTGTTAGGCTCCCCTGTTTGCTCTATGAAGCGGATCTTTATGAACAACAGGTAAAATTTGATTTGAAGGTTCCTGTGAAATACGTTATCCAGGCGTAACAGATGGGAAAACTGGTAGATGGAGTGTCCACTTTTACTATAGAGGAAGGAGACTGATGCAATACTGCGCTAAATTCGTATGATGCTCAACCTAAATATATTCACTAGGAAATCAGATTCAGACAGCTGATTAGATGGAATAACTTTGTCACTGAAGGGTCGCAGAACGTTCCTATTGAACAATCACTGGAAAAAATCAAGAGTGAAAGGACATTTTAATGACATTTTTATTATTATTCACTGATCTCATAAAGAAGACATTCGCATCCTAATATGACGAATCTTTAAACGTCGGGCATACAAGTCAAGGTCTATGTTACTCAATGTTTTTTCCGGGACAAGTATAGCCCTCTGCCAGAGTTTTTGAATTCCCCTTCAGGCTCTGTCTCCTCTTCGTTTCTGTGTTTCTTCCCTTATTCTTCTTCACTCGAAAACCTCTCCCTCTTGCTTCAATTTCTCTGTTACGTCTCATCATTTCAGCAAGTTGTTTATCTGCAGCTTTTTTCGTATTTACAGCAGAGGCTATTTGTGATGCACCTCCAGCGCGGCTCGTAGTGCTGCAATAATTGGTATGAGCGGTAGAAATCCTCCTCGTTTCTTCTTTTTGGACCCTCCGCCAACAGATACCTTTCTTTCTTATGCCTCATCATTTCGGCAAGTTGTTTATCTGCTGCCTTTTTCTTATTTACTGCTGAGGCAATTTGGGCTGCACCTCCAGCAGCAGAGCCTAGAGCTGCAATAATTGGTATGAGAGGTAGAAATCCTCCTTGTTTCTTCTTCATGGTTACTGCACCTGGAGCTACCTTTCCCTTCATAATTGCTGTTACTAGTCACGCTGCCAACTTTTTCACCTAATGTAACATCAGATTGCACGCTTTTCCAAGTCGTTTCAGTCAGATCTTGGCAGCAATGTTTCTCGAAGCAAAGACCTTATGCTGAGCGTTGGCAATGCCGCTAAGATTACACGAATCGTCTAACGGAATGATTCCAGGGTCTCCTCTCTTTAATTTTTCTCTAGCTTTACCACAGTTCCTCAGTCTATGTAACCAGGTATATGTACTTCAATGTTGCAGGCTAGTGAGAGAGTTAATTAAGCCGAAACCTCTTGCGAGCTTAACCACCTTAGCTCTCACGTTATACTAATCGATTTTTATTCAGGATAGTTCTTTTATACTTTCTCATTAGCGTATATACATTAAGAGCGATTTATTTTATTTCAGCCGTCAAGCTAGAGAGGATGAAACAAGAATGCTCACAGCCTATTGATATGTAAGACTTTGAAAGCGCCTTTAGATGTGAACTTAGTGGAAAACTGGTTCATGTCAACGTTATATACGTTCCCATCATGTAACCCATTCAAGGAAAAAGGTGACCAGCAAAGGGATAAATGTTACCAGCAAAGGGAAAAAAGGTGACCAGCAATGGGCTAAACGTGACCAGCAAAGGGAAAAAGGTGACCAGCAAAGGGAAAAAGGTGACCAGCAAAAGGGAAAAAGGTGACCAGCAAAGGGAAAAAGGTGAACAGCAAAGGGAAAAAGGTGACCAGCAAAGGGAAAAAGGTGACCAGCAAAGGGAAAAAGGTGTCCAGCCAAGGGAAAAAGGTGACCAGGAAAGGGAAAAAGGTGACCAGCAAAGGGAAAAAGGTGACCAGCAAAGGGAAAAAGGTGACCAGGAAGGGGAAAAAGGTGACCAGCAAAGGGAAAAAGGTGACCAGGAAAGGGAAAAAGGTGACCAGGAAAGGGAAAAAGGTGACCAGCAAAGGGAAAAAGGTGACCAGCAAAGGGAAAAAGGTGACCAGCAAAGGGAAAAAGGTGACCAGCAAAGGGAAAAAGGTGACCAGCAAAGGGAAAAAGGTGACCAGCAAAGGGAAAAATGTGACCAGCAAAGGGAAAAAGGTGACCAGCAAAGGGAAAAAAGGTGACCAGGAAAGGGAAGAAGGTGACCAGCAAAGGGAAAAATGTGACCAGCAAAGGGAAAAATGTGACCAGCAAAGGGAAGAAGGTGACCAGCAAAGGGAAAAAGGTGACCAGCAAAGGGAAAAAGGTGACCAGCAAAGGGAAAAAGGTGACCAGCAAAGGGAAAAAGGTGACCAGCAAAGGGAAAAAGGTGACCAGCAAAGGGAAAAATGTGACCAGCAAAGGGAAAAAGGTGACCAGCAAAGGGAAAAAGGTGACCAGCAAAGGGAAAAGGGTGACCAACAAAGGGAAAAACGTGACCAGGTAAGGGAAAAACGTGACCAGGTAAGGGAAAAAGGTGACCAGGGAAGGGAAAAAGGTGACCAGCAAAGGGAAAAAGGTGACAAGCAAAGGGAAAAACGTGACCAGCAAAGGGAAAAAGGTGACCAGCAAAGGGAAAAAAGGTGACCAGCAAAGGGAAAAAAGGTGACCAGCAAAGGGAAAAAAGGTGACCAGCAAAGGGAAAAAGGTGACCAGAAAAGGGAAAAAAGGTGACCAGCAAAGGGAAAAAGGTGACCAGCAAAGAGAAAAACGTGACCAGCAAAGGGAAAAAAAGGTGACCAGTAAAGGGAAAAATGGGACCAGCAAAGGGAAAAACGTAACCTGCAAAGGGAAAAAGGTGACCAGTAAAGGGAAAAATGGGACCAGCAAAGGGGAAAACGTAACCTGCAAAGGGAAATAGGTGACCAGCAAAGGGAAAAATGTGACCAGCAAAGGGAAAAATGCGACCTGCAAAGGGAAAAAGTGACCAGCAAAGGGAAAAAAATGTGACCACAAAGGGAAAAATGTGACCAGTAAAGGGAAAAATTGGACCAGAAGAGGGAAAAACGTGACCTGCAAAGGGAAAAAGGTGACCAGCAAAGGGAAAAATGTGACCAGCAAAGGGAAAAGGTGGCCAGCAAAGGGGAAAAAAGGTGACCTGCAAAGGGAAAATGACCAGTATCTCCCTTAACTCTCGCATTCTCTGTGCTAACTATCAAGAAAACTTGTACTCTTACCTCTATGAATCCATTTCTAGCTACTTGAATCTGCTTGTGCTTAATGAGATAGTTATATTTAACGGAATTACAACTATTATGCGGAAATGCTACAATATTTTGCTTAGTCTAATTCGGACATGGCTGTTTATATGCATCAAAACCTGAGTACATATATAAATACATAAATGTTAAAAAATAGCTCAGTCTCGTGTTATCGTATACGAATTCAACATCTACAGAATACATTGACTAGTTTATATATACTGCTTGAGCATGAACACTCACAAAGACGGACAATTACGGTCAATTTACGAGAATCTTGATTTTTCGTATGTTTCCCAAGGGGGGAGTAATCGCTTTGTTAAGTGCTCCATATGTAATAGAACTTTAAAAAACAGGACAATTTCAAGGCTTAAGCAACATAGGAGAAGATGCTGTAAAGCAATGACCAGCTGTGCATTGACTACAACACCCAAACGAGATCCTGAAATCTTCTCAAGTCCCGAAGAGCGGAATTCAAGATGTACCGTGCTTGGAGCCAGTTCAAGCGACCCTGTAATAACATCAAGAGCTACCACTAATGAAGCAATGAGAGCAGTTTCTTTGAATGAGCAAGCTCTGAATAAACACACCAATGAAAGCAAGCATACTGGTGTCAACTCACTTAGATTAGAAGATATATCCAAAGCGAATACAGAGGAGATGCTATACCGCTACACCGATCCTAATGATATGGTAAACATGCTAAGGGTACTCATGACGCTTCATACACCTGATAAAAATGACTTTTCCGATGCGATTAACGACATTATTCAGGATTTAAAGCTGGGTGGTTTTATAGCGTGATAAGCATTTGCAAAACCATGAAAGAGTTAGAACGATTCCTCATATTAGGATGCGAATGTCTACTTTATGAGATCAGTGAATAATAATAAAAATGTCATTGAAATGTCCTTTCACTCTTGATTTTTTCCAGTGATTGTTCTATAGGAACGTTCTGCGACCCTTCAGTGACAAAGTTATTCCATCTAATCAGCTGTCTGAATCTGATTTCCTAGTGAATATATTTAGGTTGAGCATCATACGAATTTAGCTCAGTATTGCATCAGTCTCCTTCCTCTATAGTAAAAGTGGACACTCCATCTACCATCTGTTACGGCTGGATAACGTATTTCACAGGAACCTTCAAATCAAATTTTACCTGTTGTTCATAAAGATCCGCTTCATAGAGCAAACAGGGGAGCCTAACAGCAATATCATTGCCTTTAGAAACAAGGATATAAGCATAATGCCTATAGTTTTTAGAAGAAGTCAACGACGTCGAGGATATAATAATGGAATGATTCAACGCTTACATCATGCTCTGCCCTTGACGCCCATCAGGTTAACATCACGCAATCAGCAGTTCCTACAGTTATTGGGCTTCAGAATCCTATAATCATGGACATCTTCAATGCTACCGACACCGAGATTTGACGACAAGATCACTAAGAAGAGGAACATGTGTTTTTACCATATAATACATCAGTTCTGGACTCTAACAACGAGTTTAGAATCCCTTGTCAAGTTGAACATTTATATATTTTACATCGTCTCAGGGTGAAGAGAATGCTGTTGTTAAACCTGTACTCATCGAGTGGAGAAGGCTTGTGATTCGACTTTCTGATGCTGAGATCTCAAGACTGTTAAGCTGGATAAGACTCTGTTTCACCCATTTAGGACCACAGATCTGCATACTCAACCTGCTGTGTTACAGGAATTTACCTGAATAGTGTCACCGCATCTAAAATGGAGAAGCCGTGATTTGTCATTTTTTGGTGCTCTGACTTAAGATCGAGTAATGCATCTAAAGACGGTTCTCTTTTTGATCATTGTAACATAACTTAAACTTATCATTCTAATGATTTATTTTTCATTAGGAATGCAAGGATTTTTAATGAATAAAAACACTATGTAAAAGCATACCTTAATTCTTTTATTGTTATTATTTATCTTACATTTCAATCACTTTCTCGCCCGACTCATTGTTTCTGTATATGTCATTACACTTGTAACAGCAGGTTATGCAAATTTCCTTATTATTTAAATGAAAGTCTTTTTATTTTCATAATTTGTATTCCAGCGTGGCAAACAGTCTTAATGCTGTTAATGTATACAGGGCTCAAGTTTTTTAGGATACAAATTTCACCATTACTTAAAGTATTTTCACAGTCACTTAAATTATTGCTCAGAATGCTTAATTTCAGTGAATATAGGGAGACTAGTTCGAGCTAACTCTCAGCCGTGCATTGAATTGTATACAAAATTGACCCTATTTTTTCATTGTATACCCTGTAATGTTATATAAGGATCCTGTCTTAATGTGTTTCGGTGATGTAGATGTCTCAGCACCCGTTTCTTGCCGAAATGTTTCTTGTAGGTATTCTACCCTCCAATAGCGTCAGCATCCATTGCATGGCAGCAGGCTATTCCTCTTCTTCTTCTTCCTCTTATTGCACACCCTGAAACATTGCACAATGAAAGTCTTAGAAAACTATCTTGGTGAAGTAAAGGCAACCTGGAAAGAATTACATTTTTTGTTATGATACATGTAAAATGAAGCATATGGCACATGTAACAAGAAGCACAAAGATTTGTATAAACATTCGGATATTTAGAGTTATTTCAATGCGCTAGATATAATTAAACTCAAGCATGTGATATTGTAATTTCGTTAATTTTTTATAAAATTCTATAATATGCATCTTTTGTATCTTTATATGTAATATCAATGAGTCAGTTGTTTTATTTATGAATTTTTCATTGTGAAATGGGAGAACATTCAATACTTAAGTTTGACACTTCTACGCACCTTCTTTGCATGTAAAAAAGACAATTTACATGTCTTAAATTTCCCCTTCTCTGCCATGCCATTATACTGTAGGTATACGCTCCCAGGTATTTCTGCAATCTCTTGATCGGTTAACGAATTATAGCGCTCTGGCAAGAACACTTGACAATCCTCCAGCGAAGATACGATCCTGGTACCATATCTTGTTTGAACTCTCTTTAAGGACTTTATCTCATAGTTAAGACCTATTTCGAGATCTTGAACTCGACGAGTCGGTAGGAAACTACGCTCTTCCACCATCTTGTTAAGTCTATCAGCTAAACAATCTGTAACAGACATTGTCATGAATTATTATTTTCACTACATTATTCAAGTTGAAGAACTAGGGTGTGTATGTTTTGTAAGTAAGCCTATGAAGGTGTAGAGAAATAAAGAATAAGTACAGAAATCATGTGAATGTTCATTGAAGATGAGCCAGCAGAGAACCAAAGAATGAGTAGAGGAAATCGTGTGCGAATGTATAGTGAAACAAAGAATGAGGGGGGAAAATCGTATGAATGTTTAAGTAAGAAGAATGTGTTGAGAAGATCATGTGAATGTCATTAGAGAAATGAGCTGAGAACGTCTTGTGAATGTTAACAAAGCATGAACCTGCAGGGGAACAAAGAATCAGTAGAGGAAATCATGTGAGTGTATAGTGAAACAAAGAATGAGGGTAAAGTCGTATGAATGTTTATGTAAGAAGAAGGTGTGGCGAAAATCATGTGAATGTTAATGGAAGCAAAAGAATGTGAAGAGAAAGTCATGTGAATGTTAACAGAGCATGAACCTGTAGGTGGAATAAAGAATGAGTAGAGGAAATCATGTGAGTGTATAGTGAAACAAAGAATGAGGGGAAAGTCGTATGAATGTTTATGTAAGAAGAATGTGTGGCGAAAATCATGTGAACTGAAGAAGAGTATGCAGTGAAATCCATGTGAATGTAAAGCACAGATTAGAAAATATGATGCTCTTTGTAACGAATCGTCTTTCATGTACTGTAACGTTTAAATAAAATTAAATGTATTGTAAAAGCCAACAGTGGTTTTGTATAGTTATTTAAAACTCACCTTGCATTGCCCCGTTTTGATATGTGCTGAATGTGTAGACGGCCTGTAGCTCACGTTGCTTTTAAAGCTCTTTAAAACTTGAATGTAAAGTTAATAAGTACACAACAGTTCTAACATGGGACAGATGTCTGTTTATATAGGGATCTAAACCCCCTCCAGGCGATGCCTGCACGTCATCATGGCTGTGATGCTTACACGTCACGTGATTATTGCAGCCAATGACATCATCTCTTGCTACGCATGCGCAGAGGCCCTCAGCACTTCTATCCCTGCTTGTTTCACTTCCTCTCCCTCTCTCGCTCTCTCTCTCTCTCCCTCTCTCGCTCTCTCTCACACAGAGTACATCCATAATGTCGTTACACAAAGCTGCATGCAGTTAAAGCATCAATCTAAGCGATGTATTCCAGAGTACAGAGGAAAATCAGTGAAGTCATTGAAAGATCGGGATTCGAACTAGGGGCAACTGATTGAAAATTATATACAGCATTAATTGTTCATTGTATGAGCTATCAAACATGCTTTCGTCTACAGCTCTATCTCTGCTAGTTTCTGCGATAATTGAGATTTAAACTTAAGGATCGAACCCTGGACGTCAGGTACCCTAATATACACCCGCAAGATATTATCTGATGACATAAACGTAATAGGTTTATTTGGTGCCTTTGTCTTAATTATTTCCTGTTATTAAATTTATAAGTAAACTTCATTGAATCGGTATTCGAACTCAGAACGCCAGAAACAAAATTATTTATAATATTAGCTTGTGTTTAAAAGACCTGTAAGCAGTTGCAACATTGATCTAAGTGATATATTCTAGAACACAGTGGAAAATTAAGGAAGTCACTGAAAGATCGGGATTCGAGCTAGGGACAATGATTGGAAATTATATAAGGCATTAATTGTTCATTGTAGGAACTAAAAATCGTGCTTTGACCCGCTCCTCTATCACTGTTAGTTTCCGAGATAATTGAGATTTTAAAGTTAAGGATCGAACCCATGACACCTGGGCTCTAATATACGTTCACAAGAAACCAGCTAATGGCATAAAAGTTTGGAGTTATTAGAAGACCGGTTTCGAGCAAATCGTAAATGGAGCCTTGCATCCCGAGCTATAATTAGTTTTTATTGCATCATTTTGTCTCTGTTCATTCAGGACATGCGTGTGAGTTGGTGTGTGCGTGTGTGGGTCGGCGTTGTTGGGTGTAAGTGAACAGGCATATGTGCTTGCACGCGTGTGTTTGTGTGTGTGTCCATGTATATGTATGTATACGCATGAGGTGCGTGAATGCGTGTGTGTACTGATGTATGTATGTGTGTGTGTACTGTTGTATGTATGTGCATATGTGTGTGTGTGTATGTGCTGGTGTATGTATGTGCGTGTGTGTATGTGCTTGCGTGTGTACGTGTGTGTACTTACATGGGCGTGTGTGTATGTGCTTGCATGCGTGCACCAGTGTATGTTTGCTGATGTGTGTACAAGCGCTCGTGTATATGTGAACGCCTGAATGTGTACAAGTCGTGGAGAAAGAAAGAGATAGATAGAAAGAAAAAGAGAGGAGAAGAAGAAAGAATGTTGTCTAGGCATCGAGATATCTAAGTATGCATCAGGGTTTAATATAAATAATTATAGTTGTTAAATGAAATTTTAATCCGACCGCCCGCTGCTTCAATAACTTAATAGTTATTATAGCGTTTCACAGGGTTGGATTCGAACTATGGACCTCTTGTTCCTAAGAATACAGATCGTTAAACATTGTAATGTCGTGTATATTAAGTTATATTTGTTAAACACATTTTAATCTGGTCGTGCATAGTTTAATATTTATTAAGCATTAGAGTTTCGCAGATTCGATCTAGGATCCCCCTGAACACCGTTTCATTAATTAAATTATATTCGTTAAACACGTTTTAATCTGGCCACGCAATACTCACATAGTTTAATATTTATTAAGCATTAGAGATTCCATCTAGAACCCACTGAACACCCTTTTATTAATTATTGTAATGATATATAAAAATTAAATTATATTTGTTAAATGCATTTTAATCTGACCTTGCATAGTTTAATATTTATTAAGCATTAGAGTTTCGTTGGGTAAGATTCGAACTAGAACCCTCTGAACACCCTTTCATTAATTAGGGTAATGATATATAAAAAATTAAACTATAATTGATAAATACATTTTTTTAATCTGACCTTGCATAGTTAAATAGTTATTATGCGTTAGAGTTTCACTTGGTAAGATTCGAGCTAGAATTCTCTGAACGCCTTTTTATTAATTAGGGTAATGATATAATAATATCAATCATTAATTTCTCATTAGCAATAAACTTTTGATTACAGTAAGAATCGAACACCGATCTATGGATATCACTCAGAGGTTTAATGCACGTAATGAAATGTATATTAGGCGCTTTTTCGGAGTCGTTGGCTGAAACAGAATGCTTGTTAACTATGCTCGGGTATATTCGTAGGAGGTCGTAAAACATCGGAGAGAACTCCCTCAGGCAAAATCATGATGGCCGACTATGACGTCACGCAGAGTTGGTAAACAAGTTTCTCTCTCTTTCACACAAACAAGGACAGGACGAGTATAAAGCAACCCTCGAATTCTTTTGTTAAACTAGCAGGTGGCCAAACAATGGAAACGTCGCAGGTGTCTTTCTAAACTAGCCTTGCCAAGGACAATAGAAAGGCACACACAATAGAATCTCTTACACAATGGAAAGGGTCAGGCTTTGTTATTGGATTGTGGGATGAGTATGCCAGGTGGTCTTTCTAAAGTATGACGTCACGCAGAGTTGGTAAACAAGTTTCTCTCTCTTTCACACAAACAAGGACAGGACGAGTATAAAGCAACCCTCGAATTCTTTTGTTAAACTAGCAGGTGGCCAAACAATGGGAACGCTGCAGGTGTCTTTCTAAACTAGCCTTGCCAAGGACAATAGAAAGGCACACACAATAGAATCTCTTACACAATGGAAAGGGTCAGGCTTTGTTATTGGGATGGGAACGCTGCAGGTGTCTTTCTAAACTAGCCTTGCCAAGGACAATAGAAAGGCACACACAATAGAATCTCTTACACAATGGAAAGGGTCAGGCTTTGTTACAACCCTAATTCATCATGGGCTTTGTTCATTTTGACAGCAGAAGGGCAAGCGTTGTTCTTTTGTTAAAAGCTAGTGGAACGAGTATGCCACGTGTTCGACACACAATGGAAGTGGGGGTGGGTAACTGACCAGGTGCAGAAGTGGCCTAATGTGGGATGGGTAGGAAAAACATCTCGCCTTTGTTACAGAACCTTAAATTTATGACCCCTTTGTTCGTTTTGACAGTTGATTGACAGCCTTAATTGCTTAACTGTCAAGCCTCCATTGTACTCAACATGACTTACGACCGCAGCTGCAACTAAAACTACCAAGGCACAGCGGGGGGTGGGGGTGGGGGAGAGGAGGTGGTGGAGAGGAGGTGGGGGAGCTCATTTGCATATGAATAGCCATGCATAAATTAACTTCGCCAGAACCGCTAAATCCCTACTACTACCAGGTAAATTACCGTGCCCGTTAAAGTCGACATTTACTGGTTAAAATTACTGCTAATGTAAACTGTAGTTAAATAAATGAAAATCGTCCTTCAGCACAGAATAGTAGATAAAGTGCATAGTTACATTTCTATAACCATAACTTGTAATAACGAACACTATATATCCAACAAACCAAACGTAATGACTCGGGTGGGGAACGTTTGTGGCCTGCATTTAGGAGTCGTGGATTCGATTCCCGGGCCGATCTTCCTGGCTCATGGGTTTTTGTTGGGCTTTCTCCGTGTTGCTAGGCGAATACTGGGAAGGTTGATTACATCCCCCGAATTTCCTGTCCCTCCATTCTCATTTCACTTCACTTGTCATCTGCTTGATCTCCTTCAGGTTTGAAAGTGTCGGCGAGAACCTCAGGTTGTATAGGAGGGGAAAAGGATGCTCTATGTCACCCTTCGTCCCCCGCAATGCGGCAGTCTCCGATTCGCACCCCCCCCAGCGGGATGTGTAAGCTTACAGGGGGAGGGGAGGCGGTTGCACCAGCTGCTATCCGGGGAGTTTTAATCTTTAAAAGGTAGGGATCCTGCCCTCTTCCCTGTCGTGTCTCCTGGTTCGGCCTCCCTCTGTCTCCCCTCCCCTCGTCCCTACCTCCCGGGGGCACCTCGACAAGGACTCAGCACAAAAGGTCCTGTAGGTCGAGGTGTTAAATTCCCTCTGTGCCTACACCTATTCCTACTATGTATTCTACAAACAACTAAAATTCAGTAATTAAGGATTACATATTTTGACACTAAGGTTTAATAAAGCTGTTTCAGATCACTAGCCTTCGCTGCCATAGAAACTCTGCTCTGGAACCATAGAAGTGGTTATCATTGCGCTCTCAGACCTGCATCAGCTTAATCCTGCGGTAGGTAGAATATGTATTGCATTCTACAGAAAATTTCAGTAAAGAGATATCGCCAAAAATATATGCTTGAATATGTCCTTTGAACACAAGAGCATTTTTATAAAATGGTCTTTTAATTTGGTCTTTATACTTTCTCTACTACCTCTCTATACTAAGTAAGATGACGTATAGTATTCCAGGTAATAATTCGATAAAGAGGTTTCACTGAAAAAAGATATTTTGGGGCCCATTGAAACCAAAGAACACCTTTAGAAACAGATCCGTGTGTGTGCCTGAGGACAGCGTAACTGAAAAACAAAAACGCAGATGACTGCGAAACTTGGTATTTAACTGCAGTATCTTTCAAAGATGTGACACGAAGATTTTTAAAGAAATCCCCCATCCCAAATTACCCTTCCTATGGAACATTTTCCGAAATTTTAGATTTTCTCAAGGTTGGCTTTAGGGATTTTGATATTTAGTTTACAAATAAAACTTATATCTTGAATTTTCTGGGAATAACCTGTCAAGTCCTTCATTCGGAAGAAGTATTGTAAATTATAATTTCGTATAACGGGCAAACCATAAGTTATACGACAAATAGTACTATACAAAAAAAATCTGATGTGTTACACTCACATGACTTTCTCTACTCTTGTACAAACTATTTTTACAAACTCTTATTCTCCATCTATTTCATATTAATCGAGATAAACGTTTGCAGAAACGATCTTTTGACATGGAAAGAGAATTACATTTTACACATAGCGACCAGTTCTAAAAATGTTTGACTATCGCTTAAGACCTCCTATGTTCCCCTTGTTTTGTATTTGCAAGGGCAATATAAGCACATACATATCTCTTAATAGCTGGTTGCTATGTGCAGCACAATTCTCTTTGCCACACATTAACACTCTTTGCATATCCCAGACAAAAAAATGAATAACGAATTCTCATTTGAGAAAATAAGTATTGAAAATTTTAAGGGAATAACAAGCAATATTTCGAAAATGGTTCACTCAACAAAAAAATGTATATGATATAAATTGTGTATTTTAACGCGATGTACATTTTTTGTGTAGTAAAATTGTGTCTATCTCTTATGGTTTACCAGTTATGCAAAAGTCGTGCACAATGAATACTTTTGGAGACATTCCCAGAAAATTCAAAATATGCAATTTATTTGCCATAAAAATATCTTAAACATATGATATTTTAATCAAAATCGTTAGAGCCATTTTTGAGAAAATTAAAATTTTCGAAAAATGTTCCATGTAAAGGGTAATCTGGGGTGGGGGATTTTCTTGAAAACCCTCGTGTCGCATCTCTGGAAGATACTGAGCCTAAATACCAAGTTTGGTGTTTATCCGACTGTTCGCTTCTGAGTTATGCTGTTCACAGACAGACAGGCAGACACACACACACACGCGCGCACACACACACACAGACATACACACGGACATGTTTCCAAAAATGCTATTTTTGGATTCAGGGGGCCTCAAAACATATATTTCCGGTGAAATATCGGTATCGAATTTTTGGGGGGAATACAATACTTCCCCTACTTACTATGTAGTAGAGAAAGTAAAAAGGAACATCTCTTCAAAACACATAGATGTCTTTATCTGCAGCATCAGCCATTTCGGCAATATCCGTCATTATTGGTCCTAACTGTGAATACTTTTGTCATTTTTTTCAAAATGCCGTCTTAATCAGTTGCTTCTCGCGATGTCATAGAAAGAGTGTGGGATTTAAAGGCCCGCATATAGTGATGTATGACTATTCTATACTGTTTGAATGCAATCCCGAGAAATGGCGTTCACAAAATGACCAAGAAATGAACAGTTCGAACCTTTAATAACGGATATCTCAGAAACGGCTTATGCCACAAAAAAGTTATTTGAAATAGTGTGTTTTTAAAGAGATCTAAATCTTTTGTGTAGTACGTTTTCAGTAACGATATACAAGATTGTACAAAATCTCCTCTAAATGAAGAGAACTTCATAGGCTATTCCCCAACAACTAAAAAATTAATTTTATTTATCATGTAAATATATTTAATATATATTATTTAATCAAAATCATTAGAACCATTTTTATAAAATAAACAATGTCGAAAAATGTTCCATGTAAAGGCTAGTTTGGGGTGGGGGGATTTTGTTGAAAATTTTCGAGTCGCATCTTTGAAAGATATTGAAGCTAGATACCAAGTTTGGTATTTGTCGACTTTCGTTTTTGAGTTATGCTGTTCACAGACATACACACGGATATGTTTCCAAAAATGCTTTATTTGAATTCAGAGCGCCTCAAAACATGTATTTTCGGTAAAATTTCGGTATTGAATTTTTGGATGAAATACAATACTGCCCATACTTGCTGTATGTAGTAGAGAAAGTAATAAGCTTTCTAGAAATAGTTTGCAGTAGCTGTAAAAAAAAAACCACATTGGGAAGAAAAAGTCATGAGAGTGTAACACAGAATTTTTTAAACAGTGTTTAACGCCGATTCAGTATAACATACCGTACCGCAGGCGGTAGACACTGATGATTACAGGAGATTATAATTGGAAATACAAAGTTGGGAACACCTAAAGTTAGGGTAACTCCCCAGCATTGCCAGTTACAAGGATTGAGGAAAACCTGGGAAAATCTCAGTCATGGAGGAAGATTCTGGTGGCATTAGAACCGCGGACGTCCTGTTCAGACGTTACTGCTTTAACGACCTCCGCCATTTCTTTGGGTGGGTGGTGTGTCGTGAGTGTGTCCTTTGATAGCATAACTTCCTCAAAAAGATTGGATTATTTTTAAGCCCAGTGTCTTTTTAGGATTTAAAATGGAGAATTTCATGAAATTTCCGTCACCCCAAACTACCATTACACGAAAAATCTCAATTTTTAGTTTTTCTAAATTTTGATTAAAATATTACAAGAGTTTACTACGAAAAAACAGAGCTCATTCCATACATTTTTATATCATTTCCTGTTTTCACAATATTGTATTTCATATTTTTTTAAGTATACCGGAATTTGTTTTCTTACGCATATTGTATAATCAGTCCTTAGTGTAAAGAAATGAATAAATCCCTTCTGAAACCTTAGCCACGCAAAAAGTACCGTTTTGTAAGAAGAGGAATCTTTTCAAGTAATATTTAATCTGCATAGACATGACTTCGTGGGAGTGACTGGTTCACCTTGTATGATTCTATTTCTTGTGTTAGTGGTACTTAGAGCTCGCCTCCCTTTATCTTAAGGCAAGCTTAATGAAGAAAGGAAGGCCTTAAATGCCATACATTGAGCAATCGTGCACAGCTGCAATCCTGACCATGTCCGACGTCTGTTTCAGGAAGTGGATGGGGTAGTCTTTTGATTTCTGAGGTGAAAGGGAGACTATGGCTGTGGAGTTTGGGCCTTATTGAATCTTGCCTCTGACCCTCTCTCCCTTTTCCACCAGCAGTCTAGTGGCGAAAAAATTTTCTTTACAATTTCCCCCTCGCCTTTTCCACGTTTTCCCTTCCCGAAGTGCCTGTATGGCTCATATCGATTTAATGGTCGAGGGTAATATACTGTAGGAATGTACATTTTACGAGGGGGCCCGCTGGAGGAATTCTCTCGCCAGACTTGGGTGTGGTTCAAAGGGGCATAACTGCGGATACGCTTCTCCATACATCTCCCGCTCTGCTACTGCAACCAGATTCTCGAGTATATGCAGTTATTCATTTTAATACAGGCCTTCCCTCTATACTGCATGAAAAATTAGGCTTTAGGGATTACTTCGTTATTTCTGCGCACGTAATTGTGATTTATGTCCCAGCTTCTCTAGAACCAGAGAAGCTTTCTTAGTGGCAACAGTTTGTTTAAAGGAGATTATGCAATGGGTCAACATTTTGTAGTTTCATTTTATTTTTGTCATACAATTTCTTTCACAAATAAATGTGAACTTGACTGAAATTATTCGTAACACCAGATACGATAAAATCCGCTGCATTGATTCATAGAGATCGTATCTAGCAAAAGCCATTTTGAAAACTGTGCATGAATAAATGTTTTGAAATATTTTGTCATTTCAAGGACCACTGGATGATGCAGGATGGTGTGGTTCTAGTAGCTACATGTGAAGCTGCATGTCTAATAGTACGGTGTGATGGTGTGAATGCACAATAAATATTCAAATTAGTTTTCTCAAAGTTTTGTGACTGACCATGACATCTTTGGTAACTTCGTTCAGTTTTTATTTTATTTTGGAATTAAAAATGGCGCGAAAATAAGACTCATTAAAAAGATAATGAAATACATAGAGGAACTGCATGAAGCCTATCGTTGTACATTCTGTTTTTGGCATTAAGAGGTTCATGAGCGCGAAATCCGTCAGTATTGTGTAGTATTTTTCTATTAAGTTCTATTATATATATAATACAGCATAATAACTGTCATATATACCTGGAATTTCAGCCCTAAATTGTAACTTTTGTTCCTCAGGTTACGCTGTCCAACTCGAGATTTCAGGTCAGTTAAGTGAACAAATTTGGAAAGAGTGTCGACCTTTGTGATATCTACACTTTGAGATTTTAGTTCTGTATTCCTAAGTTATAGTTTGGTGATGGAGTTTGTAATTTGTTAGAGTATGTCTTGTTTTCGTTTAAATTTTCCGAAGGAAAGCATAACAATTTTTCTACTACTATTTAATGTATTGATATAACAAGTGGTAAGATTCGGCGGTAACGTATGAAAAGCTGTGCAACCAACTTGACTAAACATTTTCGTGGTTTTCTTTACTTACTAAGCGAGTTTTGACTTGTTATTTGTACTATTGTCCTTCTCTTCCTTAGCGTTTTCATTCATTCCATTACATAGTACTAGACCCTTTCAGGACGAATAGTATGTGGGGTGAAATGGCAAAAGATGTGACCAGTGATTGTGCAGAGAGAAGCAGGAACGGCAGGAATGGATGTCTTGGGAATTAGAAGCTGCAAATATAGAGTACCTAATATAAATGTTAAATGGCTGGAAAAAGTTTATGAGATGGTTGTGGAGGCAAAAATTATGTATGGTATAGAAATATGGGGATTAGATAGAGGATGGGAAAGTATAGATGTGGTGCACAGGATGTTTTGTAGAGAAATACTAGGGCTACCGAAGTCAAATGTAAGACAGGTAGCACAATTAGAGATGGGCAGGGTGGCAACTAAGGGGAAGATAATGGAAAGAGCTTTGAAAATTTGGTTCAGAACTTTAAATCTAGGAAAAAATAATGTGTTAAGACAATGTATTGAATACCAAGAGAATAGCTTAATGAATGATGGATGGGTAAGTAAGTTACGGAACATTTTGGAGAAAAATGGGTTAAGAGACAGGAGAGAAAGTAACGTGAAAAATTTTTGGAAAAGGGCAAGGAAAAGACTGGAAGGTATGGAAATACAAATCATGTTCAGTGAGATTGCTGAAAAGAGCTCATTAGTTTGTTATAGGCCAATGAAAAATACATGTGGTAGGGAAAAATATATACACATAGTAAATAAAGAAGAGAGAGGATCTATTGCATGGGTAAGAATCGGAGCATGGAGGCTAAAAGGGCTAAGACAGGGTATTCCTCAGAATCAATGTCCGATATGTGGTGGTAATGAAGACATTGAACACATAGTATTTAAGTGCCAAGGAACAGAAAATTGGAGGAAAGAATTTTTTAATAAGAAGTGGTTGAAGGGGGATAGAAATACACTTATGATTGAAATGATATGCAAGGACGCTAGAAGCCTTGGACAGTTTTTGTGTAAAGTAAAAAATAAATGGCTTTGGACAGTGGAAAGAGAAAAGTAAGAGGTAGCACATCATACTTTGAATGTAAACCTATAGTGAATGTGTGATGGTTAAGTAATCAATAAATGAAAAGTGAAAAACAAGTGGAAATGGGACATGAAAAGAAAAAAAAAGAGCAAGATAATTTATTGACAAGAAATTGTAAAATGCAAATAAACTGTAGTGATTGTCTACTGAATGAGTGACCAGGGTCAAAGTGCAGTAGACAATCAAATTGTAAAACTTTTAAATAGTATAATACCCTATACAAATACCCAAGGTTTTATTTAACGCTGTTTTATACCGTAAAATAGAGCCACAAGTCCCATGACGCAATTCGTATGAGTCACCTAACATCCGGGTAGCGCAGAATATTGTTTACAGCCAGAAACCAGCAGTTGTGTTTAGTATCATGGCGGACGGTGAATTTGCTCTTGTGTTTTCGTCGAATTACGTAAAGCATTAGCCGCGCAAACCATTGACTAGTGGTGAAAAAACAATAGTGTTGAATCTTTATTATAAGTTATTTGAGAAATATCCAACACTTTCCGCAAAAGAAATGGTGAAATTAACTTCTTAGTTCACCGGTGTTTCGAGTACAAGTATAAACAGTGCTTGTGCAGAAAATTCTGAAACGAGAAAAGTGGTTACATCCAGAAAAAAAGACAGCATATGAAATACGCGATGCAAGAATGTAGTGATTTTAAAATGAATGCAATTCGCGTAAGATTGCGCAATTTCTTTTTTAAAATGAGCCGCCAACAGTTAATAAAGTGCCGCTTCCAGAGAGCGAAAAAATTAGGTTATCGCATACCTGTTATTTTATTTTTCGCTCATTTATTTCAGAATTAACTATTATATGTGCAAACGTTTATTTTGTTGCAACTATCAATCTTATCACCTTTAACCCTTAACAGAATATGCTAGTCACCATTTCAGTTGTCGAAATAAGGACTATGTTCTTTTTTGCACTACGTGCCGCTTGTACTCGCCACATGGTCTGAAAATGTGACAGTAGTTCTAGTGCGAATGGCGGAAGGATACATTATAGGGGTGCACTGGTCATCTGGGGATTGTTTTGACGCGGATCAACCTAAGAGTGAGTACAGAGTAAGCGATCATATTAGCAGCAAAGATTGCACTGGTATTTCTGGCTGGATCTGCTAGGAAACTGTTCTGTGATGCTGCCTTCTTTTAACCTTACTTCTGAAGGCTTATGAACAGAACAGATCGGATTGTGGTTTTACTTATACTTATCCTAACTTAATCTATTGGTTTCAGAAATATACATGGTGTTAATCCCAAATTACTCCTGTTAAACTGCAATTATAAACTTTCCACTCTCAAGCGTGTATTTTTACTGTCCTATCTAAAGCAGAGGATGTATTCCGATCCATTAAAAGTCAATATGGATATATATCTGGAAATATGTGTAGCAAAATATAAAAGTAGTTTAGAAACAGATGGACAAAAACTTATTACAAGAAAGCCGCCTTAGATCTTAAAACATACAGTGTTTGTTAAATAAGTTATATAGCATTAAGAATTTTTCAAATATTTGGTGTTGCTGGTTTATATTTTCTCAAATGTTAACCAGCCTCTTTGAAACAATATTTTATTTTTATACAGGAATAAGGGCACTAAACTGCGAAGTAACACATTATAAGTCACTACGCTTGTTTCAGTAATAATCTAATAGTTTGCTTTACTCACAAAGTCGCAATAAATCCCAATTTTGTTTTTAAATCGTATTGAAATAAATTACCATAATATTATAATAATAATCGTAAAAATAATAATTCTCTAAAGTAACAACTAACAACAAATCGACCAGGCACATGGACCAGTGATGTATAATATTGGCAATGTTTACTAGTCTCGCTCTTCCTGGAAGTATGATAGTAGTAAAAATTGGTAGTATTATGTATGCTGGACGATATACAGAGAGAGCCAAAAAGCTACGAACCGGCTGCGCGGTGTTTTTCCTGTCCGTGTCCTCGGCGCTCGTTACCGTCGGTCGCTATCTAAGAAAGGCGCGGATGAAACCATAAAACATTTTTAAAACTACTTTCAAAGACTTTACTTATCAACTTTATAAAAGGAGATGCTGAAACTGGCCACCGTTGTTGTTCATACATTTTTGGCACCTCTTTAGGAAACTGCCCATCACTCGCCGTAGTTCACGTTGAGAAATGCTGGCAATTTCCTAGCGGATATTTTCTTTCAATTCTTCCGGCTGTGTGGGTTTGTCTGCTACACTTTATGTTTTAAATTACCCCAGAGATATAAATCGCAGGGGGTTAGGTCGGGAGACCAAAGGGGCCCAATCTCTACTAATAATTCTGTCCTCAATCACACTTTCAACTGTTCTCATGGAAATATTGGCCTATGAGCTTTTGCAGAGTCTTGTTGAAAAAATGCAAAATCACGCTCCCTGTCTGTTAATTCTCTAAAAAAGGGGGGGGCAAAATCGTATTCACGTATGTACAACCGTCAACTAACTCGAAAAAAATTGGCCCTATTTTTCGTCATGAAGGGGTACTTCATGAACAATATTAGATTTGTCAGAGCTCCAATAACGATTATTTTTTGTGCACACATATCCATGAAGATGGAACCAAGCCTCGCCCGTGAAAAATATCAAATATTGTTGGGGCAATTTCGCCATTGTGTACACTATTGAGACTCCACTCACAAAATATGCGCCTAATTACAGGATCACCTGGTTGAAGGGCATGTGCCACAGTTATTTTATGTGATTTTAACTTCAATTTGATAGCTCTTCGCGCAGAGTCATAAGAAATGCCTGCCTGTTGTGAAAGACGCCTAAGTGATTTTTGGGGGGAATTCTCCAAACGATGACCGAGGTCGTCTAATGTTACTTCGGTAAGAACCGTAGGCCATCTTTTAGATTTCTTAGCCTGAACACCTCCTGTGGCCTGAAATTTATTGTAAAGTTCATTGCCTGAATCTTTTACACCTGGAAATCTTTCTGCAAACCGTACTTTTGCTTGGCGAGCTGACTGAGTTAACACATAGGAATCATAAATAGATTCACGCTGTGCAGGAGTAAACATATCATGTGCAATAATATACTTTGTGATTAAGTACAGAACAAAATAATAAATAACACGTAGGTAATAACTGAACTACATCACATCACCGTCAACTCAATACTGCACTTCTCACTGCAGAGCAAAACCACGTTAACAGCGTGACCTTGTTTATAGCAGCAGTGCGTTATTATGTTACCACACGCCTGTGGAAAAACACCACGCAGTCGGTTCGTAGTTTCTTGGTTCTGCCGTT
This sequence comes from Deroplatys truncata, assembly GCA_030765065.1. Lineage (NCBI taxonomy): Eukaryota > Metazoa > Arthropoda > Insecta > Mantodea > Mantidae > Deroplatys > Deroplatys truncata. The sequence continues at coordinate 223,150,401 of CM060975.1, forward strand.
ACTTGGCCGTTTTGTGTTTTTCAGACGAATATGAGAAAATTATATTGACTGATACCTACGCATGGTCGATTTGTCGAATCTAGTACAATGATAACAGTGGAGGAACTGTACTGACGTTTCGCAGTACCACCATGATTACAACTGATAATGCATGCTTTAGAACTTGTAAGCAGTCTCTTAACTTTTTTCTTGGGTCATTCAGATTTGATTTTCAGTGATTTGTTCTTAATTCTGATCTGTAAGGTTTGTGTAAACATTAAGTTATTATACGTCCTACGTGTTTCTGCTAGTTATTACACTAGACATGGGAGCATGCAATAACCATCGCAGTATTTTCCCACTTTAACTTAGACCAAGCTGTTAGTACTTGTTTACGTGAAAGGGTCTGCCTAAGTTGTTAAAAAGGTTGGGGACTGTTTTAAACCCGGAAGCAAGTTTAGTAGCAGAAGAGATTTAGAAAAACTACACCCCCCTTCTCCAGTAAACTTTTAAACCGAGAACCCTGTAGTAGAGTTTGATACACTACTTTGTTTTCGTTACATCCTATATAGGGAATCAAGCGAGAGAGAAGTTTGGGCACAGCTTTTCATTATTGAGCAGGTTGGGATGAAAGCAATCGCTCCTTTTCAGTCCTGGGCAGCAGCGTTCCTACCTACAGGCTTATATACAAGCAAACTTATGTATGCCTAAAATTGAACTACAGTAATTAAATGATCGGCCTCAATATTTCAAAGTAAAGCAGAAACTATTAGTTTATGCTGACTTGCTCAGCGTATTTGATATTGGCCAATAATGTTTAGCAATGTCATTCATATGGACAAAACACGGTCTTTTGTCGTATAATACGCTTCCAAGTATGCTACTCTAAGCTTATTTCCCGGAGAGCTAATCGTTTTTCCCTCCTTAATTTTATTGTGTTTTATTTTCTTAATTAAAGCTACTTATTGTTAGATTTTTTATTATAAAATGGAAATTAGATTTTTATTTTTATACTTGAACATCGATACTTTCCAATGCAACCGATACAGTAGTCAGTCCAGCACTTCATTCATGCATCTAGGAACCAAATTCAACTTGCACATTACTGAGCGAAGAAGCAAAAACACTGATTCCAGCAACACCACCCCCTGCATCAGGAAGGCGACCTTACCTTTGTTTACACTGAGCCACCATCAATGGCGATGCTATACATGCATTTTCATAAAATGGCGACCTTTGTCCTTTATGTTTTTATTTTTTCAGGCTTCCATCGCTTATGTATGACTTTTTGAGGACCAAAGTGTAAAACTGAGGTTTGAAATACATGTTTTTAGACAGCTGAAATTGAAAATATAATTTGTGTGTACACATATATTTTAAAATTGAGGCTGTATTTTTAACACTTAATAATATTTCAGTCTAATTATATAATATAAAATATAATAACAGCCCGCCTTAAAGCAATATGTGTATAATATAATATATAAAATGTATGTAACACTCATTGTATTATGTTTATATTATTGCGTACATGTTTAATAATGTTATGTGAATGTATTATGTAATTTAATAATGCAGGAGCTGTGAGAATATAGGCCAAAGGTTGCTAACAATCAGGTAACCTTGAGGCAATAATGAATTGGAAAGTTTAATGATGCCACTAGTAATTCTTGGAGCAAAAATAATGTAATTTTTGGGACACGTTATAAATAGCCAATCAACAACCAGAAAAAGCTTAAGTTATACAAAAGTATTCTATTGGAGTAGGATTAGCCAATCAGAAACTTAAATAGAGCAAATTGTACAAATTCAAGCGCCAGTTGCTAGTAGACAGCGTTCCTAACTGGACTCGAGACGCGTCCTCGAGAAGTTTAATACCCAGTGTGGGACAAAAATTCATTACGGCGAGGATATTATAAAGTTTACGTGTTTAAAAAGTGCAAGTAATTAATAAATAATCTCACAGCTCTCTATATCAGTGAAGAGTTATTTAATCGTGTGAAGGATTAATAAAAGGATTGAAGTAAAAATTATAATCTGTGTAAGCCTACATTCTTTAGCCGAATCACAACTTGTTAAGAGAAACATGTTTCTAAAAATTAATACCGACGCAGCCGAAGCAAACATAAATATATATAATATTTTAAGAAACATTAAAATACAAAGTTGAAAGTAAAGTTGGGGCGAAGGCCACCGGAAAGTAAACACTGGGCAAAGGCCACTGGAATGTAAACTTGGGGCGAAGGCCACCGGAAACTTTGTACCATACGTTGGGCAGTTATTTCATCAAGTTTGGCTCTCCAACTGCAGCAATAACCTACTTCAAATTATAATACGAGCCTCTCGTACTAGAAATTGAAGATTATAACACTCGGCGGAAAAAAGGCATTTATAACACTCCATTGTTGCCACCCTTGTTTCTTGCGATAAAAATTATATGTATATTAAGTGGTGGTGTTGTGTTGATTAATGTAATGGTGGATTATTTGAATGTTTCAGAAAGTAATTCAGCAGAACCGGAAGAAGTTATGGAAGCAGCGAAGAGAATAGGGTTGGAATTGTTATCAAAGAGGTTGAGAAAACAGCATGACATTACATACAACAGATTTATTTAATAGTGCTAGGTAATAAATTATTTAAGTGCTCATGTTTCCGCACTGGTGCTATGAAGATCAAACAACAACGAAGTCTAAAGAACACAATCTAGATTTCACCTATGCGCATGTCCGAATGTATACTGCTATTTCCACACACATTTCAGTTGGATACTTTTAATTTAATATTCAGGGCTATCTAAAAATAGTGGATTAACAGCCCGCCTTAAAGCAATATGTGTATGTAACAATATATAAAAGATGTATGTAACAGGCATTGTATATGTTTGTATTATTGTGTCCGTGTTTAAAAATGTTATGTGAATGTATTACGTAATTTAATAATGTAAGAACTGTGAGTATAATAGGTTAAAAGTTGCTAACAATGAGGTAACCTTGAGGCAATAATGAGTAAGAATGTTTAATAATGCTACTAGTCATTATTGGAGCAACAATAATGTGACAGTGACAGTTTATAAACTAGCCAATCAACAACCAGAAAAAGCTTTATTAAAATGAAGGTATTCTATTGGAGTAGGATTAGCCAATCAGAAACTGAAAAGGAGAAAATTTTACAAATTTAGAGTTCAGTTGCCTACGGACAGTGTTTGTAACTGGATGCGTGATGCATCCTCGAGAAAAATAATATGTATTCGTGTGAGACGAAAATAGTTTACGTGTTAAAATGTGCAAGTATTTAATAATAAAAAGAATCTCACAGCTCTCTATATCAGTGAAGTGTTATATAAATCGTATCAAGCATTAATAAAAGGAGTGAAGTAAAATTATAATCTTTGTAAGCCTACATTCTTAGTCACACTACAACCCTGCTAAGAGAAACGTGTCTCTTAACAAAAATAGTGACGCAGCCGAGGCAAACATAAATATATAATATTTAAAGAAACAGTCAAATTACAAAGTTAATATTTTTTAAACATTTTTTGGGGTAAAGGTCACTGGAAAGTACATTTAGGGCGAAGGCTACCGGAAACTGTATACTATACGTGCGGTTGCAACTACTACAAGTTTGGCTCCCCAACAGTTGAAATATAATACAACTCCTTCAATACAAACTTCTTCAAATTGGCGCCCAAAACGTGGTGCAAACTCCTACAACAAACAATCTCAAATTGGCATCCATACGTGGGGTTATTAAATATCTTTCTCAATAAAAATCTTCATACTACTTACTATTTTGTAGCATTTACAATTTTCTGCTTCTAAACGAATCACCCTTTCTAACAAGTTGGCAGGTACAGTTGAGAAAATGTAGAATTTCTTCCATCTGGATCACGTGCAAATAAAACGTTCTGTGTTCTTATTCTTAAATAGGTTTTAGTTTCGGGAATCGTTGTTTTTAGTGGCATATTCTAATTGATATTAAACAAGGACAAATCAACCAGTAACTTCTATTTCGTTTTTTTCCCCTAAGCTTAAAGTTTTCACGATGATTATAATCCATAAACTCCGAGAAAGTTCAATTTATTTGTTATTATTAAATATGCACAAAAATCTACAAAACCTATTGTATTAAACAATGAAGTAAACCTGCTTCAAAGCCTTAAAGTATAACGTACTTTTGCATTAAAATGTATATTTTATAATATATTACGGTCTTTTGTTCGTAGTTTCATATTTGGGGGAAAAATAAACATTTTGGCAAATCTTTCTTCGTATTTTGCCTGACTATAATCATAAATATTGTTGTTGCATAGCATTGAAGAATGTAAATGTGCATGAGAATGTATTCGTAGTCTGCCAAGGTTGCATTTTATTATTTTTACTTTTGCTACTATACACTTACACTAATTAGAGGAAGTATTGTATTCCACTCAAAAATTCGATGTTGATTTCACCATGAAGCCGGAATAATGGAGGCAGTAATTATCATAATATTCTGAGAAGGATAGCAATATAAAATAAGTAATAATGTATTTAAAATCAGTGTATGTATAAAAGAGAAGCATTGCGAAAATTGTTGACTGTTAAAAGCGACAAAAAGACCAGACAAGCACAGTTTTGTTAATTAGGGACCAGCCTCGGGTAGAAAGGGTAAATACCATTGAAGCAAGTTTTTCCTGGTAAACAGAAGAGTACAGCTGCACTTACCTGGTGAAGGCCACTCTAAGCATCATGAGCGTTTGAGGGGAGAGAGGGGAAGTTTAGGCGTTGGTTTTCCTTGTATTAGCGGGGTAGATCAGTCTGCCTGAGAGCCTGGTGAGTGCAGGACGACTTTCTCGTCGTGTGAAGAAGAATGGTGGCGAACATGCTAGAGGGTAGAACGCTTAGCTGTAGTTAATATTCTTCGGTCTTGGTAAAGACAAAGTATCCTCGTATGCATTTAATAGTGATCGGCAAACCTAAAGTATTATTTTAAATAGTGAATAAAAGGGTTCCAAGACAGCGTTCGTGTGTTTCTCTGTACACACCCACGCATACCCCGAGGTTAAGATTTCATGCTGGAGCAGCCGAGGCAAAAGAAGTACCAACTGGGAGGAGACAAGCAGCAACCGTGAGGCAAAGGTATTGCTTCATTGTTGGAGGACGGTGCGTGGCTGCGTCATATTGCGCCTAAACTTGGGGCAGAAAGAATTACCTGCCTCAACCAGAAACACATGTTTTGAGACCCTGAATCCAACGAAAACATTTTAGAAGAAGGTTAGTGTATATGTGAGTGTGTCTGCATGTGTGTGTGTATGCGAGGGAGAGAGAGAGAGAGAGAGAGAGAGAGAGAGAAAGAGTGAGTCTGTGAACAGCGTAAGAAAAAAGCGAAAAGTGGTTACATACCAAATTTGATATTTAAGTTATGTTCCAAAGGTGGAACAGAACGTTTTTCAACAGGATTCCCACAACAAACTATCCTTTACGCGGATCATTTTTCGAAATTTTTTATTTTCTGAAAATGGCTGATGGTTTTGATTAAAATAACATATGTTTAAAATATTTAATTACAAATAAAATGTATATCCTGAATTTTCTGGGGGTATCTGTGAAGGCGTCTTCATTCTGAATGACTTTTGTATAACTGATGAATTTAAGAGAGAGACAAAATCATACTGAATTAAAAAATGTAGATCTCGTCAAAACATACAATTTATGCCAAATAAAACTTTTGGAGGTAACCATTTCGGGGATATTCTTTTTTATTTTTGAATTTTCAAATATTTATACTTTTCTCAAGAGGAAAATAACCATTCGTTTTTTATTTATTTATTTATTTATTTATTGTGGTCATGCAAAGAGAACGTAATTTCAAAGCCATCACATAGCGACACGTCCTTAAAATATTTCATTATCGCTTAAGCTTATTGCATTTCCATTGTATCTAAAAGGAAGTCCGTAGTAAAACCATTTCTGCAAATTTTTATCTCGATTAACATGAAAGAGCTGAAACAATAATTTGTTGAAGAAAGGGTAGAGGGTTATGTGAAGGTAACACATCAGACTTTTATTTTCATCTTTTTCGAGGAAAAATAGACATCTCAATATGCCAAAAAGCTCACCCTGTCTCATGCAACGTTCATGACGTCACTTACCCAGACAGAGACTACTACAATAAGGAAAGGCTATGGTATGGAAGACAGTGAAGGAGAATGGCCCGGGGTTATCGTCTGGACGGTTCTATTTGACTTGCGTTGATTCCCCATTGCGTTAAGTAAACATGGCGGCGCGCTGGAGGAGGACGTGTAAACAGCTCCACCAATTAAACAAACAAACATTTGGGTCTCCTCGGCGGTTTACATAATTCCAACACACAGAGAGGAAGTGGGGTGCAAATCGAAACGCTGATTATTACCTCCGCTAAGTCCGGTAATTGCTTGTTTTCTTCGGCGTGCGCAGACCGCGATAATCGAGGGGAAAGCGCCCAGTTAAATTGCATATACGTTGATTAAAATAAATAATACAAACCCCGCTACAAGGGAGAACGTGTGTAAAGTTGTAGCAGGAAATAAATTAGTACGAACCACAATCGGCTTAATACTCTTATTTGCTTTAAACAGTTTCAGAAGCGATTGCATGAATGTCCACATTGATCTGGACTTCCGCTGCAGATATTCGAGGTAGAATCTAAAGGAGGCTGCAATGGAATAGGAGCCAAATTGGGATATTGTGCGAAACCTTTGGAGTAAAAGTGCGTCAGAAATATCACGTCATGTAATTAACTTTTTTACCCACATCCTATTCACAAGTTAATTGATACTGGGCTACATTGAAGCCAAATATCTGATTTTTACAATGTAATTCCTTTGCTTTTTTTTTGTTGTTCTTTTTGTTCTAACTTTTCACGCAAGAGTGCCAAAACGATTGTCATGAAACCTATTTTGGGTCCTGCTTAGAAAATAACCTATATGACATCAATATTACTTAAGTAGAGTTTAAAATCCCTATGCCACCCAATATCGTCGTCGTTTCTAACGCTCCACATATAACCAGTGACCCTTCCGGGTGATACCACATTCCACCAAGCCATGACTGAAGTTATTTCTGAGGCGGGGGCACCTAGCGGGCGGAATCCGTTGTCTCCGATGGTAGGGTGATAATGAAGATGGCGGTGGAATGAGGGGACCTACAGCTTTTACCCCATGGACTCCGAATCACGTTGGGCCAAAAGTAAGTCAGAGGGTGGACTTAAAATCGCCACCCCAGACTCTCAGACTCCGCGAGAGCCGGAAACGAAACCGCTGCGCTGCCGCCGCGCCCTTCTTTCCCACCAATGTTAAATCTTCTAAATTCGTGATCCATCATCTCAAACTATGAAGAAGTAGTATCTTTGAAAGAGGAGTAATATTGTATTGCTGCAGTTGAGAGCCGAACTTGAAGTAGTTGCAACCACCTATGTTACATAGTTCCGGTGGCCTTCGCCCCAATGTTCACTTTCCGGTGGTCTTCGCCCCAAGTTTACTTTCCGGTGGCCTTCGTCCCAAACTTTGTAATTTGAATGTTTCTTTAAATATTATATATATTTATGTTTGCCTCGTCTGCTTCAGTATCAATTTGTATAAACATGTTTCTCTTAACAGGGTGTGGTGCGGCTGAAGAATGTAGGCTTACACAAATTATAATTTTTACTTCATTCCATTTATTAATCCTTCTCACGATTACATAACACTTCACTTATATATGGAGCTGTGAGATTATTTATTAATTACTTGCACTTTTAAACACGAATCTTTATAATATTCTCGCCGTATTGAATTTTTGTCTCACACTGAATACGTATGCGTCTAGCGTCCGGTTAGGAACGCTGTCTACAAGTAACTGACTTTTGAATTTGTACAATTTGCTCTATTTCAGTTTCTGATTGGCTAATTCTACCCCAATAGAATACTTTTAATTAACTTAAGCTTTTTCTGGTTGTTGATTGGCTATTATTGAACTGTCTCAAAATTTACTTTATTGTTGCTCCAAGAATTACTAGTAGCATTATTAAACTTTCCAATTCATTATTGCCTCAAGGTTACCTTATTGCTTTCAACATTTGACCTACATTCTCACAGCTCCAACATTATTAAATTACGTAATACATTCGCATAGCATTAATAAACATGTACATAATAATATAAACATATACAATGGCTGTAATATAATTTTTATATATTGCTACATACATATATTGCTTTAAGGCGGGCTGTTATTTTTTATATTATATAATTAGACTGAAATCATTTAAGTGTTAAAAATACTGCCTCAACTATTTCAAATATTAAAACTAATATTTTTATAAGATGCGGATAGGTGCCTTCTAAGTTCATTGTTCTTGTATATTGTATCCAATAATTATTGACTTAGGATATTTTTCTCAAGTTTTCTTTGATTAAAATTTATCATAAATTATTTTTTTCTGTACAGCCAACCATCTTGTTAACACTGACTAGATCCACAACAGCACTTTTCATCCTAAAACTTAATTTAGCCATCTTAGTACATGCTGAGAAAACTAGCCAGTTAGACCAGAAAAAGCTGTTCAAAGCAAAAGTGGAGAAAACAAACTCCTATATATATTTTCAAAGAAAATAAAGCACATAGATGAGTGCACCGAAGCTACCTTACTTAAAGGTTGTACCAAATTGTACAGTAAAACCCTAGGATGGGCCAAAGTTTACCTGTTTACTCCGAAGTGTGTAGAAATTATAAATTTTCTTAGAAGTGTTGCAGAATTGGAAATGGACTTTAAAAATATATATTTAGAATGTAATTATTGTGTCCATATGATAATATTATCTAAAATTAAAAAGGAAATTACAATGCTTAAGGCTGCGAAAAAATAAAAACCTTCCTATTTTGAAATGTTTTGGCATTTAGTCTTGCCTTAAAACTTGTTTATAATGGGGTACAAAATCAAAAAATCGTGCTTATTAGGCTGTGTAATTGTGGAATATGTTGCATAATAAAATATTATAATCATAAAGTTTCTGTTCAGATTTGTTGTTTATAACATTTAGGCGGGATAAGCATTACAAAGTTACATTTTCTTTTGTACACCAAAATTATACACGCCCTTCATTGTTGGTCAAAATCGTTAATAATTTGATAAATTATGGCATTGCGTCATAAAGTAGTTAGTTACCAAATATACGTAAAAATATTAACCTGTTCTGAAATATACGCCAACACGAATGTTTTCAAAACATTAAGATTTTTACTCACCATACAATTAAGAAATCGTTTCTATTCTTTCTTATACCTACCTAACATATAACGTCTTTGAAATTAGAGATAATTTTGCCTTTTCAACTACTACTAAAATGTACTCCGGCAAATCCACTTTTGCTTTTATTCTCAACAAAGAATGAGTTACAATATTCTCCAGGGATACAATGACATTATAAAAACAAAACTGATACACTTTAGAGTAGTTTCTTAGGCAATATTAATTTTTTGCATTGGGGTTGAAGTGTCTACCTCACATTCAAGAGGTCCTGAGTTCGAATCTCGGTTAAGTTAGGCTACCCGGATAAGGTTTTTCCAGGGTTTTTCCTTATTCTGAAAAGACGAATGTCGAGTTTTTCGTTCGTTGAAACACAATTTAACAGATTTCATTCATTTATCGTCCGATATGAACTACTAAGTTCAAGGACGTTAAGCTTAAATTAATTTTATTTTTCTTTATATTTTATAGCTATATTATACAAAATAAAATAGCGTATGAAGTTCATTTATAGTTATATACAACTATTACATGATAAACTTACTTCATAATATACTATTTCGTTATCATTTGTGTACACGAGAAACAGTTTGAGCGAGTATCCTTTTCCACTTACAAAAACATAGCGGCCAAATAAAGGTAGAGAAAATTCTAATTTTTAACATGCAGAAAGAACTTTAAATATCACAGTTTAAATTTTGGGACATTTTTCCTATTTTTCATTTTATTAGTTTCCTAAGATTTTGAAAGTTGCACCTGATTTATAGATTCTTCGTGTATGGTGCTTACAAAATTCCTTTACATTCATTTAGTATAGCAGTGGCTTACATGCAGTTTCAAGGACATATAATTTAAACTCATGGAGCAATAAATTTGTGATGTCTTAAAAACTGAGATGTTGACGCTGAACTTCATTGAAAATGTTCAGAATTCTTGACACTGACATTTTCCTCCAAACGTTTCCTTATTAACCGGTTAATTTCATGTAATTCCAATACAAGTCCGGTTTTAAAACTGCAATAGATGACCTTTGCAAATAAACGTGATAACCTTGATAAACAGGTAAAAGGGCAATAAGTAATCATTCACTCAAGTTGAATGATTGTAGTAATATAAATGTCCTCCGGCAAATCCATTTTTTGCGTCTATCCATGTCATTTGGAATTATTTAAAACACACCTTTTATATTTTTTTCTTTTATTCTCAACAAAGAATGAGTTACAATATTCTCCATGGATACAATGGCATTATAAAAACAAAACTGACATACTTTAGAGTAGTTTCTTAGACAATATTAATTTTTTGCATTGGGGTTGAAGTGTCTACCTCACATTCAAGAGATCCTGAGTTCGAATCTCGGTTAAGTTAGGCTACCCGGATAAGGTTTTTCCAGGGTTTTCCTTATTCTGAAACGACGTCGAGTTCGAGTCACAGCGACTGCAGTCAAATGTGCCTGTGATAAAGGACAGGGAGAGCCCAAATAAAATGACCGTAACTGCAGGCTTGTATGCTGACGGGGTTACAATTGACTGCTGTCGCGTGATTTTGCCTCTTTATATAAAAAGTACACTTTTACACTTTTATTGAAAACATTTAATACTTTTACAATATAAATCTATAAATAGCTTAATTTTATATACTGAAAGTTATTATAATATGAAATTAGAAAAGCATCCCGTAAAGAATTAAAATTTAAAACAAAAACACATTTGTAACTCATGTGGTACACCAGTCTATAAAGCATTGAATACAAAATTTGTTATTTATCGTACTTTTCATTTTTAGTTATTCTGTTCATAGACACACAGAAAATACACACACGTGGATTTTTTTATAGAAATGCTATTTGGGGGGTTCAGGGGTCTCAAAGCTTATATTTCCGGTGAAATCCGACATGAATTTTCGGGTAGAGTATAACACTTCCTGTACAATACTCCAACTTCCTACTGTACATATTTCTATTTACTACAAGACGTAGCAGACAAAGTAAAATGGACGTTATTTTGTATAATGCGATGCACTGTGGCCAAAAAAGGCGCTTCCCACCTTGAAATCTAATTACTTCGCTCTATCGCGGTATATGTGGTACAACTATTTAAATATCTCGCTTGTCACCGAGTTTATGAAAAATATTATATAACAAACCTGAATACGAGTAGAGCAACTTTTTATTTACAAAATGTCCACTGAATAAGTATTCAATAAAATTTTCCAAGTTCTCAATAACATTATTCGTGTTCACTTAGACAAAAAAAAATGAAATAAATAAAAATGTAAATTTGGAGTCATTTGCAATTAAACTTATTATGCCCTTTTTGCGCAGTCCTGGCGCTTGGGCGATGGTTCTGATAACTAGAGCTAGGATAAATCTCCATTGAGCGAGGAATGAACGTAACTACTTAGTACACGTGATGTTGTACTGAATCTGCACAGCCTACAGTCAATAGTTCCCTAGGTTACTGATATGGTAGAGTTGCCCTCTATGATCTCTGTGTTTACATTCTGTTCTACCCCTGACGCTACTGCTTACAATTCCAGGTTACTGTAGCAACCCCTTCACCTCACCTGAATGTCTATACAAAATTCTGGCGTGCACACACTGTAAGCCGAAGGATACTTGTTCTAGCTCGAAGAGCCTGTGTTTTGACCTACTGTACTAGCAACTGAGCCTTGTACTGTCATTTCTTTGCTCGAAGGTGATATACGTCTAAATGCTGATTTTGTTTTCTTCTAGTATATAAGCCAATTTTGGAAGTATAATTTGATTGTACCTCATTTGGTTAACGCAGGGACCAGGATAGTTCTCATTGCAAACAACACATTATCCTCAGAAGCATGTTTTCTTACAAACACATGTCTTTCTCTATCCACTCTCCTACTAACTATTCCTAAATCTATTGGTATTATCGAACGGAAGGGCTCCTCGAAACCGGGGCAGTGCACCACACGCAGACCACCCTGGCCCTTGTACTTCTACCTTGACTCCTGGGAGGGAGGGTTCAGGGGAGAAAACCGAAGGGCGGCGGGAGCAAGCACGAACAGGGTTCCTAATGTTTCCAGATAGAACATCTCCAACAACGCCCGGGCCCACCCATTGGGACCCGAGCCTCAGGGGAGTCCCCGAAGGAGCGCCTGTCTGAAAGCACCCAGAGGAGGGTATTCAACCGAGCGGTTCTGGACGTCAGCAAGAAACCTCCACAGAGCGCATAGACACCATCAAGCTTCAACCCGTCGAACACCGTCGCCTGGCCCTACAACTCTGAAACAACTGACAAGGAAAAGTATAGGTACAGAAAATGAGGAGGCAGGAGGGTCTTGATAGAAGAGGAACCATCCCAACATTCGCCTAGCAACGGGTAACCACCAAAAACTCATGGGTCATATGGGTGATCGCTGGGGATCGAACTCCCGAATGCGAGTAGCACACGTCAACGCGGCGCCCCTTACTCGGTACAAACTATTCTTACTAAAGCTTATTTTTCTGTCTACTTCATGTTAATTAGTATAAACGTTTGCAGATGTTTCATTAAGCATGTCGGTGTTAGTAGAAGAGAGAAATAACAAGCTGAAACGATAGTGAAATCATATAAAATTGGGTGACTATGTGATGCCTATGAAATTCCAATCTTTGCATGATCACGAGAAACAAACGAGTGCCAACTGATCGCTTCATAAGAGATGAAGTATCTGAAAACTCAATCCAATAACAACGAATGTCAGTGAAATGGTTAATGCCCAAAAACGTTTACTTCACATAAATTGGATGGTTTATCGTGATCCACATTTTTACTTAGTATGCCTATCTCTTATGGTTTACCGGCGGAACAAAATATACAAAACACGTTCAGAATGAAGAAGACATCACAAGCTATTGCTATATAATTATATACAGTTTATTTTGCATGCTAGTATTTTAAAAATGTTAGTGTTTTAATGAAAATCAAGAGAGCCATTCTTGAGAAAATAAAAAATTTAAAAACTTCGTGTAAAGGATAGTTTGGAGTAGAGGATTTTCTTAAAACTCATGTCGCATCTTTTGAATGGAATGCAATAGAGAAAGTTAAAAAGGCGTTAACATCAATTTTCCAAACATTGCATGAAATGTACCTTGAATAGAAAGAGGGAAGGAGAGGAGAAACAGAGAGAAGCGGAAAACGCGAGGAGAGAGAAGAGACGGCGAAATATGAAGAGAAAAGGAGAGGCATGGACAGATTGAGAGAGTAAGGAAGGGGATGAGGGAGGGTGAGAGAATAATTCCCACAGTTGAGGGGACTAAGCAGTGAAAATTTCAAATTCTGTATTCAGATACTACTCTATTATATGTATGCAACTAATTTCCTATGTTTTAGACAAACGCTTAAAATAGTTTTGGGGAAAAATTATTTGTTTTTATTTTATTTTTTGTTTTTTAACTACACCACAAATATTTGATTGCATTGCAGTTTTTAAAATATTTAACAAAACTTTAGATCTAAAAATAGCACTCTTTAAAGGATATCCCATAAATTTTAAATGGAATAAGTATCTGTAGACAAAATTGAAGTATTTGTTCATAGTTTATTTTAGAGCTAAACACAATTTTTTAATAAGGAGAGGCATGGTGGCCCGCATTCGGAGGTCCTGGGTTCAAATTCCGTGGGCCGACTAATGTAGCTAGAGTTTTTTGGTTTCCTCACGTCACCAAGGTAGATACCGGAGTGGACATTTAACACCACACCCAACTTCCACCGTAAGTCTAAAACAATAGTAAAAAAGAAAACAGATGGTAATAACATTTACCTTGCCATCTATCCACAGATAATGAAAGCAAGTAGACTGAAAGACACCGTAATGTCATCTGTCCGACACGTGTATAAGCAGAGATATAGTTGTTTGGCACTAAGGTCTCTGTGGACACGTGTCGAAGCAAAATGGTATGGCACAGGGATGAGACCTAGATGATATATATATATATATACATATATATAATCAATTTTACTTGTTTAAAAATTCCACTGATAACTTTACTTATTATGATGTTAATGATCTCTGGTGCAAAAATGTAAATTGGTTGAAGTTTGTACCGCAAGAAGTATTTTGAACATTCACATGAGTTGAAAAAATGCATTATGAGAAAAAGACTTATAATATTTAAGTATGACCTATACGTTTAAAACTGCCATTTAAATCTTCACGTAACAGGCGCTTAGCACCCAACTAGTCAAAATAACTTCTGCGTATTAATATACAAGAACCGAAGTTTATCAAAGCGCAAAAATCCTAAAGCCAGTATTTTCAAGAATTTTCTACATTTTTCACTGTTTGGTCTCGTTAACGTGGTAAATCGCGGAGCTGCGGGTTCCGCCAATGTGCTTAATTTTGCCTCGAAAGTTTATTTCGGAACACTTACACAAACACTGTAATTGGATTTTTAATTGGAAGCGAGAGATATCTTGCACTCTACCCGAGAAGATGGTTATCAACGGAGACCTGTCCTGATTGATAGCAGGAGGGTGTTCGGGATGGAGACCCCGTGAACTGTCAAGTGACGTTTCAACGTTACAGGCTACCGAGGGTTGACAGCCGTTTGATAAATTGTTGGTTCACTACTCCGGGTCGCGAAGATGAGATTACAGAGGTTCTGAGGTTGATTCCTGTCCGTATATAGCGTGATCTACGCTGCCCAGACACGCTATCCATTGCCCTGTGTAGAGATTAGTTGTCTTAGAGGGAGCTATTAGCGACACACGAATGAAGGAAACAAACGGGGCTAAATGGCCTTGCTATACTTAACTATTTTGTTCAGGTTTCTTCATTGTTTTTGTGAGTTTTTCTGATTTACTAAAACTTTTTCACACAAATATTTCTACAAAAATTTCAAAAGATATTTTAGCCCACTATCAGGGCTGTTTAAAAACAGTATATAGTATAACACATGCTAAAAATTAATTACTTTTTTTAGGATTGCTACACAATCCTACTCGAAAAATAAAACTCCACTTTTAACACTTTATCAAAAATAAGTATAAATAGTCGTTCACATATCGCCCACAATTTATAACAATTATTGCACATTAATACAATGTGAACTTCATACTTCTAGTTTCCATGAGCTTGTGGTAGACAAATGCTGTATTCCTAAATGCTTCCCTGATACATTATTTAAATGTATTTGATTAAACTGTTATCTACATTTTCGATTTAGTTAATCCTTAAATATTGTTGAAGAAAATTGCGTCTTATATTTCCTAATTACGAGCACCCGACCTGACATATAGATGGCGGTTGTTGTTTCAAAAAAATGACTATGTTAGAAAATACCAGCCTTATCAAGCTTAAGTTTGAAGTTTGACGAAGCTATGTTGTTTAGTAATTGTTTGGCACCATCAATAGCGAAAGTCTCAGCAAATTTGTAAACATTGATAAAACTGGTCATCATTATGAAAGGTCTCAGTCCAACTAATATTAAAGCTCAGCTAGATTCTACTCTGGAGGAGTCTGCTCCTTCGTTTACAACAGTAAAATATTGGGTGGCAGAGTTTAAGCAAGGCCGTACAAGGTGCCAAGATGAACATCGCAGCGGTCGACCAAATGAGGTGACCATGCCAGAAATTATGAAGAAAATCCACAAATGGTATTGGGTCGCCGTCGACAGAAAGTGCATGAGGTAGCAGGCATCGTAGGCATTTCAAAAAGTGCTATACGTCGCATCCCAACTGAAAATTTGAACATGAGAAAGCTGTGCGCAAAATGGGTGCTGCGTTTACTCACAATAGAACAAAAAAGGAATTGTGAGGATGTTTCAATCAAGTGTTTGGCGATGTTTCGCTGCAATAAAGCCGAGTTTTTGCATCGATTCATAACCATGGATGAAACATGGGTCCATCACTTCACACCTGAGATGAAGGAACAGTCAAAACAGTGGATTTAAAAGGGAGAATCGGCTTCAAAGAACGCAAAGACAGCTCCATCTGCAGGCAAGGTCATGGTGTCTGTTTTTTGGGATGCGCATGAGATAATTTTCATTGATTATCTTCAAAAGGGAAAAGCAATAAATGGCGAGTATTATACGAACTTGTTGCAGCGTTTGAGTAAAGATGTTAAACAAAAATGACTGCATTTAACGAAAAGAAAGTTTTCTTTCATCAAGACAATTCACACATCCATTATCGCCATGGCCAAAATCAATGAGTTAAAGTTCGAATTGCTTCCTTGTGCACCCCAATTGCCAGATTTAGACCTCTCTGATTATTTTTTATTTCCAAAGTTGAAGAAATGGCTGCGCGGTAAAAGATTTGCCAACAATGAAGAAGTAGAGTCTGCAGTTAATGGCTATTTTGCAGAACTCGGCGGTTCTCACTATAAACAGGGTATCGAAGCTATTGAACATCGATGGGAAAAGTGTATCGAGCTGAAAGGAGACTATGTTGAGAAATAAAGATGTTTTTCCCGATATTTTTGTGTTTTCTTTGTTAGGTCGGGTATTTCTGGGATACCCCTCTTAGCTACTTTTGCAAATTTAAAATATAAACTGTATTTTCTTAAAATTTGAGGTTTTATTATGAAAATCATTATTACTTTTTACAATGGTTCACTACAGGTGAAATTTCCTAATGATAAGTATGGCGATCTTGCTTCTTATTATTATTCTTCCCCCTTCCATATTTGGTGACCTACGTACCAGCAAATTGCTCTAAATGTAACTTGATGCATACCAAATTTAATTTACAATATATATGCGCCCGCAGTTAGCAGGTGGACGAGAGTGCGCTTGGCTGGGCTTCCTCCAGATATACCGGTTTCCACTGTCAATTAATTAGACCGTGAGCTACATCATCACCGTCATTTTCATTGCCCACCAGCACCTTGTTATTGCCTGTGACGTACTTCGCCGAAGTAAAGTGCCCCAGCGGAAATGTTGCCCTCTGTCACCTTCGCTGGTATACTCCAAACTCCGATCAAGAAGTGAGGTATCTTTCGACATTATCGCCATCACATACAATATTAAATCGTCATCATAATATACAATTACGGTTTAGGCCGTAGGGCTTGTTTCATCTCCGCATATTTAATGATTCTTCTTGAAATTGGACTTTTCATCTCTTTCGGGGCGTCCAATATCCTATAGGTTTGTAGTAATTTACCATTTTGGAGATGCCATTGGGATTCATTCTATTTATATGGTCATGCCAGTCTAATGTGTATTTGTCATTTTTTTTCTATAATTGTTATAGTCCAAGGTATATCTTAGGTATTTTTTAGCGTCTAACTTTTATATCCAGCTAATAGTCGCAACAATGTCATTTCTGCTGCTTCCATCCTTAGTTTTTGGTTTTTGTTAGAGACCAAATTCTGAAACATAAAGTAATGATGGTATGGGTAGGACGTTGTAAATTTTAAAGCAGTATCTCTTCTGACTCTCCCAACAAGTGTGTACATAGCTGCTGGAATTTTAGTAATTAAAAATCTGTATCATTTGTATAGCCGTAAGTTATTGTACAGCCTAAATAATTAACTTTATTTACTTGTTCCATTCCTCCATTGTGATAAGTTTTTGTTTTGATTGGAGTTTTTCCCAGAAATCTTATTAATTGTAGCTTTTTCGTTAATATTTTTACTTTCTCTACTGCGTTGAGTAAGTGGGATGCATCCCATCCAAATATTCGATACCGAGATTTCACCGGAAATACATGTTTTGAGGTGTCTAAATCCAAATAAAGCATTTCTGGAAACATGTCCGTGTGTGTGTCTGTGTCTGTTTGTCAGTCTGTTTTTTCATAACTCAAAAACGAATAGTCAGATACATACCAAATTTGGTATCTGAGTTTATTATATTCCAAGGATGCGACACGAAGATTTTCAAGAAAATTCCGCACCCCAGACTACCCTTTGCATGGAACATTTTACGAAACTTTTGAGTTTCTCAAAAATGGCTCTAACAGTTTTAATTATGACTTTCGCATAACTGGTAAACCGTAAGAGATAGACAAAATGTTACTACACAAAAAATATAGATCTCGTTAAAACACATAACTTATGTCATACACGTACCTACATCTGTTTTGTTTTGTCTAGTGAACCATTTCCGAAATATTCCTTGTTATTTGTTTCAATTTTCCAATACTTATATTTTTTTCTCAAATGGGAATTCGTTATTCGTTTCTTTTTATGTCCTGGACATGCAAAGAGAATGGAATGCTCCACATAGCAACCAGTTCTTAAAAGATTTGACTATCACTTAAAGCCTACCATATTCCCCTTGCACCTACAAGAAAATTAACAATAAGTTTCTCTAAATGTTTATCTTGATTAGCATGTAACAGATGGTGAATAAGCTTTTGTAAAAATAGTTTGCAGAAGAGTAGAGAAAGTCATGTGAGTGCAACACATCAGATTTTTAAACGATGTTGTCAAGCTATAGAACTAAGTTAAAACACAGCTCTCTCTAAAGTTATCCTCTGATGTTTCCAATCAATCTTGATTGTCAGTAAAAATTAGCTACTTAGGAGCATGTTATTTGCTGTAAAAATTAAAACATTTTTCTGGTTGCCGTATTCTAGTAATCTTATCAATTCATATCAAATAAAATGTGTGAAAACGGATACCCTTATCGTACATCTCCATTAATGTCTTTACTTTCCAGGACTATTCCTTTATTTGTTTTTTTTATTTTATTCTCGTATCTGTACATAAACATAGTATAATGACACAATAACACACCCCATTGAAAAGAATAATGTATAAATAATAAATTATTTAAAAAACGATCGCTATCACTGTATGAAACTTTGGCAAGCAACAGAAACCGGCAACTATGAACTGACACAATTACTGGAGCAATATACACATTGTTATCAGAATAGATCTGCAAGAGGCTGAGCTTCACCATGTTCAAGACATCACCAGAATGCATTAGACGTCTGCAGTTCTGCAAAAGGTCAACTGTACATTCAACTTAAATCCATGCCGTTAATATAGCAAGCACAAAGTAATTTAGTGAAATTCAAAATGATCAACACTTCTATTGTAGGCTCCAGGAACTTAAGCAGATTTTGTGGTATACCTCTTGATCTTAGAGTTTGCCATAATTTCAAGTGGCAAAATGCGTGAAATTAATGCATTAATGTGAAAAGGAAAGCTGAAAGCTCAATTTGGGCAACTTTTATTCACATATTCCAAAACAGAAGTAGATACGCATCTGGTAAATTCTAGCATATGAACCATCTTGAAAACGTTTCAGCTTATGTACCTGAAGATATGTATATACTACTGGACCACATATGTAGTTGATTTCTTCTTTGTTTCCATCAAAACCCATTCAGTTGTTATCATGTAATTTCAAAGTCGTATCATCTCAAGTGAATGGGATCTAGGAAGCTTCTCGAAGAAAATCAAAATATTGGCCCAGCATTGTTTTACAAAAAACAAAAAAAGAAAACACCTCTCCCCACAGAAGACAGCTAATGCTGGAACTGTTCCAGTGAAGACATACATACAGATGGACAAGCAGGGGTGTTTAACAATGCAGACTCCCTCGGGGGTCCGCCAGCATTGTTTCAAGAGATGAGGGGAGAATATCGCTTCAGGGGGCGGGGAAGGGGGCCTCTGAAGAAACAATGGTTGATGGAGCCAGGAAGGAAGGTCCAATTTCCATTGCAATACGTGCAGGATGGTTCAGGCGTTACCAATCCGCTTGCAGGACAATCGTAGTATAAACATTTGTGTAATGGAATTCTCCTTTATACAGAGGTCCTCTGATTTGTCGTCGTTGCATGGAGGATAGGATAGTCCAGCTTGATGAAGATTCATCAAGTAGAAAGATAAATAGTTGAGCAAGTGTAAGAGAAAATACAAAGACCAAAAAAGAAGCACAATTCTTTTCCTCTAATCAGTCCAGTTTGATTAACTCTCTAAAAAGTGCCGTTTCGATTGTACGTACTTGTCTTTTGTTCACTGTCCTTTCTGTTTTCCTTGTCCTGAAGGTCTGTAATACTGTAATTTTCCGTACATCTTTATTGCAGATAACATTCCTATGAAGGTCGATCCGCTCTCAAGATGTAATTTAATCATAATTTAATATTCTCAATTTATTTTCCGTAAAGATTAGTATAACGTTTGGAGCATTCATGTTTAAAGGAAGTGAATTACGCCGTCAGGATCATCTTATGTAAAATCTAAACACAGCCTGGTGTTAAATAAAGGTCGATAACTGGAGATAAGCGTTCTGTCAGTACATTATTATGTAAATCAAGATCAAAGAGGGTTTGCGCTAGTGGACTTTTATTTCAGGCCACGTGATAAAATGCGCATTTCATGAAAGATTCATTTACCCATTGGATGTCGACGCAACAATTTCGTCAAAAAATACTCATTGTTGCTTCAGGATGGAATATATTATTTGTCTGTGTTTTTAGTCTTATAATCTTACACTTAAACCTCACAATCTGGCGCTGTTTCAAATGAGAATTTTAAAGATCCACAGTATTGGTGCGCCCCTGAAATAAATCTCATTCTTTTTACTTATTTTGGAAGCGTTTGTGGTCTACGTCATGCAAAAAATCTAAAGCATATAAATTATTGACCCTTAAATGACTAAAACGAATTGGAAGTTAGAATACGGGTGGAATAAATGTAATTACTTTTATCAGCCTCAATTTGAATCTGAGGTATCAAAAGAGAGCTGTTTCTAAAAGGCTTTAGAATTTTGTAGATTAAAGAAAATCAGAATTGCCTCGAATGTGAAATGCACCTATAGCCTTAAGTTATAAGTTTAGGGTTTATAATAGTGCGAGTTCTGAATTTATATTGTCTTAAGCTCTCAAGCATACCAAAGTAAAAAATTTACGACATTGGTACAACGAGTAGTAAAGACTACAGAATTTTGTAGATGAAAAGAAAATGCTTGTCATTATCTCTCTGAATTCCGATTTTTAAGAAGGTGTGTCTTAATTCTGTGTAGTTATGGAAAAGCTGTCAATTTATGGTAATGCATCTGTGAAATTTAGGAAATCCTCAGTGTGTAAGATATCTTGTAGAAATTTATGTCAGTTAATACACATGATAACAGTAATATTTTATAGTCGTCCTCGGTGGTGAAATAGCTACCATGTTAGTCTCTGGTTCCTGAGGTCACGGGTTCAAGCCCGGCGGATGGCGATGGATTTTTTCGGGCGTAACAGCCCTTAGCATTGCTTCCTTCGGAAGGGAAGTACAGCCGTGGTCACGTGTCGTAGATTTACGGCACATAAAAGAGCCTCAAGCCTGATAAAGAGGCCTTTGAGCGAAATTACCGGTCTTTAACGCCCAACATAGAATGGGATGCTAAGGACCACAGCTGTTAAAAAGTGTCCATAAATAAAACTCTATTTAATTTAATTTAACAGAAATGTTTTGCCGTGTTTCAAACCTCTAGCTTGTATGGTTATTTAAATATTCGTTTTGTGTAAATTCGTTGTTCTAACATAAATGCTATACACGATGAATTTTAAAAATATATTCACATAAAAAAATTCAGATTTTATATAAAATAAACCTGCAAAAAGATATATCATACCACGTTTTTATATTGAGACCTAATCCTTTTAGAATAAAATATTACTTTTGTACTCTCCAAAATACTTGACACTACACTATACTATTTACACTACAATCACTCTGGCATTTACAATGTTGTGATATAAAATACTGCCTCACCATACATTCACCGAAAACTGCTGTTGATAGTGTCTATGGATTTTGATAATCCTATACATGGCTATTCCTTCTGTTAAACCTGCCCTCTCTTGTAAACTTGGCCTTGTCTTTAAAAACAAGACACATAGTGTATACCGTCGACATTTGCACTGTTGTGCAGTATTTTCAGTGCATTATAAATGCAAAGTTATTGAGGGCAAGAAACTAAACGAAATGCGATTACTCTTGAAAGGAGCCACCAGAGACCGTGGGTTCCTTATATCAAAATACTCGGAAGTTATCCCTGAACAACCTGAAAGTTTGTCATTGGTGTTACGGTTCAGCCTGTATATTAGACCAGAGTAAACTTTATTTAGAATGTTTTTGATAGTGTGCTTTTATGAAATCTTAAATTTAATATTTTACCTTTTACTTCATTGACAAAATAATTTATGTGAGTATTCCATCAAAACTCTCCCTCAAGATGAACAGCAAGGAACTTTGTTATGATGCACTTATTTCATACTCGATTAAGAGGAAAGGTACCATCAACTGTTTTGTTTTCGTTGATGCTAAGCTTATTTGTATGGCACCAAGAATGAATGTTAGAAGGAAAGTAATTTAGTTGTTTTTCACAGTAATTGTTAATCCAAGTACTAATCATCAGGAAACATATGACTTAGTAGATTCATCATCAGTGGATGCCGTAAGATCATTTATATAGACAATAAATGAAACAGGTCTAAGTATGGAACCCTGTGGGACAGCATATTTAATGGATTTTATAAAGTCAAATATTTGATCGTTAAACTGACATTTATCCCTTAAATAAGATGATCCAAAAATATTTATAGCATTAAAACCATAATACTTTAGTTTACGTAGAGTGATGTCATTAGGAATGGTATCAAAGGCTTTGTAAAGCCATAAAAACGACCACAGGAACTCGCGCCTTTTTCTGGCACTTCAAAACGTTTTTCAACTATCTAGTAATTACTTATATAGTAGTATAATAATGTATTGATAAATCCAAAATGACTTAAGAAAAGTTTACTATGCTCAAAATAATGTTTATACATTAACGTTTCTAAAATGTTTTGAGTTCGTGGGTATTATATCGATTTAAAATACTGTTATATGTACTACCTTTTTATTATAATCTTTTTGACATATTTAAAACATTTTTCTAAGCAATGCTAAAAATATCAATTGATGGTTCGCAACTGTAAAGTACACTTAATTTAATAATCTTAGAATTTAGGCTATAAATATCAGGACCAGAAGTGCTCTTGAGTTTAAGAGTTGCTAAGTATACATTTTGAGCACTTACAGATGTGAGATAAAATTATATGTGAGGTTTCCTTATTTTATTTTAAAATAATGCAAAATCATTGTTAGCGCTTTTAAATTTGTTTATAGTAATTTGCACTTGTATTATAAAGTGGCAATTAACGTCCTCTGAATTAAATTCTGGGCATTTCAGATCTGATTTAAGATTATTTTCAGTATGCCCGAGATAGCTAGGTGGCCTAAGGTTTATTTTTAGTATTTCTAATAAAGTTTTAGTAATATTCAGCTTTAATTGTTCAAACTCCTTGTATGTATACTTAAGTTGCCTTTTTCATTCCCTGTAATTGTGTTCACATTTAACGCAATTTTTTCATAACGCTTTAAACATTTGTCCCTTAAACTCTGTAAGTCACTTTGTAAACAATAGTCGCGTAATTACTACTATTATGAACCTGTTTGACGAAAATATTTGGGAATGGGATATCCTATATAGATATAGTAGATGAGATGAAATATTTACTTTATCGCTTAAGTCGTTCGTGCTATAAAGGGTTCATTAACAAAATAAAGTAACATATGTTCCATTTATGCCCCTTTAACTTCTAAGGTCATTTAACTTTTATTTTTTTTTTTTTTAACCTTTGGAACAATTTCTCTCAGCAATGATGTTCACTCGCTTACAGTTGTGTTAATATGTGGTTTGGTATTACTTTTAATCATTACATTAAATTCATGCACACATTCACACTCTCCTTCATACTTCCAGACTCTAGAGAGGAAGGGGAATAATCCTGGCTAAAAGGTCTCACTCTCAGCCGGGAATCGAACTCGGGACTTCTGGATTTTGAGGTTAGCTAACCACCATATAACAGAAAATGTTTATTTTGTTAGCTATACATACAGATACTTTTTTACTTTCTCTACTACGTATAGTAAGTAGGGGAAGTTTTGCATTCCATCCAAAAATTCGATACCGAGATTTCACCGGAAATACATGTTTTGAGGCTCCTGAACCCAAAAGAAAGCATTTTTAGAAAAAGGTCTGTGTGTGCGTCTGTGTGACTGTGAACAGCATAACTCAAATACGAAAAGTTGGATTAACACTAAACTTGGTACTTAGGTTCAGTATCTCTCAAATTTGAGACACGAAAATTTTCAAGAAAATCTCCCCACCGCAGACTACCTTTACATGAAACGTTTTTCAAAAATTTTTATTTTCTCAAAATACCTCTAACGATTTTGATTAAAATATGATATATTTAAGATAGTTTCATGACAAATAAAATGTATATCTTGAATTTTCTGGAAATGTCCCCAAAAGTCCTGTTCTTTCTGAATGGGCTTTCCATAACTGGTAAACCGTAAGAGATAGGCAACATTTTTCTATATAAAAACATGTAGATCCCGTTAAAAAACACAATTTATGTCGTGTACATTTTTTTGTCCAGTGCAACAGTTCCGAAATACTTCTTGTTATTTGTTTGAATATTACAATAATACTTTTTCTCAAATGGGAATTGTTATTCGTTTTTTTATGTCCTGGACATGCAAAGAGAGTGGAACGCTCCACATAGCAACCAGCTCTTAAAAGATTTGACTATCGCTTAAAGCCCACCATATTCCCCTTGCACCTACAAGAAAACTAACAATAAGATTAACATCTTGATATCTCGATTAACATGAAGTAGATGGAGAATAACCGCTTGTAAAAATAGTTTGTACTAGAGTAGAGAAAGTCATGTGAGTGCACACATCAGATTTTTTCTTTCTTTTACCGTAAGACAATAGCGCCGTGATCAGACAATATTGGCGGTATAACCCTGGCATCACGTCTTTTGTCAGGTATTGTGGTGATATTGTCGATGCAAGTACCATATTCATTGTTTTCGCCACGTCTAGTAAGTTGACTGAGCAAAGGCCACACTCCGTATCCGTCAAACAGAATGTTAGGTCACTCGCTTCACTCATTGTTTACAAAAATCAATGTTAAACCACTTGTTAGGGTAATATTGATATTCAGTTTAAAATTTTACATACAATTAAACTTATTTGGATTCTCTAAGAGGTGTTGTAAATTGGACTTAGGTGTACAATAAAGCACAAACACATAAAATGTAATAGAATTTAATATAAACAGAGCTCAGTTCAAACTCATATATGAATGCTAGATTAGTTACCTCCATAATATTACGTGCTGCAATGGTTGGCTGTAATTCCTACAGAACTGGTCTACATTATTATAACTATGTTCAGCGATACACAGGTTATAAGTTTTGTTACACGGACATTCCACTATAAAATTTTAGGATATTTTATTTCTAAATTAAATCTTCCATTAAAAACCTCCAACATTTGTATACCAAATGCTTTCATCCATGTTCAGCTCCAAAATTATAAAAATAGTGAAATGTTTATTCGGGAGGCGTTTTAAAATTACTCCAGTATATACCAGTATTAAAGCTACTATAAATAATATAAAGTTGCTTTGCCCCTCTAATTGGGCAGTATTTATTCGTGCGTTTTATTAGTTCTAAGATTCGATTTCAGTAAATATTAACTTAAAGTATTGTTTTATTCGTGCATGTTATTCATACATACCAGTTTACTTTTATGCGTAAAACTAAAATCCGTTTACAAAATCGGGGCTTCCACTTAAAAGAACTGAGCAGACCATGAAATAACCTTGAAAATATGCCCTAAATAAAGCGTAATTAATATTGCATTTCCCAATCAAATGAAGAAACGTTCAGCATAAGTTGTTTTCTTGAAAACGTGTTGCTTTAAGGATAATCAGCCGAAAAGTTTAAAAATTACCCTGCATACTGTACTTATTTAAATAATTATACTTATATGCACTTTACGTTAATTCTAATAATATTTTCCTAAAAATAGTGTCAAGTTAGTCGTATACAGGATGCGAAAACAAAACACTGCTGCTTATATCACAAGTCAGTTTTCTTTACTAATGAGCACATGAGGAAAATATAATAATTGCATGTTTTGAGACATGTATCATAAGTAATGCATGCCAGTTCAACCTAAAAAATTGTAAAGGTTGTAACAACAAATATTTGGAAAACGCCTAATGCTGCAAAATTCGTTACTGGCACAAATAATCCTACTTTTGTTTTGGAAAGCGTTAGTCTATCTTCGAGGGTTTCTAGATTGTATAAAATGTAATAATAATGATAGAACTTCACTGACTGCTCACGAAAACTTCAGGTATACATATAAATTTGTCGAGCATTTGTCGGTGTATTTAAATTCCTTAAAGCCATTTTGAGGAAGGGAAGAAATAAAAAACCTTTCCCTTTAAACGGTTGTTTGGGCGGGAAAATCTTTGTCTATATTTTTATAAATGTTTGTATGAAGTATGAAATTTGGTATTCTTTACGGTTTTGTGTTATTCTGTTCACAGTCTCACAGACTTTTGTTTTCTAAACATGTAAGTTTTGCCTCAAGGGACCCCAAAAGGTGCATTTCCATTTTCGGTTAAATTCAGTAGAAAACTTTTGAATGGAACATAGGACTTCCTCTTATCTGCCACAGTTTAAGGGGTAGAGAAAATACAATTGGGACTATAGCCTGAGTAAACTACGTTAGGGTATGATAGGACTAGCTAACGGAGGGGGACACCTAGTACCTCAATCCTCAATGGATTCTTTTTTGCGTACAGCCTTGGAGGAACGGATGTGAGGGAACTGCAGGAGACGTGTGGGATGCAGAACGAGGCCGGCGCAGAATTCCCTAACAGTTCTAGGATAGACTACCTGTCCACGCAACGGATGCTCGGAAACGTCCCTCTACTGGGAATGGGGATACACGTTTCATCAGTGAAGGCTCGACAGGCTTCCTCTAGCAGGGCCAAGAAGAAGTTCCAAATCGCAAGCCTCTGTGCCATTTGCTCGACACTGACCGAACCACAGCCTCGGAGTCAACTTGAAATATGAAAGGGAAATGAAATGTGAAGAAATGGAGAGAGAGGAAATGCATGGTAGAATACATCACTCCAGCATCCGCGTTTGCCAACAAGGGAAAACCGTGAAAAACCCATGGTCAAATTGGGAGGCCATCGGGAATCGAACCTGAGACCTCCCGAATGTGAGCTTCACATGTTATCGCGGAGACATTTCACTCGGTTAAGTGCAGTACGTTATGTGCTTCTACACAAAAATTTCAGCTAAAGAGCGTCAAGAAATTTATTGTTTTTAAAATAAATCTTCAACCTTTAAAATTACACTTACTATTGCAATAAACATAAACATGTTATTTGGGATTATTTAAAACACACCTTTTATATTTTATGCTATTACAATCATTCAACGTGAGTGAATTATTACTTATGGCCCTTTTACCCGTTTATCAAGGTTATCACGTTTATTTGCAAGGGTCATCTATTGCATTTTTAAAACCGGGTTTGTATTGGAATTACATGAAATTAACCGGTTAATAAGGAAAATGCATTTCGACTTTACATTACTGTATGGATCGGAATGAATTTCTACTACAAAATTTTCCGCAATTACATGGGTCGACAAGAACAAAAGGATTGCAAATCAATATCCTGTACAAATCAGAGTGAAATTCTAGTATGCACCATTAGACAATTACATTCGTTAATTACGAAAGATTTACGTAATTATTACACTAATCAGAGTATATCATTGCTATATAATCTTTGGAAATTACATTGTTAACAAGGAATTTGATTTCAATTTCGTACCATTTACAAGTTAGAGAGCGTTTCTATTACAAATCAGAGAACGTTTATTAAAAATAATAGCCTAAATTGCTTTTATAATGCATTGTTTAAAGTTAGGGCTATATTAATCCATTCTACTCACATCTACACTGTTGCTGTAGAATGTTTCAAAAATAGCTACACTATATAGCATTGTAAGTACAGAATTTGCGGAATTCGAATATCGCTGGGAGAGTCCGTATATAAGTTTTTTCAGGCGTTTCCGTTATGGTTTGAAGATTTTATGGGCCAGAGTTAGGATATATTTTAATATATCCTTGGTTTGCATTCATCAGAAAGCAGA
Source organism: Deroplatys truncata (assembly GCA_030765065.1). Taxonomy (NCBI): domain Eukaryota; kingdom Metazoa; phylum Arthropoda; class Insecta; order Mantodea; family Mantidae; genus Deroplatys; species Deroplatys truncata. The sequence goes on from CM060975.1 coordinate 223,178,609, forward strand.
GAGAGAGAGACTAGCCCTCTCTCGACAGACATCTAACCCGGCTGAAGTAACAAGGGAGTTGGTCCTAAAAAGGGAGGTTAATATGTCAGTATGAAATTTCTAGTTTTATCTTTCTTTTTCTACAATACCTTAAAAGAGGTAGAAGCTATGTATATAAATAAAAATACCAATAAAATAACTGCAATAATTACAGAGGAGGGAGCATCTAAATAACTGTTTATGCATTAAGTACAAAAATAAGGCTTTAGAGGATCAGTTAAGTATTTCGGACGAGGTGTAAGTTAAAGCTTTTGCTTACATGGTGCACACAAGTTTTTAGAAAACCTCTTAAATTATGTAAAATAAATTTAATATAAATAATGTATAAATATATAGGGCATAGTCAGTCATTTGTTGACATATTCTCACAGCCGCCCCCAATGCTGTGATATGAACCGTACCAACGCCTCCTATGAAGCGTTGCCCGTAACAATATGAGATGCTGATGTAGATGGCAGTGCTTCTGAGCGCTTGTTTCTAAACAACTGATTTTGGGAGAAGTTCCCTCCACGTCAACATCCATGGTATCTAACAGCATTGCATCAGCATCTGCGACTCATAATCCTTCTGTCACTGGAAATGTCCGAAAAACATGTTGTGGATTTTCATTTTCAGTAATTAGTTTCAAATTTACTAAGAAGTGTTATTTTCACTTCCATGTTGCTAAATAAATGTTTGCGAATGCTTTCTGATAAACAATATAACAATGTTAACTTATATTTGGTTTTAAATGATGAATTGTTTTGTGAAAAATCCTGGTAATGTTTATGATTAACTTAAAAAAAATGTTGGCGTATATTTCTTGTTTTATGATCAAGTATTTTGTTTAAAACCAAGTTAAAGTTGGTATGACTGGTCACTGCCATCTGGATTTTGTTTATTACGCCGCTAAGGGTTCAATGATAATTCTGGCGGCCTGGGTCAGTAAAGTATTATTTTTCGGCGTGACAAGTCCTACAGGAAGGTGTTTTAGAGAGCGTGCACTAAAAATGGTTAACAATCATCTTAAGCTAATATCAAAAGCATTAAGGAAACAGAAAAGGTTGGTTCCCGGAAAGATAGAGACAATTTATTTTGTATAAGGAGAACTTTATTTAAAAAAATCTTATGTTAGACTCACATGACTTTCTCTACTCTTGTACAAACTATTTTTACAAACTCTTATTCTCCATCTGTTTCATATTAATTGGGATAAACATTTGCAGAAACGATCTTTTGACATGCTAAGAGAATTACATTTTACACATAGCGACCAGTTCCAAAAATATTTGACTATCGCTTAAGGCCTACTATGTTCCCCTTGTTTTGTATTTGCAAGGGCAATATAGAAATACAGTAGCCTTTAAGCATAGAAATATCTCTTAATAGCTGGTTGCTAGGTGCAGCACCATTCTCTTTGCCACAGATTAATACTCTTTGCATATCCAAGACAAAAAAAATGAATAACGAATTCCCATTTGAGAAAATAGATATTGAAAAAATGTAAATCTTGAAAATAGTTCACTCAACAACAAAAATGTATAGGACATAAATTGTGTATTTTAACGCGATCTACATTTTGTGTGTAGTAAAATGTTGTCTATCTCTTATGGTTTACCAGTTACGCAAAAGTCGTTCACAATGAAGAATACTTTTGGAGACATTCCCAGAAAATTTAAGATGTACATTTTATTTGTCATGAAAATATCTGAAACATATGATACTTTAATCAAACTCATTAGAGCCAATTTTGAGAAAATTAAAATTTTCGAAAAATGTTCCATTTAAAGGGTAATCTGGGGTGAGGGAATTTTTTTGGAAAACCTTCGTTTCGCATCTCTGGAATACTGAACCTAATTACCAAGTTTGGTGTTTATCCGACTGTTCGTTTCTGAGTTATGCTGTTCAGAGACACACACACACACAAACGGACATGTTTCCAAAAAATTTTGGGTTCAGGGGGTCTCAAAACATATATTTCCGGTGAAATCTCGGTATCGAGCTTTTGGGTGGAATACAATACTTCCCCAACTTACTATACGTAGTAGAGAAAGTAAAAAAATACCCAAGGCATCATCCTTGAAACTCATGTTTCGTGCATTGACTTTGAAAAAGCGTTTCATTTTATAAACAGACTGAAGTTATGGAATATAACACACAAGAAGGGTTTGCCCTCACATATTTTAGAAACAATAAAAGCTTTATATAACGTAATTTATATATCTTATAAACATGAAGGATCAACAACATAAGGAATTAAAATATATCAAAGAGTTAGGTAAGGTTGAGGACTACCCCAACTCTCTTCAATATCTCTTTTAGACGATCTTATTAAACAATAACCGAGGTTTTAAAATAGTAAACAACAAATGCCTGAATATTTTGTTTTATGTGGAATACGTTGTAATTGTAAATGATAGTGAAAAGGATGTTCAATGTAAAACTATACTAACTTGGTAAAGTGTAATAATTTGAAACTGTTCAAAAAATAAACAAAAATAATGGAAAATACCCCATGCAATTGAAGATATGTATTGAAAGAACATGTTTGGAGCAAGCTTTTCTCTTTAGCAACTTGGGATATGATGTAAGATTTAATAATGATAATATTATAGAACATGGCATCTATACATTTCAACACATATGTGGAACAATAAATAAGACACAAAGAGATATAAAATTTTGAGTTCTACAATACAATGTCTGTTCCCTTGCTTATGTATGGAAATGAGTCATGGATATTAAGCCTGAAAATAAAAGTAAGGTACAGGCTGCTGAATTACGATATTTAAGCAAGGAGGAAAGATGTACAAAGAGGGATCAAATAAAAGATGAAACTATAACATAGGATTTAAATATATTTAAACTGAGTGAAACAGTAAGAGAGAATAAAGAAAACTGGAAATAAAACATCAACAGAATGGACAATCGGAGAATCCCATGGCTCATCCATAATTACAAACCTAAAGGGTAGAGAAACATTGGACGCCTTAGGAAGAGGAGGAATAATGGAGCTAGAATGGAACAACTTCTCAGCCTAATCCGGGTTCGGAGAAAGAAGAAGATCTTTCTTTTTAGTTTCCAAAACTGATCTCTCAAAATATTAAAAAAAAAGTAATAAAAGTAGCACTATTTGTAAGTTCCAGTAATGAAATGACTGAGGTGTAGAACGCAACAGTGCCCTATGATATATATATATATATATATATATATTTCTTTTTCAAAATTGTGATGAATACTTAATTCGGTCCTACAACTTCGCATGCATTATATAAACAAGTAGATAAATAATTAAATCGTCTTATGCCCTTTTTGTTTACATTCGATTACTAATACATTTTTGAGAACTTAGGAGTGGAAATCATTTGAAGGAACAGTAAAATACACTTATTAAAAGAGTAGGTTTATTATCATAAACATAGTATTAATCAATACAAGCATTAAAATGACTAATACCAATGCTTTTATTTCTAGTTTTATCCTTTATCTTAAAAGTTTAATAAAAATGAAATTCTGGAGCTCCAAATGTGAAAGGAAAAATAAATCAGAACATGAGATAAACGTTTTTGAAATGGTAAAAGGTTGTGGTGCAGTAAATGATCATTTATTTACTAAAAATTGTGCGGTGTCTCATTAACACTGCGTTAATTAATGCGATCTCAGTTTGTTTAGCAATGCACTCTTGTTGTTATTAGGGTTGTGATTTCCAGAGAAGAATTTCCTTTGATATAATCGCACTTTTGTTTTTTATTAATCTTCGTATTTTTCCACCTTACCTTAATTTAATTACACAATAGTAATAATAATAATAATAATAATAATAATAATAATATGTTTTTGTAATTTATGCTTCTCGCGTTGCTAATTGAAATTTTAAATTCCCTAAGCGTAATTTAATGCCCATATATAATTCACGAATATATAATTTTTGGTTTCTCTACCACATACGTAGTGGATAGAGAAGTTATAGCATTCCACCCAAAAATTCTATTCCGAGATTTCATCGAAAATATGTTTTGAGATTCCCGGAATCCACCCCAAAAAAGCAGCATTTTTAGAAAAATGTCCGAGTGTCTGTGTGTCTAAAAACAACATAACTCAAAAACGAAAGGTTATATAAATACCAAACTTTGTATTTGAGTTTAGTATTTTCCAAGAAAGCAATGCGAATATTTTCAAAAAAATCCTACCATTCCCAACTACCCTTTACATGGAACATTTTTCGAAAATTTTGATTTTCTAAAACATGCCTCTAATAATTTTGATTAAAATACCATATATCAAGGATATTTACGTGAAAAATAAAATGTATATCTTGTATTTTCTGGGAATAGCCTAGGACGTCCTCTTCATTTGGAATAAATTTTATATAATCTTGTATAACTTGTAAACGTTAATCAATAGACCAAAACGTACCACGCAACAAATGTAGATCTCTTTAAAAAAACACTGCTCTAAATAAGTTTTTCTGTGGCATAAGCCGTTTCTAAGATATCCGTTATTTCAGGTTCGAAATGTCCAATACTTGTTCTTTTAGTTTCATGGACTTCAATTGTTTCTCGCGATTGCATGGAAACAGTATGGAATTTTTAGGCCAGCATATAGTGTCCGGCTCTTAAACATTTGACTATCGATGTTTTCTTTGTATGTGTAACGAAATGTCTAATAATGTTATTTTAGCAAATGTTTATTTGGATTAAAGTGTAGTAGATAGAAAAATAAGCTTTAGTAAGAATAGTTTTTATACCCACTAATAAAGATAGAGGGTAGAGAAAGTCATGTTTTTATTTATCAAATCTAGTTCATATAAAATAATCAAAACATGAACATTCAACCTGGATGATTAAAGACAATGTTCCGGTTCTTTGAATGACTTGCAATGGCCATCGCGTCTCTTCTCTACGATTTGAAACAATTAGGATTTTGTGTACAACATGCATTGAACATTATGACAGAGAACGGATATCTGTCTGGATAAATGTTTTTATTTCTAAAAATTTCTAAACATTTTCTTACATAGTTTGCTGGTTTCTAGTGGTTGCCATTTACAAATATGGTACTCCCGAATTTGCGTTTGAAATTACTATGTTGATATACAGTCTTTGTTTTGCCCGATGATCACTGGTGTACAATATTATACTGTTATGATGCGTTGTTGCCCTAGCTCATGTGTACCTAAAACAAGAGTTCTGTACACATTATAAAACTCTTAAAGTTTCTGCTTATTAAACTATGTTACATGTTATGCAAAATATGGGAAATGGGAATACAATTTACTGCGAAACACGCTTTATTTACCACTTAGACACTCAGCGTAGCAGAAACGTTACACTTGAGTTACTTTTGGCACACGCCGGAACACAGCACAACCGATCCATCGAATCACAACTCACAACTGAACTGCACTGGCACTGTCCACTTTCGCTATAGGCTTCGCATGTAAAGGAGAATGTTCTTGAAAGGGAGGCTATTAGAGCATCCGAAATTAATGTTTTGGAACAGCGAAGCGGTACACAATGAGCTATTGTTCCACACTGGCTACTGTTCTGAGAGGTGCTTACCGGCGACCCCCGCTTTGCGCGCTCTCGCAACACAAATAAACATTTCAAACTTGTATAGAATTAAATAATTCGCAAATACAACACTAGAAAATATAAGTATTGAACATAAGTGGAATCTAAATACTTTAACTGATATTCTTTGATATTAATGGAAATTTAAAACGAATTAAATGGTTTCCATTGAGCCTGCAGATTAAAATCAAATGGTCTCAGTTATTTGGCGTTGTGTATCAGTGTCATGGATAAAAAAATGCACCTAATGAAACTGCAGTGTTTGAGCACAACCCCTAAAGGTATCGTTTTTTATTTTGCCTTGTAAAATTATTCACGAGTTATTTGAAATATTTATAGAAAAGCTAATATGGGAAAAAGTTAATAAAATTTGATAAAAATGTCAGCTTTGATACGTTGCATAACCTTCTGTAATGAAAATGAACAGTTAATAGTTATATGTTTAATACACTAAGATTAGGTGTAAACAATATTATGTGTAGGCAAACTCTCAAATCTAACAAATTGCTGGAGATTGGTAAAGTTTCGTTGCTTACATCATGTGAAGTCAACTTAATCATCAACTTAATCACAAAATTCCTGCTATTTTTGCGCTCGCTGTAAACACATATAGAATTTATTCAGCACTTTTAGTTCAGACGAATACCTCCACAAACACTAATGAATATAAGAAACCATGCTGCTCCTAGTGAGTGTAGTAAATAAATGTAACCCTGTTAAATATATGTTTATATTGAAATTACCTTGAAAATCATGTATGTTGGTGTGTAATAAATAGCATTATTGTTTATTACAAAATACTGTGGGGATGATTTAGTTTTAACAGTTATACATTAAGGACATTTGATCACTTTACAGTTCCTCTAAAGTGATCACATTTTTACACTTTCGCTTTTTTTATAAGAACACATTCTCTAATTCTTCCTGATTACACATGTGGGGTTTAATGGACGGCTGGGGTGTTCATGTCTAAAATATTAATTTTAAACGCTTACCAAACCGCTTTTATTGTAATACTCTGCAATTAATGTGTATCTTAACAAATGTTTGTGGGTAAATTTTTACTTTCAGGAATCTTAATACATAGACACTCATTAGCCAATCAAGAGACATAAGAGGTTACAGGGTGACTATTCAATTAAATTCTTAAACTCGGGTAACACTTTTCAAGCTAAATTTTAATTCGATTATCTCGAAACAAGATTTTTCTAAACATCCCAAACGGCCCTTTAGCTGGAAAGCAGTATAGACTACCATTCAAACAAAAATGAGCACAAAGGATTTTCTATGTTGGGGCGGTACCCATGTGACTCCTGTAGCTCAGAGAAGAGCAAGATAGAGAACTCACAATAGTTTAGCATGGTCTGCACGGCGAAAATTTAGTCATCAGGTGCCAACGCAGATAGACTACCTGGTATGTGGTCTTCTCTCAAAAACTGTAAAAGCTACAAACCTGAAACTTTCAGTACTCATAAAATATTACATGTTAACGCACTAACTATATTTTTAGTTTGATTGCTTTTAAAATATTCAACATATTCTCGCAGCATATCAATTTAGTTTCTTCATACAGATAAAAAAAAGGTTAAGACTGAAGCAATTATCAGCCCAATTATTTTAGCTCAGTGGCATGTAGTATAGTGTCTCAAGGTGCACTAAAATACTAGATCAGTGTTTTAGTAGTTTCTGGTACCAAAAATGTCAATATGCTTATAATTTTCATTCAAAATGTGTTTTAAAGGTAATATTTTTCTTTAAACTAAATGCCACACTTAGAAACATGTGACTTTACAGAGATATAGCTGCGCATAATAATTACTTGCTTCAGTGCATGTCCAGATAAACCAGGCCCTTCCCAGTCTCTTTCTAAGCACATTCTAAGTTCTGTTTTAGTAATAATGTAGCTTTATAATACAGATGTGGATTATCTACAAAGATATGTATTTTCCATTTTGAAATGTGCTATTTCTTGCTACAGATCCTTTTTCCAAACTGAGTATAAACAGAAATACTTCCATTTGGAATAAAAATCATTGGTGCTTTTACACTTTACGTACTGCATCCCAGTTCGGTTGTGCCCTTTAGGCATTGGCACGGCTGGGGAACAAGGACGAACGGTAATGATGCACCATCATCCACGTAATTTCCCTGAGGAAGGGGATAGGGTTACAGGAATTCCCTCGACGATTTGGCTAAATGTTGGAATCCCTGCATAATGGTACAGTTGGACAGACATAAAAAAACCACCGTGTAGTACCAGCTGCTGAGGGACGTGTATACACACGTAATAACCGTGACGTGATAGCACTAATGAATTTCAGAACAACCACCGAACATTTTCAACCGGATATACAAATGCACAGGGAATAGGTACCGTTTATTTTATTGGCTTTTGCCATCGGCCACTCAGAAATTTTCAGGTTTTCGCTTTTAGAGCTTAGGTTACAGAGTGTTTGAAATCTGTCCCTCAGTTAATTTAAAAGCTGAGGTAAGCTAAAAAGAACCTTCCACAAAGACCTGGCGATTTAAACCCATCAGCGTTCATGTATGTAACAGGTGGTCATTTTATTTGACTATCGATCCTGCACTCTAAAGTTAATCTTAAAAAAATTATCTGTTTTATTCGGGAAGAGCAGAACTTTATGTGACTGCAAGAATCAGTGGGGTCATTGGCTCTCTGAAGATGTCCGGCGGAGTGACGGGCGAAACGCTAGGCAGGTTTCATCAGGTTCGCGAGCATGGTCTACAAATGTGGGAGTCTCATTTCATTGGCTGTAAAACTCTAACCATGCATGTCGCTCTAGAAGTCAGAAATAATCCTTACATATGCTTTAATTGACTGATGATGTGATATGCTGTTAGTACAGGAAAAATGTGAACAGGAGGTGTATGAATGTAAACTGTTATACGTCTCCAAAGTTACATATACTAAACCTTTTTCACTATAAGCTGAAAGGAGAAGTAAACAAAACCACGTGACCGGACCGCACCTCATTGGCTGGTGGACAAACTACAACCTTTCCCACTCAGCATTTCGTTTCTTCCTCTACAAAAAACAGTTCGGTTCAGATCGTAACATTTTGTGGTTATTCTCGTGCAGAGACATTTAAAACACTCGTTATTGTAACAGTTAAATTTATGAAAGTAAATGTGTTTGCTCAGATTCACCTATGAACCGTTGTAGCAGATGGTTTAAGAGGCTATGCACAGGCGCTGCAGTTCGTTTCCGGTTTCCGGCTGAGAATCTTCTGCCACCGTGGAAAACATAAACGCGGGAAATGGAAAGAAGACAATTGTGTTAAATGCTTTTAACAAATTCTGTGAAAAGTATCCACCTTTAATCGACAATAAATATAGTTGGCCATTGTTTAGCAATAATTGAACTTCTTGTTAGTGATGCAGACTTGTTGCTCGGATAGCTTGGGTCGTGTTTGTTTTCTGTTGTGTTTTAACCTATAGTGATAATCGTTTTTTTAGCCTATTGCCTCATAAAAGGTTAAAGAAAAAGTCGTTTACTGATATTAGTCATTAAATGAATGATTTCTAAAGCTTGAAATTAATAACAGTTTAATCCAGTAGCTTTAAACACAGATACCGAACTGTTCAGCTACTTTTATTTGTCTACTCTTAGTATTGTGTGTTATAAGTTTAGGATGTAAGGCAAAATATAGGAATAAGACATACTGCGTTTAAAAGCTAATGATCCCTAAGCTGCGCAGTATTCGCATTCTGTCTGAAGCAATTTCCTCTCACGGGTCTTCGTTCCCGTCATCCTCCACGTGGTGCTGCCATGTGCTCGGAGTGATACATTTAGGTTTTGTTTACTTCTTTCAGCTTATAGTGAAAAATGTATAGATAAATCGGATAAAGCCATACAACACTAACTCGAAGACCGCGTGCGTCAATGCAGTTTCGATTTCTCGACGTGTTTAATTGTGTAATTATAAATAATCCTGGAAAGGTAGAATCAGACTAAAAAATGCAATGTCGTAGCCGGGATTTTAACCACGGATCTTCGGATTTCCGTGTCTCTGCTTTGACCAATTGAGCTATCATGGCAATATGCCGTTATGACAATAAATTCCTCAACCGACTTTACATTGAGAACGCCTTGGGTTTACCAGAAAAATTGCAAGTCAGTTGGGCTATTTATTGCCTACTGGCATATTACCAAGGTAGCTGAATTCATTAAAGCAACAGCACGGAAAGCCAAGGATCCGTGGTTTTAATTCCAGCTATGGCACTGAACTATTCAGCCTGATTCTTCAGCCTGATTTTACCTTTCCAACTTTAGCTTAAGCACAGAATGTGTTAAACAATTAATTATCACTGATTGGCTTAATATACTATGATACCGGGTACGTGATGTGAAGTGCTTACGATATTGTAAGTCGGTATTGGGGTGTGTTATCTCAAAAATCAATTTGCGAACGCATTATTTTCTTCTTTTATTTCGTTTTATGCTCAGTTTATTTCTCTTATTTATTCTGATTGTCTCTGCGTACAACTTCCTGCACTGACAGCAAATTAAACATTTTAACACAACAAAAGAATAATCTGGTGCTTGGAACGCTTTATGGATGGGTAAACAAATAATTCGTAGAGACCTTCTCCGCCTTCAGCCGCCAGAAAATTTCAATTCATGATTCGCACACCTCTACGGGGAGGAAGTCTATCGTGGCATCCGCAAGTTAGAAGATCGCGCCTGAGGAAAGCTAAGCGACCATTTGTGATGACCTGAAGGAGCAATAATACGCACCTAAGTTCGCCACTCTACGATATGATGATGGAGGCTTCGTCAGCTTCTGAAAGCTCAGAAATTTCTTAGCCATTCATCGGGCTGATATCCTGAAAAAGCATTGTAACAAATGAAAACAAACACCAGCTACTGCGAAACACACTTTATTTATCACTTAAGGACTCAGCGTAGCACAAAAATTACACTTGAATCACTTTTGGCGCACATTTGGACCACAATACAATTGGTCCGTTGAATCACAACTCACAACTGAACTGCTATGACACTGTCCACTTTCGCTGTCCACTATTCACTTCGTCACATCTTAACTGACTGGCCTCCACTCCAGACAAGAGCAGCTCCTTATATAAGCCTTGTAAACAAACGGAAGATCTCAGAAACAGCCTACTAGAACACACCGAAAGGAATGTTTTGGAACAGGTAACGGCACACAATAGCTATTGTTCCGCACTGGCTATTGTTCCGACAGCCGGTCAAAGACCGTCTCCAGGTTCTGGGCCGAGAGTTGCTTACCGGCGGCCCGCAGATAGCCTCACGCGCGCGATAACAATATCTACGAATTACGCCGTCGGGAAGGTTTCAATTCATAGTTAAAAATTAGTTTTTAAATATGAGGCTTTTTGGTGGATGTCGTTCATGTACGAGAACGTGTGCGCGACATGCAAGCTTAATGTGGACGTGTGGAATATCAGCTCACTTGGCCGTATAGAATTGAAATTTATCTGCGTGGGAGATAGAGACCAAATTTTAGTCCATTTTGCAACTCGTGCTCCTTACTCTGCGGAATGTATTACACTGAATGGTAGAGCGATCGCGAAGATGATGGAGCATTAACCATGGAATGATTAATGGGCAAATCGGAGCACCCAAACTAAGCCTACCCATTTGCTATAAAGAGCTCTAACTTCGTATGCTTAGCGCAGTTGCACGTGATGAACAAATTAATATCATAATAATACACAAGCATATCCAAGAACTCTGTTATTTAACGCCATATGTTACGGAAACTGGGCTATTGCAGAAGGACATTCAGTTCGCGTCTAGAAGGCGTTGAAAGTAGTTGTTCTTTCCACTTCTGCACTTAGGCAGTACCCTCTTTGTACACCTTTCTCGTGTTCTACAGCGTCCATTTAGTAGTCTATCATTGTAAATGACATTGTAGAACCTGTTATCTTCTTCACATTACAGTCCTACGGTTGCTAAAGCCTTTTTTCGTCCAAACAGAAAGCAGAGCAATGTCGACCTAATCAAATTTAGGACTTCCAAGTGCGGTAAATCTAAGAAATTATGAGGGCCTGGTGGGCCGCATAGTGTATGTATAATCTACCGTACCTTATAAGGAAGGTAAAGTACCGTGGACTGGACTGTACTAGTGAACGGAGGGGTCAGATTGCAGTGACCCTCAAGGGAGTTTTTGTGCGTACACACCCAGGAGAAACAGATGAGGTGAAGGAACCGCAGAAGACACATGGGTTGCAGAGCGAATACAACGCAAGTGGACAGAGACGCGCAGAGTTCCCTAACAGTTCCAGGCTTGACCACCTGGCCACAAGGGCCGCTCGGAGATGCCCCTCCAGTGAGACCGGGCAAACATCTCCATAGCACAAGCCTCCGCGCCATCTCCCCGACACCGAACCGAACCATAACCCCGGGATCAAACTGAAACATGAAAGGGAAATGGGGGAGAGAGGAGAGCCCTGGTGAAATACACCCCTCCAGCATTCATTTTTGTGAACCAGAGAAAAGCCAGAAAAGCCCATGGTCAGAGTGGGTAGCCATCGAGAAGCGATCCCGGCGTCTCCTGAATGCGAGCCTAAACGTCGGTTAAAGTACCGTGAGATATTTTTAATAGTTTTAAGTTACATATAGTCTAGCATATTTAACTCTTTTTCTCTCCCCTTATCTCTCTCCACCTAGGATCACAGAAAAAAATGTCGAAGCTCTAGCTTCGTAAATAAGCATAACTTTCGGTTCAAGGCATATCCGCAGAATTTCATGAACACCCCTACACTTACGGAACCTAACCTTCATAAAGAAAAGTTTTGCTTTTTTTACTTTCTCAAAAATAGCTCTAATAATTTCTTTAAAATATGTGTTTGACGCACTAGTTTCAGAAACAAAATGTATTATCTCGAATTTCCTGTGAACAGCCTCTGAATTCTTTATTTTAATTTTGTATTACGCCGGATACTCGATTATTGTTATGATGATTAATTATCAGTACCTGTCATATTTGTTGCTAGACTGTAATTAATATGTATTTAATTAATTGCTGAGCCTGCAAAGTACAAGTCTGTATCTTTTATGCGGTTAGCTGCATCGAAGTTCTTCCTCTTCTGTCCTTGTCCTCGGCTGCCATCGGTTCTAATTATTAATACGTTGCATAAGACTGGATTGAAGTTCTCTAAGGAGCGAATCGTAAGAGTGCTGATAATGAAGACACTAATTTAAATTAAGTTGTGATATTTAATTCCAATGACTTCAAAACCATTGTTTAAATGTTATCTGATAAACACTTTACAAGAATCGGTGTCGTTAGATTAGACGCATTTCCACTTGGTTTGACTTTGAATTAAATTAAGAGGAACCATATTAACACCCTTTTCAACTTGATTTAAGTTTATTGCTGGACGCGTCGTTGTATAGTGACTGTTATTTCTCACTGATTTTACTTCTCAGCTACTTGTCACCCGACTAGTGATAAGCTTTCTTATCACTACGCACAGGATAATACGTTGAGGAAATTTATTTGTTTCTGACGACACGTAATTATCGAACACCGTTAAACAGTTTTTAAAGCACTTTAAGTTCGCGAATGAGTTCACCAGAAGATTGTTCACTTTAAGCACTCTTCATCGTGTACACCATGTTGCTTTGTGTGTTGATCCCTTATTAATTCTTGGCGCGGAATTTTGTTGTTTGTTTTTCAGTGGGGGGAAAAATGATTATTGCATTCGACCCCCAGCCGGTGTGCAATGCCTGGGGGGATATGTGGGGCTCGCCGCTCAAAGCGCGGAATACCCACTAAAAAAACCTACCACGTGTTAATTGCGTATAGCTTTGTAAAAACGTGCATTCATGCTTGCATGCTTTTAGTCGGGTTCCGCATAGCACCCCGGTTAGTATGTGAATCGCTACTTGGCTGGCATGCATTGCATGCGAGCGCGTCAAATGTTACTTGCTGGTATTGCCCATGAAACCTAAACAATACCAGTGGGTTATATGCGTATTTTCTTATGTTGTTAATATATGCTTAATTTCATGCTTAAGGTCTAATTTGTGTGTTGTTTGCAGGGAGTACCTACGTGTTCTTAAGACTTAACGTTAACTTACTGCTAAGTTAGATATGTATTGTAGAACTAATTCTAAGCATAATTGAAAAATTTGTGAGGTTGCGTTCTTCCCAGGAGTTCCTGTTCGTCAAGAGGTCACAGGCGTCTGTCGTAGCATCTGGCCTTCTAGGTCCTTCGTTGTACTCGTTGTCCTGATGGTTGCCATTGTCATCTGTGTGAACGACTCCATAATGCAGTGGCCCGTCTTTCACTGCCCACGTCGTTCACGGTGGTAGGCCCTTTCCCGGTCCGCCTCAGCAGATTCTGAGGACTTGAGGGCACCGCAACGGGCTGTTCTGAAACAAGGAAGAAAAAGAAGAAGAAAAAGATTAATGTTGGGAATTTTGTATCAGAGTGTCTTAGGTTAGTTATACATTCCAGTTCGCGAGGAGAATGAATTTCTTTACCGAACATCAGCTTATATACACGGAGTGTCTGGTGTGTTAATTTTTCTCTCGAATTTTGTGATTGATTCCTTACAAGCGCGATTTCTAATTTTCAGGAAATCTGGAGGGGTTTTAGGCTTTCCCTATTCGTTCTTACAAAGTTGCATGATTGAATACAATACAGGAATCCCCTGCTTCAAAACTTTTGGGTATTCCTAGAGCGTCAGGCATTTATGTCTCTCTAGCATGTAGAGTTGATAAAAGACCTTTGTTATTTTGGAAAGTTTCTCCTAGTCTTTGCTATACGCTCGCTTGCTCGTCGAAACTGTTCTCAGTGGAAATGTTATGCGTCGTATATGAGAAAAATATATATAACAAATATTAAAATAGCGTACATAGAAACATAGTTAAACACTGTGATTACACGAATAACATATAATATACACATGATTGTCGATATGACATTAAGATAGCATAGAATACCGTTCCAGTATAACAGAGAAAGTACCAGAGACGAAAAAAACTTACTCCAAGAAACAAATTGAGCGCATTAAAGTATACACTATATGGGTCAAACTAATTATTTTTCGTATCGTTAGCTATTTTCGCAATAGGTATTCCACGTTACAAGTTTGCAATTTTCCCAATAAAATTTGCTATTTATTTTTCTTCCTTCTTTCTTTTTCTTTCCATTACAAGAGGTGTTACCACGATTGACATTTGAATCTGTTTCCGCATAAGCATTTCTTGCTTAATTTAAAATAATTCTTAAGCAAAAATCTTTTATACGAATACTGCAATATTATAACGAATATATGCGAGTTTTGTGTTTATTTTATATAAATTTTGCAAATGGGAGGTATTAATTAGTACTTTTGGTACTTTGTATTTACTTTTTAAGTCTTGTAGGCTTTAAATTCTTGCAAATTTCCTCATGATAAACTTTACCTCTACCATTTGCTTTGGTGCTCGTCGTCACCTCTTCGTCGTATTTTTGCTTTCTCTACCACGTACCTAGTATGCAGAGAGTTTGCCTTCCACCCAAAAATTCGATACCGAGATTTCACTGGAAATACATGTTTTGAAGCCTCTTGAATAAAAAAAAGCCTTTTTATGAAAAATGATCCGTGTGTGTGCGTGCTCGTGCGTATGCGTGTGTGTGTGTGTGTGTGTGTGTGTGTGTCTGTGAACAGTATAACTCAAAAACGAAAATTCGGATAAGTACCTACTAAATTGGTATTTAGATTCAATACCTTCCAAAGATGTGACACTAGCTTTTTCAAGAAAATTTTCCCAACGCAAACTCCCTATACATTGAACATTTTTCGATATTTTTGATTTTGTAAAAAACGACTCTTAAAAAGATTTTTTAAAAATATCGTACATGACAAATAAAATCTGTATCGGATTTCTGGGAATAGTCTGGAAGGAATTTTGCAGAATATTATATAACTGGAACGTTTAGCAATAGATGTAGACGTACTACACAAAATTGTAGATCTCTTTAAAACACACAATACATTTAAAATAACTTTTTTTGTGGCATCAGTCATTTCCAAGATATCCGTTACTAATGGTTAATTGTTCAACATTTATCCATTGTTTTGAAGTCTTGTCGACCTTCAGTTGTTTTTCGCGAAGTCTTGGGAAGAGTATGAATTTTAAGCCAGCGTAATTATCCAGTTCTAAAACCAGTTCTACTTCCTTTGTTTCTGTAACGAAATGTTTAATGTAGCATTTACAGGATGATTTATCTAGAATAAAACGAAGTAAATAAGGAAATAAACTTTCGTAAGAATAACTTGTATACCCTCTAGGGGGAGAGAAGGGTAGAGAAAATCATGTGAATGTAACACATAAAAGCTTTTCCGAATTTTTTTAACAATGTATGTGTGTTTCCAGCAAGAATAATCCTTTCTTCAGTCGTTTTCATGAATAACCATTAGGTAGATTATGGGGTGGTTACCCCACATTATGCATTTTATATGCTGAGATCTGTTCTCAAATTATGCTTGCTTAAACACTCCTGATATTTTATTCTGTAATAAAAGTTCGTCTCTTGCTTGGAGCAATGGCTTGGCAAGTTTCTCAGAGATGAAATTCTGTAAAACAAGAGCAAACGAGGATTAAAAGAGAATTACATTGATCATTGTATCATTAGGTTTTATTTACACCGTCTGTACCCTTAAGAAGAAACGAAGCATAAGGTTATAAAATATTCCGGTACGATGGCTGTTAAAATATTCATGGTAATTTTATTACTCAAGTCTGAAGCACTCCCCTGTCAGTGTCAAGATCTTAATATGCTTGTCTTCATTCTCTGTCGTTTCTGTTTTCTTCCCTTGACAATTATCCTTCTCCCTGGCAAACTTTCACAACACTTCATTATATATAGTCGAAAACTTTTCCTCCTTGGGAGCTTGGCAGCTTTTGAAAAGTAGTATTAGTTGTAGCTAAAGGAAGAAGAAGAAGGAGAAATGGAGTGAGATAAAAAATGGATGTATACATCCGTGCACGCAAACTTGGAGCGGACAAGTTTCGTGAATAAAAGCAGCATCCCCCCCATTTCTTGTCTTATGTCCTTCTTGTTGTTACATGAGACAAAAGACGTTCTCTCTCACGCCTGCACCCTGCCGGCGCTTTTCTACATTTGCGAAGATGCTCGGCTGGGTTCTATTTCCGCTTGCGTTCACGTATTCTTGACAAAGGTATAGTCTAGTTTTGTGAGGGTGGAGCATGAACTAGAATATCACCCCATCGCTATCTGAATGGTTCTTAAGGTTAAATATCGGTGAAAAAAGCCCAAAATTGCAAAATCCATAAATCTGGATTTTGGTGTTCTTAAAAACCACAAACCTCCTACTTTAATTCTATGTCACTTTTACAGATTTCCGAGCGTATACTTCCTGTAATATAGCGATTTAAATGCTTGGCTGTAACCCTAACTATAGTCTGTTCAGAGGCTTTTGAGACAATGGAAAGGAGAGATAATTCGCGAGGCGACACGGTAGCATAAACAAATAGTCGCCACACAACCCGACTTTGCCGCAGCTAACCTGCGCCTACCGCTGTCTCAAAAGATTCTGAACAGACAATACTATAAAATTGTAGTAAAAAGGACAAGTTTTGCCTAATTTTAAGTGAACAAACCATTCAAGAGTGGCGTCTGGAGTCTTCAGATACTAAATTAACTGCAGAAAAGCAGATGAAGACGGTGGAGGGCACGTATGAGCATTATAAACATCACAAAGCCAGATACAGTGTTCTTTCAGCCTTATACTCTTTAAATTGTCTTTTCTTGGGTTTTCATTTGTCGGCATATTCTCATTTTCAAACTATTTCACACAATGTACTTTTCGGTATAAACGAAATGAAATTTTGTGTCTCTCTTTATAAACATCAGGATAAAAAATTCGGATGTGATACATTCACATGACTTTCTCTGCCCTCTATCTTCATTAGTGGGTATATACAAACTATTCTTACTAAAGCTTATTTTTCTATTTATTATATTTTAATCCAAATAAACCTTTGCAAAAGTAGCTACCTTACACATTTCCTTATAGCTACAAAGAGAACAGCGATGAGGTTTCGACTGTATTGACGCTATGTGCTGGCCTTAAAACTTCAACTGGAACTCGATGGAATGTAAAAAGAATGACAAGTATTGAACAATTCGAACCTTTAATAACGGATACCTCAGAAACGGCTTATGCCATAAAAAATCTTATTTTAAATAAATTGTACGTTTTAAGGAGATCTAAAGTTTTTGTATAGTACGTTTTAGCCTAACGCTTAATGTTTAACGTTTATGTTTTATACAAGATTATACAAAATTTCTTCCGAATGAGGTGGACTTCACAGGTTATTCCCAAAAAATTCAGGATATACATGTTATTTTTCATGTAGATATCGCGAATATATGTTATTTTAATCAAAATCAATGACAAATTTTGAAACATTTTCCATGTAAACAATAGTTTAGGGTGTGGAGATCTTCGTAAAAATATTCGTGTCGCACATTTGGAAGGTATTGAAACCAAGTTTGGTACTTATCCAGCTATTCGTTTTTGAGTTATGCTATTCACAGACACACGGACCTTTTTCTAAAGGTCCGTGTGTCTGTGCTCTTTTTTTATTCAGGAGGTCTCAGAACTTGCATTTCCGGTGAAATCTGGGTATGGATTTTTTGGGTGGAATGCAGTACCTTCTCTAACTACTATGTACATGGTAGAGAAAGTAAAAATAGTGAAATAATTTTTGTTAACATGCTTAGTTGTTAATTAATTAAACCAAAGCCCCATATCGTGTAAATTTTTAAGCAAATAAATTAAAGTCTCGCATTTATCACTTATTTTCTAACAAACTAATAGGATAATTAAAAACGCGTCTCCACAATATTAATGTACCATGAACATAAACGTGCATATCATCAAAAGCGGGTCAGAGCACCGCACTGGCCTTTGTGCTTCGAACGCGACCTCTGGGAGGGATGAGGGAGAGACCGAAGGCGTCCAGATCCGGGAGACGACTTGTGCAAGCGTGGAAAGGACCCTAACGATCCCAGATTTAACCATCCGACGTCGTTTAAGCCAGTTCACAAACCCGAGCCCCTGAAGGTCCACAGATGATGGGTGCCGACCGGCACTGGAGAGAAAGCTTCCCAATGTGCCCTACCACCACAACACACCGAACACCATCGCCAGGTCCTTTAATCCTAAAGCAGACGATGAAGGAAATGATGGACAGGAAAGTCGTGGTAGAAGAGGAAGACCACAGCATTCGCTACCGATCCGGTCAGAGTAGGGGTCACCAGAAGTCGAACTCCCGAATGCGAACCTCATCCTTTACCGCGGAGCCTCGCCCTTACGCGGTGACAGAAAACTCACCCCTTATCACTCGCTCTACTATTAAAGAGTTTAATTATTTTAATGTTAGTCTATGTTGTCACTTAATAATATTTATAATATTCTAGATAATTTCGGTTGTTCTTGAAGTCAGCTCCACACATACAATATTCCAAACGGCCGCGCTGTTGGTTATCCATGCAACCAAGAGATTACAAGCCAACATCGCCGCTTTGCCAAACAAATACTTTCTTCAGTAGTGAAAGATTATTCGTCCTTGTGCCTAATGGGCTGGCATTATGAACTATTCATAAACGCCAAGAAGCTCCATAAAATTTTAAAATATGTGATAGTTTCACACCACTTTCTCTAACAATAACACATTCACACATTATGTTCTTCTTCTTTGTTTAGGCTAAACCTATTTGTCTGCATGCAGAGTCTGATGGCGATGAAGAACACCCTTCTAACGATCTGTTTAGTGGTCTTCCAACACTTCTACTTCCTGGTGGTCGTTGGTCTCATGCTATTTTAATTAATATTGTTTGCTCTGCTCTGCCAACGTGTTCATTCCAGTGATTCTTTATTTCTTTTACCAATTTTATTAATTATACTGCTTTATTCTCTTATATCTCCATTCCTTACTCTATCCATTGTTTGTTCCTATTGTTGCTTAATGTTGTATGCCCTTTAGCCTGGTGGGTCGTATCGGACGATGAATGAATGAAATAAATGTTGAAATTATGCTCCAATGAGCCTGAGGTCCACAGAACTATAAGTTGCTGACATTCCTCTTCTCAGAATAGAGCGTGAGGCAAACACGCTACCCCCACTGTGGTTATACATTCTTGTTGTCCTTTCTGTTGCCCATTGCATTCATTTCTGTTGTTCTGAGTAACTGTTTGGTTTTGGTGTTTTCTGCTCTTGTTTCTGTTCCGCATATTAATACGGTATTACTACATTTTTGTACATTTTTATTTTACTTTATTTATTCTTCCAAATAGTATATCATAAATAACATAATATTTCTGCTTCATTACGAACTTGATGTCTAAATTCGTCGATTATATTTTGACAACTTGATACAGGTGTTCCAAAATATTTAAACTGTATTAGCTATTCAATTATTTTGCTTTGATTTGTAATTTGCGCCTTACAGTTTCTTTGGATGCACATATACATTTTGTTGTTTCCGTTGAAATTTTAAGTTACGTTCTGCTGCTGTCACAAATCTGTGTAGCAATATTTGGACATCATTCTCTGTCCCAGCAATAACAACAGCATCTGCATAAAGAGCTATAGACGTGTTTTTATTTTCCATTATATGCTGTGTACTACCTCATCCATAAACAAATTAAATAAAACTGAACTCAGGGAATCACCTTGTCTTATGCTCTTAGTGCACTCTATATCATAAGTTATTTTCCATTTATACTTATTTTAGTATTTGTGTTCATATTTGGGCAGCATCGCCGTGGCAGAGTGGTTAGACCGCTTGCCTCTAACCAAAAAGGCCCGGGTTCGATACCATGTGGGATTTGTGAAGGACAAAACGGCGTCTGGGCAGGTTTCTCCGGCTTCTCTGCTTCCTCCCTCCCATTTATCCCACCAACTGCTCCATCATCAGCTTTCCTTTCAACCATTTCACCATCTCTCATACCAGGCATCGGACTGATCACCCATCCTGGATATTCTATCTGATTCAAAGATATGCTCCTCGACAGACTCCTCGTACCCCAAGCACCCATGTGTAAGTCCTGGGAGAGCAAACCACGAGGAGAGTAAACAGAGAAAGAAGAAGAAGAAGAAGGGTTCGTATTTATTTATCCTATTAACTCCGTGATAGATTCTGGTAGCTTCTTTTGATTCATAATTCCTAAACCATAATTTAGCCTCCCTGATCGAATGCTTTGGTTACATTGTTTTATATTGCACTATTCATATAAAGTTATTATTATATATACTCAATATATTATATACTCAATATATTATGTCTGAGAATTTATTCAATGCTCATTTATATAAAACATACGGAAACAGTATTCAAATATTTATCGCGGTAACAAGATATTGCAATAGGAGAATGAACAAAAGAAGGAGACCATCGCAAAATTTCAGGCATGCCCGTTAGGCGGCATGGTAAAAGTATACACTTACTACGCGGAATATTTCTATAAAGTCTGTCGCTACGAAAAAATCTGGTGTGTTACACTCACATGACTTTCTCTACTCTTGTGTAAACTATTTTTATAACGCATATTCTCCATATGCTTCATGTTAATCGAGATGTTAATCTTATTGCTAATTTTCTTGAAGATGCAAGGGGAATATGGTAGGTTTTAAGCGATAGTCAAATATTTTAAGCGCTGGTTGCTATGTGGCGCATTCCATTCTCTTTGCATGTCCAGGACATAAAAAATGAATAACGAATTTGAGAAAAGTATAAGTATTGAAAATTTAAGGGAATAACAAGCAATATCTCGAAAATGGTTCACTCACAAAAAAAATGTATATGACATAAATTGTGCATATTAACGCGATCTATATTTTTTGTGTAGTAAAATTTGTCTATCTCTTATGGTTTACCAGTTAGTCGTTCACAATGAATAATACTTTTAGAGACTTCCCAGAAAAATCGAGATATACATTTCATTTGTCATGAAAATATCTTAAACATATGATATTTTAATTAAAATCGTTATAGCCATTTTTGAGAAAATTAAAATTTTCGAAAAATGTTCCATGTAAAGGGTAATCTGGAGTGCGAGATTTTCTTGTAAACCTTCGTGTCCCACCTCTGGAAGATGCTGAACCTAAATACCAAGTTTGGTGTTTATCCGACTGTTCGTTTCTGAGTTATGCTGTTCACAGACACACACACACGAACATGTTTCAGAAAATGCTTTTTTACTTTCTCTACTACGTATAGTAAGTAGAGGAAGTATTGTATTCCACCCAAAAATTCGATACCGAGATTTCACCGGAAATACATGTTTTGAGACCTCCTGAATCCAAAAAAAAAAAGCATTTTTGGAAACATGTCCGTGTGTGTGCCTGTGTGTCTGTGTGTGTGTGTGTCTGTCTGTGAACAGCATAACTCAGAAACGAACAGTCAGATAAACACTAAACTTGGTATTTAGGTTCAGTATCCTCCAAGGATGCGTCACGAAGGTTTTCAATAAAATACTCCCACCCCAGATTACCCTTTACATGGAACATTTTTAGAAAATTTTAATTTTCTCAAAAATGGCTCTAACGATTTTGATTAAAATATCATATGTTTAAGATATTTTATGACAAATAAAATGTATATCTTGAATTTCCTGGGAATGTCTCCAAAAGTATTCTTCATAGTGAACGACTTTTGCATAACTGGTAAACCATAAGCGACAGACAAAATTTTACTACACAAAAAATGTAGATCGTGTTAAAATACACAATTTATGTCATATACATTTTTTTGTTGTTGAGTGAACCATTTTCGAGATATTACTTGTTATTCCCTTAAATTTTTCAATACTTATTTTCTCAAATGGGAATTCGTTATTCATTTTTTTGTCTTGGATATGCAAAGAGTATTAATCTGTGGGAAAGGGAATGGTGTTGCACCTAGCAACCAACTATTAAGAGATATGTATGTGCTTAAACGCTACTGTATTTCCAAATTGCCCTTGTAAATATATATTCCCCTTACATCTACAAGAAAATTAGCAATAAGATAGACTCTGCAAAAGTTTATCTCAATTAACATGAAGTAGATGGAGAATAAGCGTTTGTTAAATAGTTTGTACAAGAGTAGAGAAAGTCATGTGAGTGTAACACATCAGATTTTTTTATTCAGGGGATCTTAAAACATATTTACGGTGAAATCTCGGTATCGAATTTTTGGATGGAATACAATACTTCCCCTACTTAGTATACGTAGTAGAGAATGTAAAAATAAATTTAATACACACGCTCTGTATTTTAATAGGCTCTACGTTTTTCCTGTAATAAATATTCGTCTAAATATCCGCTGTTTACTCAATATTATACAAAGTTCAGTCAAATAAAATGAACTACACAGACTATTGGCAGAATATTCAAGATATAAATTTTATTTCTTAAGTTAGTTTGTCAAACACATAATACTTTAATAAAAATGATTAAAGCGTATTTTAAGGAATTAAAGTGTTTGATGTAAAGAGCGGTTTCGCGTTGGAAATTTTTTTTAGAAATATTCGTGGCGTATCCTTGGAACCGCTGTACTTAAATACCAAATATAGTATTTATCCTAGTTTCCGAGTTAAGCTATTCGCTCTCTCTCTCTCTCTCTCTCTCTCACACACACACACACACACACACACACACACACAGAGTTTTTTCTAAAAGAATTCTTTCAGGGATCCTCAAAACTAATACATCCGTTGAAACCTCAATAATGATTTTTGACCGGAAATATAGCACTTCGTTTAACTACTATAGGCCGGTAATAGAGAAAGTAAAAAGCAATATGATGAGGTAAATCTGAAAGCAAAGCCTTGTGTTTCAGATTAGCGCTTGGAAACTGCTGTGGTGGACTAGAAGGTCGATGGGTCAGTCTCCTTCCATTAAAAACCCTTTATTTATTCATTCATTCCGTTTCAATTGTTTTATAACGTGCACGGAAGAGATTCACCAAAATACTAATTTTTATGCGTATGTAGTGCACGATTACTACATCAGTTTCTGTATAAGTAGTTTTAATTATTTAATATTTCTCCAGTGCACCCAGGAGACCATTGCATTAGTTTTCATTCTTTCTGATCTAACTTAAAGCTCTCAACCTGCGTAAACTTATTTGCAACTTTATATATCATACTATATGCAGAGATATCGAATCCCAGTTTCAAAATAGTAACTAAAAGGGAAAACATTAAGCCGCTAACTATGTAGGATTCTAAACGGCCTTGCTACACCCTAACACTGAAAGTATGGCCTTTGCGCCACTTAGTAATTTGGCACGTAAATCATATTGTCTTTTATATAACTCTAAGCAACCTAGGTAAACCCTTGTATGTTTCTAAGTTTTATACGTTATTGTCTTTAAGATGACTCTAAGTGTGTATATATATATATAAAGTATATACATATTTATTTTTGGAATACAAGTTGATGTATATGAGACGTAACTGACTGCAGGATTTAAATATCAATTTAATTTCTTCTGTGGCACTATTGCACAGCAAACACATTGGACATAGGGGTGTCTCCTAACTGGTTGTAGCCTATAGTTTAAGTTGTTTTTGGTTCATTTTGTCATTGTATGAATGTGATACATGTTCCATCATTAATTATTGTTAGGTTGCGGAAGTGGGAAGCAACATATAGTTGAAGTTTATAAAATGGGCTAGAAAACTGGTAAAACTCTAGTGGAGGACACTACATTTTTGAGATGAGCCTCTCCCAGAGATCTTCGTCTAGCTGAATACGCAAATGACTTGTAAAGCGGGCGATGAAACAGACCCAAGGCGATGTCGGTGGTTGCATAACGCAAAGAATATTAGAACAAATACTTCGCCTGATATAATTATATGAGGATTAGAGTTCAGTTAAAAAAGTAAAGTGAAAATAAACGCTTTTTATTATTATTCTTCTGCCTAGCAGGGCAACAGCCAATCGGCCTCTATCCATCCTAATCTAGGTCTTCCCGGATCTCTTCTGCCTAAAAGTCTGTAGTGTAGCATCCTTTTTGGAATCCGAGCTGTCCATTGTCTGTATGTACTCTTCCCCATTTCCCCTTGCTTTATCATTTAACCTGTATTGCAAATAAGCATATTTAACTTCCGGAAATGTTTGGTTACTGAGTTATGACCTTCAAAACAGTGATATTCACCGGAACGTATTTCTTACCTCAGGTACTTTTCCTTACGGAAGATGTTCAAAGGTCCACCTTCTGCTTGAATATAGGTCACACATCGAAATCTCCTGGCCGTGCGAACACGACCCCAAATTCCATGAGTATTTCGTATTTCCTCACAACTTGCCACAATTCGTTTCTGAAAGGATTCCATGTCAGGCATCGGAGACGAATGCACCAACGCTTTTAAATGGCCCCACAACTAGAAATGAACAGGGTTCAAATCAGATGAGTGTGGTGGGCAAACAACTGGGCTACCTCTAACTATCCATCGATCAGGAAACCTTCGATCCAAGTATCGGCGAGAGGTACGACTGAAGTGTGTATGAGCGCCATTATACAATAAGTGAACTTGTTGACGAATGCTCAGTGGAGTGTCTTCATACGCATGAAATATGGTGTTTTCCAGGAAGTTTGTGTACGCCTGTCCCGTAAGTCTGCTTACAAGTTCGTGGGTCCAACTGACCGAAAACCAATGACACCGACCCACATGTTGAAAGTGAATCCCACTTGATGATGAGATTGAACAATTGCACATGAGTTTTCATATGGCCATACATGCTGATTGTGGAAATTTGCAAATCCTTCTGTATGAACTGTGCTTCTTCATCTGCAAATAATACTAATGCAGGAAAGTTCGGATTTGTAGCACACTGCTGCACAATCCACTGGCAGAACATCAATCGAGCAGGCCCTGTGCATGTTGCAAATGATAAGGATACAACTGTTGCTCTCACAACAATCTCCAGACAGTCGAAAGAGGAACATTCGCTTGTAACGCTAAACTTCGTTTACTGATAGAAGGAGTCGTGTGCACAGAATCCAAAATCTCCCTCCTCTACATCTGGAGTTGTAGATCCTGGCCATCCCCTACCCAAACCAGGAGATGTAAACTTTCCATGAACGTACAGACGACGATGGAGACATTGAAATGTCTTCAATCTGGAAATCGTTGTGAGTACCTCTCTGTGGGTACAAACGACCAGCCAGCGCTGTCCACCCTACCGTGCATGAAGTGCATTTCTGCCAGCTGAGTTGAGTACATGTCGCCCAGTCGAACGCCAAACACAACACTCAATGCACCGTTCGTCTCGGAATGGACTGCCAGAGTGGTAGTCACGGCAACTACCTGCGGGAAGAAAAACGTTCCGGTAAATATCACTGTTTTGAACGCCATAAACCCGAAACCAAGCATTTTCGAATATACATACGTTGTTAAGGACTTTTTATTGCCTACATATGGGGAGTGATTCCTGAAATTATGCCTTCCATTTTTAACCATTCTATATACAATCATATGAAAGTTCACACCCCAGATAAATAATATGTTGAATATTTCCTAAAATGTTATCTTCCAAGTGGATTTTAACTTTTGTTGGCTGTTTATCCAGGAATGTCATGTTCTTAGTCTTAGAAACAGAGATCCTAAAATTATATTCTTTGCATATCTGATGGAACTTGTAAGTTGTTTTCTGAAGATTCTCTTCTGTGTTTTGTATAACTGAATCATCCGCATAGGCTAAACATCAGAACTAGTTCCGCTGATAATATTCCAGCTGGTGTACGTTTTTTACATCTTCGTAAGATATTGTTTACATAAATTGAAAATAAATACACAAATAATAATGTAATCATATTCAGTATTTATTTAGATAAATCATATACTATGAACACGATAAGTCAAGGTGAGCTTCTGAAGGGTCACTAAATAAATAAAATGGCATCAACCAAATTGTGGTGGCTTGCAAGCATCGGCTATATGTAACTATGATGATTACTAAAGATCACTCTACCGAATTACGCATGCATGAGAATTATTAAGATAATTATCGTGTAGAAGGCTAGCATTTTCGGGATTCCCCATAATTGAAACGTGAAATTTAGATAGGAAGTATGTTGTGGCGTCTGAGTTTAGTATCAGAGACCGAGGATTAGGTATCGATGAGAAAGTGTTTGAAAATGTTATCAAAAACACATTACGAGTAAGAGCATGTTGGGCAACCAGTAGAGTTTTAACTGAATGGATTGGTTTTTCATCCTTAAGAATACCACCATGCCAAACAGGAAGGCTTCATAATTCTTACTGTGATCATTTAAACATTTTTATGCACAGCTGGTGTGAGCATGTATTTTAAAATATTGTTTTTGCAAATTACCTGCGGAATTACCTCCATATATAAAGGAAAGAAAAATATTGAAAACTCCATGAGTTTTTATGCTTTTCTTCCTCTACTGCCCTGCTTGCCTAAGTAGAGGAAGCATTATATTCTCCAAAAATTCGATATCGAGACTTCACCGGAAATTTATCCTTTGAGGGTCCCTGAATCACAAACAGCACTTTTAGGAAAAGGTGTGTGTTTACTTTTGACTGTTGACAGCATAACTCAAAATTGAAAAGTTGGTTAAGTACCAAACATGGTATTTAAGTTTAGTATCTTCCAAGAATGTGACAGAAAGATTTAAACAAAAATCCCCTCACCCCAAGCGGCACTTTACATGGAAAAAACGTAGTGTTTTTTATTATTTTCGCAATAATGGTTAAGGATTTTGATTAAAATACCATATGTCTTAAGATATTTGCATGACAAATAATATCCAAATCTTGAACTTTCTGCGAATAGCCTTCCCTTCATTCTGGATGAACTTCTTATAACTTGTAACTGTACGAGTTAGGCAAACACTTGCTACACACACAAACACACACATACACACACACACACATATATATATATAATATACAGGGTGGACCATTTAAGTTGAGACTGTAAAATATCTCCAAAATTAAGTGTTCTAGAAAGAAATGTCTTGCATATAATTTGTTTGATATTACGGGGGAAAGTGAATGTCATTAGTCGAGCTTTATTTGGAGAACGTTGTGATGGTTCCCATTTAAAAATATTAACTCTACCCTAAAATGACCATCACATCTTCCATATAAAACACGACTAATTATATTTACTTTTCCTCATAATCTCAAGCAGCTTTTATTTAAGACATTTCTTTCTACAACGCATAGGTTTGGAAATATTGTAGACTCAAATTAAATGGTCCGCCCTATATGTATATAATACATAAATTTAGACCTGGTTAAAATACAAAATTTATGTCAAATTTATTGTGTCATTAACCATTTGAGCGATATTCCTTATGAGTTTGAATTGTCAATTGTTGCACTTTTTTATGCGGTAAGAAGTCGAATATTCAAGAGTTTTATTTGTGAGCATATTGATATGTGTGAATTTTTTTGGTTCTGATTTGAATTCATGTATATTTTATTTGAAATTAATTTTTATTTCTTTTTTATATATTTGAGTTCGAGGAAGCTCCTTTTTTTCCCCTCGTGATTATGCAAAGAGAACGGAATAGCGATTGGCTTTTACAAAAGATTTGATTGCGGCATAAGGCTACCGTATTTCCCTAATACCTGCAACGATATATGTAATGAAAGCAATTCTGCAAATGTTTATGTGGATTAACGTGAAGACGTAGAAGCAGCTTCTGTAAGAATAGTTTGTACAACAGTGGATAGAGAAAGTAATGTGAGTGTAATACATAATATATTTCTTTAGTTAAATTCTATTACGCTTTAGCAGTTCTTCCTAAATACTCTGAAAGCTGTAGGCAGCTAGAACTCGTATACAAATACTGCGGCTTTTATCCGAACTTTAACATTTTTATTAATAGGTTCCGTTGATGTCATAAACTTGCTTGCGAAATTTATTAGTCAGCTGTGTATTTTAAGCCCGGTATTAGGCTTTCGGTGTTAATTTTCCTTCTCTATATATAAAAAATCTGATGTGATACATTCACATGCCTTACATCTATCGCTTGTTATTTCGTATACAGACTATTCAAAGCTTAATATTCTATCTACTACGTTTTAATCCAAGTAAGCCTATATCAAATTCAAATAAAGCAGAAATAGCTACATTACACATTTCGGTATAGGTACAAAGAGAACAGCGATAGTCAAAGTTTAAGACTGGGCGCTATACGTGGTCCTAAACTGCCGTGCTGTTTCCTTGCAATCACGAGAAACAACTGAATGTTGACAGGACTTTAAAGAATGATCAGGAAATGATCAATTCCGAATTTAATAAAGGTTATCTCAGAAATGGCTTATGTCAAAAATAAACTTATTTGAAATAAATTGTGTGTTTTAAAAAAATCGACATTTCTTGTGTAGTACGTTTTTGTCTATCGCTTCACGTTTATTAGTTCTACATGATTCTACAAGATTCCTTCGGAATGAAGAGGACTCCATAAGTGTTCCCAGAAATTGAAGATATATAGTTTATTTGTCAAGTAAATATCTTTAATATATGGTATTTTAATCAACATTGTTGAAGCCATTTTTTAGAAAATCAAAACTTTCAAAAAATGTTCTATATAAACGGTAGTTTGATTTTCTTGAAAATCTTCGTGTGGCATCTTTGAAATACACTGAAACTAAATCATTTGGTATTTCTCCGACTTTTCGTTTTCGACTTATGCTCTTCATAGACACAGGCGCGCATATACACACACACACGCGCGCACATACATTTTTCTAAAAATGCTTTATTTGGATTTAGGGGCCTCAAAACATGCATTTCCGTTGAAATCTCGGTATCGGACTTTTGGGTGGTATGCAATACCTTCTCTACCTACTAAGTAAAGGTAGAGAAAGTGAAAATGCAGTACTTGGAAAACCTTTACGTAACATATTAAAATGTTTAGTAGCTTTTAGAGGCTCGTTTTTAGGGTAGTGGATAATTAGCAACCACATATTTATTAATTTTTTCTTTTACTCGGTCCTTGCTTTCTTGTTTTCTGCTTCCCTCGCGGTTCCATTAACAAGATACACATTTTCACGGACAGTTTCGCAGCCTTTCTGGGCAACTTTTAAACCACAAAATTGTGCAAATAAACAAGACCGCAGGTTGAGCGCATTGTTACGTTAGCTTCCATATTAAATTCCTAGCTGCACGTTTACTCACATTACCGTTTGCTAATGTCATAAGCTAATGTGAAACGCATTTTTTTTCTCCTGCAGGGTAAAGTCGTTTGCCATTTTCAAAGGTGGAATTAAATGGAATTGAATAAGCCCGTAATCACAGCGGGGAATACAAACCAAGTCTCAAAAACTGCTTTGTGCGTATTAAAATTATGAAGATCGTTCCGGGAAAAACATCATCAGACTAATCCCCGTTAAATGGTTGTTGGAAACAGCCAGTAATTCCAGGATAGGTTTTGTTTCCCAAAGTCAGGAAAAAAAACAAAGGTATGTTATTTTATTGCCATTCATTTCCACTTGTTTTTATCACAGAGTCGCTGGTGATGGGGGAAAAAACTGTTAATATAACCCGTTGGATAACACAATTCAGAGCCTGTGAATCTGATGGAAATTTTATTTTAAATATCATCTACCTTTAAAATTGTATTTACAGCTAAAATCTTAACCAAAATTAATTTATTTTACACCAGAGTAATCTAATTTTGTAAACAAGAATCTGTCATGTGAGAATCTCAAGGCTTTTATCTATCCATTATCATTTGTTTTCATCTCTGTTCTAACATTACTTCTATAAATGGTATTTATCTATATACTTTCTATAATCACGATAAATATTCCCTAAAAGTGGTATTATATGTGTAAATATGAGGCAACAGTGTACTGTTTAAAAAGCAAATCGATAAAGAATTTTGTGTTGACTATGATATCACCTGCTCTTTGAAGCAACTTATGACAAAGGAAAGCACTCAACGTTGTTATTATTATTATTATTATTATTATTATTATTATTATTATTATTATTATTATTATTATTATTATTATTATTACCGAGATTATTATTCGCAGGCGGCGCCGTGGCCGAGTGGTTAGATCGCTCGCCTCTCACCGAGGCGGCCCGGGTTCAATCCCAGGGACAAAGCAGCGTCCGGGCGGGTTTTCTCCGGGTTCTCCGGTTTCCCCCGCCATTCATTTCACCAACTGCTCCATCATCACCTTTCCTTTCATCCATTTCACCATCATTTCGTTTCATCTACTTCCTTCATCCCATATCAGACATCGGGCTGATAACCCATCCTGGATATTCTGTCTGATCCATCAGTGTCTGCTCTTCGACGGGCCTCTGACCCCAGGCACCCGCCTGTAAGTCCTGGGGTGTGTAAGTCCTATATGAGAGGAGATTAAACAGATAAAGAAAAAGAAGAAAAGTTGGCTTCGCAGCAACGAGTGAGGCTCGAATTCGTAAGGTCAACAGGTCAAATCCCGCCAGGATCCTCCTCTCTGACAGGGTTTTTACAGCGTTTCCTCAGTCCACATAATTAGAAAATGCCTTGGAGCTAGTCTATACTTAGACCTGGAACGTCTTCACCCAATAATAATTATCAATTCATTTCATGAATCATTAGTGTCGTATGCAGTAAGAACGGACGCTAAAAAGTACAGACACATTTCGCTGAAGATCAGATGATCATAATTGAAAATATCTTAGGAGAAGCTCTTTTAAAATTAAATCCGACAGCTTATATCTGTAACAACCAATTAGAGTTAATTATATATGATAAGTTAATAGTGTAAATATTTGCATCGTTCAATAGCAAATAAAACAAAATTTAAAAAATGATAAATTCGATGTCATAGCCGGGATTTGAACCACGGATCTCCCGATCTCCGTCCGGTTGCTCTAACCATTGAGCTACCATGAAAGCATGCCGGCACGTCATTAAATTCCCTAATTAATTCGCATTTTTCCCGGTAAATCACAAGGAGTCTCAAATTCTATTGAGATGACATACCCTTATGGCGACTTACAATGTTGTAAGTACTTTAAGTCCTGGATTAATCGAATTAATTGTTCTTCCACACAAGCCGTGGATACATGGTTCAAATCCCGCTATGGTATTGAAGTTTTCAGTCGTCTGATTCTACCTTTCCAACCTTGTCCAATTAATTGCAATAATTAATGAACTCTTTTTCTTTCTTTCTTTTTTTAAGTTGCATTTATATGCCGTCTTTAACGTATACGGTCATATCGGATGACTTTTTACCTTTGAAACGATTCTCATCAGCAATATGTTCACTCACATTGTTGTTTATCTTTGGGATGCTATTACTTTTGGTTATTAAATTAAATTTACACTATCATTCATACTTGCAGACTCTAGGGAGGATGGGGAATAATCTTGGCTAAAGAAACACTCCCACTCTCAAGCCGGGAATCGAACCCGAGACCTCCAGATTTGGAGGTTAGCATGCTGACCACCAAACCATAGAGGTAATCAATCATTTTTTGTGGAACGATACGAAGAACATTAGGAAAAGTGGTGAGAAACGAAAACTTACTAAAGTTTTATAAGGTGATAGCACTTCTGATTTTGTTATATGCCTGCGAATCATGTTTCCTTAAAAATAAAGGATATTAAAACAAAGAAATGAAAGGCAGGAGAGTGAAGTTATTCAGATTAGTACCTAGATGTAGTGTATTGGATAATTTAAAGCATTAGGAAAGACCTGAAAGAAAAGAGTGCTCTACAAATAATACAACCATTTCAATATAATTGGAAAGTTCACGTAAATAGAATACCAATCACAAGGATACCATGCAGCAACAAACAATCCAAGAGGAAGAAGATGAAATGGAAGTTCAACAAAAAGCTGGCAAGATCAAGGTTATAGAGGCGGAAAAGAGACCAATAGGTCTACATCTTGAAGAAGGAGAAGAAGATGAAATAATGATGATGAGTTCAACTTACAGATCACAAAATAACTCGCAAGCCCAATCGTCCTTGTACATGACCAAAATGTGTGTTAATTTTCTCTAGAACATTTCTGCTAACTTAAACATCCCTCTTCAGCGTTCGCGTTAGCTAGTATTCTAAAGAGAGGCTGATGAATGTATCTTGGAGAACAAGGAAGGCAAAGGGAAGCCTTGCTAATTCATTTCAATATTATTCACTTGAAGCCAGCTCTGAAGATAGCACACGCAGCTTTTTGTCTCAAGTGTTTCCGGAGACAAAACGTCACTTCTTCTGCAGAGTGTTAATGTACCACTCCATGTCAAAGAAACCCTTGCAATTTGCTTGCTAAGTGCGTTGCGTACTGAGTGGCTCACGTGGTTTCATGTTAGAATAATAATAATCAACTCTCCTTTATGGGAAAACCCTTAGAGAGAGGGGCTTTTAATTTTTTTCTCCCTTTTTATAAGAGTGCACGTTTATAATTGGATGCCATGTACATTTTATGTCCCTAGAGTGTTTCAAAATAAATATAATAAGCAACAACAAAGCAACGTAAATAATATATTTTTAAAAATGGGGTAAAAACATGCACCACTTAATAGAGACATACACTGCTTTTAAAAAAAATGTTGTGCGTAGCTTTACCCATTAGGATTTTTTACAGTTAATTCTGATGTGTTACATTGAGATGACTTTCACAATAACTTACTTTCACGTTCATTCTGCAAATTAGGTACATAGTAGGTAGAGAAGGTATTGCATTCCACCCAAAATTTCAATTCCGAGATTTCACCGGAAATACATGTTTTGAGGCCCCTGAATGAAAACACTCTTTACAAAAAGGTCTGTGCGTGTGTAAACAGCATATTTTAAAAACGAAAAATCGGATAAATACCAATATCATGAAGATTTTCATGAAAATTCTCCCACCCCAAATTCCCTTTACATGCAAATCCATTCAAAATGCTTTTTATTTTCTAAAAAATTGCGATTTCATGGAAAGAGTATTACATTTTGAGACAGTATTTTTAACACTTAAATGATTTCAGTCTAATTATATAATATATAAATCCAACAACAGCCCGCCTTAGAGCAATATGTGTATAAAATAACATATAAAATGTATGTAACAGTCATTGTATATGTTTATATTATTATGTACATTTTAATAATGTTATGTGAATGTATTACGTAATTTAATAATGTAGGAGCTGTGAGAATATAGGTAAAAAGTTGCTACCAATGAGGTAATATACTTTGAGGTAATAATGAATTGGAAAGTTTAATAATACTAGTAATTCTTGGAGCAACAACAATGTAATCCTTTAGACAGTTTATAAATAGCCAACCAACAACCAGAAAAACCTTAAGTTAAATGAAGGTATTCTATTGGAGTAGTATTGGCCAATCCGAGGCTTGAAATACAGAAATTTAAAAACTTCAGGCGGTAGAAATCAGTTGCTAGTAGACAGCGTTCCTAACCGGACGCGAGACGCGTCCTCGAGAAGTTTAATACGTATTCAGTGTGAGACGAAAATTCATTATAAAGTTTACGTATTAAAAAAGTGCAAGTAATTAATAAACAATCTCACAGCTCTCTATATCAGTGCATTGTTATTTAATCGTGTGTAGGATTAATAAATGGAGTGAAGTAAAAATTATAATTTGTGTAAGTCTACATTCTTTAGCCGCACCACTCTCTGTTAAGAGAAACATGTTTCTAAAAAGTAATACTGACGCAGCCTAGGCAAATATAAATAAATATAATATTTAAAGAAACATAAAAATACAAAGTTGATTCTTAAACATTGGGGCAAAGGCCACCGGAACTTTGTACCATACGTGCGGCAGTTACTTCATCAGGTTTGGCTTTCCATACGTGAAGGTAAACCCTTTTTCAATTTTTAGGCCACATATAGCCTCCAAATCTTTAACATGTGACTATCGCATGCAGTGCAATGTGACTTAGTTATTTCTGCAGAGGTTTATCTCGATTAAAATGAAGAGGATAAAACAAGTATTAACTTCAGTAAGAATAAGTTGTATGGCCAATAATAAAACATTAGGGGCAGAGAAAGTCATGTAAATGTAACACATCATAATCTTGTTTAAATTAATCTACTACTTATATACAGTAAGCAAAAGAAGTATTGAATTCTACCTAAAAATTCGATAACGAATTTCACTGGAAATACCCTTTTTGAGGCCCCCGGATTCGAAAAAGAGCATTTTAAGAAAAAATCTGTGTGTGTCGGCCTGTGAGGAATATAACGGCGAAAATTTGGTTAAATATCGAAAGTGGTGCATAATTTCAACATCTTCCAAGGATACGACACGAATATTTTCAAGAAAACTTCCTCACCCCAAGCTACCCCTCATATGAAATTTTTTTGTTATTTTTTATTTTTCCAAAAATGACTTTAAAGATTTGGATTAAAATACCAATTGTTTAAGATATTTTCATGACATATAAATGTATCAGGTGAGCCAAACAAACCGTCCTTTGCAGTTATATGCTTCCCGCAAACTAGCTGCAAAAGAGTTTGCCGCATCACTGTTGTTCAAAGGGGCAGTGCAGGTACAAAGAGAAAGACCACCGACGTACTGCTGCTGTCTTCAGGTATTTACGTGGTAGTTTCCTACTGATAAGCGTCGCATGGCCACTTGCATACAGTTCGAGCCGTTTCATTCAGACAAAGGAAAAGTAACGTTCACCAATAACGTGCGGAGACGTACCAAAATGAAGCTGTGTTCTTAACATTTTCAGAAGCGTCATCTGCTTCTGCACACATTGTTTTCCTTATTTTTACTATTATTTACAGAAATAATATTAAGAAATGATGGATCATTCCAGGTAGATCGTAGGCCTGAGAGGACCTTACATCAATTCGTGCACCAAGGGGGGCTTTTTTGCACGCGTTTATAATAAATAAAGCACTGATAGAAAATAATTTAACTCTAAGGCACCTTTAAGGGTACATAAATATAATAAAAATATAATTTTGTTTGATCTTGTTAACTTTGGGGCACCAATTGGTGACGTACTGATTGTAGATCATGGAACTAAATGACTTAACACATGTGCTCAGTTTTGCATCAACCGGCAATCCTGAATTCTTGTAAATGGGTGAATTTCTTATTGAATACCGCTAACACCCCCAAAACACACCACACACACACACACACACACACACACACATACACTCACTCACACATAGACACTCTCACTTTCAAACATCACACTCTGGGCATAGCGTCAAATACTTTTGTTTAAAGGTAACTTTCTGGAGCCCAACCGGGAATCGAGCCCAGAAAACCTCGTGTAGCAGGCAGTTTCTCCCGAATGAACTCTCTCTGGGACCTGTAATAGCAGTTAAAGTTCGTTTTCAAGCATTGGTCTTTCATTTAGCGGTCTCCTCTCTGTCGGTATGGAGTCCCCTTTGCTTAGACAAAGCTTTTTGGCATCCACGCTATCTGGTATAAACCAACTTCAGCTGAGGACGGCTTGTGCGGGACACCGGATATATTTTAATTTTCTGAAAATAGCCTGAGAAGACCTCTTCGTTCAAAATTACTTTGATATAACTGATAAACCGTAAGAGATAGACAAAATCTTACTACTCAAAAATATAGATCTCGTTAAAGCAAATAACTTGTGCCAAATAAAGTTTTTATGATGTTAATCGCTTCCAAGAATATATTTTTTCTTTAATTTTAACTTTCATTAGCCTGGTGGATCATATCGAAAGATGAATGAATGAAATGATGCTCAGACGATTCCGAGGTTCCTAGAGTTTAGAATTACCCGACATTACCCGGAAAAGTCATATCCGGATAACTCAACCTAATCGAGGCTTGAACTCGGGACACGTTACACCTACACCAAAGAGTTGAGATGAGTATTTTTGTTATTGCTTGGAATTTTCAAATATTGTTTTCAAGTGCTAAGTCGCTATTCATTTTTTTCTCGTGGTTATGCAAACAGCATGGAATTTTGAAGCCAGTACATACTGGTCAGTTTTATTAAAAATATTACTATCACTTAAGCTTACTGTACGTATTCTTTGTATAACTCTAACGAAATGCATAAATGTGTAACGAAGATATCTCTCTATTAACAAGAAATATGTAGAAGAATAGTCTTTGGTAATAATAGTTTGTAGAAGAACGTGCAGAGAAGGTCATGTGGTTTCAATACATAAGATACAGTTCTAGAGATGTATTTTACTCGTAATATTTTTCTGGCATCTGGGAAAGTGCGTTATATGGCGGTTGTCGTTGAAGAAATCTTTCAAATAAGTGTAATGAAACTGTAGCATGTAGCAGGAGTGTTTAGGTGTTGTTCTTTGTCCGCGGTGGTGTTGAAGAGAAGTGTTGCTAAGACAACAAAACGCAGCGATAACAACCTGAGATGACACTTAGCTGCTCCCTCGTGCTCCCAGTTGCTCGTAGTTGAAGAGCACCGTCAAGAGGCCGTGTACGTGCTCTCTCGGCACACCACATCATTGCTTGCTTTCTAAAAATAGACACAAGCGCATCTCTCCTTTCATGTATTACTTTCCGTTCCTATTTATTTCCATTCTTTAAACATTCGAGTAATAAAGATATGTAACAAAAGGGGCTCCCTAGTCAGTTTATAACCTCCTGTCGAAACGCGCTCTACCAGCCGAGAGCGGCTGCGATGTATACGCGTGGAGTCTATGCCAAAATCAGAACTATATTTTACTAACTATATTCCAAATTCCAATTCATACACACAAATAACATTTTATAACATTTCTACAAAGTATACGCATAGGCACATACATTTTCATTTGCATACAGTCCGCATATGCAAAGACAGTTCATTCTAATACTACAGGGTTATTCAAAAAGAAGGAACAGATTTTAAATATTTATTTTTAATCAACGACAATACATAGCAACACATACCGCTCATCATTGTATAGAGGAAAGTTCAAAATTTTAAGCCCCGATCTATTAGTTCTATTCAGTGACTACAGCGGCGCGGGTTTGTTTACGAGAAAATGGCAACGTCACAGGAAAAGTCGTTTTGTGTGCTGCAGTATACATTGTTTCATTGCAGCGTGCATTTCGTTGTAAGTTCAACAAAGAGCCACCTCGTCATAAAAATTTACAATTGATACAGTAAATTCGTATAAGATGGTTGCGTATGCAAACGGAAAAGCACTGGTCGTCCTCGCATAACAAATGGTGCTCATTTTGAAAACATTAAATGAAATTTTGAACGTTCCTGTATTCAGTGATATGTCGCATGTGTCGCCATCCATTTCGTTCATTAGAAATAAATATTTAAAGGCTGTTCCTTCTTTTTGAATAACCCTGTATTAAAAGAGAAAATTTGTGTTTGGTTCTATCCTGGAAGTTATTCAACAAGTTCTGATAATTTTTTAATTCTTTCAACATTGAAAAGCACTGCTATTTTAGACGGATACAGATTGTAAGGTATTTCTAAATATTTTACAATTGTGGGGAATTTGGAGACTTTTATTCTCGTGTCACCCAATTTCAATCCCATTTCGCTGCAATGAGTAGCAGATAATATTTTTGATACAATGATTCCAGCCCACAGAGGTAAATGACAGTGCTTAAAATATTTACAATTTAGTTATTTTAAGATGGGACTGTAACATATATTTTCATGTCACTAATATTGTCTTTGATTTCGCTGAACTTTTTCACGAAGGAATATTGCAGGTAGGATTTTAACAAAACTAAGGTTTTTTTAAACTGGAAACAATTATAAACTACCCTAAAACGTTCCGGTAAGCTTATTTTGAATCTCTATTTTTAACACCTAACATGCAAATTAGAGGTAGGAAACACATAAGTATAAGTCCATTTACACAGCTCCAAAATGACTGTCCTTCAAACTTGCATACCGTTATGGTTAGAATATTTTTCTAACCGGTTCCAAAAGTAATGCTCTAATAACAAAGAGTTCGTTGCTCTACAATACAACACTTACAGTATATGATGCGAGACTTGATTCCTTCCCTGCTTCCAAAAGAGGCCAACCACCTACATCAGAATTATTCTGGCCAATTAGATTTTGTTATATTATCGATTCTTTGCAATACACATGCGACTATTAGCTATGTTCCCTGTGGGTTCACGAAATCTGTCCAACACAAGGAGAAGCGCATGGGGACAAGTCTGCAACTTTTGCAACGGTTCTCCACAGAAGCGAGCAGTTTTCTTCACCACATTGTCACGGGTGACGAAACATGGATCCATTACTACACCCCAGCAATAAGCAGTCGTCAGTGGAGTGGAAATACCCCTGCTCTCCAAAGATTAAGAACTTTAAGATGACGCCATCTGCCGGGAAGGTGATGGCCACAGGTTTTAGGACAGTGCGGGTGTCATACTCGTTGCATTTTTGGAAAGAGGGCACACAGTGACCGTTGACCGCTACTATGAGACCTTGACACTATTGCGCGAAGCAATCAGGAGGAAACGGCCAGGATTTCTCACCGAGTACGTCATCTTCCTTCACGACAATGCGCGACCTCATACAGCCCAGACGACCACTACGCAGTTGAGCAGGTTCACTGGGACATCATTGACCACCCTCCCCACAGCCCAGACCTCGCTTCAAGAGGCTTTAAACTTTTTCTGCACTTGAAGGAACACCTAGGAGGCAGACATTCGCTTCTGACGAAGAGGTGAAACACCTCGCGATAACGTGGCTGGATATGCAAGGACAGGATTTTACCAGGAGAGAATATTCAAACTCATTCCACGAAGCGGCAATTGCCTAAACGGATATGGAGACCATGTCGAAAAATAAGCTAACGTATGTGCTTTTAGTTGGCTGTATTGGTTGTATGAAATAAAATGTACACATTTTACTGCAGGCTTTGTAACCTTAGTTTCTGATCACCTCTTATATTAGCTTTTAAGCTAGCTTTAACCTTGCATAAGACGCTTAATCCTCAATCAAATGCCACGAGCAATTATGCATTTATTAACTGTGCGAATCTTTAATTCAAGCAGCCAGAATTGAGGTACTATTCCTATTTGTTTGAAGTGTTGTACAGCAGCCTTTTAGGTAATTCGTGCCACTTAAATGATTGTAGTATATCGCTTCTCTAACCGAGCGGGATGGCTCAGACGGTAACGTTAGTAGTCCGCATTCAGAAGGTCCCGGGTTCGATTCCAGATGCCGCCCACTCTGATTATGAGGTTTTTCGTGATTTTCCTCTGATTGCTAGTCAAATTCTGGGGTGGTGTACTCTACAATGAATTCTCTTTTTCCTCATTTCCTGTCATTTCATCTTTCTCCCTTTCATCTTTGAGGCAGGTCCTAGGGCTCCGTGGTGTGTGATGGCCAGATGGCATGGTTGCTGCACTTTGGAAAGACAGGGCGCGTTGGCCTGCCTGCAAGGGCCGCTTCGTCCCCCTCTTGCAGGACTCCGCGCCTACTGGCGAGAGCGGGTGTTTCGTACTGGAAATGATGGAGACTTCCATACGTCTCTGTGATCCTATCTCCCTACAGACCTGTGATCTACTGCGGTTCCTTCACTTCGTCCCTGCCTCCCGGGGGGGTGTAGCCACAATAGGCCTAGTTGGTCGCAGTGGCGAGGTCTCCTCTCCAATAATTACATCCTACCTCATACTATATCCTACTTCGTTTCTCTAGTTGTTTATATCTACCATTTTATTTGTGGAAGATGTTAGTAGTAAATCCGGTGATATGCGTTTCATTATGAGGTTTCCGTGACGTGTGGCAAAGTGAAGGTTTATAAATCGGTTTGTCTCTAATAGAAGCCTCTTAACTTTTTTTTTACGGATAGACCTTGCCCTTAAACTGCTTTATCACTGAAGCGTAAAGCGTGACAAAGGTCGGACGAAGGCACAAGTCTTTTTAAACGGTTCCATAAATTTCAGGCAAACTAAGTGCAGGTTTTTCACCTTGTATATGTACTTGACAGCTGTATTTTGAAACTATTTAGTGCTCTTGAAAGAAAAACTGCCTATAACAAAGGGTAATATGTACATAGATCCCATTGCTTTAGAGCTTAGGTTTTAACAGTGGTGGAATATTCATGAGCTCGTCTGAGCCTGGGCAGTTCTTAATGCAGCCGTAGAGGGCCGGTAAGCGCAGCGATTCTTAATCCTTAGGTCTAGTTCATTGTTTAGGGTCTCGATTCAATGGCTTCTTTTTTTATGCAAAGAACGCAAAGCGGTAAGAGAATGAACGACCGCAGAACGCGTTGCAGCGCTCTCTATTCATTCCATGTTTTGTGCCACGGCCTGTTTGTAATCCTAGCCACAATACACAGTTGCTACATTAATAATGCATGTTTTAATCTCTGTAATGAACAAAATTATAAAATTGCAGCTTTAGCGTCGTTGTTTATGCTGTTTCGGGTTCATACTACATTCATTACATGTTTATTTGGTCTCCGCAGTTGGTTGAACATGTATTAAATAAACATTAAGTGGGCCGTTAATGTTATTTCCATAGATAGCAGGCCTTTCAAGCTTGAGAAATTACCTCAAACTCGATTATATGCCAAAACGTTTCGCGTATATACACATATGTTTAGTCTGATATACATAAAGGAAAAAAATCTATAGCTCACTCTCTCTATCTCTTTCTCTGTCTTTCTGTACAGCCCACCTATAATTTAAAAACTCGTAAAAGAACAAGTGATTTTTCTATTGTCTTAATAAAAACCAAAACTTTTAGTAAACCTGAAAGTGAAGTAAAACGTTTAAGAAACATAGATTTAATTTATAGTGGATTAAGAGGGGTGTAAACGGCAAATGGTTTTCCACAAGCTAGTTTTAACTCTTCATGAGTTTTAAAGCAAGATCTAAATTAAACTAAAGCTAAGTTAAATAATATACTTAATTTTATTAATTTAATGTAATTTTAAATGATATACATAAAGGCAATGATTTTCATGCGAAAAAGTAATTTTTCTCCAATGACTAAGTAATGAACAATTGGAACCATTAATAACCGATATCTCAGAAATGGCTTATGCCACCAAAAAAACTCTAAAATACAGATCTACATTTTTTGTGTAGTACGTTTTCGTCTATCGCTTAATCCAATTATACTATATTATACAAAATTTCTTATGTATGAAGAGGACTTCATAAGGCACTCCCAGAAAATTCAAGATGTGCACTTTATTTGCCATTTAAACATCTTTAATACATCTTATTTTAATGAAAATCGTTGTAGCCATTTTTTAGAAATTCAAAATTTCCGAAAAATTTTCCATTCAAACGATAGTTGGGGTGGGGAGATCTTTTTGCATCCTTGGAAGATACTGAACTTAAATACCAATTTTTGGTATTTATCCGACTTTTCGTTTTTGAGTTATGCTGCCCACAGACACACAAACACGGACATTTTTCTTAAAATGCTTTTCTTGGATTCAGGATGTCTCAAAACATATTTTAGATATTATTTTATCTTTCTATTTCAAGATATTTTTATTCATAAGAATCAAAATCGGATTACAATAAGGCACATATTTCACAGAGAAACAATAAAGTGAAGAGCAAGGGAGGAGTAGTAAAAGGAGAATGAGGTATAACATTTATAAGAGTTGCTAATCCTATAGTACTTCTAACACAGAAAAGGTAAATCTAGGTAGAATATAAACAAGATAAGTGATAGAGTACAGCCGGAATAAAAATGGAATAATGAAAAGGGTATTTTTCGGGAAGAAAAGCAAATCATACGATAAAGTAGGGAATTGATAGCCTTAGGTATTTGGGGTATGCCATGAGTAGCTATATAAGCTTTGGTCAAGACATCAAATAGTGAATATTATCGGGAAAGTAAGATTTTCCTTGTACTCCTGAAAAAATACTCGTAAATAACGAAGAATAAATAAATGGTATGTGTTTGGGGGGGGGCGAATAACGTAGCATTGTACAGTGTGGGAACTCTGAAATTACAACGACATTAGGAGAAATAGTTTATGCATTGGAAATGTGGGTACTGAGCAGAAAGGGATGAGCAAATTAACAGAAAAAATTCACCAATTATGTTGCTTGGCTTCGACGCGCGTCAGTCCGAGTGAAGATCCCTGGAGAGGAGATATGAAACTCTCTCAAAACATCGAAGCAAGTCAGAGAGAGGTAAAAAAATTGGCTGAAAAAGTACGTAATGGAAGAAGTCGTGAGTGCGAAATAAGTTCAATACAACGAAATATATATAAGAGGATAGGCAAGATTAAGATAAATGGAAACGAGTAAGAAAGCGGAAAAGATGACAGAATATAGAAGGTTGGACTTGCCAATGAATACCTTTCCTTTTGGCAGAAAACTATGTCTAATTAACTCTTCAGTCCGTTAATTTTATTTAGCGACTGTTATTTTTCCCCTTACGAATTACATATTAGAGATTAAGCGCATATCTGGAATGTATGTAAATTCTGATTTTTATGCTATGTAACGATTCTATCCCCCTTTCAGATTCATCTAATGAGAATTCGCTATGGAACACCTGTGAAGCGGTTCAACAAGCCAATTATACACAGCCGTGGGGCAAATGTTGGGGCGAATCACTCAAGGGAAATCAATACATACAGCAAACATAATATTCTGATTTATATTTTTCCTTGTTTTTTTAATATCCGCGGGTTAAACGTGTATTCGTTACTTCAGCTCTGACAACGTGACTATATTTATTTTAACTTTCCGTGTTGCATTCTGCTACAGCTAATGAACACTGAAAAATGAAATAGAAAAATTTAAAGTATAACATGAAAACAATCATATTGTGTTTACATTTTACAGTCATAGCTATAACAAAACTGATAAATTATACAAGCGTGTACTAGATTCAGTTTCCTAACTTAAATGGAAATTATACGAGCAACTATTTGCATGAGTGTTGGCAACGTTTAGCACAATGGTGCCAAGCTTTCATTTACCTTGGGAGCGTATACCACGGTCTTTCAGGCAGAGGTATTTGCGTTTAGGTAAGTACTTTAGTAAGTACTTTTAGCAAGAGAGCACCAGAAGATGCTAAAGAAATAGATGGATTCTTATACTATCCGATAGACAAGCATGAAAGTCCTCGATAACCAATTAAGTCCAAGTAGTTTTTAGCTTTTAGAATGCTGCGCGTCCTTCACGGCACTGGCTACTCACAATTCAGTTCAGTTCAGAGGTGGGTGCCGGGGCATATGGCGATTCTGGACAATGAAAAAACAGATGTAGCTACCAAGATGGGAACTGAACAATCTTTCATTGAACCTGAACCATACTGGAGCTGTCATTAGGACCAGTTAAGCTGGCTAACAGGGACTGTTTGCTAAGGGA
Source organism: Deroplatys truncata (assembly GCA_030765065.1). Taxonomy (NCBI): domain Eukaryota; kingdom Metazoa; phylum Arthropoda; class Insecta; order Mantodea; family Mantidae; genus Deroplatys; species Deroplatys truncata. Next base: position 223,222,449 of record CM060975.1, read on the forward strand.
ACACGAGAAATACTAGAACTCGCTTGTTGGTTTCAGCAACTCCAAAGCTCTCATACAGAGATTGGACAGATGCAGGTTCCGAGAACTGCTAAAATTAAGCAGGGATAAGCTCCCATGGGCAATGGGCCTCTTTACAGGACATTGTCTCCTTAGAGAAACCTGCAGACGGTCAGCAAGTGAATATTGCCTGTACCCGGTATCAACAGGCAGACGAGACAGCTGCGCATCTACTGTACGTGTGCCCAGTACTTGGTTAACAAAGAGTTTTGGGAGTCAGTTTCCAAAATTGGAAGGGCTTTCCGCCACACGGTCTAGCATTCTCCATAAAAGACTTCTGGATCACTGACAAGAATAGGGATATTGCAGTAGATCAGCAAATGCCACCACAGTGCCCCTCCCCTATTATATTAAGCTAAATTACGTAATCGTCTGGTCCAATAGCTATAGTATTAAAATACTTCCTTGCGGAACTGGTTGGCATGGATTTAAATTTAGATGTCATTCCAAACATTTTGAGTTTCATTTGAATTGAAATATAAAAATGGTACATTATATATGGAGCAACATTATCTTGACACTTCATAGTGGCATATTAAGTTGAGGTGAAATAAGCCCTCCATGCAGTGCTATATTACCATTTTAAGGGTAGAGATACACGGGGATCAATAAGTCAGCTTTTACTCTTAAAATACATCTAAGTATTTAGGTGAAAAGGCAGAATCACACTGAAAAATTCAATAGCATAGGCGGAATTTTAACCACGGATCTTCCGGTTTCCTTCCGGCTATGACATTGAATTTTTCAGTCTGATTCTAGCTTTCCAAAATTGTCCTACACACGGTTTGTGTGGTTCAGTTCCCAGCTGTAATGTTGAATTTATCAATCTGATTTTATCTTTTTAAACTTGACCCACATGGCTTGTGTAGAAGAACAATTTATTACCATTTCTTACCCTCATTGACCCTAAAGCCCATAACACCGACTGTAGGAAGGAATTTCAAATGCTTATAGTTTATAAGCATTTGAAACCGAAAATGATTTTATGCCTGTATAATGTCGTGCTCTTAGGGAACGAAAACTTGTGAAATATTTTGTATTCATTGGTGTGGCATCACAACAAAGTTAGACATATGAAGCCATTAAACTGAAAACCTGAACGCTCTAACTTTCCAAACTCGATACAGAGACCATACACGAACTTATGCAAAGTTGGTGCACCATTGGACCCTCGGCCGTAGTAACATTCAAGTTAAATAGCTAAAGTGCATATCTCCGAAGTTTCTGAAGCTCCTAGTAGCATTCGTTAGCTGTGTTGCATAATCTACGCACGTAATCGTGCGACACACACGCACTTCAGATTGGAATACGTCGAGAAATGTTCTTGATCAGAAACAAGACAAGACAAAATCGCAAAACATTCCTTTCTTAACACGATATACTTAATTATTATTTCATTATGTTGCCTATATTAAACAACGAAATATATATTTGCAAACAGGATCTCTATAAGTAAAAACAATAATGTCACGAGAATCCTGATAAATTCACCTACTCCTTGTTGCAGCCTGCAGGCGAACTGCGACTATTTCTGTAAGGGTGAGAAAGGAGTACCATATATTGTGGATAATTAGTAAGCTCATTGTTATTACCAGACACATTGTTGTGTTGCATTGTCGGTACTAGACAGAATTATTTGGTTTCTTTGATTTTTCGGCTTCGCGATCCCTCCTTTGACGCGAACCGCGGAAAGGGAGGGCTTTGTTTGAAATCCGTCTGGTATGACGCCAAACCTGTCTGGCTTGCCTAGACACGGTTAGTGGGGGGATATAGATAGCGTCAATTGAGTAAGAGCAGTGGTTGTAGCAAGACGTGCGTGTGGTCAGTCCACGGCTTCGACACATCTCCCTCCATCCTCTCTTCCTAGCTCATAATGTAGAGTCGCCAAACGTTTGTTAATAAATTTCAGGTAATGTGTGTTATGTAATGTTTTTATGTAATGTCAAATCCCACGCCTTCCTCTAACTTTTATACACCAAGGTCCCCGTCTTCTTGCTGTAGCGAATTGTGTTTCCCTATGTGTGTGCTGGGGTGAACTAAATTTATTCATTTTCTGGAAACCTTTTGGCCCCCACCCCAGCATGTAACAATATGGGGCGATTAAGGAACCTCATAGAATCGGAAGAGGTTTGACTGCACTGGGAGCAGAAGCGTTCTGAATCTTGGTGCCTTACCCATGTAAATGAAAGCAAAAACTTCACTCTTATGGTTTCTGCTGTTGTGAGTCGACGACGTCGAAAATAGGCCTCTAAAATGAGCAAAACGAATATTGTTGTGCGCGAGATAATGTTGCCTTTATTTTGTGTGGAGAAGTGAAATATCATTGAAGTAACAGGAAAAGGGATGGTTGAATATCTTTAGTATAAGATGTTTGTATTGTTGAGTTGCCATAATAAAACTTCAAATTCCATGTTAACGTATTTATTTATACAGCATTCACCACTAGCACTTCCTTATCATCTGATGGGAGCGAATGGTAGCACAGTAAAACGGTGCTTGGGAAAAGTCTTAGGACGGAGACAAGTGGACACGACGCTCTCAACCTAAAATGACGATTATAGAGCCTCTTCAATTTACCTCCCCTGCTGCAGGTTCCCTGATGAAGGGTTCCACTGCACTGAACCCAGCTCATTTCCTCAACGGATGTCGTCTGGATAGCAACATACAGGACCTGAGCCATTTTTAAGCATCAACTTGGACAAGTAGCTTCGCCTACAGCAACAAGCTACTAGCACTTCCAGAAACGATAGGTGAAAAAATATCTCCTTGAACTTCGCAACTTCCATCAAGTCAAGTTGATTGTCAATGTAGTAAAACTGAGAGTAGGAGACCTGGTTCTTCTACAAGAAGATTCACGCCCTCTGTTGAACACTGGACAACATCCCTGTGGTAGCTCTCTCAGTAAAACTTTATTTAATTATACACTATTTATTAATCTAAATTTACGCTCTCTTACATGACATGTGTTCGTTACAGTGCACAATAACCTACTAGTCAGAACAAACACAAATCTGGCCCGCTTACTTCCCCCTTCTCTCCGTCTTTGTTGAGCCATGCTGCTGCCTTGTATTGCGATTGTGTACACTACACAGTCATCCAAAATTCCGCCCACCTAATTTGTATCACAAATTTGTATTGAATCTCAAGCAAGAATTTTTAAACGCAATCCTCGTGGAAAGGAGGAACCTTTGCAATGGGTCGCTTGTAGGTACCTGGCTTTGCTGAGCCCCGAGATCTAAAATGTGCGCTGGGCAACATCTCCCTGGTGGCTCTCTCAATAAAACACTATTTCAGTATACACTAATTATTAATCTAAATTTACACTCGTTTATGTCATATCTGGTCGTTACACTGCGTGTTACACCATTCGTTACACTTCAATAACTGTCACAACAAACACAAGTCTAACCCGCTCACTTCCCCCTTTTCTCCGTCTTTGTTGAGCCCTGCTGCTGCCTTCTGTTGCAATTGTGTACACGACACAGTTAGTGCCCATCACCCTCGACATTTGCCGAAAAGAATTCCGATCGAAGACACGGTACAAAGAGCGCCAAAGAAAATCTCACTGCACGTCGCGTCTACGTCACATTATTTATCGTTGTACGTGGCCTTGCAAAGCCATGGCCGTTTCATCCGTTGCTTTAGACCACGGTGCAAGGGTGTGCCACTCCTTCTGCTAAACAGTTGTACCAATAATCACAACAAAGTTACAAAATGGCGTAGAAACGAAATATATGTTTACGCTCTCGATCGTATTGGTTAAAAGAGAAAGAGGTAGAGTGAGTGCATTCAGTTTTTCATACAGATCTCTTGTCGTGAATGGTTGCCCATATCTTATCGGCTAGTGCAGGACACGCCTTTGAAAGGGTTAAAAGCTGAGGGGAAAACTTGATTAGTGCCCAGGTTAGCGAAATGTATAATGTTTATGTGAGAACATTTTCAAATTAAAACTTAAATGGTATTCATTAAATACGTAACAATACCTTATAACATAAAATAAACATAACTGTATTCTCACAGTGGTATCAACGCTTGTTGCTGCATAGAAGCAAACATAAGTAAATAATAAATAAATAAAGCAGCATGATTTCCCTCTAGTTCAAACTACGACTATAATTGGTTAATATAGCTTTACTAACATACTACTGATAATAGGAATACAACAGGATTATAGATAAAATATAACCCAATTTTATTGCCATAATAAGTATGTCATATTCGGTAAACCATATACATATACACATTTATCTTTAGGTTCTAAACATGATTAGTCAATTAAAACAAAAGAATAATTTGCATTTAGTAAACCAATATCATCATCTGCGGATGTTTTATGGGTAATGCACACTTTCTGACGAGTATTGTCGTATACCTCACATATTTATTATTTAACTTCAGAGGAGAGCAACTCGCTTATAAGAGGGATCGTTGAACAGACAAAGAACTTTAAACTCGAGGCATCGACAAGGGACGCAGCTAAAGTTAGATTCACAAAATAATTACACCAACATAATTTCTGGTTTAAGGGAGAGGCAAGGAACTCTATTTTACCATAATTAAAAGCTGCAAAAGAGTGGATAACTAGTAGATTTATTATAACAATTTCTTACCCCATGTGTCTGCCGGGCGAGGACGCCATATCTCAGGCAGTTATCCGTCCAACTCACGCGGAGCCTAGTCACAGAATGCTAAGAAGCCCACGCTAAGCTTAGCGTCAGTAACGCCATATCCCCCCCAATGACACACTGCTTCCCCTGAATTGCCCCTACTCTCAGATAAACTGCCACCCTTCGACCCGGTAACCAGAGGGCGTATTACCATTAATATAATCTGTGCACATGCCACATCTCCCCCTGGCCACCGAAGTCGACGTCCTCGTCGACAGAAGGAAAAATAAATACAATAAACATGAAAAAAACAAACCAAAGACATACCAAAAATTACATACAAATGTGTGATGAACTAAAATATAACAACAATAGACATGTGTGTGGTAAGCACCCAGCCGACGATACAATGGTGCTGGGCGATGTGGAGAGACGAGAGACGTAAGTGCTGTTGACCAGTATTGTTAATGCACTTATCTTTAGCATCCCGCACACGCACACACCACGCTGCCTCAGTTCACAGGCACACTACACTGCACAAAATATCGCTGGTCTGCCGTAACTGTTTGTGGGTGAATTTAGACAGTGCCCACAACGACGATTTGTCCTGGTGTAGAATTATCACCGCAGGTCTCTGGTGATGACAACAGGGTGGGCAGTCGCTGGCTTGGACTGCCCTCCGACATGGTGGCTCCTCATGCCACGGCAGTGTAGTGGCTGCCCGACAGCTTCCCAGTGGTGTTTCTTGACTTCTGGTGTGCCCCGGGAATACTCTTGAATTTTCTCGCTCTCCGCCACAGCAAAATACTAAAACAAAACCACCACACAATAAACAGGATGCTCCCACAAACAATCACACATAAAAGAATGGTATGTCATGTACAATTAAAGATTTTAAAGTTTGAAAAGTTTACACTAAAAATTCTTATGACATGGGGCAAAGAAAGAGAAAAAAAAAAGATTAGTACAAATTGGCATAAGAACGAAATTTTACAGAGTTGCCATCCAAAATTTAACTTAGAATGCTTCACAAACCAAATAAAACAGTAAAACACTCAGAATACATGAACATGACAGAAATGAAACATAACCTTATTTTGGGATCCCAATATTAAATCTTAATAACCAGCTGGTATCACTAACAAAAGAACATAAGTGCACTTACAAGACAATCACACATGGCAATTAAATGAACTCATTCACACTGACCATGGCCCAAATTACAAACAACACGTACTTAACTATCTACTCAAACTAGTGTATGCATCACTACAAACTACATCCACAATACATCTCTAAACTACGCCACGTGACATGCTTTCAACTACCATTGTCCTACTCTTGTCACCAATACAACCTCTCGTCCACATCACTATCTTTCTCATCTCATTATGATCATCATCTCAATCATAATCATCATCAACATCATCAGCAGTAATAGTGCAATCTCGATCATTACTTCAAGCATCATCATCTTTCAATTTTCTCTTCAAAACAAAACATCTGCACTTACGTGTCTCATTTAGCATGCTGCAAATTCAAAACATCTAACATAGGCATAACCTTCAAGAAATCACATTAACAATTCAGGAATGACACAAATAACATGACACTATACTGTTGCATCCACATCCTCCAAATGAAAATTAAGCTGGAAAACAGGTGGTATTAAAATTTGCTATCTAAGATGGTAATAAACTTGTTGCATAAACAGAAAAAAAAATTATTTTCATTACATTCACTTCCATCCATTTAATCTCTCGTGTGAATTCATCACACACGCTATACTGGGCACGTTACAGCAACACCAATAAGCAAAATCTCTGAAAACATACAACTGTCGGGGTTACACTGTGGCACTTCCACCGAAGCTGACATCATCTCATCTCTTCTCATCTCTCCTCATCTCATTAACACCGTCAGGGTTACTCTTTGGCACTTCCACCGAGGCAAATCTCACATATATCACATAACCTCAAATACACACTATTCATGCAACAATTTTCTGCAAATAAAATCACAGCATCATTATGAAACCCAAAGTCAAATCGAGTCAAATCAAATCATATCATATCAAATCAAATCGAATGCAACAAAACATCACATCATTACTCAAAACAATATTGTCACATAACATTCCTGAAAATGAAAGCTCAATTAAGTACATAGTACACCTGAAACACATTCCTGCAGCATAATACAACAGTAGGGTAGAAATAAGAGTTCTGGCGCACTTAATATGCATGGAATGTCAATTAATATGCTAATTAGCCCCCCACCCCCTCCCCCTCCCCCATCCCCGCTGTGCCTTGGTAGTTTTACTTGCAGCTGCGGTCGTAAATCATGTTGAGTACAATGGAGGCTTGACAGTTAAGCAATTAAGGCTGTCAATCAACTGTCAAAACGAACAAAGGGGTCATAAATTTAAGGTTCTGTAACAAAGGCGAGATGTTTTTCCTACCCATCCCACATCAGGCCACTTCTGCACCTGGTCAGTTACCCACCCCCACTTCCATTGTGTGTCGAACACGTGGCATACTCGTTACACTAGCTTTTAACAAAAGAACAATGCTTAACCTTCAGCTGTCAAAATGAACAAAGCCCATGATGAATTAGGGTTGTAACAAAGCCTACCCTTTCCATTGTGTAAGAGATTCTATTGTGTGTGCCTTTCTATTGTCCCGTGCAAGCATTCTTTAGAAAGACCACCTGGCATACTCATCCCACAATCCAATAACAAAGCCTGACCCTTTCCATTGTGTAAGAGATTCTATTGTGTGTGCCTTTCTATTGTCCTTGGCAAGGCTAGTTTAGAAAGACACCTGCGACGTTTCCATTGTTTGGCCACCTGCTAGTTTAACAAAAGAATTCGAGGGTTGCTTTATACTCGTCCTGTCCTTGTTTGTGTGAAAGAGAGAGAAACTTGTTTACCAACTCTGCGTGACGTCATAGTCGGCCATCATGATTTTGCCTGAGGGAGTTCTCTCCGATGTTTTACGACCTCCTACGAATATATCCGAGCATAGTTAACAAGCATTCTGCTTGGCCCCATTTCAGGCAGTGACTGAAAAAGCGCCTAATATACATTTCATTACGTGCATTAAACCTCTGAGTGATATCCATAGATTGGTGTTCGATTCTTACTGTAATCAAAAGTTTATTGCTAATGAGAAATTAATGATTGATATTATTATATCATTACCCTAATTAATAAAAAGGCGATCAGAGAATTCTAGCTCGAGTCTTACCAAGTGAAACTCTAACGCGCAATAACTATTAAACTATGCAAGGTCAGATTAAAAAAATGTATTTATCAATTATAATTTAATTTTTATATATCATTACCCTAATTAATGAAAGGGTGTTCAGAGGGTTCTAGCTCGAGTCTTACCAAGTGAAACTCTAATGCGTAATAACTATTAAACTATGCACGGGCAGATTAAAAATGCATTTAACAAATATAATTTAATTTTTTATATATAATTACAATAATTAATAAAAGGGTGTTCAGAGGGTTCTAGCTCGAATCTGCGAAACTCTAATGCTTAATAAATATTAAACTATGCAAGATCAGATGGGAAATGTATTTAACAAATATAATTTAATTTTTATATATCATTACAATAATTAATAAAAGGGTGCTCAGAGGGTTCTAGTTCGAATCTTGCCCAACGAAACTCTAATGCTTAATAAATATTAAACTATGCAAGATCAGATTAAAATGCATTTAACAAATATAATTTAATTTTTATATATCATTACAATAATTAATAAAAGGGTGTTCAGGGGTCCTAGATCGAATCTGCGAATCTCTAATGCTTAATAAATATTAAACTATGCGAGTATTGGGCGGTCAGATTAAAACGTGTTTAACAAATATAATTTAATATACACGACATTACAATGTTTAACGATCTGTATTCTTAGGAACCAGAGGTCCATAGTTCGAATCCTGCCCTGCGAAACGCTATAATAACTATTAAGTTATTGAAGCGGCAGGCGCTCGGATTAAAATTGCATTTAACAACTATCATTGTTTGTATTAAACCACCGCTGATACCTAGATATCCAATGCCTAGACAACATTCTTTCTTCTTCTCCTCTCTTTTTCTTTCTATCTATCTCTTTCTTTCTCCACGACTTGTACACATTCAGGCGTTCGCATATACACGAGCACTTGTACACACATCAGCAAACATACACAGGTGCACGCATGCACACACACGCACACACACAGTCACATACATACAACAGTACACACGCACACACGCAAGCACATACACACACGCACATACATACACCAGCACATACACACACATGCACATACATACAACAGTACACACACACAAATACATACACCAGTACACACACGCATACACGCACCTCATGCGTATACATACATACACCAGTGCTCTTACACTCACACATACATATACATGGACACACACACACGTGCAAGCACATATGCCTGTTCACTTACACCCAACAGCACCAACCCACACACGCACACACCAACTCACGCGCATGTCCTGAATGAAAAGAGACAAAATGATGCAATAAAAACTAATTATACCTCGGGATGCAAGGCTCCATTTACGATTGCTCGAAACCGGTCTTCTAATAACTCCAAAACTAATTAAAATAAAGACAGTAAATAAACTTTATTACTTTTATGCAATTAGCTCGTTTCTTGTGCATGCATATTAGAGTCCAGGTGTCATGGGTTCGATCCTTAACTTTAAAATCTCAATTATCTCAGAAACTAGCAGGGATTAAGGTGCGGACCAAAGCACGATTTTTAGTTCCTACGATGAACAATTAATGCTTTATATAATTTCCAATCAGTGTCCCTAGCTCGAAACCCGATCTTTCAGTGACTTCCTTAATTTTCCACTGTGTTCTAGAATATATCATTTAGATCAATGTTGCAACTGCATACAGGTCTTTTAAACACATCAAACTAATATTATAAATAATTTTGTTTCTGGCGTTCTGAGTACGAATACCGATTCAATGAAGTTTACTTATAAATTTAATAACAGGAAATAATTAAGACAATGGCACCAAATAAACGTATTACGTTTATGTCATCAGATAATATCTTGCGGGCGTATGTTAGGGTACCTGACGTCCAGGGTTCGATCCTTAAGTTTAAATCTCAATTATCGCAGAAACTAGCAGAGATAGAGCTGTAGACGAAAGCATGTTTGATAGCTCATACAATGAACAATTAATGCTGTATATAATTTTCAATCAGTTGCCCCTAGTTCGTATCCCGATCTTTCAATGACTTCACTGATTTTCCTCTGTACTCTGGAATACATCGCTTAGATTGATGCTTTAAGTGAATGCAGCTTTGTGTAACGACATTATGGATGTACTCTGTGTGAGAGAGAGCGAGAGAGGGAGAGAGAGAGAGCGAGAGAGGGAGAGAGAGAGAGCGAGAGAGGGAGAGGAAGTGAAACAAGCAGGGATAGAAGTGCTGAGGGCCTCTGCGCATGCGTAGCAAGAGATGATGCCATTGGCTGCAATAATCACGTGACGTGTAAGCATCACAGCCATGATGACGTGCAGGCATCGCCTGGAGGGGGTTTAGATCCCTATATAAACAGACATCTGTCCCATGTTAGAACTGTTGTGTACTTATTAACTTTACATTCAAGTTTTAAAGAGCTTTAAAGAGCTACGACTTTAGCGCAGTATTGCATCAGTCTCCTTCCTCGATAGTAAAAGTGGACACTCCATCTACCACTTTTCCCATCTGTTACGGCAGGATAACGTACTTCACAGGAACCTTCAAATCAAATTTTACCTGTTGTTCATAAAGATCCGCTTCATAGAGCAAACAGGGGAGCCTAACAGCAACATCATTGCCTTTAGAAACAAGGATATAAGCATAATGCCTATAGTTTTTAGAAGAAGTCAACGACGTCGAGGATATAATAATGGAATGATTCGACGTACACATCATGCTCTGCCCTTGATACCCATCAGGTTAACATCACGCAATCAGCAGTTCCTACAGTTTTTGGGCTTCAGAATCCTATAATCATGGACATCTTCAATGACACCGAGATTCGACGACAAGATCACTAAGAAGAGGAACATGTGTTTTCACCATATAATACATCAGCTCTGGACTCTAACAACGAGTTTAGAATCCCTTGTCAAGTTGAACATTTATATACATTACACCGTCTCAGGGTGAAGAGAATGCTGTTGTTAAACCTGTACTCATCGAGTGGAGAAGGCTTGTGATTCGACTTTCTGATGCTGAGATCTCAAGACTGTTAAGCTGGATAAGACTCTGTTTCACCCATTTAGGACCACAGATCTGCATACTCAACCTGCTGTGTTACAGGAATTTACCTGAATAGTGACACCACATCTAAAATGGAGAAGCCGTGATTTGTCATTTTTTGGTGCTCTGACTTAAGATCGAGTAATGCATCTAAAGACGGTTCTCTTTTTGATCATTGTAACATAACTTAAACTAATCATTGTAATGATTTATTTTTCATTAGGAATGCAAGGATTTTTAATGAATAAAAACACTATGTAAAAGCATACCTTAATTCTTTTATTGTTATTATTTATCTTACATTTCCATCACTTTCTCGCCCGACTCTTTGTTTCTGTATATGTCATTACACTTGTAACAGCAGGTTATGCAAATTTCCTTATTATTTAAATGAAAGTCTTTTTATTTTCATAATTTGTATTCCAGCGTGGCAAACAGTCTTAATGCTGTTAATGTATACAGGGCTCAAGTCTTTTAGGATACAAATTTCACCATTACTTAAATTATTTTCACAGTCACTTAAATTATTGCTCACAATGCTTAATTTCAGTGAATATAGGGAGACTAGTTCGAGCTAACTCTCAGCCATGCATTGAATTGTATACAAAATTGACCGTATTTTTTCATTGTATACCCTGTAATGTTATATAAGGATCCTGTCTTAATGTGTTTCGGTGAAGTAGATGTCTCAGCATCCGTTTCTTACCGAAATGTTTCTTGTAGGTATTCTAACCTCTAATAGCGTCAGCATCCTTTGCATGGCAGCAGGCTATTCCTCTTCTTCTTCTTCCTCTTATTGCACACCCTGAAACATTGCACAATGAAAGTCTTAGAAAACTATCTTGGTCAAGTAAAGGCAACCTGGAAGGAATTACATTTTTTGTTATGATACATGTAAAATGAAGCATATGTCACATGTAAAAGAAGCACAATGATTTGTATAAACATTCGGATATTTAGAGTTATTTCAATGCGCTAGATATAATTAAACTCAAAGCATGTGATATTGTAATTTCGTTAATTTTTTATAAAATTCTATAATATGCATCTTTTGTATCTTTATATGTAATATCAATGAGTCAGTTGTTTTATTTATGAATTTTTCATTGTGAAATGGGAGAACATTCAATACTTAAGTTTGCCACTTCTACGCACCTTCATTGCGTGTAAAAAAGACAATTTACATGTCTTAAATTTCCCCGTCTCTGCCATGCCATTATACTGTAGGTATACGCTCCCAGGTATTTCTGCAATCTCTTGATCGGTTAACGAATTATAGCGCTCTGGCAAGAACACTTGACAATCCTCCAGCGAAGATACGATCCTGGTACCATATCTTCTTTGAACTCTCTTTAAGGACTTTATCTCATAGTTAAGACCTATTTCGAGATCTTGAACTCGACGAGTCGGTAGGAAACTACGCTCTTCCACCATCTTGTTAAGTCTATCAGCTAAACAATCTGTAACAGACATTGCCATGAATTATTATTTTCACTACATTATTCAAGTTGAAGAACTAGGGTGTGCATGTTTTGTAAGTAAGTCTATGAAGGTGTAGAGAAATAAAGAATAAGTGCAGAAAATCATGTGAATGTTCATTGAAGATGAGCCAGCAGAGAACCAAAGAATGAGTAGAGGAAATCGCGTGCGAATGTATAGTGAAACAAAGAATGAGGGGGAAAATCATATGAATGTTTAAGTAAGAAGAATGTGAGGAGAAATCATGTGAACGTTAATAGAGAAATGAGCTGAGAACGTCGTGTGAATGTTAACAAAGCATGAACCTGCAGGGGAACAAAGAATGAGTAGAGGAAATCATGTGAGTGTATAGTGAAACAAAGAATGAGGGTAAAGTCGTATGAATGTTTATGTAAGAAGAATGTGTGGCGAAAATCATGTGAATGTTAATGGAAGCAAAGAATGTGAAGAGAAAGTCATGTGAATATTAACAGAGCATGAACCTGTAGGTGGAACAAAGAATGAGTAGAGAAAATCATGTGAGTGTATAGTGAAACAAAGAATGAGGGGAAAATCGTATGAATGTTTACAAAGAAGATGTAGAGAAACTCATATAAATGTTACAGAAGAATGTGTGTTGAGAATATCATGTGAATGTAAAGCACAGATTAGAAAATATGATGCTCTTTGTAACGAATCGCCTTTCATGTACTGTAACGTTTAAATAAAATTAAATGTATTGTAAAAGCCAACAGTGATTTTGTATAGTTATTTAAAACTCACCTTGCATTGCCCCGTTTTGACATGTGCTGAATGTGTAGACGGCCTGCAGCTCACGTTGCTTTTAAAGCTCTTTAAAACTTGAATGTAAAGTTAATAAGTACACAACAGTTCTAACATGGGACAGATGTCTGTTTATATAGGGATCTAAACCCCCTCCAGGCGATGCCTGCACGTCATCATGGCTGTGATGCTTACACGTCACGTGATTATTGCAGCCAATGGCATCATCTCTTGCTACGCATGCACAGAGGCCCTCAGCACTTCTATCCCTGCTTGTTTCACTTCCTCTCCCTCCCTCGCTCTCTCTCTCTCTCCCTCTCTCGCTCTCTCTCACACAGAGTACATCCATAATGTCGTTACACAAAGCTGCATTCACTTAAAGCATCAATCTAAGCGATGTATTCCAGAGTACAGAGGAAAATCAGTGAAGTCATTGAAAGATCGGGATTCGAACTAGAGGCAACTGATTGAAAATTATATACAGCATTAATTGTTCATTGTATGAGCTATCAAACATGCTTTCGTCTACAGCTCTATCTCTGCTAGTTTCTGCGATAATTGAGATTTAAACTTAAGGATCGAACCCTGGACGTCAGGTACCCTAATATACGCCCGCAAGATATTATCTGATGACATAAACGTAATAGGTTTATTTGGTGCCATTGTCTTAATTATTTCCAGTTATTAAATTTATAAGTAAACTTCATTGAATCGGTATTCGAACTCAGAACGCCAGAAACAAAATTATTTATAATATTAGTTTGATGTGTTTAAAAGACCTGTATGCAGTTGCAACATTGATCTAAGTGATATATTCTAGAACACAGTGGAAAATTAAGGAAGTCACTGAAAGATCGGGTTTCGAGCTAGGGACACTGATTGGAAATTATATAAAGCATTAATTGTTCATCGTAGGAACTAAAAATCGTGCTTTGGTCCGCACCTTAATCCCTGCTAGTTTCTGAGATAATTGAGATTTTAAAGTTAAGGATCGAACCCATGACACCTGGACTCTAATATGCATGCACAAGAAACGAGCTAATTGCATAAAAGTAATAAAGTTTATTTACTGTCTTTATTTTAATTAGTTTTGGAGTTATTAGAAGACCGGTTTCGAGCAATCGTAAATGGAGCCTTGCATCCCGAGGTATAATTAGTTTTTATTGCATCATTTTGTCTCTTTTCATTCAGGACATGCGCGTGAGTTGGTGTGTGCGTGTGTGGGTTGGTGCTGTTGGGTGTAAGTGAACAGGCATATGTGCTTGCACGTGTGTGTGTGTCCATGTATATGTATGTGTGAGTGTAAGAGCACTGGTGTATGTATGTATACGCATGAGGTGCGTGTATGCGTGTGTGTACTGGTGTATGTATTTGTGTGTGTGTACTGTTGTATGTATGTGCATGTGTGTGTATGTGCTGGTGTATGTATGTGCGTGTGTGTATGTGCTTGCGTGTGTGCGTGTGTACTGTTGTATGTATGTGACTGTGTGTGTGCGTGTGTGTGCATGCGTGCACCTGTGTATGTTTGCTGATGTGTGTACAAGTGCTCGTGTATATGCGAACGCCTGAATGTGTACAAGTCGTGGAGAAAGAAAGAGATAGATAGAAAGAAAAAGAGAGGAGAAGAAGAAAGAATGTTGTCTAGGCATTGGATATCTAAGTATCAGCGGTGGTTTAATATAAACAATGATAGTTGTTAAATGCAATTTTAATCCGAGCGCCTGCCGCTTCAATAACTTAATAGTTATTATAGCGTTTCGCAGGGCAGGATTCGAACTATGGACCTCTGGTTCCTAAGAATACAGATCGTTAAACATTGTAATGTCGTGTATATTAAATTATATTTGTTAAACACGTTTTAATCTGACCGCCCAATACTCGCATAGTTTAATATTTATTAAGCATTAGAGATTCGCAGATTCGATCTAGGACCCCTGAACACCCTTTTATTAATTATTGTAATGATATATAAAAATTAAATTATATTTGTTAAATGCATTTTAATCTGATCTTGCATAGTTTAATATTTATTAAGCATTAGAGTTTCGTTGGGCAAGATTCGAACTAGAACCCTCTGAGCACCCTTTTATTAATTATTGTAATGATATATAAAAATTAAATTATATTTGTTAAATACATTTTCAATCTGATCTTGCATAGTTTAATATTTATTAAGCATTAGAGTTTCGCAGATTCGAGCTAGAACCCTCTGAACACCCTTTTATTAATTATTGTAATGATATATAAAAAATTAAATTATATTTGTTAAATGCATTTTTAATCTGCCCGTGCATAGTTTAATAGTTATTACGCATTAGAGTTTCACTTGGTAAGACTCGAGCTAGAACCCTCTGAACACCCTTTCATTAATTAGGGTAATGATATATAAAAATTAAATTATAATTGATAAATACTTTTTTTAATCTGACCTTGCATAGTTTAATAGTTATTGCGCGTTAGAGTTTCACTTGGTAAAACTCGAGCTAGAATCCTCTGAACGCCTTTTTATTAATTAGGGTAATGATATAATAATATCAATCATTAATTTCTCATTAGCAATAAACTTTTGATTACAGTAAGAATCGAACACCAATCTATGGATATCACTCAGAGGTTTAATGCACGTAATGAAATGTATATTAGGCGCTTTTTCAGTCACTGCCTGAAATGGGGCCAAGCAGAATGCTTGTTAACTATGCTCGGATATATTCGTAGGAGGTCGTAAAACATCGGAGAGAACTCCCTCAGGCAAAATCATGATGGCCGACTATGACGTCACGCAGAGTTGGTAAACAAGTTTCTCTCTCTTTCACACAAACAAGGACAGGACGAGTATAAAGCAACCCTCGAATTCTTTTGTTAAACTAGCAGGTGGCCAAACAATGGAAACGTCGCAGGTGTCTTTCTAAACTAGCCTTGCCAAGGACAATAGAAAGGCACACACACAATAGAATCTCTTACACAATGGAAAGGGTCAGGCTTTGTTATTGGATTGTGGGGATGGGAACGCTGCAGGTGTCTTTCTAAACTAGCCTTGCCAAGGACAATAGAATCTTTTACACAATGGAAAGGGTCAGGCTTTGTTATTGGATTGTGGGATGAGTATGCCAGGTGGTCTTTCTAAAGAATGCTTGCACGGGACAATAGAAAGGCACACACAATAGAATCTCTTACACAATGGAAAGGGTCAGGCTTTGTTACAACCCTAATTCATCATGGGCTTTGTTCATTTTGACAGCTGAAGGTTAAGCATTGTTCTTTTGTTAAAAGCTAGTGGAACGAGTATGCCACGTGTTCGACACACAATGGAAGTGGGGGTGGGTAACTGACCAGGTGCAGAATTGGCCTGATGTGGGATGGGTAGGAAAAACATCTCGCCTTTGTTACAGAACCTTAAATTTATGACCCCTTTGTTCGTTTTGACAGTTGATTGACAGCCTTAATTGCTTAACTGTCAAGCCTCCATTGTACTCAACATGATTTACGACCGCAGCTGCAAGTAAAACTACCAAGGCACAGCGGGGGGTGGGGGAGGGGGAGGGGGTGGGGGGCTAATTAGCATATTAATTGACATTCCATGCATATTAAGTGCGCCAGAACTCTTATTTCTACCCTACTTACAACAAACAAAACAAATGAGTTGCAGTTCCCAAAACATAATGCAAAATTTAAATTACACCCAAAATAATAATATACTTGTAATTTAGCAGAGACATTCATATCACATATTCCTGAAAAACAAAGCTTAATTAAGCATCAGTCAGTGAAACAATAAAAATTTAGCATACCTGTGTGAGTCGTAAAACTGTTTCATTCATCCAAACGTTAGCACTCACAATGATTACATACTTACAGGTGATTTTTTTTCTCTCTTACTCGTTTTACCACAAAATTCCCGTGCAATTTTCCAAAATCTGGTAACACACGTACAGCTGGTTCATCAACATCCACGGAGAGGCAAGGAACTCTATTTTACCATAATTAAAAGCTGCAAAAGAGTGGATAACTAGTAGATTTATTATAACAATTTCTTACCCCATGTGTCTGCCGGGCGAGGACGCCATATCTCAGGCAGTTATCCGTCCAACTCACGCGGAGCCTAGTCACAGAATGCTAAGAAGCCCACGCTAAGCTTAGCGTCAGTAACGCCATATCCCCCCCAATGACACACTGCTTCCCCTGAATTGCCCCTACTCTCAGATAAACTGCCACCCTTCGACCCGGTAACCAGAGGGCGTATTACCATTAATATAATCTGTGCACATGCCACAGTATGTAGACCGGTTTCCCACTTTCCTGAAGTATTTTATCCAGTAATTTACTATAAAACATTTTTATGCACTGCCGTTGCAATTGCTGTAACAGTGCGACGAACCTCCCACATACCCACGATACGTCCACGAGTAATTTCGCTAGTATACGGCATGACTGTTTCTGAGACAATAAACATGTTTTGGTTTCAATAACACCAGAAAAAGCAGAGGCATCAACCGCCGCTCTTTTCCCCCTTATTGCTGTGTTAGCAAGCCACCACGCTCTGCGATAGGTAAGATGAAGGACACGCCTCAAAAGACCCCAGAAAACTATACAAAATCCGCCGAAGACTTTCTTTGGTGTCGTTAGTACGTAGTCGGGATGGACTGGTGCGAACAGTGCTGCTCAGGAGTAGTGACGGTCACAGACTTGCTCGCCCCATTCAATGAAGGTTGACCAGGATGAGGAGGTCGTGGAGAAGTGGAATACCTATGAAGTTACAGGAAAAGGAGAATTTAAATAGCTTCAGTATAAGATGTTTGTATTGCTGCGTTGTTATAATAAAACATGGTGTAAAACCTGGAATTGCGAGTTAGCGTATTTGTTTATACGCTTTCATCAATAGCACTTCCTTCTCTTCCACAACATTTTGAGCTCTTGGAAATAAAAGCTTGTATCTACTGAACTACGCGAGTACTACGAGGTGTGAAACAGTCAAACACAATAAATGAGCGGACTCACAATACTGAGATTTAAAATCAAGTTTTGTTTATGGAGACACAATAGATTAATAATATGAATGGTGTTGACCACTGGTGTGTAATAATAAGGCTACATACGGTGCTTGGTGTAAATTTATGTCTGCGCTTTGCTCTCACAACTGCGTCAGTGATATTTTCCTGCCTCTAAATACCAGTCATGACACGTTTGGTCCTGTACATAGCTTGCATACTCACAGTTCGACGGGTTGCTAGTAGGTGTCTCTTGTGCAGACTTTGTAGTGGCAACCATAAACTGTATGCTGTATCAATACATCTCCAGGTTCATAATTGGCTGTTATATATGTTGTATTTCTTTTTATCTAAGCTCTTCTTCTGAAAAAAAATAGCGTTTACTTTGTCAGTTGAGATTCTCCAGTCTGGGTTACTCCCAGAAGACTGTAGTTTTATATTTAGTAAACACAGTTGTTGTTATTGTTTTGCTTTTTTAGTTTTATTAATGGACGCTCATTAACTGCTGTGGTCTTTAGCGTCCCATTTTATATTGGGGGTGAAAGACTGGAAGTTTTGCTCAGAGGCCTCTTTGTCAGGCTTGAGGTTATTTTACGTGCCGTAAATCTACGACACGGGACCACTGGCTTTATTTAGCCAAGCTAAGGATTTTTACGCCCGAAAAAAAATCTATCACCACCCGCCGGGTTTGCACCCGCGACCTAGTAAATGGAGCTGACTTATAGTCCAAATATGTTCATTGTTTTGCTTAAGTACATCTTCTGTATATTGTTATATACCGGGGTGAGGCCAAAAGGTTTTGCAGCTAGATATTAAATTTAGTTACCCCGGCATAAACATTGAGGGACGTAGACTCTGAGGCAGCGAGAGGACCAGGAACTTAGCTGCACAAATTTAAAGCAGTCGTGGGATATTCATAAAAAAATACACATTTAACACATTACCTGTTGTTTATTAAAATTGATATGGTGCCACTACATCGTTCACAACAGATTACTGGACAAACATTGGAGGGAGATGCTCCACACTCACACGGAAACACGCACACAGCCGCTCCGCCTGAAGACACAATCGACTCAAGCTACTACTCGATTCTCTGGCTACTAGTGTCGCCACCGGAACAAGGAGGCTAGTCCCTCCACTTGCCCTCACCCCCATGACTAGGAGTTGGGGAAGGAAATGCCGCAACGGATAAGAATTCAAACTCACAAAGGAAATAATTATTTCAACAATGTCATGCTGCAAAGCAGTAATGTGTCCGACGCCAATGCACAAACATACACGCTACAATATTTTGTTGTTCATTCCCAATTTACTATTAATGCTGTAGTTTGGGTTTTCATTTTATTCCTAGATATGGATGTCAGACATTGGATGCAAAATCCCTCTTTTTGTCCGTTGCCGTTCCTTGATAATCGATTAGTCTTTGGAAATAGCGGATCTTCTGGGAGGCATGTGTTGTTCGCCGCTGCTCTTTTGGGTCCTCGAACTATCTGGCGGGAGAGAGGGGATTCTAGAGAAGGTGAAAAGCATATAAGGGCATTTTCGGCAAGATGAAGTCATTTGAATTCTGTCAGTTGAATTATGTTAGATACTGCAGCGGTAGCCCTGCCAAATATTTTGAGAAATGTCAGCAG
Source organism: Deroplatys truncata (assembly GCA_030765065.1). Taxonomy (NCBI): domain Eukaryota; kingdom Metazoa; phylum Arthropoda; class Insecta; order Mantodea; family Mantidae; genus Deroplatys; species Deroplatys truncata. Next base: position 223,242,277 of record CM060975.1, read on the forward strand.
TACAGCTATTATGCATTTGTTATGTCTATTACGCATAATATCGGCTTTCCTCCTATTTGGAAGTGTTTTCATATTTTGTTTTACGTTCATCCATAATACCTCCTCGGCAACTCATGCTGGAGTTTATGTGGATGTTGCCCATCTCACGGCATACCAGCAGATGTCATCTGAGAACATCTACATTTGGTTGAAAAATTTTGGGTCACATGGGAAATGGCCGGTTAAGGTTAGAATGAATTGGTAGCTCCACCATCTCCAAGGATCACCTTATTACTTTCCCTGTTGCAATTGATTGAAGAGTTGCTTACGTCTTCCCGAAAGATACCGAGCAAGGTGGCGCTGGTAACGCGTGCGACTTGCATTCGGAGGTCCCCGGTTCGATCCCTGACGACTGCCTACTCTGAACCATGGGTTTTTCGTGGTTTCCCCCAGTTGGTAGGTGAATGCTGGGGTGGCCCTGTGGGAAGGACCTCCGGGGACTCGGTGGCTTATAGGTGGGTGGCGTTGGATGCGTTTGATCTGGAAACGTAAGGGACCCCTTCAATGCTTACGTCCATCGTCACCCGGAGCTGGTCACCCTTCGGGTCTCTCCCCTCCTCCCTCCCTCCCAGAGGTCACGGTAAAAACAATAATGGCCGTTGCAAGCTACTTGCGGTGCTCTGCCCCGGTTGCGAGTGCCCCTCGTTCCTCGATAAGTGTACATTCTCAAAGATGGGTGGAGAGTAAACGCTGTCAGTGTTCTTGTTAGTTATTGCCTACTATTAAGTTAATAATAAGCATGCCAATTTGTTAAGAATGATTATTACAATTATTTAATTTAACAACTTTCTGTTTATCAGGGTTATACCAGTGTCGTTATAGTAATAATAATAATAATAATAATAATAATAATAATAATAAAAATCATAATAATTTGTGTTGAAATATTTGAGAACCAAAGTAGCAAACACATGTAATAAAAGCCTCTCTTTTTTAACGGGTTTGCACTAATGGAATTCGGTTCTACAGGTTATGTCAGACAGCTCACCAAGTCCTGCGCGCTATATCCCTACTGTTTGATGGCGGCAATAATTTTAAAATTTGTTTCCATATCTACTTGAGAAAAAAAAACTTTGCATACATAATAAGCTCCCTCTACAAATTGCTAATTATATTGCAGTGGGCTTCACATTTACACGTTAGTAGAAACCAATCTTAATATCACGTAATGAAAACCAAATTACATTCTACCAATCAAGAGTAGAATTCGTTGAGAGAGTGAGATTTAGTTTGTTGTTTCGCTTATGGAAAGCCAATTTGAGAAGGTTGAATGCCTCACGTATGGTACAAGATTTCCGGTGCCCTTCGCCCCGATGTTCATTTTCCGGTGGTCTTCGCCCCAAGTTTAGGAATCAACTTTGTATTTTATGTTTCTTTAAATATTATATAGATATTTAGGTTTGCCTCGGCTGCGTCAGTATTAACTTGTAGAAACATGCGTCTCTTTGCAGGGAGTGGTGCGGCTAAAGAATGCAGGATTACACAAATTATAATTTTTACTTCACTCCTTTTATTAATCCTTGACACAATTAAATAACACTTCACTGATATAGAGAGCTTTGAGATTATTTATTAATTAATTAAACCTTTTAACACGTAAACTTTATAATATTCGCCGTAATGAATTTTCGTCTCACACTGAATACGTATTAAACTTCTCGAGGACGCGCCTCGCGTCCAGTTAGGAACGCTGTCTACAAGCAACTGGCGCCTGAATTTGTACAATTTGCTCCATTTCAGTTTCTGATTGGCTAATCCTACTCCAATAGAATACTCTTATTTTAACTTTCAGGTTTTCTGGTTGTTGATTGGCTATTTATAAACGGTCTCAAACATTATATTATTGTTGCTGCAAGAATCACTAGTAGCATTATTAAACTTTCCAATTCATTAATGCCTCAAGGTTACCTCATTGTTACCTTATTGTTAGCAATTTTCAGCCTCTATTATCACAGCTCCTATATTATTGTTAAATTATTTAATACATTCACATAACATTACTAAACATGTACATAATAATATAAACATAATACAATGACTGTTACATACGTTTTATGCTATTTAAACACACATATTGCTTTAATGCTTTATTGAATTTTATATTATATAATTAGACTGAAATCATTTAAGTGTTAAGAATACTGCCCCAAGAGACGCTCTGTTACTTCTCTTTAGCACAAAATATAACATCGCTTATTGGTTCATTTTCCTTGCTTTGGAATATTTTTCTAAACAGTCATGCAGATAAGTAATAACCGTGATCCATGGAAAGGAATTGTGATTTTACAAAATAAATTGTGCTACATTCATGGGACTTTCTCTACTCACTCTTCTAAAAACTACTCTTACGAAAAGGTAGTTCTTCTATCTTCTTTCTATTAACCCAGATAAACGTTCAGTTCACATTTACACATTTCCTGTACGATATAGTAGGTAAGGCAATAGTTGATTTTTAAAGGGCGTGTAGTATGCGATGACTCTGAAATCCCAAGCTCTTTGCATGACGACAAAAAACAAAACAGTAACGATTTCCTACCCATTTGAAAATTCAAACCAATAGCAAGAAATATCTCGGAAATAGCTAACTCTGCAAAAACGTTGACACAAATTGCTTGCTTTGACGAGATTTACATTTTTTATGCAGTAAGATTTTGTCTATCTCTTCTCCATTCAGAATGAAGAGGACTTCAGAGACTGTTCTAAATTCGAGATATACATTTGATTTCTCATGAAAATATCTTAAATATATAGCATTTTGATCCAAATTGCTAGAGCTATTTTTGAGAAAATAAAAAATAACGAAAGGGCAATTTAGAGTGGAGTAATTTCCTTGAAAATGCTCGTATTACAATATTGGAAGATTATGAACTTAGATACCAAATTTGGTGTTTAACTGACTTTTCATTTTTGAGTTGTCGTAATGTTCACAGATACACACCATACGTGTTTATTTCCAGTGAGATCTCGGTAGAGAATTTTTGGGTGGAATAGAGTGCTTCTTCTATTTACAATAGGTAAGTAGTGCATAAATTAAAAATGTTATTCTGTCATAAATCCAAACAAAACAATGCAAAGCATGACACTAGACTATATGCATGTATTAATTTATTAGAAATGCAGATAGATACACTTAAAATGAGGCCTACATTCAAAATATTTGATCAACTTAAACCTTGTACATATTTTTCAGCCAAGAAAGTTAACGGAGTGATCTCAGACTTCCACATTAAACATGTCCTACTTATTCTTTAATATGTGGAAATGATCCCAAACATAAGAAAAAGGAGACGCGAAAGACGTTCTGGCAGACCTTTCTCTAAGGTTGAGCATTATCGGATGGAATATAACCCCTTTGCTTGGTGTTCTAATCCTTTTTCTGTGGACAGCGGAACGAAGTTTGTGTTGCAGAAGTTATATTTTCAATTTCACGGTCAGTGGCTAGGCGATATTTCAAAATCTCCTGTTATGGCGCTCGGAAAATGTCCAAAAGAGTTTCATCTTCCATGAAATCCTTTTTTACTCGAGGAAGCAATTATATTAGTCTAAAACGGACTAAGGGTCTTCTCCAAACAAATTCTTCAACGAGCAATGGGTATCCTAGTGTTTTCTCTTTCATAGTTTAAATTGAGTTGTTTGTTTTATTTATGGACGCTCTTTAACTGCTGTCGTCCTGGGTGTCCCATTCTACATTGGGCGTAAAAGCCCGGAAATTTTGCTCAGAGGCTTCTTTATCAGGTTCTTTTCATGCCATAAATCTACGACACAGGACCACCGGCTTTACTTCCTTTCCGAAGGAAGTCATGCTAAGAATTTTCACGCCCGAAAAAATACCATCGCCCTCCCCCCGGTTTGAACCCGCAACCTCGAGAAATAGAGGCTAACATTGTACCCCTAGACGATGGGGGACGACTCTTTCATTAACCACTAAAAGCTTTTTTTGAAAATTATGATTTTAGGATAAAGACATCCTATTCTTTTCCCTATCAACAATCCAAACAAAACCATATAAAACAAGTCACTACTTGTAGATATGTTCTAATTTGTTATCAAGCTAAATAAACAATTAAAATGAGGCTTGGTTTCAAAATATTCACTCCAAACACTTTAACTAGGAAATTCATGCTGCAAGATCCTTACCGATTAAAATGCGAGTCAGTTGGAGAACTTAATGTTGCGCCGGTCAGTTACCATGGTAGCTCAGGCGTACTTTTTTTTTACTCTGCGTATTTTTTAATGTATTTGCTTACGCTACTGGTACCAATCAGTGGTCACCTACTGCATCCTTCTTGTGTCGTATTGTATGACAGGTCCTTGGACGTCCTTAGTTGAAGTTATTTATATCGGATAGCGCGACTGCTAAAAGATTTGCCTAAGCACATCTGCAAAGGCGACTCCATACTGACAGAGAGGAGACCGCTAAATGAAAAACCAATGCTTGAAAACGAACGCTTTAATTACTATTGCTGGTCCCATAGCTCATTCGATAGTGTAACTGTCTGCTATATGAGGTGTTCCGGGTTCGATTCCCGGCTGGGCTCCAAAAGTTATCTTTAAACAAAAACATTTCACAGAATGCCCAGAGTCTGTTGTTTGTAAATGAGAGTACCTATGTGTGTGTTTGTGTGTGTGCGTGTGTGTGTGTGTGTGTGTGGGAGAGGTGTTATAGTTTATTTAATGAGCATTTGCTCATTAATAAGAATTTAGGATTGCTGCTTGACGCAAACCTGAGCACACGTGTTAAGTCATTTAGTTCCATGACAGTTAATCTACAATCAGTACAACTATAGGATGTTTAAAAAGTATAGGGCATAAATTCAGGTATTATATATATGTTATACTATGTATAATACGTACCGGCGATTATCACTGTTTTAAGGCTATAATTGAGAAACCAAGCATTTCCGGGCACATGCTGTAATGAACTCTTTTTATTGTCTACATATGGGAATACGTAGCTGAAATTGTGCTTTCTATTTTTGAAACATCATGTATATGGCACCAATTGGTGCCGTAAAGTTATCAAGATTAAACACCGTTCTATTTGTATTATACATGTATACCTTTAAAAGGGGTGTTAAAATTAAATTATTTTCTATTAGTGATTATTCATAATTAGCGTGTGCAAAAAAATTCCGGGCTTGGTAGATAAATTGATGTAAGGGCCTCTCAGGCCTACGTTCTACCTGGAGTGATCCATCATTTCTTAATGTTGTTTCTGTACGTCAAAAAATAATAATAAACATGCACAGAAGACAGATGCCGTGTCTAAAATGTTCAGAACACAGCCTTCGAGGCTCAGCTGCATTTTGGTGCGTCTCGGCACAGATCGTAACCATATCTATGTGTACGTTATTGGTGAAGGTTACCTTTTGGTCTGAATGACCTGGCTCGAACTGCATGCAAGCGACCACGCGACGATTATCGTATGAAACTACCCCGGAAACACCTGCAGACAGCAACACTACCTCAGTGACCTTTGGCTTTGTATCTGCACTGTCCCTTTGTACAGCAGTGATGCGACAGCTTATTTTGCACTCATGCATGCGGGAAACACAAAACTGCTTGTTTGGGCCACCTGGTATATACCAAAGCTCTAATGTCATTCGATGGGTTCCTTCTGTGTTTCTTCAGCAAATTCGGTTCGCTGTATAATCTTGTAGGCGTGACACAAACATCCATTCCCGCAGCAGGATTCGAAGCCGTAACTTTGTCATGATGGAACGCCAACACCAAAGGCGTCAAAGATACTGCTATCGGGGCCGGCATGTTAAAGCAACCCCACGAAAACCGGAAGGTCTGTGGTTCAAATCTCAGCTATGGTATTGTATTTTTCAGTTTAATTCTACCTTTACAAGAAAGTATACTTCATCAGTAATATGTGCAACTTAAACTAAATCATTTTACATGAAGCCATTTCATGACATATAAAATTCTGAGTGATTTTTAGGCTTTAATTTTATTTTATTTCACATATTATCATGTCACCTTGTTGCTTTTATTTTACCGAAGGGTTAAGTTTATAAATGTAATTGAATGTGTTGACATTTGTATCGGTAAAAATCATTTTCTTGATAACGTGCAGTGATAAAGATGCATATCTTCAGAAAGGAATAAAATGTTTCTTAAATTTCATATGAAAACAACTAATTACTGAGCCCCCAGAAACAAGTATAAAGTGTAAATAAACACTCTTATACATTTCCCAACTGTTTTTGTTATTTTAAACACTAATTGCTGTAAGGAGTTATTTGCAATTTATTAAAAATTTCATTAGAATCGAAATTTGGTTTAATTTTCCCTCATATAGTGAGTCATTCCTTTTTTTGGATGTATTTAATTTGTTTAAAAAACATATGTTATATAGAAGGTAAACAATCTGCAATGTTCATTCACAAAAACGTTTCACGTCCGTGCTTCACATAATTCTTTTCTAAAATATTATTTGCGTATACCTATAACTAAACTGCTAGAGAAATTATTACCTATAGTAATTTCCGGTGTTCCATAAATAATCGATGCATATTGGGCTATCTAAAGCTATACATAACCTTTTTGTGTGTGCGGTGAACCAGTTCTTATTATATTTCAAATTGGAAAGGATACACCGCTAACGCTACCCTATACGATCAGGATAGTGTTCTTTAAGTAAGGGCATTTTTTTTAAATGTTTGGTACTGGAAAACCTGGCGTTTCGGTATTCTCAATTACTCCTGAACTGCAGTTGACCCCGGCTGTGTTTTGTAAGTTGTCCTCAACAAGACCGAGAATCCTGAATGTATACAACCTTGAATGTGTATTTTTACTTTCTTTATCACGTACCTAGTAGGTAGAGCAAGTATTGCATTTCATGCAAATATTCGATGTCAAAATTTCAACCGAAATACACACTAGCAAAAAAAATCTGATGTGTTGCACTCGCATGACTTTCTCTACTCTTGTGCAAACTATTTTTTCAAACGCTTATTCTCTATATGCTTCATGTTAATCGAGATATCGAAATGTTAAGCTTATTGCTAATTTTCTTATAGATGCAAGGAGATTTAAAGGCTTTAAGCTATAGTCAAATATTTTAAGAGCTGGTTGCTATGTGGAGTGTTCCATTCTCTTTGTATTACCAGGGGAAAAAATGAATAACGAATTTGAGAAAAATTATTGGAAAGTATAAGGGAATAACAAGCAATATCTCGAAAATGGTTCACTCAACAACAAAAATGTATATGACATAAATAGTGTATTTTAACGCTATACACATTTTTGTGTAGTAAAATTTTGTCTATCTCTTATGGTTTCCCAGTTATGCAAAAGTCGTTTACAATGAAGAATACTTTTGGAGACATTCCTAGAAAATTCGAGATATACATTTCATTTGTCACGAAAATACCTTAAACATATGATATTTTAATCAAAATCGCTAGACGCATTTTTGAGAAAATTAAAATTTTCGAAAAATGTTCCATATAAGGGGTAATTTGGGATGGGGGTATTTTCTTGAAAACCTTCGTGTCACATTTCTGGAAGATACTGAACCTAAATACCAAGTTTGGTGTTTATCCGACTGTTCGTTTGTGAGTTATGCTGTTCACAGACACACACATACGCACACGGACATGTTTCCAAAAATGCTTTTTTGGATTCCGGGGGGTCTCAAAACATGCATTTGCTGTGAAATCTCGGTATCGAATTTTTGGGTGGAATACAATACTTCCCCTACTTACTATACGTAGTAGGGAAAACAATAATAATCTTAGAAAATGGTCTGAGTGTCTATGTGTGTCTGTGAACAGCATAATTAAAAAACGAAAAGTCGGTGAAACAAAAAACTTTGTATTTAAGTTTAGCACCTTCCAAGGATAAGACAAATAGATCTTCAAGAAGATCTTTCAGTCCATACTACCCTTTGCATGGAAAGCTTTTTGATATTTTTTATTCTCACAAAAGTGGTTCTACCGATTTTGATTAAGTGCCATAAGTTTAAGGTACATATTTTCACAGTAAATAAAATTTATATCTCGTGTTTGCTGTGAATAGCCTGCTAAGTCTTCTTCATTCTGAATCATTTTTGTAACATTAGAGTTAAGCATTACCGAGATATTCTTTGTTACTGGTTTGAATTTTCAAGTGGTTATAACTTATTCAGTTGGTAAGCCGGTATTTTTTTTTTTTTTTTTTTTGCGCTTATGCAAAGAGCATGGAATTTCAAAACCATTATACAGCGATCCGCTTTTAAACAATCTGATTATCGCTTTAGTCTTCTGTATTCTTCTCACCCTATAACTTAACGAGTAAATGGTAATGAAAGTTTATCTCAGTTAAGCTTAGATAGAAGAGTACGCTTTTGTAAGAATAGCTTGTAGAAGAGTGAAAAAAGAAACTCATGTGAATACGTCAGAAATTTTTTTCAGCTTTCAGTATCCGGACATGGCGATTAGCATTGGAATAAAATTAACTGGTCCAAACTTCGGGAATGTCATAAGTACGTGGTTAAATTAGTTGGCGACAGATGATAGAGCTGAATGTTATAAATATGAAGATGATTTTGAGGTTCTCTGTGATCATGAAAGTATCCTTTATGAGAGCGAATTATCAATAACGTGAATGAGGATTTGGATTAGCATATATAAAGTATCCGGACACCCCCACAAACATACTTTTTCATCTTAGGTGCATTGTGCTGCCACCTACTGCCTGGTAGTCATTATCCGCGACCTCAGTAATCAATAGACATCGCGAAACAGCAGAATGGGACGCTCCGTGGAACTCACGGACTTCGAACGCGGTCAGGTGATAGGGTGTTACTTGTGTCAGAAGTCTGTACGCGAGATTTCCACACTCCTAAACATCCTGGTGTGATAATGAAGTGGAAACGTGAAGGGACGTGTACAGCACAAAAGCGTACAGGCCGACCTCGTCTGTTGACTGACAGAGACCACCGACATTTGAAGAGGGTCGTAAAGAGTAATAGGCAGACATCTACCTAGACAGGAATTCCAAACTGCATCAGGATCCACTTCAAGTACTATGACAGTTAGGCGTGAGGTGAGAAACCTTGGATTCCATGGTCGAGAGGCTGTCATAAGCCACTCATCACGCAGGAAAATGCCAAACGATGCCTCGGTTGGTGTAAGGAGCGTCAACATTACACGATTGAACAGTTGCAAAACGTTGTGTGGAGTGACGAATCACGGTACACAATGTGGCGATCCGATGGCAGTGTGTGGGTATGGCGAATGCCCGGTGAACGCCATCTGCCAGCGTGTGTAATGCCAACAGTGAAATTCGGAGGTGGTGGTGTTATGGTGCGGTCGTGTTTTTCCTGGAGGGGGCTTGCAGCTCTTGTTGTTTTGCGTGGCACGATCACAGCGCAGACCTACATTTATATTTTAAGCACCTTCTTGTTTCCCACTGTTGAAGCGCAATTCGGGGATGGCGATTGCATCTTTCAACACCATCGAGCACCTGTTCATACTGCACGGGCTGTGGCTGAGTGGTTACACGACAATAACATCTCTGTAATGGACTGGCCTGCACAGAGTCCCGACTTGAATCCTATAGAACACCTTTGGGATATTTTGGAACGCTGACTTCGTGCGAGGCCTCACCGACCTACATCAATACTTCTCAGTTCCGCACTCCGTGAAGAATGGGCTGCCATTCCCCAAGAAACCTTCCAGCACCTGACTGAAAGTATGCCTGCGAGAGTGAACGCTGTCATCGGGGTTAAGGGTGGGCCAACACCATATTGACTTCCAGCATTACCGATGGAGGGCGCCACGAACTTGTACGTCATTTTCAGCCAGGTGTCGGGATACTTTTGATAACGTAGTATATATATCTCAAAACATCTTAGTGCAGTTTTGCTGTTTTTAAAGTAATTTTTGAGACAAAAACGGAAATTGCTTAATATAATTCCATTTACATGAAGACCTTAAGGAACTTAAACCTTTTTCAAATATTTCTTAGATGAGATTGAAAGATAAATATTTTCTGCAGCTAATCAGTTTTAAATACATTCTGAATACAATTCGCACTCTTACTTCTATTATAAGCTCGAAATGTGTCTCAGTTGAACCTGCAGCGTTATCCACGACACTGCACATAGTTAACACTGTTAAGATAGAAAGAAACGAACTTCAGCTGTTATTTATTGCGCTTATACTTATTTTCTAAATAGTGGATTATCAGTTACACTGATTATCACTTTACTAATGCCAAGTATGTTGAAACGCTACCAATTTACGGTGAAACGCATCATAATGCGGCAGCTACGGCATGAATTTATCGAGGAAGATTTCCAAATAGACGAGTATATTTGTTTTGACTCTCTCTCCTGTTGTTGAAAAGGAATTGGTCATAGAAATGTTGCACTAGAAGAATAAATCCTTCACTTAGTGGAACGATCCTGGAAGCAACAGCCGTGTCATAGCTCGCACCATCGTTGCATACCATTGGACTGCATTCAGAACATTAAAAAAATTATTGCTACCCCTTATCACACTCAACGCGTCCAGTATATCTCTGAAGCAGATTATGCACCAAGGGTAGATTCTCCGAATGGTCTCTTCATCAAGTAGGGGACTTTTCTCTTAAAATTCTTACAATGGATGGAGCAACGTTTACCAGAAATGGAGTAATTAATATCATAATGCACACACGACAACCCACATACAATAGAACAAGACAGCTTTCAGCACAGATTTTCTGTAAATTTTTGGGCAGGAATCATAGGAAACACACTAACCGGTCCGTGGATTCTTCCTGGGGTTTTGACAGAAGCTATCTGTCTCCAGTTTCTTCACGAAAAGTTACCATTCTGCTTGAGGCTGTTCCCTGGCAAAGAAAAAAGTTCATTGGTTAAAAATATTTTGCAAATGTCACACCCATGTACTGGACTCCATAGCAATTTATTACAAGAGAACTGAATAACATATTGCTTATCCTGTGAATCTCAACCCTGCTGTGTAATTTCTAATGCTATAACTCAACCCCTGCATGAGTTTCCAAAGCCTTTTTCCCCTGTAAAATCTCCGATAAATAACTTAGGCAGGAAAGCCGTCTCTAGCACCGACATTGATCTGATGGTTATCATTACACCATTATACTCAGAATGAGTAAAGACCACCAAAAAGTTGCATGTAACCCAATACGAATATGGAGTCATCCCTATAACAAAGTGTTTTAATTATGTGCAGGGGCGTACTCATATGTTCAAGCTGGCGGTCTAAATCTGTACCCTAATAATTCAAGCGCCGCGCATTCTTTATCTCCCCTTCCTCATTTTATCCCTGCATGCCACTCAACGCTCTTAAAATCCTCTTTTCCCTGGCGAGCAGAAGCCCCTGTACTTAGAGCATGGGTTGCAGGCAATTTGATCCCCCCTGCTAGTGATATATATGCGTGCCCCTTTTTGCTAACCCTATCCTTTAATTTTGATATAGGTTACAAATAAAAGAGGTAGGGGAGGTGAAGACTGCGTCACCCTTTGTTTTTGATCCCATTGTCTTTACCGCTGTAAAGGGAGGTTTTGATTGGATTTGGGGCTTTCTGGCTCGTTGGCGTGTAGCATGACAACAGAGGGGTTTATTAGCGCACTGCGTTGGAATGCTGGAGAAAGGATACGTTGAGTCTTCAGGTATGTAGATTCTCTTGTGTTTTGGAAACACTGCTTCAGCACCCCTATCTTGTATTGTTCATTAAGTGTTGGAGGGTTCTCGAACAAGCGGGGGTGGTTCAGGTGCCCAGGAGTATGTGTACCGAAACGTAGGGGTTTATTTTCGTTTAAAAGCACTCCGCGTGAGAGACCTAGCTCCACTTGTAAAGAAGCTACCTGGTTTGAAGTCCTAACAGCGTATAGTGTAAGTGTTCTTAATTCTTCAGCACTAAACTTATCTCCAAGCAGTGTTTCAGATGACTTATGGTCGAAGCCTTTCACATTTTAACTTTTGATTGCAAAAACCACGTAGTAGATACTGCTCCACCAGTTTTGATCAACGTGGACCTGTTAATCCCAAAATCATTGGTATTTAAGAAAGTAGTAGAGAATGAGGGGGAGGCACGTCTTGAGCTAAAGCAATAATGCTAGTATTGTATGTCATTAAAAAGGCACTGGAGAATATATTGAGAACACTACATTATCACACCTACCTTATCAACAGCGACTCCCTGTTTGCTTTAAAATCCCTCCAAATCATTTACTCCACCAACAGCATCGTCCAAGACATATATTCACTTTACACTAACCTATCTACCCCGAACAAAATTTGCATTATTGCTATATGGGTACCTTCTCATCAGAAAATTATAGGAAATGAAAAAGCGGAAGCTGCTGCAAAGGAATCAATAAGTCTACCTACACAGCACCCAACCATAGCTACACCCTACTACAATGCAGTTACTCACTTCAAGAGACAAATTGAAAAATCAGTTGTGGAATAGTTGGATACAGAACAATAACTGTAAACTTCACAATGTGCGCCAACATCTACTGCACAGTATCCAGTTAAAAACGTAGAGACCAAATTACAATAACGCGCCTACGAATTGGACACACCAGAATTACACACTCCTACCTTTTAAACAGTCCTTCACCTGCCTTATACAAGTGTCAAACAGCACTAACAGTAGATCATATTATACTGAGATGTTCAGCAGAGAAAACAATTTGGTATACGAATAAACCTTTATGCAGCACTGAATGAACCCTCTCACTGTCGAAATATTATCAACTTCATTAAAGCAATTGAATTATATAACGAGGGCGGCGCTGTGGCCGAGTGGTTAGATCTCTCGCCTCTCACCGAGGCGGCCCGGGTTCATGTGGGATTTGTGGTGGACAAAGCGGCGTCTGGGCGGGTTTTCTCCGGGTATTCCGGTTTCCCCCGTCTTTTATTACACCAACTGCTCCATCATCACCTTTCCTTTCATCCATTTCGCCTTCATTTCGTTTCATCTACTTCCCTCATCCCATACCAGGCATCGGGCTGATCACTCATCCTGGATATTCTGTCTGCTCCATGAGAGTGTCTGCTCCTCGGTCTCTGACCCTAGGCACCCGCTGTAAGTCCTGGGGGGGTGTAAGTCCTACATAAGATGAGCTTAAACAGTGAATGAATAAATTATATAACGATATTTAATCAAAATAATTAAGAAATTTTGGTCTTTTTTAATCATGAAAAATTGTCATTCTAAAATTACATTGTGTATTAATTGCAATGTGTAATAACTAATTGTAAGACTATCGTTATTTTTCAATGCGAATTGTTATTTTTTTGTAAAATCATTGTAAGAAATGTTTTTTAAAATTGTTATACTGAACCTAAATCGGTCGCGATTAGACCAAAATGGTTAAAGCGGCCTTAAACAAATAAATTCAAAACAAAAATAATGCTAGTGGAGCTGCGATCTAGGCCAGATTTTAATATTTTTTGTTAATATGTATTAGTAACTGGCTTTATTAATAACACCTACTGACCAGACTTAGAGTCTATTTATATGAAAATTAAGCATTAACATAACGACGTATAACTCAAGCATAAGCTTAACGGATATGTTGTGATGCACATCGACAAACGAAAACATAATCCACAACTACCAAGAGATAATAGCTGAGCTAACATAGCGGTCTGCAAAGAGACTACTGACAGTACATAGGATAAAAGCGGTTATATACAGGTATCAATATGAACCCCCGCTAAACGACGTTAAACTCACAAAAAAGCACCATCTGTCATCACAATTTTTTTCTGCTGCAGCGATTTTTATAGATATCGCAGTAATTCCTGACCCGTGATGGCACAAAGGCAGCTAGCGAGCCAACACATGGCACGGAAAATCAGAAGTGAAACGGTAGAATGATGACTTGATGAGAATCGCTCTCTGATTCGTTAGTTTCTTATATTTGACGTAGAAATTAAACGTGAAAGCTTGTAGCTTGCTGCTTCTAAGCCGGTTTCTATTGCATACAACAAAAAAGAGAATAAGCCGTCTCCAAAGCAATGGCTGAGGCAGTATTTTTAACACTTAAATCATTTCAGTCAAATTATATAATATGTAAATTCAATAACCTTGAAGCAGTGAGTGTAAGTGGTAGTTTGTAAAATGTACGTAACAGTCATTGCATATGCCTATATTATTGTATACATGTTCAATAATGCTATGTGAATATATTACATAATTTAATAATATAGGAGCTGTGAGAAATAGGTCAAAAGTTGCTAACAAAGAGGTAACACTGAGGTAACCTTGAGTCAATAATGAGTAAGAAAGTTTAACAGATTGTGATTCTTGGAGTACCAATAATGTAATTTTAGTAACAGTTTATAAAATAGCCAATCAACAACCAGAAAAAGCTTTAGTTAAATGAAGGTATTCTATTGGAGTAGGATTGGCCAATCAGAGACTTGAAATACAGAAGTTTACAAGTTTAGACGGCTGAAATTAATTCAGTTGCCTCCAAATAGTGCTCATAACCAGACGTGTTGCCTGCAGACAGTGATAGTAACCGGACGCGAGATGTGTCCTCGAGAAATTAATTACGTATTCGTGTGAAACGAAAATAGTATGCGTGTTAAAATGTGCAAGTATTAATAAAAAGAATCTCACAGCTCTCTATATCAGTGAAGTGTTATTTAAATCTTATCAAGTATTAATAAAAGGAGTGAGGTGAAAATTATAACCTGTGTAAGCCTACATTCTTGTCGTATTACAACCCTGCCAAGACCTCCATGTCTCTAGCAATAATACTGACGCAGCCGAGGCAAACATAAATATATAATATCTAAAGAAACAGTCAAATTACAAAGCCATTATTTTTAAACTTGGGGCAAAGGCCACCTGAAAGTACCTTTGGGGCGAAGGCTACCGGAAACGGAGTACCATGCGTGTGGTTGCAACTATTACAAGTTAGGCTCCCCAACAGTTGAAATATAAAACAACTCTAACAAAAAACACCTTCTTCATGGCTTAATGTTTGGCATAATTTAATGCCATAATGTAGGATCATAAATCTCAAATTAAGAAATATGCCCTTAGTTGTACACATAATAAGAAGAAAAGCTTTTTTCATAAATTGTAATTCAGGTTTTATTGTTAATGAAGTCATGTGAGAAAAAAAGAAGAATCCTATTATTTTCAAGCATAAATTTAAAAATGACTGACAGTCCTAAGAAACTTAAAAATATAACAACGGTTAACGCTATAAAAATGTTTAACATTTTGTATTGTATATTTCTTTCAGCTTTATATTTCTCGTGTGATTAGTTTTTGTCTGTGTCTTATACTTACTGGTTAAACCAAAATTAATTCATAATGAAGATGTCTTCGTAGGCTATTAGCAGCAAATTCATGCAACATTATTATTCATGCAAAAATTTTAAATAAAATCTTTCAGCCATTTTGAGGAAATAAAACTAACAACAATTAAATCAAATTAAATCAACCGAGTTTTCGTTGTTGGATATTGAACAAACTTTTTCTAAAAATGCTTCTTTTAGATTCAGAGAATCAAAAAACCCGTACATTCCTTCAAATCTCGATACCCAATTTTTGAATGGAATACAATAATTCTTATTTTATCTACCATAGAACCGAACGGAAGGCTACGGCTTGTATTCGGGAGGTCCCGGGTTTGATTCCCGTCGACCATCTACTTTGACCTTGTTTATTGTGCTTTCCCTGGTCGGTAGGCGAATGCTAGTTTGATTCCTCATTCACCACGATTTCCTTTCTACATTTCCCATTCATTCCGTTTGCTTCTCATCTTTCAAGTGTACTTCTAGGTTTCGTGTCGTATGGCCGTGTCGGACAGAAGGAAAGAGTACTTTGCGTTTACACTAGGGGTCATTTTGGTCACGAGTCGTTCATCGCTCTCTCTAGGCAGCTCCAGCAGTGGGACGGGTCTTTAAGCTTGGAACTGTTAGTGACTTTAGCGCGTCTCGGCAGCCTTTAGCCTCCAAGGGTTCCTTCACTTCATCCCTTCCTTGTGAGTATGGTAGCCATAACAGATCTATGTAGGTGCAGTGCGTGAGATGTCCCCTTCCATTGTATAACCTATACCGATAACTACGATAGATAGGTGAATGAGAAAACAAAACCGCGTAAGACCTAATCTTCATTATCTGCATTCCTTCAGAGTAGCTATGAGTACAGAAATTGCGAGTATAATTTTTCACCTTAAGCCGCTCTTCCTTCCAACCCCTAATTTCTGTAAGTAGAAAGCAAATGAATTACGCTAACGCTGAACTGTTTAAAATGCTACGTTAGCTTTCAGAGGTGTTTTGAATTGTCACCGTGTCCCAAAAAATCATTACCAAGGAGATAAAAATGGTAGAGCCAAATGGGAAATCATCGCAATGCGAATTTTAAAACATAAGTTTGACGAATTGCGAACTTTCTATGAACAAATACGGCAACAGCCCATGGCGATGTATGGAAAGGAGCGAGAAATGAGCTATTGGATTTCGATAAGCAAGATATCGAACTGCATAACAAACAAAAATACATATCGCTTATTACTCGGGGTTCAGAATAGACTAAGCTGAATGTGTATAGGAATGGGGTGGTTTATTTTGAAAGAGAAACACTGCTAACAGAACGAGCAGCTATATTGAATTTTCTGCCAACTTTGTTCGCAAATGGAACAAGGAAAACAGCTCCAGCTTTTAATTAATAGATATCTGTATCTATGCCAGTTTCCACTTCCCATTTAGTTTCTATCGAGTCAGTTGACAAGACAAGTCTGATTGGTTTTATATACCAGTTTAAGTGTTCTAGATGTGGCTCCTCTTGGGGCTTAATATACGAACCTAAAACTTGTATCTTTATTTATTATATGTCTTACTGTTAAGAGGCGGCGCCGTGGCCAAGTAGTTAGATCGCTCACCTCACCACCATGGTTTCGATCCCAGGGACCCACATGTGAGATTTGTGATGAACGAAACGCTATCTGAGCGGGTTTTCTCCGGGTTCTCCGGTTTCCCCCGACATTCATTCCACCAATTGCTCCATCTTTGCTTTTATCCAATTCGCCTTCATTTCATATCATCTTCCTTCTCAATTTCATACCTGGCTACGAGTCGATCCTCCACTCCGGTTTCTCGTTCTCTGATTCCTTGTTTGTCTGCTCCTCGACAGGCCTCTGACGGTTATAAGTCTTAAGGGATGTAAGCACTACATACGAGAAGGATACGCCAACTAAGTAGGTACTTATTAAGACCATACACTTCAATAAATGTGAAATTTGGTGCTTGTGATAAATACCATTTGTTTACTGAGAGCCCGCGATTCCGCTATAATTAACCCATATACAGAATAATAACGGATTACCCACTGTCGCAGGCCAGTTCTTTACTCTCGTGCTATGGTCCAAGTTACAATTCTGCTGGATTTTGTTTCTTGACGGACGTTTCTCATACCTTATTCTTTTTTATTTATTTATTTTTTATTTTTTACCACGTTCCTTGGGATGATGATCAGGAATGGTAGCATAGCTTCCTGAGATTATATGGCCATTTATTTCAAACCTTTAATATCCTGCAAAATGGCTTACCATTTGTTTTCAGTGTTGCACCATGCCATTCTGTTCCCCTTAGACAGAAGCACGCCTTAATGTTTTATTATATATCTAAATAGATGTGAGCTGGACTTTCTCTACCACTTAATGCGTTTAAGGAGATTACAATCTTGAATATAAGACTTTAAATTCACGTTTTATAAATAATTTTCGTCCTATTAAGTTAAATTTTACCCTATTAATATAATACACTTAATACCATGAACCCAGTTTTAAGAAGTTAAACTATCCTCGACTTTTTTTTTCCTATTAACACCTTTTTACTTTCTCTACTACGTACAGTAAGTAGGGGATGTATTGCATTCCACCCAAAAATTCGATACCGAGATTTCACCGGAAATACATGTTTTGAGACTCCCTGAATCCAAAAAGAGCATTTTTGGAAACATGTCCGTGTGTGTGTCTGTCTGTCTGTCTGTGTGTCTGTGTGTGTGAACAGCATAACTCAGAAACGAACAGCCAAACCAAACTTGATATTCAGGTTCAGTATCTTCCAGAGATACGGCATGAAGGTTTTCAAGAAAATCCCCCACCCCAGATTACCCTTTACATGGAACATTTTTCGAAAATTTTAATTTTCTCAAAAATGACTCTAATGATTTTGATGAAAATGCCATATTTTTAAGATATTTTTATGACAAATGAAATGTGTATCTCGAAATTTCTGGAATGTCTCCAAAAGTATTCTTCATTGTGAACGACCATAAAGGATAGACAAAAACCATAAGAGATAGACAAAATTTTACTACACAAAAATGTAGATCGCATTAAAATACACAATTTATGTCATATACATATTTTGTTGTTGAGTGAACCATTTTCAAAATATTGCTTGTTATTCTCTTAAATTTTCCAATACTTATACTTTTTCTCAAATTCGTTATTCAATTTTTTTGTCCTGGTAATGCAAAGAAAATGGAACACTCCAAATAGCAACCAGCTCTTAAAATATTTGACTATAGCTTAAAGCCTACCAATTTCCCATGCAACTACAAGAAAATTAGCAATAAGGTTAACATTTCAATATCTCGATTAACATGGAGCATATGGAGCGTTTGTTAGAAGAGTTTCTATAAGAGTAGGGAAAGTCATGTGAGTGTAACACATCAGATTTTTTTTCGTATTTTGCCTAGAGTCTTCTTACACTACCTTCAACTGATTAGCTAAATCTTTACATGTACGTTAGATGAGCCTGAGGCTATATAGTGAATCTAATTGAATGCATCGCAAAGATCTCTATGGAAAATTAAGAGTTCAATTTCCACCATTTGAGCAAATAGTTTTACCTTCACAATTAAAATTCGCAATATCAAATGCTCAAAATTTTCAAGGAAATAATACTATTACGAGTTCTTGAGAAAAGGTTACCCTGAAGTTCATAGATTCAATATTTTAGTCATAATCCTTAAGGTAAAGGAATTATTGCATTTCATTCACACGTTTGCTATCGACATTTCACCGAAACAAGTTTTGAGGTATCCTAAACAAATAAATAAACACATGTCTCCTACCTATCTACACAAACGCACACATCGACACGGTTAACCGAGGTCGTTAAGACTCGGACTCGTGAACGAGAGGTCCGTGGTTCATACCCCGTCATGACCGTCCTTCTTGACTGAAGTTTAACCCAGGGTTTTCTTAGTCTTCATAACCAGCAAATAGGTACTAAACTTAGGCCTACAATATTTCCTTCCCCAACTTCCTTTCCCAATTACCATTTCATTTCATGTATGGTCAGTGTCCACAGCTGTAGTGCCATATGTTGCAAGAACGAGCGTTATACACAGTAAAACACACACATGCATACATACATACGTACATGCATACATACATGCATACGTACATGCATACATACATACATGTATTCATACATACATGTATTCATACATACATAAATACATACATACACACATGCATACATACATACATACACACATACATAAATACATACATGCATACATACATACATACATACACGCATGCATGCATACATACATACACACATGCATACATACGCACATGCATACATACATGCATACATGCATACATACATGCTTACATACATACATGCATACATACATACATACATAAATACATACATACATACATACATACATACATACATACATACATAAAGCATTGTAGAAAAAATGCCTACAGAAGACTAAACATCATACTCAAGAAGGTACTTTGTAAATACATAAGTCGAAGATTTTCATGGAATTCTATACCATCACTAACAAAATTCACATGAAAAAGCTTCTTTATTTTTTATTTCCCCACAGAAAGGACTGTGATCATTTTGATGAATGTACTTAACAAACTTTTAAGATAATGGCACGGGAAGGAAAATATTTCTTGAATTCTCTGTGAATAGCCAATTGAGAAAGGAGTATTTTAGAAGGAGTAGTATCGTATTTTAACTGTTCGGGAGCCGAACTTGTAGCAGTTGCAACCGCACGTATAATAAACAGTTTCCTGTAGCCTTCGCCCCAAGTGTACTTTCAGGTGGCCTTTGTCCCAAGTTTAAAAAATATTAACTTTTTAATTTAACTGTTTCTTTAAATATTATATATTTATGTTTGCCTTGGTTGCGTCAGTATTATTGTTAGAGACTTGGATGTCTTGACAGGGTTGTGGTACGACTAAGAATGTAGGCTTACACAGATTATAATTTTACTTCACTCCTTTTATTAATAATTGATACGATTTAAATAACACTTCACTGATATAGAGAGCTGTGAGATTCTTAAATTAATTACTTGCACTTTTTAACACGTAAAATATTTTCGTCTCACACGAATACGTATTAAATTTCTTGAGTGTCTGGTTAGCAACGCTGTCTGCAACCAACTGAATTGATTTCAACCGCCTAAACTTGTAAATTTCTGTATTTCATGTCTCTGATTGGCTATTGCTAATCCAATAGAATACCTTCATTTAACTAGAGCTTCTGGTTGTTGATTGGCTATTTTTATAAACTGTCACTAAAATTACATTATTGCTTCCAAGAATCACAAGTAACATTTAAACTCTCAAACTTATTATTGCCTCAAGGTTACCTCATTGAAACCATTATTAGCAACTTTTGACCTATTTCTCACTGCTCCTACATTATTAAATTACGTAATATGTTCACATAACATTATTACACATGGATACAATAATACAAACATATACAATGACTTTTATATATACGTTTTATATATTGTTACATACACATATTGCTTTAAGGCGGGCTGTTATTCAATTTATATATTATATAATTAGACTTAAATCATTTAAGTGTTAAAAATACTGCCTCACTATGAAGCTTTCCTTTTCTTGCTGAATTTCATATAACTAGTAAACCGTACGAAAAGAGAAAATATTGTAACTTGGGTGATTCTCTTCCCCATCTCATGGGCCTGCTCTGCAGTATAAGCAGCATATCTTAAGAGATCTTGCAAATCTATACTACGTAGTTTGAAATAATTTCTAATCAGAATATTTTTATGTAAAAACTTCTATCTATGGAAACCTAAAAAATTTACAACGAATATTTCGGAAACAGTTGCGTGATTCTTAACTCATAACTAGGATTTCTTGCTTTTATTGGTATGCGGTTACCGAAACCTGTTTTAATTAACATGTGCTGTTTTACTAGTGTTCGTGTTTTTTCACTAGTAATATAACTTTTTTCACTAGTTTTCACTAGTAATGTGAACTATCATATTAAACAGCACACCTAAGAAAATGTATATATAAAACTTTTTTCCAAATCTTGGTGTGGAATTTTCCGTGTTTGTTTATTCCAAAGTGTTGAAAATAATGAAAACTTTATTTTACTTTGGTAAACTTTGTGACATAGAATTTATTACAGAAACCTCAGTACCTAGGATATTTCTACTTTCTGACTTGTTTTCAGATTGTAAACCCTCTTATTTGCCGAAAATAATTCAGATGCAACACCATTTTTATTTACGTTATATTGTGGCGTATCATAAGTATTGTCATGCCAGACGCATTATTGTGTCGCATTGTCGACAATATTATTGGGTGGTTTTGATTATTTCTTTCGGCTGAACAATCCTTCTCCTTTGGCGCGGATCACGCCAGAGAGAAAAGGATTTGTTTGAAGTTCTCGCCCGGTATGACACCTGCCCTGGCTAGCTAGCTTGCCTAGACAGGGTTGGAGAGGGGGGAAATATAGTTAGCGTTACTTGAATGTGCGCGTCACTTTGGGTGTGAGTAGTGAAAGGAACAAGTTGCGTGTGGCCAGTACTCAACTGCGAGGCATCTCCCCTCATCCTTTGTTTCCCTAAGTGTAATGTAGAGCCGCCAAGTGTTTTATCAATAAATTACCGGTAATATATCAGTGATGTGATATTTGTGTATTTTATCAAAAACCTCACGCATTCGTCTGAATGTAGACACCAAGGCCCGGTCCTCTCGCTGTTTGTAAGCTGCACTCCCCATATGCGTGTTGGAGTGATCAAAACTTAGTAATTTGCTGGAAACCTTTTGGCCCTCACCCCTTCATGTACCAATATACCAAATTTCACGCAATGGATACATTTGCGCTTATCTCTAGGTGTAACAGCGGGGTTAGCAGTAGAGTTCGGATCTCAGTAGGGCTTAGTAGGTTGGAAAAGGCTAAGACATTCTTTAGCTATTCGGTAGCAAACGTGCAGATCTACATACCTATAATGCAAATTTTATATATATTTTAACTTCAGGTTTATCCGTTTCGTTGTTTATGTCAAACATTTATTCAAAACTGAAACTGTCAGAAAAATAATTTGCAGTAGTTTTATTATACATAGGTTGTTTTCAAGGTTCCAAAATCTCTCGAGGTAACTCTTAGATCGTTCTTATATATCATTCCAAATGTTTAAAGTATTCTTTATTTGGCGTTAAGTAATGCAAAACACGAGTCTCCGTTTTCTCTAATTTGAGCAATAAAATGTGTATGTTTATTACATAAGCACAAATAATTTAAACTATTGTACATTTTATAGTGAGAAACATTAAAAATAGCAGTAATGCATGACAACTGGTCAAATTAAAAGCCGAGTAATGCATATCAAAGACCGAAGTAACAGCTGTTAATTTTTCTTGAAATATAGAAATGCAAACTTCCTCACATCTAGACCTGGTGAAAAATGGATACAGAAGGGAATAATTGCAGTAATTCCTCTACCTTAAGTATATCTACCTTCATCGATATACAGAATAGGGAGGGCACAATTTCAGGTATGCATTCTCCATATGTAGACAATATAAAACTACATCATAGCATGTGCCCTGAAATGCTTGGTTTCCGAGTTATTGCCTTCAAAATAATGACATACAGCGGAACGTATTTTCTACCACAGGTAATTTTATTTGCAGAAGATTTTCAAAGTATCCACCGTCTGCTTGAATACTGGCTTCATAGTGACGTCTCATGGCCATGCGAACACGAGCCCAAATTCCAGGAGTATTGCGTAATCCCTCACAATCTGCCATAATTCGATTTGAAGGGATTTCCATATCAGGCACCGAGACGACAACGCTTTTAAATGGCCCCACAAGTAGAAATCGAAGGGCTTCAAATCCGGTGAGCTTTGTGGCCATACAACTGGGCCACCTCTACCTATCCATCGATCAGGAAACCTTCGATCCAAGTACCGGCGAATGGCACGACTAAATGTGCAGGAGCGCCATCGTGCAAGAAGTGAGCTTGTTGATGAATGCCTTTAGAATGTCTTCTGACACATGAGGTATGATGTTTTCCGAAGTTTGTATACGCCTACCCCGTAAGTCTGTTTACAAGTACATGGGGTTCAACTAACCGATCACCAATGATACCGACCCACATATTGAGAGTGAACTGTACTTGGTGATGAGATGGAACAATTGCATATGGGTTTTCATATGACCAAATACGTTGATTGTGGAAATTTGTAAAGTCATCTCGTCTGAACTGTGTTCATCTGTAAATAATGCTGAGGGAGGAAAGTTCGGAATTATAGCACACTACTGCACGAACCACTGGCATAACGTCAATCGAGCAGGGTAATCTGCGGGTGACAGGGCCTGTACATGTTTGCAAATGATAAGGATACAACGGTTGCTCTCGCAAGTCCCCAGACAGTCGTATGAGAAACATTCATTTGTAACGCTAACCTTCGTGTACCGTTAGAAGGAGTCTGGAGTTGTAGATCTTGGTCGTCCCCTCCCCAAACCAGGAGACGTAAACCTCCCGTGAGCGCACAGACTGCGATGGAGACGTTCAAATGTCCTCCGATGTGGACATCTTCGCTGCCCGCCTTACCGTACATGAAGTGCATTTCTGCCAGCTCCTGACTTGAGTACACATGTCGCCCAGTCGAACGCCAAACACAACACTCAATATACCCTTCGTCTCGGAATGAACTGTCAGAGTGGCCTGTTAACTACCTGCGGGAAGAAAAACGCCCCGATGAATATCACTGTTTTAAAACCAAGCATTTCCGGACACATGTTGTAATGGACTTATTTTATTGTCTACATATGGGGAATGCATACCTGAATTCATGGTCTATATTTTTGAAACCTTATATGACAGGTCAACTGCGGTACATTAGGAAGCTAATAGAAGTCATATCGAAATATAATGGGTAAATTGTAGTACATTAGGTGGCTGATAAAAGAAATTTCGATACATATAATGGGTCAATTGCAGTACATTAGATATCTGTTAGAAGAAATATCGATACATAATACGGCAATTGTAGTACTTGCTTATAAGTGATGGAAGAGAAAGTAAATGAGTTTCCAGAACAACATAAGTTCATAAACACTACTTGCAAGGTAATTACAAAACATAAGAAACATATATTTTGCGACAGTATTAGTGTTTGTTTTGAAAGAATGCTACTGTTTATCTGCCGCACGTATAAAAGACAATTTGTCGCGGTCACTTCGTGTTATCTTTTACTGATCGCCTGTTATTGTTTTAATTTTGGGTTCACTGTCCTCCGGCTAGCTATGATCTCTCGGTCAAGCAAATCTCTTAATCAGGTGTGTAAACGGAAAGGAGTTTTTATCCAAAGATAACACTGATGAAGAATTTGTTTTACACTTTTATTGTCGTAACATATTTTGCACTTTCACATATTAATCTTGACACTCGCCAAACTGAAACTGTTATAATAACTTATTTACTGCTCATTCTTAATTCGCGTACTTCAACTTTTTGGGTAATTAACTTTACAACACTTGAGATTTTTCATAACTCTGCTACGCGTAACCTGCGAAGCGATAAACTGTGCGATGTATTCAGCGACGTGTAATGGACAAATATTTCCGATGGACTGGACGAATTTGACTCTGACCTAGCCCTTTTTATACTCCTACACCCCGATATGCCTAAAGATTATAACCGAGCTGCTATTGGTTAATAAAACGCGCCAACATTAGCGTCTATTTTTATATCCAATGAAAATTACGAAAACATATGTTCTAGGAAAAATGTTCCAGCAAATTCTAAGAAAGAACGCGCCAATATTACGTCATTTGCTCGTCTCTAATAATGATAAACAGCTCACCCCCTCGCTACATTATTGCACGCTATTATTGTCAGTTTCAGTAAGGCCGTATAAACTTACTTCTCGACAATGCTTACAATCATCAAACATCTCAAATTAATGTCACACAATAATGCATATTCACACTGCAATCACTCTTTACATTTACATAATTTGTGATACAAATTACTGCGTCAATTTAACAGTTTTATATGTATAGAAATAAATGTACATTACGATGCGCAAAATTATTTTTTTTTAATAAAACTCTGAGTATCTAGAGATAAAGCTAAAATAATGAACCTGTAGTGTCATTCACAATGAAAATTTCGAAATGAATTATTCCTGCAGTGATAACAACAACATTCTTATAATTACCTCACACCAGACTCAGCATCTGTAGAAAATTCTGGTCTTGAAAGTGGTCTCTTCTCTGAATATATGGAGCTCTAGAAAGTCTTTGTGTATTCGAAAGCGAATGGGCACGTCTGCAGTTCATAGATTCTTATCCAACCATGCGTTCACTCGGCACTCTTTGAAGTGGCTCAGTCCCAAAGCCATGATCCTAATATGCGTGAACGTAGTACCCAACCAACTTCATTCACTCAATTTTAGCTCCTGCCCGGAAACGTACATTTCAGGTAAAACGCTGTGAATACGGACTTTCCCGCTTTACATGGCGTGCTCTGTTTATATTAGCAGCAAAACAACGTAGTCAAATAAGCTTAAAGTCAATGTTTCAAAACAATCATACAGTAACACTTATCGGTCACGATAGTCGAAGTCGCTAAGGCTCGGACTCGTGAACGTGACGTCTCTGGATCAAATCCCGCCAGGATCATACGGTGTGTCTAAATTTTCTTTTTTTCGGGTTTTCTTCAGACCTCATAACTGAGGAGTAGGACTTGAACGTTTCCTTCCCAAAATTTCTTTTATCATTTCATGTGTTACCAGTGCCATCATATGTAGTAGAAGCGGAAGTTAAACACTATTAACAAAATCTGATGTTTTACACTCACATGATCTTCTCTACTCTTGTACAAACTATTTTTACAAACGCTCATTCTCCATATACTTCATGTCAATCGAGTTATCGAGATGTTAATCTTATTCCTAATTTTCTTGTAGATGCAAGGGGAATTGGTAGGCTTTAAGCGATAGTCAAATATTTTAAGAGCTGATTGCTATGTGGAGTATCCCATTCTCTTTGTATTACCAGGACAAAAAAAATTAATAATGAATTTGAAAAAAAAGTATAAGTATTGGAAAATTTAAGGAAATAACAAGCAATCTCGAAAATGGTTCACCCAACAAAAAAAATGTATATGACATAAATTGTGTATTTTAACGCGATCTACATTTTTATATAGTAAAATTTTGTCTAGCTCTTATGGTTTACCAGTTATGCAAAAGTCGTTCACAATGAAGAATACTTTTGGAGACATTCCCAGAAAATTCGAGGTATACATTTAATTTGTCATGAAAATATCTTAAACGTATGATATTTTAATCAAAATCGTTAGAACCATTTTTGAAAATTAAAGTTTTCGAAATATGTTCAATGTAAAGGGTAATCTGGGATGTGGGGTTTTCTTGAAAACCTTCGTGTCGCATCTCTGGAAGATACTGAACCTAAATACCGAGTTTGGTGTTTATCCGACTGTTCGTTTCTGAGTTATGCTGTTCACAGACACACAAAGGAACATGATTCCAAATATGCTTTTTTTGTATTCAGAGGGTCTCAAAACATGTATTTCCTGTGAAATTTCGGTATCGAATTTTTGGATGGAATACAATATTTCCCCCTACTTACTTTACTTACTACTTATTTTTCTTTATTCTTCTTCCTGCAGTGCCTTAAATACGAATCTATGCTCCATAAGCCGTCTTCTGTGTCACTTCTGGTGATAGCTTCGTACATAGTATTGACTGGCCAATATAATTTGAGGTAAAACACCTGTCTGACGAGTACAGCAGGTCATGGGTTCATTCTCCTGCCACTGCAAATTTGTTTTCATTTATGTAGCTATTTAGAGGTATATAGTGGCGTCCAACTTGTAATTTCGAGCAGTTTATAGTAAAGGAAGTGATATATAGAAATTTCCATGGCCAACTAATACAGTCGAGTACAAGGGAACGTGCCGATGCTTTTGGTTTCATATAGTCCTTTTTTTTAATTTTTTAATTTTTTGGTAGAAACTTATTATCATCTGTGCTACACACTTGGCCTGAGTGAGTCATCGTTTATTGGTGTGAATTCAAGTCAGACACACCCTCATTAGCCTATGAACAAAGGTGAGGCCTAGGTAAGCGGCTACATTTCACCTCAGTGGCTGGATGGCAAGCTTCATAACGACGGTCCACACCAGTCCCTGGGGGACTCCGTCTCGTATTGGTTTAATATCAAAAGTCAGGTACTCAAACACAGGTCGGTTTCAGGCTCAGGAGCGAAGGAAAAGGGGGGTGTAAGACAAACATTAAGTGGAGTGCTAGAAAGGAAGGGAGGCTAGGCGGTTTAGTATTTCCTAACGAACATAAACCACTGGGCATTATATCGGCACACTCTATGCACTCGACTATACATTGCAGATGTACTGATTACAATTAATATTTAACACCAATGATATTTATCTGGTCATATGATTGGAAAGTAAGGAAAAAAGTGTCCGTTTTCGCAATACTTATTAAAATTACAGCAGTAATTGTGCTATTACATTGCGTCATGTCACTGTCAGCCGTACAAATACCCTTCTGTTTGGCATGAAATAGAATGGTCAAAAATAAATAAGCTACCCACAGTCGGATTTAAACCCAGATCTTCATTAGAAACCTACCGCTTTAGCCATCGTGACTATTATGTCGTCTGTCTCCAGTAGCTTATAACCATATAGAACTTGTAAGCATTAAAACTAGAACAAGGAGAAATGAACTATTGCTGGACTTTAGGCAGGCACGTCGCAGGTAACACACAACGCTTATCCTTCGTACATTTGCAAACAGCACTCACCAGACCGTGTTTACCTGCCCGTCAGTCACCCTTGGTCGAAGTTATTTATGTTCCTTTTACTGACATAGGGATTGAGTGCAGATAAATCGAAGTCACTAATTAATAATTCCTATGTCTGCTTATAACTATTCCTGTTGCACGGAATCACTTGGTCACCTTGGGTCACCTAATTCCAGTGTCTAATGTTGTCTTGTTTCATAATAAGGGTAAAAATACAGCTTGTACAAATGTGAAGCTTGTTTCCTGAAGCATGAAAACCAAATATTTGCATTTTAGAGCAGAGAGAGAGAGACTGGAGCTGCAGTAATTGGGATGTAGATCTATCTTGGGTATGTCTGTATATTTTAATGCCATCTCTATTACTATTTGCGGAACCCACAGCTCTACTCGCATTCTTATGTTAATTGTAGAGATTTTATCTCTCTCTCCCTTCCATTCGCTTCACCCTCTCCACGTGTGTTTCCTCCCTTCTCTCTGTTTGGTCAATTAGCACTTTCAAGAAACAAAAATGAACCAAACAATGATGTTATTCCTAGAAATGAAACAGGGGTCAGACATAACTACCTTTAATACATCCTACTGTGACTGATATAAATCAGAGGTGGGTCAGCCGAATGCAGTATGATTAGAGTGTCAGTTGTAGACGAAGACGCGTAAAATGAGTTACATTCATTAATTCATTCACTGTTTAACCTCATCTTATGTAGGACTTACACCCCCCAGGACTTACAGGCCCGTCGAGGAGCAGACACACTCATGGAGCAGACAGAATATCTAGGATGGGTGATCAGCCTGATGCCTGGTATGGGATGAAGGAAGTAGATGAATGAAATGATGGCAAAATAGATGTAAGGAAAGGTAATGATGGAGCAGTAGGTGGAATGAATGGAGGGGTAAACCGCAGAACCCGGAGAAAACCCGTCCAGACGCCGCTTTGTCCACCACAAATCCCACATGCGGGTCCCTGGGATTGAACCCGGGCCGCCTCGGTGAGAGGCGAGCGGTCTAACCACTCGGCCACGGCGCCGCCAAAATGAGTTATTTGTATCATAAAAATGCATAACAACTGCTGCATATAACGTTCTTATGTTCTTGCTGCCATCAGAAAGGAATGTAAATCTGCTAGAGATACTGGATTGTTGTGAAATAATTTAAAGAACCGTGTCCTGTGGGAAGAAAATTTGTAAAGAAAGGAACATTTGAAACAAAGCAAGGAATTTCTACCTATTTGTGAATTTCAATATGTGATTTTGACGCTTAATTATTTAAATACAATAACAATGTAAAGTAATAATAATTATAATAATAATGTTTTGACACATGGGGTAAGTATTGACTTCTATAAGTATAGATGTCAAATCAACATGTTCTTATCATCAAGAAACTATAGAAAAGAGTAACATAATTTTAAGTATGGTTATCACACTTATGTTAAGACTATTATAATTCATTGTTGCATCCAGTTCTTTTGCAATAAATGATCCTAGCATGATCCTTTCATAATGAAAGCCTTTAACGACTATTGTCTCTTTTTGGTTTCAGATATTACAAACAGGAAGTTTAGCAGAATCCTCTGATTAAATGGTAAGTTTGTTTTTCCACTTACTGTGCAATTTTCCTCAACGTAAAACAAATTTGGTCTTAAAGTGCATCTAATATTTAATTTGACTGGTCAGAAGTATATGAAATTAGTGTAATACTTTTCTTGTTATACTATTGAACGATTAATTAATTTCATAGCTTTATATATTAAAACCATCTGCTTCCTTTCTTCCAATAATGCTGTTTCTAATTATATCCTGCTAAAGGCAATAATTTGTATATTGATTATTCTTAATGAGGCCATTATCACACAACGGCATTAGCAGAATTTGTAGACTGTTCTAGAGAAAAATACCTAAATGCAAAGTAGTAATAAGAAGATTATTTTAAAAAATCAACTTAACCGCTTTTTTTCTTTCTTTCGGTTTTTCTTTTTTTTTTTTCTTTTTTTTGCGTGATCGTGCATTTTCTTTATGGCACATTGTAGAGACCAACACCGAAAGAAGATATTACAAATTACTTTGAGAATCCTAGGTTGCCAATAGACATAATGATTACTTATATTTCTGTGATATTTTATTTCCATATGGACCGATTTTAAAGTGGGGTAGGTAATTCCGCGTGCTCATTTTCTTCATCTTCAGTTTTCTTGCTACTTTGCCATATTACAAATTTAATCTGCCACAGAATCAGATATCGAGGTATTTAACCTAACGTATTTCAAAACATCGTAATAAAAATCATATTGTCTCAGTTTACTTTTTTAAGAAAAGGTTGCATTATCATGGACCATTGTAGCTAAGGTTTTATACTTCAGATATCATCCTTTCGAATTGATCTGGAAGAGACTTAGAAAAAGTTGAACTATTGTTTCGTTTTCTTTTAAGCCTCGTAGAAAAATGCTTTGAAACTCCTGAGTCTACCCCTTCAAAGTGGGTAGGAAAATCACACTTGACGGGTAAGATCCTTAGCAGAGTAGAATGCGCACTCCGTCTCCATTGTCGCCGCGAAACTGTTGCTGCATTAACTTCGCTACTAGTGGTGTTTAATTTGAAGACAGTTCTTCATGTCCTTTCAGGGAAAATTTTAATGTGTTTGAAAGGTATCTGAAACTGAAACTCGTTTCCGTAAGTTTCATCCAAACAATGTAAATGACTTAACTAAAACGTGTGCTTATGGTGCACTTAGCAACTGCAATACTTATAACCATCAGAGACAAGAAAGAGTTTAGGTGCTTATCTATGCATTTGGCGAGAAAAAATAAATTAAGAATTGTATTTTTATGTAACAATTTAAGAAAATGAAATGAAAGAAAGCAAATTATTTTATTTAAGCATTTACTAAACGAGACTTAGCTACCCATAAGTTTCATTTAAATTTCAATAAATTCAATAAAAGTAAATAGAAACTATGTACAATGTTATTACCGACAGTTTTACAAAAGATGTGAACACCTAATAGCGACTGGAGGAGAGATACCATAGCTGTATGAGGTATCTGTGTGGTATATTTATCAGCTGCTGTTGCGACGTCAGGATTTCAGTGTAAATGACCATTTGTAAGTACAAAACAAAGATGCTAAATGGTAGCAGAACGAGGTGTTGAGAAAGAAAGTGAAGATGACATATATAAATTGGATGCTGTTCCAACATGTACTTGAATAAGGATTGCCTTGGTCGTTGTGTATAATACTGCTGAAGCAAGGCCTTGTTTAGTCTGAAACAAGGTTCACAGACTATACTGGTGATACCTTACACACGTTACATAAACTATCCACTACGTATATGACATTTTCCAGTGATAATTTGTTATCGATATATTAAAGACACATTTTAATAGGTCGTAGTTCCAGTGTAGGAGAATTACATTTATATAAACTGTAGTGTATAGGTTAAGTGATATGTCAGAAATGGAATTACATATTGAAACAAAGCTTTGTGCACATGTGTCTTTAATTCCTAGTAATGCATATACAAAATATTATGCTCCTATCTATGTATAATAGTTTAAAAGCACATATTTTGCACTTCAGACAACCCGTCATTTTTCTCTATTTTCAGAGAATAGATGCACGCAAAAATATTGTAAAATACATCACAAAAGGGCGATCAACAATAGATTGTATATTTTTAGCGCAGCAATTGATTGTAAGAACGAGAGCCATTGGACAAAAAAAATTAGAAATATTTCATGTAAAGTGTAGTTTATGGAGACAGAATTGTCTTGAAAACCTTGGTCAAACTTTGGAAGTTCCTGAATACTAATACCAAGTTTAGTATTTAGCCGAAAGACCGGTAAACACACACGGAGGTTTTTCTAAACGTGAGGTTTTTAGATTTAGGAGGCCTCAAAATTTCTTGCTGCCATGAAATCTCCCTACTTACTATAGGCGAGAAGCCGAGAAAGTAAAAAAAAAAACATATTACAATCCTCAAGGACGAAGAAATATGGGATGACCACGATGACGGAGAAAGGACCTGCTACACAGCAATAGGTCCATGCCTTGAAGTTGATTATAATGATGATATATTAATGGGGTGTTTTACAAATAAAATCGATTTAGGAAAGTCGCTTCTCGACCTTGTATTATAATATACTATTACACAGGGAAATAACTTTAGACATGAAACTGGAAACTTGGTTGAATGCAAATCTGAAAGAAACACAAACCAGGTTTATCACGAAAAGCAGCAAGGTGCATGAAAAGTTTTATATCCGTATGGTATCCATAAAGGCGTGAAGAAAACAGGCTAGATTTTCTCTAGTGTAAGGTTACACCAGCATCTTGTTACATCTAAACCGCCGTATTGTAGCTGCAACAAAACGAAATACATGAAGCAGAGCTTAAGAAGATAATGGTGTACGCTGTGCCTTGAATATCATTTGTGCGCGAATCTGCATTTCTACATCGGATTATATTTCAGAGCTACGCTTATTACGCTAATGCAACAGAGCGAGTAGCCAATCTATTTCTGACTCTTCCGAAAAGGATAATACCATATAACAAAAGCTAAACCTATATGCGTTGCTCTATAAATCTGCCAAAAATAACTGCTTCCAGAGTTGTACTTCTATTAAATGTTAATTCCTTCACGTTAATACTGACACAAGTTATATAGATGTATAGCTTTAAATAGTTAGCAATGTTATATTTGATAATGAATGCAAATGATTTTTATATTGTTTCACATAGAAATTTAGTAATTAATTATTTGTTTTGCTACATATGCCTGTGGTAAAAGACGGGGAGGGCCCACGTAAAATAACCGGTGTGATGTCACGCGTGGATGATGACGGGGTTACATTTGACTGCAGTTGCATGCCTTTTGATTTTTGTTTACAAAAACACTACAATAATATTGAAATAAATTACTATATGTATGATATAAAGCAGCTACAAATAATTTTATTTTATTGCTAAATGCCAGCATAATATAAAAATGACAAAAAAACACTTAAAATATTCTAAAACTTGGGGTAAACATCTTTGTAGCCAATGGCAACACAGTGCATTGGAGGATTAAGTTTTGTTGTTATTAATTGTATGTATTGTGATTCGCTTTAATTTTGGCACCCTGTTAGGAAAGCTGCAATGAATTTAGGTTATGCTTTATTCTAAATTAAGTTACCATGGCCATCATTAATATACAAGTTATATGTTACGAATGCGTGTATGTTTTGTCACTCCTTCATGGAGAATAAACATATAACAAAGTGATTACTCTGAGCTGTGACAAAATAACAAGAAGTGAGTGGTTACGTTTCGTTTATTCAGAGAGAAGTTAACTGCGGCGTAAATTGTAGTGGATGCAAAACCAACACAATAACCATCTTATTAGCAGAATTGATTCATTGTATACTATTGGTTTTATTAATATATATTGACTTCTTTATGCAGTTATAAATACATTATTTAGGACCCATACTCCGAATAAATGACTACCCTATACAATGTAATATAATTAAAAATGGTTAAATAGTCCTAGAATTGACAATATCATGATTAACCGGTCAAAGCTTAAGCTTAAATTGTTAATACAGCTATAAGATTTGAAATATCAAATATCCTGCTGCCTATGGAAGTTTACAAAGAACAGAAAAACATATATGAGCCAATAATACCATATTTTTTAAACAAATACAACCTATATCACATTAAAATGACTGGTTGATTAGCGGATCACGTGGTGACATTTACACATCTTTTGTTAAATGGAGAGACTCCTACAAAATTGATAAGCGATTATGCACTAACATTGTAATCTGCATTATAAAGTATTCAGCTACCATTCTTCGTAATCATTTGTGTAGTATTAAAAGTTCTTAAATTTGTTCCTATTTACTGCTTCATTTTCATGTTTATATTATATTCAATTTATAAATTATTTCAAGGAGCAGCTATGGTATATCTTTCATGTTGTGCTTTATGAACCCATTATAATTTACCTTTTCTGCTAAAAATTTTTGTAAGTTATTCTGTGTCTTTATGGTACAAAAGTCCATTTTGGTACAAATTCTTAAATAAAATACTACATAGTTGGTAAGGATAGGGAATAATCCTAACTAAAGACACGTTTTTTCCGGGTTCGTTTACACCCATTGGGGTGCGCATTTAAATTTTCGAATATAGAACAGACAGATGCCCAATCATCATCATGAGGAAAATGAGGAGCTGCGAGAGGCAGCGGTCCTAGCCCCGGTGGTCAACACTCTGCCTGGAGGATGCGTGATACTGGCCGAATCACTTCCCCGTATGAGTTGGATGATCGCCCAACTCTGCCATGCGCACGTGGTCGTGAGGTCGGCAGTCAGATTGGCAGATCAAGGCCCTTTACGGATCATTAAAGACACGTTTTGGTTGATAGCAGGGTCCAGGGTATTTAGAGGCTACCCAGTAAAGTCCAAAGGTAGTCTCACATGTATTACTTTCTCTACTACGTATAGTAAGTAGGGGAAGTATTGTATTCCACCCAAAAATTCTATACCGACCTTTCAACGGAAATATATGTTTTGAGACACCCTGAATCCAAAAAAAGCATTTTTGGAAACATGTCCGTGTGTGTGTGTGTGTCTTCTGTCTGTCTGTCTGTCTGCGAACAGCGTAACTCAGAAACGAACAGTCAGATAAACACCAAACTTGGTATTTAGGTTTAATATCTTCCAGAGATACGACACGGAGGTTTTCAAGAAAATCCCTCCACCCCAGATTGCCCTTTACATGGAACACTTTTCGAAAATTTTAACTTTCCCAAAAATGGCTATAACGATTTTGATTAAAATATCATATATTTAAGATACTTTCATGATAAACAAAATGTATATCTTGAATTTTCTGGGAATGCCCCCTAAAGTACTCTTTTGCATAACTGGTAAACCATAAGAGATAGAAAAAAGTTTACTACACCAAAAATGTAGATCGCGTTAAAGTACACAATTTATGTCATATACATTTATTTATTTATTCATTTATGTATTTATTTTTGAGTAAAAATTTTCGAGGTATTGCTTGTTACTCCCTTTTTTCTCAAATGGGAATTCGTTATTCATGGTTTTTTTTATCCTTGTAATGCAAATAGAATGGAATACTCCACATAGCAACCAGCTCTTAAAATATTTGACTATCACTTAAAGCCTACCAATTCCCCTTGCATCCTCAAGAAAATTAGCAATAAGATTAACATCTCGATATCTCGATTAACATGAAGTAGATGGAGAATAAGCGTTCGTAAAAATAGTTTGTACAAGAGTAGAGAAAGTCATGTGAGTGTAATACATCAGATTTTTTAGTTACGTAATCGGTATTCTTTTGCATATCAGTTCTGTTGTCAACAAATTATTATTTATCATACCAGCAGTAACTAATATAGAAAATCTTCCTGATATATTTAAATTATGTAGTCACATAAAATAATGTTACTGATAAGTTTCAAAATTGCTTAATGGTTACTATACCGGATCTTTGCAGGACGTTCCTTGCAGTATCTCAACATTAAAAGGCATATGAATACCAATCTTGTTATTTATCTTCGCATCTTTCAAATATATGAACAAATCCCCACCCTCAAACTACCCCTTAGATGGATACTGTTTAACTATTTTTTTTATTTTCCCAGAAATGGTTATAACGATTTTGATTAAAATAACATACATTTAAGATATCTGCATGAATAATAAAATGTGTATCCTAATTTCTCTGCAAATTCCCTGTGAATTCCTCTTCATTCTGAGTGAGTTCTGTATAAGTTTACATTGTTTATTAGCAAAAGAAAGAGACAAAAGCTAACTATATACATATAGTTAAGAATGCACCAAACCACAGTCAGAATGCTGAAAGTGTTGTACTGGTAAACGCTAAGGAATTCCTGAGTGCCATAAGTAATTAGTTGCCATTTAGAGGAATTTTATGAAAATAAAGATACAGCCTTCCGCATATATTAAAATAGAGAAAGAGGAAGCCAATGCAGCAGGTCACCATTTCTTTGTTTCTCGTGATGTCTGTAAAGAATGTGGAATTTCAAATCCAGCATATAGCGACCCACTTTAAAAATTTCAGTATTGCTTCAGTCCCCTGTGCCCCCTTTGTACCTCCAACAGAATGTGTAACGAAACTATTTCTACAAACGTTTATTTCGATTAAAATTACGTAGATAGAAAGATAAGCTTTGTAATAAGAGTTTGTACAAGAAATATAAAAGTAAACGTAGTGGGTAGAGAAATTCACATCACAATTTTCCTAGGTATGATTGTTTGCATTCAGGCGACGATTCAAAACATATTTCGGACGCCATGTAAATAACAAATTTTTTGTATAGGCGGCAGATAAACTAAATAGATTGAGTAGGGTGAAACACAATTAACATAGTTCATAGTAATTAATTGTTTACACATAAGTCGTGTACAGGCTATAGCCGGGTATTCATTCACGGGTATTCTGGTTTCGTTCGGTTTGCTTATCCAGTTGAGAAGCCTTGGTAGCATGCCGTCACGCATTAAACTCCCCAAATGACTCGCATGTTTTCCAGTAAAACCATAAAGGGATCTCAAATTCACTGTGAGATGACCTGGACCTTTTTTATAACGATAAACGCGAAATTTAACAGAGAGATGCAGCAAAAAATACATGCACGTTTTATGAAAAATGCAACCGATTTATAGCTACAATTTTGACGCGAAAATTGATCGTTTCTGCGAGAATCTTTAGCTTTTCCAATAAAACGAAAAAAATCCTTTTTAAAAAATGTATTCTTCTGAAGGTGTTGGCTGTAAAGGAATGAGAGTTCTTTTTTTTCCAAAAATTTAGACTACGTTATTATTTTATTTTATGACCTGCAGGAGCATGCATGAGCTGATGGGATTTTCCTGAGCTTTTGGCGCATTCCGAACACAGTTCTTGAAGTATGTAACTGCTGTAGTGGGAAAATAATTGACAGCTTGGAAACTAACAACAGAAATAAACTAACGGAAATGTGACCATAAGTGCACGCGATCAACAATCGATAACTGAAAACCTTGTCTCCAGTTGAATTTAAAAAATATTACACCGCAGCTGCGACAAGGAGGACCATTGCCTATGGCATTAAAAATTACCATGGAATTTTCACGAGATTTCTAGTATATTTTAAACTACAAATACATTTTATATATTTTTCACGATTTTTTTTAAAAAGAAACATAAACAAAACTGGCCCTGGGGATGACATATCGCAATGGTGACGTACAATGTCTTGTACTTAAAATCCCGGGGTTCCAGTTTAGCCAACTATTGAAGAAGTTATGTTGTTGTAGGAGTTGTATTGTAGTTCAACTGTTGGGGAGCCGCACTTGTAGTCCGTTGCAACCGCACGTATAGTACCCGGTTTCCGGTAGGCTTCGCCCCAAATGTTTAAAAAATACTAACTTTGTAATTTGACTGTTTCTTTAAATATTATATATTTATGTTTGCCTCGGCTGCGTCACTATCTTTTTAGAGACATGGATGTCTTAGCAGCTGAGGAATGTAGGCTTACACAGATTATAATTTTTAATTCACTCCTTTTTATTAATTCTTAACACGATTTTAATAACACTTCACTGATATAGAGAACTGTGATATTCTTTTGTTAAATACTTGCACTTTTTAACACGTAAACTATTTTCGTCTCACACGAATACGTATTAAATTTCTCGAGGACGTGTCTCGCGTCTGATTAGTAACACTGTCTGCTAGCAACGCATCCAGTTATGAGCACTGTCTACAAGCAACTATCTGATTTCAACCGCCTAAATTTGTAAATTTCTGTATATCAAGTCTCTGATTGGTTATTCCTAATCCAATAGAATACTTTTATCTAACTTAAGCTTTTTTCTGGAAGTTGATTGGTTATTTTATAAACTGTCACAAAAATTACATTATTGTTGCTCCAAGAATGACTAGTAGCATTATTACACTTTCTTATTTATTATTGTCTCAAGGTTACCTTAGCAACTTTTAACCTATTATTCTCAAAGCTCATACATTATTAAATTACGTAAATCATTCACATAACAGTATTGAATATGTATACAATATATAAACATTTACAATGACTGTAATATACACTTTTTATATATTGTTACATATGCATATTGCTTTAAGGCGGACTGTTATTATATTTTTTATTATATAATTTGACTAAAATCATTTAAGTGTTAAAAATACTGCCTCACTATTAAGTCAGTCAATGGTAATTAATTGTTCTTTCACACAAGGTGTGTAGAATAAGGTTGGATGTAGTTAATTTATAAAAAAGGTCATTTCCTTTTATTTTCTCGGCAGAAGATAAATTGTAGATTGTGGTGTAACTGAGTAGTAAGCCGTTGCCGTATATTACGTATACAGTCACAAACCCAGTATGTATTGGTGCAGTGGTGCAGGTTCTCACAGTAGCCGTAGTGACAGTAATGTTTTGTACACCATTAACTTTGTAGACTGTACACCTGCGCGACTTGTTCCGTTCCAAATGTGTACACGTACATATTTTGAAATGCTTCCGGAAAGGCAAAGAACCATAAAATGGCAACGTGAAACTTGCACAGTCGCCCAAAGAGAACACATTCCACGGAAACGACATGAATGTTCTGTATTTGATGCAGGTGTTGTTTACGAGGACGCAAATACAAAGTTAGAGCTGACCATATGCTTCCAAAAGTAATAAACTGAATTCACAGCATCTCTCTCTCTCTCTCTCTCTCTCTCTCTCTCTCTCAGCGCAACATTGCTTTATGTCACTGCAAAAATACACCAGTCGTGTAGCCCACAGGTGCAATTCTAGTTTCCTAATAAAACCGAAGTGGATGCAGTTTAAAAATTCTGTCAATGGTAACATTCAAATGTGTATCCTATGCAGAGCGCTTTGCGTGTAATAATAATAATAATAATAATAATAATAATAATAATAATAATAGTATAACATCAGGGGGAGAATTTATGAAAGGTGGCAATAGACATGGGAAGAAAATTCAAAAGCTACAATCACAAAGGAATTTTTTACAGCAATAGAAAGCAGACAATGAACGAAAATAATTATCATGATATTGTTAAAAATATGATAACAATAGTAATTGGACATAAGAACATCAACTCGTACCTGCACAAGCTTATGATCGTAGCCAGCCCAGAATGTTCCTGTAACAAGGACTCCAAACAATGGTTCACTTAATATTGAAGTGTAGTACAATAAAAGGTGTGAGAGAAATTCTAATAAACAGTGTTCTTAAAGAAGGCAACTGACCAGAGTACTCCAGAGTAACAAAGTACTCAAAGCCTTAGTCCTTCAAGCGCTGAAAGAGAATCAAGAACCGTAGCCAACAGCATATATTATATAGTTCGACGCATGTGGTGGAGCATGCGGAGAGTATATTATAATAATAATAACAATAATAATAATTAATAATAACCTTATGCGAGTAAACATTATGGAGAGCATATTATAACTTCGTCTAGGTTTTCAATTGTCACCTCTCTCAGTTCTCACTGTCAATGTTCTAAGTTCTTATTCAGCTCAATTTCACTAAAGTCACTTCACTAAGTGTACTAGTTCAACTCTCCGTCACTTCACTTCATTCGTGACGCAGTCTCTTCATGCCGGACGGCACTCGCCGGGAGTCGAACACAAGTCCTTCACAACCGTCGCTCCGCGGTAGCATTCACTGCACGTCACAGAAGCCGTCATCAATTCGCTCGGAGAATCACTCTTGATGTAGTATCCGAAATACAGCTCTGTCGCACTCGGCTCACAACTTAAAAAAGACACGCAGTGACTCCACCCTGTCGCACTCGACTCGCGACTGCCTGGACTGAAACTGACTGTCCGGGAGAGCTCGCTTATATACGCAGTGGAATCTTCCATAGAAGATTCTTGAACCTTCCAGAAATATTTCAACAGTTTTTCTGGAGGAGGGGGAGATAAAACTTCCAAAAAGTTCTAATTTTCTCCCGATAGCGCATCCGGTGTTTATGCTGGCAAGAGCCGCTATAACTGTTTACTCGGACCGCTCGGCACCGACCTCTCGATAACCTTGGGCCATAGCCGCTGATTTTCAATATTGAGAGTTTATTTTTATATAGCTCCTCCAATTAGGAAAGTTTTTTGTTCTATCTGTTTCTTATTAATCTGGATAAACTTCCAATATTTTGTTCCGATTAACGTTTCGTTCCAGAGTAAGTAAAGCGATAGTCAGATTTTTAAAGAGCGCGTTGGTATATGGGGAACCAGCAATCTCACCGAGGGTTTTCTCGCGGTTTTTCTCGGTCGCTATGCGAATACTGAGTTGGACAATTGGATTCGCGAATTTTCCTATCATTCCTTTCATCACTATATTTCATTTCCTTCTTTTTCACCGTCATACCAGGCATCGGGCTGATCACCCATTCTGGTTCTGCTTTGATCCAAAGGTTGCCTGCTCTTCGACAGGCGGGGGTGTAAGTTCGCCAAGGGGAAAGTAATCTGAAGAAGAAATATCGCTATATGATACCTTTGTAATTCCATGCTCTTTGCATGACTACGAGAGAAAAATAAATAACGACTTTGCAGTTGAAAAACGCATAAATATTTAAAAATTTAAACCAACAACAAGGAATGTCTCAGAGATGGTTTACTCAAAAGAAATTCTTTGACACAGATTGCGTGCCGCAACGTGATGCACATCTTTTGTTTAGCATTTGTCTATATTTTACGGTTTAGCAATTATATAGAGGCGTTTCAGAATAAACAGGACTTTATGGGCAATTCCCCCAAAATTAAAAATATACATTTCGTTTTTCAATAAATTGTCCTATACATTTTTTAAAAAATCAAAATTCTAAAAGGTAATTAACGTAAAGTTTGGTTTTGGCGACATAGTTCTTGAAAATCTTCGTGTCTCATCTGTTGAACACACTGAACGTAAGTACCAAGTCTGGTATTTATCGCACATTTCGTTTTTCGTTTATACTGTTCATTATGTAGGTATATGAAAAACAGTTATTTTCGAGTAACGGTTATAACTGTCGCAGTTACAGTGCGTTATCGGTTACATGTAACGGTTACCATTATTTGTTTTAATGGTTGTTATCTCGTTGGCAGTTACATTGCATTAACGGTTAACAGTAACGATTAGATGTAACCACGGTTCAATATGAACGATGTCGTTGTTTGAGCTTACCGGCTTGCGCAAATTTTGCTACTAAACAGAATTAATTGTTTATTTATGCCCATCTACCGCAATGTATAAAAGCTCATGCACCTATACGCTATGCAAATAACCATCTTAATGCAATGCACGAAGCTTTGCTGTCTGCG
Source organism: Deroplatys truncata (assembly GCA_030765065.1). Taxonomy (NCBI): domain Eukaryota; kingdom Metazoa; phylum Arthropoda; class Insecta; order Mantodea; family Mantidae; genus Deroplatys; species Deroplatys truncata. The sequence goes on from CM060975.1 coordinate 223,283,764, forward strand.
TGCTGACTGACATGTCCTCTGTCATTGTCATTCGAAATGATAAGCAACACGCTGTAATAAATATTTACTTGCAAATCCGTGCGAGGATGAATCAGATTGTAAACGAATTGAGGTAACTAGTTCTGGATGAGCGATACCAATTCCGCGCAGATGCACTGAATGATGTTATCTAGGCTCGGTAACCGTCTCGTTTCGTCTTGTTTTTATTACTTTGATAACCGTTATTGGGTATGTAGTTACTTTGTAATCGTTATTGGGTAATAGTTACTTTGTACGCGTTACTTTGGTAACCGTTATTGGGTAACTACTTACTTTGTATGCGTTACTTTGGTAACCGTTATTGATTAACTAGTTACTTTGGTAACCGTTATTAGGCAACTCAATTACTTTGTAATCGTTACTTTGGTAACCGCTGTTGGGTAACTAGTTATTTTTGTAACTTACATTAAGGTAGTCATTACAAAGTAACCGTTGTGTTATTTTCTGCCCATCCCTACTGCTCATTTTCACATAAACACGGATAGTTTTCTAAAGATGCTTTTTTTTATTTAGGGTCCTCAGAACATATATTCCCGGTGATATTTCGATGTCGAGTTTTTGCAATACCTTCTCTTCCTGCTAGATACGTGGTACAGAAGGTAAAAATACGTATAATCTATACCACATTAAACCACGCTGAGAGATAAATAAAGGTTCAAAGGGATGTAGTATAATGAATGTACTGCTTTCGTTAATGCAGTCCATTACCGTTTACCTGATAAGTAAGACTGGACGGTCGTAAAATGCTTAGACGGCAATGCTTCTTTGCTGCTATGAAACTGACGTTAGAGACAAGCAAAGCTAAGTATTCACTTAAATGGGAGTTATGTGTCATGTGTTATGACACCGGGCTTATTCGAAAGGTAATTTTTGAGGAGAAAATAATTTCGGAAATTCAATAAAAGACAGTATTACGACAGTTGCTTCTGCTTTGCGAGAGAAAGCAGGTATCTACTTCATCGGGCACTCCATGAGAGTTGCGATGTGTGACCTACGTGGCGAAAGTGTTAGCTGGGTGTCGGAATCGAAGACTGCGAGTTGGGGACGTAGTGCGATGCGTGTGTTAGACAGTGAAGATAAACAACAGCGAAAGACAACAGTGGACTACTTTTTTTACCGACCCTGAGAAAGATCCATGTTCACATATATAACAATTCTGACGTGACATCTCCACTCTCTATCGCTTATTATGGGTACGCCAATTATTCTTACAAAAATTTATTTTGCTATCTATTTCATTTTAAACGAGTTAGACTTTTCCGGAAATAGCTACATTACACATTTCGTTGCAAATACAAGTCAACAGCGATAGCCAAATGTTTTAGAACTGCACGGTATAAACTGGCTTAAAATTCCATACTCTTTCTATGACATCGGGAGAAACAACTGAAAGTTGACAGGATTTTAGAAAAGTGGCTAAAGTATTGAACAGTTTGAACCATTAATAGCCGATGTTTTGAAAATAGCTGCTGCCAATAAAAGTAGATTTAAACAAACTAGTGTTTTAAAGAGACCTATCTTTTGTATAGTACCAGTACATTTGCTGGTTATAGAAGAATCTATAAAATTCTTTCCGAATGAAGTAAACTTTACAGGCTATTCCCAGAAAATTCAATATATACATTTTATTTGTCATGTGAAACATGTGTTATTTTAATAAAATCGTCTCAGCCATTTTTTATAAATTCGAAAATTTTGAAAAATGCTCCTTGTAAAGAAGGGTAGTGTCGCATCTTTAGAAGGTACTGCACCACCTAAATACTGTTTGGTATTTCCTCTACTTTTCGTTTTTTAGTTATGCTGTTCATAGATACAGACACGGACAGACACAGACACACACACACACACGGTCCTTTTTCTAATTTTTTTTAATTTAGTGGCCTCAAAATATGCACTTCCGATGAAATCTCGATATCGAATTTTTGGATGGAATGCAGTACTACCTACTATGTGCATGGTAGAAAGTAAAAATCGAACCACACTATCAAAGATCTGAATCCATGACCACTCCACAACATCACATGAAACTGATCTAGTGCGTATCACCTCCTTAACCTCCTCGCATCATGCGCATACCACTTAAACCTATGATATTTTTATAAATAATACATTATGCTATTGCACTTTGCATTAGTGACGATAAATATCGGCCTAGAAATGGTTTCAGGTTAGACACTGTATACTTTGAAGCAGTATGAGGAGATGACACTTCTATACCTCAACATCTGAAGTTCTTTGGTAGCTCATGAAGTTGCTGAGTTACACGCCGTGTGTCGACTAGAAAAACCCTGCCACTGGCACGCAACCTTCTTTAGGTAAAGAACCAACAAAGGAAGACCACGTCTATTCTTCAAGAATCAGCGTTGCCAGCTGCGTTTGCATGAACTGCTTAGGAGTTATTCAGAGACACAAGGAAGAGAAGGATGAGGAACAGTTTTCCAGTCAAAATGACAAAATCTGGAAAAATATCACTGTTTTGAAGCCAAGCATTTCGGACACTTGCTGTAATAGACTTTTTTTTTATTGGGTACATTCGTGAAATGCATACCTGAAATTATGTTCTCCATTTTGAAACACACTGTATATTTAATTACACTCAGCTCATTTTTTGTCCATTTTATGTTTGTTCTGATACTGTAATTATTGACTAGAATATATAAATAATTGAATAAAGAAAGAATAGTAAGAGAGAGAAATAATCGCAATAAATCATTTCGGTATATTAAATCAGTGATTAATGTAACAAGTTTGAGTTGAAATGTTTCCGGAAAGATGAAGGTAATAATTAGGAAGTCAGGTTATAGAAATTCATTATTATCAACCTAAGTAGCGAACGTATTAGTTTAAAGATTCTGCGAATTCAGTTAGGTTATAAGTTCAGTACGTTTGCAATCACGTAGGCCAATTCTGTAGATTAGACAGGCAAAAGAAATTCTGAGAAAAGTGAAAGGCTCAGTTAGCAACAAAGTAAGAGACGTGAATGAAGAGGGGTTAAGTATTGGCCACGGAAAGATATAAAGTCGGAAGGAGAATAATACGTAGGCGGAGCTAAAATTTATAAATGTTCGTGGAATTGAAATCCGAGAGTTATTCGGGTACCGTCACTGGTACTGCTGCAAGTACATACAGTGACGCGCTTGTGTGAGTAAGAAATCGCGGCTATTGCGAGAGATCTTGCCGTTAAGCATTTTAGCGACTCGCGGCAAGTTACGCTATTAGTTTCTTTTATTGCGGAAACATTTATTTCCAACCGTAATTTGATACTGTAGAAGTTAGCGGGTAGAATAATTCAGTTGTTATAATTTCAAGTGCTATGATTCACAACCAGTTTCATTCTTTATATTCAAATGGTCGACAACTCGCTTCAAAAGCTCAAGTATCAGATCACATCAAATTTCTCAATAAGTTTAAACTGGTGTTATCCTCATAGTTTACCATTAGAGCAGCTGGTGCACGAGACAACAGAACGAGCTACGAGATCACGGCAGCAGAAGCAACAATGGAGGCAAAGTGAACGGCATCAAAAGTGACGACCATCGTCTTGTTTCAAAATTGTCGCATCGTCGCGGGATCGCATTATACTACTCCAAATGGTGACCATCGCGGAACTGTGACGACCATCGTTACCGTATCGGTTTTCTTCAAATCCACATGTCAAATTTTACATACTCACTTCATGGCAATGTGAAACTTACAGAAAGCTTCATTTTAAATACATGTACATTTTTTATTTTCTTATAATAACCACAATCTTTTTCTTTTTTCGTGTACTGGGTGAGTCGGATAGATACTGAGCAGTAGGTTGGGTGGCCTACCTATGCAGCGCCTTTGTGTCTTCGGGAGTGATATTACTGTGAGCTGCAACACACAGCTTGCTGGTGGAGATATGCTGAAGCTTTATACTACGTGACACCCTCTCCGTTGTTTGGTTAGTTCTTCACCCGTGTTATCGAGAGATCGTCTTTACCGAGAATTGGATGCTCGATCCAGAGAGCCTCGATGGAAGTATACTTCAGCACTTATTGTTATCGCAACATTTAATGCTACTCTTGATTACGTATACTAGAGTTAAATGTTTTAAGGGGTGGAAGTCCCAAATTTTGATCTCAAAAGCTACTGAACGTATACATTTATCTCACTCCATTCTCATTCAGCCTAGAGAATAATTACGTAAACAAATAATTATTATTATCATTATTATTATTACCTTTGACGAAAGAGGATTTATAAGCTGTAGGTTTATTGTTCTTTTTTTCATTAAAACAGAAAAATAATTGCTGTCAACTGAGGAACACTTATCAAACACTGAAAATTAACGTAAAATTAAATTGTGTTATTTAATTATGGACGCTCTTTAACTGTTGCGGTCCTTAGCGTCCTATTCTATATTGGACGTGGAAGACCGGTAATTTTGCTCAGAGGCCTATTTATTACGCTTGAGGTTCTTTTACGTGCCGTAAATTTATGACTCGGGACCATCAGTATTACTTCCCTTTTGAAGGAAGCCATGCTAAGGATTTTTAGGCCCAAACGAATCCATCGCCCTCCGTCGGATTTGAATCCGCGACCTCGGGAACTAGAGGCCAGCATGGATATCACTGCACCACGGAGGATGACGCTGAATTAATTATATAATACCAAATTTTGCCATAAATATTTTACACTGAAAACTCAAAATAATGTCACAACAATTTAGTGAACAAGCTTCGTTTATGTTTTTCATCGTATGAGTATGAAGTATTGGTATCTGTGCTGAAAAATCAATGATGGTGTTGAGTATCGAATACCGAGGAATAGTTGCCTTTCTACAAATGATAGCCATATATTGTCTATACCCGAGACGAAAAAGAAGGTACACGAAGAAATGGTTAAAGAACGCTTTACGAAAATCTGTGACTAATTATCGATATTTTAGGTTAATGAATTACACCTCATTTAAGATATTAGTGTTATCGTCTTTCAAATCCACCTTTGCCACTTTTACTACTTAGTAGAGGAAGTATTGCATTCCACCCAAAAATTCGATACCCAGATTCACCGGAAATACACGTTTTGAGAACTCCCTGAATCCAAAAGGGCTATTTTTAATAAACGTTCGTGTATGTGTGTGTGTGTGTTTGCTTCTGTTTGCCTGTGAACAGTATAACTAAAAACCAAAAATCGGCTAAATTAGTTGGTATTTAAGTTTAGCATTTTCCCCCTCCCCAAACTAACCTTTACTTGGAGCTTATTTTTTATGTTCTCAAAAACAGTTCCGATAATTTTGATCGAAATAACACATGTTTAAAATAGGTATTTTCAATGATAAATGAAACGAATATCATGATTTTCCTGGAAATAGCCTGTGAAGTTCCGTTCATTCTGAATGACTTCTGTATAACTAGTAAACCGTAAGAGATAGACGAAATGTTACTACACAAAAATGTAGATCTCGTTAAATGACACAATGTCAAATAAAATGTTTGTGACGTTAAGCATCCCCGAGATAGTCTTTGTTATTGGTTTGAATTTTCATATGCTTAAACTTTTTATCCTGTGGTAAGATCTTATGCATTTTTACTTTCTCTACTACGTATAGTAAGTAGGGGAAATATTGTATTTCACCCAAAAATTCGATACTGATATTTCACCAGAAATACATGTTTTGAGGCACCCTGGATCCAAATAAGGCATTTTTGGAAATATGTTCATGCGTGTGAGTGTGTCCGTCTGTGAACAGCATAACTCATAAGCGAAAAGTTGGATAAACACCAAACTTGGTATTTCAGTTTAGTATCTTCAAGGATGCAATACAAGAATTTTAAAGAAAATCCTCCAACTACCCATTACATGGAACTTTTTCAAAAATTTTGATTTTCTAAAAAGATGGGTGTAGTGATTTTTATTAAAATACCATACATGAAAGATATTTAAATGACAAATAAAATTTATATCTTAATTTTCTGGGAATATCCTAGGAAGTCCTCCTCATTCGGAAGGAATTTTGTATAATCTTGTATAACTTGTAAACCTTAAGTGATAAGCGAAAAAGTAACACACAAAAAATGTAGGTCTTTTTAAAATACACAATTTACTTAAAACAAGTATTTTTGTGTCATAAATCATTTCTGAGATATCCGTTATTAAAGGTTCGAATTATTCAATCTCATCGATTTTCACTTGTTTCTCGCAATTGCATGAAAACATCATGGAATGTTAAGGCCAGCATATAACGTCCATTTTTTAAACATTTGATAGCGCTATTCTATTTGTATTTATAACGAAATGAGTAATGTAACTAGTTTTGCAGATGTTTAGTTAGATTAAACGTAGTAGACAGAAAAATAAACTCCGTAAGAATAGTTTGCATACCCACTAATAAAGATAGAGGGTAGAGAATGCCATGTGAATGTCTCATATGAGATTTTTTCTCATGGTCATGCATAGCATGGAATTTCGAAGCCATCACATAACAATTGGGTTTTTAAAAATCTGACTATCGCTTTAGTTTACTGTATACTTCTTATATTTTCTACGAAATGTGAAAACGTATAATGAGAATTTATCTCGATTACCAGTAAGCAGATAGAATAATAATCTTTTATAAAACTATTTCGCAGAAGAGTGAGTAGATAGTCATGTGAGTGGAATACATCAGATTTTTCCCTTTTTGAAGCCTATAGGCTTGTGATCCAAATCTTTGTTGCACGTACGGTTAAAAAGCCATACTTGAACGTAACTCACTGGCGTGGTTCATATAAGTTTAAACGGGTATTTTTAATGTTGTTTGGTGGCTTTCCAACCTCCACAGATGGCACACATTCAACTGCGCACTACGCTCTGCCCTGGTAAATAAGTAAATTAATCCCCTAATAAATAAGCAAATCTGCTTTATTACAGAGGGTCACCATAAAACTTTCTCTGCGGGCTTCGGCACAAAACATGGTTTCGCTGTTTTGTGTGCCTCGTATTTTTATTAAACCGAAAGTTGTCCGCTAAACAGAAGAGAATCTCTGGACGCGAAATTGCAAACGAACGTGTTTTCCCCTTCACATCCCCCTCCTGCCTTCTCCGCCTCCCTCATTGCGTCCAGTTCAGCCAAACAGACAAAAGCGTTCAAATATTTAAATAAAATTCCAAAACAACCAAAAAAACGTGGCGGTTGAGTTTAAATAGAACAAGGCTTAGTGTTTTTTATGGGCGAGGACCAATATACTTGCAGCCACAATGGGCGGGCTGGTGTTTTGGCAGCCTCAAGTGCCTGCGCAAGCTTTAAACCTCCTCAGAAATGCACATTTTGTTGGAAGTTATTGCGCTTCAGACTAGTTCGTGATTAAAAGCTGCTGACATCCCAGCTTAACCCAAATGATATTATTTTCTTCTTCGTTGCAGTTTGTTGATGATGAGAGCAATAATAATAATAATAATAATAATAATAATAATAATAATAATAATAATAATAATAATTACTATTATTAGTGACAGTAATTATTATTATTATTATTACTATTATTATTATTATTATTATTATTATTATTATCTGTGACTTTTGAGAAACGCACGACTTTAGATACCGTTAGACAAAGGTCGGCATAGTAAACATTTATTTTGTAATAAAATGCAAATAATAATAATAATAATAATAATAATAATTAGTGATGGTAATAATAATAATTATTATTATTATTATCTGTGACTTTTGAGAAACACACGACTTTAGATACCGTTACACAAAGGTCGAAATATTGAACGTTTATATTGTAATAAAATGCAATTAATAATAATAATAATAATAATAATAATTAGTGATAGTAATAATTATTATTATCTGTGATTCCTGAGAAACACACGACTTTAGATACCGTTACACAAAGGTCAGCATAATAAACATTTATATTGTAATAAAATGTAAATAATAATAATAATAATAATAATCATAATAATTAATAAATTGACTGGTTTTATTATTAATGCTATATTATTATTATTGTTATTATTATTATTATTATTATTATTATTATTATTATTATTATAAGGAGTAATCCACATGAAATCGGACAGCAAAAGAAATAACCGTTCATGAAATTAGAAATAATATAGAGAAATGAAATGCTCGGTACAATAAATTGTGTACTATGTCAGCTGGTTCTTTGCAACAATATTAAATATTGACCCAAACCCAGGGTAAAATAATTTTTTATCTTGACAACCATCCTGATCAGTGGTTCCTAAACTCAGTTCCATATAACTTTGCCCCGTATAGATAACTGCCACGTGCACTAGCCATCTCTCATTGGCTGTTGTGAAATAAGTCGTTGTGCAATACAAATTAGTTCCTTATTTAACACAACTATGTCATTCATGCCGCGTATAAGAGATAACGACCAACTACGTTTAAAGCAATGTTGTTTTTGCACCAATCACGGCCATGATTCTACTCAATGTTTATCGAAATATCTTTATCACCTCCTCCATTGGGCTCCTTTTTTTTAATACTCTGAAGAGTTTGGAGCATCATTTTTCAGTGACAGCTACCAACAATTAATGCCACCACGCTTGGTAACACTTCAAATGAAGATATAGCCCAGATTATTAATTAGGCACGCCAATTTGTAATCCTTTGGGAGTAATCTCACCACATAAATTGATCACTGTCATATTCTTCAGACTTCAAAACCATTGCACTAGCCTTTCTTTTTCCGGTAAGTTTTGAAGCAGTTTTCTTTTCGCGTTCCTTGCATCTCTCGCTTCCTGAAGCTCCTGTCTTCAAATAGATTAAACTTTATATGATATTCGTTAAAATTTCATTTTATAGATTTTAGCTCCGATATTCCACTCAGTTTATAGCATGAATATGAGAAAATCAACGAAGAGTAGGAGGAATGCAATATAAAATTAACGAGAGAATTGAGATTTAAATAATGTGCATTATAAACCAATGAATTGAAACAAGATAATATTTATCAGCCTTATTCGTAAAGAAAGTCATAACTAATAACGTTGATAATACAGGTTTTGTTTGTTTCATGTTTTCTCTACTAATTGCATTCTTACTCATAAATAAAGGAATAGAGAGTTCCTACTTCTAGTTCCGCAAGCCAGATGGAAGAAAATAATACCTGTATGATCAAGTTGCACTGATAAAAACAAACAAAACGTGACCATACGATTCTAATTTGTTTACGAAAACGTCACTTATATTGCAAATAAATGTAAATATTTTATGATTTTATTATAATAATCATGATTTTTCCATTTTTTCGTAAAATAGTCTTAGCAAATGCAACTCGTGATTTGGAAACCACTCGTGGCATTACTATAGATAATTTATCTTAATATATTCGAAGAGAATTGTCAAATTTACTTTTTCATAACCGAATGAATGAAATATATTACGTAACATTCAAGGCATCTAGAATACATGCGAATGAAGAAAACACTGTATCTATCATCACAGTGCTTTTTATCGCCTTTTTCGCCTGATCATGGATTGCACAGGGCTTGTGCGTTTGTCTTAAACTGCCATGGTGTACTACAGGTGCGAGAGTTGATTAGTGATTTTTTGTTGTGCGTGTAATTAGTGATAATTGCAGAATCTAACTCTGGTTTTTCGTTAAAGCATTGAAAGGGCGAAGCGATGAAAAACGAATTGTGGTACATGTTTAATGCACTCATAGAGAAGAATCCGTCTTTGCCAGTTAGAAAAATCGAGTACCTCTGTTCTAAACTTACAAGTGCAAGTGTTTGAATCGGGGGCTTAGACGCTCAAAGTGTTCGATTCGTGTGAACATTTGATAAGGCTGACAGCGTATCCGACACTGCAGAATGAGATTCCGATATAGAGGAGATTACTCCATAAATGTGTGAGTTAAGTTTCATAAACTTTATATTTGCCTTCATCTCCTTATTTGCTTTATTTTAATTCTTTTAATTATGTTCTACGTGTTCTGAGCTACAAAAACATTAGCCAATCAGGGGAAACGGGAACGAAAGGGAGCGCGAAAGAATGCATGTCAGCGGGGAAAGGTTATAAGAGACAGGGTTTAGAATGCGACACGAGGTTGTGTTACCCGTAAGGTCAGTACATAACTACTAAAATAAATGCTGTTTGCGGTGCCTAAGGGAAGAAATCAGAGGAATCTTCAACATAAAGCTTGGGTTTTATTACCTATACGCAGTCTGAAAATCGTCTTGTACAGTAACACCGTCGGATATAAGTTGCCACATGATCATCCTTGACTGCCCAACATGAAGCATGTGCAGAGAGTTTCTAAGATCGCAAAGATTCGAGAAAGCCTGGTTATTTTCTAAGGATGATAATATACATACATTATTATTAACAAATACTATTCGCTCCAAGGATCCGGTGTGCTACAATATTAAAAACAGTGCATATTGCCAAAAGTGAAGATTTGAGAAGGATATAATGAACCAACTTTTCACAATAGGATTTCCTTCTTACCATTTTAAAATATTATAAGTACAACAAACGAAGAACATAAACCTTAGCGGTCAGCATGCGGGCTCAGCCGCAAGCGTCCGGAGATGATATGAACTTAGGTAGCAATGTAGCATTTGTGGCTTTGCTGAATATCGTCAAATTTCAGCAGTAAGCAAGGATGTCCAGTAAAACATTTTTGAGGGGATTTCCAACCAAAAGTTCATGAGGTTTGTACACGTGGGTGTGTGTTCCACATTTTCAGAGCTTTTTGCATTATATGGGAAGATGGATTCGGAACGTACACTGACATATTATAGGAAAATAATGACAATATTCAATTAATTCAGTGACGATTATTTTTACTTCCAGCTATTGTTATATAATAATAATGATAATAGTAATAATAATAATAATAATAATAATAATAAAAATGGCAAAAACGTCAGATTACTAATTCTTAGTACTTTCACTTATAGCCCATTTTTTGAAACATCGATTTGATGCAGTTTGTAAACAAGGTTTGGTTATTATTAAGCCCCACTCATTCATGCCTTTTAGTTTGACGCGTGTTATTTTACAAATGTGAAATGCGATGATTTTTAAAAAATATAAGTATTGCGTTTTTTTTCCTTTCATGAGCATACAGCGAAAAGGGTGAAAAATGTGTGTGTGTGTGTGTGTGTGTGTGTGTGTGTGTGTGAAGGAGATATGCTTAAGAATGCCACTTGGGCTGGGTGATAATCCATTGTGAAATACGATATTAAACATAGGGGAAAGCGCAGCGCGAGGGTGGATGATGATGTCTGGAGAAGAAGGGAAGTGAGGAGGGGTGAGAGGAGACCAGTGCAATATCAGCACTTTTTATAATGGCGACTTGATATCCCAACCCTTCCCTACTCGTGCCCAAGTGCGCAATCCCGCTTCTTAACAAACGCATCTTCCCCCTCTTTTATTTACCTTTATGGAAAACCTATGATCGATAACATCCAGTTATTCTCATCTTCTTCAGGCGCCTTGCAGCCTAACATGTGCCCAGAACAGAAACATTTTACTAAATTTATAGACTTTAATAATAATAATAATAATAATAATAATAATAATAACCAAATGAAATAATGTATTCAAGATAAAAGAACAGAGGAGAGGCAGTTACTAAAGAACTTACCCTGTGCAGGAAATGTGGTCCATTCCCCTAGATTCAAGGGTGGCGAAAATTCCTTTCTCTCCCGAGTCATCAAATATGCAACACGCACTACACCACTCACCAGCATATAGAAAACAAATGAATAGACAGCTAGAAAAGGAGTGGCGCCTACGAGTCAACTGCCTCGCGAGTCCCATTTTCGCCACTACCCCTAGATCACAATACCATTTTATCTTCCGCAGGTTTTCCATATTTACCTAATTTAACACCTGATTTCAACTAGCCCTTATCACTTCACGCTATGATTGGCTTCATGTAAATCCTAAGAAATAAAAATGAAATGAAGAAGCGAGTCAGATATAACCTCTCTTAATGAATTCCTTCAGCATTGGTGCAAATAAGCAGAGATGAGTAAGTTGGCTGTTAAAATACATACCGGCCATAATATTTATATTCTGTCAGACGTAGATATGGAATTATTGTCGCCATCGAATAGGGGTGCAGTGCTACTAGGAACGCAGAACTGTTTGACATGGCTCACAGAGCCGAAAATTGGAAACATTATCATGAAAGGTACTTAAATACGGTAAGTTCTACATGTATGACTTCAGCCTTTGTGTATCAATATACCATTATTATTATTATTATTATTATTATTATTATTAGTATTATTATTATTACTGTCACATTTTATTCTGATTATTTTACCCAATGCTTACTTTGTTAGCATATGAATTAAAGAAATGAAGTTAAAAGTAATACAATTGTGAAATCTTTTGCTCAAAATCGGCATCCTCTTTATTCTGCCTAGTTATTACGTTTCTATATTTTATAAAAATAGTATTTATTCCTTAATTGTGCATAGATAATAATGCTTTTGTAATTGAAAGTCATTTAAAGTTTTATACACAATGAAAATATTTCAAATAAGCATATTTTTGTTTAATTTTATAGTTTTGTATTTAATCATTGGAATTCTAACAACAATACACAAAAACGAGCCCATTTACAGCATAGAATGGCCTGAAATATTTGCGTTTGCCTAAACACAGGACATGTAATTAAATAAAAGCAAATACATTATTCCAAATATTGATTATAATTTTTCAACACATTATTAGCATTTGGATATTTTGATCGCTTGCCTCGAAGAAAGTGTAAGCATGGGTTGCCAATCAACAGGGAATTGTTAGAGCGAGATATATATATATATATATATATATATATATATGTATATATATATACATATATATAGGTGGGTTAGAAGTATTTTAACATTCCAATATCGATATCGTTCTCCGTGGTTTAGAGGCACCATGCTAGTCATAGTTACCAAGGTTGCGGTTTCAAACCGGACGAAGGGCGATGGATTTTTTTGGGCGTAAAAATCCTTAGCATAGCTTCCTTCGGAAGCCAAGTAAAGGCGGTGGTCCCGTGCCGTGGATTTATGCATGTAAAAGAACCTCAAGCCGGATAAAGAGGCCTCTAAGCAAAATTTCCGATCTTTCACGCCCAATATAGAATGGGACGCTAAGGACCATAGGAGTTAAAGAGCGTCCATAAATGAAAACTCGATTTCAATTCCAACATCGACATAAAGAAGTTTTCCATATAGGCACGCATATTCGTGTCAATGTAGGTACTATGTACTCGCTTCTAAATTATCTCTTAAAAAGTATTTTTTTGTAAAAACATAAATTAAAATAACTGCATCTCTAACATTTAAACAAGTTACTTGTTACCGCTATGTTAATTATTTAAGCTTGCTGATTTATTTGACTAGTTTTGTCGCTTGCTGAAGGCTATGCATGTATTTGCGTGCTACTAAATGCCGAAAAAAACAAGAATAAATCCATAATAAGGTATGAATTATAACTGTGCTTGTGCTTTGGTTCAACTATAAGAAGACTCCTCAAAAGAAAGAAAAAACTCACTGTGAAGTAATTTAGAACAGGTCGCATTTAAATCTGTGCCTGCAAAATTGCCTTAGTTGAAACGGCCGTCCTAGTGACCCAGTTAGGAAATAAGCTCAAATTAAAAGCATTCACAAATCTTGCTCGCACCATTACGCCATTCGTTTCTGAAAAGCAGCAGAGTTACTCAGTTATTATCTTCACCTCATGCATCTGTCCCCATTCAGCCATTGCTTTATGCGTCCGTGACATTTATGGGCTTAAAACGAGAAAGAAGTGAGAGAGGCAATGGAGTTTAGAGAAATGATTTTTACGTGTATATTCAGATTCCAAAAAGAATTAGTTTATCTCTAATACGCTTTAGCACAATAACAATATTACTTTAATTGCACAATTAACTCAGTTACTCCCGCTGAATTGGTTAATAAGTATCTTAAAAGAAACATTTCGTGTAAAACACACACACAACTTTCTCCATCAACCAAAATTTCATACACATTCTAACTCAGTGTTTTTGTATTCAGCTCTTCTGATCACGACAATACTTATCAATAATTCATTTCAATCGTTGTTACTACAATAATACACATTTTCTATTGTGCATAGGCTACAGTGCGGCCACTGCATGGCTACTCACGCGCTGCTGCCGCAGCTTGGACTCCCGCTGAAACATTTATAATATCCCTGCAACCACCTCACGTTCTCATAGTTGCAATAACAATTACAGTGATAATGAGCACATGCTTTATAATAAGAAATGTTGGAATATTTACTCTAGCCACAGATTTCTGGCATCTTCTCAGGAAATTTTTATTCACACTGAGAGCTCAATACCTAAGATTAAGTGAATTTCTCGCCTGATGTTTTCTTTTAGTCCTTACAATGTATGGGGTTTGTTGCACACGCCTTGTTTTTCAACTTCCCTCATAGATACGTAGGGCACCGTGAGAACCATAATCCATAACTAGTTGCCCTATCTTAAAATTTTCCTGAATTAAATTTAATGACTCATCAGCCGTATCCGAGATAGCAAAGTCTTGTTGGTAAAATCAAGATTGACAGTCAACGCGGTCAGCTGTTCAAAAAGTGATGTAAGTAATTTCTATTCGTAACTCTCCGCATTTATTGTTTGTTCAAAACATATAGGTCCTGTTATTCTGTTCGCATTTACTGTACACCAATTTTTGAGTTATGCAAGAGAATCTCGAGTATAAAATCGGGTTTCTCTATACTCCAATATCCATTATTAGACGACGAAGCGTAGGTATATAAATGGAACCCTACTTCGTCAAAGAAGAATATTAAGCATGGATCATTTAACTTTATCATCTCAAAAATCCAAACACAGAAGCTTACCTGATTCGGTTGATCACGTGGTAAATAAAATTTATGCAACAAACTCTCATATATTGTAACAACTAAAAGAAAACATTGGGCGAGAAATTCACTCAATTTCGGATATTAAACTTAGGATCTGAATAAAAATGGCAGAATTTGCAGATAGAGGACAACATTTCCAACATCTCTTATGATACGGAGTATGCTTACCGTCATTGTAACTTATCTCTGAGAAGTTGAGGTGCTTGAGAGGATATTATAACTGTTTCTGCGGGAGTCCGCGCTTCGGCGGCCGGCGCGGAAGTAGCAATGCGGTTGCCGCAGTGTGAAGGAAAATCACTGTACAATTGTCAGCCACTAATATAACGAGACGTCATGTGCAGGCAAGAATTCATTTGAAAGGGGGATTAAATGTTTCTAAATCTGGAAAAATTTAAACGTAAAATTGCATGCAAAAGTGCCAGCATGTTGTGATTTATGTTGTAATGAAATGTGTACCTTCTTCGTGGATTAGGGTTCTTCCTGTCTTCTTGGATTAAGCTAATCACTTAATGACAAACCAATTACTTCATTTTACATGACGGCCGAAAACACCCTGTCAAGAAATGATTTAGATCCTTGCTAGATGAATACAATTAAGGGGTCACTCAGGTACCAAAATAGCAGTAATTTTCAATTTTTTAGAAAAATTCTTTTTAAAAGAAACAATATCTTCAACATGTCTAGAATACACCCAGTAAATACGTTAAAAAATCCGCCTGGAAATTGGTATAATCCAAATTGATAAGTGAAGAACAATATCTCCAAAAACTGATCCTAAACTTTAAGTAGCCTTTTCTCCACCCATTATTGTTCTTTGATGTATACTTTTTTACAGTGAATATTGATAAATCAGGCTGAAATTTTCAGAACAAGTAGAATATAAGTTGCTAAGAAAACTGTGCACTGCTTTGTTGATTGTATGTATGACACAAAAATATATGTTTTTTTTCTTTTTAATTCTTAGTAATATTTTTTATTTTGTTCTATATACAAAAATATTCATATTTTGTAATAAATATGAATATTTTGGAAAACAAATACACAGTTCATTGCGAAGGAATAACTAACTATATATCAAATTTCAGACCTTTTGTTTTGATTCTAAATTTCAAAAAGTGTACATTTTATTATTATTCAATGATTTAAAAAAAACGTAGTAAATATTTTTAATTTTACAACTATTTAATCTAGAGCAATGAAACATCCACCAACAATATATCATGGCAGATTCAATTTAACTAGAAATATCATGAACATTGGATGATTAGGGAAGAACGTCCATTTGGTGTCTGCAAAGATCATCACGATTTATACCAATAATGCTGCCGATAATACTCCATTTAGTTAGGAATATTCAATACTAAAGTTTCGACAAAATTAAGGAAGAATTACTTCTTAACAAAATTTATAGAAGCATACCTCCATCCTAAAAGAATCAGGATCTATTTGCTGTTCTACACTGCATGCCATTTACTCTAAGGCTACTTTTAAATGTACCTAAGAGAAAGTGATATTTTAAAACTTTCTTCTCCTAGTATTCTCTTCATTTGTATGCATTTTTCGTCTATCATTTTTTTTCCAATTTGCTTCAGAGTTTCAGTATACGTTCTTTTAATTTGGATGAAGATATCTAAAAATAATTTTCTTGTTATCGAGCATAGTTTTGCATTAAACCTTTAATAATTCAGTAAATATTCGATTTTTACGAAATTAAAATGCTTTTATACTTCAAGATTTAATGGCAAAGTCCCAATACAACACAAAATTTAATCTTTGATTACGAAGAACTATTACAGAAATAATATACAGTATCTAAGTGTTCATCGTGAGGCATTTTGCATGTAATTCAATTTTCAATGTGAAAAACGTTTCACCCAAATGGATTAATGGAATTAATTGCTCTTCCACACAACCCGTGGGTAGGACAAGGTTGGAAATGTAATCAGACGACTGAAAAATTCCATAGCCGGAATTTGAACCACGGATCCTGTAGTTCCTGTTCGGTTGCTCTATCAACTCAGCTCCCCTGGCAACATGCTGACTAGCGCTTTTCCTGGTAAACCACAAGGAAATCTCAAATTGTTTTGAGATTACATACTCCAATGGCGACTTGCAATGTTGTAAGTACTTTATGTCCCGGCTTCATAGTTTTAACTACTATTAAGTCAATTAATGGAATTAATTACTAGTCCACACAAGCCGTGTGCAGGACAAGGTTGGAAATGTGGAAACAGACGAGTCAGCTGCGAAATGTAATGTCGTACCGGCTTGTTGCCAGGAGAGCTGAGTTGGTAAGAGTAACCGGACGGAAACCAGAAGATCCGTAGTTCAATCTCGGCTATAGCATTGAATTTTTCAGTCATCTGATACTAAATTGATTATTATTTGTAGAACTTAAGAATTTCAATATCGAATATCCATAACTAGTTTTTTGTCTACCAGGTCTATTCAATGTCCTCACATTATTATTATTATTATTATTATTATTATTATTATTATTATTATTATTATTATTATTATTATTATTATTATTATTATTATTATTATTATTAAGGTAGATAATAGTAGTAGCACTAACCTGCATTGAAATGGGAATTGATTAGGAAGCGTTGCGTAAAAAAGTTTACTGTGGCACTGTTCACAGATCGGGACCAATTAAAAATTATTTAACGATTTAAGTAATTAGAAGCTAGAAAGTAGCACTAGAGTTGGAGAAAGAACTAGTGAAACAGCATTTGCTAGCAAAATCTCTCCAGATCTTAGATCATCATACTGTTCTACGGAGATTTGGTAAATGCACTTTCTTTAGACCAAGAGAGAGAATTGTAAAGCATGGGTAGAATGATGTAATCGAGTGTTTTTTTTTTCATTTATTAACTCGTACTTTATTTAAAGCATTATTATTCATGACTACCAGCTGCAATTTGAATTTGAATTCCTTCACCTTGTCTTTGGATTCCGTATTTGAAAATGCTATTTAACTTTAAAAACAATTGGTCTTCAATGATACTGAAGTTATCAATATTCAGGTTTTGTATTAGAAATTAAGTATGAACAAATATTTTAATATTTAGCAAAGTTTCAGCTCCATGTGAAAACGATTTGGAATTATGGATAGGATTTTGTCCTATGATGCTACATCACTACTTAAGCACATTTACATTTAAGGCATGTTTTCACCAAAAAAATCTGAATTCAGAGTAAAAGCCGAATGCCAAAAGTTTAGGGCAGAAACTTAATTTTGTGTGATTTTGGTTTTACTTTAATTTCACTGTGAACGGTTCAATAATATAGAACGTGAACATATATTTTCTATTACCGAGGACGTTGTGCATGACATTTACAATTAATTTAATCAGCATTGTAAGGTTAAATTACAAAAACTTCGAACAAAATATTTCCTTGTCTCCGACCCGTTGTTTGGTAATGTACTAACTAGCTCATCAGTTGTTTACTAAGTGATCTATCGTAAGGGCCATGCTGCGCGTTAGACATGTAGCCTCTGTGGTGCGGAGTTATAAAATATTGTATTGCAAATCCTTTAATTTTATAACAAAAATACTTGAAGATAGAACAACATTTTGAAGTATTTTTTGTTTCTTTTGAGAAGTTATTAACAGTTTCAAGGTGGATATTTATATCTCGTTCGTTATGAATAGGTGTCAAGTATGAATAGCCATTAAACTCGCTCGGAAATGGCAGTGAACACGAAAGTCAATTGACTATTATACATCAAATCTTCTCTTCTTCTAACTTGCTACTTTTTAACCAAGCTGAGACATTTAGAAGTGTCCTGACTTTAGAGCAACGTAATAAATTTCCCTTTGAAACCAGTCGCCTTAAATCGTTGCTTAATTTAAACGTTCTTCTGTGTCCGCAACGAATGGAAACATCAGCGACTGGCTTGTTAAAACGTCAGGAGCATCACATTCCTGTGATTGTGTTCTAAGTGAGGGCCCACGTGTGCAGTGCCCCAGGGTCAGCAAACAGCAGCTGTTGCCTAGCGTGTGAGCAGGTTAAGCTCCCCAGATCATTAAACCACTTTGTATCCACGTAAAAACAGCGTCGGTAGAGAAGTTAAGTGACCCGGCAAACTTGTTTCATCGAAAATGAGCTAGGTAGTGAGACCCGGCGGCAAACCAAAACTAATCACACTCACATTTTATGCTAAAAGAACAAGAATGGATTTTGCAGCCATGAAGCCTTCTTTACTTCCCTTCCCCCCTTTTCTGTGGTGAAAATGCGCTAACTTTAATCAGAAATAAAGTATCCCGACACTAAAGGCGACGTAGGTTTTGTACATTGCTGGCAAAAAGTTTCGTTACATCAAGTCGTGCAGCTGATTTAAACAGAGAGCACACATTTGGGGCGAAATTTGCATTATTGCGTGTTTTTAGGATCGCAAGTTCTTACATTGCAATCCATTTCACCCTAAAGTAGCTCATCAGATGAATTAAACTATTTGTTTCAACAAAGTTAGGAATAAATCAGACATTACATTGTCGCGGTAATCTGTTCGTGTTATCTTATTTGGTAGACGCCTGTTATTGTTTTATTATATTTAAATTTGGGTTCTTTGTCCTCCGGCTAGCTATTATAACTCAGTCAAGCAAATATCTCTGAGCAGGGCGTGTAAACGGAAAAGAGTTGTTACTAAAAGATAACACTGATGAAAGAATTTGTTTTTACACTTTTGTTTCCGTCACACTTAATTAATGTCACGTCTTTAATCTTGATACACGCCTGACTGAAACTGTTATATTTCCGAATGTAATTACTGTCGTATTAGTTGACGTGTACTTCACATTTTGTAACTAACTTTACGACGCGAGAGATTCTTCCAAACTGTATCACATTCACCTCACGAGAGATTCTTCAAGACTGCGCGACGTGTACCTCGTGAATGATTCTGTAGAACTGCGTGATGTGTACCTCGCGAAAGATTTCTTAGAACTACGTGATGTGTACCTCGCGAATGATTGTTTTGAACTGCGTGAAACATGCTTATGGCTCGAGAATATATACTCCTTCACCTCGAAATGCCTAAATATTATAATAGAGCTGCTATTGGTTACCAAATCGCGCCAACATTAGTGTCTGTTTTGTCAGCCAATCATAATTACTAACACATATGCTCTAGGGAAGATATTCCCTCCATTTCTAAAGAAAGGCACGCTACCCTGACGTCATTTGTTTGTCTCTTCTTAGTGATAAACAACTCACCCCCTCGCTTCATTGTTATCCGCTCTATTTTCAGTTTCAGTGAGGCCGTGTAAACTTATTTCCTAACAATGCTTATGGCTAACAAACGTCTAAAGTTATTGTCATACAATAATGTTAGTTTACACTACAATCACTCTGGCATTCACAGTGTTGTGATATAATCTAGTTTTAATTGTTATTACTCTACCTTCCCTTCCTATTCTTTACTTAATTATTGATGACAATTCCAATTGGTTAGTTTCAGTATAAGGCAATTTTGAGACTAGAGTTCTGAAATATAATCTAAAAATAAAATATGCAGAATTGATTTCATTTTTACTTTCTCTACTACGTATAGTAAGTAGGGGAAGTATTGCATTCCACCCAAAAATTCGATACCGAGATTTCACCGGAAATACATGTTTTGAGACCTCCTGAATCCAAAAAAAGCATTTTTGGAAACATGTCCGTGTGCGTGTCTGTCTGTGTGTCTGTGTGTCTGTCTGTCTGTGTGTCTGTGAACAGCATAACTCAAAAACGAACAGTCGGATAAGCACCAAACTTGGTATTTAGGTTCAGTATCTTCCAGAGATGCGACACGAAGGTTTTCAAGAAAATCCCCCCACTCCAAACTACCCTTACATGGAAGATTTTTCGAAAATTTTAATTTTCTCAAAAATGGCTCTAACGATTTTGATGAAAATATCATATGTTTAAGATAATGTCATGAGAAATGAAATGTATATCTCGAATTTTCTGGGAATGTCTCCAAAAGTATTCTTCATTGTGAACGCCTTTTGCATAACTGGTAAACCATAAGAGATAGACAAAATTTTACTACACATACAGTGTAGATCGCGTTAAAATACACAACTTATGTCATATACATTTCTTTTGTTGAGTGAACCGTTTTCGAGATATTGCTTGTTATTTCCTTAAATTTTCCAATACTTATACTTTTTCTCAAATACGTTATTCATTTTTACTTTCTCTACTACGTATAGTAAGTAGGGGAAGTATTGCATTCCACCCAAAAATTCGATACCGAGATTTCACCGGAAATACATGTTTTGAGACCTCCTGAATCCAAAAAAAGCATTTTTGGAAACATGTCCGTGTGTGTGTCTGTGTGTGTGTCTGTGTGTCTGTGTGTGTGTGTGTGTGTCTGTGTGTGTGTGTGTCTGTGAACAGCATAACTCAAAAACGAACAGTCGGATAAGCACCAAACTTGGTATTTAGGTTCAGTATCTTCCAGAGATGCGACACGAAGGTTTTCAAGAAAATCCCCCCACCCCAGACTACCCTTTACATGGAACATTTTTCGAAAATTTTAATTTTCTCAAAAATGGCTCTAACGATTTTGATGAAAATATCATATGTTTAAGATAATGTCATGAGAAATGAAATGTATATCTCGAATTTTCTGGGAATGTCACCAAAAGTATTCTTCATTGTGAACGACTTTTGCATAACTGGTAAACCATAAGAGATAGACAAAATTTTACTACACGAAAAATGTAGATCGCGTTAAAATACACAACTTATGTCATATACATTTCTTTTGTTGAGTGAACCGTTTTCGAGATATTGCTTGTTATTTCCTTAAATTTTACAATACTTATACTTTTTCTCACATTCGTTATTCATTTTTTTTATGTCCTGGACATGCAAAGAGAATGGAATGCGCCACATAGCAACCAGCGTTAAAATATTTGACTATCGCTTAAAAGCTACCATATTTCCCTTGCATCTACAAGAAAATTACCAATAAGATTGACATCTCGATATCTCGATTAACATGAACCATATGGAGAATAAGCGTTTGTAAAATTAGATTGTACAAGAGTAGAGAAAGTCATGTGAGTGTAACACATCAGATTTTTTTATGTCCTGACATGCAAAGAGAATGGAATGCGCCACATAGCAACCAGCGTTAAAATATTTGACTATCGCTTAAAAGCTACCATATTCCCCTTGCATCTACAAGAAAATTACCAATAAGATTGACATCTCGATATCTCGATTGACATGAAGCATATGGAGAATAGGCGTTTGTAAAATTAGATTGTACAAGAGTAGAGGAAGTCATGTGAGTGTAACACATCAGATTTTTAATACTAAATATTAACCTCAGTTTCTTTGAAATGGATAGCTTAAAATCGATATTTTAGTGGTTGAATAATTGTTCTTCCAACTAGCCATGTGTAGGTACTAAGTTGGAAAGCTTTAAAAAGTCAATATTCCGGTTCTCTGCATCGATGCTCTTACCGCTTGAGCTACCCTGGCGAGACACTCGTACGTGCATTAAATCTTCTAATCTGATTAAACTACCTGGCATACCTTCCGCGCATCTCTGTGGCCTGTCTCCCTGCGGCGTGTAATCCCCTGTAGTTCCTTCACTTCATGCTTCCTCCTGGAAGGCGATATCCACAGTGTAGGACTCAGTGTGCGAGGTGTCGTCCAGCAAACATGGGATCTAAAATGCATATCTTAAGAGCTATGATCACTTGCTCATCTTCGCTACTGTGAAACATCTCCTCTACTGCAAGCTCTTTACTATTACTTACGTACGACCGACAGAATGCAGTAAACAAATGAGGAGACATTATTCTGTTATTGTCCATAGATACATCATGCAGTAAACATTTGTTATGTTGTTACTGTAAACCGTATTCGCAGTTCTGGGTAGGTGCAACGCATATTCTTATTAGTTCTAGTGGAATCATTTGTGTTTTGATAAGTTTGTGAAATGCTTTTACATTGCACTTTTATCTTTAAATCTTTGGTGTATGCAACCCCCATTAATGATGTACAAACACTACAGGAAGGCGTCGTCAATGTCTGCCAGAGCATCCGTGACCAACCTGGAGTGGTGAGTGCGTGATTCCCTAAGACGTTAGACAGAGTCATGTCTTACTATGAATGTGCACCATATTGAGTACCTCCTTTAGCAATGGTTTACAAGTGCAGGTCGTATGTAATCGCAAGCAGATTACATTATAAGTTATGCTGTTTCACAGTGACAAAGTAATGTGTCCTCATGTATTTAGTACATTCTGTAAGTCATAGGTAATGGTAAAGAGCTTGCAGTAGAAGAGATGTTTCACAGTAGCGAAGATTAATAAGTGCTCATAGCTCTTAAGGTATGCATTTTAGAGTCCATGTTCACTGGACGGTTTTTCTTTGTTCTGGTCCATACTACCTCATCTCAAAATATGGAATACTTTTTCTTTAACATCTTGAATAGTATGAAAAGGGTCAGGCTGAGCCGCTTTCAGAAACTAAGATCATTGAGAAAAGCTGGGGCTCAGTAGTCGCATATACCAGGTGAAGCTTTTCTAATTTCGTGCTAATTATTAAGCGGCAAATGTCTTAAGTAATTCTTCGTCGCCCGTTCTTTTACGTATTTAGATAAACGAAGGTTCTACACTCAGTGAAAAGTCGTTTAAGGATCACAAACCAATCTGGGTTAATATCAATCTCAAATCATAGTTCCTATACCACAGCCAAACCAACTTTCTAGATCATTTTATGAGCTCTTGCTATACAGTGTACTTTGCTAGCCAGTGCACTAAAAATTCGAAATGACTATTTAGTTTAACTTAAATGCATTAATTCACAATATGGACGGCTTTCTAAACATCTCTTTTTTGGATTTAGGAAATCTCAAACACGTATTTCTAGTGAAATCTCGATATAATTTTTTTTTCGGTGGTACGCAATACTTCCTCACTGAAAGGGATGGCGCCGCGGTAGCGTGTGCGAATCGGGAAGTCCCGTGTTCGATCCCCGGCGACTGCCCACAATGACAAATGGGGTTTTCGTGGTTTCCCCGGAGTCGGCAGGCGAACGCTGGGGTGATTTCTTATCTACCACGATTTCCTTTCTATTATTCCTTTTCATTCCGTTTCCTTCTCAACTTTTAGGTATGCTTCTTGGTATATGGGGATGCCGAAGATGGCGCCGATGCATGCTTAGTGGAAAGAGTATTCCCCGTGGACACCAGAGGACTGCTTGATTGGTGCGTTGCTCGGCGACTGCAGCAGTGAGACGGGTTTGCGAGCTTGGAAATGTTAAGAACTTCCGCACGCCTCTTGGTCTGTCTGCCCTCGGCCTATAGCCTCCTGTGGTTCCTTCACCTCATTCCTTCCTTGCGGGGGTGCTAGATAGATCTGTACAGGTTGTAGTCCTCCTCCGTTGGATCATCTCTACTTCTACCTCTACAGTACTTTCTCTGTGTAGTACAGGTAGGTTCTACTGAACGAGACGGGCATTCGGGAGGTCCTGGGTTGGATTCCTGGGGTCGGTCACTCTGGCCTTGGTTTTTTTGTGGTTTTCCCTGTTTGGCAAGACGAATTCTGGGTTTGTTTCTGTTTTATCACGAATTTCCTGTGCCTACGCAATTTCCTATCATTTCGCTTCTCCTTTTACGTTTCAGGCAGCCTTAGGGACTGCGCAGCGGTTGGGTCGGACAGATGGCGAAGATGCTTGCTTGGAAAGTTCTTCTGCCAATGGCAGCCTCCTGAACCGCCTCAGGCGAGTCCCGTACTCTCCGGTTGCGCCAGAGCAGGCCGCCGGGGTGACCGGAACATCATGCTTGGAGTCGTTGGGGATCTCTGCACATCTCTATTGGACGGCCTCCCGCTGCCTATAGCCTCCTGCATTTCCTTCACCTCATCCCTTCTCCCTGCGCGATAACCGCAAAAGATCGCGAAGTGCCCCTCCGTTCCCTGGTCATATTCGTAGGTTGGTAAACATTTGTAAAGAGAAAGTAAAAATGTCATATATTCAAGTACTCAACTGCTCTTTCTCATGAGTCAGTAACTAACATTTCTCTAATTCTGTTTCCAGTGTTTTGGAAAGATAGTCTTAAAGAAACCGCGCTACTGCGCTGTGTGTTTCCTCACCTCTTCCGGACTACCATTTATCGACTCGCTAAATATGTATAAGCGGCCTGAAGGTTACAAGCAAACTTGTTCATTCCTACACCATAAATTCATGTTTACAAAAACTTGCTATCTGGAACTTAACGAATGCTTCGTGTAAGAAAACTTTGCTGTGAAAAGGAAACCGGATTCTTAAAAGATTTACGCCCTTTAAGAAAACAGGAGTTGAAAGTCATTTCCTTCTAAAATAAAAAGAAAGCTCTTCCTTTCCCTACACCTTACCATTTTCCTCCACGCCCACCTCTTGGGAGATCTTCGTAAGCGTATCATAATAGATGTAATGGGGGTGAGGGAATAGAAATGCTGTGGTTGGTTATACCGGTTTCCTTCGCTTGAGCAGTGGCGTGCGAAACACGTCCCTGAGAGACTCATTATGCTATACACGTTTTTAATTTAAACGTCACATAGATATATCTGTAATTTTTGACAGTGTTTGACAATTTACGAAGTATTTTTACCTGTACGTTTCGAAACCTTAGGTTTTGCAGCAGTATTATTGATTTTCAGGTAGTCAATGAGGAGTAGAACTCGAAATTTAAGACAAATGCTTATTTAGTTCCTCAGGAGGAAGTGACGTTTACGAATTATGAACAGTAAAGTCGAATGCATTTTATACTGCTTGAAATATCTTAAAGTTGACGCCCATATTAATGCCCTTTTACCTAGAGTGTTTGAAAGAAGAAATTTTTAAAAATTACTATTTATTTATATTTACTCTACTACTTATCTATAGTATTGCATTTACCCAAAAATTAGATATCAAGATTTCACTGTAAATGCGTGCTGTGAAGTTCTCTGATTTCCAAAGAAAGAATTTTTAGAAAAAAAATCAGTGTGTGCGTGCGTGTGTGTATGTGTGTGTGAACTGAAATCTCAAAACTGAAATGTAGGATAGATACTAAGTTTGTGTTTAAGAGCAGCATTATCCGATTGTTTACAAGAAAATACCCCAATCCCATATTACTTTTGACATGGAAAACGTTTAATTATTTTTATTTACTAAAAGTGGCTCTAACGATTTTGATTAAAATACCGTATGTTTAAATTACTTCCATAACTTATGAAATTTATATCTTGAATTTTCCGGGAATATCCTCTGAAGTCTTCCTCATTCTAAATGAATTTTGCATTACTGGTAAATCTTAAGAGACAGAATCTCACTTCACACAAAATTTAGATTTCGTTAAAGCACACAATTTGTGAAATAAGTTATTTTTGTGGAGTTAAACATTTCCGAGATACTCTTTGTTATTAATTTGAATTCTTAAATATTTATTCTCTTCTCAAATGGGAAGACGTTATTCGTTTATTTTTTTCTCCTGGTTATGCAAACAATACGGAATTTCATAGCCATCACATAGTGACCAGCTCTTAAAAGAGTTTATTATACTTAAGTCTACTGTATTCCCTTACTCCTATTGTATCCACAAGGAAATATGCAATAAAAAGAAGAGTTTGTAAGAAGATTTTGTTGAAGAATGGTAGAGAACGTCATTTGAGTGCAACAGATTTTTATACAAAGGGTATTAATTAACTAAACATTTCGAAATGGTAGCGGTGACAAAATTAGGTATTTATATGGTTTTAAGCGGATTAAGGATGGAGTTTTGCGGCTTTTGCTTCAGAATTAATTTCATTTTGTATTTTTTAAAACATATCTTAATTGCTTTCCTCCAACTGTTGAAAGATGTTTTATTGGCCGATTAAATACCTACGTACAGGCAGATAAATTCCACAAGAATTGGCCTTGAAAAATATTTAAGTTCGCGCCAGTAAAATCAGTGTCCTTTCCAGTGTCCTTACTATAAAAAGACCTCCTAAATATACAGCAATTTAGAATTGTAACCGTGAGAACCACACTGAAATTTAAAAGACGTAGCCCTATAATGCGCAAGTTATAATACAAAGCAATTTAAGATATGAGAGCTAAGTGATATTAAAATTAGCAACAAAAGTTTAATCAACACAATACATAAAATTGTCTACTAATAACATTTTAATTTTCTTTTGAAATATTTTACTTAAATTTTTAAACTATCTAGAAATTAGTATAATACTTTACACTATTGTGCGGTCCAAATCTCTTGACGTTTCGTGACAACCAATACGGAGTGACCGCGCGGTTGCCAAATTTCACTTTTCGCATCGTCAGAACGATGCGCGTTTGTTATAAATTCCATCGCAATATTCACTTAAAAGTTTCAAGAACAAGAGGGGGCACAATAATGGAAATGTAACACACAAATTAAATAAAAAACATACCTTTCTATGCGTCCTTTGTTATTCAAGTGGCACAGCTAACTGCTTATCCTTTTTCGCTTCCCTATACCTACACGCACGTGAACAGTTGGCGTACGTCTCAGCCGTAAGTTGATATTTCGTGAAATTCAGATACTTGCAGTTTTTTCTTCGTTGGCATTCTTTTTACATAAATTATACACACTGAAGTCAACAGCCCTAACTATAACTAACTGGTAATAGCCCTGCTGTATCCACTGATATTACTGGGCTTACTAAGCAACATTTTCATGAAACATTTATAAACGCTAGGACAAATCCTCTCACTGTAAGAATTGAGTAGCTAGACCGCAGTTCAATCCACAACTGAGTCGCTTAACCTTCCATTAAGTGCGGTGTAAAAAGTACACTAGCAGTATTTTTGCTTTGTCAATGTTTCAACAAAATTCTAACCTTGAGCTATCACGTCAATGCTGCAATGAATTCCACATTCTCGAGAATGTGAAGTTGGTGATCCTTTGCTTAAAGTTGTCTGTTGGCTTATTCTGTAAATGGCTTTTGGTGGTGGTGGTGGTGGTGGTGGTGGTGGTGGTGGTGGTGGTGGTGGTGGTGGTGGTGGTGGTGGTGGTGGTGGTGGTGGTGGTGGTGGTGGTGGTGGTGGTGGTGGTGGTGGTGGTGGTGGTGGTGGTGGTGGTGGTGGTGGTGGTGGTGGTGGTGGTGGTGGTGGTGGTGGTGGTGGTGGTGGTGGTGGTGGTGGTGGTGGTGGTGGTGGTGGTGGTGGTGGTGGTGGTGGTGGTGGTGGTGGTGGTGGTGGTGGTGGTGGTGGTGGTGGTGGTGGTGGTGGTGGTGGTGGTGGTGGTGGTGGTGGTGGTGGTGGTGGTGGTGGTGGTGGTGGTGGTGGTGGTGGTGGTGGTGGTGGTGGTGGTGGTGGTGGTGGTGGTGGTGGTGGTGGTGGTGGTGGTGGTGGTGGTGGTGGTGGTGGTGGTGGTGGTGGTGGTGGTGGTGGTGGTGGTGGTGGTGGTGGTGGTGGTGGTGGTGGTGGTGGTGGTGGTGGTGGTGGTGGTGGTGGTGGTGGTGGTGGTGGTGGTGGTGGTGGTGGTGGTGGTGGTGGTGGTGGTGGTGGTGGTGGTGGTGGTGGTGGTGGTGGTGGTGGTGGTGGTGGTGGTGGTGGTGGTGGTGGTGGTGGTGGTGGTGGTGGTGGTGGTGGTGGTGGTGGTGGTGGTGGTGGTGGTGGTGGTGGTGGTGGTGGTGGTGGTGGTGGTGGTGGTGGTGGTGGTGGTGGTGGTGGTGGTGGTGGTGGTGGTGGTGGTGGTGGTGGTGGTGGTGGTGGTGGTGGTGGTGGTGGTGGTGCCGCCGCCGCCGCCGCCGCCTCTGTAACGATCTCTGGTTAGGGTTCCAGTTAGGTATTTACTGGGAGCCAGGGAAAATTTTCATATTACAATCTCCGATTAGCATCCAACCAGGAGTTATTCTTAGCAATAAGCTAACTGCTACCTTGGGTAGGGTTGGGGTACTAACTGGGAGGTAACCATACAAAAATAGCATCCCTCAGCCTCAAGTGACGTCAATAGTGATTCCAAGACAAATATTGCACCAAGGAGGAAGGCCAAAACAAATAGACTTCAAAAGAATAATTTCCAGGTTTGGAACAAGGGGCAATTTCTAAAATGTTATAAGATTGTCGAAACTTGCACTGGTTACTTTAATTTATTTTGCATTTCTGCTACATATGTAATATCTTTAACATAATTCTTAGGTATAGCTTGCTTATCTTTTTTTGTGCTTTTTGTTGTTTCTGTCTGCATGGCAGTAATATTTGCTTAAATATAATAAAACTGATCCTAATCCAATATTCGTAAGAATCTAACCTATTTTGCAGATTAGATCTAAAGTAGATCAACAGCAAAACTTAACTTTATATTTCAAAATGTCCTGTTTTACTACTAACCTATAGGAAAAAAATAAAAAATATTTTTATGGAGCTCTTTAACTTCCGTGGTTGAATGTTGTAAAAAGTACAACGCGCTCTTCTCGTGTAACGGATACGTGCTTGGTTCTAGGACTCTGCATTATGCATATTGGTTTTCCAATGGTATTATTCTGTGAAACAAAACCAGTTTTGTAGAGCTGCGTCAGAGGACTTTGAAAGTATTTTGATGACGAGTTTGTAACTGAATTAGAAAACCGTGTGGATATCTATTTTTAAATTTATTTAGGACATGGAGAATTCCACATTATTAAGTGATATTCATGTCTATGACATAACAATATATAAAATATCTACAACAGCAATGGATTTATTGCTACTACAAGCATAACTATAACTAAGAGTCTCCGTTTAAACATCACGAAAGATAACTATAAATTAATGGCGAACCATTGGGTGTAAAAATATGGTTCTTTTTTTACTTGTTCAAGAAAAGGTCGCCTTTAACCTTAGCTACTTGTTGCTTTTCTGAAATATGAAATCCGCATGCATGCGCAGGATATTGCAATTAGAGTTTTACCAGTGGCGAGGTGTACTGTCCGTATGAGGCAATGCCGCGCTGCTGCTATTCGCTAGTGCCGTATTCCTGGACACGCCTCAAACGTCAGGAGATTTGGACCGCATAATAGTATACTCAAAGTTACGCAAAATGTTACTTAATCTACATAGTTGAATATCGAGATGATTAATACTCCTAGTACTACTCGACCAGATATTATTGTGCTTGACCTAGCGGAAATCTCAATTTGAATACACGTGGAAGCCAGCCCAGCGAATGCAATACCATTGTGGTCGAGTTATGCAGTGACGGTGAACTTCCTATCTTAGATATACAAATTTGCAATTTTTTATAAACTGTTATAATAGAAAATTGTTTAGAAATATTATCTACAATGAGCAACGCAGTCAGCACCAACTAGTATTCTTAAAATATGCTTTTGAAATTTCAAAACACATACAATATTGAAACAATTACCCCATACAATAATTCCATAATGTATGACACTGTGTAATAAACAAAATATGTGTTTCCATCTACTGAGGCGGTAAAATAGGTTTTAAGCATCTTAGAAGATAAAGACTCTGCTAAGCCCAGTACATAAATATGATACGTGGCTGTCCCTTGATAACTTTGAACCAAGAAATATTTTGCAGCCGTAGCAGTAGTTTTAGTGCTAATTAATTGTTCTTTTACACAAGCCGTTTGTAGGACTAGGTTGAAAAGATGCAATCAGATTGGAAAATTCAATGGCATAGCCTGGATTTGTACCATGGATCTTCCGGTTTCCGTCCGGTTGCTCTATGCAACTGAGCTATCTTGGCAACATACCGGCACGACGTTAAATTCCCCAACTGACTCGCATTTTTCCAGGAAAACCATAAGAAGATCTCAAATGCATTTTCAGATGGCATACCCCAATAGCGATTTACAACGGCGTAAGTACTTTGTCTCGGGTCTCAAGCTTTTCCAACTGTTAGGTCAATCAATGGTAATTAATTGTTGTTATACACAAGCCGTGTGTAGGACAAAGTTGCAGATGAAGAATCAGACTGAAACATTCAATA
Organism: Deroplatys truncata; assembly: GCA_030765065.1. NCBI lineage: Eukaryota > Metazoa > Arthropoda > Insecta > Mantodea > Mantidae > Deroplatys > Deroplatys truncata. Next base: position 223,314,599 of record CM060975.1, read on the forward strand.
CATTGAATGTTTCAGCTTATGCTTGACTGAAAAATTTATTGAATGTTTCAGTAATTTTAGTCTTAATTATTTTGTGGCCTGATTTAAGCGCCAAAATTACGAAGTTTAGTGATAAGATAAATCACTCTGTTATATATATTCCTACAATATGGAATCCACGACGTCACAACAATGTCAATAAACTCAAAACGACAACGAATGAAGAATTAATGAACTTATATTTAAAATGTTTAAACTGCTACAAAAACTTTTTTGTCAAAATCATACGAAAGTTTCAGTAGTATAGCTACTAAATAAAGGTCAATTCTATTGATAACTGATGCGTACAGAAATAGGATAGAAATAAACTTAGCTATTACCAAAAACAGATATCAACGTAATAGAGGGAGATCGGTATACCCCGTAGGTATCGAATTTTACACAAAGAGTATCACAGAAATCCTAAAATCATACCAATGGCTAGTTTGCTGTTTGTTATAGAAGATGTTTCAATGGAAATTATAAAATGTCATTTATCAGCTGTATAGCTCTATTTCTTTGCATGTAAAAGCTTTAATCTGGTGAACACAGCTTTTAAATATTTCAAGCAATCACAAAATAATTCTATAAGATTTCTACCAACAGCGTTTAGAAAACAAATTCAGAGTAATGAATTGCGTAGAAATTCAAGAATTTTAATCAATACAATTTGATATATTGATCAATGAATACGTACGTAAATTGAATCGAGAAAACCTTAGCGTAAGTAGCTCACACTAATAGAAACGAATATTCAAAGCAATAATAAATAAAAGGATTTTAAGAAGTATCCAATCCATATCTCATATCAATAATTTTTTTAAAATATAACAGACTTATTTTCCAAATACTTTATTATCATTCATTACCTTACACTGTTTCTCCATATAGTCACCGCCGTTATTCCGGCACTTGCAACGAGAAGCCAATTTGTGTATGCTTCGTCAAAGAATGATGCCGCTGTGATGAAGGCCAAGTTTGCACATCATCATCGTCGTTGAAATGTTTACCGCCAAGGAATTTCTTCAGATGAAGAAACGGATGAAAATCGGTTGGTGCCGAATCCGCATAGTTCTGAAATAAGAATAATAGTAAGCAACATATCACCTAATGCGGAACGATATTGTGGTGGACATGCCGACACTTAAACTAAGTTTAACAATTTCCTACAACTTCTCCCAGAGTGTTAATACCCGCTGTATGTGTTCTTGTTGTATAAGGCCGTAATGATTACAAGCAACGACAGGCTGAAAATATTTCTACAGTCTCCCAGCTAAAATATGTATATTGCATTTGCTTTTTAGTTAAAATGTTTGTCAGTTTACGACATTTTAATAATATTTATACTAAATTTGAAGCCTTCTGAATTCGTAAAACATTTAAATACAGAGATTAACAGAATAAGCACTTAAACTCGAGCACAATCTTGTGCTGTACTGCGCGTAATAGAAAACACAGGTTTTTTTGGGAGAGTTTCTCTTATTGTAAGCATTAGCATGTGTGTCTGTTAGACCCTCTGAATTTTACAGCCTAGAACGCTATAGAAAATGTGTGTTCTACTCTACGAGAAGAACATTTTATTTAAAGTGTTGTCTTTGATTTCCTTTTTCATTCTTCCTTGTTGTCTGGAACTTTATTAAACTTTTACATCATTAGTTGTTTATTTATATGTAACCTTTTTGTTGTATCTTCTTTCTGTTAAATTGTTATACGATAAATAGCTGTTGACATTCGCAAAATATTACTTGTCCTATTCGTTACATCGACGTGTTTACTGAAACAAAGCTTCTGAAATACACATGTCTGTGTATTAAAGAGTAATTATGATGCTACTCTCTGTAGTAATAGGTACATAATTTTCTTAAAAGTATTTGCTTTCACAATGACTTCAAACATCCCAACTTAAGTTTGAAAGCATGTTGCTTATTAAATACCGATTTCAGAGAGCTCATTTCTCAGGAGATGCTAATTCATTTATTATATGTTTTTCTTGTGTGTTCTACATCTTCTCAAACACTTTAATAACACGTATATTTGCACCTTATGGCTCTTTGAAGTACAACATAACGTTATACTGCTGCGGTAATGCTACTCCAAAACATATATCAAGGTTGCATACTGGTGGCGGTAGCACGTATGATGCCACGGTGCATGCTAAAAGGCACTCAGTACTTCTAGGTACTCTTTAGTCCAAAATTGACTATCACTTGTACCCGCTAGTTTCCTGTTACATTCATGAGTTTGGTCTCTGCTACTAAAGCCACTACAGAGTATTTGCGGATTGATCTTGACACACCGCTCAAATATTAGTGTGCTGCGTTAGCTTACCATTTCTTGTGGTTAATGCCTAGTGGTTATGTTGCTTAAATGATGAAATTAAACCTGAGTATACCTCTATCTGCTTTGAAAAAAGTATTTCATATGTCCCTATATAGCTATCGTGTATTTCCGTACGTGAGTGGTAGAGTAGATGGGTGATTAATTGTGGGTGTTTTATTTTATGTGCTAAATCATTTTACATTTCTACAGTTTCTGCTATTCTTGGTTATGCTTATCAAGAAGCGGACGATATCACACTTAAGCCCACATGAAGACCTACTGTACTTTTCGAAATCACCAAGAGGTGTAACAGGAAACAGAGGGTGAGAGATCTAGAGTGGCAGGCTCGGATGCAGACGGGGTCCCTAACGTCTCTAGATATTGCATGCTGACGCCGGCGGGACACCCTAGGAAAGGTGTCTCTGAGGCCCGTCGCATTTCGAACGCTAGGGCAGACAGTTCCTCAAAGCAAACTCCACCGCCACTGCCTCGCTTGCCGACCACTCGCCTGATCCTTTAGCTCTGAAATATGATAAGCAAATAAAATGACGAGAAGTGGGGAACAGGAGAGTTCACGGTATATTCATAATGCATCCCGGTATTCGCTTGCCAACAGTGAAAACCCAAGACCAGAGTGACCCACCCAACGGGAATCGAGCCCAAGATTTCCCGATCCGAGCCACGGAGTCATCACGCTCGGTTTCTACGACACATACATATAAAAGGTTAGAGTATATCCTTTTCAAGAGACAAATCTTCCTGATAAAATGTATAAAAATAGCAATGTCTGGTACAGTGTGCAGAGATAATGAATATAAACTTAGTATGTTTTTATATTTCGGCTCATATTGTCAAAATGCGTAACTCGTTAGAAGGTGGCTGTTACTCTGCCTTTTAGTCCAGAATGGGTTATCCATTATGCGTTATGTATATGGACAATGAACATCACTACATTAGCTGACTATATTTTGCAAAACACTCGGCCGATATTGACAGGGAAGAATTGTTTATACAGACACAAGGTCAGCTTCATATTTATCAGACAGAAACAAAACACACTGATAGCTTAGAAAGCACCTTACAGCCAGACTAATCTAATAGCCCAAATCCAAAACCCTCCGAATCTCCATCATTCTCCACATTAGACGAAGCAAACGAAGATATGCTCAGCGTTTACATTCCTTAAATTCGTCACTTTATTTTGAACATTACATGTTTTAATTACTATCAAATCACGTCGTGTATTGGTCTCGTGTGTATTATTGAAAGCGGTTATACAAACACCATAGAAAACCAAAATTTATCACTATATAACGATGTAATAGCATGGTTTATAGTAATTTCGCTGCTCTCTGTGTTGGAATACTGACTAGCATTCGTTATAGAATGAGTTTACGTTAGTAGTGCTCTTATCGCCACTCAACTGTTACCGTTAAGCCAGTTTTGTTTTAATATTCAACTGTGAATAGTCAAACACACGACCATGCAAAAGTATTGTGATATACGTGATTGAAATACTGTATAGAAGATTTCCTCGACTTTCTAAACCGTCTCAAATAAAGCTACTTCGAGACGATGCGTTCCTTGATGCTATGAGTACCAAAAGGTGGCCTTAGTTAAGTAGTCGCCTTTCCTGTACCTGTTTAAACGATATGATTTAATTGGAATGTGTATATTTTTTTGTGATCTACCTGATCTACTTCACGCAGTATTATGCGTGCAGAAGGCGTATCATCCATCTTATTCCTGTTTTTTTTTAATCTGTAAATTGATGCAGTAATTTGTATCACAAATTATTTAAATGTAAAGAATGATTATAGTGTGATTATGCATTTTTATGTGACATTTATTTGAGATGTTTGTTGATTGCAATTATTGTTGAGAAGTAAGTTTATACGGCCTTACTGAAACTGACAATAATAGTGTGCAATAATGCAGCGAGGGGGTGAGCTGTTTATCATTATTAGAGACGAGAAAGTTACGTAATATTGGCGCGTTTTACTTTAGAATTTGCTGGAACATTTTTCCTTAAAGCATATGTGTTCATAATTTTCATTGGATATAAAAATAGACGCTAATGTTGGCGCGTTTTATTAGCCAATAGCAGCTCAGTTATAATCTTTAGGCATATCGGGGTGTAGGAGTATAAAAAAGGGCTAGGTTAGAGGTAAAGTCCTTCAGTCCGTCAGTTCGTCGAAAACATTTGTACGTTACACGTCGCCTTTAGTCCAGCAGAAATATTTGCACGGTACACGTCGGCTATCAATTCACAGGTTACGCGTAGCAGAGTTATGAAAAATCTCAAGTGTTATAAAGTTAATTATACAAAAAGTTGAAGTACGCGAATTAAGAATTATCAGTAATGAAGTTATTATAACAGTTTCAGTTTGGCGAGTATCAAGATCAAGGTGTAAATGTGATAGTGAATGTGTTCGACAATAAAAGTGTAAAACAAATTCTTTCATCAGTGTTATCTTTGGATAAGAGACTCCTTTCCGTTTACACAACCTGTATAAGGAGAAGTGCTTGACCAAAAAGATCATAGCTAGCCGGAGGACAGAGAACCAAAATTAAATAAAATAACAGTAGCATTCTTTCAAACAAACACTAATACTGCCGCAAATTGCTAACACCAGATGGAGCTAACAAACCTAACAAATGAATCACGTCACAAGATGGCTTCACCACGTGGAGTAAACACAAATACACAAACATTATAAATAATACCACCGCAAAATGGAACTTCTTCTCCACTTCATGGTCTAGGCAAATTGCCTGTTCCGCTCTTGCAGTTGGTCTTAATATCTTCTTATACGTCTTCCTACATTCCCTTTATCCTTTGGTCTATAATATTTGCTGCTTTAAGTAGTCTAGTTGAGTCCATTCTTTCCAGATGTTTCCATTTTTCTTGACTCCCTTGATTTTTAATTTACTGAATATGTATTTAATACTGTTTTTATATCTTCAATACGTATTCTTATTTTAGAGCCTTAGTACTTCAGAGAAGGTTCATCTCTGCAGCATGTATTCTACTTTCTAACTTCTTTGTCATTGCCCAGGTCTCGCACCCATAAAGCAACACGGGAACAGTAGCTTTATAACAGTTTAATCTCGTTTTATTTTTTAAAGTTTTATGAATCGTTCAGCAAATTAATGGGAATTTAGGTACCTTTGCTCACTGAAGGTGGCATCCTAAATTACTGACGCTTGATACTTGCTGTAAAATTCGGTTATCAATCACAATTTTAGATCTTACATGTTCATTTCCCCAAAATCCTATTATTTTAAATTGAACTTTGGATGCTATATGTTGAGAAAGTATTTATTATTATTTTTACGTTGTTATTAGCACCACGCTTTGGGAACCAATTTGAAGTAGTAATTATCATTTTAGCCTCACGTATGGACACCAATTTGAAGTAGTTTGTTTGTTATATTGTTATTTACGTTGTTTGCAACACGCTTTGGGTGTCAATTTAAAGTAGTTTATATTGAAGGAGTTGTATTATATTTCACTTGAAATTCGTTGCAATCGCACGTATAGTAAATAATTTCGGGTAGTCTTCCCCCAACTTTAAAAATATTAGCTTTGTAATTTGACTGTTTCTTTAGATATTATATATTTATGTTTTCCTCGGCTGCGTCAGTATTATTGTTAGAGACATGGAAGTCTTGGCAGGGTTGTGGTACGACTAAGAATTTAGGCTTATACAGATTTTAATTTTTAATTCACTCCTTTTTATTAATACTTGACACAAATTAAATAACACTTCACTGATATAGTGAGAGAGCTGTGAGATGTTTTTATTAAATACTTGCACTTTTTAATGCGTAAACTTATTTTTCGTCTCACACGAATACGTATTTAATTTCTCGAGGACACATCTCGCGTCTGGTTATGAGCGCTGTTTGGAGGCAACTGAATTGATTTCAACTGTCTAAACTTGTAGATTTCTGTATTTCAGGTCTCTGATTGGCTAATCCTACTCCAATAGAACACCTGCATTTAACTAAAGCTTTCTCTGGTTGTTGATTGGCTATTTTTAAACTGTCTAAAATTAATTTTTGTTACTCCAAGAATCACATGTAGTACTGTTTACTTTCTTACTCATTATTGCCTCAAGGTTACCTCATTGTTAGCAACTTTTGAACTTATTATCTCACAGCTCCTACATTATTAAATTACGTAATGCATTCACGTAACATTATTGAACATGTTTACAATAATATAAGCATATACAATGACTGTTAAATACATTTTACAAATTATTACATACATATATTGCTTCAAGACGGGCTGCTATTGAATTTACATATTATATAATTTGACTGAAATCATTTAAGTGTTAAAAATACTGCCTCAATGTCCAATCCGATAATCACCATGGACTGTGAAGAATCACGATAAATTTCCGAGAAATGGGAATAGAACCCGCCATCTCCCGAATGCAAGCCACAAAAACAAGGCGCTAGAACTGCCACTTTTGGGCCTAGTTGCTATTTTAGTAGTATACTATTATGTTATGAATAACACTTGTTACCATGTAAACTATCATTCACCTATCTAATTCTAATGGTTGTGTAAAGTCATAGTTTACTGGTATAGGGGTTGCCTCTAACGCTAGGTCAGCTCGAATCACTAGCCAGTCTACTTGGCTGAATTACTTGTAAGTTTTCTTCTAGTCCTTAAGATGTTTATCAGGTAATGTTAATGTTTATATCTCGAAGTCATTGAAGTTAATCGACATTTGTCTAATGAGAATAAAGTAAAATCCCGAAAAAGCCTTACCTGGGCAACTCGCCCAACCCGGATTCCAACTCAAGTCCCTCAGTTTATACCGACACTTTTCGGTGATATTTAATAATCAACAAAAATGAACAATATAAGAGCAAATTTTATAAGTAACAGATACCTGTATTCGCATGACCAACGCGTGCTAACGCCACTGATTCAAGGTTTCCTGTTCCCTTTTCTTACTTTCGCCCTGCTCTCTCGAAGAAAAGCAGAAGTAAAAAAGCGAAGCGGCAAGGGAGATTTCCACGGCCCATTTAACTAACATCTCTCCTTTCCAAAGCTGTACACCGCCTTTTTCCTCCAATTGTATCCAGAGGTCCCCCAAATTTGAGTCACGGCCACAATGTACCACCGACAGTAATGCAGTGATAAATGCTAGAACGGCACTTCTATGGACTTTCCTCACTTTTGCTCCGCAGAAAATTCTCTTAAGTTACACTATAACATTTTTTTGGTTCCAGTTTTATGTTCTCTGCTCTACAAACTATGTAGGTAATGGGTTTGTTTTCTCTCAACCCCCAGGAGGCAACCAGACGGCCAAAGTGCAAACGAGAGCCGTTCAGCATAAACGAGAAATGCAACCACTTGTTATAGGTTTTGCGCTCCTTTAATAAAAAAACAATCTCCACATATAAAAGAACAGCATATATAAAAGTAAGCTCTGGCAAATACGCGCCCGCACACATGCTGAGCGTTGTTAGTGCGGGTCAAACACAAACGACTCTTTCCTTTTCACGCTCACAGGAAGTGCAGTAGTGATTTCTGTGGCTGGATTGAATATAAAATGTGAATATTTTACATTCACACCTTTGATGGAGGCCTTGATAGCCCTCCATGTCAGTCACTACGCAAAGGGAGAGCAAAAGATAAATGGAGACAAATTATCATGGGCCTTGAATCCATAGAAAACAGTAAATTTATCAATCCATAAGATGTGAATTATTTTCCTTTTAATTGTATTGGTTAATTACTTGTGAAGTAAAAGTGGCATGCCATTTCTAATAGAATTTCATTAATAATTTCAATGACTTCAGTGAATTAAAATAAACATAAATGCGTATTTTAATATTATATTTATAATTTATCATTAGTGTATCTATGTTTTCTAGATTATACTATATTTAAAATGGCTGCACATACATAGAATGAATACGTCACATCGCATTATCGATCCCAGGCTAAACAATCTATGGTAATTACATACATTTACTTACAAATGGAAACAAAAGTAAAGGCAATAGCCAATTGAAAACCAGCTACGAGTGTTGTAAAAGCATACTTAGGAAAAATGCCAAATATAAGCATTAGTTGGTTAGAAAGAATCTTCACATCCACAGTTGAGATCAGAATGTTATACGGGGTGGAAATATGGGGTGTAGACGATGTCTGGAAAGATGTCTATAAAGTCAAATTTGTAAACAAGGTTTAGGTTTACCGACAGCATCGCCAAATGGGGTAGCGCTGCTAGAGCTAGGTGGATATTCTAGTAATAACAAAATTATTACAAAAATGATTAAATATTTATATATGCAATATTTCCACATTGGAAGACATTGGTGTTATTAAAGAATGAATTCGCATCCAAGAGAGATGTAAGTTAAAAGGATCATGGTTCCTCGGAATTCAGCAAGTCATCCAATAAATAGGGATGGGAGAGTTGTGGATTAATAGGCAGTATCAAAACAAAGGGTTCTAGAAAGAGGTAATTCGGAGACTAAATGATAGTGAGAGACATGAAAAATTTGATGGTATGAGAGAAAAGGATTCTTTGAGACTATATAGGAAAATAAAAACAGTATGGGACAGAGAAAAATATAGAGATTTGTTATAAATTAGGTAAAGAGGGGTTTGCATGGAAAACAACTGGAGTTATAAATTAATAATATCTAAGACGTGACAAATATTTGTCAAATTAACAAATATGGAGAAGTAAACGTAGTTGCATTATGTATCACACTGCAATAAAAGGCATAGCAACAAAAAAGCAATAATAATTTGGATAGGAAAATTTTAATTAGGAAAATTTTCACTGTAAAAGGACAAAAAAATATAAAGCATGTAACAAATTAAATTAAGTTGAGTTTTATTTACTGGCGCACTTAACTGCCGTGGTCCTTAGCGTCCCACTCTATATTGGGCGTGAAAGACCGGTTATTTTCCTCATTGTCAGAGACCTCTTTATCAGTCTTGAGATTTTTTTCGTGCCGTAAATGTACGACACGGTATCACCAGCCTTACTTCCCTTCCGAAAGAAGCTATGCTAAGGATTTTTACGCCCGAAAAATCCATCGTCCTCCGCCGGATTTGAACCCGAGACCTCGGAAACTAAAGAATGTAGGAAACTATTCAGGTAAAGTGAGAGAGAAGAGGCAAGAATGGTTAAGAGGGAGCATGAAGGAAGGGGAATGTTAGAAGAATAATAGTGGTTAAATATAAATAGGGATGAATATGTTATATAATTGAAATGGTTGACAAGATGCAAATAACCTGGAGTGGTGAGTATTGGGACTACATATGTTTAAGCAATCAACCTTACAAAGGCAACGTTTAGAGTAGAGAAGATTTTTATTTCTATTTGAATGAGAATAATAATTTTATTAGAGGTTGTAATTATGTAACCATGAGGCGTATTTAATTGGAGAAAAATTCAAATTCAAATACAGATGGAATCATATATGTAAATATTTAAATAATTTATTTTCTGTTATGTATTCGTTTAAGTAATAAGGCACGTGTTATATTAGTTTACCCAGCTTATGAACCTGGCTACCGATAAGAAGCCACCAAACAGATTCTGGATTTAGCGTTATTAAAAATACATAGCATCCTTATCAGAGAATAACGCAGTGGCGCATAAATATTTCCTCAGCGAATAATAACTATGTACACACAGAGTTATTCAGATATATAATACTACATTATTAACACATGCCTAAGAGAACCAAAATTCCGAAAAGCAAAGTCGCAATAAATTTACAAGCAATAAACGTTGAAAGGTATAGATTTTCAACAGACCTAAAAGAAAGCGTCAAGTAAAGGAAAAGAGGGTTGTATTTCTGCGTCAGTCGAGGACTTATAGACAAAATGAATTAGAATGCCACGAATAAGTGAATACATAACTGGAAAGCTATAAGAAAAGTAAAAATTAGTAAACTGCGACCAATACAGAACTTATGTAAACGCGACAATAACTTTCAAATATAATAATTAAATCTTCACTTTAAAAACCTTCATTACCAATTTAGCACCCCGAAAATTCTATGTCAATACTTCTTCTTCTTTCTCTGTTTAACCTCCTCTTATGTAGGACTTACACCCCTATGACTTACAGGCGGGTGCCTAGGGTCAGAGACCCGTCGAGGAGCAGACACTCATGGATCAGACAGAATATCCAGGATGGGTGATCAGTCCGATTCCTGGTATGGGAGGAAGGAAGTAGATGAAACGAAATGATGGTGAAATGAATGAAAGAAAAGGTGATGATGGAGCAGTTGGTGGAATGAATGGCGGGGAAAACCGGATAACCCGGAGAAGACCCGCCCAGACGCTGCTTTGTCCACTACAAATCCCACATGCGGGTGCTGGGATTGAACCCGGCCGCCTCGGTGTGATATACCGATGAAGGTTTTGCTCGCTGCGGAAACAATTTTATTTAATATGCTTTCCTAGACATGAAGCACATGATGACTGATAGATTATTGATCTGTTAACGTCTCTACCTTTACCCGGTCTTCCTTCTACATTTGGGTATCAATGCTGCCAACCTAACAGAACTCCGCTGCATGTAGCGGGATTTGAATCCTGGAGAGAGTGGCAATAACTTCCTTTTGTTAATGTGAAGAAAAAACTTTGATGATAACTATCAGGCATAGGAATTTCTAAGCATTTAAGCCAGGACGAGCGGAAATAAGGTTGAACTGCTATTGGACTTTAGGCAGGGACATCGCAGGTAACAAACCGCCCCCAACCCTCGTATAGTTTTTCGGCGTTTGCAGATTCCGGACCGTGTTTATCTGCTTGTCAGTGAATCATGGTCGCTGTTGTTTACAGCATTTGAATCAATATAATAATCAGCACTAGAAAACACTGCTTCGTGTCTATTGTGTGGTAGATAAAGGAAACTAGGCACCTAAATTCCCTGTTTCACACATTTTTATCTCATGCTCAGTTTTGTAATGTTTTCTTTGCATATTTTTATAATTTAATGTTAATCGAATTAAATGATGTTGGTTAGGTAATTTCACAGTTTGTTTCATTGGACATAGCTTGGGGTTGTTAGAATGACATCAATGTGTTTACGTTTATTCATGTAAGTGTTGACAACTCAGGTTTGCAAAGACTGGGATTAAATTTGTGGAATGGTGCTCAAAAAGCCAAAGTTTCACTGAAACGAGAATTACCCAAAATATCTCTTATAAGGAAAATACCAAACCTTGGAAAATGCCTTATACAAATAGCACGCCAAACCGGGGTTCGAACTCTGGCTTTCCAAATTAGAAACCAAACACCTGTCTCTACACCACGTAAGGTAACTTTTTTCATGTCTGTCATTGCATACTAGCCCTTGGATATGTATAAATTGAGCAGACAAATAAGGCAAAGATTGTAGAAAAGTCTGCAAGGACTTCACACTTTCAGAGCAAGAATGCCCAGCCCACCCCCTGTAGATTCAAGAGTGGAAACAAATGAGGTGTGTAAACCTCAACAAAATCCTCAAAGTAAAGGTCAGAAAAAGCGTAAGTAAAGATGTAATTATATTTCAGATTAAGTATAGGAGTATGTCTTGAAGACTATGAAAGAATCGATAGAACAAAATAGCACGTTTATAATCTGCCTTATGATAATGACATGAAACTAAGTTATGCTTCAATTTTGTCTACGATCTTAGGTTTTCTCCTGGCATAGTGAATCGTAGCGTGTTTTGATTCTCAGGTGCTGGCAGTACTACCCTGTGTCCAGTGAAATCTCAGAGAGTTCGGTTTCCTTAGTTGTCAGTGTAGTGCAGAAGTCAAATATACTAAACAGAAAGCGGAAAATAGAAGGTATTTTTAAAACATTCACGAAAATGTTAAGCTTTCAGAAATGTTTTTACCGTGGGCATAGTATGCAAACAGTGCTATAATAAATAGGAAACAGCTTAGCGTTACAAGTGTCTTGATAACGTCCTTAATTTGTTCTTTGAAGGAGGGAACGTGCAACAATGTCTAGTGATTGAATGGTTGAAAAAAATGAGGTGTTAAACAATTGGCACATTAGGTGGCAGAGGTAAACTAAATCGTTACGCAATTGCACAAATTTCGAACCATGACGTTTTCATCAGTTCTTGTACTATTGTCAAATGTTTACTTAAGATACAGAGAAGCTATCACGTTGGATGTTCAGCTCAAGCAACTGCTTCCAAGTTGACAGTAGCTGACAGCTTCCGAAACGGAATATGCTGTCAAAGCGCCGGGTTTAGCGGCAACTTCTTCACCACGTTGATTTGCAGCATTGCCTATAATGCAGGGGGCTACTTGCTTTGCATCTTGTATTAGAACAAGTCATTACCATTTGGAATCAAATTATTATTATGCGTACTGGAAGAATCCGTAGTCTGCTTGCGTTAAATGCGGAGATTCTCTTTTTCTTTACCATTTTCGCTCTCACTCACTCCCTTACTCTCTCTCTCTCTCTCTCTCATTCACTTTTTCTTTCGCTCTCCCCTACATTATAGCCCTCTCCATACCCTACTTTCGCTTCCCCTCAATTCTCCTTATTACCTTCCTCTCCGTGTTTTTCAAAGGCCATTAATAAAACTGCTTTTACTGCAGTTTTAATAAAAATTATAAGTAACAATTTTAACAGTGCAGGAATAATAGTAACGAAACGTTGTTATAACTTAAGGAATTTTTCCTATGGAAATATTGCAAATAATGATTTTCGAAAGCATTGCACTTATTACCTTTTTTATGTGACACCTGTTTTCAAAAACTGAATGTTTCGACTCTTTTTTTATTTTACGCCTCCTTATACACCCTTCGTTGGGGCTGACGTGTGCCCTCCGATAACTAGTCCTATACTATCCTATCTAGTACAGCCTTCCTTTGAGAAAAGTAATTAAGATGCCATTTAGTGTACTTTCTAAGCGGAACCAAAGGTTTGCATACCAAGTTTCATAAAATCGGTTCAACCATTCTTGTGTGAAAGAGTAACATACCACCACATATATGTACACATAAACAAAAAGTCTTAAATGCAAGTTTTAGCTTCAAGGCATATGAACATTAGTGATACCTCTATGTATATTCCAATTATATAATTGATGTGATAATATTCCTCTATGGTGCATTTAAACATGAAATATAAAGAATATTCTTCTTGTTTATATCCCAAACATCTTGCATGGTGATTCCAAATTTCATATTCCAACATTACCATGGTAGTTGGGTCCTGTAACTTCGGCCTCAAAGAAATGTATTTATTTTTCATTATGGTTTGCTGAATAACTTTTCCCGTTTGTCTTGGATTACCAATAGAGTACGGCAAAAGGCTATCAAATATACATATATATAATATTTTTCAGCTTATTTGTATTAATATTTACATTTGGACATATTAGCTCCAAGACATTATAAACTCCTAACCATTGTCTCAATTTTCTCTTAGAGCTCGATGCGGATTAAGCGCTGTATGGTTTAACAGTTTGAAGTTTTACTAAACTAATAATAATACGTTTCGGACTCCTCTGAGTATAATTTCACCCATTTCATTTATGGTCTCTGCGGATCTAAGTTGTAAAGTTTAGCGTCTTTAAAACGCCATCAACGGTTATGAACGTTTTTAAAAATTCTATTTATTCCGCCTTTGACCACATCGGTCTTATCGGCGGCTTTTCCTTTGGAACGTATTGCCTATTGTCAAAGGTGTTAACTCGTACTCTCATGTCGTTGGGTTCCTTGCACTTTTTAGGTTTTTAATCATTATATCACACACACACATTCATACTTCCAGACTCTGGGGAGAATAGGGAATAATCTTGGCTAGAGAAAAATTCCTACCCCTTCAGCCCGGAATCGAACCTGGGACCTGGGCAGGTGTTCCACCAACTGAGCTCCGTAACCAGCCTGTTACGAACTTGAGAGTCGAGCTAAGTGTCAACCTCTGGTTATATATATCTTCGCATTAGGCCCTTTAGTTTGGTTGTTATTGTTTTATTAAAGGACTATCTGATGCAACATGCTGGTAGGAATGCAAATTTTATCTAAGTAGAAACCTTTTGTAGGTATTGCCTTGTAGAAATAAACCCGATTTTTCTATGCTTCTGAGGTAACATACCTTATTCGTATTACGGGATTTGAAAATATACAACATTTCACTGAAGTAACTTTCATGGCCAGCAACCAGCATCGCGCACTACTTAACTTTGAAACAGGTAGAGTCTTTGTTTTTTCTGTTTTTTTCCTCTCTCGCTCTCTTTCCTATGACGCATCAAACATTTTACGTACCGAAAGGCTGAACGGAACCACAACGGGAAGATCATAAAAGGTGAAAGGAAAACATTACTCGTCTTCCTCCTACATAATTCCGGGAATTCCGTTTCGAGTGAAAAGGTTCACATGTAAGGTGCTTTGAATAAGCCGAGAAGGCAAGACCCTTACAGCGTTACCGGAAACCTTAACAGGTGAATGAACAGAGATTAATTTTCAAAGTAGATGGGAGCGGGCCGGCTGGAATGCGTCAGGAAACGTTGCGAACGGGCTTCATCAAAGCTTGCATGTAGTGCAGGCAGTCCTTATAGCCACTGAGTACAGTCTCGATAAACAGTGATCTACCCTGGGATAGCCAATTTGGAGGTCTTTGGGCACCAATGTGATGCTTTCTCTGTCTTCGGTGCAAGGAAACATATACATGAAAAAGAAATTCATCATTAATTTTGCAATTTTCTTCTGGTCTTTCAACCTGTGGCCAGCAGGTAATAAGAATATATGAAATACCTGGTTCATTTCGATTAAATGTATTAAGGGGGAGAATAAGATAGGATAAATTATGAAAATGAAATCAATTTTATAGGTGAAACTTTAACTTTACAAAATATTTTAAAATTATTAAATTTAAATAGGCAAATTCAGCTCTACATAGTGGAAATTGTTAAAATATGTCTTCCCATAGCGCAAAGAAACCTGTTTTATAAAAAATATTTCACATTTTCCTGTCTCTAATCATCACAATTCAACATAGTTGTATCTGAACCCAGTCAGGTGCCTCTGCCAAAGCCAATGCCAAAATATGCAGTTACGTTGATGTACTTTTTTCTAAATTTCTTATGAATTTTTCTCTAGCCAAGATTATTCCCTATCTTCTCCAGAGTCTGGAAGTATGAACGACAGTGTTAATGTGTAAGTAATCTAATGTACAAATTCCAAAGGAGTCTAGTAACCTACCGATAAGTACATACCAGTTAAACCATTGCCTGTAAGGCAGTATGTTCCAAAGTTAAAAGGCCGCCGATTTGACCGTAACAGTTAAATGCGAGATATAAATGGAATACAAATCCCCCACCCGAAATACCCCCACATTTAAAAAGTGTATTGTTATCTTTTAGTTTCTAAAATGGCTCTAACAAGATTAAAATACCATATGTTTAAGTTATTTAGTTGACATTTTACAAGTGTATATTTTGAATTAAGTGTATATCTTGAATTTTCTGGGAATAACCTTCTGAATGACATTTGTACCTATATAATTGGTAAAACGTAAGATAGACAAAATCTTACTATACCAAAGCACACAATTTATATAAAATTGCAACTATTGGTTTTAACTATTTACGAGATATCCTTTGATATTCGTTTGCATTTTCAGGTGTTAGTCTCCATTCGTTTTTTCTTTGGCCATTCAAGGAATATGGTATTTCAAAGTCATCATGTAGCGATCCGCTTTAAAAAATCTGCTTGTATCTGCAACGAAATGTGTCTATATGCAATAAAAGTTCGTCTCTGTTAATAAGGCATAGAACAGCATAATAAACTTAGAATATTTTATAGAAGAATGAATAGAGAAAGTCATGTGCATGCAGGGTGTTTTATGTCCCCATATAAAACAAATCTCTGTAACATACGTCAGAGGTTTTCTTTCTCACTCCCATTTTACCATTGCCATTTTCGTATGGCAGCAATCAAATTAGCGTTTAACCGTTGTGCCGTGATGGATGGGACATTATAGCCAGATTTGTTTTCACTGTGGCGTCTGGAACCTGAACCCCAACCACTAACACCATTGGCTGCAGTGGTCTCGTGGCCTAATTCCCCCTTCCCATTTCCCTTGGTTTGCAAACACCCATCCTCCAGCCCTTGGTATAGCAAGCGAAATGCTTAATGCAGTTAGTTGAGATCTGGGAATATATAATCAATTCTGGCTATACATGGAGACAGAAGCCGTTATCCCTAGTGTTGTGATTAGCATAGCTAAGGATGGAAAGGTGTACAGCAACTGCCAAAAAATAGTCCCAGAAATGTCAAAGATTTGACGTAATGTGGTAACTGGATACAGCTACTTGGAAAATACTTTGTTCTGTGACAGTTTTTTGCTTTTTACGAAAGGCAATATATGTTATATTTACAAAATGTTCTACAGATGGCAGTACATTCCAACAGGCTTCAGATTTGCTTGGTATATCCCTGTATTTTAAAAAAGAGTATGGGTGTATATATACATTTTTAGGCAAAGGTCAGTCTGCATGTCTGTCAGTCATCCGTTTATTTGTGAACAGTATAATACAAAAACTAAAATTGATAAATACCAAACTTCATATTTAAATACACATATTTAAAATTTTCAAGAAAGATCTTTTAACCCTGAAGCATTTACACGCATTATTAGCTTAAAGGCGGAGATTCTCTCTTTCTCTCTCACATTATCGCGTCTTCCATTACCTCTTTTTCTATCTCAGCTCCTTTTCTTACTCCCTCCAATCTCAGTCTCACTCTTTCTATGCTCTTTCACCTTTCTATCACCTCCCTCTGTGTCTCTTTTCACTCTTCTCTCACTCAATTACTCTTCATCGCCTCACCCTCCCTCTTCTATGTGCAGTTTTTATGTCATGTGATGTTTTGAACATACACAACGCGCATTGTTGTTATTATATGTATTGTTATTATTACTACTTTTGTTAATAATAATAATAATAATAATAATAATAATAATAATAATTTAAGAAACTTTATATGCCTGTTTCAAATTTGGTTGAAGCAGAATCAAAATTAAGAACAGTTTATATGCAGGTTTCCCACAGATGGAGCTTTTACTCTCTGTTTTTAAAAAATGTCAAATTATACATTTTAAACTCTTGATCTTCTCTAAAATGAATATATGGAAGTATCTTGCCACTTCATGAAAAAGTATACGGTCAATTTTATAGTGTCTCTGTAGCAAGTGGAACCTGTGCTTCGAAAGGTGTTTTATGCTTTAACATAGTTTCTTATTGTTCATCTATCCCTTATATTCAATGTATACTTTGTGCCATTGTAGGATAAATATGATATATATTCGTAAACTACAGTTTAATCAGAAGTAATTTTCTCACAAACTGAATATTTTGATAAAAGAATTAGAAGTTTTACGGACTTTTATCATTAATAACTATTTAAATGCGTCCAACTTACGCTTTGCGAAAATATTGTGAAACAAAGCTTAAACGTTCGTTAGTACTGAACACTAATTAAGTAAGTAATTAATCAGATTTGAGATAGACGTTAATGGCAAATGAATTATAGAGCATAGGCTGGTATATTCTTCTTCCGCAGTTTTGTAGTACCTGTACATTTTGTTCGAAATAAGGAGCAAAAGTTATTTTTTGAATTCAGTGCTCCTAGATATCGCTGCCTAGGAGCGAAGTTCGTTGAAATTTCTAATGAGTTATTTAAAACTACGAAAACATTGAAATATACAATTGTCTATTCATGTTAATTGATCATTAATGGATTAGCAAATCATGTCGTAGCGATCAAGGATATAAATTACTATAGAACATAGTTGTCTATTGACAATATCTATATATTTGATAAACCTTTCAAAAGCAATATTCAATTGAGTACAAATAAATATTAATGTGCTCCTCTAAGATAAGAAAGATCAGACCAACTGAATTATCTATGAACGTGACAATAAGAATAGCAAATGCTAATATATCTCCTTTTTCTTTCTTTTTGAGTTTAATATATCTGTCTTCAGTTATGTTCAGGTGTGTTGAGTCCTTTTACCTTTAGACTTCAAAGTAATGCAAACTTCAGAAATCTGTATGGAAGTATCCTAATAACAACATTTTTCCATTATTCTCTTGTAATTACTTATTTTTTCTTGAGGCAGTATTTTTAATACTTGAATAATTTCAATTAAATTATATAATATGCAATTTCAATAACAGCCCACCATGAAGCAATATGTATGTAATAATGTTTTAAAATGTAGGTAACAGTCATTGAAAATGCTTATATTATTGTGAACATGTTCAATAATGTTATGTGAATGCATTCCGTAGTTTAATAATGTAAGAGCTGTGAGAATAATAAGTTTAAAGTTGCTAACAGTGAGGTAAGAATGAGGTAACCTTGAGGCAATAATGAGTTTGAGAGTTTAAATGCTACTAGTCATGATTAGGGCAGCAATCATGTAAATTTTGTGACAGTTTAAAAATAGCCAATCAACAGCCAGTAAAAGCTTTAATTAAATGCAGGTATTCTATTGGACTAGGATTAGCCAATCAGAGACTTGAAATACAGAAGCTTACGGGTTTCCACGGTTGAAATATGTTCAGTTGCCTGCAGACCTTGGTAGTGATCGTATGGAAGATGTGTTCTCTAAAGAAATATTACGTATTCGTGTGAAACGAAAAGTATGTATACGCGTTAACAAAGTGCAAGTATTAAATAAAAGAATCTCACAGCTCTTAATATCAGAGTAATGCTATTTAATTTGTGTCAAGGATTAATAAAAAAAATGAATTTAAACTTAAAATCTGTGTAAGCCTACATTCTTGTCGCACCACGCCCTGATTAAGAGAAACGTGTCTCTAAAGTAAGACTGACGCAGCCGAGTCAAACATAAACATAAATACTATCTATAAAAGCAGTTTAATAACAAAGTTAATTAATATTTTTTAAACTTGGAGCGTAACAACAAAAATACAACTTCAAAACGGCTTCGCATACGCAGCAGCATATTACGTAACAAACAATTTACTTCAAATTGCTTCCCAAAGAGTGGTGCAAACTCCAACAACAGTAACTATTACGTAACAAACAATCTTCTTCAAATTAACGTCCATACACGGTATAAACTCTAAGAACAATAACTTCTTCAAATTGACGCCCAAAGCATGGTGCAAAACATCAACTTCAATAACAAAACACCTACATCAAATTGACATCCATAGGAGGAGTTAAATAAAAAATAAATAAATAACTCCAATGTAAAGACAATATCTACTTCACTCTCTACGTTTATTTACTCGATTGGTATTCTTAAATCTTGGTTTGTTATTTTTCTCTCCTCTTTCCAATCAAGGATCGCATAAAATGCATTTGGGATGTTTCTGAATGTCGTTTATTTTGACTTCTCCATATATGCATGTTTTATTGCCATATTTCAAGGCAGGTTTAGATACTATATTATAAATCCATTTGTCTAGGTCACCACCCCTCAGGAGGAACGTTGAAGTAAAGGAACCGCAGGAGGTTTACAGGCGGCAGGCGAGAGGCCACAAAGACGTGCGGAAGTCCCTCACAGTGCTTAACGACCCGTTCACTCAAGCAGCCCTCTAGCAATCACGAGGAATACTCTTTACTTTGAGTAAGAATTCGTGCCATTTGTCCACGAAATCTTAGAAGCCATCTGAAACATGAGAAGTAAACGGAATGAATGGGAAAATAATGGTAAGGAAATCGTGGTGATGAGAAACTACCGCAAAATTCGCCTACCAACCAGAGAAAACTACGAAAAGCCTATAGTCAGAATAGGCGGCGGATGGGAATCGAACTCGGGACCGCCCGGATGCGAGCGCCATGCCTTGGAGCCATCTCGCTCAGTCTTTCGATTCGATTCTATTTTACATCCTAGTTAGTTAACTGATTAAACTTGTCCTCCCTTACACATCTAGTCCTTTACCCTTATTCAGTGTTCTTCCTGCTTGCCCATTGAACTTGTTTTCTGACTTAAATTTTATGTAGTCTTTTGTCTTTTGCTATGTTCTTGAGGATATTTATGAATGTTTATAAGCATTCCTCTAAATCTCCTTTTGTTTGTTTGTTTGTTCATTCTAGGCAAACAGAAGTTTTTTTCTTTTGGTGGGGGCTTATGTAGTGACCATGTTAGTCTGTTTATATCTTTGTTCAGCCTTCTGAGTAAATTATTTTTGCAGGAATAGATTCCAGTGCAAGCTCCAAACTAAAGGACCGAATTTTACACATCAGTCGCGCTTTGAAATAACCCTGTATATAGAAACACTTCGAGAAAGGCACCCATTTAGACTTATAAATAGGCATATTTTTCCTCATACTTATAACAGAGCACGGAACAACGTTTTGTCTCTTGATAGCTATTCGTTCAATCTTTACTATCAGCGCTCTCTGTAGTTGAATTTCTCAACTACCAGTCGTGTTTTTACGAATATAAAATCCTTAAACGAATCAATGGGGCGTAAAGAAAAAGCGGTTCTCTTTTTCAATATTTCACTTTTAACCTCAGATTAGAAACCGCTTCCAGCAGCATTTAACGGACACCAGCACTTCCGTAGCCAAGGGTAGCTATTTGTTGAAATTAGAAGCTATGTGGAAATAAATTTTACTTTAATTGCGTAATGTATGCTTTGAACGCTGGTTTCACAGTTTTAATTGCCTTTGTAATGGATTAATCGTTTATTTTTTTTCACCGCGAGAGCACATTCGGGCTTTTGAGTCCAGAATTTTATTTTATTACGCCGCCTAATTCTCTTTATTTGCCAGGTTTGTACAAAGTGCTGATTCTGCGAAACAAGCAATAAAACTGAAACGCTTTCACGGTTCTATGAAATTACATGTAACGTTTTTGAAGAGTCATTTATTGTTGTATCAGTTTCAGCGTTGCAACCAATTTGTGTTTACTTTTGTGCTTCTAAATCACTGAGTTATTTAAAACAGGGAGAGTTAAATGCGTGTATTATTTGAAGAGATACGAGAAAAGTGAAAATGTTCTGTCACTCTTTTACATATATTTCAGTAGAGTAGTTCCAGAATACTTGATGCTCCTGATTGAAGGAGATCAAATCATTTGATTCTTATTTGGTTTTAATATACAAAGCATCGTATACATTCCAAAGGCGTTTGCTTATTAATGTTAGGACTGACGGAAAGAATGCATAAATTAAGGAACGTCTTGAGGAAAGAAAAATTTGTAATGATAACTTTGAATCCTCTATTATTGGGCAAAAAAGGGTTACGAAATAAATTAAGTATTAAATGTAGAAATTAAACTTTGGAAGCAGAAATTTTTATGGTGCAAAGTTGGCTATTTAAACATACTTTAATTATATTTGTTCCATGGAAATTGATTACAGGAAATGGCTCAGTAGGAGTATTAAGAAGCTATAAAATCAGTAATACAATAAAACAAAACAATTATTATGGACGTATAATGAGAATAGAGCAAAGACTATTAAAGATGGCATGTGAATGAATTCCATCAAGAGGAATAAGAGGTAAATCTATGATAGAATGGAAAGAGGACATTCTGGAATCGTTGAAGAGCTAATCGGGAGGTAATCAAAATAATATAGTTACCAGTCACTTATATAACGCATCGTTATATTTGTTTTTCTTTCGAGTTGCTTTATTCATCACTGAGGAAAGTGCAGTTTCAAGTTTCCGAATGTCAGCAGCAGTATGTGTGTGGAATCGTAAACAATTGCACGAGTGCCGGTAGGGGAGTGCCTGGGGCAGCAGGTGCTTAAAACTGCGTGTAGTACGGCATAACTAGGTCTGCGGAGCGAATTTCTCTTTCCATCTCAGAGCTAGAGGGCTGACTCGTAGGGTCGCTTTAGGGCGACACATTATCGCACTCCGGGCCACAGCTCACCGGAGCTTTTTAATTAGGATGAGCTGCTCTATATAACTGCTTTTTCAATAAACATTTAATTTTTAAAACAGCTTATAAAGAGAATATTTATGCACAAAATGACTTCAATGTGTCAGTCTCTTTTCCGATAGCAATAACAACAATTTTATCCTTATCTTCACTAAAAGCTTAAAGATAGCGCTGTAGTCGAGTAATACCGAGCTTCTACTCTACTTTCTTGTGCATTGTAATCCCACTCCTCACAGAAATCTGGTAGACTGTGACATAGTATGTCCTTATGTTATTTACAGCCAATTTGGAGTAGGTTGTATTGTAGTTCCACTGTTGGGGAACCAAAAATTGATGAAGTAACTGCCCCGCGTATGGTACAATGTTTCCGGTGTCCTTCGCCCCAAGTTTAAAAAATTAACTTTGTAATTTGAATGTTTCTTTAAATATTATATATAAATACATATTTATGTTTGCCTCGGCTGCGTCAGTATTAATTTATAGAAACATGTATTTTTTAATAGGGTGTGATGCGGCTAAAAAATGGGGGCTTACATAAATTATAATTTTTACTTCACTCCTTTTATTAATCCTTCACACGATTAAATAATACTTCACTGATATAGAGAGCTGTGATATTATGTATTAATTACTTGCACTTTTTAACACTTAAACTTTATAATATTCTCGCCGTAATGAATTTTCGTCTCACACTGAATACGTATTAAACTTCTCGAGTACGCGTCTCGCGTCCAGTTAAGAACGCTGTCTACTAGAAACTGCCTTCTACCGCCTGAATTTTCAAATTCCATCTATTTCACCTCTCTGATTGGCTAATCCTACCCCAATAGAATATTTTTATTTAACTTTTAGCCTTTCTAGTTGTTGATTGGCTATTTATAAACTGTTTTCAATATGTTACATTATTGGTTCCAAGAATTACTAGTTGCATTATTAAACTTTATAATTCACTATTGCCTCAAGGTTACCTCATTGTTACTTCATTGTTAGCAACTTTCGGCCTCTATTCTCACAGCTCTAACATTATTAAATTACTTAATACATCCACATAACATTATTAAACATGTACATAACAATATAAACATAATACAATGACTGTTGCATACATTTTATATGTTACTATACACATATTACTTTAAGGCGGGCTATTATTGAATTTATATATTATATAATTAGACTGAAGTCATACAAGTGTTAAATCCATACAATAAATAGGGAAGCCTTATGTACCAAATTGGGTATGAAATGAATGAGTAACAAGTGTATAAGGACAATACAAACAATATATGAAAATAATCATTTTTGTATAAGGTTTGATAAAAATGTAAGGACGAAGGAGATTAAAAATTGTATAGGTTTAAGGCAAGGCTGCAAGATAAGCCCTAAGTTATTTAATTTGTACATTGATGATATTCTAGAGATAATTAAGTTTGAAAATAGCCACGCTCCAATAATTGGGAATGAGGAGATACCAGGGTTACTATTTGCGGATGATTTGGTTGCAGGATCAATAACTACTGTGGGATTAAACAAAGTATTTGGAGCAATAGAGAGTTTTTGTAACAAGTGGAGCGTTAGGGTTAATGCAAGCAAAACAAAAATAATGGTATTTAAAAAGGGTAATAAGTTGAGAAATGATGAAAAATGGAGTTGGAAAGTTAAGGAAATTGAGGTTGTCAGGAATTTTGATTATTTGAGAGTAAGACTAAGTAGAAACGGTAGATGGGGAGAACAAAAGAAACAGGTTTTAGCAAAAGGAAAAGTGGCAATAAAAGTTATTAGAGCATGTTTAGATAAAATACCTGGGATGCACGCAAAATGGATAGAAAAAGTATATGGAGAAGTAGTTGAGGCAAAAATGCTATATGGTGCGGAGATTTGAGGTATCCAGGAGGGGTGAGAACAGGTAAATAGAGTGCATAGGAGCTTTTGTAAAATAATTATGAGACTACCAAGAGCCTCACCAAATGAGGTTGCACAAATGGATTAGGGAGAAGGAATTATTGAAAGAATAGTGAAATATTGGTTGATAATTGAGGAATCAGAAATAATAATATGTTAAAACAATGTTTGGAGGTTCAGCGAAAGCTAAATAAAGAGGGTACATGGTACAAGATCCTAGAAGCAATTCCCAATGAAATAGGGTGTGGGGATATTTGGAGATATAGACAATCACGTGAGAAGGGATATCGGAAAAGAGTTAGATTGAGGATTGAAGATATGGAAAGACAGGAAATAATTGGTAGTTTTAATTAAAAAAGATCATTATATGTATACACAGAGATTAAAAGGACCTGGGAGAGAGAAAACAATTTTGATGTTTGTAATAAAATAGCAAACGAGGTCTTTGCATGGGCTAGGTCAGCGATGGTGAGGTAAAAAGCATAGGAGAAGGAGAAAATGAAGGTAAATGCCCATTATGTAATAGCAAATTTAATAATTATTGGCATTTAATGTTAGAATGTGAAGGAACAATGAATAGGAGGAAAAAATTGCAAAGAAACAATTGGTCTAGATTACCAAATGAACTTATAGGTGAAAGGATGTTAAGAGTTAAATCCCATGAACGTTTATTTGAAATAAGAAAATATTTAGGTATAGTGAGAAATAAATGGCTGAAAAAAATTAGAAATAGGAAATAGAAAGAAAATGTAGATTGTTGAATAATAAAATTAAATAGGACCCAATAACTCGACAACCATGGTGTTGGATATTTGCGGGCCCTTAGTAATGCAGCAACTTAGTGAAAGAGAAAATGATATGTAAAGCGTAATGTGTAGAGATAAAATTATGTATTATAGAACTTATATGAGAATTAATTTATGTAACTAACGAAGTGAAATAAAATATCTATCCATCTATCTATCTATCTATCTATCTATCTATCTATCTATCTATCTATCTATCTGTCTATCTCTCTATCTCTCTATCTATCTATCTATCTATCTCTATACATAAATGTTTATGCAAGTCAACAATAGCAGTTTATATCATAACTAAAAGTTTTAAGTATAATTCGTTTGTATACGTAGTCATATTTTTCAACAAAGCTCCGAAGGAGTATTTGTGCATCAAATGATCAATTTTGTTAGTTAGGTACGTTAGAGTACTCCCTGTGTGAAATGCGATCTTAGATTTGTTTATGATTTTGTTTGGTTTGGTTTTACTGATACTGTAGTTAATTGTAGTAGTTCATCTGTTACCTTCTTAGCATCCCGTCGGTGATCAGTAATTGGTAACAGGTTGTTTTTAAATAGAGAGCATTGTGGAATTAATTGTTCCACACACAAGCTGTGTGTTGGACAGGGTTGGTTAGGTAGAATCAGACGACTGAAAAATTCAATGCCATAGCCGGGATTTCAACCACGGATCTCCCGGTCTCCGTCCGGTTGGTGTATGTCATCCCAATACAATTTGAGATCTCCTTGTGGTTTACCGGGAAAAATGCGAATCATTTGGGGAATTTAATGTCGTAACGGCAAGTTGCCATGGTAGCTCTGTGCTTAGAGTGGGAAATCCGTGGTTCAAATCCTGGTTGTGACATTGCATTTTTAAGTCTTCTGATTCTACCTTTCCAGAGAGGATTGTGTTTACTACGTAGAGAACTTTTTACAACCGCTTTCTGGAGTATATTCTTCAATACTCTTTTCTGCTCACTAGAAGGTAAGAGAATCCGCCAGCTTCCGCTTGAAAGTTGGCGGTTTTAATATTAGAGATTTCTCAGGGGTACTACTGTATTTAATTAGATTCCAGCTAAAACACTATTTTCTCAAAAGTTACCTTACCTTATCCACATGTCGCTACGCCACTGCATACACGGAACTTTGTCCATTTAGCTCATCAACATAACAAACTCTCGCCGAAGGTTAATCAGTACAAACATTTAACTTAGTACATGAATTTAATATATACCTAGCATTAGTACTGCAGGTAGGATACGAATGGGATTGCTCTCGCTGGCGTTTGCACGCAAAACGACTTTGAGGAATCTATATTGCCCACCGAACTACCTCAGAGAATACGAAGTCCTTTTACCGAAAGAAAGGAAAGGGAATCATTTCTTAACTTTCTGCTTTAGTGTATTAGTGACATTTTAGTGATATACTTCAGTGATCATGGAAGGATGCTTAGCATAACAGGAACTGCCGCGATTCACAAACTGACGAAAAGCAGCGACTCGACATCAAATAATCAACGTTCTGTACACGACGAAAGCGGTGTAGATGTCCATCTTTAAAGCACAATCAGAAGACGCTGAACGGACCAAAATTTAGCAATATAGTACCACCAAACACACCAAGCGGGATGGCTCAGGCAGTTACGTCTGTGGCCCGCAGTCAGGAGGTCCCAGGATCGATCCCCAGGCCACTCTGTCCCATGGGTTTATCGTGATTTCCCCGGGTCGCCAGGCGGATGGTGGTTCATCTTCTACTATGACTCTCCATTTCCTTGTACCCATCATTTTCCTTGTCATCTGTTTCAGGTTGTAGGACCAGGCAACGGTGTTCGACGTGTTGCGGCTGGGTGGTGGCTTGCGCACTGTACAGTTTTCTTCCCTGGTACCGCTCATTTAGGTCTCTCCTCAGCGTGGGCTCCGTTCCGGAGGACCCTGGAGGTTGGTGGCTCGTGGGCAAGGACCATGCGGCGTCGGATGCGGTCTTTCTGGGAATGTCAGGGACCGCGGCCATGCTTGCACCCGTCGGCATGTGGATCTGATCCCTTCAGGTCTTTCCCTTCCCTCCCGGGATACACATTGGAAGCATAAAGGGCCGACTGGCCTGCGTGCTTTGCTCTGCCCCGGTTCTGCGGGTCCTTGCATTATGCGTACCTTTACCTTTACCATTGAAGCACTTGTCGCACTGTCTGCCGTGGCAGATCACTTGTATGTGTGAAATCTTGCTCGGAGGAAGCGATAGCGTGTAGGAAGGTTTACGTTTTAAACGTGTGACCTATGACCACGAGCAGAGGGGTACTTAGTACCTCCACATATGGAGACGTTTTATGCCTAGACCCTTAAGGGGGCACCCCGGGAGGGAGGGTTGAGATGAGAGGAGACAGATAGCGGCCGTATCAGGAGACACGACAGAGCAGAGGGCAGGGTCCCTACATTTTCCAGGATGAAACTCCCCGGTGGCAGCTGGCACAACCGGCTCCCCTCCCCCTCTGCGCCGAGCAGGATGGTTCAGACGACAACGTCTGTGGCCCGCATTCGGGAAGTCCCGGGATCGATCCCGGCGACCGCCCACTCTGAGCTGTGTGTTTTTTTAGGATTTTTCCAGGTCGTCAGGCGAATGCTGAAGTGGTTTATTTTCACCCCCCAAATTTCCTGCCCCTCCATTTCGTTCCATTAATCATTTCATTCATCTTTCACCCCGTTTGGCCTGTTTCAAGATTGGAAGTGTCGGCGATGGAGCTTTGATGCAGCGTGACAGAGAAAAAGGATGCTCCCTGTGAACTTTCTCAGTCCCTCGACTTTAGGCTGGTTACGAGGGTATAAGGGACGCCCCCAGCGGTGTCATTGGACCCCATATGGGGCGGAGTCGACGGTCTGCCTACCTTCACGCCGGAGGGTTTATATTTGGAAACCGTATGGACCCTCTAATTGCTCTGCCGTCACTCCTAGTCCCGACCTCCCGGTGCCTCTCTTCACCTCATCCCTTTCTTTGGGGGACGCCCCCTTGTGGGAGCGCTAGTACAATATCCGGATTCACTGGATCGGTGCGGAGTTCCCTCAGCTTCACAATCCAATTCAATCTTCCCTGCAGATTTGCATATCCCACAGGAGGCCTGGAACTCGGAAACCCCCCATTCCGGGGGACGAAGTGTTACAGAGAGCATATTTTTTACTTGCCATCATCGACGTGACTCTCGCAACCTGAAACGACCAAGTAGATGAAAGGCGAAGTGAAATTAGAAAGGAAGTGAAATGGACGGACAGCAAATTCGGGGGTTGTAATTAACCTTCCTAGCATTTGCCTGCGACCCAGGGAAACCCCCGAAAAAAAACCCATGGGTCAGAAAGTTCGGCCGCAGAAATCGAACCCATTACTTTCCGAATGCGAGTCACACGCGCTACCGCCTGCGCTACCTCGTTAACGCATCTATACTAATATTTAATCACAAATTAATAGTATATTGTAAAGAAAAATAAATGTTTTTGACTCTACGTTAAGAAGCACTTTATGTGGAATATTGGTATAAATTGTTGACAAAACATTCTCAAAATGC
Organism: Deroplatys truncata; assembly: GCA_030765065.1. NCBI lineage: Eukaryota > Metazoa > Arthropoda > Insecta > Mantodea > Mantidae > Deroplatys > Deroplatys truncata. The sequence continues at coordinate 223,343,052 of CM060975.1, forward strand.
ACTCAGGCACTTTAGGTATGTGTACTCTCATATGCGTGTATAGGTTTGTTATAAAAATCGAAAACACCAGATTTTCACACTACACTTCATCTGTTACGTGTCATCTGAATGCGATGTAGCAGTCAATAACAAATCTTATCCGTATTTACAATCTGGAAATGGTCAGGTTTAGTTCTTAAGAATTTGCCCAATTATAAAATACTGCCTAGAAAATTGCTAGAGACCATTGACACCGATTAAAGCACATTCGCCATTAACGTTGAATTAGGTAATGTCTTGTAATTATATAATTTGCCCCACGTTTTGGCGCCAATTTGAAGTAGTTGGTTTGTTATGTTATTTGCATCACGCTTTGGGCGTCAATTTGAAGTCGTTTGTATCGAAGGAGTTGCATTATATTTCAACTGTTGGGAGCCGAACTTGAAGTTTGTTTGGAACCGCACGTATGGTACGCGGTTTTCGGTAGCCTTGGCCCCAAATGTACTTTCAGGTGGCCTTTACCCCAAGTTTAAAAACAATATTAGCTTTGTAATTTGACTGTTTATTTAAATATTATATATTTATGTTTGCCTCGGCTGCGTCAGTATTATTGTTAGAGACATGGATGTCTTGGCAGGGTTGTGGTACCACTAAGAATGTAGGTTTACACAGATTATAATTTTACTTCACTCCTTTTATTAATACTTGATACGATTTAAATAACACTTTACTGATGAAGAGCTGTGAGATTCTTTAATTAATTACTTTCACTTTTTAACACGTAAAACTATTTTCGTCTCGCACGAATACATATTAAATCTCTTGAGGACACTTTTTGCGTCTGGTTAGTAACGCTGTCTGCAACCAACTGAATTGATTTCAACCGCCTAAAGTTGTAAATTTCTGTATTTCAAGTCTCTGATTGGCTATTCCCAATCCAATAGAATACCTTCATTTAACTAAAGCTTTTTCTGGTTGTTGATTGGCCATTTTAAACTGTCTCAAAATTTACATTACTGCTTCCAAGAATCACAAGTAACACTATTAAACTCTCAAACTCATTATTGCCTGAAGGTTACCTCATTGTTACCTCATTGTTAGCAACCTTTGACCTATTTCTCACAGCTCCTACATTATTAAATTACGCAATACATTCACATAACATTATTACACATGTATACAATAATTGTAATATACACTTTTTATATATTGTTACATACATATTGCTTTAAGTCGGGCTGTTATTATATTTATATTTATATAAATAGACTGAAATCATTTAAGTGTTAAAAATACTGCCTCAATGTTCACAGTGAAAAATTCAAGGACGCTACTGGAGTTGTGTGGTCAAAAAGGATACCACCCATCGTTTTCACTATTAATGAAAACAAAACCTCAGTTACAATACTGCTAATTGGTCAACTTTAACTTAACCTTGGCTATTGGGAAAGCTGCACAAAAGCGTTTAGAGAGGAAGTATGTGTTAAAAGAATGTCAGTTTGCTTATTATCATAGGACCCCTGTTAAGCGGTAAAACACATCACAGCAAAGTGTTATAAATGTGTTATAAAACCATACTCTTAAAACGAATTTAGTGTTCTAAGGGAGACTAGTTACCGTTATATTTCATTCAGTGTAACATTAGGATCACTAGTTAAGCTAGTAATCAAATATTATACCGGCACCAAATACTTCAAGGGAGGTGCCAGTTTTAAGTGTTAACCCTTAAATTGACAATGTATCCTATAAGATACATAAACTTTTGAATTTCGTACCAAGAAAATATTCACGGTATCTTGCTACGTAGCACTGTAAAGCTACTGTTTAAAATTTGCTGCCCTCCTTAACTGCATAGTGAAGAATATGACCTAACAAGACATCAAAATGGCTGATCAAATACATCAACCATGTGCTTCCCAGGTAAGTAAATATACTTTTTGTAATAAATACGTGTGGAATTGCTTACATAAATTGTGAAGTTACATTTGAATGTTCATTCTTTCATATTATACATTTGTATGTTGCTTTTATAAGCATATAATAATTATGCTGGTCTTATAAAACAGTGTATCCCGAGATACATTACCAGATCGTCAGGTAATGATGTAGATAACCTCGAATTCTTTATTTTCACAACATATGTTGGAAATGGGTATTTATTACAGTTATGGTTTGCTTAATGTCCTTTAGAGACATAAATTTATGTTTAAAAATCAATATTTTTCAGAAAAACTTCATACAAAGGGCGAAAAATACTGTCATTGACTTTGCTAAACAACCCTGGCACGGAATGCAATATTGAAGACGATGACAGTGAGGGCGTGGCCTTTTTTCATTCTCTGATTAGCTACCTTTGACTTGTTTAAGCTGCCACAGAAGAGTTGGGCAACCAAGACAAAAGGACAAATAAATCTTGCATGTAGAAAGTGTAATGTAAGACTGTGTTTTGTAAATAATCGCAATTGTTTCCTATCATACCACACTAAATAAATAACTTTGATAAGAATTTGCTCACTGGGTGTGAATTTAGATTTTTTTTTTTTGCATTTATGGGTTCTTTATCAATTTTTCCTTTGTTTTTATACTATTTTTGTTTTATTTTGGTATTACTATAGCTTTGCCAAGTTAAGGGTTAAGCAAAGGTTGTAAATAACAAAACGTTTGGTGTTTGAAGTTATCTTTTTTTTTAAACGTATGAATTAGTTACAACAAAAGCAGTTCTAAGAACGAAAAAGCGACAAGCAAACATGAAATGGGATCACACAAGAGGTCCAACTGAATGGCTTTGCTCTTGCAGTTGAGTGCGCTACAAAAACAGACCTGTGGGCATGGCATGATGACATCTGAGCGGTTCTGTTTGTACAACAAGTTGATGTTTGTTTCGCGGATTTTGGGGAAGGGGAAGCGGTTATTTTGTACTGTGTGAGTAAAACGCCACACACCAGCACCCGAAATCGTCGTAGGTAATTATGGCGGGATAGTAAGTTAATCTTGCTCCATTAATTACTTGTCCATTAGGACTAATCACCTGAGCATCAATCAGCAACAGTGGGAGCAGCAATTCAGCGGCCTCAATAACGGGTTAAATCAATTAAAATATACGGCAGTGTCTGATGGAGGTGAGGTCTCTGCACACACCGGAGTGGTGTAATGGCTGTTTTGTGAAACATCCATGGCATTAACAAGAGCTATAGATATTACTCTCCATTTAAAACATAAACTACAGTGATTGATACATGTTCATATGCCGTTTTTATCCCCAGTCGGAACATTTGAAAATTATTTTCGTCAAAAACTACATGGCAATACCGGACGAGATGGCTAACCTGTGGGGCTTCCATTCGGTAAATCCCAGGTTCGATTCCCGTTGGACCGGTCATTCCAGCGGTTATCCTGGGTCGGAAGGCGAATGCTGGAATGGTTTCTGTAATGCCGCGAATTTCCCACTCTCCCATGTCCCGTAATTTCATTTCCTTGACATGTTTCAGGGTAGACGGATCGGGCGAGTGGACAGCGATGCGAAGCGTATGGCGGTGAAATTTGCTTTGTTTGGCTGTCTATCTAGGCATCCGGTGTGTGACTATCAGCAAGTGCACGACGATGTGAAGCGTGTCGCTGGAAATTGCTTTGAGTAACTGTATATCGGCGTCTGGTGTGTGACGATCGGGCGAGTGGACAGCGATGCGAAACGTGTTGCTGGAATTTGCTTTGAGTAACTGTATATCGGCGTCTGGTGTGTGACGATCGGGCGAGTGGACAACGATTCGAAGCGTGTTGCTGGAATTTGCTTTGAGTAACTGTATATCGGCGTCTGGTGTGTGACGATGGGGCGAGTGGACAGCGATGCGAAACGTGTTGCTGGAATTTGCTTTGAGTAACTGTATATCAGCGCCTGGTGTGTGACGATCGGGCGAGTGGACAGCGATGCGAAGCGTGTTGCTGGAATTTGCTTTGAGTAACTGTATATCGGCGTCTGGTGTGTGACGATCGGGCGAGTGGACAGCGATGCGAAACCTGTTGCTGGAATTTGCTTTGAGTAACTGTATATCAGCGTCTGGTGTGTGACGATCGGGCGAGTGGACAGCGATGCGAAGCGTTTTGCTGGAATTTGCTTTGAGTAACTGTATATCGTCGTCTGGTGTGTGACGATCGGGCGAGTGGACAGCGATGCGAAGCGTGTTGCTGGAATTTGCTTTGAGTAACTGTATATCGGCGTCTGGTGTGTGACGATGGGGCGAGCGGACAGCGATGCGAAACGTGTTGCTGGAATTTGCTTTGAGTAACTGTATATCGGCGTCTGGTGTGTGACGATCGGGCGAGTGGACAGCGATGCGAAACGTGTTGCTGGAATTTGCTTTGAGCAACTGTATATCCGCGTCTGGTGTGTGACGATCGGGCGAGTGGACAGCGATGCGAAGCGTGTTGCTGGAATTTGCTTTTAGTAACTGTATATCGGCGTCTGGTGTGTGACGATGGGGCGAGTGGACAGCGATGCGAAACGTGTTGCTGGAATTTGCTTTGAGTAACTGTATATCGTCGTCTGGTGTGTGACGATCGGGCGAGTGGACAGCGATGCGAAGCGTGTTGCTGGAATTTGCTTTGAGTAACTGTATATCGGCGTCTAGTGTGTGACGATGGGGCGAGCGGACAGCGATGCGAAACGTGTTGCTGGAATTTGCTTTGAGTAACTGTATATCGGCGTCTGGTGTGTGACGATCGGGCGAGTGGACAGCGATGCGAAACGTGTTGCTGGAATTTGCTTTGAGCAACTGTATATCCGCGTCTGGTGTGTGACGATCGGGCGAGTGGACAGCGATGCGAAGCGTGTTGCTGGAATTTGCTTTTAGTAACTGTATATCGGCGTCTGGTGTGTGACGATGGGGCGAGTGGACAGCGATGCGAAACGTGTTGCTGGAATTTGCTTTGAGTAACTGTATATCAGCGTCTGGTGTGTGACGATCGGGCGAGTGGACAGCGATGCGAAGCGTGTTGCTGGAATTTGCTTTGAGTAACTGTCTATCGGCGTCCGGTGTGTGACGATCAGGCGAGTGGACAGCGATGCGAAACGTGTCGCACTGTATCGACGTCCGGTGTGTGGCGATTAGGCGAATGGAATACGATGCAAAGCTCATGGCGGTGGAACTTGCTTTGAGTAACCGTCTGTCCAGACATCTGATGTGTGACAAAACCCCAGCGAGACCTCTGCTTGGAGAGGGAGGCTGTTGTGGGTGATCCCACCGGAGTCGGGATCTAGCACTTGGAGACTTTAGGAACCCAGCCTGCCACCCTGATCTGCTTTTTGTGTCTTTCGCTTCACCACTTCTTCCCGGAGATTCAGCAGCTACAAATAGCCCCCTATGTACGAGGGTAATTCAGGAAGTAATGACCGTTTGGCTTTGCTAAATTAATATATATATATTATATATATTAAAATAAACATGTAGCTTACATAATTGAAGCTTACTTGTTGCGCCATATAATCACCTCCGTTATTTTAAGCGTTTGTCATATCTGTCCATTCCCGTGTTGTAGTCAGCTGCCACCAGTCCACTAAGCCAGTATGTTTGGACACAATTACACCAAAGAACGAGAAATGTTTAGAAAAGAAATTTGTAACAGATTACGCATCTGTTCTACAAGCTATTGTTGCTCACTTGATTCTACAAATTTCTGTGATGAGTGACGGACGTCTGGTTGAGTTTGTTCGTCCATTGTTGAACATTTCACACAATTTTACATTCCGTTCGTTCATTACTATATCACTATATATTAGCTTTAGTTGAGGGTAAATTTCTGCAGGTTCCAACTCCGAACACTAAAAAATCCAACACCTCTCGCCTAACAGTCGGCGGGACTTTTTATCAACAGTTCACTTTGAACAATCGCGAATCCACAATAATAACTTTTTTTGACTGGAACTCACTCAACAATAAATAGACGTCATTCGATCTTGGATAGAAGCCCATTAACGATCTGCGCAGCAAGAATGCGGTCGTTACTTCCTGGATCAGCTCCGTACTTCCGTGCCGAAATCCTCCTACGCACCTATTCTACTAGTCTACAATCACATCGAGTTAAGATGTAGTTTTTTCCACAGGTTTTGCTATTGCAAATCCGAAATTTTAAGTATACGGTAGCATATTTGCAACAATATATATTAGATGTTCAACAATTTGTGATTTAGTTATGGAAATCATAAGAAGTTGATAAATGAACTTATTGCTGCTTAGAAATTACATGACTTTCATTTCGCTTCGAAAATTTTGATATTATTACAGTTCAGATGTTAAATTGGCTCTGTTGTGTAATTTTAATATTTCCCTTAGCTAAAAGTGACCCTCTATGTTAAATTGACACGACGTTCTCTACCCACTACCCCTTATTTTTATATCTCTTACAAAAGCTTATTTTTCTTCTTATATAAGGTTAAGATGGATGTTTGCAGAAATGGTTCCATTACACAAAAGGAATTATCGTTATACAAAAGGAATTATACAGAAAGCTAAAGGGCTAGTTAGATCCTTAAAAAGAGCTCCCTAAGTGCTGACAATTTCACACTCTCTATGACACCACGAGAAACAAAATAATGATGACTTTAAACCTTATAATGTGAAGATTCAGCAGAAGAACGTTACACATTCAGTCGGGTACACGGAAATGTGGCGATGCTTTTGGTTTCCGATAGTGTTTTTCTTTACTTAATTTTGCAGAAACTTCTTACTATTTGTGTTCCAAACTAGCTCTGCGTGAGTCAATATCTTATTAGTTTGAATTCAAGTCCGAAACACATGCATTAGTCTATGAAGGTCGTCCTGGGTGAGCGGTGAAAGGAAAGGAGTGCGGAAGTATTTCACCTTAGAGACTTCACAACAGCTGTCCACACCAGCCCCTCGATGAGTCCGTGTCGTACTGGCTCGATGTCGAAAGTGTGGCACTCAAACATTAACCTATGAACACTGTCGGCTTCAGGCTCAGGAGCGAAAGGAAAGGGGGAATTAAGACAAATATTAAGTGGACTGCTAGGAGCAGGTAAGGGTTGGAGGCTGCAAGTGGCAAAGGCGGTTTTGTATCTTCTTACCAACATACATCACTGCACATTATATCGGCACGGTTCCATGCACTGGACTGTACACTCATACAGAAAGTAAAGACCAAAACTGAAGACTTCAGCACTTTTACTTATGCGAGTTTCACAAGAAGGGGAACGACAGGTTCATGTCGTTAGCACCTCTGGTCAAAACAGAGGCTAAAGTCGTTATCAGAGCTGGTCGCTCAAACAACCTCAAAAATTGTGCAAAAAGGGGCATAAGTTTAATTGGAGATGATACACATTTTATTTTTATATCCATGAATATATGTATTTCTGTAATTGAAAATCATAAAAAGAGGAAATGCCAAGTCTAGTAATTTTGTTTTTCCCGTTTCCCTTAATTTTTAAAGGTACTTTACTTCATTCTCTTTATGATAACTGAAGTACTGCTCTGTAATAAAGTCACGCGAATGTATTCTAGTAAATGAAATATTCCCCTACATGTGGTCATGCATGGTAAGATTGTGACGTCACTGAATGGAATATGGTTTACATGCCCTCAGTGGCAAACACAGAGTGTGTGTATGTACACAGGCAATTACGCTAACGCAGGGCACAGTAAACCCGCTCCTAGTTATGACCATAATTTACCACAGCGTGGCTTGCCTAGGACGATCCTGCCTGTTTCATTTACTGCTGCTGAAATGAAATTGGAATGCAGCTGGCTACTAAATCCCGAGAAATTAGAAGCGACACAGGCGCCCTCGGAGCTGTAATGCATTCCTACATACTCGAGGTTCATATCCCATCAGTAGGAAGGGTGTAACACATCCCAGCTGCATTTGTCCAAGAGATCCTCTCTCATTACGATTTATGTATGGGGTTAAAACAGAAGGAGGGTGCAAGCTGTTCATGAATTATCTGTCAAGATACCAGATGAGCTGTATGCCAGTGTTATGTTTAAGAGAATCATAAGCTGTTAACATCAAAAACCTAAATTCTCTGCCCATTATCGTTTTTAAAGTAATTGTTTCTATGTTATACGAGCCGTATAATAAGCAATTCTTCTATGCAAGCCACCAGATGAACCGTTTTTTTAAGTCCATGTGAAAACAAAAAAATAATTAGATTAGCTCATTTTAGTACATCCATACAAGGTGGAAAAACCAGGCTTCAGCTCGAGAAAAATTAAAAGATCAACGACAATTAAAAGAAATCATCAACAAGCCTATCTGTTTCAAATTCATCTTATCATATTTTTGTTGATCTTTCAGTTCATCTTCTTCCTTTTGAGCTGTAGTTCATTCCCGCTTTTTTATCCCTGCGATTGGCGAACTATTTACTTATCTTTCTAATTATATTGATGCTCTTTTATTATTTATACAATATTTTCGACTTTCAGTTCGTTTCGAATATCTTCTAGCTACAAATCTTTTTTATTAATAATTTACTCAGCATACGAATTGCTATATAAATTACAGATATACTGAAGTACAGCATCACTCCAAAGAATATAAATTAAAGGGTATGCTCATATGCGAGTGCCCAAATCGAACACAAGTCAATCAATGAGAGGAGAAAGTAAGGAAACAAGTACCACACTAGTTATCATTAAGGTAAGATAATATCCTGCGGCAAGCACGCTACAGTCAAGGTTCAGCATATGCACGGCGTCCCAATTCAAAGTGTGCAGCACAAGGTACTCGAGGGAGGTGATCATAAAAGTTGCTCTAAAGAGGCCACTGTGATGTTGACGCCTGCACCATGGTGCTCGTAAGCTCATCATGGGGGGGCCAAATTGTGGGAGAGAGGCCTGCAGCAACTCGGCCCTTTCGGCTTCACGTCGGCGGGTGAGGGCATTCAGTTCCAGAAGCTTTGGCGAGACGTCTTGTGGTGTGGTTGCAGCAGGAGGCTGTTATGGCGGCGAAGATGTGGAGTGAGGCGGTCGATCTCCACTAGCACTGATGGTGTGGCCGATGTTGCTGGAGCTGTGTGATGGTTCTGTCTGTATTATCATGTCGGTGTTGGTAGTGTGATGTGAGATTTGGTTGGTTTAAATCCTCCAAAGTGTTCTGTGAATGGACCCGATGACTTCAGCAGTGTGGAGGGAAGCGAGCTGTGTGACGGCTGCCCGGAGGGAGTGGAATTGGCGAGATGCATGATGGATGAGCTTGGTGTTGACGTGGAGTTCGCACTCCAAAGCACGCAGGCATGGGGAAGTGGATGACATCAGTAGATTAAGGTGATGAGTGACAGCTGGAAGGTCTGCGATGATGGATTCTGCGGAATCGGTGTGCCTGTCAGGTGAAGTCGTTTCAGGTGTAGGCTGAGTGTCTCTCAGCAGCTGGAATAGTGATCTGATATGTCGGCGTTGCCTGGTTGATCGCTGGAGCCGAAAATGATGCCATGGTGGACGCTGGAGTTGGTTGTTTTCGCTGGTGATTCCTAGGGTAGAGCGGACCGTGAAGTGGTCGAAGCCGTCGCACGTGGCGTAGTGACACCGACGACGGGCCAGGTCGTGTCTGGTGTAGTCAGCGGTGATGAAGGATGCGCCATACTAGTGACAGCGAGGCTTCTGGGTGTAGTTGGTATCCGTCTGACCGCAGCTGCAGCACCGACGGCAGGGCGAGCGACGGGTGAAGCGGCTATCCTCTATTCGGTGAACCTGTCCAACCAGATTCAGCCCGGTCAGGAGTGCTGCAGTGTAGTACGCCCGGTCGAAGGTCAGGCGCATAAGTGGTGTAGGTCCACTAATAAGGGTGCCACGAAAACAGTCGGCACACAACATTAACAAGAAATACTAACGAGCAAAAATAATAAATGTTGAACTAATCATCATCCTCTAGGCCGAATGATGCTTACCTCAAACCTAATGGTGAGGTCCAGAGTATATTCAGTGTTACTGTTAGAAACAATAGCGATAAATGCGAAGGTTTTCACGACCGGCATATTTAACAAAATATTAAAATCTTCCGTGCTTGAAGGACGTGGTCTATCGGTAAAACTGTGTACACCCGATGTTTCGATCAACCCTTTGATTACCACCTGCAGAAGGGTAACACCCTGGATAGTTCAACAACGACTGCCCAGGGCAACCAAAGAGTTAACCGAATCGTCGGGGTAAACAATTTTACCCACAGACAGCCTTTCAGCCCGGAAGAATGATTATGTTTATTCCTCTGCTCCACCTCCGCCAGCGATGCATGGCATTTCTTGGTATCTTCGTATCGAGTAAATACAGCCGTAATTTTATTTCTTACTTGATGTCTGGCGTTCCTAAGTAATGCTCCTCGTGGGCATGAGCTGAGAACCTGGGGTAAGATTTCGATCTCGTTATATTGCCTGCAATAAGCTGTCTCCAGTACATACGAGTGAATGGAATCGTACCATGTAATGTGCAGTGGTTTATGTTGGTAAGGAAATACTAACCCACATTTGCCACTCCCAGGCCCCACCCATTACCTAATTTTAGCATTCCACTTAATGTTTGCTTTACTTCCTTCCCTCTTTACCTTTGCTCCTGAGTATGGAACCCAAGTGTTTCATTGGTTAATTTTTGAGGGACAGACTTTTGACATCAAACCAGTACGAAATGGACTTAACCATGGGCTGGTATGGACCGTCGTTGCGAAGAATGTCTTCCAACCACTCAGGTGAAATGTTCCGAACTCCTCCCTTTTCACCACTAACTTAAAGCCCTTCATAGGCTAAAGCATGTCTGTTGGACTTGAATTCAAACCAATAAGAGATTAGCTCATTCAGGGCTGGTGTGGAACACAGATAAGGCGTTTATACCAACATTAAATAAATGAAAACGTAATAGGAAATCAGAAGCATCAGCACATTTCCGTGCACTCGACTGTACTTCCAGGAGGTTCTCTAACTGGAACAAAATATATCGATAATTAATTGTCCTTCGCACAAGCCATGTGTAGAACAAGGTTGGAATGGTAGAATCAGGCTGAAAAATGCAATGCCATAGCCGGGATTTGAACCACAGGTCTTCCAGTTTTCTCTCATTAAATTCCCTAACTGACTCGCAGCTATTGCAGCTTGGAGCTTCTTTCCACTCTAGTTAATCCTTCTTGAGTTGTAGCTACCTTATTATCAGGGATGTAGTTCTGATAGAGGATGGTAAACCAATGTACATCTGTCAAAGCTTAATGGTAGCCAAGAAAAATGTCACCTCAGTGAAGAGGATTGGAACCAAGATTCTAGTAGACACATTAGCTATGATTTAGCTGCTGACTTCTCCGTTGCAATAACAGCAAATTCGCTTTTATTTTTCATGGACGTTTAGCTCTCATAAACCAAAACGTTCTTTCACATCCGACACATAATGCAGGAATGGTTGCAAATGCTGCTGCTGTTTTGAAAAATTCGTGAAATGTTAAACAAAACCTGGTATAAGTTTTATAGAACAGGTTTGCTTCTCTTCATTTCATTGAATTTTAACCTGGCCAACCGGAAAATGATAAATAAAGTGCTTTCTACACAACTAATGTATTTATACATTATTTTAAACAATGATTTTATCATAAATAATAATACATAACCATTATTCACTTAACATTCGCTTTCATCAGGGATTTAAGGTTTGGGTTGGCTCTATTCTACTGAAGCACAGTCGCTGGCGTGGTCCCACAATGACCTTATTTCAGTCGTATAAATGAACAAAAGATACGAAGTGTGATCAAAAAGTTTCTGGAATGGCTTCACAACAATGCTAACGCTGAGATTTGTTTAATTCTTACCCGGACTGTAAATGTAGCGCTCCTTCCCATAAAAATGAGAGGTCACGTGACTTCCAGTGACCATGCCGTGACGAGGTAGACGCTCTGAAGTGAACACGTGTTTTGCAAGAGCTGCGATTTTTCCGCGTAGCAAAAATGTCAGATTACGAAGAACAAAGAATGAACATTACATTTTGCTTTACACTCGATAAAACTGCAACAGAAACCTATGAAATGTTAAGAACAGCTTATAGGGAGGAAGTTATGGGCAAAACTTAAGCATTTGAGCGGTTTTCGAAATTTAAAAGTGCTGTGATGCAGATCGTTCGCGGCGACCCTGTTTCAGCAAAACTGATGAAAATATCAATCAGGTGAGGGAAATGGTGTTAAATGATAGACGCATTACAATAAGAGAACATTCTGACTCATTAGGACTCTCCTTTGGAAGTGTTCAAAGCATTTTGAAAGACAATTTGGACATGCGAAGAATTGCCGCCAAGTTCGTGCCCCGTCCTACTTTCAAATGACCAAAAGGAAAGCCGTGCGATTGCCTGCACAGATCTTAAAGAACAGATACAAAATGACCCACAGTTTATGGAGAACATATAGAACATGGATTTATAGGTACGATCCAGAAACGAAGCAACAATCTTCACAATGGAAGAGTCCTTCATCTCCACGCCCGAAAAAGGCCAGACAAGTTCGATCCAAAGTGAAGCCAATGATGATTGTGTTTTTTGACATTAAAGGCATTGTACATAAGGAATTTGTGCCACAGGGTCAAGCAGTGAATCAAGTGTTCTAGAAAACAAGTGCTACAAAGATTAAGGGAGAATGTACGACGCAAACGGCCGGAGAAATGCAGGAGTGGTGACTGGCTCCTGCATCGTGACAATGCGCCCGCGCACAAAAACCGTTTCTATTCGCCAATTTTTGGACACAAATAGGATGAATACTGCTCCATTTCCCGCCTATTCTCCAGATTTGGCACCAGGGGACTATTTTCTTTTCCCGCGACTTAAAATGCGGCTCAGAGTACACCGTTCTGAGGACATTGATATCATCCATCGCAAATCGCAGAAGGCTCTGAACATGTTGAAAGAAGAGGACTTTCAGAGGTGCTTCCAGCAGTGGCAGAAACGCTGGACAAGTATATCAACTCCCAAGGAGACTACTTCGAGATTGACAGTGCAGATTAGACAAAACAAACTGTTGTGTAGTATTTATAATGTCATTCCGGAAACTTTTTGATCACAACTCGTAAATTAGTGTCTAATGTGAAACCATTTTATACAAAACATTTTTGGTGACTAATGTAAAAGGGTGAAATAGTCATATTTTAGATGACAGCATAATGCCAAGTGAAAGGGGTACAGATGTTTTCCTCTTAGGGTTGATCCCATTGCAAATGACAACTGAAAAATGAGAATACAAATTTAGTCTGTGAACGCTTATTTCAGCAAAAATATATATATATATTTTTGTTGCAATTTTCATCGTATTGTAGTTCACATATTAGTCTTATTAATACACGATGGTACTACAACTACAGCCTGCATTTGTTAATTTCGCTTACATCCTTAAGTGCCTCGCCACAAATTAGCGCTTTTGTTATGCACAGCTCATAATTTACACTGAAGTTAACGTCACAACAGCGGGTGAATAACTGACCATACACATGCTTCAAAAAGAGCGTGACTCCCTCGCTTTCAGGCGTTCATATCTTCGGTATAAACATAATTACAACATTGTAAGTTGTTTTTGCTTCCTTTTACTCGATGTTTGCATAAAATAGTATACTCTAGTGTTAGTATCTATTATTAAGTTTAAATAAAACTATTTACTTTATTTTATTGCATTTCCCTTAACTATTAAATAAAAACACCTATTTTACTTATTTGGTCACACTGAATGTTGGTTAAACACGAGATATTTTATATATATGAAATATACTCATTAATTTTGTTATAAATTAATGTACTTATTTGGTTCCATCTTATCTTCTTTCTTTGTATGCCCTTCTCGTTAGGAGGATTTACACTCCCCGGGACTTACAAGCGGGTGCCAGACGCTTGTCGGGGAGCACACAACTAATTAAATCATATAGAACAGCCAGGATCGGTGATCAGTCTGAAGTCTGCATGAGCGCGAGGAAGGAGATGATATGAAATGACGGTGAAATGCATGAAATAAAAGACAATATTGAAACACTTGGTGGAATGAATGGCTGGGGTAACCGGAGAACATGGAGTAAACTCGCCCAGACGCCGCTTTGTGCGTCACAAACCCCACATACGGTTCTCTGGGATCGAATCTGGGCCGTATTGGTGATAGATGAGCGATCTAACCAGTCGGCTCGGCGCCGCCTTAGTTTTACTTTATTGCATAATACATAAACGTCTTAATTGAAACACACTATTTTCTTTTTTGTTTCATTTTAGCTTAAACAAGTGTGTTTTGGATTTACTTGTTTTGATCAAATACTACAACTTTCGCCGGAGATACTGTCTTGGAAATTAAACATCTCTACCTACCTTAATATTGTTCCAGTAGTGCGTAATAAAATTTCAGCGGCATCGGAAAAAGAAATCGCATTCACTTTACGGTGCACCTGACGTTATCCGGCAAGTGCGATTTTTCCAACCATCCGCAAGCGAAAGGTCACTGTTGCAAGGCTTTAAAGCCTTTTTCTACAATTCTATGAAAGATAGACATAGGTGTAACTATATCCATTTCACTCGGTATACGAGGGTTACCTGTCAAATGGTAAAGGTATAGAACAACTGTGTGATCGTTATGCATCGTTTGGTTCATGTCATGCCAGCAAACACACTCCTATATATTGTTACATGCTGGGTAGTGACCTAAAAGTTCACATGAAAATTAAATTAATCTTTAGTACCCAGCACGCACATTGAGGGACGTATACTCACTTGGCTGCGGAGGACCGAAACGTGATGTGGAGGTTAAGAGGAAGGCGTGGGTTTTCACTATACAAAATCCATAGCACAAATCTATTTCCCAACCGTTTGGAGTTCCTGCATTCCTAAATATGAAAGAGGAGGGGAGATGTTCACCGGTCCAAAGACCGGCTTGGAGCACGATCTGCTTCACTCGGAATACTCAGCAAGACAGATGCTAAACCCCCAACACTTGTGGCTAGCATATGTCTGGTAATGGCAATGAAAAAGGACAATATGTCTGGTAATAACAATGAAACCTCAAATTATTAATTTACCACATTATGGAGATTTTATTAACATCCTGGAACGTTAAGTCCAAGAAGAATAGTTTTAAAGTCCTGATTATTTCCTTTTTTACAGATATGACTCTTTTCAAGGTTGTAAATGCTCGAAATGCCTTCCATCAACGCTGCAACATTACTTAAATCTATTTCATAATTACTGAAATACAAACCTTCAGGTAGATCTTAAGGGGGTCGTTAAAAGAGTGGATTTATTAACTGTATAAACAGCCGGAACATATTGAAACCTTGTGGGGTCATTATTATTATTGTTGCTTGAAAGTGCACTATTTAGTTTAGTTCCGGTTAAATGAAACTAAATTGTATTAGAAACGGGAGGCATGTTCTGAGGCAACTTGCAACTTTAGAGAGCATACAAAATGTCAGGCCACGTGAAACGTCAAGTAGGCAGAAAGGCAGAGCGATGAAGTCATCAGCAGTGGCCGCAACCAGCCCGGAATGAAATTGCGCACCTCCCCCGCTACATGCAATCAAACTCTCTTGGTCAGCGAGGAAGATGGGTCAACTAACCAACGCTTACGACATGATCGACATCGTTATCATTTGCAATTACAATCAACACCGTGCAAGAACGAGTGGTGTGAAGCACGCGGCAGGGAGGGAACTAGTAATTACGCGCTTTAATGGGGAAGAAGAGGGGAAAATGGATGCATTCTACCGTGCAACCTGTTTGCAAAGTGACGGAACAAGTGCCGAGCCGCTCGCTATTCGATTATGCCCTCTTTTTTGCTCATTTTACTCCCGCCGCGTTTACCCCTTTTTGGGTGTAATCGCATTTCTACCCATGTGTCATTCTCTGCATGGAGGTAAACAGCTTTCAGTGTCGCTTCCATATTTGCGAGTGTTATCTTTGAATAATAATCTGTCCCAAATCCTGCACTAATTTTACATTCAGTAAAATACACAAAAACACCCCTCTCCCCCCCAAAAAGGAATTTAGATGCATTTAGAATTGTAGTTTGACAATCTACAATTGTAATTCACGTTACATGGATTGAATGTAAAGATTTTATGGATGGGTATGCCAAACTTTCAATTGTTGTAATATACTATGTCGAATTTTATTATTTTTAATAAATGAATATTTACGTATATCATGTTGAAGGTTGAAGTTGTTAAAGCTCTGCACCCACTGGGTGGACATCTATGCACGAAGAGTTGCTAGATGGAATGTACCAACATTTTAAACGTGATTATTTCATTCACACCGCGTATTAGATATATGCTTGCAACGATGTGATTTTATCGGATAAAATCAGTTCGTTGCTGCACCTAATAGTATCTGTATGCAGTGATGCTGCATTCCAATTTTGTTTTAATCAATGCACAATAAAATAGTGTCAATATACAAATATACTATGTTCTTTAAAAAACGTGCTTTATTGTGCTCTGATTTTAGCTTATTTTGGGGTTAACTATTTTCTCATTCCCAGTGTTGGTAGTATTCGTTAGTATTCTGTAACACATTCAATTCATTAATTTAGAACAGTGATCACCAAACCGTCGTTCGCGAGTCCGCGAGTATCTCGCGGGGATATTTTCGCGGTAACGCTCAGGTTGGCTAACCTGGAGTTGCTCCATTGAGCTCAGACCGCACTCAGACAACTGCGTTACATGAAGCAGACGCTAAGTGAAGTAAAGTAGACTTCAACGGCGTCTATAAAGAAAAAAAGAAAACAAGTGCTTGTTTCTCCGCGCAACTGCCGTTATGCGTCCAAAATACTACATTGTGAGTCTCATAATTGATTGGATACGCGTGAGGTTGTGCACGTTATGCTTTTTGGGTGTATATTACATTTACTAACCTGGATAGTTTGATTTACGCATTGATACTAAGTTAGATTTGTTCTAATGATGGCATGTTCAAGCAAAAAATTCACCAATTTCAAAATGGATTAGTTATTTACCCAGGTAAAGGACAAATATGTATGTTTACTGTGCTATGCAAGTGTATCAGTTGGGCAGAAAGAGAACGTCGAACGTCACTTCAAAATCGTTCACTCAGGCATTTCCTACTTGATTTTGCTCTAAGGAAAGAAAAGGTAAGGCAGCTAAAATTCAAACTTAATGCTCAACAATCAACCATTTTAAAACCATTAAACAAGAATAATGCAGCAACTGAGGTCTCATTCTGAGTTTCAAGAATTAGTGCACAAATAAAAATCCTACGAAAACGGCGAATTAATCAAAACTGCATTTTTAGAAGCTGCAGCTCAGATAACATCAGCTATTGAGTCGTAAAGCTTTCTGCAAATACAGTAATGAGGAAGGTTGAGGTTATGAGTTCTGGCGTTACTTCACAACTTAGCACTGACTTTGATCGCTGCAGCTATTTTTCCCCACAACTTGACGAATCGACTGATATAATTGATACAGCTCAGTTGGCTGGTTCTGCAAGAATGACTTTTGATAATTTCGAAATAAGAGAGGAGCTGGTAAATATTATACCACTAACAGGACGCACTACAGGACAGGACATATCTTTAGCAGTTAAAGATCTTATCAACTTCTGTAAGGAAGTTGGTGGGATTAGCAACTGATGGAGCTCCTGCGATAGTAGGCGGAGAGAATGGATTTATAGCCTTACACTACGTGATCAAAAGTATCCGAACACCTGGCTGAAAATGACGTACAAGTTCGTGGCGCCCTCCATCAGTAATGCTGGAAGTCAATATGGTGTTGGCCCACCCTTAGCCTTGATGACAGCGTTCACTCTCGCAGGTATACTTTCAATCAGGTGCTGGAAGGTTTCTTGGGGAATGGCAGCCCATTCTTCACGAGTGGGGAACTGAGGAGAGGTATCGATGTAGGTCGGTGAGGCCTGGCACGAAGTCGGCGTTCCAAAACATCCCGGTCTCTGTCAGTCAACAGACGAGGTCGACCTGTACGCTTTTGTGCTGTACATGTCCCTTCACATTTCCACTTCACTATCACATCAGAAACAGTGGACCTAGGGATGTTTAGGAGTGTGGAAATCTCGTGTACAGACTTCTGACACAAGTGACACCCAATCACCTGACCACGTTCGAAGTCCGTTCCACAGAGCGCCCCATTCTGCTGTTTCACGATGTCTAATGACTACTGAGGTCGCGGATTATGAGTATCAGGCAGTAGGTGGCAGCACAATGCAGCTAAGATGAAAAACGTATGTTTGTGGGGTGTCCGGATACTTTTGATAACATAGTGTATGTCGTAAAAACAACAGCTTTCCGAAATTTCCGTCTTACCATTATGTAATACACCAGCAGTCACTATACGGAAAGTTTTTAAGTATGAACAATGTAATACAAATAGTCACAAAAGTAGTGAACAAAGTTAGTGCAGTTCAGAGATGTTTGTTCAGACCACTAGTTAATGAACTAGATTGCTACTATGATGATCTACTGCTTCATACGGAAGTTCGTTAGCATAATAGAGGCAGAGTTTTACACGTTTTAAAGAGTTGCTTCCTGCCTTAGTATAATTTTTGAAAGAACGAGGCGAATCCTTCCGTGAACTAGAAGTCCCAGTTTGGCTGCAGAATTTTGCTTTTCTCGTTAAAATCAGCGAAAAGTTAAATATCCTTAACCTGCAGCTTCAAGGTAAGGATAAAATATTGGCGGAATAAGTTCAGATATTGCTACATTCTGAGGTGGTAATATCCTATTGTTTACTTTTGAGACTAGCTGCGTCGTCTGAACGGGATGACTCGGCTCGTCGGAGTCTCCCGTTCGATGTCCTTCTATTTCAAAGTTCCTTCGGTGCGATGCGACTTCTGCTTCAGCTGCTAATCTCCATAGAATTATTTTTGGGTTTATGATTTATAGGTTTGCTGGGCTAGGTTCTTTTTCATGGTAGATACAAGAATCTATGCTAGCGGTAACAGAGATCTGATCGTAGGTAATAAGTTTGGAACACGTATAAATTTTGTAAGCCACTATGATGAATACTTATTCAATTTTCGTGCAATATATCACTGTTTTAGATTATCTGAATATAAAATACCACTGTTATTGTTAAATGCCACTGCTATGATATTCCTGCCGTGGTAAACTTTATTCTATGTGTCTCTCGCCACCATCACTTCAATTGTCTTATTTAATCAGACTTTACTTAATGTCATATAACGTGTGATCTATCCCAATACCTTCGCGAAAGAAACTTTAGTTATACTTTTTCTCAAATGGGAATTCTTTATTCTTTTTTTTCTGTCTTGGTAATGCAAAGAGAATGGAATACTCCACATAGCAACCAGCTCTTAAAATATTTCACTATAGCTTAAAGCCTACCAATTCCCCTTGCATCTACAAGAAAATTAGCAATAAGATTAACATCTCGATATCTCGATTAACATGAAGCATATGGAGAATAAGCGTTTGTAAAATTAGTTTGTACAAGAGTAGAGAAAGTCATGTGAGTGTAACACATCAGAGTTTGTTTTAAAAGGTCTTATTTCTGCCCGAGTTTCTTTCGGTAGATCACACAGTAGGATTTAAAAATGGTAGGGAAGCTCAGAAGCTTCATAAGCCTGGCGACCGCTGTTTAGAGAGTATGCTGTGGTCTGACAGCTGATACAATGATGATTTGATTTTAAACAACAGAGGTAAAATCCTCGTTAATATTTATATGATCTATCAGATTTTATTCGTAGAATAGTCTTAATAAAGCGCAGTTAAGCTTACGAGTTTCATAAGATAACATGCACATGTATCGCAATACATAGTAACCGTTCGTGATGATGATGATGATGATGATGTAATGGGGTTTAAGGGCGCTAAACATCTAAGGTCTTCAGCGCCCTATAACCGTTCGTGGGATTACCTATGATAAAACAGTTTAATAGTAAACAGAAAGCCGCCCAGAAAATGTATATTGTCACCTTTACATTTTAATTAAGTTTGCCATAGTTTATTCATTTTTTTGTTGTTCATGAACTGTTTATACGATCATAAATCACAGAAATGAGACATAGTTTTGAATAAAAACGTTTCCCCAACTGGTATTAACCCTCAATAAGAAGTATTTGCCGGTATGATAGGCATAGCTTTTTATTTATTAAGAGACAATACTGCTTGAACTATTTTATTTAAGTGGGGAAACATTGCAGCAGGAAAAAGAGAAACTGAAACTTCGAAAAAAATATTATAAGACGTGTAAGAGAAAGCTGAAAAAATTAGGAAAAATGAAGTTTAAAGGAAAATAAATTTACAAAAATTGATTTCTGGCGATTCCTCTTCCGTTTCAAGAAAGTGCAAAGTATAGTTCTCGTCAAATTGACAACAATATGCTTTGAATATGGCTGTTTCCAGTTAATAAAGGGTCATATAAATAATGCTAACTTCTGTCGTATTATTTTGGGGGATTCAAAAAGGACTTCTTCTTCCAAATTCAAGCAATTCTTATAACGCGTTCTGACATCAAAGTATTTTAATACATATTTTTATATCGTTCTCCTTCTTTTATCCCCATCTCGACTTCCCTTGGGAGAATAAATTAATGCTTGGTACGGTAGACGGTAAGCTTACATCCTTCTAACATAGCTGTACCACTTCTTCTGATTTAATCTTCTTAAGTTGTAATTCTTGTCTTATATCCTGGCTACTTACCCTGTCCCTCAACTCAATACCAAGAATGTTTTAAGAACCGCATTTCCAACGTTTTGTTTGGATCTTAGGTTATATTTTCCTTCTGTTGCCATAATTTTGGTTTTATTAATAGGGAACAATTCGGAGAACACATAATTAACAAGAAATGTTAGAAGTTTTGAAAAAATCACGTAATATTTGATTGTGCTTCTTGATGATGGAGCAGTAGAATAGATTGTGACTTCGACCATTGTGAAATTAATGCAATACATAAGTAAAGCTGAGTAGCATAAAATATCTGTGGAATAAATAAAGTTATGGCTGTTTGTCTGCCATATGAAGTGTGGACATTAAGATGTGCTAAATATACTGCACAGAAGCACCGTAAAGTGTGATTAGCCAGTCAATTTCGAATAAGCTAGAGCTTTTTGAAGTAACAGTTTAAAGGAATAAAATACGCAGATTTGAAACTTTATGGCAAGCTTTACAAATTCACTAATTTACCACTATTCCAGAAAAACAAAACATATTTGTATCATTTTTTGTGTTACCATGTCCTTGGACACATTTTTCCAGTTACCTAACAAAAAGCATGCTTCTCACTAATGGTTAAATAAATCCATTAATGAATTTCATTGGCACCGGTGCATGTTATTCAGATTGCAAAGATTTGCAATGAAATCTTCACCTATGAAATCTGATAGCTGGCATAGGACTCCAAAATAAATATTTTTCATTATCACTATTTTGTTATTTTATTCCTTCTGTTTTTGCCATCTGTTAGCGTTCAGTTAGCGTTCGCAGGTGTTACTACTACTACTACTACTACTACTACTACTACTACTACTACTACTACTACTACTACTACTACTACTACTACTACTACTACTATTAATAATAATAATAATAATAATAATAATAATAATAATAATAATAATAATAATAATAATAATAATAAGGCTTACCACCTTCAGGGCGTACGCAGAAGAGTCATTCAAGCAACATTCCACTTGTTCGAAATCGGGGTCTAATTCGAGTTTCAAGAATAGCTGCCTAAGAAATACAAACTTTTTTGGCTCAAAGTGACATTTATTGCCGATTTCGAGCATTTGAGTTTGATCTGTCGGCCTTGCACTTAGCGCGTGGAAGAAACAAAGAAGCGGAGCCACCACATCAGAGTGGCGGAAAGATTTACGCTGATGAGTAGTTCAACGCCCCGAGCATAATGCGGACCGTTCACATATTCAAAGCTCGAAAGTGGCCATAAATATCACTTTTGAGGGGGGGGGGTAGTTTACTTTTCTGAGTAAAGCATCACTTCATCTAAACCCAAAAGAACTATAAGCGTTATAATTCCGTAACCCAAAGCCATAATTGTTACCCAATTTTCTACATTTACCTCTTAGAACACAATTAAATGTTATGTAGATTAATTTTATATTCTTGATATAAAAACCACTCAATTCCGGATATTCCGGAACCATGGGAAGAATTTTAACACGGCTTGCGGTGTACCAAAACGAATTGGTTATCATTGAACTGCTATCAGCTCACTATAATATGATCATGGGCAACTCAGCGTTACTATGAAGAAATATATTCGTAAAGGAACAGCTATGAACGTGTTCGGTGATGAATAAATGTATGCTTATTCAAGTTTGTTCCATCACTCTGCTTAAATTGTGTACAGCTCGTGTAAAACGTCGTGACACTCCATATGCGCAAGAGAGGAGAAATGGTGAGAGTGGAAGGGGAGCAAGAACCAGAAGTATATCAGAACTCAGAGGCAGTCGCTGACCCCCACCTCTCTTATTATGCAGGTGGGCTGGTCAGCACTATTGCGCAGCTATGCTTCAGGAGTGGGGGACTGTCACGACGTTTTACACTAGCTGTATAGTCAGTTTTGCTTATATGCCGCCGTTAACTTCTTTGAAACAGTTGCTAATCAGCAATGGTGTTCCTTGTTTTGCACATGGTTTTTCACGTTGTCATATTATTTTTCTTTTAACTGTCAAATATGCGCACATTTTAACTCTCGTTCATCTTCTGTATTCTAGGAAGAATAGCGTAGGTGTACTCTATAGGGTATTGACGAGAAGGATTTTAGATCTGCGGCTAGGTCTAACACTATTGCATCTAATTAATCTGTGAGTAAATATGGGGTAAGACGACCAGAACTGAGGGCGGCAGGCACATTGCAGCGGGGCTCTGAAGTTTCCAAATAGTCCATTCTGGCAGAACACCACTTTGATGCCGCCCCTATCCTCCTGGGCAGCTTCGACTGAAAGGGTTTCCATATCATGGTAGAAACAGGTTTCTCCTCAAAGTATATCCATTCAACATATATCTCTTTCTACCGCACCTGGTTTTGCAACCCTGAAAAATAGAGAAATTAAATGAGCTAGGTTGAGCGGCAGGAACATTCATGAATACGTAAGAATACATCCCAACATTCGCCCAGCGACAAAGAAAACCACGAAAAACTCTTATTCATGACGGTCGGTTATAGGCCATTAAACGATATTGTTTCATTGAATAACTCCTTATTTTTAAATCCTTAATTTATTTGTTTACCATTTCTTTTAAAACTTCTTTTGGGGTTTATACATCTAATTGCAAGCTGGAGTCAATAAGGTGGCAGCCCCATCACCGTGCTACCCTGCGTCACGCTCGTAACGCTGCCAGGGAACAACCTTATTACTGAAAATCTTCAAAGAAATAACAAGATTAGATCTAAGAACTTCTAAAAACCAAAACATTAGTCAATAATGACATTCTAGAACAAATATAAATTTAAATTACTAGGCTGTAGGTTTGCATACGTGGGATATCAGGATCCGTATACTAAACTCAATAGTTTTCAACCATGTATGGAATAATAAGTCGCACTCTCAAAAATAAAGCACAACAAACAACAGAATTAAATATTTTTTTAAACAAAGTCCATAATCCTATTGACATATGGCTGTAAGAATTCGACTTGAAATAGAACGAAAAGGAAAGTTGAAGTAAGTGTGAGAGGGTTCTTGCTGCCCCACGTATGTGAGATTGTTTTCTTGAAGTGTTCGCCCCAAGTACGGCACAAAGTTTCCAGTGGTCTTCGCCCAAACGTTCACTTTTACGATGGCCTTCGCCCCACGTTCACGAATCAATTTTTTATTTTTAAATATTTATTTAAATATTATATACGTATGCCTCGGCTGCGTTAGTAGTAATTTGCAGAAACCGTATCTCTTAGCAGGGCTGGTGTGGCTAAAGAATGAAGGCTTATACAAATTATTCCACTCCTTTTATTATTCCTTCACACAATTAAATAACATTTTACTGATATATCATACTATAGAGCCGTGAGATTATTATATTAATTGCACCTTTAAACGCGTAACATTTATTTTATTCTCGCCGTAATGAATGCTCATGTCTCCCACTGAATACGTATAAAATCGAACTGCTCGGGAAGGTGCCTTGTAGCCTCTGGCGTCTACCGCCTAAATTCGTATGTTTCCACTATTTCAATTTCTGATTGGCTAATCCTACTCCAATAGAATACGTTTATTTAACTTTTAGCCTTTCTAGTTTTTATTGGCTATTTTTAAACGGTTTTAAATATTACATTAGTGTTCCAAGGATTATTACTAGCATTATTAAACGTTCTAATTTATTGTTGTCTCAAGGTTATCTCATTGTTACTTATTTGTTAGCATCTTTTGGCTTGTATTCTCACAGCTCCTACATTGTTAAATTACGTAATGTATTCACATAACATTATTATACATGTACATAATAATATAAACACAATACAATGACTGTTACGTACATTTTATATATTGTGTTATACACATATCGCTTTAAGGCGGGCTGTTATTATATTTTACATTATATAATTAAACTGATATTATTTAAGTGATAAAATACTGCCTCAAGTGAAATGAAATTCCCAGAAGTGTTGCAGGTTATATGCTATTGGACCGTAAAAATATCATAACGTTCGAGAAGAATTAGATATTTTTAACCTTACATATAGAATCAAGCTTGGTGCAAACATATAACAAGAACGGAAGATAATAGGTTGCCTAAACAAATATTAAATTAAGTTCCAATAGGAAAGCGAAATGTTGGAAAACAAAGATTGCAATGGATAAAGGAATACACTTTAAACCCGGAATAGGCCAATAGCCCTAATCCTTGCAGAATAAGAAGAAGACCAATTCTTCTAAACTCGGAATCAACATACATCTGGATTTTTAGGCTTGTATGCTAAACCATTAGACCGCAGAAACAATCTCCTGAATGTTGTCTCAGACTACAAAATATGTATTACCTTAGTATTAGCTATTTTAAAACGTTTATAGCAAATCAAGATCAAGAGAAACTAGCAAATCAGTTCGTTCTTATAGAACCGAACCAAGAAAAGTAGTGTTAATGTAGAAACTGTATGACGCATTCATTTCAAACCACTTTAATTTGAAGCATATTTAATTTACCTTATGTTGGCAATAGCATTCCGCAAATAGTCAAAACAACTGAGTAGAGAAATCACGGCACATTCTCTGAAGAAAACTTGTTTATTGTTCGAAAACTTTGGTTCACACCCAGTGGTAGTTCAGGACAAAGCTGGTATGGCGACAATCCCATCCAAGTTGACAGTAAAAGATTAATTTAGTCTTGGAAAGGACACAAGAACCCTTCCGGATGAGCGTAGAAAACATCGCCCACCAAAGCCAGACAGTATTATAAACAATGTGCATGGAGACTAGAAAATTCACCTAAGAAGTCTTTGCATCGATAATTTCATGAATTCGAATACAATTATTCAAATATCTAAGGACAGCAGATAAAGCACATATTCTATAGAATAAAATAATATCAGCTGCTGATAAAGCAAAAAGAATTTTATTTTCGTTGGTTTCAGGACCTCGTTCAGAATAACAAGATACTGAATTACGTTGAATATCATGTGGATCACAGATGAGGCATTGTATCATGTGTTGCGATACATTAACTCCCAAAATTCAGGTTATAAGTCTATTTTAAACCCACTTAAAACGTAACTGCACCCAAGCAAAGTTGGAGTAAGGTGTACCATATGTGTTTCAAGAATTACTTGGTTAATGTTTTCCGAGATACGATTGATATTACTGTTTACAAAAGAATATTCACAAAGTTTGTGAAAGAACTTGATGGTATAGAATTAATCCAAGAATATTTCCAACAAGATCGGGGGCGAATGAGGCAATGACGACAGCTTCCAGATCTTTTGACAACGGAGTCATTTCTGTTGGTTTATGGCCACTGTGATTACCCGACCACACTAACGTTGAATACTTCTTGTAGGGCTAAATCCTGCAACATCTAGAGGAAAGCATCAGAAGGAAATAAGAAATACTTCCAGCATTTTTATGATGTACAGTTATGGCACATGGACCAAACATGATTCCTACAAATTTCTCTACTTTAAGGAGACCAGCGGTGAAAATTAGGGTTTCTAACTTATTAAGTCCAGTTCTCTAGGAACGTTTTCGTGTATATATTTTTAATATCGGGACTTACGTGACGATTTCAAAAACCCTGAACGGAAGGTATTGAATAGCATTTGAGGCATTTTTGATGTTTCTAACATTTCTTCTAAAATTTTATGTTTTTTGTTTTCAAAATTTGGTGTATGTGTGTTAATCAGCGCTAATTATGCAGTTTAAGCCAAAATGTGCATTTATATAAAAAACATAAGCAGAATATTAGCCTGGTTAATATGAGCAAGATTTCTAAAGGTTGTAATTTTTAGACATTTTTGAGCAGTTGAAGTTCTCCTTACGATGCAATTTTTTATACGAGTGAAACTTTAGAAATACTCTCTCCAGTACATCCTAACTTAAATTTGTTATACAGCTATTAGTGTAAGCCAAATGCGTTACACCACCAAACTCATCCAAGTTTGATTAGTATGTATGTTTTGCAAAAGTCGAATATCACTGTTCAATAAAACTTATTTTTAAAATCAATTAATGGAAACTATATTTTACCAAACTAACTCAAAGCGGAAGTATATCTGAAATGTTGTTTAAAAATCATAAAGATTACATCTTAGTTGCGTTTTTTACTTTCTCTACCATGTACATAGTAGGCAGAAAAGATATTGCACTCCATACAAAAATTCGATACCGAGATTTCACAGGAAATGCATGTTTTGAGGTCCCCTGAATAAAAAAGCTTTTTAGAAAAAGGTCTGTGTCTGTGGACTGCACAATGCAAAAACGAAAAGTCGGATAAATACCAAACTTGATGTTTAGTACCTTCCAAAGATGTGACACGAAGATTTTCAAGAAAATTCCCCCACCACAAACCATCCTTTACATGTGAGGTTTTTGGAAATTTTTTATTTTCAAAAAAATGGCTCCAACGATTTTTATTAAAATCCTGTATATTAAAGGAATTAGGGTCCTTTTGACCACCTCAAAGAATTTTACCTTTTAATGCTCTTCATGTACCCCAAAGATATTTAGATTACAAATAAAAAGTTTATCTTGAATTTTCTGGGACTAACCTATGAAGTCCACGTCAATTGGAAGAAGTTTTGCATAATCCTGCATAACTGATAAACGTTAAGCGATAAACGAGAAAATACTACACAAACAAATTAGATCTCTTTAAAGCACACACTTTATTTCAAAAACGTTTTTTGTGGTATAAGCCATTTCTGAAATATCCGTTATTAAAGGTTCGAATTGTTCATTTCGTGGTCCTTAAGTGCTATCAACATTCAGTTGTTTTTCGCGATTGCATGGAAAGAGTACGGAGTTTTAAGGCCAGCATACAGCGTCCATTCTTAAGCATTTGACTTTTGCTGTTCCCTTTGTATCTATAACGAAATGTGTAATGTAGCTATTTTTGTAAAGGTTTATTTGGATTAAAATAAACTAGACAGGAAAATAAGGTTTAGTAAGAATGTATACCCCACAATTTACGAGAGGGTAGAGAAGGATGTATTACATTAGATTTTTATAAAGTGGCTTACATTTGTGTTTTAAGGGAGTTAGAAGACTGAAATAAACAAAAGTGTATCCTCTCAGTAAAACACCAATTTCTCCTAAGCTATTACAGATAACTTGCCAAATTTCATATGAATGTAGAATGATATCTGCTACATAAATAATACTCATTTTTGTGCATATCTGATAAGTATCTTTTATGAAATCAGCTGCTTTAATACTGAGGTGTTTTTAATAGAATGTTGTGTTTCTTTTTTGCAGAAACTATGAACGATAGAAATTTAAAATTTAATACACTCTCTCAGCAATATTTTCTTTTATTCGAAATAGAATGAATCCAATAGCTTAATTGCTGCTTTCACAAAAAAATATAATTAATGGGGAAAAATGCTCAAAGAAAAACTTCATTTGTTTTTACCAATAATATTCACTAATGTCCATATTATTCCAGATACACAAATGATAGTAGTTAAATGAGCAGGCATTATTTTTACATGTTTCAGGAAAGTTTTAATGCGATTGACCCACTGCTTTTAGAGAAAAGGGTACATAAATCTCAGAAAATGTAGCTTTGAAAAAATCAATTTAAGGTAGAGGCGTGAAAGGTATTTAATGGTTGCACTACCTAGTAAAGAGCTATTCAAGAGTATAAATAATATTGCAATCATGTAAACTCATATATTATTCTTTACAGCAAGAGTTGTATAGTTTTAATGGATTTTTTGAGACCTCATTCGCCTGTTTCCCCTTAAAATGCATAATCCAGGTATGAATTTGTTATATGCACCAAAATTTACAACTGCAGTTTTTGTACTGACATAAGGCGTAAAAGGTTTAAAAAGCTCAAGTTTTGAAAAACTCTATTTTGGGTTTTGGAAAACTCACAGATCCATCCCATTAACTTAATTTAAATGGTAGTTATTTGCAAAACGCTGGTAAGAATCTTTCTGTACAAGCTCCCACATGAATAATTTTGTGGAATGGCTATAAACATCATCGATCATACAGAATTTAGTGTCATTGTTATACATGCGACGTTTACTCAATGCAAAGGTGAAGAAGGTCATTGTTTCACGTATAGAAAAGGTTTGAAGTAGGACTTGTATTGTATTTCAACTATTGGGGAGCCGAACTTGTTTGTTTGCAACCGCACGTATGGTAAACAGTTTCCGGTAGCCCTCGCCCCAAGTTTAAAAAAATAATAACTTTGCAATTTGACTGTTACTTTAAATATTATATATTTATGTTTGCCTCGTCTGCGTCAGTATTATTGTTAGAGACAAGGATGTCTTGGCAGGGTTGTGGTGCAACAAGAATGTAGGCTTACAGAGATTATAATTTTACATCACTCCTTTATTAATGCTTGATACGATTTAAATAACACTTCACTGATTTGGAGAGCTGTGAGATTCTTTTATTAATACTTGCAATTTTTTACACGTAAACTATTTTCGTCTCACACGAATACGTATTATACTTCTCGAGGACGTGTCTCGCGTCTGGTTAGGAACACTGTTTACAGGCAACTGACTTCTAAATTTGTAAACTTTTCTCCTTTTTAGTTCCTGATTGGCTAATCCTAGTCCAATAGAATACCTTCATTTAACTAAAGCTTTTTCTGGTTGTTGATTGGCTATTTTATAAACTGTCACTAAAATTATATTATTGCTTATAAGAATCACAAGTAACATTTAACTTTCTAACTCATTATTGCCTCAAGGTTACCTCATTGTTACCTCATTGTTAGCAACTTTTGACCTATTTTTTCACAGCTCCTACATTATTCAATTACGTAATACATTCACATAACATTATTGAACATGTATACAATAATATAAGTATATGCAATGACTGTTACATACATTTTTATATATGCTTACATACACATATTGCTTTAAGGCGGGCTGCTATTGAATTATATATATTATACAATTAGATTGAAATCATTTTAGTGTTAAAAACACTGCCTCAAAGGTCAGCTCAATGCAAACTGCATGCATGAGGAAATAACACTGTCTCAGAAGGCCATGCTATTTGCAGGTACAAGTCTCTATTAAGGTTAGGACTCTTAGAGAAGCTTAAAAACCTTGTGTTTACAAGAAGCCAGGTTAGATCCCAGACAGAAGTCTGCACTCCGCTGTACTAAAGATAAGATAATCTTATGTTTGCTCTTTTTTACGACTTTATCCCCTCGCTCTCTACATTAAAACAACAAAAGTGACTACGTTGTTCTGCACCGTCTACTCCAGCGCCACAGAAAATATCGTCCTCCAAGGCTCCGGTAAAAGCAAAGTCTTGTAGCCTGCGATAGTTGGGAAAAGAATTCAGCTAGCGGTGTTCCTGCTATTCTTCGAGATAACTGCTAATGCTTCCATGAAAATTAGAACATCATTCACTTGCCTGATATAAACAGCGGGGATTTTGGCAGAGTATATAGAACTAAATGTAAGCAAAAGATAATTCAGTTCGTGCCATTTTGAGTTCCACAGTAATTAAGAAAGAAAAGAAAAAACAGTTCAATTTTTTCTTTATTTTTTTAGAAGTAACTTTAAATTCAGCCACATATAGACGTGTGCCCATATTTAATTGAATATTTTGAAAATAAATTTTCTGCCCTTTTATTTTTCTACTTTTATTCACATTCAAATACCATAGGAATTTACAATTTCCTTTTATGGGAATCGGAACGTTCTAAGTGTAATGGTTAAAGGGAGACTAAATGGCGAAAATTGCGAAAAAAATAATTCATTTTTAGTTTTTCTGAAGTCCTAATAGTTTGAACTTCCTCTTTAATTATACATGTATTTTATCATTGTAGCCATAGTAGTTATACTTCAAATATATTTTTAAAAAGTTACTGAATCTGTTATTTTATACTATGAATTCTGCATTACTCTACAAAAAAATCCTAACTCCTATACACCTTGGAGTGAAGTGGTAAAGTTTAGTTCCTTGTTAGGAGAAGTTTTGTACTACAAATTGGTACTACTGATAAGCATGTTATGTCTGTGTTCTCAAGTCATGTTATTTCTTACTTTGAAAATATATGTGAGGTTACTTTCTGCTTTTTTGCTTTGAACATATGTTTCTGTGAATGACATTTTCTGATATATGTAGTCGTTTTCTCAGAAACTATTAAGGATAGATAAATTGAATTTTAGTACAATTAAAAACAACACTAAGTGCTATTGTAGATATAGTTTGGTATTACAAATGGTTGATTAATTAAAAGTAAATAACTGCTGATATATTTTAATCAAATTATAATACAATTAAAAATAATACTATCTTCTCTAATAAACAAAATTATTGGGTATAATAATATCATTGGATTTAGAAGGCATACATCCACATCCTGTAAGAAATTCAGTCTGATATCTTAAATAATTTTTGCGATAATGGTTTATAAAGTTAGCAAACTTAACATTGGTGGGATAGGGCTTTTAATCCCCCCTTAGAAAGCAATTTTGGATGCTGCAAATATGTTCAGATTAGAAAAGAAAACTTGTTATACTAAAAGCTAATATTATCAAATCAATGTCACATTTCAATACCTTTTTCGGGTGTTTTTTTTTTGTATTTAGTATTCAGTCATTGGCCCACTGTTAATTTATGCATGTCAAAGTTCATACACAATTTTGGTAGGCCGTACCTTGTATATTATAAGGGTAAATACAGTTTGGAAGGTCAACATTTTTAAAGATTCAGTAATTCAAAAACTAAGAGAAAGTAACCAATGAAACTTGTTGATAGGGGAACTTTCCAGTGAAAACGTTACATTCCGGAATTTTAGTGAATTTAATTCAAACTAATGTCATACTTTATCTAATACACACATAATAAATACATTTCAATAGATTTTAAACTTTATGATATAGACAAAAAGTGAATTTTTTGGAAAGGAATATTGGCAAGTTTAATTTATAGAAGTAAAGACCGATTTAAAACCATTCTTTATAGATTTCCGGAAATACATTTCCAAAATGCCTCATTGTATTATTAGAAAATATACAAATTCATTTTAGAAATAGTGCTATAACAACGAAACTATTTTTAAGCGTGAAGACAAATACACTTAGATCTTTTACTAACCTTTCAAGAATTTTTGCTGAAAACTTGAGACAAATTGGATGCAAGTTCCATTGTTTGAAGTGAGCGCCGGCGATACCATCCAACTATTAGCACTGTGTCCCTGTTATTAATTCTTGTGTACATCAGTAACGTATGTTGGTGTTGCGCTTTAATTCAATTATCATAAGAATATCTACATGGGAAGTTTATCCGAATAAACAAAGGTACTGACCATGAGAATGTTAGAACACTGTACAGGGCCTCTAGCAGCATATATTTTGGGTGTTTACAAAATTTTGGTCAGACAATCTGCTGCTATCATTATGAACAAATTTATACAATTGCAGGCTGCTCCTAACAACAACAACAATAATGACGATAATGATAATAATAATGTGTAGCTCACCTGACGAAAGAATTTTTTTGTGTGTAATTAAGTACACCGTGTTAGGGCAAGAACGAAGTAGTGTGTACATTAAATTGCAGTTGAGATTATGGATGGTATAGAGATACTGGGAGAAGTTTCCGAGCCTGAGCACGTTAACTACTTCTGCTACAGTGACTAACATTTGTCGTACTACGTGGCATTCACATAACTTTAGTGACAGTGTGGAAACAGAGTGTGGTTTTTTGTTGGCGGAGGTATTGACGGGAATAGGTAGGTGAACTTAAGGAGAGAAGTTGACAGGAGAATAAGGAAAGGTGATGGGGTTCCACCTTTGCACCCCCAATAGTGCGGAAAAGGTAACTGCCAGCTTATTGCGCTGGCAGTGGATGAGGGAAGTTTCCGGGTGACAGCCATGACCTTGCCAGGGCCCTGGCTGCCACCGCGGGGTGTGGATCGGAAATGGGTAGGGATTCTTGTATTTCTTTATTATTTGTACTTAAAATATTTCTTGAGCGCCTGCCGAGAGCTTTGCCGTTGGTATCTAGTGTCATGCGTCCAATGAGGTCCTTGTGCAGGCATGTAGTTCCGCAGCTGCTCCTGCCCACACTTTAGGTCGGCTAGGACCGAAGGCCAGTTAGGATACGTCCAAATTCCTCCAGAGAATCTGTCGGAGCTGGCGGTGGTGTGTTTTTGTGACAGGCAGATGATGACTTCACCCAGGCCACGGATTGTGGTGTCTGTGGTGTCCATTCACTGAAGGCAGCTGGTAGTGAAAGTATGGAAGGCAGTTAAGCAGGCGGCAGTGATGGCATGGAGATCCTGGATTCCTGATTCAATGGTGGCGAGTCGACGGAGATAATAATCTGGACCGCATCTCGCAGAGTGTTGTCTATTGAGGCCAGTGCTGGAAGTGGTGGAAAAGCTTCCCGCGTTAGCGCAGTTCTTCACTTGTGCACGACTCGTATGTATTTGGTCTTATGATGTAATTGCGTCATAATAGTTTCGCAAGCGCAGAAGCTCCTTAGAACATGCACAGGTTCAGATGTGCTAGCGACTGTTGTCATGCCTCATGAATTTAAAGGAGTACCGTAGTGGATTTAAAAGTCGAAGATTTTAAGTTACCGCATATACGTTGCGTTTAATAGAATTCAGAGAAAAAAAAACAATAAATAAATAAGGTGTCAAAAGTTAGCAGTTTAGGTGCTCTTGTGCTTTTATGCAGCAGCCGCCACTGTACATAATTCCCTTGCCGCCACTAATGTTAATGTTACGCAGAGACTCGGTAGTAGCACTGAGCGGAATATTCACTTATGAAATCGAAGTTTCTGGAACCCTGTAGTCAGTTTTCAGTGTTTACATATTGACGAAAGAGCCAGATTCAAGGATTACATTAATTAACGATTGTACTCCGATAAAACTGGTTTCCAAGCACTTTCACAAATCCCGCTGCAATTTTTAAACATAGCTTGTTAAAACTAAGAGATTTATGTGGTAAGTTGGAGTTGCGAAAGTAAATGGAAAATTGGAAACAGAGTTTGCTTTGCTGATGATGAAATTCACTTGTGCAGATATGAAAGTAATAATCCAATAACCGCGAAGGAAAGTTTTATAGCACAGCCTCCAGTCATTTTAACAAGGCATTGCGTTTAATAATCATGAACCAAAATCTCGTATCAATATACTATATTTCTCAAAAAAATAAGAGTTTGGGTCTATAACTTGATCATTAGAATCTGTCTGCTATAAATATGTCTCAGTGATGTATAAGAAAACAAAGTTTAAAATTAACCGCCGAAATTTATCGCAATTAGAAAACTATACATTCTGCTTCAGCTATTTGTTTTGAGTACTAGGACTAACATACGAACTTTGAACATCATAAACGACTTTTGTACACGAGTCCAAGTCCGAAAACGTTTCGTTTGGTATTTAAGAGGACTTTTACCTTCTCCATTGCTTTCCTGCAGTAGGCAGAGAAACACTTATATCCCACCCAAAGATTTTATATTGATGTTCAGAGGCGTAATATCAGAAGAGATGGGGTAGACAGTAATTACCCTAAATTTTGGAGCAAACATGATTGTAGCTGATTATCGTTTATAGACTTCCGTTACGTTTAAAGATCATAATTGTACATTATGATACAATGTACCATTTGCGAACAAAATAAAACCACTTTTTACACGTGTAAAATATCAATCATATTATATTGATTCCTAAAACTAACGTTTAGAACGCGGTTCTTAGAATAAGAGAAATCACGTTAAAAAAGCGAGATGTCAGATGCTTTAATGTTGTGTTGGTTCGTTAGCAGAAACCTTCACTTAAATTTGAAGAACTTATTTTGTTGTCCCACGTATGGAAGCCAATTTGAAGAAGATGGTTTGTTACATTATTTGCACCACTCTTTGGGCGTCAATTTGAAGTAGCTCGTATTGAAGGAGTTGTATTATATTTCAACTGTTGTGGAACCGAACTTGAAATTCGTTGCAACCACACGTATAGTACTCGCTTTCCGGTAGCCTTCAAACCAAGTTTAAAAATATTATTAACTTTGTAATTTGACGGTATATTTAAATATTACATATTTATGTTTGCCTCGGCTGCGTCAGTATTAATTTTAGAGACACGAATTTCTTAACAGGGCGTGATGCGGCTGAGAATGTAGGTTTACAAGGATTATAATTTTACTTCTCCCCTTTTATTAATGCTGGACACGATTTAAACAACACCACTGATATAGAGAGCTGTGAGATTCTTTTTATTAATTAACTACACTTTTTAACACGTAAATTATTTATCGTCTCACACGAATTATATTTCTTGAGGACACTTTTTGCGTCTGGTTAGTAACGCTGTCTGCAGGCAACTGAACTCTAAATTTGTAAATTTTTCTCCTTTTCAGTTTCTGATTGGCTAATCCTACTCCAATAGAAAACCTTCATTTAACCAAAGCTATTTCTGGTTGTTGATTGCTATTTTTAAACTGTCTCAAAATTTACATTATTGTTGCTACAATAATGACTAGTAGCATTTAAACTGTCAAATTCATTATTGCCTCAAGTTTACCTGATTGTTACCTCATTGTTAGCAACTTTTAACCTATTATTCTCACAGCTCATACATTATTAAATTACGTAATGTATTCACATAACATTATTACACATGGATACAATAATATAAGCATATGCAATGTCTGTAATATACACTTTTATATATTGTTACATACACATATTACTTTAAGGCGGGGTGTTTTGAATGTATATTTTATATAATTAGACTGAAATTATTTAAGTATTAAAAATAATGCCTCAAATTATTTTCAGCATGCTTTGCCTTACACCAGGCAATGAGTCGATTAAATGCTGTACCATATTGCTTTCTGAATTTGTTGGATAGGTACTTCTAGTGTTATTCTTTCTACTGCTTCTATAATTTCACCTGGCTCTTCCATTTCTGTGGAATTCATATTTTCGGAAATGTAATATTTATGTAAATTACGCTGAATAAAAGAATAATGTTTTTATTAAGGAAAGCAGAAGGCTGCCAATATAACGTATAGGTTAACTCTACAACGAATTGCGATAAATTCAAGTATGAGGATTTGAATTTTGGACAGATAATGCGACCGCCATTAAATTAACCTGTATAAAGACATAATGGAAAGTAAAGTCCAGTTATTAAAGCTTTTAGTTCGTGTGCACTGTGTTAGAAGTTATACTTTTAGGCTATATTGTCTAAAAATATAATTTATGGTACATAAATAAATATGTATAATTACGTATATTAAAAAAGTTATATTTTACCCCTTGCACAAAGCTGTCCCTCTCGGATAGACATTTTCTTATATGTCTATTCTCCTCCGCTAAAGCAAAACAACAAAATAAAACGTGGTTGCCCTGCTGCCATTCACTTTACTACCACAGCCGCTCCTAGCGCCTCTTGGATAGACATTTTGCCGTACATTCTACCTTCAGCAGTGCTCAGAATGCTGCTGGGCACTCCTTTTTACCCCACTCTTCATGTTTGGTCCCATCTTTGACTAGCCAGGGTAGACATGTTTATAGCTGACAATCTCCGTGCAAGAACGTCGCATGTATATCCCTCACTGACACAAAGTTATCTTTCTTCTGAGTGTGCGAGTGTGAATGGTAGATTTGTTAAAGTATCTGTGAATTTTAAAACTATGCTTTAATGCAATTATATATAGTATGTTCTACAGAGTTTAATTCGGACTGATGCAGACTGAAGCATAACAATTATGATCCTCAAGATTGTTATGAGAAACAAATGTTGGTCACTATTTGTCTGAAACCTCTCTAGACCGAGCAATGAATCAATGAAAATTTGACGTCTTTATCGGAGGTACTCATCAGCAGCAGTGAAATAAAATAAAAGTTGAGGCAGTATTTTTAACACTTAAGTGATTTCAGTCTAATTATATAATATAAAGTAATAACAGCCCGCCTTAAAGCAATATGTGTATAATATAATATACAACATGTATGTAACAGTCATTGTATTATGTTTATATTATGTACATGTTTAATAATGTTATATGAATGTATTATGTAATTTAACAATGTAGGAGCGGTGAGATTAGAAGCCGAAAGTTGCTAACAATGAGATAACCTTGAGGCAGTAATGAATTAGAAAGATCAATAATGCTACTAATAATTCTTGGAACATTAATGTAATATTTAAAACACTTTATAAATAGCCAATCAAAAACTAGAAAAGCTGAAATTTAAGTAAGAGTATTCTGTTGGAGTAGGATTAAACAATCAGAGACTTGAAGTAGAGAAATTTATAATTTTAAGCGATACGTGTTTCTACAAACCACTATTGACTAAGCCGAGGCAAATATAGATATATAATATTTAAATAAACATTAAAAATTACAAAGTTTATTTTTAAACGTGGGGGCGAAGGCCACCAGAAACTTTGTATCGTACGTGGGGCGAACACTCCAAGAAACATATCTCCCGCAATACATGGTGCAACTACAATAAATCTACTTCAAATTGGCACCTAAACGTGGGGCCAGAATAGGTGGAAAGAAGAAAAGAATCGACGAAACTACAAGACTTCACTACAAGAACTCTAGAGAACTTCAAAATCATCAATAACATCACCCAAGGACTGCAACAATTCTTTCAGGAGTACGGGGCACGCAATCAACAATTCAACTAGAATCTACGAGGGAACACCAGAATAAAAAGGTTTACTAACACAGCCAGAGAAAAGGTCGGAAAATTCCAATAATTTATTTATATAATTGTCAAGATAGTTAAGAAAATATATATTGTTATTAAAATAATTTCATGCTGTTAAGAAGTGAAAAATTAAAACTGAGCAATTCCAAACCAAATATAACAAAAGAGAATATACAAAATAAAATGGAAACGTAAACAATGAAAATATGGAACTAGGAAAGCATAGGTAAACCAATACAGATTACAATGTAAATTTCCAATCCGAGCTAGAGGAAAAAAATAAGTTAAATGTAGAAGAACAATCATTTTTAAATTCACAGATAGGCATAGAAAGATATAGCAGTAGTATGCAAGGTCAATCACCTTTACATATTTTAGTGCACGGAGCAACAAAAGAAAGAAACCCTCACACATGCAGCCAACAAGAGCAAGATAATTTATCACAACAAAATTTTATGTGCCTCCTAAAAGCATTAACTGAAATGAGTGTTGAAATTAATAAGATAACTGAAACTAATAATAAGATAATTAAAACTAATACAGAGCTGAGAAAATAATTAAATAATAACTTAACTGAAATTAATAATAAGCTAAATGATGCTAGTACAGAGCTGAGAACAGATTTAAATAAACTACAAGAAACTAGTCAAGAAAATATTAATAAACTATCTTGTATAAAAAATGATCTAGCTAAGCAAATAGAAAATTGCATGAAAGAAAGTACGAGTAAAGCTGAAGGTAGGAGGTTAGAAATCAAAATAGAACATTCTTCTAAAGCACTTCAAGATTATATAGATTTAAAAGTAAATAAAGGTTTTAATCAGCTAGAACAGAAATTATTCAGTCATATTGATAGAAATCTAACTGAAATGGAGCTGAAACATATTAATACTAAACAGGGTGTTTGTAACAATTTAGATAAACAGGGTGAAGAATTAAAAACAATGGTAGAAAATACAAATGCAGATCTTGTGCAACTACAAATAGACTTAACAGGGGAAATAAATAAAATGCATGAAAAGGCCAAAGCAAATGCAGATGCAATAAAGGAAGCAAATACAGGGCAAGGACAAGTAATGTCAATGATTGACGAAATTAAAGATAAAGTACAAGAAAGTAGCAAAGAAGTAGATAAACTTAGAAATAGTTTTGAAAATTTAAGTACCAGTGTACCAAAGGTAAATGCAAATGTAACTAGTTCTGTAAATGCTAATCAAATGTATGACAACAATACAAGTGCAGAAAGAAGTGTATAACCTTTGTTAACTAATAATACAAGAGACGCTACTGCTTTTTTCATAGCATCAGCCCCTCAAACACAAAACAATAATGATGACACACATGTGCATGTACCAAATCAGATGTAACTATTATTCTGTGCTTAATGAATTACCATTACCTTATTTTAATGCTTCCTCAAGTCCAGTACAATTTATTCATGATCTAATAGAATATTTTAAATTGAAAAATGTGCCTGAAGCACTAAAATAATACTTGTTAGAAAATACTTGGATAACAAAACCTTAGAATGGTTACATATGCTAGCAGACAGTGAAATGTATTTTGAAACATTTATGGTTTTATTTATGAATAAGTTTTGGAATACCACTGTGCAACATAAGATTAGGACAAGCCTAAGTTATTCACAATATAGTGGAGATGACAACTTATCAATGACAGATTATCTTATAAAGTATGCAGTTTATGTGTGGCCCAAAAAGAAACAGAAAAAGAAGAGAAAGAGAAAATAAAGTAACCGGAACATAAAAGGAGAAAGCGATGTAATTTAAAAATGTATAATAATATCTTTACTAAATGTAGCAAATTGTAATAACAAAAGAGAGTATAAATAAAGTATTGTAATTAAACAAAATCCATTGTTATTAAAAAAACATTAGAAATCTGAATAGCAACTACATTTATAATGTATAAGATAGAAATTGTTAGAAATATAAACATGTTTAAGAAATAAGTTGTAAAAAAAGGTAACAAGTATTAATATGCCTAAATAAGTATTAAAGTCTAGCAAATAGGATATTTAATAGCGGCTGTGTTAGTGAATAAATAAACTTTACTCGGGTCATTGAACACCAGATCATTGACCTTACACCAGATCGTTGACCTTAAAAGTGTCAAACATGTGGTAAAACAAATATAACGTATTCTGCTATACAAGTATAGTGAAAACCAGTGTGTGTTAAACAAATAGTGACAGTGAAAGATAGCAAGTGTTATAATGAAAAGGTTATATTTCTTTCTTTCAGGAGACTTTAAGAAAAATTTAAAAAATTTAAAGAACAAATCAAAAAGAATAATTTTTAAATATTTCTGAAAGGGGGCAATTTAAGGCAGTATTTTTAATACTTCAATGATTTCAGTCAATTATATAATATAAAAATAATAACAGCCCGCCTTAAAGCAATATGTGTATAATATACTATATAGAATGTATATGTAACTGTCATTGTATTATGTTTATATTATTATGTACATGTTTAAAAATGTTATGTGATTGTATTATGTAATTTAGAATGTAGGAGCTGTGAGAATAGAAGACGAAAGTTGCTAACAATGAGGTAAACTTGAGGCAATAATGAATTAGAAAGTTTAATAATGCTACTAATAATTCTTGGAACAATAATGTAATATTTAAAACACTTTATAAATAGCCAATCAAAAACTAGAAAAGCTTAAAGTTAAATAAAGGTATTCTATTGGAGTAGGATTAGCAAATCAGAGACTTGAAGTAGAGAAATTTATAATTTTAAGTGGTAGACGGCAGATGCTAGAAGGCAACGTTCCTAAGCAGTTCGCTCGGTACGTATTCAGTGTGAACATATAAAATTCATTACGCCGAGAATAATATAAAGTTTACGTGTTAAAAAGTGCAAGTAATTAATAAATAATCTCACAGCTCTCTATGTCAGTGAAGTGTTATTTAATCGTGTAAAGGATTAATAAAAGGAGTGAGGTAAAAATTATAAATTGTGTAAGCCTTCATTCTTTAGCCGTTCCAGCCCTACTAAGAGATACTGTTTCTACAAATTACTACTGACTAAGCCGAGATAAATATATATATATATATATACATATATGTGCATTATTTAAATAAACATTAAAATTACAAAGTTGATTTTTTAAACGTTAGAGCGAAGGCCACCGGAAAGTTTGTATCGTACGTGGTTGCAACTACTTCAAGTTTTGGCTCCCCAACAGTGGAACTACAATACAACTTCTTCAAATTGGCGCCCAAAGTGTCGTGCTAATAACGTAAAGATAATACTCCTACAAAGTTATATAAAACTTTATATCTCAATTTCAAGCAATAAACGGTAAATTTGAAAATTGACGAAAGCTAGATATATCATGAGTGGCATTTAGCAATGAGTCTTCCCAGGAGGGAATATCCCTAAAAAAGTGAGGCGAGCGAGAAATGTTGCCAAGAAGATACTCTGCCCTTTCTTCTTAGCTATTGGCCATACTTTGGCAGTTCTACTTGCGGGTGGCACACACATCATTTCTGCCCAAAATCTTCAACGCAATCAGAAAGAGCTCTAAGACTGGTCTGCTTGGAATCCTGTTGCACCATAACAATGTCCTTGCCCAGAAAAAACCTCAATTCCTGCTGGAGTCAGTAGTCCAAGTTATTCCCATTCTTCTTACAGTCCGCGTATGACTTCTGTCTGTTTCCAATACGTAAAGTTTCTATTACGAAGTTTGGTATACATGTGACTTCGCTTTTTAGTTATATTGTTCACACATACACGAAACATTTTCTAATGTATATATATATATATATATATGTATTTTAACTGTCTAGAAAACTAAATTGTATCCAAATACATAAGGTATGTAAACAATAATGGTACGTCAAATCACTTTAAATATGTTTTAGGATGCTGTTAAGTAACAGTCCTACATCATATTATATTATATAACAAAAACAATTGAATGGATGAAACACATATTACAATCATAAAATAATAAACGCTTGATCATTTATACAAAACACATGAATTAAATCAGCAGGCGTTGTGTCGTTTTCTTTTTAATCTTCTGTTATGCGGTTCTGGTGGAGGGTATAGGGAAGTACATATCATGCAGCTGTGGGTTTCGATGATTGGCAAGAGTTTGGTGTAGTCTGGTGTAGCTCATCCTGATAACATCCATTACTTCTGGAATGTTGATATCCCTATGGAGAGTGATGTTGCTAACGTACCATGGAGCACCTGTGATCACTCTTGCATATCTGTTCTGGATTACTTGGATTCTTTTAATTTGTGACAACGAAGCACATCCCCATATGGAACACTCATACTGCCAAATAGGTCTGATCAGTGCGATGTAGAGAATGCGTTTGTATGGCGGTGCAAGAGGTGATTTTGATTGTATTATGTATTTGATTTGTTGGATTCGATGTCATAGTCTTGAGAGAAGATATGTGTGCACATATTCCAGCTAGCGTCCAGATAGCGCTCCCGGTGTTTATGCTGGCGAGCGCTACTTATCGTTGTTTATCTCCAAATACCTGGCGCCGACCTCTTGATAAACTTGGGCCATAACCGCTCCTGCCATATCCGAGATATCCGTTATTAATGGTCCGGTGTTCAATACTTTGTCATTCTTCTAAAGTGCTGTCGATATTCAGTTGTTTCTCGTTAAGTCATGTTAGTTTACTGTGCAAAATGAGACCAAGGTAACTATCTGTCTGAACTGTGGGTATGGCAATAATCTGCAAAAATCCTGGGATTAAATGTTACTATTTTTATACGTGAAGTACACAACCTGAGATTTCTGTGAATTCATTGCAGGTGAATTCATTCATCATTCTGTTGATTTCAGTGCAGAAGGAATTTAGTTTCTCAGGTGCTGATTCGCAACTTCCTGTACTACGGATCATCTGCAGAAATGTACAATGGTCAGTTGAGCATATAAACAAGCGGGCCTAAAATACTTCCTTGTGAAACATCAGTGAGGATTGGTTGTGACCTTGCACTTTGATATTTTACCGAAAAAGTTCTGTTATGGAAATAGGATGCTATTGTGCTGAAATATGTATCTCAGACGTCATTCTTGATCTTCTGTATCAGCCCGGTATGCCACACTTTGCCAATCTATGAAGTAACCAGATTTTATCATGCAATCATAAAAGTAGAACCTCCTAACCAAAGCGTGATATCACCCAGTGTTACAATTACCAAGAATATGGGCATAATAAAAATTGTAAAAAAGAACTCGCTGTGTTAAATGCGATGATCTGCAGTCTAGTGCACAAGTATCAAGCCCAACACTAAACCCTCAATATGTGTCAATGTAAAGGTCAACATACAGCTGCTATAAGGGTGTCCAGTCCACGCGAATCTTCAACCTCCACTTTCCAAAGAAAGAATACAACTGATGCTCCATCACCTAGAATTGACGTGGCATTTGAAACACAATTTCCTTCGCTTTCAATATCATCTCAGCCATTTGATCAAAAATTGTATTCAGAAGTAAGCAAGTCAAAAACCAATGAGAATCACATGGGGTGCTTACTGGGAAAATTAGATTCTTGATTCCTCTCATAAATACCCTCATACAAATCTTACCAGTGATTATAAAAAGTAATGGAACAAGCCCTTAAAGAACCAATTCGCATATGCACGTGGAATTGTCAGGGCATAAACAGCAAATATAATGTGTTGCTATACTTTCTTTTTTCTTATGAAGTAGACATGTTACTTGCTACAGAAACTAAACTAGCACCACATATACATTATAGAACTCCAGCAACGACAGAAAAGATAGTTCGACCATATTCGTTAAATCTACAATTCTTCATAATGAACTTATAACATAGCAGAACCTCAGTATCACGTAACCCGAATACTATTGGATATGGGTCATTCCAAACTACAGATTGGCATGTTTTTATTCAGCTCGAGCAAAAAACTCTCAATTGTGAATTTCTGGGAGATCATCCATACAATGAAATCATATTATCTTCTAGGGCGACTTTAATAGTGAACATAAAGATAGGGATCCAACACTGCTAATCTAAGAGGGGCGCTGCTTCACGAAGTAATATATCAACTTAAATTAGAAATTCTGTATCCAGTCAAACCAACCCATTATCCACACGATGGAAGCATTCCCGATGTTTTTGATTTTTTCATTGGTAAGAATGTTGCATGTGTGTGCGCAGATGCATTCGTATTACACGAATTAACTTCAGACCATTATCCAGTTGTAATTACTCTCTTAATTAATAGAAATCTAAAAGAATACGCCCACACCCTAATCAAGTATCCGTTTAACTGGAGTTTATACGCCTCAACAATGGAACAAATAGTCACAAAAGTCACACTTAAAACGCCTAGTGACATAGAAGTGCAGTTTCTAGTATTACGGAATAGCACGCTACAAGAATTGCTAGCAACAGTCGACGGCATAAAAGTAAGCCAAATACTTATACTTTTCTCAAGAAATAAATTGCTATTTTCTTTTTCAACAGAATTTCAAAGTCATCACATAGTGAACGCTCTTAAAAGATTTGACTATGCCTTAAGCATACGATATTCCCTTAATCCCGTTGTACTCCCAAGGAAATATGCAATAAAGTCATTTTTGCAAATGCTTAATTCTCGACTAACATGAAATAAATTGAAGAAAAAACCTACAATCTTGTTAACACAAATTTACAACGCCATTCTTGTTTGACTTACTTCCCACAAAAATAGAAACATTCTGTATTGACATGACACATAACCCAACAAAGACCTCGCAAAAGGTAATTCATTACTTGGAAACAAAGTTGAGTATCACACTTACCAAATGTAA
This sequence comes from Deroplatys truncata, assembly GCA_030765065.1. NCBI lineage: Eukaryota > Metazoa > Arthropoda > Insecta > Mantodea > Mantidae > Deroplatys > Deroplatys truncata. The sequence continues at coordinate 223,387,103 of CM060975.1, forward strand.
CATATTCGTAACTTCCGAGTAGGCATACGAGATTTACATCCTCCTTATGGAAGCTGTAATGAATGAACTAAAATCAATACGTTTCTCAACCACAGATCTCTCTTTACCAACCATTTACTAAGACAGTGTCTGTACTTCTTAATGGAATCTCGTGTGTTACATTCACATGACTTCCTCTACGCATTCTTTAACAAGCTATTGTTTCAAAAGTTTATTGGACGATGGCTTTTCGGATCGTTTTTGTCTTATAAGCCATTCCATTGTACCCCTCACATCGAGCATCTTCATAAGAATAAAAAGGAATACAGTAAGTTATGGGAAAAAACTAGGAATCCAGTTTATAAAACAATGTTAAACCATATCTACAGAAAACTTGATAGAACACTAAAGAAGCAATACTGCGTCTCCTTAGAAGCAGAAATGAAAAGCCTCAATTCTCAAGATGGATTCACATGAGAAAAAATCTACAAGCTAGTTTTACTACTGCTTATTTTTATATCTGCTACACTTTTAATCCAAGTAAATCTTTGCATATATAACTACATTACACATTTCATTATAGATACAAAGAGAACAGCGATAGTCAAATGTTTAAGAACCGCACGCTATATGCTGGCCTTAAATTCCATACTGCTTTCTTACAATCGCGAAAACAAGTGAATGCTGACAGGACTTTAAAGAATGACAAGTATTGAACAATTCGAACCTTTAATAACCGATATTTCAGAAATGGCTTATGCCACAAAAACCTTATTTGAAGTAAATTGTGTGTTTTAAAGAGATCTACACTTTTTGTGTAGTGTGCTTTCGTCTACCGCTTAACGTTTAATAGTTGTACAAGATTATATAAAATTTCTTAAAATTGAAGTGGACTTCACAAGTTATTCACAGAAAATTAACATATATATTTTATTTTTCATGTAAATATCTTTAATACATTGTATTTTAATCAAAATCTTTACAGCCATTTTTTAGAAAAATCAAACATTTCGAAAAATGTTTCATGTAAAGGGTAGTTGGGGATGAGGGTTTTTCTTGAAATCTTGGTGTCACATGCTTGGAAGGTACTGAGCCTAAAGTTTGGTATTTATCCACTTTTTTCGGTTTTTTTTAGTTATGCTGTTCACACACACATGCGGGCCTTTTTCTAAAAATGTTTTTTGGAGGGGTTCAGGGGCCTGAAAATATTTATTTCCTTGACATATCGCTATCGAATTTTTGGATGGAATACAACACTTCCCCTACTTACTATAGTAGTAGAGAAAGTAAAAAGTAAACGAGTGATTAAATACAAAGAGAACTTTTCTCCTCTGAAAGTTGGTAATCAGCGGTACTCAACACCATTTAAAAACGTAGATCTTTTCAGCGCACAATTACGAAAACAGTTCCAATCTGAAGTGGTATACTTCAAATGTTTATTTAATTTGTTGAGCCCCACGTTTGGGAGCCAATTTGCGATGGTATTATTAATGTTGTTTGTGTATTTGTGTTACTCCACGTGGTGAAGCCATTTTGTGACGTGATTCTTTGTTAGGTTTGTTAGCTCCATCTGGTGTTAGCAATTTGCGGCAGTATTAGTGTTAGTTTTAAAGAATGCTACTGTTATTTTATTTAATTCTAGTTCTCTGTCCTCCGGCTAGCTATGATCTTTTTGGTCGAGCACATCTCTTTATACAGGTTGTGTAAACGGAAAGGAGTCTTTTATCCAAAGATAACACTGATGAAGGAATTTGTTTTACACTTTTATAGTCGAACACATTCACTATCACATTTACACATTGATCTTGACACTCGCCAAACTGAAACTGTTATAATAACTTCATTACTGATCACTTTTAATTCGCGTACTTCAACTTTTTGTATAATTAACTTTACAACACTTGAGATTTTTCATAACTCTGCTGGACTGAAGGCGACGTGTAACGTACAAATATTTTCGATGAACTGACGGGGTCTATCTCTAACCTAGCCCTTTTTATACTCCTACACCCCGATATGCCTAAAGATTATAACTGAGCTGCAATTGGCTAATAAAACGCGCCAACATTAGCGTCTATTTTTTATATCCAATGAAAATTATGAATACATATGCTCTAGGTATAATGTTCCAGCAAATTCTAAAGAAAAAACGCGCCAACATTACGTAACTTCCTCGTCTATAATAATGATAAACAGCTCACCCCCTCGCTGCATTATTGCACGTTATTATTGTCAGTTTCAGTAAGGCAGTATAAACCCACTTCTCAACAATAATTACAATCAACAAACATCTCAAATCAATGTCACACAAAAATGCATATTCATACTATAATCATTCTTTACATTTAAATAATTTATGATACAAATTACTGCATCAAATCCAACCTTCACCAATACACATTTAACTGACTACAGTTTTTCATGGAATGTACAAGTAAAGGTTGGACTATCAAATCATTACCAGGGGCCTTTTTGGAGGAAATCTTTTAATTGCATTTTTAACCTGTCTAGGAGTGAAAAGTTTAGGAAAATTAGAAAACTGCAATGGTTGAGGTATATTTACTGTTAACAATGTATTTCAAAATTCAAACAGTAACAAAGAATATATTTAGTCCATCTCTTATGTTTTACTAATTATACAAAGGTATTTCAGAATGAAGAAGACTTCATAGGCTATATCCAGAAAATTCACGATATACATTACATTTGCCATGAAATATCTCGGTATTTTAATCAATATCGTTAGAGCTATTTTTTAGAAAATAAGAAATAACAACTTTTTTCTACATACAGGGTACTCTGGGGTGGGGGATTTTTTGAAAATCTTCTGCTGCATCTTTGGAATTTACTGAACTTAAATACGAAGTTTATGCGACTTCACGTTTCTGAGTTGTCCTCCGTGGTGTAGTGGTTACCATGCTAGTTCCCGAGGTGGCGGGTTCAAGCCCTGCGGAGGGCGATGGACTTTTTTCGGGCGTAAAAATCCTTAGCATGGCTTCCTTCGGAAGAGAAGTAAAGCCAGTGGTCCCGTGTCGTAGAGTTACGGCACGTAAAAGTACCTCAAACCTGATAAAAGAGGCCTCTGAGCAAAATTACCGTTTTTCAGGCCCAATATAGAATGGGACGCTAAGGACAACAGCAGTTCAAGAGCGTCCGTAAATAAAGCTCAATTTAATTTTTTTCACGTTTTTGAGTTATGTAGCTCACAGATACACATATGAGGACCCTTTTTTAAGGATTATATTTGGTTTCAGGTGCCTCAAAACATGCATTTACATTGAAATTTCAATATAGAATTTTGGGGGGAAATACAATAGTTCCTCTACTCAGGTAAGCGGCAGAGAAATTCAGAACTGAGCCCATGGGTATTAGGGATTCGAACCCTAAGACCCGCATGTTATGAGTTAATTCTTTTCTGGCAAAGTTTCATGACCACGAGACCACACAGATATCTTTGTCAGTCCTATAAATAATGCGCTATTTACCCTCGTTAAAAGAAATTACCGCTAATTAAGGTCGGGCGCATAAAATACATGGTGTGCACCTGTTAAGCAACGAGGATCTGACCGCAGCTACCAATTAAGTGATTTCGCAGCTCTTTTGTATTAACAAAGAGACGCTCTCCTCTTCATTGTTCCCAGAACAAATTAAGAAAACCAGCAATTTTCAAAGCACGAGTACCACCCACAGTTATTGTCTCGCCGTTATTCCCCCGTGTCTTCCACCTAATTGTGTGATGTGAATGAGGGAATAAAGGAGGAGTGGAAAGATGCAATTAAGCTACAGGCATCTGGACCAGGAAGTGGTGTATGTATTTTTCAATGGAGCGAAAGGAATTCTGGTCCTTGTTGAATCTAACTAGTGTAATTGACATTTTTGTTTGTACTTTTTAAAAAGGGTGGTAACAAAGAAAAAGAAATGTGCCTCATTACTACCAATAAAGACATTTGCCAACTTCTGGCACTTATTTCCTTTCCTGGGATTCTTTCGTTTCTTTTCTTGTCATCTGTGTAACAGGTCTCTTTTTCCTAAGTATTCATTGTAATGTAACTGATGCATTAATTTTCGGGTGTTCATCGTGTCCTACCTTTTCTTTTTATTATTTTACTAGAAGAATCCGCAGCTCTGCTCGCGTTATTGCGTTAACTATGGAGATTATACTCTTATGCCGCTCTCTTTCTCACTGTTTCTCGTACCTCACTCTCTCTCCCTTTATCTCCCACCGCCATTTTCTCTCCCCTTCACCGTTTCCCTACCTCTCTCCGTTACACTGTATTTTTCATTCTCTCACTTTTCCCCACTCTGTTACCTTCTCTCTGTGCAATGTGCATGTTGTGTGACACCAGTAATAAAACAGCCTTTTTGGAGTGTTCATGAAAATTAAAATTTAAGTTTTAATAAAGCACAAACTTCTGATTCTCCGTAACGTTTGCAATGCGATTATAACGATACTGTTTGTAGTAGTAACTGGCTTATGTACACCAATTGTAGTCAAGAAAATGTTGTTGACTTCTTAAGTATTTATAGTACCGAAATGAAATTTGGTTAATATATGACAAAATGTTTTCAGAATTTTATTTATGATTTCCTTTATGATTTACTTCTCAAATAAAAAGCAGTACATCAAATAAGAAATTTTTATTTTTTTTTATTTTGCGTCCCTTTAGAGCTTGGCCCTTTAAGGCAGTGTTTGTCAAACTACGGCCCGAGAGCTGCTTTTGTTTGGCCCGCCAACAAACTTAAAAATATATAACTAAAGTGAAATGGTGCGCCTGTATTAGATTAATTTATTCACGCATTTCGAACGATTAAATAAAACTGAGCGCTCACAGTTTTAATTGAATATACAGTGTAATGACATACTGAAACACAAATACGAGGAAGTTAATTTTGTTTATTTTTATAACTGTCTGCCCAATGACACACTTCCTCATTTGTAAGATTTTGCACGAGGTCTAATATCAGAGTTCGCATCAGCGTACATTTGTGAAAACACATTTTCAAAAATGAACTATGTCAAATCAAAATATAGGTCTGCTATTACTAATGAACATTTAGAGTCCGCTTTTAAAACCACAAATGTCTGTAATTAAAGCACAGCAAATTTTCTCATTCAGTATGAGCTGCTACTAACGTAAAAATACTTCATGTAATCGGCATTGTCTATGAGTTACAATGTCATTAGACTAGGAATTAAACACTGAATATTTGTAAAGTATTTAATTACATCAGTTATCAATACGTAATGTACATTTTAGTTCAATAAACTACTGTGTTTGAAAACTAATGTATCTGTGCGTCTCGTGCTTGTGGGTTTATGATTCCTATCTTAAGCTTATGTGGCTTCGCCCGCGATTCTCTCTCTGGCGGTTAATGTTACCCCGTTATCAAAAGTTTGGCAACTCTTATTTTAAGGAATTTAATTAAAATGCCAAATAGCTATTTTCTAGGTGGGATCCAGAATACGCTATATATCAAGTTTTATAGTAATGGGTTAGGCCAAGGTTGGCGAAAACGCCTTTCTTTCGCGAATCACCAAATATGCAACACGCACTTCAGCAGCACATGGAAAACAAATGAATAGACGGCTAGAAAAGGAGTTGCGCCTGCGAGTCACACTGCCTCGCGAGTCGCGTTTTCGCCACCACTGGGTTAGGCCATTCCTGAGTGAAGGAGTGACACACAGACGCACACAAACACACATAATGTAGGAGTTTTGCCTGCGAGATAAACCACCACATATGTTATTATCACTTGTTCAACCAAAATCGGAAATTACCACAAAAAGGTTGCTTACATTCCCTATTGCATTCCTAATACACAAGGTTGTTTTTCTTCCATGTTGTGTCGCGTTGTGCTATTTTCCAAACTAAGGAACTCGGAGTCGATGTGCCAGTGACCTTCTCAATTGTGTTTGAGTTGCGTGTGTATGAGTGAACCATATAACCTGAAAGAGAACAACGGGGAAGGACGAAAACTCTGACATTTAGTGTTACCAATTTTGTAATTATAAATAACGGAAAAACTCATAAATATAGTTTCAATTCATGGCTAGTTTACATATGTTTGCCAACACACATAACGTGAATTGGATTAAATCCTATTAGAAAAGGATCTTACAGAATTTCTAAAAAAAAAAACTCCGGAGTTTCTCCTAAACTTGAATGAGCTAGAAACAACAAAATCTGTTTACGTTTATATATTTTACGACAAAGAAAATACCTAAGTTTTTTGGCATTTAGTGAATTTGAATGTGCCCCATTCCTCGCTCTGCATATATCTATACGATATTCGTACTCTCCTCAAATGCACGTCAGCTTGTCGAGAGTTCCTTTACTATAGCTACGATTCTCGGCATACATAAAGTGCTTGGCATATTCTTTTATTTAAAACATTTAGCATGTGTAAGATCTGGACTTCGCGAAGGCCATGAGATTGACTCTCCACTTCCAGTCCACTTGTTAGGAAATTGCAATTCTAAGCTGCCACAGCAAGTTCAGTTTGTGAGGGGTGGAGTTCGGTCATTTTAGAAAAGAAAATCCGCTCATTACAGGATGTGTCTCAAAATAAGGAAAAGGTCCAACAATGGGGTGCTGCAACACGGTTTAACAAACATTCAGCTCAGGAAGGTCACGCTGATGTTGAATGATCTCATGTATGGACTCTGAACAAACCAATGATTCTACAGAGAGTCCCATAAGTCTGAAACCATAGGCGAATTATTGAAAATCACAAAATATGTTCAAGGTGTTTCCCTTGTGTAATTATGCACAACTCTAGACGCTTTCGCTAATCATCCATCACACTGCTAAGGATGTCGGGAGTAATGGAAGCACAGCACTCTAAGTTACGTCGTTTCAGATGATCCAGGGATCATATTTTCACAGCATAGACCATAGCTTTCAAATAACCACCCCCCCCAAAAATCAAGAGGTGTCAAATCCGGATTTCTTGGGGCCACTCCACTGGCCCTCAGCGACCTATCCAATGCCTTAGTGAATTTAAATCCCGACTCAGTGAATGTTTTAATTAACTTACCCACACAACTGCGTGTAATTGGAGCTCGTTCTGGGTGCAAAACATTAAATTCTCGGGCAACCTCCCTGTTACTACGGCTGGCAACAAGCAGGATCCCTTGAATACGCTCCTCTGTACTCAGACATCACTCAAGCGATCTGGGAACAAAAAACAAACATTGCAAATAATTTGCCTAAGGCTCCAGAGTTATGGGACACCCTATACAGTTCCGCTTCAGACGTGCCAACTGGCGTTTAATAACATTTTTGAGTGGTTGAACTTGGTTAAAAACATAAAATGTTTCAGTTCCCTTTTAACTCATGTGTTATGAGTTTTAAAACACAGGAGTTCTTTTGTAGAAACTTGTTCCTCAAAGAATATAAACATATACATTACAAAAGGGTATTACATCACACTGCGCTACACAAGGGAACGTTTACGACGGAAATGTTCGCTTTGCGTACCTACACTATCAAAATCTTCTAAATTAATCTTAGAAAACAAAACGGTTGTGTTTTTGATAATTTCTCTTCCCTGTGAAAGCATTAAGCTGCATAGTTGTATCAAACTGAAAATCTTAATTCTACGACTGTGAATCGAACCACGGGTATTCGATTGTCCCTGCCGATTGAGTTGCATCCAGAGGAAGCGACAATCGTCATCCGTTAAATATTCGTCCTTTACATTGCGAAAAGTTCTAATCAAATGTCAGTTTTAAATTTAGCAAAGCGTCTTGTAGTTAAAGGGAGGTTAAATGTCGGAAATTGCCTAACAGTATCTTTTTGTGAAGCTTTATAAAGTAGAATTGTCTCTTTAATTTGATATGTATTGTGTTTTAAATATACTTTTAAAAATTGTGCTACATCTGCTATTTTGTCTTCTGAATTCTGCACCTTTTCACGGAAAAAAATCATTACTCATAGACACTTCGGCGTAGAGAGGTAAATTTAGTTCATCTTCTGGGGGAATCTTTACTCTAATAATTGGTATCACTGCTAAGTATTGCAGCTTCCGTGTGTCCAAGTCAGATGGTTTCTTTGTATGGAAATACTTGCGATTTTTTGTTCATTTTTATTTTGGGAAGCTCTGTTGTGAATGAGATGATCTAACATACTTTATCGCTTTGTTCAATAATGATTAAATACAGCTAAATGAAGTTTTAGGATGATGGAAACAACATCTTAATGCTATTATCTACTTTGGTGTTAATAAGTTGGTTATTTTTTGGAAAAATGAATTCATCATAAACTTCAATAAACCAAACCTATTACTAAGGTAAACCTCCCATTTTCATTGATAAACCAATCTACTGCAAAAAAGCTTGTCAATGAACTGAGGGAGCTCACGTCTACATCCTGTAGAAAATTCAGCCTTTTGTTTAAATAGTTTGGTTTGATAAAATAATTAGGGAAGTTAGCAAACTTTATATTAGCGGAATAGACTTTGTCTCCCCTTAAATAGTTTGATTTTAAAAAATGTTGTTGTTCTATAATGTTTACAGTTGTATTCTCTCAATGCAGTAATTCACTTTCGCTTTTACAGTTAGGCCTGTGTTAGATAGTCTTATAATACGCGACGACGTAGTGATTACTTTTAAGCAGCATGTAGTAGGAAGAAATTACTTTCAAGATGTATAATCAGTGGCGGCTGCTTTATAAAAACAAAGAGCACGTAAACACCTCAACTTGTGGATTTATTGGTTATTTTTTTCTTTGAATGCTATTATACAGAACGTATATGCGATAATTTAAGATCTACGGCGTTTGAATCTACCGTGCTACTCCTTTAAACTTGATGCAATATGGCAACAGCGTTGGTGACCATTTTGATTTGTGCACGTTTTAAGGAGCTTTTGCGCATGCGCAACTGGTATGACGTATTTACCTTATGGCAACAAATAAATATGGGTCGTGCACATGAAGCTTCTCCCGCAATATATTTCCGTACCATACCTACAATTTTACGTTAATGCCACTTGGTGGTAGCACTACGGCAGAATTGGATAACGTGTACGAGCGTGGAAACTTCTCCCGGTTATTCCGGGCTATCCATACTCTCATCTACAATTTAATTTACACATTACTTTGTTCTTGCCATAAAACGCTACACTTAATCACGTACACAACAAACATCCACAAAAATAATCCTTTCTTTTGTCAGACAACTTATGCATTATTATCATTGTTATTATTACTACTATTTATCATCGTTATTGATCTTGGAAGCAGCTGTAGTTAAAAAACTTTTTCCAGAATCATAAGTATTATGCAGCGGACCCCATTTTGCATTTCCAGGGCTATCTTATTCTAAAACTTTGTGAACACCTGAAAAGTATATTCATGAGCCGCTACTGTACATAATTTATAATTATGTCAGCATTATTTATACATATTAAAGTACCATAATGCATATCAGATTAGTTTTCTCGTGCTATGCACTCCCGAACTTACTGGATTTTCTTAAAACCTGTCGTGATGTTAGTATAGCTTCCTGAGGTTTATCTATGTTTTCAATTAGCTGTTAGAATATATAGCTTCCTTCTGCAAGCATACAAGTTTAATTATCTTTACCTTCTACAAAAATGTAAAAAGTTTAGCTTTGCTCCAAATGGAAAGAGGAAAATAAAAAAAACCGAGAGATCGAAGCAGCGTGAAAGTAACATTGTGTAAAGCAAACAAAAGAGGAGTATTAATGACTTGAGGCTTTGTTTCGAGAATTCTTCCTTTAAAGTGTTCGGAATCTTTGTGTTTGCACATTTCGCATGTTCATTATGTATGCAGATTGGAACACGAGACCCAAACCATCTGTCAACAAGTTAAGTTTCTCCACTTCAAAATTAGTTCCAGCACATTCTATCTCAGCGTGTACGCCAACATGCAGAAATAATTTCCTCAACCTCTGAGCTTCGTCGACGAAAAGCTAATATCACGTTATAGGGCGTTTACAAAAGGGAGAATACTGATTGTGACAACCGCGGTCTTTCTTTTATTTAGATTTTTAGCTCCAATGAAAAGCTTTTAAGAGGTAGAGAAACATTCATGAACCGGAAACATGGTGATCATCCGCCACAGCTTAGAAAGAGCATACTTGATTTTTATCCAGAATTACCTATATTATATATGTTATAGGTTATACAGGGCGACGCCATGATCAAGTGGTTAGACCGTTCATGGTTGACTTGAATACATTAATAGTTGACTTGAGTATGGAATTTGATTACTCAGGTACAGTCGAAGGAATCGTGCTCGTGTAATGCACAGTGATTTATGTTGGTAACAAAACCCTAAACCGCCACTGCCACTCCCAGCCCACATTCCTTATCTCTGTTTCTAGCACACCACTTAATGTTTGTCTTACTCCTCCTTTTCCTTCGCTCCTGATCTTGAAACCGACCTTGTTCATAGGTAAATGTTTGAGTGCCAGGTCTTTGACATTAAACCAATACGAGATGGACTCATCCTCGGGCTGGTATGCACCCTCGTTGCGAAGCATGCCTTCCAGCTATTCAGATGAGATGCTTACGTACTCCTCCCCTTTCGTCGGTCACCTAGGCCTGACCTTTGTTCACAGGCTAATATGTGCGTGTCGGACTTTAATTCAAACCAATGGAGATTGGCTCATCCAGGGCTGGAAATATAGATGATAAGGAGATTCTGCCAACATTGAATAAAGAAAATCACTATAAAAACAAAACAAAACATTGGCACATTTTCGTGCATTCGATTGTACAATATTTACAATATTAATTAAAATTTTACCAAGGAAGTTGTATGATATAAAAATATGCGATATATACTAGCTGGATGGAAACAGTCAGCAGTTCCTAGATGAAATTAACTATACACAAGGTTGTCAGAAAAGAACTTGGCAGGTGGTTAGGATAATAGACTAATATTGTTTAAGAAATATTATTCTTAGAATTTGAGATACCATGCACTAAGCAAGGAGGAGCATTGTACTGCCTTATAGATATACCAATTCTCTAACTGCATAATCGGTGAAGAGTACGTTAACAAATTGTCATATCAGGTGTGAACTACCTACCAACCATGAAATCTGCTTGGAGTATGTTACTAGTAATAGTGCAGAAAAGAAAAGAAGTGTTACCATCGATCGCCTAAAGAAATTAAGAGCCGATAATCAACTCTTAATTCACATTTCAATCAAAACTTTTCACCCTCGCTACAACAAACAAAGGCAGATACCACCTGACCCAGCACAAGCTGGAGAAGTTCATCACATCAGCCAAGTGGGTGGGCGGAACTCTGGCTCTGCCTGGTCGAAAACCAGAGTAGAAGCGTCAGCCAGGCAGGACAACTGCAGAAAGAAAAGAGTTTATAGGCTGATGACGGAAGACTGTAATAATTACGTACACGAATCTTTGCCTATAAGCGACGTAAACTTCATTCTGTACAAACGTAGTGAAAGAACAATTCACCCTATATTTAATCAAATACACACTATATACAATACAGGGCACTCAGGCTTAAGCGAAGAAATGGCTCGTTGGCCCTCCTATAAGTTTGCTTCAAAGCAACAAAGCTTATAATATATTGTATGTTAATTTCAATGGAGATGTATTGAGCAAAAGAGAACGTCTGGTAAAGTTAGTGCATTCCATTGCAAGCATTACGAGATGGATCCAGTTCATAGCCCTTTTTTTCAGATTTCCGAAGGATAAAGCCGCGTGGCTCTATAAGTATTGATGGCAATCAATAGAATATTCATTTCTAGTATTTCTTTTCTTTGTTGTTACTCTAATACCAGCAAATCTATCGTATTTTCAATAAGTACGTCCATTTCTGCAATATAAAGCATCTGGATGCACTTTTTAAGCAGAGATCGCTATATATACATGTGTTGTTTATTTCTTTTCATTTATTTAGTTATTGCCATAAAATATTTACAACACGAATTCGGCAATACCCCTGAATGAGAAAATCTAGTGTTCAGCGGCGGAAACCACAAATAAACCTAAGCAAAAAGAGCATTTTTAATTAACAAATTAACTTATCAATTAATCATAAAACTACAGAAAGAGCCAAAAACCTACGAAGTGGCAGCGCGGTGTTTTTCCTGGCCGCGTCCTCGACGCTTGTTGCCGTCTACCGCTATCATAGAAAGACGCGGATGAAAGCATACAACTACTTTTAAAGACTTTACTCACCAACTTTATGAAAGCAGATGCTGAAACTGGTCACCGTTTATTGTTCCATACATTTTGGCACCTCTTTAGGAAACTATTCATCACTCGCCGTAGTTCACGTTGAGAAATGCTGTTAATTTCCTGGCGGATATTTTAATTCTTCCAAGTGGGTGGGTTTGTCTTGTATACTTTATGTTTTAAGTTACCCCAGAGATAGAAATCTCAGAGGGTTAGGTCGTGGAACCGAGGGGCCACAAATCTCTACTAATAATTCTGTCTTCCAACACACTTTCAATTGTTCTCATCGAAATATTGGCCTATGAGCTGTTGCAGGGTCTTGTTGAAACAGGTAAAATTACGTTCCCTGTCTGTTAATTCTCCAAAAAGGGAGGGGGGGCAAAATTGTGTTTGCGTATGTATGGGCGTCAACTGTTAATTCGAAAGTATTTGGCCCTATAACTCTTTCTCCGCTCATGACGCCTTATAGGCCATTTGTTTCATGAACAATACTAGGTTTTTCAGAGTTCCAGTAATGATTATTTTGTGTACACGCATATCCATAAAGGTGGAACCAAGCCGCGTCCGTGAAAAATATTAAATATGTGTCTATTTCGCCATTTTGTACACTATTGAGATTCCACTCACAAAATGTACGCCTAATTACAGGATCACAGTGTGCCACAGTTATTTTGTATGGTTTTAAATTCAGCAATTTGGTAGTTCTTCGCGCAGAGCCATAAGAAATGTCTGCCTGTTGTGAAAGACGCCTAAGTGATTTGGGGGGGGATTTTCCAAACGATGACCTATGTCGTCTAATGTTTCTTCGGAAGAACCGTACGCCGTCTTTTAGATTTCTTAGCCTGAACACTTCTTGAGGCCTGAAATTTATTGTAAAGTTCATGGATTGTTGTACGGCGTGGAACGTTTACACTCGGAAACCTTTCTGCAAATCGCACTTTCACTTCGCGAGCTGACTGAATTAGCACATACGAATCATAAATACATACACGCTGTGCAGTAGAAAACATATACTGAGCTATAATATACTTTGTGACTAAGTACAGGACAAAATAATAAATAACTTGTAATAACTGAACTACATCACATCACCGTGAACTCAAAACTGCACTTCACACTGCAGAGCAAAACCACGTCAACAACGTGACCATGTTTATAGCAGCAGTGCGTATGTTTTCACACGCTTAGTGAAAAAACACCGCGCAGCCAGTTCGTAGTTTCTTGGTTCTCCCGTTATAAACTAATACAAAATTCTGCAACATGCTTATATTCAATTAATTACGATTAACACTAACCATTTAAGTGAAAGGCACAGGTATAATATGAAATGAATACTATATATATTTTCAGTTAACAGTAAGTAATATTGAATTTTAATTTGACTTAATTATAGAAGACATAACTATTTGTAACAAAAATTCTTTCTCGATAATGCTTTAATTCTATTTTTCAATTTATTTAAAGACATATTGGTTATGCTCTGAAAATATCATGGACGAGGTTCTCAATAAATGTTTCTGTTTAAAGTAAAATGAAAGAATGAATAACTCAAAGAGAAAAATAATTTAAGGGCTAAGAAATTGAATATGCCTAGTTCCTTGAAATGGTAAATAGAGACTTCCTAAAACGTTTTTGCTTTCTCTAAACTCTTTCTAACTATCACAAACTACCAAAATAATGATCGATAACGAAATTAATGGTCCAATAAATGCCAAAAGGCGAGCAAAAGGTTACATCTCAAACCGAGCTGGCAGTCCATACAAATTATTGGAATTCTTCCGTTCAAATCTTGTATTCCCCCAAAGCACTATAATTTTATAAAATGTCGCAAGTTTATTATCTATAGTTTCCTTGTATATTAATATGCGTCACAGGAGTCCATTTGATATGTATTGTAACAGAAGACGTAGAGCACATGTATTGGACCCGTACGGGAGGTGGCGCTAGTGACTTTTTCACATATAACACGGCATCAAGCAGTATTGTTCTGCATTGTCATTAGAGTGTGTTTGATTTAATACAGTTTTATCAAGTGCCATATTGAGCGTTATTTTTAGATACTCGATGTGCGGCAGTCACCTCCTCCTGTCCGTCGCTGTTGGCTTACCTTGATGCATCTTCCATGTTGGTTCCAGAAGTTCGCAGTTGCTGGTTCTCTGCAATTTTATCCTCGGCTAGCTGCAGTAATTCTCTTTAAACTATATGGGAGCATGGACTTATCCTTGGTAAAGGAAGCGTCGATCTCTGGTGGTGATATAAGAAGACATAGACGTGCTTTGGTTATGAAAAAATGACACTGCCGTTTCTTTTTATTTAACTAACCCACATAGTACACAACACTGATATTGCCGCCGTTAAAATGCTGTCCGCCGCTGTTGAAACACGACGCGGATAGGACGCGAAGTTTATATATGCTCCTTATCTCTTTACTAGTAGCGATTCTAATGTCTGTTTCGAAAACTGTGTCTATTCCCTTTTGGCGCGATATCTCTTAAACATTCTGCAGCATCTCTCCCTGCCCACACATGACAAAATGCCAAAATGAAATGCCCCAATTTCTTTCTAGCTGACCCATTTATAGTCGCAGGCTTCTGGGGCTGCTTCCTTTCCTATTGGTCCATTTTTTAGCGCCACTCGACGGGTCTCACTATTTCGTATAAACTTACAAGGATCTCATTGGTCCAAGTTTAACGTAAATCGCGGCTTTTCCTAAATTTACCGTTAAGCTATCTGTCTCTCTCACTTGGTCACGGCGAATTATCAAATAAGGGACAAAAGCGCTATACCCTCGCTGTATGAACAATACCCTGCGACCAGAGAGACGTCATAAAACTAGATTTTCTGCCTTCGAAGACACTATTCCTGTAGCTAAAACATTTCGTCGTGGACAGTATTTTAACATAGCGCTTAAATTATTTACATTAAACCATTTATAACTCTTCTAATATTAGTAACCTAGATACATACATATCGTTAAATCACCCTTCTTAAACTATACAAGCAGTATAAGAAATAGATATATACATAGTATGATTTAACATCAATAAAATTAATTAATAAATTATCTATAATTACAGTTCTCGGGCTCGGCCTAGAGTTGCCGTTTCAGATGATACGACAATTTTGAAGCAGTTAATCTTACCTCGTCGTTGTTGGGCTCGTTCTGTTGTCTCGTGCGCCAGCTCTTCAGTGGTAAGCTTTTAACTACGTTCTCAGGGTATGCGTGAATGTATTGTGAAGAGACATCAGTTTAAATTCACTGAGAAATTGAATTTGATCTGATACTTGAGTTATTGAAGAGAGTTACCGACCGTTTGAGATGAAGAAATAGCTGACTCTGAATGACAGCACTAGAAACTGTTAACAATTGAAATTCTAACTTCTGCACTATCAATTTCACGGTTTGCTGTTTCCGCAATAAAAGAAACTAGAAGCGTAACTTGCCGTGAGTTGCTAAAATCTTACCGGTAAGATCCCTCGCAATAGCCGTTAAATCTTACTCACACAAATGCACCACTTGGCGCTTAAAATATCACACGAGACGTCACAAGTATCAAAGGTGACGAGTCGACGATCAATAAGTACTGGTGACGGTACCAGAGTAACTCTTGATTTAAGTTACACACCTTCTTATTACCTAAGCTCTACCCACATTAGAACTTCTCCTACAAACGTTATTTCACGTCCGTTATTTCGAATCTCTTCATGAGAGTCTCTTAGCTTGTTACTAGGGGAAAAACGGAAAAAGCGTTTTCTCTTTTTCAGAATTTCTGCCTACGTGATTGTTCAAACGTACTGAACTTAACTCTAAACTGCATTACCGGAATATTTAAGCTAATGTGTTCTATTCTCGGCTGATACTAATGTTAATCTGACTTCCTAATTACCTTCTTCCTTCCGGACAAATCCCTCAACTCAGGTTTATTGCGTTATACGTGGATTTAATGTACGGAAATTATTTTTTGTAAGTATTTCTCTATCTTATTATTATTTCTTTGTTTCATTACTTATATCTTCCCGCCAATAATCACGGTATCACATACAAGATAACCTTAGTTGGCTTCAACTCTACTAGCAGCCCATCATGTTTTGGTCATATGTTTTTGTATTGTTGATTTACGTCGTATTGTTCACATTTTGGCCAGGTCGACAATTTTAGTTATTACTTCTGTCTTATAAAATTAAACTTAAAACGCAGTTAGAAATTTATTTCTCTGCTTCTGAGAATTGCAAATAAAATATGTTCCATCTTAACTTAGCAGCTTTAAAGTGACTGCAAAAGGTTACGGAAGACAAAGCAGGCTTTCCCGTAGAAAGTAGTGTTTCATAATAACGAATAAGTGTCAAAATCTTAAGAGGGGTCTTTCAGCTACGGAGTCCTACTAATTAAAATATTTTCCCGATGAGAAAGATCACTCCTGCTTCTCTTGACTTAGAAGCTTCCCACATTTACATTGTAAATGACACTGCGCTGCAAGAGCTGAGTGGATTTTATGAGGGATTGGAGAATATCTTGGGAAGGATGCTTCACTCGGATAGCAGGTCTTAAGCTTCCTCTGTTTCATGGAACGCTCTTTCCACCTTAGGTGTTCTTTCATGTGTTTCATTTTCGTGGGCTGATTATGTCACACGGTCGTTCCAGTTTCGTTCTAGAACGCTTTAACTCCGTCCAAGACCTTATTTAATATTAAAGGCCATTCAAGAAAATGAAGCCGGAATTACTATGCACAGGAAGTTGCATTATTCCAAAGTAGGGTTTGCGATGCACTAGACGTCATTTAATGTATTTATCACATTTTGAGCAGTAGTTGTTCTAATGCTTGGGAAACAGTTAATATATGTAGTCCAATAGGAGTTAAAACTTTGAGTTAGGAGGCTGCCATCCATTTTATTGCTACACCTATCTTTGATTTGAATCTGCTACTTTAGCAACAGAAAAACGACAAAAAATAGGATTATCACAATTATAGCACTTTTCTATACACTAAGGCATTTCTTTCTTTCGTTTGAGGGGGCTTGCAGTTCTTTAATGGAGCTGGATGGCTCAGGAGGTAATGTCTATGGCCTGCATTCGGGAGGCCCGGGTTAACGCCCCTGGGTGACCAATCTGACCGAAGGTTTTTTTCTCCGTTTTCGTCGGTCGCTAGGCCAATACTGGGTTGGATAATTTGTTCCACGTTTTTTCCTCTCATCTCTCATCACTACATTTCATTTCCTTTTTTTTCACCGCCATACCAACACTGGGTGATCATCCACCCTGTATATGCTATGATTCAGAGTTTGCTTGCTCTTCGACAGGCTAGACCCAAGGCATTGGCTTGTAAGCCCTTAGGGGTGTAAGTTCTACAAAGAGGAGTGTAATCCATTACAAAAGTCTTTTAACCGGGTAGTTCATATCGGACATGAATGGACGAAATCTTTACAATTATGCTCAAATGGGTCCAGATCTCCAGAGTCTACAGTTACCCGACTTTCGTCTACTCAGAATAAGGTAAAACCCCGAAAATCTGTTATCCAAGTAACTCACCCTAACCGAGATTCGAGCTCGAGACCTCTTGAAGATGAGGCACACCACGGAGGTAAACTTTCCCTACTTGTTAATCATAATAAACGTTTTCCGAAATTGTATAATTATACATGCTGTTGCAGCTATATAAAAGCATACAGAATGCTAGTGGGGTAGTCAGATAAAAACAAGCTCGCTATCGTATGTATGCTGGATTTGATATTTTGAAAGCACTTTACAGTACTTCATGAGAAATAAAATAAAGGGGCATGACATTTCAAAACTATAGCTTGAACGCTTTAAAATTCCAACAACAGGAAATATCTCCTACACCCTAGGCCACAAAACAACATTATTTAGTAAAATTGCATATTTTAGAAAGCTTCATGTTTTGGAAAATAAGTTTTTATCTCTATCTTATAATTCCATATAGTACAACATTCAGTTGAATGAACGTATATTCTAAGGTTATTCATAGAAAATTCAATATGTGTAGTTTCTTGTTTTGCTTTTTAACCTCATGCCAATATGTCAAAGTTAAGATAGTAAGATAAATTTTTGCGGAAATAAGAAGTAGTGAAAAAAGGCCCGTATAAAGGATAAAGGACTTTTGTCATAATTCTCGTTTCCTGTGCTTGGAAGATACTGAACTTAAATACCAAGTTTAGTACTTAACTGACTTTTCATTTTTAGTTATGCTGCTTGCAGTCACACATGGGCCCTTTTTTCAAATGCTTTCTTGAGGGTATAAGGGTTCAGGATATCTCAAAATGTGCATTTCCGATGAAATGTAGATATCTAATTTTGGAGGAAATGTAGTGCTTCCTCTATCTACTAAAAGTAAGTGGCAGAGAAAGTAAAAATGACACTCAATTACGATGATTTCATAGTTATACAACTATTCATTTCTCCAGGTTTCTATCCCGGGCAGTTTGACTGGAATTAGCCACGTGGCAACGAACTTGATGTTACTGGAAGAAGAGGCATTACATCGATAAACTGTTACGTTAACCCGAAATAACAGTATTTGATACCATGCATTAAAATGTTTACGTCACTAACGTCATTGCTTGACTGGTGCATTCGTAACTGCGCCTGAAAATCTAAAGCGAGGATTAATTATTGGCTCAATTGATCAAAATATAAAATGTTTATTTTCTCTAATACCTACTTAAAGCATGTATTTTTAATTTCTCTACCACATACATAGTAGGTATAGAAGGTTCCAACTAAAAATTCGATACTGAGGTTTCACCGGAAATGCATGTTTTAAGGCTCCCTCAATCCAAATAAAGCAGTCTTGGAAACATGTCCCTGTGTGTCTGTGAACAGCATAACTCAAAAAATAAAAGTCAAATAAATCCCAAACGTGGTACCTTGGTTCATCACCTTCCAAAAATGCGTCACAGATTTTCAAGAAAATTGCCACATCGCAGACTACTCTTTATATGGAAGACTTTTCGAAATTTTTGATTTTCTAAAAAATTGAACTTAACGTTTTGATTAAAATAAGGTGCATTAAAGCATTAAATGTATTTACATTACAAATATGTCTTAAATTATCTGGGAATAGTCATAAAGTGCACTTCATTTTGAGCTATCTTATATAATCTTGTGTAACTGATAAACTTTAGGCGATATACAAAACATTCTACATAACAAATGTAGACCTCTTTATACCACACAATTTATTTCAAATAAGTTTTTTGTGACATAAGTAATTTCTAAGATCCGTTATTAAAGATTCGAATTGTTAAATTTTGTTTTGTCATTATCCTGTCAACATTCAATTGTTTGTCGCGATTGCAAGGAAACTGTGGAATATAGTGTCCAGTTCTTAAAAATTTGACTATCGCTGCTCCCTTTGTATCTATAACGAAATGTCTAATGTAACTATTTCTGAAAGGCTTATTTGTATTAAAATGTATTAGACCGAAAAATAAGCTTTAGTAAGAATAGCTTGTATACCACTAATAAACCATAGGGGTAGTGAAAGCCATGTGACTGTATCACATCAGAACTTTTTATTGGAAATTAGATATTATCCATACAGCCAATGACAATAACAATAACAAAGAGCAATTGCTTATGGATTCACAAA
Source organism: Deroplatys truncata (assembly GCA_030765065.1). Taxonomy (NCBI): domain Eukaryota; kingdom Metazoa; phylum Arthropoda; class Insecta; order Mantodea; family Mantidae; genus Deroplatys; species Deroplatys truncata. Next base: position 223,406,870 of record CM060975.1, read on the forward strand.
GGGCACCTCAATACTGTCTTCAAATATTGCAGTGCATTAATACTGGACATTTGATATTTAACTGGATTAAAAATGTTCTCAATCGAATGAACATATTGAATCACAAGTAAGTGAGTAACATTGCATGGAAGATGGATGCCCAAACCCACTATCTGGTTCTAGAAATGTTGCATTGCTGCCCATCTTTTCTCGCATGAAGAATACGTGACCACTGATCACAATCTTCTACATATCCATCACAACAATCACAGAAAGGATAGTCGCACAGTATGTAGGTAGAGAAAGTATTGCATTCCACCTGAGGAAGTTAGTTATTTGCACCACGCTTTGGGCGTCAATTTAAACTAGGTTGTATTGATGGAGTTGTATTATATTTCAACTGTTGGGGAGCCGAACACTTGAAGTAGTTGCAACCGCACGTATGGTAAACAGTTTTCGGTAGCCTTCGCCCCAATTTTTAAAAATATTAACTTTGTAATTTGACTGTTTCTTTAAGTATTAAATATTTATGTTTGCCTCGGCTGCGTCAGTATTATTGTTAGAGATCTTTGTAGGGTTGTGGCGCGACAAGAATGTAGGCTTACACAGATTATAATTTTACTCCACTCCTTTTATTAATGATTGACACGATTTAAATAACACTTCATTGATATAGAGAGCTGTGAGATTCTTTTTATTAATTAATTACACTTTTTAACACGTAAACTATTTTCGTCTCCTACGAATACATATTATATTTCTTGAGGACACTTTTTGCGTCTGGTTAGTAACGCTGTCTGCAGGCAACTGCACTCTAAATTTGTAAATTCTCTACTTTTCAGTTTCTGATTGGGCAATCCTACTCCAATAGAATACTTTCCTTTAACTAAACCTTTTTCTGGTTCTTGATTGGCTATTTTATAAACTGCCGCTAAAATTACATTATTGCTTCCAATAATCAAAAGTAGTATTGTTAAACTCTCAAACTCATTATTGCCTCAAGGTTACCTCATTGTTAGCAATGTTTAACCTATTATCCTCACAGCTCCTACATTATTAAATTACGTAATACATTCACATAACATTATTAAACATGGATACAATAATATAAACCTTTACAATGACTGCAATATACACTTTTTATATATAGTTACATACACATATTGTTTTAATGCTGGCTGTTATTGAATTATATATTATATAATTAGACTGAAACCATTTAAATGTTAAAAATACTGCCTCACACCCAAAAGAATGGATATGGAAATTTGACCTGTAATACCTGTAATTTGACCTGTAAGTCCTCTGAAAAAATCGGGCACTTTGTAGAAGAAGGTCCTTTTTTCTGTCTGTGAACACTATGACTCAAAACTGAATAGTCGAATGGGTAGCAAATTTTATATTTAGGTTCAGCATGCGGCTCGATGCGGCATGCTGCGCGAAGATGTTTCAGCAAAATGCCCCACCCCAACTACACTTTATATTAAAAATTTTGAAAAACGTTCTTTCTGCATATTAAACATTAGAATTCTCTTCTCTATTACGTCTGATATATGAGCTCGCGGTAGATGGATTTAACACAATGCATTTTTGAAGAAAAATATTTTGTTTAGCCTATGTATGCAGAAGATAAGGCATATGGAACATACTAATGTAAAACGAGTTATGTCAAACGTGTTTTGAAATATTGCTATTTCTTTTTTATAATGTTTACTTTTAACAAAACGTTGCTTGTACCAAACTGCTTATTATATAGGTCCTACATTTTTATTTTAAATTAAAAAATTCAATACAAGGAAGTTTTGGCACAAATATTGAATAATTAGTGTACTAGAAAAATATGCTTTCCTGTATATATTATTCAATTTTTCAATTCTCAATTTATAGATTGTAGAAAATATTTTAATTGCAAATTAATTATTGCATAGGTCTTAATTGCACATCGAATTTCAACTACATTAATATCTTATGCTGTACTGAATATTTCAAGCTGGATTAAAAAATGTGTTGCTCAGAGTATTATTCATTGGTGAAAATGTTGAAAAAAATCTGATGTGATACATTCACTTGGCTTTCTTTACTTTCTATCTTTTATAGTGGCTGTACAAATTATTCTTACTCCAGCTTATTTTGTCTATTACATTTTAATACAAATAAATTTCTGCAGATATAGCTACATTATGCATTTCGTTGTAGATACAAAGGGAACAGCGATAGTCAAATGTTTAAGAACTGGGCCCTATATGCTGGCCTTAAAATTCCATTCTATTTCCATGCAATCGCAAGAAAACAACTGATCGTTGAAATACCTTTAAGAGAATGACCAAGAAAATGAACAATTCGAACCTTGAACAATGGCTATCTCAAAAAGGATCATGCCACAAAAAGATTAGTTTAAATTGATTGTGTGTTTTATTGAAATTTACATTTCTTGTTCGGTACGTTTTCGCCTATCGCTTAATGTTGACCAGTTATACAAGATTATATAAAATTCTTTCCGAAAGGAGACTCCATCGGCCATTCCCCGAAAATTCAAAATATACGTTCTATTTTTCATGTAAATGTATTTAATATATTGTATTTTAATAAAAATCGTTAGAGGCATTTTTTATAAAATCAAAAATTTCGAAAAATTTAATATATAAAGGACAGTTTGGGGTTGAGGGTTTCTTGAAAACCTTCGTATAGTATCTTTGAAAGATACTGAACCTAAATACCAAGTTTGGTATTTATTCGACATTAGGTTTTTTAGTTATGGTGTTCACAGACACACGGACATGTATCCAAAAATGCTTTATTTGGATCCAGGGGCCTCAAAAAATGTATTTCCGGCGAAATCTTGGTATCGAATTTTTGGGTAGAATGCAGTACTTTCTCTACATACTATACGTAGTAGATAAAGTAAAAAGAATGGTGAGAAAAATGGGCTGCAATTTAACATTGTAGCTAAACGTCACTACTTTTGAAGCTTTAACAATAGCCAATATTAAAAAAATGTAATAGTAACGTGGAAATGCAAGGTGGACGCTCAATAAACAAAATCTTGGTTTTGGTAGCTTTATTGCCAAATATCATTAATGCATTGCCTTTAAGCACAAATTATTTGTCTGCGTTAAATTATCTCCAAGCCTGCTTAAAGCTCTTAAAAACCAAGAGACTGCTTAGGTTTTGCTATGATCAAAAAGTGCAATAGCACTACGCATTTACTGAGTACTGTTGAGTGAATTTCCTTACACACTGTAAAATGTGGAATATTAATTAAGTGGTGCAGAAATATCCGGCTCCTCTAATAAATGATATTAAAGGGTTATGAAACAATCTGAAGTAATAAATAAAGGAAGGGTGAAAGAACATTTCGAATATAATTGCGGAAAATAAAGGTAGTAAATAATGCACAGTAAGAATAGCAAACTAGTGATAAAGGGGTCTTATTAAAAAATAATAAATATGAGTGTAACACATAAGCAAATATTATACGCAAGTGTAAACAAAAACCAAGAGGCACTGAGGCAACATTTTCCAATAAACAATTAAGAAGCGGTTTGAGGTTGTAATAGCTGGAAAAGTCCCAAGTGACCCGAAGTCGCTAATATGTACAGGAATGCAGAGGTAAAATAAATACCAACTGGCAAAATTAAGTATTTAGTTAACTCTTAATTTTGAAACCCTTTCGCTCGAGTAAGAAAGAATGATTTAATATATACCACATAGACCAATCGAATTCATTAAAACCACGTGAGTTGAAGAAAACCTGGAGGTCTAAAACAGAAATGTCAACTAAAAGAGTTTTCTAGCACAGGACTTTATATATTTTTTGGGGTTAATATCGAGACTCTTGAGCCTTGAAGAGGTCATTCGTGCAGTGCGTTTCCTTCACAGTGTGGCCACTGCACGGATACTCACGTGGCGGCCGCCGAAGCAGTTATAATATCTCCGCAACCACCTCACGTATTCATATATTTCTGGCAACTTCTCAGGAAATTTTCATTCAATAACCGAAATTGAGTGAAATTCTTGCCTGGTGTTTTCTTCCAACTAAAAATTCGATTTCAAGATTTCACTGGAAATACATGTTTTTAGCAGCTTCAGTACAAAAAATTATTTTTATAAATATGCCTGTGTGAGTGTGCGCATGGGTGCACGTGTGTGTGTGTGTGTGTGTGTGTGTGTATGTGTGAAGAGTCGTAAGTACCAAGATTGACATATAAGTTCAGTATGTTCTAAAGATGCAACTTGATATTTTTAAGTTTAAGAAAAATGACTAATGATTTTGATCAAATGCCATACACGTGTTATATTTATATGGCAACATTTATATTTTAAATTTTCTGGGAATAACCTACGAAAGGAATTTGTTTAATTTTGCCTAAAGGGTAAACCAAAAGCGATAAATAACATCTTACTATACAGAAAATGTAGACCTCTTTAAAAAACACTATATATTTGGAATAATTTGTTGTGGTATCATTTTCGAGACATCCGTTATTACCGTTTTGAAATTTCCAATGTTTTTTTTAAAGTTCTGTCGCTTTTCAGTTGTCTTTCTCACGGCATGAAAAGATTATGGAATTTCAAGGCCGGATTATAGCGACTCACTTTTAAATATTTGATGTCGACTCAGCGAAATGTGTAATGAAGCCATTTCTGCAAAGGTTTTTCTCAATTAACGTAAAGAAAAGTAAGCTTTAAACGATAATGTATACGAGGTCATATAATTATAACAAATGAGGTTTCCCTTTAGAAATTGCGGCACATTTACACTATAATTCATGTTTTACTTTCACTTTATATTTATCGTACTGCAAATAATCCAAACGAGCAGACTGTGAGCTTTAAATCATTAATCAACTTTTATTTTGTCCTAAACAGCATTTCTGCTGATGTTGATTCAAGCTAACATGTTTTTACGTAGATAACGAAAGGCAATACTGACGTTGTTACAGCAATAAACAGATGATTCAAACTAACATTAACGCCGAAATTACCGTCGCAGATGTGAAATAATACCAAAATTGCTGTCATTTACCGGCCCCATTGTATGATGTTATCCTCATCCCCAGTACACAGGGGGTCTATTGCATGAATTAATGTTCTTTCCGCTGTTCATGTTGCCTGATCACTCACTTCATCTGTCTGACCCCAAAGCCACCACCCTGATTGCTGAAAACTGGCAAGTGATAAAATACGCGAAACCTCCGCTCTGACCATAATGATGTTGTCGGATAGGGAAAACACCGTGTGAGCCTTCCCTTGGCGTGTATACATGGCCACTTTGAATATGATTTCAGTTCCATTGCTGAAGTTAACCGCTTTTGTTTGATGTAATCCGAAATGCTACATATTAGATTTTCATGTATACGTTCTTCCCTCTCACTCTGTATTTGTGTGTATTTGAGTGAGAGAGAAAACAGTAATTTTACAAACATAGCGCAGTAAACGAAATGGAGCACAGAGAGAAGTGTAGGGGAATGTGGTTTTGCCGAACAGAAATTGTATATAAGTTGCTTCCTGTTGAAACAAGCAGACTGAACTGTGGACCAAGTTCGATTGCTTCCTCCAAACTAAGTAATGTGTAGCAGGATAATATTGCATGAGTTTCTCAGCCTGAATACTAATTACTCACAGTTAATACGTAGTGGAGCTATAGTTTCCTCGTCTTCCGACCTTTGTTTCTCATCAAAACTCGAATGGCATGATAGGGCGCTCTTCAATTCTTCCATACAAATTTACTTCCTTTAGGCCAAATTTCTACATATTTCCTAAACAGTCATTTATTTGCTTACAACCGTAAACGCCGGGTAACAAAATGCGATAAAATGGAGCAAAATATACAGAGTGTCCCTTTGGAAAATGGAAATGAAAACACTATAACATTCCTTTTATTTATTTGGAAGATGTGCGTACGAGTGTAAGTGAGAAAATTTTTTCCAAATGCCATCGCTTGGAAATGAAGGTTCTGAGTGTGCTGTTCCTTATATATCTGCTAGACTATATAAGGTAAAGGTAAGGGTACTGACCGAGCGGAAGGGCCCGAGACAGCGGAATCGGGGCAGAGCACTGCAAGCAGACTACCGGGCTCCCTTATGCTTCTAGCGTGACTCCGGGAGTGCAGCGGTGCCCTGTGGGAGTGCTGGGCACCAATTTGGCGGCACGGGATTTGCAGGAATGGTCCCGAGTTCGATGCTAGCTCAGGGACTCTAATGGATCTTGGATCTAGGGTTGGTGGTTAGTACGACTGGTTCATTTTCCTGCCCGTTTATTTCCCGTCAGGTTTTAAAATCTAACTCCTGATATTACATCGCCACACACACACACACACACACACACACACACACACACACACACACACACGCATTTATTTACTGCTGCGCTTCATACCATCGCCCCTATCCACCGGCACATTTGTTTTCCGAACAACCTCCAAGGAATTACCACGAAAAAGAAGTGTGCCCACTCAACTCTCCGGTTTCTTTATTTCAAATCTCCACATTTCACTATCACATGATTTCCACCTTCTTTCTTATTGGATGCCTGGGGCTTTGAGAACATTGACCCTTTTTCTATACATCTGCTTTTCAGGCGATCTAACGGTACATTAACAATAATTGAGGGAAAATCCAACACCATTTCCGGCCTATTGCTGGCACTGTCTTTTCAACCCATATTCACATTTTTACATATAATTCTCACTTCTCAGTTGTATTTAATAATACTATTCCTACTGTTATTAATATTTATTTTCCCTATGGTTAAAATTTTATATTTAGCTACTCAGAACGTACTGCTTCTTGAGGGAGGGATGGGAGGAGAGATCCGAAGGGAGACCAGATCCGGTTGACGTCGGGCGCAAGCAGGAACGGAGTCCCTAATGCTTCAAGATTTAATGCCTCTAACACCGCCCGAGCCACCCATCGTCCCCGAGCCTCCGGGGATCCCGGAAGGGGCGCCAATCACAGAGCAACCAGATGCGGCTATCCCCTGGACGATGTCAGAAAGAATTCTCTACAGAGCGCACAGCTACCGTCCAGTCGTGACGCTGAAAACTGCCGCCTGGTCGTACAACCCTGAAACAGATAACAAGGAAGATGAGTGCAGGAAATGAGGGGTAGGAGAGTCGTGGTAGAAGATGAATCACCCCAGCATTCTCCTGCCGACCCGAGGAATCAACGAAAACCCCATAGTGGGAGATCGCCCGGGATCGTACACGGCACCACCCGAATGCGAATCGCACACGTTACCGCGACGCCACCTCGGTGAGTTCCGCTAAACTGTAGTTCCACCAATAAGTTACAGGCAATAAGTATTTCTTTTTATTCTAAGTCCCTCTTTTGGAAGCTATGGTTGATTTTATGGCTAGTGCTGCGATTATGAATGCAACTGTTCATCAAGCGAAGCTTAACCTCTCTCTCTCTCTCTCTCTCTCTCTCTTGTCTTCAACGCGAACATCAGAGAGATCCCCAGCTCAGGAGATGATGCATAGCAAGCAACGAGCAACTAGCTCGACACCCACTCAAGCTCTGTACACATCCGCATATGCATGGGAAATGCAGCATGAACATTTTTTTCATGTGACAGGGAAAACCAACCAGCCATTGATCAAGGCAAGGCGAGCGTGTCTTCCTGCTCTGGTGTTGTTTGCCGGTGCCCAGTTCAGGACTCGCTTACGCTATCGAATTCTGTGAAGAAAGCAACGGGTGCAGTTGGAGACGGTGTTCGGCTGGCAAATGTGTAACCAGCTTTAGACGTAGAGTACTTATACATCTTATATGTGGAGGGAATTGTTGCAAGGTATCATGGCACTGGCATTCAATTCTTGACGTCTTTGGTCCTTTTAACTGTTTGTGCAATAGAACGGCGCACACGATTTTTCGTTGATAACGAAATTAAAGCCGGAATGCTGAAATACTTTCTAGCCAGGAATGGAAACTCTAATGATGCACTATGATTAATGCCTGAAAGCCGTTTGGCAATTAGGTCGAAAAATCAATGATGCAGAAACAGAGCAGTGTCATTTATCTTGACGTACAAAAATAGCAGAAACCTATGGAATGGAAATTTTGTATCATTAAAACTGCATAAGTCGAAATAGTTTGATTAATGATGACAAAATAAACGAAGTGTCTTTTATAGCTCAGAGAAAGCTTAGTGTGCATTATAATTGCGATGTAATAAACTGTAGCATCGTATCATGTCTACATTTGGAAGGAAAATGGCAATGGTCATTGGACGCAAAGTATCCGCAAATCCATTTGGTAACAACTAGTGCGGTTTGGCTCCCCAAATTCTTCACATCTTGCATTTAATCATGAAGGAATAAAATATGTTAATCCATGTTAGCCTAATTTTAAATAATTCCTACGCAAAAAACTTTATAACTAGAAGGTAACCTTTTAAATGCTGCCCTGGTTCCGTCTCCCCTTTAACTTTAACCTTTTAACTGAATTTTATTTGATGTTGTTTAATTTTTAATAATGCGAGTTTAGCACCTTAAGCTTTAATTATTTGAATGTCATCTAATTTTATGAATAAAAATGTAAACGTTAAGTTATAAAGTTCATGTAAAAGTGGTTCTAAATGTAATGGCAGTTGTTGATTAGAATAATTACAAACTACCTTGTTTACTATTTGATTGTATGTAAAAATAAAGTACAGTATCTCTGGGAGGATCATTTTCCTAAATGTACAGATACTACATCTGCATTTTAGAAGAGGAAAACCAAATTGCTTACTGCACGTGCGTTTTATGTTGAATAGAAGAGCAGTATCCTAAATAGTATATGGTTAACAAATAACACTTGTTTTACCCCTCCAAGTATCTTAACTGCAGCAGTGGAAACCGGTAAAAAGCCTGGATTTTTGTAGTAGCTCTGTGTGATGTTACAGTTTGCGTCCGTTCCTCTACTGCAGTGAGTAAATAGGCCACTAGTTACAGTGCTTGACGTGTATTCCATAAACCATTATTGTGACAAAGCCAGGAGGGAAACAGTTATTATTTGGTGAAAAAGCAAAATCCCGCGGGTACAGGTAAATAGAAATGTTTAATCGCCAGATGCTAAGAAATTGAACCGTCCTAGTTCATTTACTGATAGTTTCCTTAGTTTGTGCGCACAATATAGAAAGAACGCTAAGGTACCTGCAAAAAGTCATCTAAAGCCTCTAAACGGCTACTTGTTCACAAAGCAAGGATCCCAAACCGTTATTCCTCTCAAATTGTTATTGATTTGGAATTACCAGTAATTGTCAGACGTGTAAAACAAATGTTGCCTAATGATAAACACCTTGCCTTCAAGAAGCGACTACATAAACCAGCTCTAACACCCGCTCATAAGAAGATTAGATTGTATTTTCCTGAAAAACATATAACATGGACTCCATAATGGAATCAAGTGAACTTCGGTAATAAGAAGTGTAATTTAAATGTGCCTGTATTATCACGGCCTTAGAATAGAGCAGCAGAAAAGAATGAGTAGAAATTTTGGTGGCAGAGGTGTTATAATTTGGGCAACTTTCTACGCCAGAGGTAAACCACTGGAATGAACACCAACATGTACCCTGAGATGTTAGGATAGAATTGACTCGAATGTATGAGGACATGGGGAAGAAAGTATAATTTTTCAATAAGATAATGCATCTGTGCGTTTTTCTGCCAAACCAAAACGTGGTTTGAGGAAAAAATGTCCATGTCTTCCTGTGGCCAACACGTAGCCCATATTTGAATCCCATGGAGAACCTTTGGGAAATACTTGTAAGGCATATTTATATTAATGAAAACCAACGGTATTCTCAGCTCAGATATGAGTGGGCAAAATATCAATGCAAGATACAGACCCTATCAAAAGTAATTCCTATGAGACTTTAGAGGGGTTCGATAAAGTACTAACAGTGAAATAACAGATCAGGAGTGCCTTTACGCCAATTTTCATTCAAGAAATACAAATGTCGCTTTAATCAAGAAACTAATTCTGTGGTGACTTTTGCGCTTCTCTTGTCTACTACTTTTATAATAAATCAGATACATGTGCCTAAGTGTGTCGATTACTTTTTAGTTAGAAACGCATTGCCTTTATACCGATTTTCACTACTGTAGGAAAAGCTATCAATTCAGTCTTCACGTAACCTACACGGCATTCACCAACGACATCTGCACCCAGAAGACTGGAGTTTGAGTACAGTTTCGAGAATCCGAATATTTGCAGACTGGTTTATTTGGAGACAGCGTATACACTCAGTAAGATCTAATTCCTGGAAATTTTCTGAGCTTTGATAATGATAGAACTGATACAGGATTATTTTTGTCACATGTCATACTAATCGAAAATATCGTTTATGGCCGAATGGAATCAAAGAATGTATGATTTTTCAGATTCTCCGACTCATGTATTTAGATTTAATCATGGTTTTTTTACTCTAATAATTGAGTTAATCACAATTTGCTAGTAACAACAGGGGATTTGAAGCGGGGTTATAATCGAAATTACATCTCTAGAAACACACAGGGAGTGAAAATAGGCAACTCATCTTGTACAGTTACTGTGAATTTAGGAAGTATTAGGACGTTTCTAACTGCTATCAAATTGTAATTAGTCGGTTTTATAAACCACTATGTTATCATAGGTAATCCCACGAGAAGTTAGGGGTTTTTCGTTAGATTTGCGAGTTTGAAGTACGACCGAATTTATCCGATGAAACTCGGTATCACGAATCGGGTTTATTAAGACCGATCCATGCATAAAATGTAATCCATTATATAAATTATTACTTTCTTACCTGTGTTTTTTAAAATCAAATCACCATTGTGTCAGCTGGCATACTAAATGAGTGAACAACCGAATGTGTTAAGGGATACTAACCAACACTACCAGTAGTGATAAAGGAAATAGTTAACCTCCAAATTGAGATAAGCTAAAATTGGAAGATAATAAAGATACTTTTTTTCAAGAACATAATTTATTTGGAAAATGGCACTATATGGATGTGCATTGATTTAACAAATAATTTTGAAACCTGAAGGAATCTGCTGGTTTTCGGTAATGAAATCTCAAGTAGATTGGACAGAAGTGGATGTTGAGGCAGTAGAATTTCGTCATTCCTACAGAGTTAATGAATAGTTCTGTTGATTCATCTGCATATACTATGACTTCATTGAAGATGTGTTGGCTGTTATTTCCTATATTCCAATCTAAAACATTTTATACACTGCTGTCGATATGAATGACAATCTATTAATCATTGCATATTGATATATTACGGTTCAGTAACATGCTGAAGCTTTATACGATAAAATCAAATCCTTCTAAGCATATTATAAGATAAACGACCGTGATTGCTCGATATCCAGGCGATGCTAAACCTTATTGGTGCAATATCAAATACTGTGATGATTAGAATAGTCTGTATAAAAGCTGTGCACATTAATTCCCATAGAAGATTAATTTATTTTATAGACTGCTAAATTCTAAACTGTTATGTTGCTGCTACAGCTTTTTCTCTGGTTTATTGTCAATAAATGATCCAGAATATTAATTCCTTATGTATAAGTTATGACGTATTCATTAATACTAAGGTAACATTGTATTTTTTTAGAAAGCGTAATAGAATGGAAGAGAATTCTTTACACGATTTGTGGAAGTGAATCAACTTATTATTCCTAATTGCCTTAACTGTTGCAAGGACAAACAAATTATAATTCTATTCATACTGGAACAGAAAATATTTATTCTTCGAATATCAATTCTAGTTACCTATACTAACATTGGAAAAACAAAAAGCTCAGTCACTTATTTAAACAATAACAAGGAATGTGCAGCTTGTTATATAAAAAGAAAGAAGACGAAAAAATGAAACAAATTGTTTTGTTATTGTATCGCCAGAGTTCTCTGCTCCAGGAAGTATCATTTGAAGGGAAACTTTCCTTTGAGACACACAAGAGTATTTCTTCACCTCTCAGTGGACAATTAACTCCCTTGGCCGTTTTTTCCCCTCTTCCTGGTGTTGGAGTTATCAGGTCACGTGGTACGAACAAACAATGCCGCAGGGCAGGCGGGAAGTCCCAATGAAGACAGTGGCTACTGACTGAGAGGGGCAAACCTCCCTCTACATGTTCGGAATACCTAACAACGATGTTACACGCTATCTCGAAACTTTAAGTCTTTGCTTTTTTTCCTTGGCGCGGTTTGTACAGGTTATAGAAGTGATTGTTGCCTGAAAAATTAATACATGTCGCGTATTTGCGCAGACTATGTGCTCATTCGCAAACAATTAAATGAATAGCATACAGATTGCAATCTAGAAACTCATATTTTGTTCTTTGATTAACAAGATGAACTAAAAAGCTTTAAGGCGATACCAAAAATATATGTTATCCCAAACATCTTATGAAAATAAAACTGGGTATATCTAGATAATACTCAAGATTTATGGAACACTGATGATAATTCAGCAATACTCAATAAGAGCGTGACCCTAAGGTGTCATATTTTGACGATGGATTCTCTAGCCGAGCTAGGTCACGCCTTGGTCCTATGCTCAAGGACATATTAGGCAAGGTGATACAGTGGTAGTTTATTATTGCATTCCGCAAATGGATTTAAGTAACATCATACATGTTGTTTTAATCCTTGACGAACATTTTTCCATGACCAAAATAAACCTCGCTCCGACCAGGAATCAAAACCCAATCTCCCTACGAGATAGCTAGAATTTCCATCACGAAGGCGGTTGCGCAGCAGCAAAAACTCTGAGACGCCATAATCACGTGCTTTCTAGCCAATGAGCAGTAATCTGTTTCAGAGTGTGTTTGTGTGAGCTTACTTGATGTTTAACAGTGAAATTTGACAATTTCCAGCTTAAATTTAGCCCCTCCTGCTGATACCATCGAAATGCTAACCGTGAAGGACAATACAGCAGTGAGGAATAAGGCAACATACGTAATTCTGTAGTGCATTAGACTTTAACAGCATAATCTGTTGTCCGGAACGCTCCAAACCGGCACATGCTTGCGACTACTCCATTTCCCCCTCCTAGAAAAAAACCTGATGTGTTACAATCACATTATTTTCTCTGGTCATTTATGTTTATATTCTACAAACGTTTATTCTTCTATCTGCTTCACGTTAATTCAGATACAACGTATGCAGAAATAACTTCATTACATATTTCATTGTAGGTACAAGTGGAAGTTGGAAGCGATAGTCAAATGTTTAATATTGTGATGCAGCAGATGTGGCCCAAGGTTATCGGAAGTCGGTGCCAAACGGTTCAAGTAAACAAGGATAATGCCGCTTTCCAGCGTAAACACCGGGCGCGCTATCGGGAGATAACTAGAACTTTCTGGAACCTTTATCTCCCCTCTCCTCCAGAAAGCGGTTGAAATAATTCTAGAACGTTCGAGAACCTTTAGTGGAAGATTCCACAACCTACATAAGCAAGCTCTCTCGCGGGCAGGCAGTTATTGGGTGTCGAATGCGAGTCCAGTGGCGATAGTAAAGTGAGTCGCGTGAGTCAGTGCTAGTCGAGGCTAGTCGACTGAGCGTTGAGCGGCGTCGGTAAGCGTTTAAGACAGCGAGTTAACGAGTGCGTCGTTGGTGCGACATCAAGAGCGAGTCGTGACTGCTGTGACGTACAGAAGTGCTACTGCGGAGCGACGGTTGTGGGGGTCTTGTGTTCGGCTCCCGAGTGAAGTGAATCGTCCGACTAGTTCAAATAGGGAAGTTGCAACAAAGTGAACTCTTAGTGAAGGTGAACTACATAAAAACGAAACAGTGACAGATAACTGAGAAAAAGTGACAGTTGAAAAACTGGACAGTTACAATATGATGGCACTGAAACTCCATACTCTTTCCATGACATTGCAAGAAACACCAGGAAGTTACCACTTAAAAATAACAAAGTAATGAAAAATTCAAACCAATGCAACTAATATTTTACAAATGGCGAATGTCACAAAAACTATTTGAAATAAATTATGTTTCTATGAGATCGAATTGTGTTGTGTAATATGTTTTTATGTCTCTTCTGATATACCAATTTCACAAAATCGTACAAAATTTACAACCTATTGTCACAAAATTCAAAATATACATTTTATTAGTCATATAGATATCTTAAACCAGGGTATTGTAATCAAAACGTTGGAGCCCTTTTTCGAGACAATAGAAAACAACGAAACGTTTTCCATTACAGGGTAGTTTGATGTAGGTGCTTATCTTCAAATTATTCGTGTCGCTGGGAACACTGCGAACTTTGGTATTATTTACCTGATGTTTCGCTCTTCAGACAGACGCTGGTACACGTATATGTGCGCATACGCGCTCACGCACACATACGCATTCGCACACACACACTATCTATCTATCTATCTATCTATCTATCTATCTATCTAGCTATCTATCTATCTATTATATATATATACACTATGTGTGTTTCTCTAAAAGTGCGTCTTACTTTCTCTAACACGTAGGTTTAATAAAACGTCCTCGAGTGTGTGTGTGTGTGAACACTATAACTCAAAAAAAAGAAAATTCCGACAAATACCAAAATTGGTATTTAAGTTCGGTACCTTCCGAGATGCAATATGTGCTGTTATGTGTTCTTTTTATGTTTTGTGTCTGTATTATACATCCAGCCAGTCACTTTACGTTGCTTGTCCCCTTTGCTTAACGCTCTCTTTGGTGCTCTCTTTTTTTTCCTCTGTGGGTTGCTGACGTGGCATGTGCTTGGGCCGTACGCGCTGAGTGGTGGATTTCTGTCCGCATTGCAGGGATAGCTCTCTGCCCGGCAACTACTGATGCGGATTGTGGAAGTTTTTGTAATGAATTTTTAAGGAACGTCTTTGTGATTTTCGGTGGATCGACCTTATGTAAAGGTAGGCTTTATTATCAGTTTTATGTCCTGGTAATGGTGAGTGAATTTTGGGGCGGAAAACGTTATGTGTGTTTGAAAATAAGAGTTCGTAAAGTGACTGGCTCTTGGAGTTGTTCATAGGTTTAGTGTGTTTTGTTTCTTTTCCAGTTGAGTTATATTTTCAGTACGTGATTTTCAGTGTATAGTTAGTTTAAAATTTGTGATAAGAGCTTTACACAGTTGTGCAATTTGAAAATGCATATTTTGATTCATGAAGGTAAAAAGCATCAGTAGTGTGAAATTCGTGAGAAAAGCTTTTGGCATTTGTCGTCTGAAATTGCATAGTTTGATAAAAGGAGGGCAAGAAGCAATATAAGTAGAAATTTGTGAGTAGAGCTTTACATATTTTGGGCACTTTGAAAATGCATAGTTAATTCAAAATTACAGATATTCTGTTGTGTAAATTATGAGAGCAGTAATTGCAGTTAAAACCCAGTTATGCTGAACCCATTTATGCTGAACTTTGTAACTGAAAACGGTTGGGTTGTAAAGCTATCTACATCTAGCTTAGCTGGACTTTGAAGCTCCCGGTTTCCTGAATTTCATTAAAGTCTGTTTCGGTCTTGTTCAACATTCTTAGCTAGTCTTTGACTAGCTAAACATAATTAAATTTTTTGGTCTGATGTTTATAGTGGCCTTGTTTTATAAACTTTCTAAATTGATTTGGTTTGTTGAATTTTTGGATTTACTTAATTTTGCTGTATTTAAAACTTGCCTTTACTGCTCTGCTCAATTGGTTTTGGTTGCTTTACTCTTTAAGCCATTTTTGTTTTACAGTTATTCTTTTATGGTTGCTTTACGGTTCTGGTTATTAATGTTTGTTTATTATTATCATTAAAGTACCCAAAAACAAACTTATCAATAGTAGTATATTTTTGAGAGTTCTGGTTTCCTTTTGTTTTCCCCTACGGCACTCGTTAGGGCTTCCCTTTTCGTTTGGCCGGGGTTCCCTAACTCAGTCAAACAGCGGAACCATTGCAAATTACTGGTAGCAGAGCGTGGTTAATTGATTTGTCTGTGTTGGTTAGGGAATATTTTTGGGTTTGTTGTTTGCTCTGTATTCTCCGGATCTCATTTTCTTACTTGTACCATATCCGTAGTTACAAGATGGCGGTATCGGTTACTAATGTGGAAAGATTACGGAAAGGTGAATTGTGGGTAGAGTTGGTTGTACGTGGAGGTCAATGTTCTATGACAACTGAAGTGGCTATTATGTTGGATGTTTTTCGACAAATTAAGGATGCTCCATTAATTACTGTTTCTATTGATCACGTGGTAGTGACTAAGTGTGAGTCCACTTGCTCGTTGGCCTTAGCAGAGATTCAGGATAATTTAATGGATTTTGGGCGCGAGGATTCTCCCTCTAAGGCACAGTTGCTCCGGTGGCAAGTTAGAATTCGACATTACTTGTTCTATTTAGATTATGTCTTACAGAGATACCCTACTTTTCAGTCATGTATAGCGTTGCAAAAGTTAAAGGATCAGTTTAAGGAATTAGCCCGTAAAGTGGAGGAAGATTTTGGGACTTCACAGGAGGATACTGGGTCGTCCCCCTTGTATAATCAAGGATTGTCAGATGTGGTTCAGCCTTCGATTGCGGTGTCTGCGTTTCGGCCACTTAGACTCGCTCATCCCCTCCAGCAATTCGTGGAGGGCGTTCACTTAAACGACATTGTTGATGTACCATCAGCTTTACAGTTTCTCTATTTTCTTGTTCGATTGACGCTAATGGCTAAGCGTTATTTGGTACCCACGGCTCAAGTGATAGAATTATTTTCTGTCAAGGTGTCTGGGATAGTTTCGGACCTGTTAATGCGGTGTGCTGGTTTGGCCGACCCTGTGACTCGCTTTCATTTGGCCCTATTAGACATGTTCATTCCACGTAGGGAATGCACGAGGATAATGCAAGACGTATATTTTCGTCCTCAGGGTCTAACGGAACCGTTTACAGAATATATGGTTCGGGTTAAGGAAATTGCTTTAGTGTTGGTGCTCCCTGATACGGAAGCGGAAATTTGTGATGTCATTTTATCAGGACTCAATCCAGTTGTCAGGTCGGCTTTGGTTTTAGGACCTCGGCCGTCAAATTTGCAGCAGTTGGAAGCATTGGTACCTAAACTCAATGAAGTTATGCTTGTTGATAGGCTGCGTCTGTCAGAGCCTCCGGGCTCATTAGCAACTCCTAATACCACTGTATCAGCTCCTTCTTCGGCCATTGTTCCGGATTCGCGTCGTCTGGCCACTATTAAATGCTTTCAGTGTGGTCAGGAAGGCCATGTTCGACGAAATTGTCCCAATAGGAGGACCGTGAATCGGGGTTTTCTTCGTGTTTCTAATCAGGGGCGACAGTTTCGACCTTTATGACGCCAGAAGGTTAAGTCGACCATTTGTTTGTCTCGGCGTATTTGTGGTTATCCGTTTTCGGGTAAACCCTTAGTTCAAGTTTCTCTTGAGAAGTTGCCTTTATTGGCGTTATTAGATTCCGGAAGTTCTGTCTCTTTGATTCAGCTTGATTGGCTTAGGTTAAATTTACCATGTATTATGTCGCGTGCAACCACGTGTCAGTTGGTTTGTTTGATGGTCAATGGTCAGGCCTTTCAAGTTACTCAAAAAGTATCATGTACTATACGTTTCCCACGTTTTACGTGGAAACATAGTTTTTTTGTCGTTCCCAAGCTTCCTTATGCATGTGTCCTAGGTGCCGATTTTATGTCAAGGACTGGGATGGCTATTGATTTTTCCACTAGGCAGATCGCTTTTCATTTTGCTCCCCGGATAAAGTTGGACTTTGTGAGGGATTTTAAACCACCTAGGCCCCCTCTAACCTTGGGAGATATTAATTTGGTAACCCAAAATTGCGCTACTTCTTCTCTGTCTCATTTGTCCCCTGCACAGGCAAAGCAAATAGGGCATTTAGTTGGGGAATTTGATTCGTTGTTTACAGATGTTTTAGGGGTCACTCATTTGACTCAATATGAAATTCAGTTAACTGATTCTACTCCGGTCAAGTTATCTCCATATAAGCTCACACCACCGAAGATGGCTATATTAAAAGGAAAAATACAGAAGACGCTTGACCAAGGGGTTATTAGACCATCTACTTCAAATTACAGCAGCCCCATATTTCTAGTACCGAAGGGAGATCAGGATTTTAGACCGGTCATAGATTATCGTCTCTTGAACAAAAGAATACTTATTGAAAGTACCCCTTTGCCCGATTTGCATACAGCTGCTCATCATTTTTCGAAGGCTCGCGTTTTTACGACCCTGGATTTGAACAATGCTTATCATCAGATTCCTTTGGCTGAACATTCCAAGCATCTAACAGCTTTCGCTACCCCCTGGCGCCTTTATGAATTCAATAGGGTCCCATTTGGTTTGGCTACGGGCGCGCAAGTCCTCACTCGTTTCCTGGATAATTTGTTTTCGGACATAAAATTTCAATATTTGTACCATTACTTAGATGATCTTGTAGTATATTCCGAGGATTTTGACTCACATCTTGTTCATTTACGTGAGGTCTTTCGTCGCCTACAGAGCGCCGGGTTATCAGTTAAGCAGTCTAAAGTTCATTTTGCTACCTCTCAAATATCATTTTTGGGCCATATGGTTTCCCCTTCTGGTATTACCATAGACCCAGATCGCACTAAGGCTATTAGAAATTTTCCGGCACCCAAGAATAAGCGTGAGGTGGCTCGATTTTTGGGAATGGTTAACTTCTTCTCTAAATTTATTACAAATTTTTCTACTCGGGCGGAACCTCTTAATTGCTTACGTAGGAAAGGGGTTACTTTTGCGTGGGCCGAGGAGCAGGAAGCGGCATTTGTTGATCTAAAAGAGGCTATTTCAAACCCTCCTGTCTTGGCTTTTCCAGATTTTGCTATGCCCTTTATTTTACAGACGGATGCTAGTGCTAGCGCGCTAGCGGCTGTTTTGTTGCAGGAATTTCCTGAGGGTCGTCGTCCCATTTATTATAGTTCGCGTACTTTATCTCCTGAAGAACGTAAATTTTCTACATATGAATTAGAAACCTTAGCGGTGCTTTTTGGATTGGAGAAGTATAGGGTGTACTTAGAACATGTGCATTTCTTTTTAGAGTGCGATAACCAGGCTTTAACGTGGGCGTTAGCTGTCCCAAGGAAGACAGGTCGTCTTGCGCGTTGGGGTGTCCGGATAGGTGCCTTTAAGTTTACACCTTCCTTTATCAGAGGTTCAGAAAATTGTATTGCGGATGCTCTTACCCGGGTATTTTCCGAACCTACTGAGGAGTGTGTTTATTTCGAGACTTTGGATGCTCCTGCGGATACTCAGATTGAGAGTTTCTCATTTTCGGCATTTCCTGAAATGTTTGTCAGTATACCGGAACTTCAACTTACCGATTCTGGGTTGGCTTCAATTATTGAGCAAATTAAATCGGGAGTTTCACTGCAGGATTATAAGATTCATGAGGGTGTTTTGATGGGAAGAGCTAGTTTTGATCGGCGTTATAAAGTCATAGTTCCGAAGGCAGCTATTCCCATGATTCTCAGTTATTTTCACGATTCTCCTTTCGGGGGTCATTTAGGCATTGCCAAAACCAGAAATCGAATTCGTGAACAGTTTATGTGGCGGGGCATGGATTTCGATGTAAGAAAG
Organism: Deroplatys truncata; assembly: GCA_030765065.1. Classification (NCBI taxonomy): domain Eukaryota; kingdom Metazoa; phylum Arthropoda; class Insecta; order Mantodea; family Mantidae; genus Deroplatys; species Deroplatys truncata. The sequence continues at coordinate 223,426,385 of CM060975.1, forward strand.
CATGTTAAGTCTTGCCGCATTTGCGCATTGTCCAAACCCGCGCAGGCTACAAATTGGGGATATTTGGCTTCGGAGGTTCCCTCCGCGCCCATGGAAAAACTATTTGTAGATTTTATCGGACCGCTCCCTCGTTCTATTCAGGGAAATATTTTTGCATTGGTGCTCACTGATGCTTTCTCAAAGTTCGTATGGATTTCACCTCTGAGTGCGGCTACTGCTCGCCTCGCTATTCGGGAACTTGGAACAATATTTGGATCTTTTGGTGCTCCTCAATATCTGGTCTCTGACAACGGTTCGCAATTTAAGTCGCGTCTCTTTCGTTCCTTTTGTTTTGATTGGGGTATTAAGCATTTTACTACTACCCCTTATTACCCTAACCCCTCATTAGCGGAACGGGTCAACCGTAACCTTAAGTCCGCTTTAATTGCTTATCATCACCAGCAGCACAATTGCTGGGATAAATACTTGAAGCAACTTCAGTTTGCTTTCAATTCTGCGAGACATGAGGTTCATAAGACGACGCCATTTTCATTGTTATTTGCCTACCAACCTTCGTCTCCTTTGGCTAATTTGTGGGCGTTAAATGATTTATTACCGGCTGACAATTCTCCGCATACCATTCGTACTAATTGGAAGGCTGCCTTGAATAATCTGCGTAGAGGCCACTCTATGAGAAAGCAGCGATACGATGCGTCCCGTCGTCCCTCCCCATTCAAAGTGGGAGATGTTGTTATGTGCCGTAACTATCCTCAGTCCTCGAAAGCAGATGCGTTTGCTGCGAAGTTAGCTCCTCGCTATCTTGGCCCGTTTAAGATTCTCAGAATTTATAAGGGGGTGTCTGTTCTTTTGCAAGAATTGTCTTCTTCCTGCAGGCGCCGCGCTCACCTGTCTCAGCTTAAATTGTATAACTCGGGGTAGCAAGTGAGTCACTTGGCATTGTCCTGATGATGGGTGACTCACTTTCAGGAATTAGCGATCCTGCCCCATGCGAGCTCTTGATTTGTCCCATTCCCTTAACCGGGATAAATCCTGTCCCATTCCTCTCCCAATCAACCTTTCTTATCCCTTCCATATTCATGAAAGCTCCCAATTATACTTTCCTTTCCTCCTATAGTAATGGTATCTTTTCGGATGTTAGCATATAGAACTCCAGTGATTTGTCTTCAGATCTTTGACACATGAGAATATCACTATTGCATACTTGTCAACTTTTACTGTTTGCCCGTAAAATGTATGGTTATGCCCGTGTGCTAGGGCTATTCAAGAGTCAGTCACTTGCGAGTTCCTGAATATTTTGGAGGAATTTATGATTTCCTTTTCAAGTCAGTGTGCAAGATAAATATGGTAACATGTATGGTTACCTAATTCTGAAAGTTTTGCCTCATTTCCATTCGCCCTTGCTGGGATATTTAGCTGTTGCGCAGAGCCTACCTTTGCTGTTGATCCTGTTATTTTGAGTGACCTTTTGTGTTTCTATAAATTTGGCTCGATTTTAATATCCTTTGTTTTTTTATTTAATTTTTGGGGGCAATATTTTAAATTATAATTATATATATATATTTGTAAGGTCACTTAATTTCAGTGGGTGTCAGCTTAATTAAATTGTTCTTATTGAGAAAATTTTCATGTTTCCGCACCGGTGATGCCTTGCCGGCATGCCCTGTTCACCTGCCTCTCCCCAGTTATAGCTTGTGTGGGGTCGGGGCAAGTGAATTATTATTTTGTTGTACATAGTTGTTATGTAGTGCATTATGTCTCATAGCTGTTTCATTGCATACCATGTTTAATTCTTGTTCTATAATTGTAAGGCTATACTTGTCTAATTTGAAAATGCACATGGTTTATTGTGAAATTCAATATTTATATGTCTATAAAATTATAATTGATTGACGATGATTTAGTTTGTATATGTAAGTTTATATTTTGCTTTGTGAGCCCCCTCTGCTGCTTTGTTTTATTATGTTTCAGATTCTTAACCTTCTCGGCTACCATCCCTTTTTCCTTCCTCGTGCTACTCTGTGGGGACACGTTCTGGACCTTCTGTGTTGCGATGTGCTGACTGCTGTGCAAGTTTCTTCTGCTCTCGTGGTGTGTGCAGCCGGGTGGTCCTACGTGGGAATTTCACCGTCGGACGCTATTTGGTGGTTTAAAATACTGAAGCCTGTGCCTCCTCTTCCGGATCCTGACAACTTTATACATGTTTTGGCCCGCTTCAGTTTCTGCCTTAGCGTCATCCGTCTGCAGTGTCGACGTTATTAGTAAAGAAAAATCTATACTCCTGGTTAGCGGCTTGTCCGCTTAATATTGCTGCCAAAATTATGATGCAAATTTTCGCCTGTGACTGTTCCTGGGAGTTATATACTTAAGTTTTTCATCACCTTGGATGGCTGCCCGGTTGCTACGTCGTGGGATATATACTGTTGGGGTTTGCTTGCCTCAATTATGGTCTTCTCCTTGTGTGTTCAGTGTCAGCTACTGAAGTTTGCGGACTGTATGTGTGGAGTTACCTTCTTCGTCTACTTACAGTGTAGCATGTTCCTTCTGTTTTCCTAGTTGTTTCCCCTTTTGGCTACTTATTGTTCCCTTTCCTCGAGTTCCTATAAATGGTTATTTTTTTCTTCTCGCAAGCTCGCAGATTTGGGGGGGGCTATTGTGCTGTTATGTGTTCTTTTTATGTTTTGTATCTGTATTATACATCCAGCCAGTCACTTTACGTTGCTTGTCCCCTTTGCTTAACGCTCTCTTTGGTGCTCTCTTTTTTTTCCTCTGTGGGTTGCTGACGTGGCATGTGCTTGGGCCGTACGCGCTGAGTGGTGGATTTCTGTCCGCATTGCAGGGATAGCTCTCTGCCCGGCAACTACTGATGCGGATTGTGGAAGTTTTTGTAATGAATTTTTAAGGAACGTCTTTGTGATTTTCGGTGGATCGACCTTATGTAAAGGTAGGCTTTATTATCAGTTTTATGTCCTGGTAATGGTGAGTGAATTTTGGGGCGGAAAACGTTATGTGTGTTTGAAAATAAGAGTTCGTAAAGTGACTGGCTCTTGGAGTTGTTCATAGGTTTAGTGTGTTTTGTTTCTTTTCCAGTTGAGTTATATTTTCAGTACGTGATTTTCAGTGTATAGTTAGTTTAAAATTTGTGATAAGAGCTTTACACAGTTGTGCAATTTGAAAATGCATATTTTGATTCATGAAGGTAAAAAGCATCAGTAGTGTGAAATTCGTGAGAAAAGCTTTTGGCATTTGTCGTCTGAAATTGCATAGTTTGATAAAAGGAGGGCAAGAAGCAATATAAGTAGAAATTTGTGAGTAGAGCTTTACATATTTTGGGCACTTTGAAAATGCATAGTTAATTCAAAATTACAGATATTCTGTTGTGTAAATTATGAGAGCAGTAATTGCAGTTAAAACCCAGTTATGCTGAACCCATTTATGCTGAACTTTGTAACTGAAAACGGTTGGGTTGTAAAGCTATCTACATCTAGCTTAGCTGGACTTTGAAGCTCTCGGTTTCCTGAATTTCATTAAAGTCTGTTTCGGTCTTGTTCAACATTCTTAGCTAGTCTTTGACTAGCTAAACATAATTAAATTTTTTGGTCTGATGTTTATAGTGGCCTTGTTTTATAAACTTTCTAAATTGATTTGGTTTGTTGAATTTTTGGATTTACTTAATTTTGCTGTATTTAAAACTTGCCTTTACTGCTCTGCTCAATTGGTTTTGGTTGCTTTACTCTTTAAGCCATTTTTGTTTTACAGTTATTCTTTTATGGTTGCTTTACGGTTCTGGTTATTAATGTTTGTTTATTATTATCATTAAAGTACCCAAAAACAAACTTATCAATAGTAGTATATTTTTGAGAGTTCTGGTTTCCTTTTGTTTTCCCCTACGGCACTCGTTAGGGCTTCCCTTTTCGTTTGGCCGGGGTTCCCTAACTCAGTCAAACAGCGGAACCATTGCAAATACGAAGATTTTCAACATTAGCCCCCACCAACTATCCTTCACATGGAATATCTGTTGTCATTTTTTATTTTATCAAAAATGTTTTTAACAATTTTGATTAAAGTACCACATTTTAAGATATTTGTATAAGACATAAAATGTGTACTACATATAAAATATAGATTCCAAGTTTGTAGGTCGTGGTTCAACAGATGAAAATTCACCCGAAATTTCGCCCATAACTTCGCTGGGTATTCTCAGGAGATGTCTCCTAACCGGTAAAAATCCCCTGAAGATGCCCAGTGAAGTTATAGACGAAACGACGGGTGAATTTTCATCTGTTGAACCATGGCGTACAAGCCCGGTATCTACATTTTATTGTATTAACCCATCCTTTACATTCTGAATGACTTTTCTATAATTGGTAAACTGTAAAAGATAGACAAAGTCTTACTATACAAACAATGTAGATTTCGTTAAAGCCACAATTTATATATTTTTTTGTGTTGTTAACCATTTACCAGATATTTCATGTTATTTCTTTAAGTTTTCAAATATTTATACTTTTCTCAAGTGGAAAATCCCTATTCGTTTTTTCTGTGGTCATGCAAAGAACATGGAATTTTAAAGCCATCACATAGTAATACACTTTTTAAAATCGCTTTAGCCTAAATTATCCTTTTTACGCCTTCGACGAAGTATGTAAATGTATAATGAGAGTTTTATCTCTATTAACAAGAAGTATTTAGAAGAATAAGCTTTTGTAAGAATAGTTTGTAGACAATTGAATAAAGAAAGCCATGTGAATGCAACATATCAGATTGTTTTATTCAAAAGCATGCATTTCAGGTTTAATTTAGATTTTAGATTTTTGGGCGGTATGCAATACTTCCTCTACATGTAATAAATAGGTGCTTCAGAAATGAATATATTATAGTAGCGTGCCTCATGTTACAATGTTTTAATTTGCCTTTCTAGATGCGTCACTGTTTTAAAAGATACCTTGGTCACTTAATTTAATTCCCCAATAATTATATTGCAAATTTCAGGTACAAAGAGATTAAATAATGAATCTCGCTCACGAGCAGTACACTTACGATGGGACAAACGCATAACATATGAAGAACATACTTAGTCAAATTAAGCACGCTTTTATTATACTGTGAACATATTTGTCTATTGATGTTTTGCGTCTAGTACTTCAGATAGTATTATATGATGAGCATTTACCATTACTATCATGCCTTTATGCTATTACACAAAATTAATTAAAATAGTCTGAAAAGAACCTATAGACTCTGTAACACATTTTTTTATTTTCTGAATTAACGTACACAGACTCTATCAAATGTATTAGAAATTACATACACAAAAATCGGAATAAATTTCCCTGGAACTTCGTAAATATAAAATTAACGTTCAAATGTTGTATGCTTGTCTGAATCTAAGTGTTTAATAGTTGTAGCGCTCAACTACAGAAGCAGTCTTGGTTCAACAAGATCATATAGTGTAATGATAAAAAAATTCTGATGTGATACATTCACAAGACTTTCTCTATCCTCTGTCATTTACTAGTGGGTATACTTATTGCTATATCTACTACCTTTTAATCCAAATATACCTTTGCAGAAATAGCTACATTGCATATTTCATTATAGATACAAAGAGAGGAGCGATAGTCAAATGTTTAAGAACTTGACGCTATATGCTGGCCTTAAAATTCCATACTGTTTCGATGCAATCCTGAGAAACAACTGAAAATCAATGGGACTTAAGAAAATGAAGTATTAAGCAAATCGAACCATTAATAACGGATATCTCGGAAATGGTTGATGCTACAAAAGCTTTATTTGAAAAAAATTGTGAGTTTTAATCACATCTAATTTTTTGGGTAGTACAATTTCATCTATCCTTTACACTTACAAGTTATGTAAGTTTATACATAATTTCTTCCAAATGAAGTGGACTTCACAGCTATTCCAAGAAAATTCAAGATATACATTTTATTTTTAATGTAAATATATTTAATCAAAATCGTTTGAGCCATTTTTAGGAAATAAAAAAAGTTCAAAAATTATTCCATGTAAAGGATATCTGGGGTGGGGGAATTTTGTTTAAAATCTTCGTGTCGCAACTTTGGAAGGTATTAAACCTAAATACCAGGTTTGGTATTTATTCGACTTTTCCTTTTTGAGTTATGCTGTTCACAGCACACAGACACACAGATAGACGAACCTTTTTCTAAAAATTGTTTGTTGGATTCAGCGGGCCTCAAAACATATATTTCCGGTGAAATCTCTATAAGGAATTTTTAGGTGGAATATAATACTTCCCCTACTTAATATGCGTAGTATAGAATGTAATAAATACAGATCTGTAGCACTACAGCATCTTTAAATTAATAAAAAACAATTAAAAGCATTATCAGAAAAGAATTTCCATATCAAAAATGATGTTTGTATTCTTTAAATTAATTGTATTAGTGATATTTTTTTTTGTTATAAGCATTATAATGCCAAATATTCCTTCTTCTCATTTACGCTTGAGTGTTAATTACTAAAGAATGTGTACATTAAAATCTGCTTTTGTAACTTAAAATTAATATTATGTATTAAGGTTCCATTGTCGCAAATACTAACTCAGTTCCTCATTATTTAATTGTATACACTTGCATGCTGTTGAATGAGAACTATTCAATTATGTCAAATTTAGATGCATGATATAAATCAAATAAATGAATTATTTATAAGAAAGTAGGTATAAAAATTTAAAAGAAATTATAATAATGCGAAAGAAATAAAAAGTGAAATTTATATAGAATCACCTCAAAAGAAGATACTAAGAAGAACGCCACGAAATTATGTAAAATTTATTAGCAGCGTTTTAAATTCATTAAATGCATAAAGAAATGTATTGTAAAACAAAATCTCAAGCAAATAACTAAAAGATAGTAAAAGAAACGATTTAAGTAAGCAGCTAGATAAAAATATGTTGTAAATAGTAGTAGAAAGGAGTGAAGAACGCTAGCAAAGTAAGATTGCAACAACGCGAAAACCGTTGTTAAAGACGAAAAAGACAAGCTAATTGTTTCGCATTGCATTCAAAGATACGCAATTGTATCGTTGTACGTACCAGTGGCGTAGCATCAAAGAAGAGAATTATTGCAGAAGAAATTAACTATAGGAAGAAGAAGTGATTGTGTTTTTAGTGAGTTTGAGCGAGTAATACCGCGAGATCGTTATTAGTCAAGTGGGAAATATCCGTGAAGAACGCGTAGAGAAAATTCTAATTCCACGTAGATAAATAGCTGGATTAGATCTATCACGAGGCAGGGAAAATGAGGTTTTAGCTCGTGACTAATCATAATGATTTGTATTAAGAGAAAGGAATGAATTATTTACACAATTACACGACTTAAGAAATCTAATAAAACTTAGTAAAAATCGATAGCACAGCAATACTTGAGAATTCTTGAGATTTTGTTGACTAGTAAGAAAGCATTTATTTAATTTGCGAAAATTCAGCGTAATATAATAAATTCCATATAAATATTTTCATATTCAAAAATTGTAAAACAAAAATTGTAAAAATATGTGTCACCACAACAACTATAAAAGAAGATTTAAAATGAGAAAAGTTTCACTTATTTTTATTCAAGTAAAATTAAAACCCAGAGAATACATAACATTCCCAAATGCCACATCCAAACAATGACAAGGAACTGATATTCCGTTCCACTGTATAGGTCTATTTTTGATAAATCCGCTCCCCCCTGAACACGAATTTGTTTTTATTCAGGTCTGCAGTTAGAAATTATCTACTATTACTTTTGTATTTTGTGCAATGGGCATTTTTCGGGCATATAAATAAAGTGGCAAAAACTGCAAAAATATATTTTCTATTTCGTATAAGCCTTGTCTGCGCCTTGCTTCCAAAGTTCATAAGGTTGACAGGGTACGAATACTGAATCTTCGACAAATTTCCATAATACAAATAACATTTTTTAAAATTAACATAGAAAACCACCTTAGACACTGTAAAATCAGGATCCAATTCGTCATTCCCTTCTTGTAATTTAAATGTCCAAAACAGTGTTTAAATGGGCTTGCAAAAATAGGGTGTGATAATTTAAAATTGGTTTTCTCGTAATCTTATTCTCTCACCTTTTCTTTGTTTAAAATTTCATCAAACAACTTTCTTATTTTTTAATTTATTTATTGTCACTTAAGTGTAAGTGGTTATATTGCGACACACAAATTATAGAACAATACCCCAATGTGAATTCAATATACAATGTAACAATGTCGTTCAAGATATGGATAATAACAAATTAATTCAACAGAATACAACATACCATAATTTTACATCATGTTGACGTACGATTTGATTTTCATTTTGAACATATTATGAACCTTAGCTTTATATTATTGTTACGTGAAAACCCTGGGATAAAATGTCAACTTAAGTGGTTAAATTTGTGGAAATTACCAGTACCGCCCATAATATCGTTAATAATTTAGGACATCCTAAAAATAAATGTGTGAAAGGGAAACACATAAGAGTCAAAAGTGAAAGACCGTAATGTTTTACTACTGATCAACATAAATAAAACATATAACGGCAATACTTCAAGTTATACATTATATATTGTGATCCTGCCACTAAGTAGCCGTTGCCAGATGCCCCTTCCTGTATCAACAGCAGTATACGTACTGACGAGTGATGAATGATTACAGTCGCACATATCATTAAACAGAGAAATAAGTGGCAATCATTGTTTCTCCTTATAGTGAAGAATAGAGGTATCGGCAGTATAGATTCAGTCACGAACGAAGGCGGTAAATGACGGTTGCGCGCGGACAGTTGCAAGAGAGGAAAAGGGGATGGTCGCAAATATATGGCGGTTTGGCGCATAACGGGCGACACGTTATTTTGTTATTAAACGTTAATGCAGTGTATAATATATATCTTGGTATTCTTCATCCTTTGGTTATCTTCAGAGTATAAATCCCAACGTGTTTGCACAATGGAGCCGATTTATAGCTCGAAATTATCAAATTTCACTTTTAAAATATAGGAAGCAAGCTCACACAAACACTCTGCAGACTATCTCTGATTGGCCAAAAAGCACTGCGCAACCTTCAACTGCCTTCGTTCATGATGAAGAATTAAACTACTTGCTACATAAATAGAAGCAATGGCTATTGTAAACTCCAGATAGAAATTCCATAAACCATTCCCAATATTTGAGCATATGTAACACCTCGGTTAATGAGAGCAGCGAACATATTCTTGTGCAAATTAATGTGAACAAACAAAACAAAATCAATTATTTTAACTACTCTTTAACTGCTGTGGTTCTAAGCGTTCCATTCTATACTGAGCGGAAATTGTGCTCAGAGGCCTCTATATCAGGCTTGAGGTACTTTTACGAGTCGTAAATCTAGACCATCGGCTTTACCTCCATTCCGAAGGAAACCAAGCCAAGGATTTCTATGCGTGAAAAAAATCCATCGCCTTCCGCTGGGTTTCAGCCCGCTTCGGGAACCCCTAGACCACGGAGGACGACAATGTGAACAATTAGGTACATTCAGTTTTAGAAGAAGTTTAATGCAGTTGCCTCCAATTCTTCACAGCATTGGTGATGTCCATAGTTAATTGCAGCTAATACGTTTACTGCTTGTACTAGATTCAGCCATTTGCTCGTGTTTCTAGCTGTTTAACGTTTTATTTAGCAAGTATATTTTTGTTCATAATGGATGTCATACTTAAGAATAAAAGTATGATCATAACAGAGACAATAGCAGCTGGATGCAATGTCAATTTGGGTGGGTAAATGACCATGGGCCAATTTCACCTCAAAAGAAAGGGCATTGTAGTCGAAAGCGAAAACCTTCCAGTAAAGAAAATATATACGGGTTACATTACATATATAATGTAATGTAACCTGCCCAAGCTTCAATAGCGCTTAGGTGGATTTTAGAAGTAGAAGGAAAGCTCGAAGACTGGTCAGAAAACAGCTATTTATGTGTTCTACGAAGAAACAAAATGAGCTAGAAAACATCACAATTGACAGACGAAGAGTAGAAAAGGGTGCTACGTTTATGTTGAAAGTCATTTTGAAGTGCAGGGGTTGAACGTCTACTGTATAAATAGAGAAAATCTCGCCGAAGCATATTAAACAGACAGCAAAGATGTTTTGGGGCCTTTTTCCATTCACAGGGCCTAAATGAGTCATTCGTATTAGTGGAATGATGAACAGCGTTAAATACATCCCAATTTTAGAAAGAAAAAAAAATATTGGCAGGACCACTGAAAAGTGAAAAGGCGATGTTCGAGCAAGAACTTGTCCCATGTCATAAATCGAAGAATGTGAAAGACTTCTTTTTGACCGGCATGGAAATTCCCTGAATCTTAACGCTATTGAGTATCTTTGGTCGACTGTCAAGAAATGGATGAAAGGGATGGGCTGCAACACCAAAAATGATCTGTGCTGAGATAAAATTGTAGTTTCATAACTAGAAATACTGAAATATGTGAGAAACGCATTGACTCTATGTCCAAAAGAGTTAAAAGTGGTAATTAAAGCCAAGAGTGGACAAAGTAAATATTACAAACAGTGTTTACTAAAAAGTAACATTGAAATTTTGTGAAATAATTAAAATAATAGGATTATATCTTTTTTCACATTAATTCCTGCGACACAGAAAAACCTTTTACAGTTGCATTTCGACAGTGTTAGATATTTCACCCGCTGTAACCAACGTCTTGTCTTTTTTGACAGCTCTTTTTGTCTCATTATTAACATTTTTCTGCTGCTTGTAAATTTTTCCGGCACAGTAAGTACATTTTCTCTACCAGAATGACATTGCTCTTCCTGGGAAGAACTTCTCCAGTCCCTTTGACAGTATCTCTCATTTAATTCTTTTTCTCAATTTAATGCAATTAATTATTCCGTTTTCCTGTTCCTCACAAGAAAGAAAAGTTTTTCAAAGGCACGCTTCATTGAGAAGCAAGTCTTCCCACCGCCTTCATCCATCATCTTTTCTCGCAACTGCTTCGTCTTTGTCACAGTATACAAAAGAGAAGATAAAAAAGAGCCCAAGGATAGGCAAGAATGAAAAGAAAGAGATAACCCAACCGCAGATAAACTTGTACCACTGTGAATACTGAGTAGCGAAGACTTTCCTGAGAATGCAGAAATTCTGTTCTGTAACATTGGGAAACAAAATTCGAGAAATGACTTGAGTCCAATCTAACTCCTATTGTTCAGCACAGTCAGCACTGATAATGTGAATTCTTGAGGATTAGGGAATTCGACCCATTTTGATATTTACTTAAATATTTATGATCATAAATGATGTCAATCCAACATTGGATTTCCCAACGAAGGAACAGAGGGCAGTGATGTGTTTATTCATTTTCAATGCACTGAATGATTGCATGAATGATGGTGATGATCAGGCATAGGAACTCTTAAGCAGTAAGCTTCAAGTTATCTACACTCAATACAAAGAACACAACCACAGCGGTCAAGGGTCACGACGGGCCGTAAGCACGGTTTGGTGAGTGCTGTCTGCAAAAACCAATAGACTGTACGAAGGATGGGGGAATGGTTTGTTACCTGCGAGTCCATGGCTAAAGTCCAGTAACATTCAACATTTTTTCCTTTTGTCCTGGCTTCAGTACTTACAATTCCTGTACCGGGTGATGATGGAACATCTAAGGAAGTGATTAACGAGGAAACGGGGATACCTAGAGGAATCCTACCAGGAAGCAGGAGCAAATTTCAAGTTCAGGTTTACACGGGCTGTAGCTAAACGGCCACAGCACCTATCCGTTTAGTACAGAATTACCTAACCTATTTGTTTCGCAAGGGTTTTATGTGTTTTTGAATTATTGATCCATGGGTTCCACTGGCTCGTGTAAGTTTGGCCACTGTGACGGTCGAAGCAGTGACCACGCCCACAGCTGCTTAACTTATTAGTCTACTTGCGTGATCCTTTAGAAAAGCAGGTGCCATCTAGTGAGAAACAGGAAGGCACGAGGCATTTGGGGTTTCTGATGTACAAAGCAAACCGGAGAGCAGAGAGCCTGTCCAGCCGTAACCAAGCCTGTGCTGCTTAACTTGGCGTAGTTTGTGAGGGATTGTGAATGTGAGCAGTGACAGAATTTAACAGTCCACGGCAACCTTATGCAGGCGGTAGCTAAAGCGTCTCCCGAGCGTCCTATGGTGGTACTGCCCCTTCTGATTGGGGTGTGGTGTGAGTTTTGTATACACTGTTCAAGCACCTCTTCGCCAAATTAATAACTGCGACTGCTGGGATCGAACCAGTGAGCACCCTGACCACTCGGCCACGACGCAACAATACTTAAATATTCTTATAGGCGTTTAACTATTTTTATAAATTCTCCAATTTAATGTCGTACATGTTGCCACGGTAGCTTAGTTAGAGCAACCGACGTAAACCGGTATATCTGTGGTTCGAATCCAGGGTATTTAAGTTCCGCATCTGCAATGTGCATGAAGGACTTTTAAGAAAAACCCTCCCACTCAAAACTATTCTTTATATAGAAAAATGTTTGTTTTTTTATTTTCTCAAAAATGGCTCTAATGATTTTGATTAAATTCATTGTCATGAGAAGTTAAATATACTTATATCTCGAATTTTCTATGAACAGACTGTGAACCACTCTCTCTCTCTCTCTCTCTCTCTCTCTCTCTCTCTCTCTCTCTCTCTCTATTTGACTGATTTTGTATAATTTTTGTAACAATGAAACCTTAACATGATATAAAAACTTATCGCAGAAAAATTATTAGCTTGTTAAAATAAGGAATCTGTGTCTATTTTTTTTTATTTGCTGTCCTTTATCAAATATTTCATGTAATAAGTTTAGAGCTTTCGTAATCATCATCAAACGGACATGCTTGAAAGTTTGCGATTCTTGCTACCGCTCCAATTATTTCTTTCCATCGAAAGAGCTGGTTACCAGGAATAAGCATTTGAATGCTATTTCCATATGTTGAAACCTTATTGCTTAATTTGAAACAATTCCTAGGTAAAAAAAACGTTCTGTGTTGCATTCACATGACTTTCTCTACTCTTATACAAACTATTTTTACAAACGCTTATTCCCCATTTACTTCATGTTAATCCAGATAAACATTTGCAGAACCTTATTGCTAACTTTCTTGTAGGTGCAAGCGGAATATTGTAGGCTTTACGCGATAGTCAAATCTTTTAAGAGCTGGTTCCATTTCATTCTCTTTGCAAGTCCAGAACATAAAAAAACGAATAACGAATTCCCATTTGAGAAAAAGTATAAGTATGAAAAATGCAAACAAATAGTATGGTTCACTGATAAAAACAAAAAATGAATGTGACAAAATTGTGTGTTTTAACATTCTACATCTTCATCTACATTTTTGTGTAGTAAAATGTTGTCTCATCTCATACAGTTTACCAGTTATGCAAAAGTCATTCAGAATGAAGAGGAATTTTGGGGACATTCACAAAAAATTCAAGATATACAATTTATTTGCCATTAAAATATCTTAAACGTACGATAGTTTAATCAAAACCGTTAGAGCCATTCTTAAGAAAATCAAAACTTTTGGAAAATGTTCCAAGTAAAGGGTAGTGTGGATTTGGGGAATTTTCTTGAAAATCTTTCTATCACATCCTTGGAAGATATTAAACTCAAATATCAAGTTTGGTATTTATCCGACTTTTAGTTTTGAGTTATCTGTTCACAGTCAGACACACACACACGGAAATTTTTCCAAAAATGCTTTATTTAGATTAAGGGGGCGCAAAACATATACTTCCGGTGAAATCTCGGTATCGAATTTTTGGGTGGAATGCAATGCTACCTCTACTTACTATATGTAGTAGGGAAAGTAAAAATATATTATAAGATAGGTAGCAAGGATGAAAGAAATTACTTATTACATGAATGTTATAATATATAATGATTGCATGTGAATTTGACATGGAAACTCGTGTGAATGTATCACATCAGACTTTATGAATTCTTAGTAGCTGTCATATTCTTGAATTATTATTTGATAAAGGTACACTGACAAATGACGATATCACATAAGGCAAACAATCGTTGAAAATTGACAATAAATAGTGAACAAATTAATGTTTGGCTTTTCTATTTCTTCTTATGGTTATTTGGGAAACATTTTAAATAGGTTCTTGTAAAATACGTGCGAGATTAAACACTGCACGTGACAATTTCAATACATCCTACCCAAAGTCAGCACTACATTGCCCAACTTTAGTTTTTTTTAATTAAATTTTCGACGTCCTCCAACTCTTAAAATGCTCGTTACGATGCAATTTTAAAATTATACTGTGTGAGTTTCCAATCAATCTCCCCAATGTATACGAAATGAATTCTACTGTATATTTGTTCTAAGATGCTTGTCATTTCACTGAGCCGGCAAGTTCAAGTATGTGCACACGATTTTTAAACAAAATAATGTATGAAAAGAAGGCATAATATGAATCACGTTCCGTGTGTGATATACAGGGTGGACAATTTAAGTTGAGGCTGTACTGTATCTCCAAAACTAAGCGTTGTAGAAAGAAATATCTTTTATAAAAGTTGCTTTATATTATGGGTGAAAGTAAATGCCGTTAGTAGTGTTTTATTTGGAGGACGTTATAATAGTCATTTTAGGGTAAATTTAATTTTTTTTAAATGGCAACCTACAATTAGAGTCAAATTAAATTGACCCCAGACAATGCACTGTAAACGTCTGGTTGTTGTCTTGAGGGCTCACAGATGTTGGGTACATGCAACCGTTAAAACTCAAGAAATGCCATCGTGGATAGTCCACCTGACAATGCAACCAGCAAATCTACACGTTAAGGAGAAGGGTGAGGGCGAGTACCTGGCGCCTTTAAACTGGGTCATCCCGGCTAAGGTATGATAACCCTGATAGAAGAAATCCCTAGGTTGAGGGTTGTGCGACAGGCCGGTTACTTGTCCACATAAAAACTTTAAAACTCAGCAAATCAAAGGAAGGGGCCGTACGGATCCATTTGATGACGACAAAAGATTAGATTTTTAGACAAAATGGCAATTGCTGCATGGAATGTCAGGGGCATCACACACAAAATAATGGAGGTCATAAAGGAAATGAAAGTGAGGAAAATCCATATATTGGTTGTATCAGAAACAAAGAAGAATAGATTGGAGACTACATATATTTTTATTCGGGAGTTGACAAGGACAAAAGAGCTTCCTCAGGAATTATAACGCATAAAAGGTTGGAATCACGAATAACAGGATATAGTTGCACTGATGATCGCATTATGGCGGTAAAATTTAAAACAGGAAGATCATACTTTAACATCATTGGCGTATACGCTCAAATTGAAGGACAGCGGGAAGAAACACGCTTTATATGAAAAACTGCAAGAGACTATAGAGATATTTGGAAAAAAAATGATAATGTAACAATCGCAGGGGCTTTTAATGTCAATATCGCAATGTAAAAATACCAAATATTGTTGGAACAAATGGCGAAAACGTTGGAAAGGTAGAATCAGACGACTGAATAGTTCAATGCAATCGCCGGGATTTGAACCACGAATCTCCCCGTTTCCGTCCGGTTGCTTTAACCACTGAGCTTCCATGGTACATGCCGGTACGACATTACATTCCCCAACTGATTCGCATTTTAACTACGGCAATTCATGGTTCAAATCCCGGCGATGGCATTGCATTTTTCACCCTCTGATTCTACCTTTCCAACGTTATGAATTATAATGGATGGCAGCTTAGAGATTTTTGTACTCAATAACTACAGCATAACAAACTCTTGCTACCCACCCAAGGATAACACAAATATACATGGGCCGAACATGGAAGTAATTCTATCATGGATTACATTCTTACAAACAGAAAATTGTGGCCATATTTTCAAGATATTTTCAAGACAATTACGCGGCTTTTTCGAGGAGGAGAAGAGGATACTGGCCATTTTCTTTAATTGCTAAAATAAAACTGCTAAGGACATTTTTACGGAAAAGACCTAAACATGAAGAGAGATTTTCGTTTAAACTACAACTATTAGAGGAGCCAAGTATTAGACATTTGTATCAAAATAGAGAGGATAAAGTGACTAGAGAAAGAACAAGCGGTATAGAACATGATTGGAAAGCTTTAAAGATGATACTGGTCAAAGTATCTCAAGAAGTGGTTGGAAAACAGAGAATAACACGGTCATAAAGTCTAAAGATATGGAATAACGAATTAAAACAGGCTATTCAGGAGAAGGGCTGTGTTTAGTTTGGGTTAATGGTAAGAAAGGGGAAGATCATAACCTGTATAAAAAAACAAAGAGCTGTAGTACGAAAACTCATAAGAGAAGTAAATCAAAAGGATGGGAGCAGTTTGTTAAACGTTTGGAAAGCGATTTAACCGGAGCCCAAAGATTTGGATTTAAGACATTTAATATATCATAAGGAGAATGGAGAAAATAATAGGAACAGTTGTTAGTAAACCAAAACGAGCCTTATCAGACAGAGCGAAGTAATGTGGAAGAATATACCTTCAAGATGTCAGACGTGGAGGAAGCCCTCAAGAAAATTAAGAATAGGAGACTACCGGACACAGATGGTCTTCGTATGGAAGTTATAAAATATGCTAGTACTAAATGGAAAAAAGGTGATTTCTACAATTGTTGAATAGTATTTGGAGTATAGGTTAAATTACAGAAGATTGGAAATTATCAAGAGTAATCAATATATACAAACAAGGAGAATAAACAGAATTGTGGTAATTGTAGAGGGATATCCTTATTAAATGCAGCTTATAAAATCTACTCTTCAATAAAAAGCCAAACTTCAACTCATACCAGAAAGGTTTATACAAGAAGAGCAATGCGGCTTCCGTAAACGGAGATCAGTATAGATGCAATATTTAATTAATAGAAAAAAGAAGAGAGTTCAACCTACCAATCCATTTACTGTTTCTAGACTGCGAGAAAGCCTACGACAGAGTTGAACGTAAGAGCCTATGATATACTTGCGTACTATAAAATACCTGAAAACTGTATGAATTCAATCAAGTCATTATACCGATAATAATACCCAGATAGTTTTCAACAATGAACAAACCTTGATGGTACAGCAAAGGCTTACAAATGGATGTAGTTTGTCACCATTTCTTTTCATTATGCAGGATGGACCGTTTAAGTTAAGACTGTACAATATCTCCAAAATTAAGCATTGTAGAAAGAAATGACTTGAATAAAAGTTGCTTGATGTTATGGGGGAAGTAAATGCCATTAGTCATGGTTTGTATGGAGGACGTTATGGTGGTCATTTTAGGGTCAATTTTATTTCTTTAAATGGGAACCTATGTTTTGTATGTTGTTTTCTCATTAGAAAATTGTTTATAAAAAGTCATTCATTTTAAATGTGAAAGTGAACAACATGAAAAATGTTGGTTCCCAATTACGAAACGTAACTTCACCCTGAAATGGCCATCCATGGATGGTCCAACCATTCATTGCGCTCTTCGTACACAGCCATTCAGAATTTTCGTTGTTATTTACGTTGGTGTAAGAACAATTGGAAAGTGCTTATACAAATGTTGTTTAGTTTTTTATGCGTAGTAAAACAACAACTTAAAAAGGTAGGTTTCGTTTAAGAAAAATTAAATTGACCCTAAAATGACCATCAAAACATGTTCCAAACAAAACACGACTAATGGCATTTGCTTATCCCCATGACTTCAAGCAACTTTTATTCAAGACATTTCTTTCTAAACGCTTAGTATTGGAGATATTACACAGTCTCAACTTAAACGGCCCACTTGTATACATTATCAAAATCTTGGAGGAGTATAAGTTAACCAATCCCCAGATGATCTGCATAGGAAGGAATAGATATATTAATACAGTCTTGTTTGCAGACGACCAAGTACTTATGGTAGAAATAGAAGATGCACTACAAAGCAATGTTGTGACACTGGATAATATATTACAAGAATATATATATATATATATATTAATAAAACTAAAGATTAGGCAATGAATGGAAAACACAATATAGGATTCAAAATAGCAATAAATGAGGCTATAGTGGAATAAGTTAATAGGTTTAAATATTTGGGAAGTGACATCTCGCTGTATAATACAAATAAACGAATGGAAAGTAATATTAGGAAACAAAGCAATGGCTATATTAAATCATAGCTGAAGAAAACAATGAGAAAGACATAAAATTACGGCTACATCAAGCCAGCTCTACTTTATGGAAGCGAAACATGGATTGTAAGAGCAGATATAAGAAGGATATAAATATTGGAAATGCGATTCTTAAGATCACTCCTAGGATTGAGCCTGAGGGACAGAGTAAGAAGCCAGAATATAAGACAAGAATTGCAACTTAACAAGACAATGATTGAAGAGGTTAAAACATTCAGAAGAAATGGTACAGCCATGTTAGAAGGATGTCCCATGACGTCTACCGTACCCACTAGTTTATTCTCCTAAGGGAAGACGAGAGGTGGGACGGTCAAGGAAAAGATTGGTACAATTCTGTTGAAAACCTTTGACATCAGAACGGGCTATAAAAGCCCAATCCTTGAATTTGGAAGAAGAAGAAGTAATTCAAGTTAAAATACTCAAATCGAAATGTTTGTGGAATTCACCAATCGGTTGCCTTAAGCTTTTAAACTTTCTTTAACGGATTACTCTCCTCGTTGTAGGAGTTACACCCCAAGGAATTTCAAGCCAATGCCTTGGACCAGTAGTCTGTTGAGGAACAAGCAAACTCTGGAGCATAACCAGGATGAGTGATCAGCCCAATGCCTGGTATGGCGGTGAAGAAGAAGGACATGAAACGTAGTGACGAAAGGAACCACAGAAAAATTGCGGATCAAATTATCAAACCCAGCATTCACCTAGCGACCTAGGAAAACCGCGGAGAAATCTTCGATCAGATTAGTCGACTCCCGGGGTTTGAACAAGGGAACTCCCGAATGCCAGTCACAGACGTTAGCGCCTGAGCCATCCTGCTCGGTAATTTTTAAATTTTGCTTGTCTATACTATCTTATCTCTGGTATATGTTATATCAATAATTTACCTCACTATTCAAAACAACAGTCACTGGTAGCTAGTGCATATTATACATCAGAGGATTTCCAAATTGTTTGGGGTTTCAAATCCGCCCGGACGAGGATAGCGGGATCAGTGCAGAAGGCAACAGAGAGGACAAATGCATCAATATCCACTCTTGTTCAGGAATTGGGGTAGCAGAATGTGTGATCCAAAGGACATTAACTGCTCGCCTCAGTAAGCAAGGTGGACAGTGCCTATAGATACATACATCATTTGAAAGTAATTATTGAATGCAGGTGCATTTAGATGAACTACTAATGTAGTTAAGCCCAGAAACAAGTGCAAAGGAATACAAATACATATGAATAAAAAAATAAATACCTTCTGAAAACTGATGATTATCACCGTGAACTCTTTCTATCATTACATGAGGACGTGTTCGTTTCGTTTGAAGTAAAAACACAATGTTTCATCTCGATAACCATCTTCATTAATGAAATGTGAGTGTATACGCCTGCCAACTTCATTCTTTGAATGATTGTGGAATGTTGGTGTCCTTTGATTTGCTATGATCCATTCTGTCCTATCACTGTTCAGGAAAAATCCTTTGTTAATACAACAAATACAAAGAACAAAAGTAAAACCACTGAAGAGATGAAGACAGGTGAAATAATGTGCGCAGAAGTATAGATGTACATTCATTTATCATAACAGCCGACAAAAACTCAGGCAAAAATAAAATAACAAAAAGAAATATTTAAAGTCACACTTCATGAAGCATGGAATAAAAATTCAAATCCGAATGTTTCTAGAATACCAGCATGTTATCACAATTTACATGTGAAACAGTTTACCTAACTGGATTTTACAGAGGTTGCTCGCTTTTAATTATGATCGATTGATCGATGGATAGTTCGCGACCGCGTTTGGGCGGAACTTATAAGTATAATAAAACAAATTCCAATAAAACATAGATACATGGTGGTGATGGCGGTGGCGGCGGTGGTGGATGTGGAGGATAAAGTGAAGGAAGAGAGTATTTGTAGGAAATGGAAGAGAACGGCAATGACATTCTCAATAACTTTTATAACGGGCTAGCATTCGTATTTTTACAGCCGTAAGATTTAAGTTTCATACATGGGAAGAGTTCTGTTAAATAATGTTTATAATTCAAAATACCCTAAATAATTCAAATATATGGCATTTTAATCAACGCTAGAGAAAATAAAATTTGGTAAAACGACATAGATATTATGGTTTATTGCACAAATTGCACGAGTATTTAAAAATCAGTTATACCCTGAGAAAGTCCCAAGATACACGCTACTAATTTTATTTTATTTTTTTATTTTTATTTTTTTTAAGCAAGAATAACAGATTTGTATTTATGAATGCTCAAGAGACGAGTAGCATTAGCAATCTGCTGAGTAGGCTTTTGCACCCCTAACATTGCAACTTACGAGGGTTCCCTTCACATTACTGTCCCCCACATTCTTTCTACCTTTTCCACCTTATCCCCCGTATAATCGAGTGAAGCGGCGCCGTGATAACGTGAGAGACTCGCATTCGGGAGGTCCAGAGATCATTTCCTGGTGGGCGCCCATTCTGACCATGGTTTTCCCTGGGTAGCAAGGCGAATGCTGGAGTGACTGTGTCTACCATGGATCTCTTCTCATTTTATCTTCCTCTTTCACGTTATATGTTGATTCCGGGATTGTGTGTCCTCAAGAAATGATTTCATATAAAGGGAAGTTTGGGTTGGGGGGGATTACCTTAAAAATCTTCGTGTCGCATCCTTGGAAGATGCTAAACCAAACACTAAGTTTTATATTTATAGGACATTTCGTTTTTTTTTTGTTTTTTGTTTTGCTGATCATTCACACACATAATGTTTCCAAAAATTTATTTTTTTGGATTCAGGGTGCATCAAAACTTGTATTTCCGATTCTATATCACAATTTTAGGTTTTAGAGGAAGTAAATATTAGTTATAAATCTTTCTTGATATACGACTTCGCTTCCAAGAAGCGCGGACATTATTCAGATAGCCTTAAGGGTGGAAATAAATATTACTAAAATAGTATCCTGCTACATTTCACCTAGAGTGTCTGTAAACTTTGGAAGTTAGCGTTTGCTCTAGAGAAGACATAGTATTTGCGTATATTTTGGGGCACCCTGTGTCCCAAAGCACCTGGGATATGAGGGTGCAGTGGTCATTGGGATGCTGCACAAACTCTTCTCGTTCTTTTTTGTAACGCCCCCTCGTCTTGTGTGTTTCCCTTGCTGTTTCTTCTCCACTTTTCCCCTTCCTGGTTCCTAGGCAAACAAAACGGAAACGTAATCAATAAGAGGGAGTTGCAACAGCATGTGGATACTTAAGGGTTGGAATGAGATTCACCGAGTGCAAGCTACGAGCCTTGAACCTCAATCATCAACACACACTCCAGAAAAACAACCCCGAATTTTATTGCTTTTACTGCCCCCACTCAAAGGGAAAGGTAAAGATTTGAAATGAAATTCTTGGAGAGGCCAACCACTCAGAACTTGAGCAAAACCGACGTCTGCTGCGAACCCTCTTCGATTTGTTCTCATCAAAGTTTTGTACGTATAGGGAAGTTTCTTACAGAAGTTAACAGGTCACCGCAGATTTTATTTGCCCAGCAGGTTGCGGTATTTTACTACTGAGAACTTAGCACAGCCTTTCATTCGGTCCTCTTTCATATGAAAAAAGTGTGCCTTTTACTATCGTTGTATACGAAACAAAATAAACGTTTCCAAACAATGCCCTACAAAGGAATTTCATCTCTCCAGGATATACTTATTCTTACACTGGATGCACATTTTAAAAAAATCTGATGTGTTACACTCACATGACTTTCTCTACTCTTGTACAAACTATTTTTACAAACGCTTATTCTCCATATGCTTCATGTTAATCGAGATGTTAATCTTATTACTAATTTTCTTGTAGGTGCAAGGGGAATATGGTAATATTTAAGCGATAGTCAAATGTTTTAAGAGCCGGTTGCTATGTGGCGCATTCCATTCTCTTTGTATGTCCAGGACATAAAAAAAGGAATAACGAATTCCCATTTGAGAAAAAGTATAAGGATTGGAAAATTTAAGGGAATAACGAGCAATATCTCGAAAATGATTCACTCAACAAAAAAATGTATATGACATAAATTGTGTATTTTAACGCGATCTACATTTTTTGTCTAGTAAAATTTTGTTTATCTCTTATGTTTTACCAGTTATGCAAAAGTCGTTCACAATGAAGAATACTTTTGGAGACATTCCCAGAAAATTCAGGATATATATTTTATTTGTCATGAAAATATCTTAAACATATGATATTTTAATTAAAATCGTTAGAGCCATTTTTGAGAAAATTAAAATTTTCGAAAAATCTTCCATGTAAAGGGTAATCTGGGGCGGGGGGATTTTCTTGAAAACCTTCGTGTCGCATCTCTGGAAGATACTGAACCTAAATACCAAGTTTGATGTTTACCCGACTGTTAGTTTCTGAGTTATGCTGTTCACAGACACACAGACACACACACACACACACACACACACACACACACACACACACACACACACACAGGCACACCCACGGACATGTTTCCAAAAATAAAACATGTATTTCCGGTGAAATCTCGGTATCGAATTTTTGGGTGGAATACAATACTTCCCCTACTTACTATACGTAGTAGAGAAAGTAAAAAACAAAAATTGCAAACCTTCAAGTTTCAAGCGTGTCCTTCAGGTGACATATGGCAAAATGTGAACCTTCCATGGAATACTTCCCAAACATCTAACGCTCGAAAAAATGCATTCCTCGTAAACTGTGTATTTTTTTCGGCTCTAAAGTTTTCCTATATTAAGGTTTTACCCATTTTTTGTCATTACTAATTACGCAAAATTACAAATTTCAATCAATATGAAAAGTACTTTTGACTGTTCACAGAAAATTCAAATCATACATTTTATTAGCCATGAAAATATTATTAACTATGGTATTGTAATTGAAATAGTTGCAGCCATTTTTGTAAAAATAAAACATAATTACAAATTTTCCTTAAAGAGTAGATTGGGGCTGGATAATTTCTTGAAAAAGATTCGCGTAACACACTTGGATAGTACTAGAGTTAAATACGAAGTTTGGTATATATCTGGCTTTCAAATGCACGTATATTTGCTAAGAATGCCTTTGTTGAATGGTTCTCAAAACGTGTATTTGTGGTGAAATTTAGATATAGAATTATTAAGTGGAATGAATACTCCTTTTATTTACTACTGGCACTACAAGTGAAAAGTGTGTATTCTGCTTTCAAGAAATACTGAAGGGTCTATCTTTGCAGTGTTAACATGCGATTGTGGTCTCCCATGAAACTCCTCGGCAGTGATTTTATACGAGCGAATGATAGGCATAATAGGTGTTGATTGATGCTAATTCCCTTTTTTAAACATACACAAGGCTTGAGCGTTTTTTCAGACAAGTAATAAGCTTATAAAATGGTGTACATGTCAGATAACATTAGAGTCTCGTATCGTTAAATCTCCTGAAGCGAGAAACAATTTCTAGAGCTTATTTAACACTGGAGCTATTCCCTGTCAGTAGATGACAATCCCTCTGTGTGTTCATGTCCAACTTTACAAAACATGCGGCATAACAAGTGTCCACTCGATAGCTCCATCTGGATTTCAAATCGAAATGTACACTTTATAATCAAATGAAAATGCAAATGCTCAGAACTTGCTTTGAGTCCTTTATTACTGCACATTTATTAATTTATTTCACAGTGCTCGTAAGTAATCGTCAGATCAAAACGTAACCATCAGAACATCTTTTCTACGTTTAACATCAGCTTTCATAGCCAGCATACAGATTATTCATACCAAAGTCACTTACGAGGGCAGTCCAGAAGTACCCGACCTGACGTACAGATAGCGGTTGTTGTTTCAAACAAATGACTATGGTAGAAAGTACCAACCTTATAAAGCTTAAGTTTGAAGTTTGACAATGCTACATTGTTTAGTAATTGTTTGGCAGCCATCAACAGTGAACGCTCTCAGCGAATTTGTAAACATGGATAAAACTGGTCGTCGTTATGTGATACAATACTTTTACTTGAAAGGTCTTAGTCCAACTAATATTAAAGCTGAGCTACATTTTACTTTGGGGGAGTCTGCTCCTTCGTTTACAACAGCAAAATATGGGTGGTAGAGTTTAAGTGAGACCGTAGGAGCTGCCAAGACGAACATCGCAGTGGTCGACCAAATGAGGTGAGGATTTGTTAGAAAATCCACAAAATGGTATTTGATCACCGCCGACTGATTGCGCGACTAGCAGACATCTTAGGCATTTCAAAAAGTGCTGTACATCGTATACAGACTGAAAATTTAGACATGAGAGAGCTATGCCCAAGATGAATGCCGCGTTTACTCACAATGGAACAAAAACAGCATCGTGAAGATATTTCAATCGAGTGTTTGACGATGTTTTGCTGCAATAAAGCCGAGTTTTTGTGTCGATTCATAACCTTGGATGAAACATGGGTCCATCACTTCACACCTGAGACGAAGGAACAGTCAAAACAGTGGATTGGAAGGGGAGAATCAACTCCAAAGAAGGCAAAGACAGTGCCATCTGCTGGCAAGGTTATGGCGTCAGTTTCTTGTGATGCGCGTGGGATAATTTTCATTGATTATCTTCAAAAAGGAAAAGCAATCAATGGTGAGTATTATGCAAATTTATTCCAGCATTTGAATTATGAAATCATGCAAAAACGCCTCATTTATCGAAAAAGAAAGTTTTGTTTCATCAAGACAATGCACCAGTTCACACATCCATTATCGACATGGCCAAAATCAATGAGTTAAATTTCGAATTGCTTCCTCATGCACCCTATTCTCCAGATTTAGCCCTCTCTGATTATTTTCTGTTTCCAAAGTTCAAGAAATGGCTTAGTAGTAAAACATTTGCCAACATTGAAGATGTGGAGTCTGCAGTTGATGGCTATTTTGCAGAACTCGACTGTTCTCACTATAAGCAGGGTATCGAAGCGATTGAACATTACTCGGAAAAGTGTATCGTGCTAAAAGAAGCCTATACAGAGAAATAAAAATGTTTTTTTTCCCAAATTTTTATGGTTTCTTTGATAGGTCGGGTACTTCTGGGACAGCCCTCGTATGATGCATAAGGTATTAGGTATATTCCAATCGACAATTCGATATCGAGATTCACTATAAATAAATACCTATTTCCAATCATCTAGACACAAAAGTGCATTTTTACACCAAACTTGCTATTTAGATTCAGTACCTTTTAAAGATACGACGCGAAGATTTTCAATAAAATCCCTCCATAGCAAACTATCCTTTACATGGAAGATTTTTCGAAATCTTTAATTTTCTAAAAAATTACTAAGAATTTTTAATACAACACCATTTATTACATATATTTATATCAAAAATAAAATGTATGTCCTGAATTTTATGGAATAGCCTTTGAGATCCTCTTCATTCGGAAGGAATTTTATATAATCTTGGATAACTGGTAAACATTAAGCGATAGACGAAAACATACTAGACAAGAAGTGTATATATCTTTAAAACACAATTTATTTCAAATGACATTTTTTTGCATCAGCCATTTTCGAGATATCATTTATTAATGGTTCGAGTTGTCAATACTTAGCCATTCCTCTCAAGTCCTGTGGATTTTCAGTTATTTTTTCTGATGTTATGAAAAGTGTTTTAAGGCCAGCGTACAGCATCCATTTCTCAAACATTTGACTATCACTGTTCCCTTTGTATCTATAACGAAATATGCAATGTAGCTATTTCCTGAAACGTTTATCTGGATTAAAATGAAGTAGATAGGAAGAAAGCTTGTAAGAATAATTTGTATACTCATAATAAGAGAAGGTAGACAAAGTCATATGAGTATAACTCATCAGAATTTTTAAAACTAGTATACAAATTTGGGAGACCTCGGTTTCAATTCCTTTGAGCCTGCCACTTTGACCTTGGATTTTTTCATGGTTTTCCCACATCGGTAGGCGAATGCTTCTATCATGAATTTTCTATCCATATTTCCTGTCCCCATTTTTTTCTTTCATCCGTTTCATTTGTTTCTGTGAGACGGCGAGGTTTGCGTAGTGTAATGATTTCTCCTTAGCGCTTGAATGGCTGCCTAGTGCCCCTTCCTGGGGGACACCTCATTCGTTCCGGGACTCCCGGGCTGAAGATGAAATAGGCAGATGCGACAGAATTGTTGTCATTCTGGAATCGTTATGGACCCCGTCCTTGATAGCGCGCATCGTCGTTCTGATCTCCTTGTCCTTCGGGTCTTTCATCTCCCTTCTCCAAGGGATCACGAAAGTCACAAAGGGCCTACTGGTTGTCTACAAAAGCTGTGGGGTCCCTCCATCTGACCCATCTTACTAATCCTAATCCTACCTAATCAAGTTCAAGTTGTTTTACTATTTTTAGTTAATATACCTAGCCATGAAACAAGCCTTCTTTAAGTGAAAATCTAATAAACATTCAAGCAACTGGTTTTCCGATTTATTGTGTTATTTCTGCAATCAGAATGTCTATACGGACAATAGGCTCATACAAAGGATACAGTCATATAATCAAACTATAGAACAAGGAAAACAAGTTTGTATTATGTTAGATACAACTGGTCATACCTACCAGTGAGAAAGCAGGTAAGGTAGCCAAACCTAGATCTTGCTCAGAAGCTTGCATTTAACATAGGGATTTCAGCACGCTATTCCGACCTTCTTCGTATGCGTAGCAGAATCAACACGTCATGGAAAAACATCGATCCCAAAGTCAATGATTCAAGCTCCATAGTGTTTGAGGAATCACTCATTTCTCTTTGAAAACCTAAATGGAAAGCATAAAGTAATTATAACTCGTTTAATATATAAACACATAATGATGACACACCTCTGCCAGAATACCAAAGATGTTCAGCCACAGCGCACTAGGACATAAATATCAATTTCCCACATTTGAACCTTTTGATTTGTACAGGAAATAGTATGTCTTTCCAAGTGATATTACGACTCAATGATGTATAAAAATATTATCGTATTATTAAAATAAGTATATTTTTCATTGAGATTTTAAATGCATATTTTAGCTGTTTGTATTCAAGTAATTCTGAATTGATTTTGATATCTCAATTCAATGCAAAATTTGTTTTTCAGATTTTCATTATTACGCTAATTGTTTGATTGTTTAATATATATTTTCAAAGCCTTTAATTTCCTTAGGATGTTGGTATCATCATTTATTGTTTTCATTGAACTTTTGTGTTTAGAAACCGTGTCATTTGCTTTGTATTCCTTCTTACTGTTTAATGTATGTAACTCATTGTTAGACATAAAAGTGAAATTCGCAGACTTTACCGGTTCAAATTTATAAAATAAATCCTTATAAAACAAAATACTCCAAATAATTTTCGTTAAGGGACAATATAAGATTGAGATGCGGAGGCAGAACAACCAACCATTCCCTTCAGTGGCAGCGAGGAAGCAACTAGTCTTCGAATAGGGAAAATTAAAATAAACGATTCAATATTCTGGCCTATTTTAATATCCATCTCATCCTCGGAATTAAAGTTAATTTAAAAACTGATCCGGAACTTCCCCTGGGCTTTCGCTGTTGTTACAGCAAGGCTTGAATATGACGTAATTGATATATTTGGAATCAAAAACCTGAGGTTTGATCCCGCCTACCCAAATGAGATAAACATTATATAAACACCCAGGAGTAATAATATACTATCACTATTCTGCATTACTGCTACTTGTTAAAGCATTGCAACGCTCCCCATATTGTCTCTTACAACCTTCGGGAAAATCTCATTGGATGGACGGACCCGTTTATTAACTCACAGCTCCCACTAGGCGTTGTCCGTTACCACGTATGGTAGGGTGATGATAAGGATGGCGATGGAATGAGAGGACCTACGGCTTTTACCATGTACTCGAATCACGATGGAGGATACTTCACGTGAGGTAGAGGTAAAGGCTTGAATAAGGCCAACTTAAGATCGCGGCTTCAGGTGCCGGATGAACGGAGCCCACTGAGCTATACCCCTGCGCCCTGCCTATCAAAGTATAAGCGGTTTAAAACAATAGCTTCCTTTAGGTAAAACAGTAAGGTATTGAAGTAACATTATGGTTGTTTTGTTAGCCCCACGTTTGGGAGCCAATTTGCGGTGGTTTTAATGTTATTTATATTTAATTTGTTGAGCCCCACGTTTGGGAGCCAATTTGCGACGGTATTACTTATAATGTTTGTGTATTTGTGTTTACTCCACGTGTTGAAGCCATTTTGTGACGTGATTCTTTGTTAAGTTTGTAGCTCCATCTGGTGTTAGCAATTTGCGGTAGTATTAGTGTTTGTTTGAAAGAATGCTACTGTTATTATATTTAATTTTGGTTTACTGTCCTCCGGCTAGCTATGATCTTTTTGGTCGAGCACATATCTTTATACAGGTTGTGTAAACGGAAAGGAGTGTTTCATCCAAAGATAACACTGATGAAAGAATTTCTTTTACACTTTTATTGTCGAACACTTTCACTATTACATTTACACATTGATCTAGACACTCGCCAAACTGAAACTGTTATAATAACTTATTTACTGATCATTCTTAATTCACGTACTTCAACTTTTTGTATCATTAACTTTACAATACTTGAGATTTTTCATAACTCTGATACGCGTAACTTGCGAATCGATAGCCGACGTGTAATATTTCTGCTGGACTGAAGGCGACATGTAGCATACAAATATTTTCGACGAACTGACGGACTGAAGGCGACGTGTAGCATACAAATATTTCGGTGAACTGACGGGGTCTATCTCTAACCTAGCCCTTTTTATACTCCTACACCCCGATATGCCTAAAGATTATAACTGAATTGCTATTGGCTAATAAAACGCGCCAACATTAGCGTCTATTTTTATATCCAATGAAAATTATGAATACATATGCTCTAGGTATAATGTTCCAGCAAATTCTAAATGAAAACGCGCCAACATTACGTAACTTCCTCGTCTCTAATAATGATAAACAGCTCACCCTCTCGCTGCATTATTGCACGCTATTATTGTCAGTTTCAGTAAGGCCGTATAAACTTACTTCTCAACAATAATTACAATCAACAAACATCTCAAATCAATGTCACATAAAAATGCATATTCATATTATAATCATTCTTTACATTTAAATAATTTATGATACAAATTACTGCATCAGTATGCCGTTGCTAAAATTGCTTAAGACATTGGAAATTACGAAAAAAGGCACATATTATACAGTGGCTGTCTAGCTTATCGGTTCAAAACCGAGCTAACAGCAAATGAAATGCAGGAGCAGAAGCTAACATGTCATAGCACATATGAATACGCTCTCACGTGTTAGCCATGAATACCGAATTATTTCATGATTTCGTTGCTACAATGTATAATGCTAAGATTCCATAAAAGTGTTGCATCCAACTTCTGGTTAAGCTTAATATGCTACTCGTAAAATTGTCACATGAACGACAGTGAGTGCTACAAACATTTACTTGTGTCAAATTCATTAAAATTCCCACTTGTTGCACAAATTACTATTCTGTCACAGCCATCTGATTGTATAGCCAGAAAACTAATCATAGTGACTTTATAGTTCACGGAGAATTAACGTGTGCTAATGCATTATGTTGTAGAAAAACAAAAATAGTGTGGTGTGGCAGAGTATGTAGTGGTCATTTTGAAGGACCCTGAGGACAAGTTACCTGCCGTGTCATTTTATTAAAACAAAAACCAATAGACAGCTGATTCGCCCTCTGGAACAGAGCTCGATGCACGAAGTACACATGCTGTGAGCTATCTATCGACAACCTGTCCGTACCTTAAATGACGTAAAGACTACCAGTTTTTCTTGTTTCCACGTCCAAGTACAAAGGCTTCCATAGGTGATACTGAAAGCGTATCGCTCAGCTTGAAACTTATTTTTTGCCCTTAATTCAACAGAGAAAAGATATTGGCTGGTAAAATGCCTTTGTTTCAGCACATTGTCGTTTTTGCCAATCCGAACATAACGCCATTGATAGCAGTTGTGGAATCGTTTATTGACTATTTATGGTCAAAACTGCAATTTTGAAAACAGCCGTCTTCTTCAGTTAGTTTGTTTTTAACGAAATGTTTGACTGAAATTTTGATAAACGTCTTTTTACTTTCTCTACTACGTATAGGTAGTAAGCAGGGGAAGTTTCACCCAAAAATTTAATACCGACATTTCTCTGGAAGGACATCCTTTGAGGCTCCCTGTATATTTAAAACACATTTAAAAATGTCAGTGGAACATTATCCGTATGCGGACAGGGTGTGTGCCTGTATGTAAACAGCATAACACAAAAACGAAAAGTCAGATAAATGTCAAACTTGCTATTTAAGTTCAGTATTCTCCAAAGATACGACAAAGTATTTCCAAGAAAATTCCCTCGCCCTAACTACCCTTCATATGGAACATTTATCGAAATGTTCCATTTTCTCAAAAGTTGTTCTAATGATTTTGATTAAAATACTGAATATTGAACATATTTACATGATAAATAAAATGTATATCTTCAATTTTCTGAGAATAGCTTGAGTGGTCCTCTTCATTCAGAAGAAATTTTGCATAATTTTGTATAACTGGTAAATGTTAGACATAGAAAACCTGTCACACAAAACAATGTAGATCTCTTTAAGACACACAATTTACTTCAAATACGTTTTTTTTTTGGAATAAGCCATATCTGAGGTATCCGTTATTAATGGTTGGAATTGTTCAGTTCTTTATTACTTTCCCTACTACGTATAGTAAGTAGTGGAAGTATTGTATTCCACCCAAAAATTCGATACCGAGATTTCACCGGAAATACATGTTTTGAGACCCCTGAATCCAAAAAAAAAGCATTTTAGAAACATGTCCGTGTGTGTCTGTGTGTCTGTCTGTCTGTGAACAGCATAACTCAGAAACGAACAGTCGGATAAACACCAAACTTGGTATTTAGGTTCAGTATCTTCCAGAGATGTGACACGGAGGTTTTCAAGAAAATCCCCCCACCCCAGATTACCCTTTACATGCAACATTTTTCGAAAATTTTAATTTTCTCCGAAATGGCTCTGACGATTTTGATTAAAATATCATATGTTTAAGATATTTTCATGACAAATAAAATGTATATCTTGAATTTTCTGGGAATGTCTCCAAAAGTATTCTTCATTGTAGACGACTTTTGGTAAACTGGTAAACCATAAGAGATAGACAAAATGTTAGTACAAAAATGTAGATTGCGTTAAAATACACAGTTTATGTCATACATTTCTTTTGTTGAGTGAACCATTTTCGAGATATTACTTGTTATTCCCTTAAATTTTTCAATACTTATTTTTTCAAATGGGAATTCGTTGTTCATTTTTTTTTTGTCTTGGATATGCAAAGTCTGTGCAGGCCAGTCCATTACGGAGATGTTATTGTCGTGTAACCACTCCGCCACAGCCCGTGCAGTATGAAAAGGTGCTCGATCGTGTTGAAAGATGCAATCGCCATCCCCGAATTGCTCTTCAACAATGGAAGCAAGAAGGTGCTTAAAATATCAATGTAGGTCTGAGCTGTGATCGTGCCTCGCAAAACAACAAGGGGTGCAAGCCCCTCCAGGAAAAACACGACCACACCATAACACCATCACCTCCGAATTTCACTGTTGGTACTACACACGCTGGCAGATAACGTTCACCGGGCATTCGCCATACCCACACCCTGTCATCGGATCGCCACATTGTATACCGTGATTCGTCATTCCACACAACGTTTTGCCACTGTTCAATCGTGTAATGTTGACACCTTTTCCTGCGTGATGTGTGGCTTATGAGCAGCCGCTTGACCATGGAACCAAGGTTTCTCACCTCACGCCTAACTGTCATAGTACTTGAAGTGGATCGTGATGCAGTTTGGAATTCCTGTGTGATGGTCTGGATAGATGTCTGCCTATTACACTTTACGACCCTCTTCAAATGTCGGCGGTCTCTATCAGTCAACAGACGAGGTCGGCCTGTACGCTTTTGTGCTGTACATGTCCCTTCATGTTTCCACTTCACTATCACATCAGAAACAGTGGACCTAGGGATGTTTAGGGGTGTAGAAATATCGCGTACAGACATCTGACACAAGTGACACCCAATCACCTGACCACGTTTGAAATCCGTAAGTTTCACGGAACGTCCCATTCTGCTGTTTCACGATGTCTAATGACTACTGAGGTGGTGGATAATGAGTACCAGGTAGTAGGTGGCAGCACAATGCACCTAAGATGAAAAACGTATGATTTTAGGGGTGTCCGGATACTTTTGATCACATAGAGTATACACACACCTACACACACACATGGCTTTCTAAAGATTCTTTCCTTCAGTGTGTATTTCTAATGAATTCTCGATATTGAGGTTTTGAATGAATGCAGTACTTCCTTTACCTCCATAGGAAGGTGCGAAGGAAAGTTCACACTATGAAAGCATTTTGGATACCTCTAGATTTCACAAATTCTTACCTGAAAACATCCTCCGTTTTTTGAAGCAAAAATGTAATTGCGCACCTATGTTTCTCTCCCTAATCAGTATGCATTATTAAATGTTGAATAAATGCAAATACGCTACAAAAACCTTCAAAAGCTTTCTATAAAGCTTATTATGGCACAATTTATTCAGAATTTAATATTTACTGAAAGCCTTAAAAACAATGCTATGTATTAGATGCACTACAATACCTGATGCTGTATAAATGATTTGTAACTTTCGTATGTTATGCAGAAATGTACAATGCCAAATCCAAAGCAAGAAAGAAAGTAAGAAAGGGAGGGAGGGGGAGGAAAGGGAGAAATAGAGGGTTGTAAATGCTAAACTGATACCAGTGAGCTACTTTTAACCTTGAAGTACAGCATCTTTTAAATTCTAGAACAAAATTTAGTCTACACTAACAGGACTGTGATGCCGCCTCGAAACTGCTATTATATAATAGCCTTTTAGGTCGGCTTAAAATATTCATCAGACATTTCAAGGTTATTAAAGGAAATGACAGAAGTTGTTATGCAAGCTATATAAAATACACGTAGAATTGGCATTTTTGGTGTAACGAACTCTACTACAGTCATTCTGGATATAGACCTATTTCTTCCTGATAGTGAATATCTGTTTTTCAGTTTTAGATGTTTTTGGCTTATTTTAACACTGGACCTATCTCATAGCTAGTTGCTCAATAAGAGGTTTCGGGTGTCGGTGTCGGTGTTACACACTCAAAGTAAAAGTTTATATTGTAGGCTAGAGTACTAATGTTGCTCATAAATGCAGTCTAATGTATTGAGACTGAGTAGCTTGGGTTTCTTAAGCTGTTTTGGGGGTGTCTAACGAGGGCGAGAATGGCGGACCTGAGGCACATTTCTGCTTACGACGTGTGATTCATCTGTTATGAGTATGGTTAAACTTTATCGTACTGTTCTGTCATAGCTATGCCATTAGTCTTAAGTATCCAACCAAATTCACGTAACCGAATAGTTTCTTGTGTATCCAAATCTAATCACTTAACTCCTATGACGCCAATGTTGAATCCGCTAAATTCACGACCCATTATCTCAGAAACTGTTTAAGATTCATCTAATATTCTCGCAAAGGAAATCCAGCTGCTTCTTCTCAAGGTTAATAATGAACACAAACATTCAACATCAATGTGGGTACCTTCTCATTCCGGAATTGAAGGTAATGAATCGGTCAACCAGGTAACAAAAGCAGCTACGTTTAAACGATCCAACAGGTGCTACATAGGTAGGGCTGGTAGCTCTGCCGGTAGAGCACCTGCCTCCTGTGCGAAGGGTCCCGGGTTCTATTCCGGCTGGGGGTGCGAATTTTTCTCTGGCATAAATTATTCCCTGTCCTCCCTAGAGTGTGGAAGTATGAATGTGTGTGTAACCTAATGATTAAAACCCCAAAAGTGCAAAAAACCTAAAGAGAGAATACGAGCTAACACCTTTCACAATAGGCAATACGTTCCAAAGGAAAGCCGCCGATAAGACCAATGTAGTTAAAGGCGGGGTATAAATGGAAGTTTAAAAGAAATTGCTACAAGGGGACATTATCATGTATGTAAAAAGTAAGATATTTCAAGAGTGAAGGATGAGATGTGAAGAAGGTTTGTTGTTTCACGTATGGAAAAGCCGATTTGAAGTAGAAGTTGTATTGTATTTCAACTGTTGGGGACCCGAACTTGTAGTAGTTGCAACCGCACGTATAGTAAACAGTTTCCGGTAGCCTTCGCCCCAAATGTACTTTCAGGTGGCCTTTGCCCCAAGTTTAAAAAAATATTAACTTTGTAATTTGACTGTTTCTTTAAGTATTTATTTTATGGTTTCTCTTTTATGGGTTTCTCTTAGCAGGGTTGTGGTGCAACAAGAATGAAGGCTTACACACATTATAATTTTACTTCACTCCTTTTATTAATACTTGATACGATTTATATAAGACTTCACTGATACAGAGAGCTGTGAGATTCTTTTATATTAATTAATTACACTTTTTAACACGTAAATTTATTTTTCGTCTCACACGAATACGTATTAAATTTCTTGAGGACACTTTTTGCGTCTGGTTACAATCACTGTCTGCAGGCAACTGACTTCTGAATTTGTAAATGTTTCTCCTTTTCAGTTTCTGATTGACTAATCCTAATCCAATAGTATACCTTCATTTAACTAAAGCTTTTTCTGGTTGTTGATTGGCTATTTTTATAAACTGTCACTAAAATTACATTATTGCTTCCAAGAATCACAGGTAACATTTAAACTCTCAAACTCATTATTGCCTCAAGGTTACCTCATTGTTACCTCATTGTTAGCAACTTTTAACTTATTATTCTCACAGCTTCTACATTATTAAATTACGTAATATATTCACATAACATTATTAAACATATATACAATAATATAAGCATATGCAATGACTGTTACATACATTTTACAAATTATTACATACACATATTGCTTTAAGGCGGGCTGTTATTGAATTTATATATTATATAATTTGACTGAAATCATTTAAGTGTTAAAAACACTGCCTCAGATGGCTTGACACCACGCAATCCAAATTACGAAATATGTCCAATATTGTCACCCAACTGCCTGTGAAAAATATATCCAGACAGTACCAAGGTTTAGTATCCCGACTAAGCATAGGTCATTCCAAGATTGGTCTTCTAAAACAGGACCAACCTCCGATTTACCAACAGTGTCAACTGTCCATCAAGCATATTATCACCGAGTGCCAACTTCACAACCGATGGCGACAGCGCTACCAAACCAGTGAACTTCAGTCAGCACTCTCCTCTTCTGTCTCAAGTTATTTCAGTTCTTCAAAAGTATAAAAATGTATAAAAATATATAATATTTTGTTCCAATTCCAATGTTGTATTTACAAATAGTTGCAAAGTCACTTTAAGCTAAAGTGGCTATAAAAAGGGCAAGATAAAGAATAAAAAACTACAGGTTATAGATGTAAGATCAACTGTAAAGTGACCAACTTTTATACAATAACTTTGTTTATTAAGCAACATAGGATTATTTTCCAATTTTATTAACATTGAATTTAACTTTATCAGGAATTGTATTTTTTAATTAAACGACCATGTTACAAATAACAAAATAGATCCACAACAGCCTTCAGACGTTATCTTTATCATCACAAAGTTAATTTACCTCTCTTCAATAGTTGCTGAGAAAGCCCGTCATTTATACCAGAAAATGTCATTCACAATAAAAACTGTTCAGCGCAAAAATGGAGAAAACAACGTCCCATATATTTACAAAGAAACAAACCACATGGCTTGAGCACACTGAAGCTGATATACTTACAGTAGTACCAATTAGTAGAGCAAAGCTTCCTCTTAAACATGGGATAACGTTTACCTCTACTCCAAAACGTTTAGGAATTACGATATTTTTCTACATAAACTGGTGCAGAATAACAGCAAAACATGTTATGTGATACATGTATATGCCTTTCTTTACCCTATACTTTATTAGTAGGTATACAAACTATTCTTACTGAAGCTTCTTGTTCTATCTACCACATTTTAAACCAAATAAACCGCTGCAGAACTAGCTACATTACACATTTCGTTATAGTTACGAAGGGAGCAGCAATAGTCCAATGTTTAAGAATTGGACGCTATATCCTGACCTTAAAATTCCATACTGTTTCCATGCAACCACGAGTAACAACTGAAAATTTATGAGACTTTAAAAGAATGACAAGTATTGAACAATTCGAATCTTTAATAAGGGATACTTTGAAACGGCTTATGTCACAAAAACTTAGAAGTAAATTGTATGTTTTAAAGAGATGTACATTTTTTGTGATGATTAATGTTTTCGTCTGTCCCTTAACGTTTACCAGTTATACAAGATTATATAAAATTCCTTCCTAATGAAGAGGATTTCACAGACTATTCACAGAAAATTCATGGATATACATTTTATTTGTCATGTGATTATCTTTAATATATAATATTTTAATAAAAATCTATTGAGCCATTTTTAAAAAGATTAAAACTTTGACGCAGTAAGCTGTATCACAAATTATGTAAATGTCAGAGTGATTGTAGTGTGAATGTGCATTGTTGTGTGACATTGATTTGAGATGTTTGTTGATTGTAAGCATTGTCGAGAAGTGGGTTTATACGGCCTTACTGAAACTGACAATAATAACGTGCAATAATGTAGCGAGGGGGTGAGCTGTTTATCATTATTAGAGACGAGCAAATGACGTCAGAGTGGCGCGTTTTTTTTAAAATTTGCTGGAACATTTTCCCCAGAGCATATGTCTTCGTAATTTTCATTGGATATAAATATAGACGCTAATGTTGGCGCGTTTTATTAACCAATAGCAGCTCGGTTATAATCTTTAGGCATATTGGGGCGAGGAAGTATAAATTCAGTGTCAGGGTTAAGTTTCATGTAGTTCAACGGAGGCATTCATGGAGTATGCATCGCACACAGTTCAAGGTTACGCGTCGCAAAGTTATGAAAAATCGCAAGTGTCGTAAAGTTAATTACCCAAAAAGTTGAAGTACGCGAATTAAGAATGAGCAGTAAATAAGTTATTATAACAGTTTCAGTTTGGCGAGTGTTAAGATTAATAGGTGAAAGTGAACAATGTGTTACGACAATAAAAGTGTAAAACAAATTCTTTTATCAGTGTTATATTTGGATAAAAAACTCCTTTCCGTTTACACACCTGTATAAGATAAGTGCTTGACCGAAAAATAATAGCTAGCCGGAGGACAGTGAACCCAAAATTAAATACAATAACAGGCGCTCAGTAAAAGATAACACGAAGTAACCGCGACAAATTGTCTTTCATACGTGCGGCAGATAAAAATGAAACATCTTCCAACTACCAACAAATAAACACTACATATTGTTTCCCCAATGTGGGCCGAACAACAATAATACCCCCGCAACTTTCCAAAAATATACCAAGTAAACGGTAGTTGGGGTAAAGGGTTTCCCTGAAAATCTTCGCGTCCTATCTTTGGAAGGTACTGAACCTAAATACCAAATGTGGTATTTATTCGACTTTTTGTTTCTGAGTTATCCTGTTCAAAGACACACGAATATTTTTCTAAAAATGCTTTTTTTGAATTCAGGGCCCTCAAAACATGTATTTCCGATGAAACCTTGGTATAGAATTGTTGGGTGGAATGCAATACCTTCTCTACCTACATGTACGTGGTAGGGAAAATAAAAAAGCAGTACATTTTTAAAAATGTAAATATTTTGCCTACAATGATAAAATATATATCAAATTAAAATGGGAAATTGTAACTAATACGACTGCACAAAAGCTAAGAATGTCAATTTTCACCATTTAGTCTCCCCTTAACGGTTGCTGTGAGATGAAAGGTGTGTCTATGCACAAGCTCTGAAACCGAAATCCTTCCCTTGTAAGCATCCCTCAGCCACTCCCTCTTTATTTCACAGTAATATTATTCATAAGAAGCCGGATGGAGTGGGTGTTACTGTGTGGAAGAAGTGCTAAGCATATTTAACCAGAAGTGCGTAGAAAACGAACAATTAAAGTAAGTCTGCCTGAAATACTCTCTTCCTCTGCCCCAACGCGTTCATTACATTTATTTACGAAGGCCATTTTCCCTCCGCCTTCTCCTCATTTTACGGCTGTAGCAAGCACACATACTCATTTAAGTTAACTCTTCACATTCCATTTCTCACAGTTAAGATGTCTTTGTGCTGCGACTTCCTCTCTTTTCATTGTCGGCTGTAGGCTCACACATGTGTGCACTCTTTACATATTATAGTCTTGAGAGGCAAAAAGGAAACGAGCATTCCGTCCACAAATTACTGCATGAATAATAGAGGCAATCTTAAGAGTTGCTGTGGCAGCTCGTGCCGCAAGATACTTACTTGGCCGCTAAGAGACGAATTTCATTTTCAGGGATGCACCATTGAAAACAATTTGGCCTAAAACTTAATCTGAAGTTTGCCTTAAGGTGGTCTCCTCTGCCTCAATAATCAACAAAACATGTTAATTCAACATGTTGAACTCAACATGTCGGCGGTAAACGAAAGTCTTCCGTAACATGTTGAATCAACGTCTTGGCTAAACAAAATTGTTTTCTACCAGCACTGGAAAACATGTTGAGTGTGGTACGTATTCGGGTAACTTCGTACAGACTCGACTAAATTCGGCCAAACATGATATAGGCAAACTGGCTCATGCATATTATTCATTGCATGCTAGCGAGAAAAATGGAGTGGACGAAAGAAAAGACAATACAGTTAATTAATGAGATCCATGCAATACGGTCAACTGGCATATGTTCCTACAAGTCATGGAAATAAAATCAAGAAAACCGAATGTTTAGGTGATCTAGTCGTGTTTTTGAAAACACACGAGGACATAGAGGAAAAAATCCAATGTGTTACACTCGCATGACTTTCTCTACTCTTCTAAAAACTATTTTTACAAACGCTCATTCTCCATATGCTTCATTTTAATCGAGATATCGAGATGTTAATCTTATTGCTAATTTTCTTGTAGATGCAAGGGGAATTGCTAGGCTTTCAGCGACAGTCAAATATTTTAAGAGTGGTTGCTACGTGGAGTATTCCATTCTCTTTGCATTACCAGGACAAAAAAAATGAATAACGAATTTGAGAAAAAGTATAAGTATTGGAACATTTAAGGGAATAGCAACCAATATCTCGAAAAAGGTTCACCCAACAAAAAAATGTATATAACATAAATTGTGTATTTTAACGCGATCTACATTTTTTGTGGGGTAAAATTTTGTCTATCTCTTATAGTGTACCAGTTATGCAAAAGTCGTTCACAATGAAAAACACTTTTGGAGACATTCCCAGAAAATTCGAGATATACGTTTCATTTGTCATGAAGATATCCTAAACATATGATATTTTAATCAAAATCGTTATAGCCATTTTTGAGAAAATTAAAATTTTCGAAAAATGTTCCATGTAAAGGATAATCTGGGGTGAGGGATTTTCGTGTCGCATCTCTGGAAGATACTGAACCTAAATACCAAGTTTGGTGTTTATCCGACTGTTCATTTCTGAGTTATGCTGCTCACAGACACACACAGACATACACACACATTCATCTAGACACACACACGGACATGTTTCCAAAAATGCTGTTTTTTTTGGATTCAAAGGGTCTTAAAACATGTATTTCCGGTGGAATCTCGGTATCGAATTTTTGGTTGGAATACAATACTTCCTCTACTTATACGTAGTAGAGAAGGTAAATAGAGTTTAAACCTAACCTCAATTCACGTAATATGGCTGCTCTGAAATTCCTCTCCTGCATTGCAATCGCTGGTGAAATTATAGCCAGCAACAAATTGAAATCTTCTTCCGCCATTCTTAAAAAATTCTGAAAGCCGAATCTACCCTCAACTTTCAATTCAGACAAGATGCTATTTACATTGTTTATATTGCTTAGAAAGGGTGTACCCATAACTTCCTTCTTTTATTCCTGATCTCTTTTACATAGCACACACTTTGTGACACGAAGGATAAATCTTCATAATTAGAATGCATGTGATTATTATTATTAACAAACGCGACGTGTTTATACCTGGCCTCAATTTTTAATGCGTTACATGTTTTTAAAGCTGTTTATGTTTAGTGTTGATTGTTGAGGCAGTGGAAAACCGCATTTAGGCCAATATTGAACGATTCTAAGCTTCGTTTCGGTATCTTCTTTAGTTTTCAAGTTATTGAGCTTCTAACATGAATTTTAATGTCCTGTGCCAAATGCTCCACGCGAATTTTTAAAAATCCCATTTGCTTTAAACAACCATGCTGTTTATCTCTTCATAGTGCCTAGAACTGTCGTGCAATTCTTTCTACCTAGTTTTAGTTTTAAGGAAAAAAATTGAAAACTTATTATTGTAAATATCTATATTTTTCGATCTCCTTTTTCTATAAAGGGACCGATCGGTAAAATTGGTCAAAATTATCAAAAATTACTATTTGCGCTTTTAAACTTGTTATTATAATATCCAATTCTCCATTAATATTTTCGTGTAAATATTATTGTGGTGAAAATGAGGGAGTTATATGACAATTAAATAACCATGAGCACAAGGCATGGTAATATATTTGAATGATTTTATATTCCTCACACTTTTACGAAGTTTCTGGATTTGTTTGCAAAATTAGTTGCACATATGTTAATCAGCT
The DNA here is from genome assembly GCA_030765065.1 of Deroplatys truncata. Classification (NCBI taxonomy): domain Eukaryota; kingdom Metazoa; phylum Arthropoda; class Insecta; order Mantodea; family Mantidae; genus Deroplatys; species Deroplatys truncata. The sequence goes on from CM060975.1 coordinate 223,467,246, forward strand.
TTATAAAATATGCATTTTAAGTAAACATTTACATTTAATAAAAAAAATACATAAACATAGTTTCAGGCCAATTTTATATGGGTAAATTTTAGAATGCTTTTTCCTCAGTTGTAATATTTTAGGCATTTTCTAGCATTTAAAAAGCACCTGAAGATGCAACTTTTAAGCTATACGTGAAACTTTGGAATTAATTTCACCAAAATATCCTAACTAAAACTTCCTATGCAGTTATTAAAGCCTCATGGCGCTATGACCCATGCAGGGCTTTAGCCTGTCACCCGACTGCCGGCCTCACGTCCACATATATACGACAGAGGTGGGCGATCATCCAACCGATACGGGGAGGAGATGTGGCCAGCATCACGCATCCTCCAGCCGGAATGTTGGCTCTCGAGGCCAGGATCGCTGCCTATCTCAGCTCCTCACTTTCTGTAGTATTAATATAAGGCAAATGTGTTACGCACCTAGCTCTAACTCAGTAAGAAACATCTGAAATGCTGTTTAAAATTATGAAAATTGCACTGTAATGAGCAATAGCTTAAATTTGCGTTTTAACAGGTATACCTAATCAATGAATGACTTAATATATATGCACCCAACACTCAGTAGAATAGTAATTAATTGTTGTTTCACATAAGTCGTGTGTAGGACAAGGTTGGAAATGTATGTAGAATCAGACTGTAAAATTCAATGCCGTAACCGGGATTTGAACCACAGATCTTCCGGTTTCCGTCCGGTTGTTCTAACCTACTGAGCACCATGGCAACTTGCGGCAAGGCATTAAATTTCCCAGTTGAATCACATTTAAGTCTGCTGCACACATCTGCTTGGTTTAACTCTGGTATTATATAGCGTGGGCCATTTAACTAAGCTTTGTAGAAAGAAGTTTTGAATAAAAGTTGCTTGATATTATGGGGGAAAGTAAATGCCAGTAGTCGTGTTTTATTTGGAGGACGTTGTGATGTTCATTTTAGAATCAATTTAGTTTTTTAAATGTCGTTTTCTCACTCCTCACAAAAAACTAAACAACATTTGTATAAAGCACCAATGTAAATAACAACGAAAATTCTGAATGGCTGTTTACGAAGGGCGTAATGAATGGTTGGACCATCCATGGCTGGTCATTTGAGGGTCAAGTTACGTTTCGTAATTGGAATCAATTTTTTTTTATTTTATTTCCTTATTCCTCATCACAAAATGAACAGCTTTTTATAAACCATTTTCTAATGAGAAAATAACATACAAAATGTAGGTTCCCATTTAAAAAAATTAAATTGACCCTAAAATGCACATCATAACTTCCCCCAAACATAACACAATGGTCTTTACTATCCCATAATATCAATCAGCTTTTATTAAAGACATTTCTTTCAACAAGGTTTAGTTTTGCAGATATAGTACAGTCTCAACTTAAATGGTCCACCCTGTATGTTTATTTTTCTAGGAAGAAAAGATTGATATTTAAAATATCTAACATTAATTAAAATTACAGAAATGAAGATATAACGTTTATTTCTATGCATGGATAATAATTTAAATAATGATATATAGGTTTGCAGCTGCTGAGTTTAAAACAAATATGCATTTCTTTACAAACCTTTCAAAGTAATTGCTGTGCGTTTTCACAAAACTGAGTATTTGAAAACCCAATTATTTTCCTCTTAGAAAATACAGTATCCTAGTTATTTTACAGGCGATGCTCTTCCTTGAGGTTGAAAAATCTATAAGGATACGATGTAGCGAAATGACTAAAATCTACAATATTAAGGATATATTTACCCGATTACGATCAATGAATCTTATAAGTTTATACTAATACATAATTATACCACCTCAGTAAAATGTTAGCCTTTTCTGATAAGTGAGATACCATTTACATAGTTTAAACTCTTATCTGTGTTTTAAAAAAATTGTTCCATGTGTTTAATTACTCAAGTCTGATATTGCATATCAGATTCCTTATTGATCTGGAAGTGAAAATTACTAACCTATTTTGTTCTCAAATTAATAGTTAATTAGTTACAAATTTCTGGATTATGGAAACTGAAATTTTGCGAGAAAATGAGCATAATGACTCCATAAAAACAAGTTATTTCATGTTATTTTTCATTATTAGGAATTACTTGTTTGAGCTTCTAAACCCAAATCGTAAATTCAACCGTTAAAATTAGATTGTGTATGTGACAAGATAGATCCATTAAAGAAAATAAACACATTTCTGGCACTACTGTCCACCGCACGGCCCTGCATTCTCTACCTTCGTCCACAAAGGAAATCATCATCACCTTACGCATGCCGTTACCCCGGCCGCCCTGGTGGGACTTCCAAGACCGGTGCGACTACTTTTCCAACAACCAATTCTTCATTTGGCCTCCAAGGATCAAGGAGCCGAATGTATCCCTTTTAAAGCCTCCCAACAAGGCAAAAAATACCCTCAGTATTGGGAATTCCTCGCAGGGCATGCAGCAGGAAAATAAATCTATACTATACCATCCTGACATCTGCTTGTCTAACCACATGTATTACAAGCTCATTGCGTAATAAGTAATACTTATAACATAATTTCTTCCCATTTATAGTTCAACACATATATTTCAACTTAGTCAAGTAAACTAAATTAATGAAATAAAATATAAAGAAGTATGTAAATTATGACCGTTAATTCTAAAATAGTTCTCACTACTACTATTGCTACTGGAAGCCGGCAGCTCTTCCAACTGACTGCCAGTTGGTATCTACTCCTTTTTAGTTGTATCCTATTTTTAAGTTCCAAATTACTAGTAAGCAGTATTAGATACTGGTAGTCAACACCCCTCTTAAAAGGAGATTAGGCGACTGAAGTCTCAAAAAATCAATTTTTTTAATGTGCAAATCTTACTGTCCAGAATGATATATGGGTTTACATGTTTGCGGTATTATTTACTTAAATTACTATTTAATACACTAGTGCGCTCTTTAAATGCTTGCCACTTCAATTTTTTTCTCAAAACTGCATTTTCTTTCCTTTATGTATCTTTTTTTCTCTGAAAGTAGTGGGTCAGTCATAGCGAAACTTTGCAGCAATATGTGAAAAAATGCCTGCTTATCCTGTATATATTACAATTATCTGTATATATTTAATAATACTGACATTAGTAAATATTATTAGTAAAAAATATGCATTTTTTCTTCGGCATATATTTTTCATGAATTATTATTTTTGTGAAGGATGTAATTAAGCTATTGGATTCTATTAAAGAGTATATTGCTGAGATTATCTGTACTAAATTTCAAAGTTGTATCATTGACAGTTTATGCAAAAAAGGAACATAAGATTTATATTGTGTATGTAGCAGATACTAGTGTATATGCATATGAAATTTGGTGAGCTTATCTGCAGTAGCTTAAGACAAATTGATGTTTAACTAAAACTATTCACTTTTTCTTATTTCAATCACCTATCTGCCCTTAATCTACGTCTGCATTTTAACTATTTATTTAATCGCTTACTTCACCTTTAGTTAATTAATATTCTCTAAATTTTCACATTTTAGTTGTTATTTAATTAGCCATTAGCTCTATTTTAACTAATTCTTCATTGCTTTTATTCCTACTCTCATGCTTATTTAGCTAAATTCTTCATTACCTGTTTTTTCTAGTCTCAACTTGTTTGTTTTATTTAAACACTATTAAATTGCCATACTGAACATCAACCTATCATTAGCATGCAGCAGTGCTAACACAGCACTAAGGAGATAGCTAATCCCAAAGTATGGTGGTCCTGTATCTTTTTTAACTTTTACCTAACTCTTGAATACGTCAATCGATCCCTGAGGTAGGAAACCATGTAAAACCACACATTTCAAAAGTCGGCCTGCTGTTGGGGTTAACAAGTTTTGTGAAAACGCTCCTCTATAGGAATAGCAGTGTATATAAACTGTTTTCCTAACACCAGCAGTGATTTAATAATCAACATTTGTTTCAGGTAAGCTGCTGTTTTCCTCTCAGCCAGTTGGTGAGTTTCTACTATACTAATATTTACTGACCTCTGTTGTGTACAACGTTATTCATATCTTAAGTATATATTGACATATTCCATTATGTACCTTTAACACTAAGCCCAGTGGGACATAAATTATATCAAGAAAACGTTTTCCCTTACCGATTATCGCTTTCAGCCACAACCACAAAGTTTACCCGTTACAAACAATTATTGTTCAAGCACGCAATTCCCATCAGACAGCAAAGCGGCTGCATTCAAATTTGTTAACTGTTTGTATATTACTTTCTCACACAAAATTGTTAGCAGAAACGAGAACTACATTTGAATGCATTTAAAATGTTTTCATACTGCATGAGAGTAGAGCGAAATGGAGTTACTTCGCTAATGAACTTTAAGTCCCTTGTCATATGGACTACTCGTGCTTATGCGTAGCTCCCACTAAACGCAGATAGATAGGGTTTTTGGTACCTTTAGTGCAATTATAGCAAGCAAAACTGCCACCACAACTCATGCAGAACAAGACCAGGTTAATGACGTAATAATGGCAGGTTAAGTGAGTAGACAACACATAGCAGTTAATGCGTAAAGTTCATATTAATTACATAACTGTATCCGAATGTAGAGTTTTACTATCATTCAAGTATTTTTATTCAATAAATGCAATGGTTGGATAGTATAGGTATACAACGGGGGGGGGGGGCGCCTCCCGCACTGCATAGATCTATTGTGGCTACCACCCCCAGGAGGAAGGGATGAAGTGAAGGAACCACAGGAGGCCGCAGGTAGAAGACTACAGAGACACACGGAAGTCCCTAACACTTGCAGACTCGAAGACCATTCCCACTGCTGGAGCTCTAGAGAGGACGATGAACGACCCGCCGACCAAACAGCCCTCTGTTGCTCACGTGTAGTCTCTTTCCTTCGAACAAGCATCCGCGCCATCTGTCCGATACCTCCATGCACCACGAAAACTTGAATGACAGAAGGGAAATCGTGTAGATGAGAAATCACACCAGCATTTGGTTACCGACCAAGGAAAACCACGAAAACACAAGATCAGAGTAGGCGTCAAAGGGAATCGAACCCAGGAACCTCCTGAATGCGAGTTTCACACATTACCGTGGAATCCTCTCGCTCGTTATGGTGGGATAGTAAGATAAAGGATAAAAGATAGTGCATGGCTTATCTTGCGATGTCTTGTTAAATTAGTCAATATTAGATGACTGCTTATCTCGGGAACCACACCAGATTAACATGCAAATTTTACAGTGCATGTTAATCTAGTAACTTCTTTTGACCCTAGTAAAATATTTCCTATCCAGGAAACATTAAGTCACTAAATAGTGAAAATTGTCAAAAGTTACGTTAGTGTTTGTGCAGTCCTATTAAATGGAATTTACTCTTTAATTTGATAATACTTTTTCATTATAAAAAATAATTATATTTTAAATATATTTTTAAAAATGAAAGTGCATCTACTATTTCGCACTATGAATTCTGTACTCCCTCAAAGAAAAAATAATAATAACTCCTGCACATTTCGGAGTAGAGAGGCTAACATTAGCCCATATTTTAGGTGAAGTTTAGCTCTACAAATTAGTTGTACTGTTAAATATGGCAGCTTCTGTTTGCTCAAGGCATGTGTTTCTTTCTTTAGAAATATATGCTAGTTTGTTTTCTCCAATTTTTGCTTTGAACAGCTTTTCCTGTGAATGACATTTTCTGATACAAATGATCCATTTTCTCATAAACTACCAAAGAAAACTAAATTAAATGTTAACGAAGAAGATCTAAGTACTGTTGTAGATATACTTTGGTGTTGAATGATTAATTGATAAAATTTGGGAGACAAAACACGATGGTCTTATCTATTTTGCCCGCACCGAAGCCGATGGCTTATTGTGCAGTGTCTCTCCCAGTTGTACTAGTTTAGCCAACCTGCTCTCTTAAAGAGTTTAAGGAGTCCTCAATTAGATTCTTATTAGATACTATTACTTTGTGGTCTAAACTCCCTGTAAGATTACATCATATATTTTCCAATGCTCGCACTGGAATATAACATGCAGGGGGTTTCATCTTCCCTGTTACACATCCTACACTTTGGGGATCCTTTCTCAATCCCCACTATGTACAGATGTTTCTTGAAGTCCCCATTGCAATTCATTAGACTCATCATATGTTTCATCTGCTTCCTGTCAAATTTCAGAATTGCAGTACCTCCGTTTAGACATAGTGTAGACATCAAAAACTTGCTATGTGTTTGTTCACGGACCTTTACGCCATAGTCTGCATGCTGTCTATGAATCCAGTTTAGCAGTTCGGTTGTTATGGTCCTCTTAGTATTACCCAAGATAGGCTGTGGCCGTACAAACGTAGTTGTGGCCTCTGTCTTGGCTAGTTTATCTGTATTTTCGTTGCCATCTATACCTGAGTGACTGCTAACCCATGCCAATGTAACCTTATTGCATTTCCCCAGCTTCTTTAGGACTTTTAGTAATTCTTAACGGTCTTTGACCTCGTTACTGGTGCCAATAATGTCCTCAGATTTTGTGTTAATGTTTTCCTTCCCATTGTTCTTTACTTCAAAACATTTACTTGAATAATGGAAAGGCTTGATATAGTCTGCTGGCATTTGAGCTATCGGTAATTTCACTACATTCAGGATGTTAGCGTGAGTTCTTAGATATCCATTGAATTCCCAGTTATTGTCAGACTTAAGTCTACATGCCCCAGCTGCTGCCTCCGTTTTCACCCACAGGTATTTCTTCCGTTATCTCTTCATGAGGAGTTCAAGTTTCTAATAGTTGTCTTGGATATGCTTCCTACTAAATGGTATCATCACAAGTTTTCTTTGGGTTAACACCAAGATCCTGCTTTTGCCATCATTCCTGACAATATCCAAGGTTCTCTATGCTAGTATCCGAACGGTATTTCCAAACTTGCCAAGTATCACGATGTCTAAAGCGACTGCGTAACCTTGGCAGTGCTCGTTAACATTTAACTCCTTGATAAGATAATTCACCACTAGGTTCCACAATAGTGGGGATAAAATAACTCGCTGTGGACATCCTCTTGTGATTGTAATCACTATCTTTTCTTCCGCAGCTTCAATCTTCTGGTTTCCAGCTTGGATTACATCATTTACAAATGATGGTCTCTATCCCATGCCTTCTTGTTGCACTAAAATGTATTCAAAGATCGTGTTGCTAAAGGCCACTTCGATATCCAGGGCTATGCCTAATGCAACGTCCTGAAAGTGTAGTGCCTTCTTTACCTTCCCAACAAATTGGTGGAGAGCTGTCTCACATGATCTACCTGGTAGATTTACATGTTTCAAGTGTCAACACTTGACTCCATAGCACAAATTATTCGGAAATATTGTAGATTGAGGCAGTATTTTTAACACTTAAATGATGTCAGTCTAATTATATAATATATAATAACAGCCCACCTTAAAGCAATATGTGTATGTAATGATATATAAAATGTATGTAACAGTCATTGTATTATGTTTATATTATTATGTGCATGTGCAATAATGTTATGTGAATGTATTGCGTAATTTAACAATGTAGGAGCTGTGAGAATAGAAGCCGAAAGTTGCTAACAATGAGGTAACCTTGAGGCAATAATAAATTAGGAAGTTTAATAATGCTACTAATAATTCTTGGAATAATAATGTAATACTTAAAACAGTTTATAAATAGCCAATCAAAATCTAGAAAAAGTTTAAGTTAAACAAAAGTATTCTATTGGAGTAAAACTAGCCAATCAGAGACTTGAAATATAGAGAAATTTACAAATTTAACCTGTAAATGCCAGATGCTAGAAGACAGCGTACCAAACCGGACGCTGTTAGCCAGCGTTCCCGAGAAATTCGATAAGTATTCAGTGTGAGACATAAAAAATTCATTGCGGCGTGAATAATATAAAGCTTACGTGTTAAAAAGTACAAGTAACTATAATCTCACAGCTCTACAGTAGGATATATCTGTGAAGTGTTATTTAATCGTGAGAATAATTAATAAAAGAGTGAACTAAAAAATTATAATTTGTGTAAGCCTTCATTCTTTAGCCGCATCACCCCCTGCTAAGAGATACGTGTTTCTGCAAATTAATACTGACGCAGCCGAGGCAAACCTACATATATAATATTTAAAGAAACATTAGAAGACAAATTTGATTATTGTTAAAAGTGGGGCGAAGGCCACCGGCAACTTTGTAACGTACGTGGGGTGCAACTACTTCAAGTTTTGGCTTTCCAACAGTGAGGCATTAATCTACTTCAAGATTTAGATCAAATATGAAGATAAAATAAAAAATATATATTTACAATGGGTGTAAGCAAGCAAATATGCAACAAAGAGTTGAAATATTATGCTGGTTAACAAAGCATTATATACAACATAAGCATTATTTAAATTATCGGTTATTTAGTAATTAACTCACATACAAAGTGAGCATACTTTCTGACAGCAGAGAAGAACTATGCATTTGGATTAAAATTCTGTCCGTAATTATAAACGACATAGGACTTTACACATTAATTTCCCCATGTTTCATTTTCAGGTAAACCAAAGATAAATAATAAAAGGTATTGTGACAAATAAAAACGCCGGTTAACTCTTAACAAACTTTATTTACTGCGTGAAATGCGTTACAAGCCTCGCTTTGTAGCTATTATATTTATAAATCGCTCGTAACTCCCTCGCACCTGTTAACTCACTGACACTGGCTGTCTTTTTATATTACCCTGTTGCTAGAGAGACACATTAATGCAATTTTACAGAATTTACCAGAATGCAGATGGGTAGGCATTAGGAGTAGCCAGTCAAAGCCTCTTCCAATGCTTGGGAGACCATACGGCAAACCGGAATCTCCTGCGTACAAAGCCTTCATCGATGGCTTGGTCGACTGCAGTATGCGGATTTGGCTAAGTATCAAACATTCAAAGGATTTTGGTTGCGATATAAAAGAGTTTATCCTCTAAAACGTGTGGTTTGCCTTCAGAATTCAGCCATATGGCGCGACAGAAAATGCCGGAACATATGGCCTTTCTCTTTATAATTAGGAGTCTACGTGTATAGGTCAGTTTTATAACGTCACTTAATATTTCTCCGCTTTCTTTTCACTTCAAAGTTAGAGGCGATACTGGGCACTTTAGATGGGAATTTTATTACACAGCTGCATCATATTTTTCTTTCAAGAGATAGATTGTCTAGAGTGTTCAGAAAATGCATTATAGCAACGCCTAGAACGCATCGAGCGATCGGAACCTAGATTATACGCTGTCGCGAGATCAACAGAGAGAGACCAAAGAATGTAAAAATGCAATGAAATGTCACTGTGGAGTACATTCCTCAGGAGGAAACGATGAAGTGAGAACCACAGAGACGCGGGAAGTCCCTAACATTTATTGGCTCTAAGACCTCTCCCACTACTGGAGCTGCCCAGAAAGGGTGGCGAATGGCCCATCGAACCAGGCAGCCATCTAGTGTTACAGGGAATACTCTTTCCTTGGATCAAGCATCCACACCATTTGTCCACACCGCTTGGCACCACGAATCCTAGAAGCACACCTTAAACACGAGAAGGAAACGGAATGAAAGGGAAATGAGGGAAAGGAGATCGTGGTAGATGAGAACCGCCCCGCATTCCCCTACCGACCAGCAAAAACCATGAAAACCCAAGGGCAGAGTGGAGGGTCGACGGGAATCGAACCCGGACATCTCGAGTGCGAGCTTGATACATTACCACGGAGCCAATTCGTTCGGTTGTGACAGTAGTGAAAGGTTGTTTATTATTGTAAATATTGTTTACGAAAGCTTAAAGCATTTAATTATTTTCAAAAACATATAACTAATATGTATGTCGCAGGCAAATTTGTGATTCAATAGTTTTACCATATGTACAGGCCGTTTACAAAATGTCGGGAAATTACTAATGAAACATCCATTTTCAAGTTTGACTGATTACCCTTCAGGCATATAAAAATGCCGGAATGGACTCGGTCAGATTATAAAAAAAAATCGTTAGCTCTATTTAGGCGTTAGTTAAGCAATTGATTGATGGTGTTTTAGGCACATTAAAAAAGCTGGAATGGAGTCAATCAAATTCAAACAAAAATGTCATTATCTCTGTTTCGAACACGTATCGAATCTACGTAAGAATGCATTACCACATTTTATCAATCTTCTCTCAGCTTTGTAAGAATGTACACGCTAAAGTGGTTGGAAACAATGTTAATGATGTGAATGAGACTTCAGAAGAACTATTTCAACGCAAGTTGCACTTACGTAGTGATGTTGTTGAGTAACATTGAAGAAACCATGGACCTCCGTCCGTATTCGGCAAGTCATTAAGCAATTAAAACATGCTAACTTAACAACGGCTTCAGGAGAGAAGAAGATTCAGTTCAGTATCACTACAGTAGCATGGGAGTAGAAGAACTCATGATGACCCTATTATTCAGATTGTGCCCACAGAGAGTTACTATGGTGAATTGTTAGAAGTTCACAAAGCTACCGGGCATAGCGGACGTGATAAAATGATTCACCATATTGTGGCGTGTATGTTTGTGTATTGTCACGCCAGACACATTATTGTGTCGTTGCCCACAGTATTGTCGGAGTAATTCTTTCGGCGGGGATTTGAAGTTCGTCTGCGGTAGCGACAACTCGCCACTGACTAGCTGGTGATCCCTAGCTAGCGGTGGAGAGTGGGGGAAGTGAGCATTATTCCTTTGTGTGTTGTGTGTTAGCGTCACTTCTAGTCGAGTGTTGAGTGTGGAAGGTCTATGTGAATTGTGTAAATGTAACCGCGTGTGTGTAGCATCCTTTTATCCTTTGTGTATGATGTAGGGGCACCGTGTTATACTAAATAGACCACAGGTAATGTGATGAATGTGAAGTTCTGTGTATTTTTGTGATAACTACCCCACGTCTGCTCTGGAATGTGTTGTTAAAGTTTCTGGTCCTCTCCCTACCTCTGATGCTATGCCTCCCAATGTTTACGCTGGGGTAACAAAAATTTAATATCTAGCTGCAAACCTTTTGGCCTCACTCCGGTATATAACAATATTAAGGGCAGATATCGATTTACATTAAGATACTTTTATCTTCATGTGAAGTATGCCACAGAAAAAAGCAACATTTTTAATGTCTCTGAACAAATTAACCTTATAGATTTGCAATTGGTTGCATACTAACTTCAAATGGCTCATGCACTACTAAAATCACGCTACTACTTTTCTTCATCTTAGACTTCTACAAACAAAATGAACTGCAGAAGTAGCATGTGAGTTGCTCAAGTTTGACGCGCCACAAATTCTACACAGTGACAACGGTAGAAAATTCACAGCAGTAGTTGTCCGAACTGATGTCAGAATGCAAACTGGTGTTTGGAAGACCTTGTCATCCACAGCCCCAAGACAGTGCAGGAAGAAGCAACGTAGATATTGAAAACGTGTTACGTGGGTGGATGCATGGCAGTAAAACTAAAAGTGATCAGTAGAATGGCAATGGCAGAAGAATGCTTCCTTTCACCGCGAGCGCTCTTCGGATAGAACATAAAACTGACCTTAAGACAACTAGTCTACCAAGGACTGCTATGGATATAAGCACCGATGAAGAACTACACGAGCTTATGGGAGTTAAAGTGAAAATAATGCTCAAAAGGAAGAAAAATCGGTTTCAACAACAACAAATTCACACCTCGACATCTGTTATTCTTCCTTGCTACCAATGCTTTAAAGACACAACGGTTGCTCACTCCTGTGCGATTTGAAATCATCCTGTGCATCTTATTTGGAAACAGTGATAAAAATGAAGATTTATGGGTAGAAAATAATCAGCTTTCAGAAAAAAGTAATCACAATGGAAAAAGAAGAAGCATAAAGTGGTCAAAATAATGCAGTAGAACTCATGGTTGAAAAGTGTGATTAAAAATTTAAACACTTTCATAGTGATGATGTCATTGTGGCTGTTCCAAAGATTAATCCTGACCCACTGGATCCTCAAAATATTTTTGGAAAACTGATGGATTGCATAAATGGAGTGTGCCAAATGGGTACTACTATAGGTATCAATAAATGTTGGTTTACACGGATTGAAATACAAATTTGTATCTCTCAATTTACTGGAGATATAGTTGTGAAGCTGTTGCAAAGTCATTACCTTTTGGAGGATAAGGCTTTCGAAATAGTTCATGTAAGCCAGGAAAACCACAATGCAAAGGTAAGAAATGCACGTTTTAAAAGTGGACAACAATGTATTTCCAAGTGTCATTTCAGTGTAACTTGCATAAATAAATTGAAACCTAATAAAATTTGCTTCTGAATAATTCTTAATGTGCCTAAAGGGTAACTAGTCAAATTACAGAGCTAACGTTTTAAATAGAACTAACGAATTTGTTTTACAATCTGACGGACTTTATTCCGGCATTTTATTATGACTAAAGAGTAACCAGTCAAGTTGCAAAATGGATGTTTCATTAATAATTTTTCGACATTTTGTAAAAAGTCTGGGCATTAGATACGAAGACAGAATTAACAATTTGCTTACGGTATGTACACAGTTTTTCAACATTTCTATTTGTTTCATGTTTTGAATTGCTATTGCTTATATTCGTGTATTAAATACAGGAATCACAGCTCCGTGGCGTAGCTTCTAGTTCCCGAGGTCGGGGGTTCAAACTCGGCGTTTGTAAATGGGGCGTAACATTTTTTCGGGCATAAAAGTCCTTAGCATGGCTACCTTTGGAAGGGAAGTAAAGCCGGTCGTCCCGTGTCCTAGATTTACGGCGCGTAAAAGAACCTCAAGCCTGATAAAGAAGCCTCTGAGCAAAATTTCCCGTATTTCACGCCCAATATAGAACGGGACGCTAAGAGCCACAGCAGTTAAGGAACGTCCATATATAAAATAAAAGAAAAACATTACGTAGAATTTCTAAACAGAGTTTCAAGTCCAGTCACATGGCAATTACCCTTTGTATTTGTACATGTTTAATAGCTCGATTCGTTTAATTAGGTTTTACTTTTCATTATGCCGTTTTACGTTATTAATTTCTCATGGCGCCCGCATTAACTTTTCACAATACAAATTGTCATACTTCAGTTTATCGCAATGCGTTGTAGAGTTAACCTATACGTTATATTAGCAATTTTATTATGTAAAACGCTATTTTTTATCTAACCTACATAAAGATTAAATGTCGGAAATTATGAATTCAGAAGAAACTTAAATAGAAGTGAAATTACAGAAGTAGTAGAAAGTATAACACGCTGACCCAAAAAATCCAGAAAGCAATATGATATACAATTTAATCGCGTTATTGCTGGTGTAAGGCAGAACATGGTGAAAATTTCACTGAAAATGACCACCAATAAATCAACAAAAAATCAAAACATCTGACATCTCGCTTTTTAATGTCATTTCTCTTGTTTCAAGAACGCTTTCTAAACGTCATAGTTTCAGGAATTAATATATTATTATTTATATTTTACAAATAGCTGTCTAAAATAGTGTATACCACACGTGTTGAAAGTGTTTTTATCCCTTGTATCATAATCTACTAGCATAGGTAGAAACATATCAGTCGTAAGAAGTATTGATATTGAAAGAACCTTAGAATTGGTTTACTGCTGCTAAAATATTTGCTAGCAAATGTATATCATGTTGACATTCCTTGTGCATAAGATTTCTTTTTCCAAACTTTTGCTGTACCTTGTAGCTCTACTCTTGTATAACTTATGTGAACACAGACTGCAATAATGGCCATATGACAGCCTTGGGTAAGGATAGCAGAATAAATGACACCAGAGCTCGAAGCAAGTATCGATTCTCGATTCTTTAAACATTACAGAAAAAGTGTCATGTCTTTGCCGCTTTGGGCAGAGATGGATATATGCATATAACAGCGATATGCCGTGCGTGTCAGCGCACACATTGAGTAAGGGACTTGTTGAAGGGTAGAGATATCGCTGTGCTCCATTTTATTGTAAAACACCGTTTCCTTTTCTTTAAATCCCCTGTGAACCGCGACTTTTCTTACTTTAGTGCAGCACATCAGTTAAAAAAGTCTGAAGTGCTGAATTCAAACAATTTTCTCTACTCATTCTTCTAAAGCTATTCTTTCAAAGCTTGTTATTCTATCTACTTTAAATTAATCTGAATAAACTTTCAATTCCATCTACACATTTTGTTGTCGAATACAGCAGGTAAAGAGTTAGTCAAAATTTTAAAAAGCCACTTCAAAAAGGAAATGTGTTCAAGAGTCGATCCAAAAGGAAGGAATACCTCGGAAATGGTTAACTCCACAAAAACATTTGCTTAACATAAAGGCAGTGCTTTAACGGATTTACATTTCTTGTGTAGTAAGATTCTATATATGTTTAACAGGTTACCAAAAATTATTTAGAATGAAGAGGTCTTCACAGATTATTCCCAAAACATTCTAGATAAGATTATATTTGTAATGCAAATTTCTTAAACATATGGTGTTTTAATCACAATCGCTGAAGATATTTATGATAAAATAAAAAATAACAAAGCTTTTCCATGTAAAGAATAGTTTGGGTACACCTTAATTTAAATATCAAGTTTGGTATTTAACTGTCTTTTCCTGTTTATTGTCTTACTACGTATAGTAGGAGACGTATTGCGTTCCACCCAAAAATTCTATACCGAGATGTCACCTGAAATACATGTTTTGAGGTGCTTTGAATCTAAATAAAGCATTTTGGAAACATGTTCGTGTCTGTCTGTGAACCACATAAGTCAAAAACGAAAAGTTGGATAAATACCAAACTTGGTATTTGAGTTTAGTATCTTCCAAGGATGTGACACGAGGACTTTAGAGAAAATCCCCCAACCCAGACTACACTTACAAGGAATGTTTTCGAAAATTTTGATTTTTTTTAAAAATGGCTAAAAATGTTGATTAAAATATCACATGCCTAAGATATTTTCATGGCAAATGAAATGTACATCTTGAATTTTCTGGAAATGTCTCCAAAAATCCACTCATTGTGAATGACTTTCCTATAACTGGTAAACCGTAAGAGATAGACAAAATTTTACTACACAAAAAAATGTAGATCTCGTTAAAACACACGCTTCATATCTATACTTTCTTTTTTGTCCAATGATCCATTTCCGAAATATTCCTTACTATTTGTTTGAATATTCCAATACTTATGCTTATGGGAATTTGTTATTCATTTATGTCCTGGATATGCAAAGAGAATGGTATGCTTCACATACCTACCAGCTCTTAAAAGATTTGACTATCGCTTAAACCTTACATAATTTCCATTACATCTACCAGAAAATTAGCAATAAGAGTCTGCAAATGCTTATCTCGACTAACATGAAATAGATGGAAAATAAGCGGTTGAAAAATAGTTTGTACAAGAGCAGAGAAAGTCATTTGAGTGCAACACATATTTTTTAATTATGCTGTTCACGCACACGCAGAGAATGTTTGCTTAAAACTTGCATTCGTGCTTAAAAATTGCTCCTTTGGCTTCAAGGAGCCTCAAAACCTGTACTTTCTGTGACATCGCAATAGAAGTTTTTAGTGTAATACAATGCTTACCCTACTTACAAGGTTAGGTAAATAGTAGGGAAAGTAAAAATGTGCATTACCGAAGTACTACTTAATTTAGACATTTCTCGCAAACTTTTCTTGTATGTAATAGACAGTTTACCTGAGTAATCTCCAGAATCTGTGCAGTAGGTTAATCGATGCAGGGAGCCTATGGCCATTACACATAATTTTTTATACATTTTCGCTCCTTCTCCACAGCAGGCAGTCAGTATTAATGTTCCTAAAAGCTTTGAGAAACATTTCGGCTATGCCAGAACAGCTGATTGCGACAGGAACTATTTCCACGCCTTTATCAGCCTCTTGAGCGCCTGCAGAGCGGTTGTTCGTTTTAGATTAGGGGAGGAAGGTGAAAGACTCTCAGAGGGGCAATGACCCTGGTCTGTTCTATAATCCTCGTGGGATGGCTGGGTCAATAACGCCGCAAGGCCGCACTCTCATCCTTTACTCCACTGACCTTCCGCTATTCCGTGCTTAGCTCTCTAAATGGAAGCATTACAGTCATTAGGAGAGCAACTCCCGCCGATGGAAAAGGATTTACTTATAGCAACATTACGATTTGGTTGAAATGCGGGATATTGCGGACTTGAATGTTACAAACTTTTGAGAATTTCAGATAAGGACTTTCAACCACACAATTTTACTTCAGCTTTGATTATAAGGATGACCAGATTATTACGTCACCAGAGAGGATTGTGTCAATTAGATTCACTAATAGACTCTATACTGTTAAAATTTATATATAACATATCTAAGGTAATGTCATTTCAACATCCTCGCCGGTAATATGTAGACGAACTATAAACATGCCTAAGACGGAATCGTCTGTGGCTGCCATTTCGGATGTCCTGGCAGCCTCCAAATGACTGACCATCCTAAGGATCTTTTCGTGGTTTTACCAATATTGTATTTATAAGATTTATTTATTCAATGTTTCATTACTCAAGAAATGTTCCAAAGCTTCATCAAAACGTATGCAATAAAGTATAAACTATCCTAATTCACTAAAAATTCTAAGTGTAGACCATTCAGATCACTTGCATTCTATGAGCGCACTATAATTAATGCTATATCTTTGCATACCATTCTGTTCTTGACCTCTTCAAACTTGTCGTGCTACAAAAATACCATTCAACCGTCCAATTTCTTACCCCACCCCATCCCATTCCATCCCAACCCATGCATCATTACATAATAATTCTAATATGACCCTGCTAGTACAAAGGCAATCTTAAGTAAACAAAATAACATCATTAGCCTTATTGTTTATTGATACTTTCGTTTATTCAGACAGTAGCGCCATGGTATTTTAGATTTTTTGAAGCCAGGCGCCAGTTTTCGGAGATGTCTCCATCGGAATACTACGCTTAGATACGTCATATAGCCGAAACCAGAGCATATCATGTTGCAATTCTTTTGAAGCAATCAGCACGTTCTCGATTCAGTGCTGCTGCGTTTTGAGATACCATATAATTAAATGGGAAGTACTATACGTAATAATAACGTCTGGGATAGGACTATATTCCTGAAATTTTCATCAACCAAAAATGCAAATATGATACAGGATCACACATATAAATTGAAAATAAACTACTTTTTGACTTGTAGCATTGAAGTGACCCATGTTTATTAAAATTATTATAAGCTAATTGGCCCTCAACTAGCAAGGACATGGACAACTTATTGTAGGTGTTGCCCTTCTCCACGTTTGGGTTGAGGTAAGTAACTTGTAAATCAAGGGGCTGGAATTATTAGAGATCGTTGGAGGGTCACGCTAAAATTTTGTCACTCTTGCATTTACTCAAAGGCACAAGACATTTTAAAGAGTAAGTTTATACATTTTTACTTTCTCTACTGCGTATAGTAATTAGGGGAAGTATTGTATTCCACCCAAAAATTCGATACCGAGATTTCACCGGAAATACATGTTTTGGGGCCCCCCTGAATCCAAAAAAAAGATTTTTGGAAACATGTCCGTGTGTGTGTCTGTGTGTCTGTCTGTGTGTGTGTCTGTCTGTCTGTCTGTGAACAGCATAACTCAGAAACGAACAGTCGGATAAACACCAAACTTGGTATTTAGGTTCAGTATCTTCCAGAGATGCGACACGAAGGTTTTCAAGAAAATCCCCCCACCCCCGATCACGCTTTACATGGAATATTTTTCGAAAATTTTAATTTTCTCAAAAATGGCTATAACGATTTTGATTAAAGTATCATATGTTTAAGATATTTTCATGGCAAATAAAATGTATATCTTGAATTTTCTGGGAATGTCTCCAAAAGTATTCTTCATTGTGAACGACTTTTGCATAACTGGTAAACCATAAGAGATAGACAAACTTTTACTTCACAAAAAATGTAGATCGCATTAAAATACACAATTTATGTCATATACATTTTTTGTTGAGTGAACCATTTTCGAGATATTGCTTGTTATTCCCTTAAATTTTTCAATATCTTCTCAAATGGGAATTCGTTATTCATTTTTACTTTCTCTACTACGTATAGTAAGTAGGGGAAGTATTGCATTCCACCCAAAAATTCGATACCGAGATTTCACCGGAAATACATGTTTTGAGACCTCCTGAATCCAAAAAAAGCATTTTTGGAAACATGTCCGTGTGTGTGTCTGTGTGTGTGTGTGTGTCTGTGTGTGTGTCTGTGTGTGTGTGTGTGTGTGTCTGTGAACAGCATAACTCAAAAACTAACAGTCGGATAAACACCAAACTTGGTATTTACGTTCAGTATCTTCCAGAGATGCGACACGAAGATTTTCAAGAAAATCCCCCCACCCCAGACTACCCTTTAATGGAACATTTTTCGAAAATTTTAATTTTCTCAAAAATGGCTCTAACGATTTTGATGAAAATATCATATGTTTAAGATAATGTCATGAGAAATGAAATGTATATCTCGAAATTTCTGGGAATGTCTCCAAAAGTATTCTTCATTATGAACGACTTTTGCATAACTGGTAAACCATAAGAGATAGACAACATTTTACTACACAAAAAATGTAGATCGCGTTAAAATACACAACTTATATCATATACATTTTTTTTTTGAGTGAACCGTTTTCGAGATAT
This sequence comes from Deroplatys truncata, assembly GCA_030765065.1. Classification (NCBI taxonomy): domain Eukaryota; kingdom Metazoa; phylum Arthropoda; class Insecta; order Mantodea; family Mantidae; genus Deroplatys; species Deroplatys truncata. Next base: position 223,485,918 of record CM060975.1, read on the forward strand.
TGCTTGTTATTTCCTTAAATTTTCCAATACTTATACTTTTTCTCAAATTCGTTATTCATTTTTACTTTCTCTACTACGTATAATAAGTAGGGGAAGTATTGTATTCCACCCAAAAATTCGATACCGAAATTTCACCGGAAATACATGTTTTGAGACCTCCTGAATCCAAAAAAAAGCATTTTTGGAAACATGTCCGTGTGTGTGTCTGTGTGTGTGTGTCTGTGTGTGTGTCTGTGTGTGTGTGTGTGTCTGTGAACAGCATAACTCAAAAACGAACAGTCGGATAAACACCAAACTTGGTATTTAGGCTCAGTATCTTCCAGAGATGCGACACGAAGGTTTTCAAGAAAATCCCCCCACCCCAGACTACCCTTTACATGGAAGCTTTTTCGAAAATTTTAATTTTCTCAAAAATGGCCCCAACGATTTTGATGAAAATATCATATGTTTAAGATCATGTCATGAGAAATGAAATGTATATCTTGAATTTTCTGGGAATGTCTCCAAAAGTATTCTTCATTGTGAACGACTTTTTCATAACAGGTAAACCATAAGAGATAGACAAAATTTTACTACAAAAAAAATGTAGATCGCGTTAAAATACACAACTTATGTCATATACATTTCTTTTGTTGAATGAACCGTTTTCGAGATATTGCTTGTTATTTCCTTAAATTTTACAATAGTTATACTTTTTCTCAAATTCGTTATTCATATTTTTTATGTCCTGGACATGCAAAGAGAATAATAAGATTGACATCTCGATATCTTGATTAACATGAAGCATATGGAGAATAAGCGTTTGTAAAATTAGATTGTGCAAGAGTAGAGAAAGTCATGTGAGTGTAACACATCAGATTTTTTTTATGTCCTGGACATGCAAAGAGAATGGAATGCGTCACATAGCAACAGTGATAAAATATTTGACTATCGCTTAAAAGCTACCATATTCCCCTTGCATCTACAAGAAAATTACAAATAAGATTGACATCTCGATATCTCGATTAATATGAAGCATATGGAGAATAGGCGTTTGTAAAAATAGATTGTACAAGAGTGGAGAAAGTCATGTGAGTGTAACACATCAGATTTTTTTGTCTTGGATATGCAAAGAGTATTAATCTGTGGCAAAGGGAATGGTGCTGCACCTAGCAACCAGCTATTAAGAGATATGTATGTGCTTAAAGGCTACTATATTTCTATATTGCCCTTGTAAATATATATTTCCCTTACATCTACAAGAAAATTAGCAATAAGGTAGAGTCTGCAAATGTTTATCTCGATTAACATGAAGTAGATGGAGAATAAGCGTTTGTAAAAATAGTTTGTACAAGAGTAGAGAAAGTCATGTGAGTGTAACACATCAGATTTTTTTTACTTTCTCTACTACTTATAGTAAGTAGGGGAGGTATTGTATTCCACCAAAATTCGATACCGAGATTTCACCGAAAATATATGATTTGAGACCCCCTGAATTCAAAAAAAGCGTTTTTGGAAACATGTCCGTATGTGTGTGTCTGTGTGTCTGTGAACAGCATAACGGAAACGAACATTCGGATAAACACCAAACTTGGTATTTAGGTTCAGTATTTTCCAGAGACGCGACACGAAGATTTTCAAGAAAATCCCCCCACCCCAGATTACCCTTTACATGGAACATTTTTCGAAAATGTTAATTCTCTTAAAAACGCCTCTAACGATTTTTATTAAAATATCATATGTTTAAGATATTTTCATGACAAATGAAATGTATATCTCGAATTTTTTGGGACTGTCTCCAAAAGTAATCTTCACTGTGAACGATTTTTGCATAACTGGTAAACCATAAGAGATAGACAAAATTTTACTACACAAAATATGTAGATCGCGTTAAAATACACAATTTATGTCATATACATTTTTTTGTTAAGTGAACCATTTTCTTGATATTGCTTGTTATTCCCTTAAATTTTCCAATATTTTTTTCTCAAATGCGAATTCGTTATTCATTTTTTATGTCCTGGACATACAAAGAGAATGGAATGCGCCACATAGTAACCAGCTCTTAAAAGATTTGACTATCGCTTAAATACTACCATATTCCCCTTGCACCTACAAGGAAATTAGTAATCAGATTAACATCTCGATTAATATGAAACATATGGAGAATAAGCGTTTGTAAAAATAGTTTTTACAAGAGTAGAGAAAGTCATGTGAGTTTAACACATCAGATTTTTTTAGAAGTGGCCTGCGTGACTGTTCAAGCGTACTTAACTCTAAACGCCTTTTCAGCATCTTTTATCTAATGTTTTCTATCCTCGGCTGATACTAATGTCCTTCGTTAACCTGAATTCCTAATTACCTTCTTCTTTCCGGACAAATCTTTCAACTCTGATTTAATTACGGAAATTATTTATTGCAATTATTTCTCTATCTTACTATTATTTCTTCATTTAATTATTTATAGCTTCCCGTCAATAATTACGGCATCAATTCACTGTTACTAACTAGAGAGGAATGATTATTGTTCAGTGAAAAATAGAGCGGGTATAATGAAAAGTTGTTCTCTTTCTTCTACCTTCTCTACTGCTTATCTATGGTAAGTAATGGAAGAATTGCATTCCATCCAAAACTTCGATGTGGAGATTTTACTCTAATGCACCGTTTTGAGGTCCCATGAATCCAAAACAGTTTCGAAGGTTTTTATGTGTGTCTGTTTTAAAATAAAAAAACAAATGCTTTTAATAATGCTGTCTCTGCGGACAGCATTACTCGAAAGGAAATGTCGCATAAATACTAAAATGTATATTTAAGTTCAGGAGTTTCCAAGGATGCATAAAGAAGATTTTGGAAGGTCTCCCACTTCAAACTGCTTTTTACGAGGAAAAGTTTTCGTTATTTTTTTTCTCAAACAATTTTCTAACGATTTTGATTAAAATACCATAAATTTAAAATATTTTCATGTCAAAAAATACATATCTTAAATTTTCTGTGAATATCCCGTGAAGAACTGTTCATTCGGAGTGAATTTTGATTAATTTTGTATAACTGGTAAATCATAAGACTAGGATACAGATTTGTTACACAAAATATAGGGTTATTCAAAAAGGAGGAACAGAATTTAAATATTTATTTCTAATGAACGACAATAGATGGCGACACATGCAATACATCACTGAATAGTTTTATATGTTTAAAATGAGCACTAATTGTTATGCGAGAACGACCAGTGATTTTCCGTTTGCATACGCAACATCTTCTACGAATTTATTGTATCAATTGTACATTTTTTATGACGAGGCGGCTCGTTGTTGAACTTACAACGAAATTTCGGCAATGAAACAATGAATTCACTCTTTGCATAATGTAGCTCACAAAACGACTTTTCCTGTGGCGTCGCTGCTATTTTCTCGTAAACAAACAGCGCCGCTGTAGGCACTGAATGGAACTAATAGGTGGGGCTTAAAACTTTGAACTTTCCTCTATTCAATGATGTGTCGTATGTATGGCTATCTATTGTAGTTCATTAGAAATAAATATGTAAAGTTCCTTCTTTTAGAATAACCCTGCATGTAGATCTCCTTGAAAGACCAATTATATTATTTGTTGAAGTTTCTATTTCCGAAATATTCTTTGTTAATGTCTAGAATGTTCAAATGCCAAGTAGTATTTGTCTTCTTTTTGATCATGGAAAGAGTATGGAATTTGAAAGCCATCCGCTTTTTAAAACTGACCGTTCTTCTGTATTCGGCCTCCTGTATACTTCTTGTACATATGAAAATGTGTAAACAAATTATTTATGCTCTATTAATGTGGTATAGATAGAAGAACAGGGTTTTGTAAGACTAATTGTAGTAGAGTGGATAGAGAAAGTAAAGTGAATGCAACAAATAAGTTGTTTTAGTCTTTTGTACTGACATTTTCACATTAATATTGGAATTTCAGAACTTATCTACATGTTTCCTCTGTTGTGGAAGTCTTGATGCTTTTCTCACATGTTTATCAATAATGATGTTATATTTTAATAAGTTCCGTATACGTTTTCATAAACTTTTCATTGAAATGCTTCCAACTAGCGGGTAAAAAGAGTTTACTAGAAGTAAACGGTGAAGATTGAAGCTGGTGAATTCAGCTGTAAAGTTCGAGACACGCTACCATTACCACGTGCTTCTCCCTCAACTCCAAGACGCTGTATACACAAGAAGATGGCTAACAAGATGTGGGTAGAGGGTCAGTTGACTCGGGGGATTTGCACGCGTACAACCTTGTTTGCTCTTGGGAGAAGAGGGAACCCCACGCTTATAACACGGTGGAAATGGCCCGTGAAATTGTGGCAGCCAGACATTCTTCTCCCCTTCTTCTTGAATTTTTCTTGCTTGTGTTGTTATTACTCTTTGTAAGTTCACGGTGCCATATACACACAGATATTCCTCAGGAATATGTACTGGAAAAACAGAGATCATCGTTATGTGTCTCTTTAACCTTATCCATCCAATACTGTTCCTCGGCATTCCCGTTTCCCGACCAGCGAACTTGTTCGCGCCTTGCCTAGTACGTGAGAGGCAACGGAAGACCTAATTGCCATGAACATCCCTACAGGTTGCAAATAGGGTGTTTTAAAGATTATATCGGAGAAGAATAATACAACCCTACCATTATAAACAGGTTGTTACTGTATTCAATACCATGCATAAATAGTTCTTTATGGCACGCGTGCCAATAACAGAAATGACGTATTTCCAGTAGCAATTACGTAATACCGGTATTCCAAGTTGCCCTGGCTTGTATAGAGAAGATGAAACCATTTTATGATATTCTTATCCCTGAGCAACGAAGATGAAAAAAAAAAATTATCTGCGGCTTTTTTCTTGGAACATACACTATGTGATCAAAAGTATCCGGCCACCTGGCTGAAAATGACGTACAAGTTGGTGGCGCCCTCCATCGGTAATGTTGGCCTCACCCTTAGCCTTGATGACAGCGTTCACTCTCGCAGGCATACTTTCAATCAGGTGCAGGAAGGTTTCTTGAGGAATGCAGCCCATTCTTCACGGAGTGCGGAACTGAGGAGAGGTGATGAAGGTCGGTGAGGCCTGGCACGAAGTCGGCGTTCCAAAACATCCCAAAGTTATTCTATAGGATTCAAGTCAAGACTCTGTGTAGGCCAGTCCATTACAGGGATGTTATTGTGGTGTAATCACTCCGCCACAGCCCGTACAGTATGATCAGGTGTTCGATCGTGTTGAAAGATGCAATCGCCATCCACGAATTGCTCTTCAACAGTGGGAAGCAAGAAGGTGTTTAAAATATCAATGTAGATCTGCGCTGTTTTGCCACTCAAAACAACAAGGGTTGCAAGCCCCCTACAGGAAAAACATGACCACACCATAGCGCCACCACCTCCGAATTTCACTGTTGGCACTACACACGCTGGCAGATAACGTTCACCGGGCATTCGCCATACCCACACCCTGCCATCGGATCGCCACATTGTGTACCGTGATTCATCATTCCACACAACGTTTTGCCACTGTTCAATCGTGTAATGTTGACGCTCCTTACACCAAGCGAGGCGTCGTTTGGCATTTTCCTGCGTGATGTGTGGCTTATGAGCAGCCGCTCGACCATGGAATCCAAGGTTTCTCACCTCACGTCTAACTGTGATAGTACTTGGAGTGGATCCTGATGCAGTTTGGAATTCCTGTGTGATGGTCTGGATAGATGTCTGCCTATTACTCTTTACGACCCTCCTCAAATGTCGGCGGTCTCTGTCAGTCAACAGACGAGGTCGACCTGTAGGCGTTTGTTCTGTACATGTCCCTTCACGTTTCCACTTCACTATCACATCAGAAACAGTAGACCTCGGGATGTTTAGGAGTGTGGAAATTTTGCGTACAGACTTCTGACACAAGTGACACCCAATCCTTGACCACGTTCGAAGTCCGTGAGTTCCACGGAGCGTCCCATTCTGCTGTTTTACGATGTCTAATGACTACTGAAGTCGCGGATAATGAGTACCAGGCAGTAGGTGGCAGCACAAAGCACCTAAGATGAAGAACGTATTTTTATGGGGTGTCCGGATACTTTTGATCACATACTGTATTATTGCGAATAGGCAATGGTGTTAACTCGTATCGCTTGTCGTTGGGTTTCTGGTAAACTTTGGGTTTTATTCATTAGCGCACGCTCTCATTCATACTTCCTGACTCTGGGAAGGATAGGGAATAATCTTGGCTAGAGAAAACGTCCCATCCCCAGCCGAGAATCGAACCCGGGATACCTAACACAGCACTAGGCTACGAGTCCAGCCATGCAAAAAGTTGTGTACATTATTAAATATAGAATCAAGATCTGAAATAATAATTACGTACCAAGATGTGCTGATAATAGCCTACATCATAGTCCATAAGACTGCTCACTTCTCTCCCAGGAAGGGAACGTATCGAAGTGGCTGTCTTTCTTATTGGTTCAACATGCCATAAAGTAAGAAATGGAATCCAGAGACAGAGAAGCGTACAGGCGTTTCCTATGCTGAGACACTATTTCCCCCTAAACTCTAATGCTATGACTATATTTACGACCCTGTTAAAATTTTTCGATCGTGATAAACATATCTCAGAACCAGATACAGAAAACAATATTGTGTGAATAAGTTGTAGTGTTGTAATGGAGATAGCTTTATAACCCTTAGGTAACCAAGATAAACTAAATATTGCATTCGGCCAAAAATGTTTCAAAGTAAGTGCATGATTAAGCAATTTTAAAGCTTATAAAATAACCGTATCTGTGCATTTATCTGTCTGACTGACTCCCTTTGTTGTGGCTGTGGTTTGAGGGACCTAACTCAAAAAGGAAAATTCACATAAACAAATTATATAAAGTCTGACATGTTTAAAGATGTGAAGTGAAGATTTTCAAGCAAACTCCAAATTCCCTCCCTCAAATAAACGTTTAATGGAAATAATTTTTCTTTCTTTCTTTCTTCTTTCAATTCTTCTTTTTTCAATTTCTCTAAAGACCTCTAATGATCATAATATGTTTGTGATTTTGACATATAAGATAGAGTGTATATCATAATTTTTATTGTGAATATTCTATCAATTGCCCTTCATTCTCCTGTATTTTATGCGACTGGGGAATTCTATATAGACAAAAACGCCCAAAGTTAGTTCTGTAGAATTCATTAAAGTGTACAGTGTATGTCAAGCAACATATTTTGTAGGACGGGTATTCCAAAATATTCGTTGTTGTGTACTTAAAGTTTTCCAAACTAGTCAACTAGTAGAACATCTGCGATTCTTCCATTTCTTTCTGCAGGATTCCCTTGGTAACAACCACTGAATTATTTTATACATCAGTGAGTTTTGTTTCCCATGGTGCATCTAACAAGTGCGTAGACCTAATTTCACACAATAATATACAGCGGGTGGTATAAAATTAAAAGGATACTTGCAAAACTGTGAAGTCACGTTTTTGCAAAACAGATATTTTTCAGATATCATTTCTGTGAAGAAATTATACCAAACCTAAGCAGTAGATATTTCAACATTTTCAGGATACTCTTTGGTACAAGAGAGTTAATTTTAACAATCAAAGAAAATGTTATTACCGTATACCAACTCTCGTTCTGTGATGCGACGAATCCTTCCACTCAGAAAAATTCTCCTTACAAGCCACATGGAAAAGGACATGTAGAATCAGTAGAACAAATTGCACAAGCACCTGGATCAGAGAAGTGCAGTAATCCGCTTCCATAATCGGCCATGATCCCAGTGCATGGTCGTCTTTAACATGGGCAGAGCTTCCTGAACGCGGATGAGCCTCCTTTGTTTCAGACAATGCATGCAAATGTGTTGTGTGCAGAGCCCCAAGGTGTCTCTCTCTGTGTGGAAAGACCACATAAGACGGAACCAACACGACCAGTCCATTACCATAATGCTGGCAACCCCGCGTGGCCAGATTTCCATCACTCGTATTACGGGGTAAAAGCATTTACCTCACTGGTGTATGTGGATTATTCATTCCTCCCCGCTATTTGAATAATCTAGACCTGCTTTCATCTTGCCTTTTGAAATACGATATTCTTTTTGTTTCGTCCTAACCATTCCTGTTGTTGTTTGTGTTCTTTCAGGCCGGATGCGAAAACGCAATCATTTTTGCCTCTAGGGACAATCTCTTGCAGTGTCATAAACACGCTTTCTAAGTGAAATACTCAACCCGTGGAGCTTTGAACCAAAATGACATCGTGGAAACACGGTGACGACAACAATGTCTTCGTTTCTGTCGTTTTAAACTACCAGTGAGAACGCGGTTTATATCAGCAGCATACAAAATTCCCCATCACGAGTTTCTCCATTATTAAATGTGATTTCAAGGGAAGAGAGCTTTTAAATCGCGTATAAAACCATCAAAATTTAAAGAACCTCAAATAAACACTATGGGCAAACTGAAACTCCATAATACTTCTGTATCTTTATTGTCATTGAAGTATCAAAGCCATCACAAACTAACCACCTTCCAGAAGTCGTATAAATACTGTAGATTATATGAATTTATTTAAATGTTCTCAGGAAGGGTTATAGATATTATGTTTGAGCTATGAAGGAACCACATTGATTATAATGAAATGCTTTATCAGTACCTTTCTTCTATATATTGTGATGCAGCTGCTGTGGGCCGAGCTTGTGTGGTTGGTTGGTTGGTTGGTTGGTTGGTTGGTTGGTTGGTTGGTTGGTTGGTTGGTTGGTTACTTCTGAATGCTTCTACCCCGCCTCCGCGAACTCTCTGAAGCTCCTGCGACTATATATATATATCGGCGAGCGCGAAAGTTAGTGAGTTGTTGTGACGGATAGCGAATACTGCTCAACGTACAGCAAAGTCCTATGCCCAACCGCTAGCTATCGACCGTAAGAGAGAAGAGGAGTCCTGTGTTCGACACTCTAGCGAGTTAAGCAGAAGAAAGAAGAGGCTTCTTCGCGCGTGAGTCATTACACCGCTGTGCGCAAAGAAAAGAAACGTGACAGCGACAGGAAAACTGAACTAAGTTACACTATGCTGTTTTGTTGGCCAAGTACACCTCACTTCAAAGTATTGAGTATTGTTGGGGTAGGAAGTTTTATGCGATCGCCTATTGCTAGCAAATCAAGACGGTAAAGGAATATGTATGCTCATAATAGCCGTTCCCGTAAAATAATAATTCTAACACATACTATACAGAAAACGTCTTTTCTGTCAAAGGTTTTCTCAAAGAATCTATTAAAGCCACGTATTGTGTCCAATAAGTCGTTATTTGCTAATATAAGTCCTAAAAGTTTAAAAAAAAAATTATATTGTCCATTCATCTCTCTACTAGGAAGTACTGCTAAGCCGAAGAAGTGGTGGTCTATCACCCTTCTGTCTAGGGAGAAACGGGGTGTGCGGGCGCAACCAATAGTGTGCGAGAAGTCTTAGAATCCATGTCCTATGACTCTTTCATCTGAGGCTGGGTTAAAATTAGGTTTAGCGCAAAGAATCTCACTCCATTTAACAAGTGGAAACATGGGTTACGAACGTTATCATCAATGTCCCAACAACTTCTTCCTGACTCAACTGTGGACAATTTAAATTGACCTAATTGTTGGTTCCTATTTAAAAATTAAATTCACCCTAAAATGACCATCATAACATCTCCAAACAAACAAGACTAATGGCATTTACTTTCCCACATAATATCAAGCAACTTTTATTCAAGACATTTAACTTAAATGGTCCACCCTGTATGTTAATTGAAATTGCTACAAACTTCAGTCAATTCAGTTGAAATCTTGACACAGATTTTAATATAATTATTACAAGGAATCGTAACCCCACGTACAATTTTCCAAGAAAATAACTTTCAGGAATGAACATGTCCAATAAAATGAAAATTATATTTTTCGAATATTTTTCCTTAGAAGCGAAGACTTAATTTTCGGTAAAACTGAAAACTTGTGGCGGCGCCGTGGCCGAGTGGTTAGACCGCTCGCCTCCCACCGAGACGGCCCGGGTTCAATCCCAGGGACCTGCATGTGGGATTAGTGGTGGACGAAGCGGCGTCTGGGCGGGTTTTCTCCGGGTTCTCCGGTTTCCCCCGCCATTCATTCCTCCAACTGCTCCATCATTACCTTTCCTTTCATCCATTCAACAACATTTCGTTTCATCTACTTCTTTCATCCCATACCAGGCATCGGGCTGATCACCCATCCTGGATGCTCTGTCTGATCCATGAGTGTCTGCTCCTCGACGGGCCTCTGACCCCAGGCACCCGCTTGTAAGTCCTGGGGAGTGTAAGTTCTACAAAAGAGGAGGGTAAACAGATAATGAATGAAAAAATAAAACTGAAAACTTTTTCTTGAATATAGTGCTTTAAATTTTCGAAAATACAATTATGTATAACCTGTTAAAATTCTAAATCCAAAATATTACTGAATATTAAGAATGCGCTCTTTAGAGCTACGAGAAAATCAAGTTTTAAGATATCAGGTGGTATTTGCACACATCTACCTATCTACCTATGCAGATTCATAGAAATGTCCAAAATTCATTATCCAAGCCCTTAATAGTAGATTATGATACAAGGGGTAAAAGTAGGGGTTTACTTTGCGGGTAGGAATGTTTGCGAAACGAACCAATCCTACGAGTAAAATAAAGCCACTTTTAACACGTGTGGCATATAAGTACTATTTTTTAGACAGCGCTCGAATTTGCAAAGTATCAATAGTATTATACTGATTCCCCAAACTAAGTTAAATCAGTTTAGAACGCGGTTCAAGAAACAGAAATGACGTTAATAAGTGAGATGCCAGATGTTTTGTTGATTTGCTAGCAGTCAATTTCAGTGAAATTAATTTCAACGTTTTTTTGCATTACACCAGGCAATGAATGCTGTACCGTATTGCTTTCTGGTAAATATTTCTAGTGTTATTCCTTCTGCAGCTTCTGTAATTTCACTTCCATTTCAGCTTCTTCTGAATTCATAATTTTCGACATTTAATGTCTATATAGATTACCGTAGATAAAAGAATAACATTTTAGATAAAAAAAAGCAGAAGGCTGTCAATATAACGTATATGTTAACTCTACAACGAATTGCTGTAAATTGAAGTATGATAATTTGTAGTGTGAACAGATAGTGGGAGCGCTATGAGAAATTAATCTTTAAAAAGACATAATGGAAAGTAAAACCCAATAAAGCAAGTCTAGTTATTAAACATGTGCATATACAAAGGGTAACTGCCATGTAGTTGGACTTGAAACTAAAGTTGGTCACAATGAAGATTATCGCAATGTGTGGACTGTGTTCGAAATTCTACGTTTAGGCCTTGCTGTCTAAAAAATATATTATTTGAGTTCTCTTAATTTATATCATAACTTGTTTATGAGCTTATGTTTAACAGTTTGGATTATTTTTGATGACATTTTTCATATTTTCTGAAATTATTGTGCACTAGCGAATAAAATAATCACACAATTAAAAATCATGCATGGAAATTTATAATTTTTGCGTGCTTTTGAATGTATGTGGTGCACACCTGCAACTAAGTTTAGCTTAACAAAGTATAGATTTTCACAGAATCTTCTCCTTAAAAGGTAATCGAGCTAGAAATCTTTGGCCCATTATTTTGTGATCATATGCAGTAGCGTGCGAGGGACAAAGAGAAAGAAAATATCAAACCCAGGACTCGTGCAGTTTGCCTCAATAATATTCAGCACGCTCATTTCCTTCCACTGCATAAAACATTTAACAGAAAATAATTACCAAGCTGTACATGACGAGCCAAAGCTCCCCTTGCCCTCCATCGCCCCCTTCTCTCCCCAATACTGAAGATAGGCATCACAAGCGTTCCATGGAGAGGCAGCCGAAATTAAAAATTCAAGTGTTTACACTTGGTGGCTACAAGCAGGCGTATGAGTTTCGGCTTTATTTCAAGTCCGAAGAGTTGGGGCGGGGGAAGGTAAATAAATACCCCGGCACTGCTGCCAACTACTCTCAACTTTTCCTCCGGGCATGGACTGGCCCCACACTTAAAGCGGCCTTCGAATTGACCCTGGTGAATAAAACATGGCCCATCTGAACTGCTTTATGAACGTTTTCGCAAAGTTTTTATTTTTTATCTTTCTTTTCTTTCCAAAATTAAGCTGCGCCATATCGATTGAAACGGAAGTTAATTTAGATTCCGTTCTTTAGCTGATCGTCGTCACTCGGACTGAATCACGCGTGATATTTCTCCATGCATATAAAGAAGCCAAGTTGCTTCAAAGAATTTGTCGCCTTCAGCAACACTGAATGTAAACCTATTAATCTGCATTTTGTGTTTTTGTGATCCGTCTGTGTTTTATTTTATGAAAACCAGGTGCAAAATTTGGCAATAAAAATCAAAGTCAGGCATATCTAGAATATCAACATTAGCTATTATAGCAAATGAATAGAACCTAATTAAACTTTGTGGTTTTTGATGATGTAGTAATTTCGACCAGGAGTTAATAATATATCTCATATCCTTAATAAGGAATTTTACAAGAGATGTATGAAGCCAGAAGAAAAACGTATTTTTAGCAAGCTAGCCTGAATGGGAATTTAAAATTGTTTCTTTAGTGCTATTTACAAAACGTTAATTATTAAAATGTGGGCACCCATACCCACCCCACTTCACATGACTTATCTACTACACTTCTGCAAATTATTCTTACAAAACGTATTACTCTAGCTACTTCTTGTTAATCCAGATAAACTTTCAATTCACATTTAGTTACGGATAAGGTTGTCGGGTAAGAATGTCGGGTACCTATAAGCTCTAGCGACTCCGAATCCATTTCAGCACCATTTCAGCTAGATATGACCTATCCGGTTATAGAACGTTAAACCTTGGGAAAAAAAGAACACATTTTGTTGTACGATACAATAGGTAAACTTTGAGGCAGTATTTTTAACACTTAAATGATTTCAGTCAAGTTATATAATATAAAATATAATAACAGCCCGCCTTAAAGCAATATGTGTATGTAACAATATATAAAAAGTGTATATTACAGTCATTGTAAATGTTTATATTATTGTATGCATGTTCAATAATGTTATGTGAATGCATTACGTAATTTAATAATGTAGGAGCTGTGAGAATAATAGGTTAAAAGTTGCTAACAATGAGGTAACAATGAGGTAACTTTGAGGCAATAATGAGTAGGAAAGTAATAATGCTACTAGTCATTCTTGGAGCAACAATAATGTAACTTTTGTGACAGTTTATAAAATAGCCAATCCACAACCAGAAAAAAGCTTAAGTTAAATAAAAGTATTCTATTGGATTAGGAATAACCAATCAGAGACTTGAAATACAGAAATTTACAAATTTAGGCGGTTGAAATCAAGTCAGCTGCTTGTAGACAGCGCTCATAACTGGACGCGTTGCTTGTAGACAGTGAACATAACTGGACGCGTTGCTAGCAGACAGTATTACTAATCAGACGCAAGATGCGTCCTCGAGAAATTTAATACGTATTCGTGTGAGACGAAAAATAGTTTACGTGTTAAAAGTGCAAGTAATTAACAAAAGAATCTCACATCTTTCTATATCAGTGAAGTGTTATTAAAATCCTGTCAAGAATTTATAAAAAGGAGTGAATTAAAAATTATAATCTGTGTAAGCCTATATTCTTCAGCCGCATCACGCCCTGTTAAGAAATTCATGTCTCTAAAAATAAATACTGATGCAGCCGAGGCAAACATAAATATATAATATTTAAAGAAACAGTCAAATTACAAAGTTAATATTTTTAAATTTGGGACAAAGGCTACCGGGTACCATACGTGCGGTTGCAACTACTTCAAGTTCGCTCTCCAAAATAAAAACTACAATACAACTCCTATTTCAAATTGACACCCAAAACATGGGGCTTATATATAACAATACAACAAATCTTTTTCAACTGATAATCCGATTTTAAGTGATGGTTATAACATTTCATGCTCTTTACGTGACAACGAGATAATAACGAATTTCAGAGAAGCACAAATATTAGACAATTCAAACCAACAACAAGAAACATCTCCGAAATGCTTAACCCCACAAAATATATTTATTTGACATAAATTGTATGGCTCAACGAGATCTACATTTTTTGTGAGAAAGATTTTGTCTATTTTTTACGGTTTAGCAGCTATACAAAACTATTCAGAATGAAGAGAAATTCAGAGACTATTCTCAGAAAATTCAAGATGTACATTTCATTTCTCATGAAAATATCCGAAATATATGGTATAGCCATATATTATAGCCATATATGTTATAGCCATTTTTGAAAAACTACAACCTTTCGAAAAGTGTTCCATATAATGGGTAGTTTGGGGTGTGTGGATTTTCTTGAAAATCTTGTGTCGCAACCTTGGAAATTGCTGAATTTAAATACCAAATTTAGTATTTAAATACCAAATTTAGTATTTATTTGATATTTCAGTTTTTGGATCAACTTTTTTTGTAGCAACTGGATTTCATTGGCTTCATGTTATTATTGGAACTATATTTTTAATTACATGTTTACTTCGAATAACTTATAAGCATTTCACATCCAATCATCATTTTGGTTTTGAAGCAGCCGCTTTTCGTTTTTGATTTGTGCTGTTCACAGATACATGCACACACACATTTTTCCAGAAATCCTGTTTCTTGGATTAAGGCAGTCTCGAAACGTGTATTTCCGAAGAAATCTGGGTATCAAATTTGTGGGTGGAATACAACACTTGCTCAACTTAGTATGTAAGTAACAGAGAAAGAAATAAGGAGAGCTGGCGAAATGTTCACTTTTAGAACAAGGTCATCATCATTGAAAATAAGATGTGGATGGAAACTTTTACAAGGATACTGGTGTTACTCTTAAATATGAGCAACAAAGTTTTGGTGATTATAATAAATCATGTCTTTATTTCTCTTGAACATCCATGTGCCACCTGAGAAGAAATCAAGGTGCCCATGCTAATAGAGAGCACACTAGTCAGGTTACATCTTTAACATATTTGAGGCTGCTATTAATTACCAGAAACCAGAAAGATTTATCGCCAGTTCATCTTTATTAGCAATATAAAGCTGAATTGGCAAGATGAAAGAAACCCATCTCAGTTGCAAGAAGCCACGTTGAACTTCATTTACGATCAAAATCAATAACACTTATTTTACAATCCTCCCTTCAACGTTCGCTTGTCTACTGGTTCATGCGAACTCACTTCTGTTGCTTCCAGAACTGAAATGAAATCAAATGGTTGCCACTGTGCCTCTTATACTGTTTTCTGAGCGAAAGTAGTCTTATAGAAGATGCTGTATTGAAAATCTCGCTCATTCTGGAAGCTTTTGACTTCCAGAAACAAACGTTTGAAGGAGGCATAAATCCAAAGTCTCTGTAATATTTCGATGCCACCTCTAACTTTAGCGTGAAAAAGGAGTGCAGAAATTAACATGTTACGTGGAACTGTTATTAAATAAGTGAAAACATTCTTAAATATGTCTGCGGATCAAAGCTTATTTGTTTACTGGCAGGATCTGCAGCTATTGAGAAGCTCTGATGAAGTAATTCTCTCTAGATCTGCATCTCTCTCCCTTCCCTCCTCTCTCTTCTCTCTCGCTGTGTGTTTTTTCTACCGCATTGCAATACCCATAGCCCAGCTGATGATTTGTTAAATGCTATATTTACTGAAGGTTAGCATACAGAACAAATATAACAGAGAAATTTACAAAATCAAGAGCATATTTTGATGTAGGAACTTTACTTGAAAAGTGGAATGTGAAAATAACTGAATATTAGGAACTTAAATTTCTGTTTTGCTAGCCGCTCCTTTTTGAAATTGAACATTCTGTACCTTTTAATTTCTCTTCCTCTTATGCACAAGAAAGACATTCGATACAAAAATTCGATATCTAAATACCACACAAGTATACGTACTCACCTCATACATTAAATTAAAAGAGCATTACAGATTACCTCTTAAAATTGAAAAAAAAATTGTATTTGTTCTACGAAGATAATTCAGACATGAAACATCGGATTAAATATAAAAAATAGTGAGTCAGATACCTTCTAAGGATGCAAAGTGAAGACTTTTCGGAAATTTCCCCCACCTCAAAATACCCTTCACATGGACAGTTTCTTTTCTGAAACAATTGCTATAACGATGCATGAGTTATTTAAAAGTTTAATAAGTTCTATATTTTGAATTTTTTGTAAATATTCTTGAAAATGCTCCTTATGACCAGGAAACTATACAAAATAAAGAAACTTAATAACGAAAAAGGTAGTGCTGGGACGATACCACTATTTCTCGATACTCGATACTCGATACTCGATACCGACTCTATTTTTGAGCACCGATACTCGATACTCACGTTGTAAAAATTACAAAGGCGACAGCTTATTCACTGAAGTATGTCCTTATTAGTAGTTTTCGGTGTATAAATGCATGTAACCTATTTTGGTATTGTATGCTAATTCCGAAATTGTTCCTGTTTGACGTTCTCCAATTGGCAGCAATTTTTTATCTTGATAATGCCACAGATTATATATCCCCTTTTATTAGTCAAGGCTGCTCTTAATTATAATAATAATAATAATAATTATTATTATTATTATTATTATTTATTTACTTCCCTTTTTATGTAGTTGCATTTTGTGCTGAAAACCTTGTTTAAAGGCTTTTCTATCCACAGAAAAACAAATACTAGAAATTCTTCTTTATTCTGTAATCTTAAAAATATAAATAAAAGTATATTTTACATTAAACTCAAACAACTAAAGATAGCAAATATTTCCAAGCGCTGTTATCTCACGTCTTAAGTTCTGATTTTTTTCCTACTATGTTCAAAGATTTTGGTCGCCAGAGAAGGTAAAATGTCATGAATGACGGTGACCAAGCCAGGCTATTGCAGAAACTTGATTTAGTGCGGCAGCTAAATCAACTTCATTCATAACTCAGTTAACGCTGCATGTAACATAAGTACCTCTACTCCTTTCCCCATTGTTTTGCATGTTTTCATTTAGACACAAGAGTCTATGGAAAGTTGCATTCATTCACCTGAAGGAAACGCAGTCAAGGTGCAACAAGAACTATAGTCCAGTTTGGGGAAAAGTGCGAGGCAATGGAGTCTCAACTCCTTTCATTCCTTATCTAGCATAAAGTTAAAAGCAACAGCCTTCAATAGTGCTAAAATTAAAAATTGAAAAGTATTGAAAAGGTATGAAGGTTTGTGCTGGGCGTGTACGAACAGAACGGTTATAATCTCCTATTTAGGTTTTGGCGGCTGGTTATGAGCTCTCGCCTCTCGGGTAGCTTTTGTTTTTAGAGAGCTGGGTGGCGAGAGCTGACCGGCTTCAGAGGTAGAATTCGTCTTGAGTTGGGTGTGTAGCCAGTTGCGAAAGTGTGGACCGGTGGGGGTTCGTTTTGTGCCTTCCTGAGGTAATTCACCGTGCAGTGGCTTATTTAATCTTAGTGAAAATGGGAATCAGGCTTAATATATGTATTTGTGTGAACATGGTGAGCTTTCCTACGTGCAAATATATGTAGTAGTTAATGGTATTCTTGCGGGGTGCTCTCTCACTGTGCTGGGGTAATTGAATGGCGCAACAGTCATGTCGTTATGAGGGCGAAAGTGCTCGTGGGAATATTGCTGTGAGATTTCTTTCCCTTTCCCGGGGTTTGGGATTGTATTTAATTGTTTGGGAGGTTTTTACCTTCGTATTTTATTCGAATTTGTGGCATGCTATATTAAAGTGTTAAGTGTGGGCTAAATTGTTTTTTTATCTGATTTTCAGCCAATTGTTTTACGTCATATTGGTGTGTGACTCACTTTTTTTCTTATCATTGGTTTAGTGGGTGCAACAGAGCTTTATTGTTACCCTGTGTCAGGTAATTTTATGAGAGAAAAAAAATGCATCTTCTGGTAGGGAATAGTCATAATTACTGGGATTTCCTGCAGACTGGTTGATAGCTGTTCATTTTCCAGAAGCTTGGTTGCAGTTCATATTTAACAGTGTGTTAGATTTATGCAATCATACTTATCATTTATAAGTGTCATGGAATATTGTGTACTAAGATCTTTGAGTCTAGTATACATACTATTTTGGAGGCTTAACACATTTTCACATGTCTCTGCGTAATACATTTGCTGGTTTATGAGAGGGAATAGATATAGTTACTGGTTTTTTCTGCAGGCTGTTCATTTTGTAAAGGGTTGATGCACTTTATCTGACAGATCGTATGTTTTGTTAAGTGCATATACTTAGCTGACTTCGCTTGCTTATGTTTTTAAAAAGGCATCTAGTTGCGTGCGCATACGCTCGAAGTAAACGGTAATCGGTGGCATTTTTTTGTAGTTTGTCTGCTTTCATTGCCTGCTTACAAAGATGCTTTGTGTTTCTTCTCTTGAATTTTAGTTCATTATTTTATGATTTTATATTGTTTGGCAAGTTAGAGAAGCCAAAGGGTGAATAACTTGTTAATAAAGAGGTGTTAAGTGTGGAACTTGGGTTCTTTCTTGTACCTTGGTACAACCAGAAAGATCCATTACCGAGTCAGGCTGGAATTTAGGGCTTTGCGTGTGTGTTAAGCCATGCACGTTAACAGTGGCTCAGGTTTATCTGAAAGTATTAGACATACTTCGATCCACCGAGTATCGAGCTATCGACGTTATCGAGGTTCCATTCCTAGAAAAAAAGTATAACCCGTTAAAATATACAATGAATATCTCAAAATTGTTGCAATACTAATCATTTCGAAAATGCCGTGTGCTGTTCATTTGAATATTTCAATAACAGTACCTACACTCCGAAATTTCTTATATTTCTCTTGAGCTCATACAAAATATGTAATATCAAAGCTGTGCTTTGAGAGCACTGTGAATATTCATCACATGAACATGAAAAAGATGTAAAGAGAAGCGTCTGTGTTAACAACTGTAGAATATTTATGAAATTAAATGGTTGTAGGTAGAAAACATCGTGTATTATGATACATCAGAGATTTTAAATATTGGAATAATGGAAAGCTTAGACAGGTTTTCAAATACATAAGGTTTTTGTTAACAGCCTGCCTTCAGCTAATTATCTTTTCAAGTATTGATTTGTTTGAACACTGTTTTGTAGGAGTATTTAAACATTTGACGAGAAAAGAATGTTGTTAATTTGCTGCTGTTTATTTTGGCGCAATAGTTACATTTTAAGTGGAAAAACTATGAATCGGTTACACCCCATTAGTGACAGAATGTGTATTTTAAGTAATAAGAATACCACAATGCCTAAGTTAGTTAAATTACTCTTACATACCGAACGTCACAGCAATCCATAGACTTTTTGAAGGTCTTGATTCCGCATTTTGTGAAAAAACCGAAAAATATAAACTATTTGTAGAATAAATAAAAGTGGTTGCTTAGGAAACGTAAGGAGGATTTAAATACTGCAGCAATTGTGACTTTTGTTTGTCCCTCGGAATATTATAGCAATCGATCGACAAAGATGCATATTTGATTTAATTCACAAATATTAGACAGAAAACTTATTGTTTTTGATTCGGAATAAGAGTTTACTTCAATGTATACGTGCATTTTTCTGCTTCTTTTGCGTAAGTTAAAAGTATGTCCGCTATCCACGCAGCAACACAAGGTGGTGAGTTCGGGAACCATCTGGAGGAGGCGACATCCATAATGCAAGAGATATGGCGACCGCAAACCAACCGACGGCAGCTCTCCTCGGGGAACAACTGGGATTCCTCAATAGCACGGAGATCTAACTTGCCCCGGATTTTCAAATTATTTTCCCCTTCCAACTGTCAACGTTTAGAGTAAACATAGCGGGATCGTGTATAATAGTGTCAACATGCCCCAAACCTTTGTTTGCTTTTCCCTTTCTCTGTAAAAAGCTTGCTGTTGCAGTTTCACTCCCCGGGCCACTACAGTTAGTTTCGTGATTTAACTCCGGCGTTCGCTGATGATAGTTGCAGTAGCTACTGACAATGAGGCAACTTAAACACTAAGCCCATTGGCAATTAAGTTCATAAATTATATGAAGAGAGAACATCTAACTCACGTTAAATGTAAAGAAAATATATAAAGAAAAATGTTAGGAGGAAGTATGAATAACTGTAAAAAGATATATATATATATATATATATATATCAAAGTGAGAAACAATTATAGAATTAAAGAGACTAATTAAGAAATAGTAGAGAATGACAAAACGGATTAGAGTAGTAAATACGTATGTGAATAGTTAAGATAACATAATATTATGTATACATGAAAAACTGAATATTGCAAAGGGTAACATTTATACAGGAAGTTGGCTAACAAAGTAAGGTAATTATAAATCGAACACACAGGATAACTCGAATAAGCCCATCACCGCAATTAGGCTAAATAAGCGAGCGAAGAGCGCAGAAGTTAGGATAAATAGTGACTGAAGCGAGGAAAATAGGTAATATTAGGAAGAGATAACTCGGGATTTCCAAAGTAATCAAAGTTCGCCAGAGAAAAATTACAACGCAAAAATTAGCCTCTCTGGCAGAGTATAAAAGGTGGGCATTTCCGAGAAACCTTCCTTTAATTCTGATCTTCAAGAGTTTCACTTCACAGTGTGTGCGAGGGAGAAGCTTGTGAACTCAAATGTAAGTTCAGGTTAAATCTTGACAAGATAGCGGGAAGTAAGGGGACAAATATAATTTCTAATTGGCTAGCACCTCCATTATTATTGTTGATTTAACTGGAATGAATCCAAACAAGCAGTAACAATAGCTTCCTTCAACTCTCATTAGCCATCCGAGAGAAGAGTAGCTAGACAAATATAGAAGATTTAGGCAACAACAGCGACGAAGAGAAGCAGCGAACCTCGAGCCAGCATTTTTTTCTCAAAAATGGCTCTAACGATTTTGATTAAAATATCATATGTTTAAAATATTTTCATGACAAATGAAATGTATATCTCGAATCTTCTGGGAATGTCTCCAAAAGTATTCCTCGTTGTTAACGACTTTTGCATAACAGGTAAACCATAAGAAATAGACAAAATTTTACTGCACAAAAAATGTAGATCGCGTTAAAATACACAATTTATGTCATACACATTTTTCTTGTTGAGTGAATCATTTTCGAGATATTGCTTGTTATTCCCTTAAATTTTCCAATACTTTTTCTCAAATGGGAATTCGTTATTCATTTTTTATGACCTGGACATACAAAGAGAATGGAATTCGCCACATAGCAACCAGCTCTTAAAAGATTTGACTATCGCTTAAATACTACCATATTCCCCTTGCACCTACAAGAAAATTAGCAATAAGATTAACATCTCGATTAACATGAAGCATATGGAGAATAAGCGTTTGTAAAAATAGTTTGTACAAGAGTAGAGAAAGTCATGTGAGTGTAGCACATCAGATTTTTAATTTTTATCGTCGTTCCTGCAGAGAGGCTTTTGGATTGCTGTTATTGTATGACTGGGGAAACCTCCTAGTTTCATTATTTCTTAAACAGTGAAATCACAATTGATTCCTTCCATTCATCTCGAAAGTCTGCTATTTTCTAGCACGGGTTCAATAGACTCAGTATTATTTTATGTAGAGGTTTTGAACCAAATTTCAGGAGTTACATATTTAATGTGTCTGTTCCTGGCGCTTTCCTATTCTCAAAGCCTTCTAACCACTTTTTTAAATTCTTCTTCTGTAATTGGAAGAATATGGGATAATTGTTCATTAAAGCGAGAGATTCTTGATTTTCTGTTGTCCACAGGCCTTTATATGAGATTTCCCATAGGCCTAGATCTTCCATATTAATTTAAGCAAACACGTACACACGAAGTAGGAATTACCAAGGGACTGCAATTACACAGCGGAGTACAAACTGCCAAATCGAGCAGATAAATACGTGTCAATTATGCTTGGCAACGCGACGTAAACAAGCGTACGCAAAAACTCCCTTGACCCCTCACAACCTGCCCAACTAGGAATGACTAATTATAGTGTAGATTGTTATGTGCTATTCCCATCTCATTGTCGTTGATTTTTACTGAGTTATTGGACATACGAAAAGAGAAGTTAACTCTTAGGGTATAAACCCTTAACTTACACTTAGCTTCGGAATCATTCTTCTCATTTGTGAACTGTGCTACTATATATACGGCTGAAAGCGTAGGTTTACTTCATACTTAATGCTCTGTATTTTCGCTTCACCTAATTGCAGAGTACTGACGAAAACTGTTATTCTTTCATTTTTATTACTTTCTCTACTACGTATAGTAAGTAGGGGAAGTATTGTATATCACCCAAAAATTCGATACCGAGATTTCACCAGAAATATATGTTTTGAGACCCCCTGAATCAAAAAAAAAACATTTTTGGAAACATGTCCGCGCGCGCGTGTGTGTGTCTGTGTGTCCGTGAACAGCATTATCTCAGAAACGAACAGTCGGATAAACACCAAACTTAGTATTTAGGATCAGTATCTTCCAGAGATGCGACACGAAGGTTTTCAAGAAAATCCCCCCATCCCAGATTACCCTTTACATGGAACATTTTTCGAAAATTTTAATTTTCTCAAAAATGGCTCTAACGATTTTGAATAAAATATCATATGTTTAACATATTTTTACGACAAATGAGATATATATCTCGAATTTTCTGGGAATGTCTCCAAAAGTATTCTTCATTGGGAACGACTTTTGCATAACTGGTAAACTGTAAGAGATAGACAAAATTTTACCACACAAAAAATGTAGATCGCGTTAAAATACACAATTTATGTCATATACATTTTTTTATTGAGTGAACCATTTTCGAGATATTGCTTTTTATTCCCTTAAATTTTCCAATACTTAAACTTTTTCTCAAATGGGAATACGTTATTCATTTTTTTATTGGTTATGCAAAGAGAATGGAATACTCCACATAGCAACCAGCTCTTAAAATATTTGACTATCGTTTAAAGCCTACCATATTCCATAATTATCAATAAGATTGACATATCGATATCTCGATTAACATGAAGCATATGGAGAACAAGCGTTTGTAAAAATAGTTTGTACAAGAGTAGAGAAACTCATGTGAGTGTAACACATCAGATTTTGTTTCATGTGTATAGCCCCTTTAACTTCTTTGGTCATATCAGGGGCTTTAACTTGAGAAACAACTGATGTTTTTATTGCACGCTGAGCTGTAGAGTTTCTTAATATTGGTTCTATTAGTTTTTATATTAAAAACACATTAAGTCCTACATTCATACTTTCAAGCTCTTCGGGGAATAAGGAATGTTTCTGCTTAGAGAAAAATCTGCCTGTCGGGAATCGAACCGGAGACCTCTGATTTGAGAAGTAGGAGCGGCGACCACTCGACCATAGGAGCAGTCACCAGCATTCTTGTAATCCTCCATTTTTTAGACAATCGTCCCGATAAGCATTTTGGACGCGCTACCTCTTTCAGCTATTTTCTAAAATCGTCGTATTTTGGATTGACAGCGTCGCTCTGTAAACATCTGCCATAAGACTCCTGAGTCATCAAAATTGAGAACGGGTACTTAAAGCCATATACGTATTTGCGAACTCAACTGATCAGCATAGCCCGCACAAATGCAACTCAACAGCTTCCTACGTCTGTGGGCCGATGTTCCCTCAACTTTCTTGTAGGGGCATGCCCAAGAGCTCGTCAAGAATTTACCGTTTCAACAAACCCTCCACTTCATCTTGCTCGTGTCTGTCTGTTGTCCAAGTTCCCCCGAAGCCAACTTTGAAGTGCTGACAGCTACCCGTCGACGTCCTGGATAAGGACCCTTCCCCCGTTGTTTACTTGTCGTGCATTATAACCAGAATATGCTGCAGGAATCTGAGGTGTACTCCAAACATTGTGCCATTCTTCCTCACACTCTGGATTGTCTTTGTCTTGAGCATATTGCCCTGAGGTTGCTGGAATTTACTACTGTCTGAAAAAGCGAACACGAAATGCTCTCGTTCTGAAAGGCAAGTTTCCTCTGTAGCTGTAATTTAACCCAAGGCTGGCGTCCTTCAAATGTAAATAACACTCAAAGCAAAGTTACACTTTCAGTAATTGGTGTATGTTTTAAAATACTTTGTTTTGCTGAAAACAACACTGTCTAATTGCAGATAAATAAAATAAAGTGTCGTTTTCGCTTTGGTGTTTTGCACTAGCAGATGCCCCTTCTACAAAGGGATGCATCCGAGTTTGAAGCCTGTAAAACAGTTCAAAACATCTTTCTTCTTCTTAGTCTGCTTATTTCATAGTAATTTGTGTATCTCTTTCTTCGTTCCACAGCAGAAACGTCTTTTCCCATGCATTTCTCCTTTTGCTTCTTCTTATTTATCATCTATCTCGAGGTGTGTAATGCAGAGCTGCTTTTGAGAGTGTTCTTCTGTCACTTGAACTATTTTCTTTTTGCTTTTTCTACCGCTTACCTCTGAAAGGTAGAGGAAATTTGTATTCCATCCAAAATGCACGTTTTGAGGTCTACTGAATAAAATTAAGATTTTTACATATGTGTGAGTGTATGTGTCTGGTATCTGTGTTTAAGAAAGTGCTCCCACTATTGTTTACATGGAAAAGATTTCCTAAGTTTGGTTTTCACCCAAAATGGCTCTAACCACTTTGATTAAAATATATTTGTCTTCTTCTACTTCACGGATTAGGCTCAGTAACCTGTTCCGGTATAACTGTCCATCTCATTCTCGGGCGTCCTATAATTCTTTCCCCTCGAGGATTATAACTTGGTATTCTACCAACATGTTTCTGTAAACATGTTGGTACGAATTGTACCTATATTTATTGATCTTGTCATGTATCGCAAATATATTGAGTTCTCGTGTGGCATAATTTCGTATGTATTCCATTTTACTGCATCCTTTCACTCCCGTCAGAGATTTCATCTCAGCTGTCTGTATTTTCCTGCTATCATTCTGTCGTATTACCCATGATTCACAACCATGTGTTAAACTAGGCACCGCCAAAACCTTACAAAATTTTATTGTGCTTCTTTTCTACAATAATGTAATGCTCTACGGATCGTACCCAGCATCCTTGAATATACACTAATTTTATTACCTATATCGTGATCACAGCCTAAATATTTAAAGTGAGTAACTTGTTCAAGGACTTTTTATTTATGCATAGTTTTGATCTTAGGGTTTTATTGCCTTTAAAAGCCATAATTTTAATCTTCTCTGTAGATATTTCTAAGTTATACTCTTTACCCATTGTTTCCAGTATATATTATATATATATATATATATATATTGATTTCTGAAGGTTATCCTCTGTTGTGGCGTTGATTAGTGATATCTATAATACTAATAAATTGTACATCTTGAGTTTTCTGTGATTAGCCTGACATCTACTTCATTTTGAAGGAATGCTGCATAACTGTATAATTGCTAAACCATAAGAAAAGGACAAATAGTTACTACGAAAAATTTAGATCTCGTTAAAAGCACGAGATGCTTTTGTGGCATTGTGACATTGATTGTTACCGATATATTCGCTATTCTTTTAATTTTCCAGTAATTTATTTATATTATTTTTTCTTTAAAATCTCCATTCTTTTGTTTCTCGATATGTCATGTCAACAATAACCAGCATAAGCGAACCCTTTTTACAAAGATATGACTATTGCTTAGGATTCCTATATTCTCCTTACATCTACGAAAGGTGTAATTAAACTATTTAAGCAAACGCCTATCTCTGGATTAACATGAAATACCAATAAAAATAAGCTTTAGTATCAATTACTTGTAGAAGATTTGATAAGTCTTCGCTTTTAAAAAGCGAAAGCAGACGCATGAAACTTGCACGGATGGGGCCCGCCAGGGTGGTGGAACAGAAAGGTGATAGGGTCTATCTTCTCCAAAATTTAAAGACGGGAAAGATGTTGGGCAAATACAATATTGCTTTGATCAGGCCGTATCAAGAGGCATTGAATCCTTGCGATCACTAAGAGTACTATTTCAAGTTGTTATAAAAATAGACGATGGCGCGTAGAGAAAGTCATATGAATGTAAAACGTCAAATTTCTTGTGCATTCTTTATTTTCTCCGACATTTATTTTGATAGGTAGTGAAAGTGTTAAGTTTCAATCAAATTTTGGTACCGATATTTCACCGGAAATACAAATATTCAGAAGAAGATTTATTAAATAATGACAACTTATGCCATTGCAATGAACATGATACCAAATGTTCTGCTCTAACATTGTATACTGTATAATAATTTCGCTGCTATTGTGTTTTTGCACTGTTTCCTACGGCCTTTAGATTGTCATATCTTCTATACAGCTTTTTTTAAATCACGATAACCTAGTCTAGATTATGTCTAAATTTAATTAATTCATATCTTTATATGGCAATGTGGCTTACGCAAACTGTAATAACATTAGGACAGCAAATTATGAATAGAAGTAGCAATTTTTTTTCGATAAACATCTGGTAGTGAAGCAACATTATAATTCCTATGAAAAGGCACCTAAGTCCACTTTAACTTGGTTTAATAAACAACAATAGAATGACCATTATAAGCTGTTCTTGTAAGCAAACAACAGTCTTCTAGATTACAAGCCATACATAATATTTTATGTTTTCCTATTCGCATTTGGGAGACCTCTCTAAAATGCTTTCGATGTTGGAGCAGTGATGCTTCATTAAAATTCAACTGCTGGTGGTTGCGTCCACTTAACGGCTGAATGACAGGGCATGGCATCTCTTTCACGCTTCTATGTTGCTGAAACTCGGGGAAAAAATCGCAGCAGTCTCTGACACGTCTGAAAGGAAAGAGGAGAAAATCCTAGTGCACCACCCAGAATAGTATAACAGCAGTCCGAAAAGCTTCAACTGGTCACCAACAAAATTGCTAAATAATTGAGTTACAGCTATTTTCTTGAAGCTAAATTTTCGAAGTGATCAACTTATTTTCCAACGGCTGTTTTCGAAAAGCAAGTTCGGGCACAACTACCCGAAATAAGAAACGTTAACTTCTAAGAGTAGTGGTACCCGAACAGTTCGATATCAGTGATTAAAGGTATCGCATTAAACTGTTCAGATTTTAGAATGACATGCAATGAATAACATCAGTATGAGAAGCACAGGATCTTCTATCTGGGCAAGAAGAACTGTCTTCAAATTTACTAAATCCATTCTTCAGAGCCTAAAATTCAAAAGCGAAGATATTAACAAAATATGTTTCAACCTTTTCAGAGACTCTATATGTATTATTCATAACCATTTATATAACACGACATACTGTTTATAACCTCATTAGGTTTTGCGTTGTTTTACATTATTTTTGCTTTTCGCGTTGTATCTTTGTTTCGTTTTTAGTAGCATTGTAATTTTTAGAATCATTTATATCTACATATATATATTATATTATATTCTTGAATGTTTCTCAACTTTAAAGTCAAATCGCGACTAATTTAGAATATAGAACATGATTACACTGAAAATACAATATTTTAAACAGTAATAGTACCTGCAACATTGAGGTAGTATTTTATCACTTAAATGATAGTAGTCTAATTATATAATATAAAATATAATAACAGCCCGCCTTAAAGTAATACGTGTATAATTAATATATAAAATGTATATTACAGTCATTGTATTAGGTTTATTTTATTATGTACGTGTATAAAAGTGTTATGTGAATGTATTACGTAGTTTAACAATGTAGGAGTTGTGAGAATAGAAGCAAGCTACTTTTCGTAGCAAACAGAATTACAAAGTAAAAGCCGAAAGTTGCTAACTATAAGGTAACCTTGAGACAATAATAAATTAGAAAGTTTAATAAGGCTACTAATAGCTCTTGTAACAACATTAATGTAATATTTAAAACTGTTTATAAATAGCCAATCAACAACTAGAAAAAGCTAAAAGTTAAATAAAGGTATTATATTGGAGTGGGATTAGCCAATCAAGGACTTGAAATAGAGAAAATGCACAAATTCAAACGGTAGACGCTACAAGAAAGCGTACCCAAGCAGTTCGGTTTGGTACGGGTTTAGTGTGAGACCTGAAAATTCGTTACGGTGAGAATAATATAAAGTTTACCGGTTAAAAGTGCAATTAACAATAATCTCACAGTTCTATAATAGGATACATCAGTGAAGTGTTATTTAATTATGTGAAGGATTAATAAAGGGAGTGGAGTACAATTATAATTTGTGTAAGTCTTTTTCTTTAGCCGTACCAGCCCTGTTAAGAGATACGTGCTCTACAAAATACTACTAACGTAGCCGAGGTATACATAAATAAACATTAAAATAAAAAGTTGGTTCTTAAACGTGGGGCGAAGGCCACCGGAAAGGTTGTACCGTACGTGGTGCAACCACAATAATTAAACTCCCGCAAGTTTGGTGCCCATACCTGGTGCAACCACAACAATTAAACATACCCCTTCACCATTAAATTCTCTAAATAGGTGTGTTGTACATTGTTATACAATTTTGTCTCTTTCATAAAAATTTATATCCTCTAATACCTATATGTTTTGCTTTTGCACATTCTTTTTTGTAAGGATTGTATTCTGTGTCCGGTTAGCCGATGATGTCGGCCACATGTTTGATACCTTTGGAAATAAATAAAAAAATTG
The DNA here is from genome assembly GCA_030765065.1 of Deroplatys truncata. Taxonomy (NCBI): domain Eukaryota; kingdom Metazoa; phylum Arthropoda; class Insecta; order Mantodea; family Mantidae; genus Deroplatys; species Deroplatys truncata. The sequence goes on from CM060975.1 coordinate 223,514,521, forward strand.
CTTTAACCATTTATGAGACAAGTTAAAATGTTTAACATTAAAGGTTAGAAAACCCAACAAAAAAACCACGGACTTAAGAAATCCGAGGAACAATTCTGCATCATTAACAAAAAATTTAATTATCGTTAAACAACAGCCAATCCTATTCATTGTCGATTAAATTTGGGTACTTTTCACAGAATTAGTTAAAACCATTTAACACAGTTGATTTCTTTCCATTTTCCGTGTTTGTGTTTTTCACAATGGCAGAAGATTCTCAGCCATGACTCTCTCGAAAGTAATATTTTCTCAGCACGCAAAGAGTACACTGACGGCCTGTCCGGAAACGAACTGCAACTCCTGCGCATAGTCTTTTAAACCCTCTGCTATAACGGTTAATTTAGTGTTAGGTGAATCCAGACACATTTGGTTTAATAAATTGAACTGTTACAATAAAGTTTTTTTTTAATTTCTCTGCACTGGAATAGACACAAAATGTTACGATCTGAATTAACTGTTTTATGTAGGGGATGAAACGACATGCTAAGCGGGAAAAGTTATAGTTTGTCGACCAGCCAATGAGGTGCTCTCTTGTCACGTGGTTCCTTTTAAAACTGCTTTAAATTAAAGTGAAAACACTTTAGGGAATTTTAGTTCACGATAAACCGAGGATTGAAACGGCAAGTCATGGTGTTTAGTACATTGGAAAGGTCGAAGAGAAAATTTACTCACTCGGATGTTATTTAATAATACCAGTGTTTTTGTCCGAATGTAGCAAGTTTAGCAAACTTAAAATTACCATAAAGTGAATATTTTTTAAAAAAACATGTCGTTACTCTTCATGGTTCTTAAACCAAATCTGCCAGGAGTTATGGGTCGCTTGTCGAGGACATACTTATGTATAGGTACAATACGAAGCATATAATATTACGGGAACGGGGAGTTGAAGCTGGGACATTTCCCGGGCTTTGGAAAACTTCCTCTTGTCTGTACATGTTCACATTTGAAAACAAGTGTTGTTTTTACTATTTGTTCTGGTTCGCATATCCGTTCCCAGGTGATAGTGCACTAGCTTTTAGTCTTTAGGTTTCTTTTACTTAGTTTTACGGTCATCAAGTTGTTCAGATTAATGATAAGGTTTCGGATATGGCTTTAGTAATGTGCTGTGTTCCTCAGGGTTCTGTCCTGCGTTCTCTGCTATTCCTTATTATAATTAATGATTTACCATGCAATACTGAATTTAAAACCATATTATTTGCTGATAACACAACTTTTATTCATAATAATGCAAATATACAGTATCTTGAAACTGAGGTTCAAAATAATATAAAGTATAATTGCAATGGTTTCAGCAAATAATTTTTTATTTAACGATTCTAAAACTAAAAATATAATTTTTACTTTAAATAATGTAGTTGTCCCGAAGCTTTGTACCGATGTAAAACTTTTAGGCATTTTTATTGATAGGTTTTTAACTTGGGAGCCACATATTACATTTTTATGCAGAAAGTTGTCATTCTTGTTGAGGAATTTAGTCAATTGTGAACTCTTTGAGAATATGTGTGTTTCATATTTTGCATACTTTCACAGTATTATTAATTATGTATTTTACTTTGGAACAATAGCTCATATATCCAAGATGTATTACTAGCTATAGGAATAATGGCTAAGATATCTAATAGAACACATTGTAAACCCTATTTTAAAAGATATAATATTTTGACTGTTATAGATTTGTATATTTATACTGTATTGGATTTTATGAAGCAGAATCAACATATGTATGACATGAGATCCAACATTCATAATTATAATACCCTAAAATGGTCAAATGATTGATATTCCTCAACATAGAGTTCAGAAAACTTCTCAAAGTTACTACTATATTGACATTAAACTTTTTAATAAGCTACCTCAAGTTGTAAATGTTTTGCTTTATAAAATATTTCGTAAGCGATTGCATTCTTGGCTTGTGGGTAATCCATTTTATTCTATTAATGAATTTATTGGTCTTAATGTATCTGATATTGATATTTTTTGCTGTAAGGTTGTACAAGGTGTAGTTTATATTATTGTTTTGTATTTTATTGTATATACCGACAATGTCTTTTTACTGTCAATAAAATTGATATTGATATCACAAGTTTGATTTAAATAGTAACCAGGTCAAGAAATTGATCAACTAATTATCATCAAAGCTGGCCAACAAGAGATTTTAAGTTGCCTTCTTCCGGAATAACTTTGCGTTGATTCTAATACAATGATGAATATGTATTAATGCCTTCCCGAGCGAAATGGCTCCGCGTTAACCTGTGAGGCTCGCATTCGCATTGTCCTGGATTTGATTCTCGTTTATCGCCTACTCTGATCTGCGGTTTTTCGTAGTTCTCCCTGGTCGGTAGGCGAGCGATGAGGCGTATCTCATCTACACAATTTCCTTTCCATAGCTTCTCTTTCTCTCGTTTCCTTCTCATCTTTCAGGTGTACTACTAAGTTTCGTGGCGTATGCGGTGCCGGACAGATGACGCGGATGCTTTTCGAAGGGGACACTAGAGGGTCGACCGGTCATCCACCGCTCTCTTTAGACAGTTCCAGCAGTGGGACGGGTCTTCAAGCCGTCTCTGTGCCTGTCTGCCTGCGGCCTATAGCCTCCTGTGGTTTCTTCACTTCATTCTTTCCTCCTCCTCCGTTGTATAACCTATAGTGCATTGGAAAAGAAAGTAATCACATTTAAATCTTATAATGTAAAGAAAAGCAATCCTTTATGAGCAGTGTAAAATAATCTTAATGTCCCTGCAGAGTACAGATTATGTATGTTTTACAAAGTCAGACGTTAGGACCCAAAATTAACATTAATTGAGCATTACTTACTTGAAACCATTCAATAATAAGAATCGCTGGATTTTCGTACATTCTCTCTCTTCCAGCAGATTTAAAATAAGTAACACTTCATCTTTACGAAAACAAAGGTTAAACCATTTCCAGAAAGAGCAAGTTTTTTGTTTTTAAATACAGTGATCTGTAAAGATTCCTTTCTACAGTAATTGAAAATAATAGTAAATCCGTTAGAAATGTATAGGTTTTTTCAAAAAAATATTTTAATATGTATTTATTGATCAACGTATAATAGTATTATTCTTGCTATCCTAAACGATTTAATATATTAAGTGTTAACATATTTAAAAAGCGCTTATAATTATCTAACGGCTCAGAAATGTTACACTTTTAATGCACCTTCAAAATCCTTCTAATTCTCTTACATTTGGGAGTTCGAGCTTACTCAAGATTGAGGCATAAAAATATCAAAGTAAGCTCATATTTGAGAAGTTCAAATAAGCGGTCATAGGTCATTTCCAGTGATAGGATGCAGAAACATACGTAGACACCAGGAAGATAGAAAAAATCTCGGCATTATGCGTGGTCGAGAATACAGTGATGTATTCATGTGTTCAGTGATGTGTCGAAAACACAGTGTACAAGCTCTAAATGCAATATACAGTTTCTGTCTCAAAGTAACAACAATTGATACCGGGTGTACCATAATTTGGTTGTTTGAAACACTGGCGAGTTAACAATAGGAATGCACATACATGCTCAATGAACATTTAATATAGTCTAAACTATATAAGAACAATTGATTACTTATGAAGTTAAATTGTATTACTTCACTAATCTTAATACACTTTAATTAACGAAGCAGGCAGAAGCAAGTCTTAAGATTGATGCGAAAGGACAGTTCATGGTCTTCATGATGAATGAAGATGACAGCAGAATAATTGACAGTGTTCCCTAATTTTTATTTAAAATAAAATTGAGGTATCTGTTTGTATGTTATGAACAGCACATCTCAAAAAACGAAAAATCATTTAAATGTCAAACTTTGTATTTATGTTCGTCTTCTAAGGCTGCGATACTAAGGTGTTAAGATAAATCTCCCTCTCCAAAGTGTTAGTTTACATGAGGATTTTTGTTACTTTTGAATTTTCAAAATCGGCTTTAATGATTTTTATTAAAATACTATATGTTTAAGATATTTGTGTAACACATAAATGTTTACCTTAAATTTTTTGCAAACAGCCTGTGAAGTCCTCTTAATTCTGAATGACAGTTGTATAATTGGTAAACCTTAAGAGATAAACGGAACTTACTACACAATAAATGCAGATCTCGTTAAAGCACGCAATTTTTGTCAAATAAAATTTGTCGTGTCGGTAACCATTTCCTCTTTGTTAATGTTCTGAAATTTCAAGCAGTAAGTCCCTCTTCGATTTATCTCTTGGCCATGCAAAGATCATGGATTTTCAAAGCCATCACAGAGCGATCTGAAAAATCAGACTATTGCTTTAGTCTACTGAATCTTCTTATAGGAGTATCTACAACGAAATATTAATTGTGTAATCAAAGTTTATTACCTCGATTAACAATAAGTAGACAGAAGAATAAGTTTTTTAAGAGTAGTTTGTGGATGAGTGAGCGGAAAAGTTATGTGTATTCAGGACATCAGATGTTTACTTTTTTCTACTACGTATAGTAAGTAGGGGAAGTATTGTTTCCAACCAAAAATTCGTTGTCGAGATTTCACAGGAAATATATATTTTGAGGCCCCCGGAACCCAAAAAGAAGTATTTTTATAAAAAAAAGTACATTTGTGTGTCTGTTAACAGCATAATTCAGAAACAAAAAGTCGGTTAAATACCAAACTTGGTATTTCAATTCAGTATCTCCAAATATGCAACTTGAGATTTTTAAGAAAATTCCACCACCCCAAACTATAATTACGTGGAACATTTTTCAAAACGTTTTATTTCTTAAAAATGGCTCTAATAATTTCGATTAAAATATCACATATTAAAGATACTTACATGGTAAATAAAATGTGTGTGTCAAATGTTCTGTGAGATAGTCTTCATGCAGAAGTAATATTGTATAGTCTTGTATATCTGGAACGTTAAGCGATAGACCAAAACGTACTGCATAGAATGTAGATCTCTTTAAAACTCACAATTTTATTCAAATAAATTTTTTGCTGCATAAGTCACTTCTGAGATATCTATTATTAATCGTTCGATTGGTTCAATGCCTTGTCATTCTATAAGTTCCGTCGATTTTAGTTGTTTCTCGCGATTGCATCGAAACAGTATGTAATTTTAAGGCAGGCTAGCATATAACGTCCAGTTCTTAAACATTTGAACTATCGCTGTTTCCTTTATACACTAACGATATGAACAGTACAGCTATAACTGCAAAGGTTTATCTCGATTGAAATGAAGTAGATAGAAAAAAAATCTGTCTTGCACTTGCATAACTTTATCTACTCTTGTACAAACTATTTTTACAAACGCGTATTCTTCATCTACTTCATGTTAATCGAGATAAACATTTGCAATAACTTACTAATAATTTTCTTGTGGAATAGTCAAATCTTTTAGAGCTGGTTGCTATGAGGAACATTCCATTCTCTTTGCATGTCCAGGGCATTAAAAAGAATAATCAATTCCCATTTAAGAAAAAATATATGTGTTGCAAAATTCAAATAAATAACAATGAATATCTCGGAAATGGTTCAGTCTACAAAAAAAGTTACTTAAATTGTGTGTTTTAACGAGATCTGCATTTTTTGTGTAATAAAATTTTGTCTATCATTTATGCAAAAGTCATTCAGAATGAAGAGTACTTTTGGGGACATTCTCAGAAATTTCAAGATATACATTTCATTTGTTATCAAGCATATTAAACATATGATATTTTAATCAAAGTCGTTAGAGCCATTTTTGAGAAAATCAAACTTTTTGAAAAATGTTCCATGTAAAGGGTAGTTTGGGATGGAGGGATTTTCTTGAAAATGTTCGTGTCGCGTCCTTGGATGATACTAAACTCAAATACCAAGTTTGGTATTTATCAGACTTTTCGTTTTTAATTACCTATGCTGTTCACAGACACACACACGGACTTTTTTTTCCATAAATGCTTTATTTAGATTCAGGACACCTCAAAACGTGTATTTCCTGTGAAATCTCGGTATTGAATGTTTGGTGGAATACATTACTTTCCCTACTTGCTATATATAGTGGAGAAAGTCATAAGATTTCTTAAGAATAATATGTATACCCACAAATAAACGATAGAGTATAGAGGAAGACATGTGAATGTAACATGAGATGTTTCTTCATATTATGGCTTTATCTATTGATCACCAATACTTGATTGCTTGCACTGTTTCTCACTTGAGCACTAAGGTTACCCTCTAAAGCGGTACAAGAGAAGCAAAAGGGCTGATTAGAATGGCAAAGAAACGCGATGTTGATGAGGACAGTGGGGAAGAATAGCCTAATCATACTCAGAGAAACCTGAGCGTAATCCCAGACACGTGGGCTTCCTTCACATGAGAGGAGAACCCTCAACACTTTCATTATACACACTCACCCTTCTCCTCCACATTCCACAACAGCCTTCCCTGCCACATGGGGTGTGGGCATATGTTCACAAACTCTTCCTTTTTAAATAACCAAATTACTTTTCACCACAGTTGTTCCACGTGGTGTGTTGTGTGGGCTCGCTTGAATCACGGGCTGCGTGAATCATTTCATGCTTCTTGCTTTTGATTATTTCCGAATTAGGCGTGGAATGAGTAAGGCTGAAAAATATTTTTGGAATAAAACACCTGCAACCCCGCAGCTATGAGTTGCTGAAATTCTTCACATTTTTTTTATTTATTGCTATTAACATTTATTTTAAATTATTCTGTTACGGAAAGCGGACACAGAGTTAAAAGTGATTTTCTTAAGTAGCAGATTTAATTATTTGCACAGCATCAGAACAATTAAAGAATTGTCTACAAAATATTTCGCTTCAACATTTAATTGCATTAATGAGATATAAATTAATTTATAGCAATTTTATCAACTATAACCAATATCTATCTCTTCAGACACCTATTGAACTACAGATGTCATTTTTTTATACTTTTAACAATTTTTCCGATGGAAATTTTCTTATAGTAGATAGTTTTCTTTTAAAAAGTATTTTATAGTGAAAAATGAAAAAAATCGTAAACCAGCACAGATTATGCGAATTAATTTTTGAAAAATAAAGTATGACCGATATCAAAACTTCAATTGGACGTTTTATAACCCACATTTTTAATGCATTATGGGGTATTTTCAGATCCCTAGCTATACTTTTGTAGGAGAAAATAGGTTTTGAACAGTTTTTTTTAACTGAACTTGAGAAATTACGCATAATTTACCAGAACGCGGGGCTTTAAAAATGGCGTTCAAACATATGCTATGTCATAGTGGATTAAAACTTTGCAGAAATGTAATTTGGAGTATGGTACGTTTTTTGCACCACAAATCCAAACATCTGCTTTATTTTCACCAAAATGGTTAAAATACACCTCAGTCCCCGTTTTTTTTCTTTTTTTTTTAACGCAGTGGATGCAGGACGAAAATTTTTAGTTAACTCCATACCTACAAAGCTTTTTTCTTTCTTGTGAAATCAAATTGGTTTATTTAAGAGGGAGGCAGGCCGAATTATATATGACCTTACAAATAAAGTTATACCATTTGCCATCTAATAACTCCCATTTTGTTTTGTTAAGCTGCACAAACATTGGAGTGATATGGTAATAAGAAATAAAAACAAGTGGTTAGAAGAAGAAAATAAAATTGGTTAATATTATTAAGGAATATTATATATCCTGTACTACGATTATAGTACTAATAAATATTGAATGATCATGAAAATATAAAAGTTATTCTATATATGGGGAAGCGCTAACTTATAAACCTAAGTATGCATATGTAGTAATTGGCTCTAAAAAAAGTATGGAATTTCATTTGTGGATCTTATATCCGCAGGTGTTCTCTATATACACTATAGAATTCATATAAACTTTGCATGGTTACGTGCAAGATATATAAGCAACATTCGTGATCGGAACATCATTTTGTCAGTAATGACCTTCAAAGAAAGCGAAGCATGAGAGAGAGGGAGAGGGAGAAAGAGAAGTAAATGGGAAAATGTATACATACAACAGCGAATATTTCCGAAATGGCTAATGCTAAGAGAAATCTAATTTGACACCTAAGTTTTAACCTTAAATGAGCACTACATTTTTTCACATAGTTTCCCAATTATACAATCCGAAATGCAGGAAGAGTACTTCGTAAGCTACCAATAGAAAATGTAAGATATATATTTTTTTCGTTACGTGAACATTTCAAAAAGTGATACATCTTTTCATAATCATTTTAAATTAATGTTAGAACTGGTTTTGAGAAAATAAAACTTAACGAAAATTGTTCTATGTAAAGGTTTGATTGGGGTGCAGACGTCCTTGGACTGTTTAAAATACGAGACGCTTAAATAAAAATTTGGTTTTTAATGAGCTTTGTTTTTTGAGTTAATGTTCTTAACGCACACATACTCATAAGCTCGCGTACACACACACTCGAGTTTTGTTTTTCGAAAAATGTCTCTTTTAGATTTTAGGATATCGCAAAGGGTGTATTTTCGTTGAAATCCCATATTGAACTTTAAGGTCGATTGCAATTCTTTCTCTAATTACCATAATTGAATGGCGAGAAAATGAAAATTCAAATACATTATTTTGAAACCTTTAGATACTATTTTAAGCATGTTCATCAATGCTTACTTTCAAATCTGATTTTGCAAGTCAAATTTAGCACATTAAGACTAAAGAGATCTACACATGTACAACTCTTTGTTCTTTTGGCTTTTGATTGAAAAATAAATATGATTTATTCTGGTTTACTAATTCAAAATATGCTAATGCATAAATACCTTAGAGGAAACAAATAAAATAATTTTCTAGAAAAAAACTATGTTTATTTAACGTATATGTGTACATTGTTAAAAATGCTGGTATTCCACACAGTAACTTTAGAGGCCTACCAAATCGGCAGCACAAGCTAATTTCATGCCCTTTGTTGTGGTTAGGCCTAGTATAAAGCGGCGAGCCTATCCCAAACTTCTGCTTTCACCCAAAAACATTGCGGCTTATGTATGAGGCGAAGGCATATAGTGTTGCATAACCTGCTGAGCGCAGAAAGGAACGATGCAGCAAATCTTCTACCAGTCAGGTATGGAAAACACACCTTTGAAATATTTCACAAATATACAGCTGTAAACCTATTTGCACGTGGTAGCGTTTAGTTACTTAATTATTCAAAACAGTGGAGGAATTAAATGTTGTAATAAATAATATACACTTTCCAGTCCGATATGATGTAAGTAATACATGCAACTTCTTATAAGAGAGCTTACACATCTGATGTGATACATTCGCATGAATTTCTCTACCCTCTAACTTTATTAGTGGGTATACAAACCATTCTTACTAGAGCTTATCTTTCTACTATATTTTAATCCAAATAAACCCAACTACCATTTACATAGAACATTTTTCGAATATTTTAATTTTCTAAAAACATGGCCCTAACGATTTTGATTAAAGTATCATATGTTAAAGAAATTTACATGAAAAATAAAATGTATATCTTGAATTTTCTGGGAATAGACTTTGAAGTCCTCTTCATTCGGAAGGAATCTTGTATAACTGGCAAACTTTAAGCGATAGACGAAACCTACCACACAAAAAAATGTAGATCTCTTTAAAACACACAATTTATTTCAAATAAGTTCTTTTGTGGCAGAAGCCGTTGTTCATTTCTTGGACATTCTCTTAAAAATCCTTTTAACAGTCAATTGTTTCCAGCAATTGCATGAAAGCAGTATGGAATTTTAAGGCCAGCATATAGCGACTAGTCCTTAAAGATTTGACTGTCGCTGTTTTCTTTGAATCTATAACGAAATATGCAATATGCCTATTTCTGCGAATGTTTATTTGGATTAAAATATAGTAGATAGAAAAATAAGCTTGAGTAAGAATATTTTTTGTGCCCACTAATGAACTATAGAGGGTAGGGAAAGTCTTGTGAATGTATCACAGCAGATTTTTTTAGTGACGTAAGCCATTTACGAGGTATGCGGCATTAATGGATCGGATTGTTGAATACTCTTGTCATTCTTTAAAGTCCTGTCGACTTACTTGTTTCTCAAGATTGCATGTAAATAAAATGTTATGTTACGTTCAGCGTACAGCGTCCAGTTCTTAAACGTTTGAGTATCTCTGTTCCCTTTGTAGCCTAATGTAGCTATTTCTGCAAAGATTTATTTGGATTAAAATTAAGTGCATAGACTAATAAACTTTGGTAAGAATAATTTGTGTGACGACTAATAAACGATAGAGGATAGAGAAGGTCATATGAATGTAACATCAGGTTTTCTTCGCTATGAGACTCTAAAGTAAAACGGCTAAAAGCCTTCTTCTTTGAACTTTGACCAGTATGTTAAAGAACCAAACCCACAGAAGGCGACGCTGAGTATATGTTATATATCGAATGGAAGACTCAGAGAGAAAAAGAAAACATCTGCTGGTGTGGAAGAAATTCAGTTTGAGTAGACTCCCTTCTTTGCCGTTTGTGTTAACAAGGATTAATGGGACCAGAAGACATTGCCTCCCTTTACACACGTGTCCGCATACAAAACTTTATGAAAAATTGTCTCCCGCGTGTAGCCGACGTAAAGATTGGTTAGAACTCTCGTGATGGCTTGCTGGGTTTGGGGAGGGGGTTATTCTTGCTTAGTTTTCCTGGCGCGTTCCAAAATCTGTTATTTAACACATCAAAAGCTCGCTCTTAAAAATGTGTTCAGCTATGATTAATGATGAAAGAATATGAGAGTGAGCACAAAACCTCAGTTAATCTTCCCTTAAAGAACCACGCTATCAAACAAATGTACGCTTGGCCTTCTCATTTTAGAAGAAATACATTCTTAACGCCTTGTAATATACTGACAGTTGTACTTTATCTACATTATTTCCTTTGTTTTTACTCTCCCCTTTCTTTGCTGGGATCGGATAAAACAATATTAAATTCTGAAGCACAAGTCGTGTCATTCATTTATTTATTTCTCTACCACGAAAAAGTGATATCCACACTTGATCAGAAATACATCTTAGAACTCCCTGGACTTGCACGTCTAAAAGTATTTTCAATAAAAATCCGTGTTTGCCTCCCTGTTTGTTTGTGAATATCACAACTAATGACACGAAAGGAAATAAATACAAACTTCGCGTCTAAACTTGGCATTTTAAGCATAAAAACAGAGTCCTTCATAGAATCTACACTACCCAAACAATCCTTTATTTGGTCATTTTTAAAGTGTATTTGTTTAACGACCTTTAACTTGTCATCGTCATATCCGACGATGTCAAAATGTTGTAATTTGAATACATAACTTAGACGTTAATTTGCGGAGTTTACTGCATGTCAGTGAGTGTGTGTGTGTGTGTGATAACTCAAAAGCAAAGAGCGATAAATACATAATTTCATACTTGAGCCACTTTCAAGAAAATGTCCCTAAACTACCTGGAGGTGGAAAATTTGTCATTTTTTTAAATGTTCTATCGATTTTGATTATAATATCCGATGTTTGATATATTACATGACAAATTAAATGTATATCTTAAATTTTCTATGATTAGCGTGTGAAGTAGTTCATTCTTTTCAAATTTTATATAATTCTATTTAACTAGGAAACCTTAAAAATAAACTCCAGGTAAATCACAGAGCCCTTCAAAACGGATAACTTTTTTGCGTAACACTAGGCATTTCCGAAGTGTGAAAGTTTTTCTTTGAGTTTTCCAGTGCCTTGACGCAGACACGCTACGTCTTCCAAACAACTGAAGCAATACCTTTGCCTCACGATTGCTGCTTTTCTCCTCCTAGTTGTTTTTATTTTGCCACGGCTGCTTGCTTTAATCACTGGATTTGCGTGAGTGTATGTACATAGAAACACGAACGCTTTCTTTTAACACTTTTTATTCACCATTAAAATAAGACTTAAAATTTGCCGATCACTTTTAAATTCTTGCGATGTTACTGTGTCTTTTCCAAGACCGAAGATTATCAATTGCATCTGATCGTTCGACCCTCTTGCAAGTTCGCACCCAGTCTTCGGAACTCGACGAGACTGTTGTTCCGCACTCCAAGAGTGCCCCAGCGAGTCTCCTTATCAACGCGCGATACAAAGAAGCACTCCTAACTTCCCCTCGCTCCCCTTAAAAATTTCGCCCCAAAACGTTATGAAGCTTCTAGTGACCTTCACTTCCTGGTCAGTACAACTGTACCCATTATTTCCAGGAGAAACTGGCTTCAGCGGTTTTACCCTTTATACCTGGGGCTGGTCCCTAATTAGCTAAGCTGTCCTGTCTGGTATTTCTGTCGCTTTTAACAGTCAAAAATTTTCCCAATGCTTCTCCTTTTAATATATGCACTGATTTTAAATATTTTATTATTTATTTTATTTCGATATCCTTCCCAGATTATTATGATAATTATTGACTTTATAATTTCGGCTTCAGCCTGCATTTTCTTTTGTTCATATTAGACTTCTTGACTATTGAGAATGGCTCAATTCAAATTGTATACGGCCTCGCTTACACTGCCGTTTACTTCATTAAAATATTTAGTGCTGTTTAGCAATCATAGACATGATACATGTCATTACATATACCTTAGTATGATTGTTGAACTTAACGTTTCTTCTGAGGGCATTTGTCAGTACACCTTCTCAAACACACTGCTTCTACTTGGGATTCCAACCAAAATTAGACTATCTAATTTAATTGAGCATTTCTGCCTCCTGTTTAGATAAATCTGCAGTAATAAAAAAAGATAGGCGACTTATTGAGGGTAATTTTCGATTTTACACGGGTAATTCTGTTAGCCTGTGTAAATAACTGTAGCAAACCAAAACATCCCGTTTGAAAAGAGAAACAGATGAGATAGTCATGCACATATCTTGAACATATGGTACTAATCAATAGCATTAGAGCCATTTTTGAGTAACAAAAAGAAATAACAAATAAGCAAACATGTTCCGTGTAAAAGAGATTTCTCAAAAATCTTTATGTTGCACTCTTAATAGTAGGTTGATATGTCTCTGATGCTTTAGTATTAATCACCTGTGTCTATTAAAGGGAAGATGAATTTTTCCATTCCTGAACTACCACTCCCACATGCGCGGTCTGTCACTACATCACTTTTTGTCTCTCTGCTTCATTTCTCGTTAACGTCTGTAAAGCGTAACGTTTAAAAGGAAACGAGAATATTCGCATCATTTTTAATGAAGCGTTTTTAAGTACTGCATTTCAGAAGTAAGGCAATCAATCGCAAATTTAAGTTTTGGATTCAACCATTTAAAATTGAAGTGGAAATTGCAACTCGCGGTTTAAGATAAGCAAGAAAGACGGAAATATCTCCATATCATCTTCTTCATTATCATAGTAACCTAATATTATAATGAAATACAAGAAATAATAACTGATTTTTAGCAATGATGACGATTTTGTTTCATTTGTTTAATTCTCTTGCCAAATAAAGAGAGAGAACTCCAAAGATTTCGTTGAAAGCACTCACATTCTCAAAAGCTAACAAAATTCCCTACATCCATACTCATATTATAAAAAGAGAAATGTGTGTGTGCATGTGTGGAGGGGGTATAATCTCAAAAACCACTCAACCGAATTTGTTAGTCTTCCAGAGCGTCATAGGCTATATAACGTAGTTTCCTTTATGTTATATTCACATCACCCAATATCAGACACGTTTTTCACATTTCAGTCTATCTTTTGCATTTTATTGTAAATATGGCAGCTTCCCAAAGGGTAAATGGAGTTACTTAAAATAGGGGTAGAGTTGTATATTGTGTTTATATCACCAAATTTCTCTCTAATTTCCATGAACTTTGTTATCAGTAAGTATTTTTGAAATGATTTTGACTTGGTGTGTTTGGATTTTAGAATCTGGAAAGATTGAATGGCTGCCCATAACAAGATTGTAACCCTCATTTCTAACAAAATTGAAGGTTCTTAATTGTGCTTGGGACAAGGCAGAGATATTGGATGCGTTGTACCAATGCCCTCTGAAATTTCCTTACAACTCTTACATACCTGTTGTTGTGTTAATAGTTATGAAATAAATATTTAACTACTCTGGCAATGTGGGTGACAGCGACAGGGCGTCTGGCAGAGAGACTGAGACACTGAGCACTACCTACTGAGCGAGTGTGACCAACTTCGGGGTAGCTTAGATTGCTTTTGAGTGCTAACTATAAACACATCAGCACTTTCCTGTAACCCATTCCCGGCTTGCTTTAATTTTAAATCTGATATTTTGCATAAGTTTTCATCTCTGGTTTGGGTCTGGGTGCAGGAACGTTACACCCTACCATATTTTCAAACCCTTATTTAGAAATCTGCACTGTTTAAACCATCTTGTCAAAATATTACGTAATATATAAAAGGAGTTTCCAAAAGTCATAGGTTAGCTTACAACGTCCGAAAAAACGCCTATTTCTTAATTTCAATTACATAGTACTCCGAAATTTATAAAATCTGCCCTTACTTTATTTTCAATCTGTTATAGACAAAACTACTAAATCGGGATACAAATTTGTTTATTTGGCTAAAGGTGAAAATTATAGAATATCATAAAGTTCAAAAAGCTATCCTTGCGCATATTTCAACACCTTATGTACAAATTGGTACTATTTGACCATTCTGGACAAAGCTTTGGACACTTATACTTTAGATAGGGGTGCAAGTTATAGGCTAGTCACAACTTTCAAACACCACACCTTTCCTTATTTCAACCCCTTACTTATAGAATATAACCTTGCAGTACTGGATAAGAGAGACAGTTTAGTTAGATATAGCGTGTAGGGGACGGATTACAGTTTTGTTGACAATATGGTCGTCACCAAAATATGTTATTGCTAACTCAGGCGTGCTTCAGATGGCGAAATTGCAAACTCGCTGCGAAAGGGACCTAGTTTCACAAATCATTATTGTGGGGATAATAGGAGTTTAATTACATTGAAAAGTTACAAGTTACTCGACATATTTTTATTATACCTCTTTTTACATCATTTACTGAAACGAGAGGCCTGCACCCGCATATACTACGCTGTTTTTACCCAAACTTAGATGACGATTTCTTTTCTCTATCTTCTCAAATAAAAACTTACAATTATCTTGGCAACCGCCGACTGAACCGACGGCCCCGAAGTGAGCTGAGGTTCCCAAGTCACCCGAGCGTCTAAAACAGGCTGATGGAGCCCACATAGCAGCGGGTGACAACACCCCCCACCCGTCCTACAAAATAAGCCGACCTCAGCTTACAAACAAGATTGAAAACAATGAGAAAAAAATATTGAAGTTAAATTCCCTGAGCAATCCAACGCTCCGCCAAACTATGTCATAAACCTCGGCTGGTATAACTACCTCAGGCCGTGCATATATTAAAAGGGGCTTCAGATGGACGGAATTGCAAACTCGCTGCGACGGGAACCTAATCTTACAAACTAGATTGTGGGAAGAATAGGAGTTTAACTACATTAAAAAATTACAAGTTACTCGCCATGCTTTATTATAGAGTCTCATTTACTGAGACGAGGCCTGCCACGCGGATATACTGACTGCGTTGTTTTTATCCACACAAAGATGGCGATTTATTTTCTTTATCTTCTCAAACAAAACCCACTACTATCTTGGCAACCACCAAGTTATTATCGACAACCAACGAGTGATTTAGGTAGCTTGAAAATTGCATTATGTTACTCAAAATTAACTTTTCTTTAATTAGGTTTGTCTGATAGCCATGAAGATTCCTGTTTTTAAAATATTACCTGCTATATAATAAAATAGTGATTACATTTTTCTAACGTTTATCAAATAAATTCAAAAGAACATCCCGGTTGATTTCATATATTCATTTTAATGTAGATTAGAGAGTTGATACCTCAACAAATGCCGTTTCAAATACATAGTGTTGAGATATGGATAAGGATTACTGTAATTATACACATAATTATAAGAAGTATTTTACTAAAACTTTTAGTAAAAATTTTATCAGAGGAATGCAGTATACTTTAATTCTAATTAATGATGACACTGCGATCATAATCTGAGTTTTTTAAAATAAAGTTGACTCAATCTAAATATGCATAAAGTGATGAGTGAACTTAAAGAAAGCGGAAAGTTTTTAAACAATATAAAAAATAAGCGTATAAGTATGTGACATCTACGTTCAGCATTATTCAGCATTATACGGATCCTTGATAACAGATTTTGCTTCTGAATTGACACTCTTCACTGACTGACTGACTGACTGACTGACTGACTGACTGACTGACTGACTGACATACACGGAAGTAGAGGAACTAGAAAATGTCCTTTAACCTGTTTTTACTTTCTCTATGCTTACCTATAGTATGCAGAGGCAGTATTGCATTCCACCCAAAAATTCTACTTTGAAACTTCATTGGAAATACACGTTTTGAGGTCCTCAGAATAAATAAAAGAAGGCATTTGTATGTGTGCCCGTGATCTGCATAATTCAAAATCGATAAGATGTTTAAATATCAAGCTTGGTATTTAAGTTCAGCGTCTTCCAAAGATGCAACACGAAGGTTTTTAAGAAAATTACTCCACCCAAAATATCCTTTGCTTAAAAAAGATATGTTTGATTTTCTCAAAAATGAAAGTTAACAAAAACTTTCTCATTGTTTTATACTCTATATATGAGATATTTGCATGAAAAATAAGATGTATATTTTGAATCTTCTGCGGATGGCCTGCGAAGTCCTCTTCACTGTGAATGACTTTTACATAATTGGTAAAACGTAAGAGATAACCAAATCTTACTGTAGAAAAACGTAGATCTCGTTAAAGCATACAGTTTATGTCAAAAATGCTTTAGCATTAACCATTTCCGGGATATTCTTTGTTATTGTTTTAAATTTTCAAATGCTTATACTGTCTTTAAGGGGTAAGTTAATACTTGTTTTTCTCTCCCGGCCATGCAAAGACCATGGAATTTCAAAACCATCACATAGGGATCCGCCTTTTAAAAATCGGAAGGTTACAGTCTTCTGTATCCTTCTTCCTTGGTACCTGTTTCAGGATTGTAGGACCAGGCCACGGCGTTCGACGGGTTGCGGCTGGGCGGTGGCTTGTACATTGTTGAGGTTTCTTCGCTGGTGTCGCTGCGGGGACTGCTCATTTAGGTCTCCGAGAGAGCTCCGCCCTGGAGGGGGGGCCGCAAGTGGTTGGTGGCTTGTGGTCGGGCCCTGGTGGCGCCAGATATGTTCATTCCGGAAAGATTAGGGACTCCGTCTGTGCTTGCACCCTCAGTCCTCGGATCTGCTTGCATTTCCGGTCTCTCCCCTAATGCCTACCTTTCGGTGGTCTCTGCTAGAAGCACAAGGGACTACTGGCCTGCGTGTGATGCCCTGTCCCCGTTTTGGGGCCACCTCCTTCGTTCGTGCCTTTAGCTTTACATTTATATCTACAATGAAATGTGTAAACGTGTAGTGAAGGTTTATCTCGATTAACAACAGAGAGATAGAAGAATAAGATTTTGTAAGAGTAGTTCGTAGAAGAGTGAGTAGGGAAGCCATGTAAATGCAACACGTCAGATTTTTACAGTAAATAATTCATCTAAGAAAACGATACAAGAGGTTGAGGCAGTATTCTTTACCGTTTAACTGATATCATTTTTAATTGTGCAATATATAAATAATAACCTGCCTATAAGCATCAATAATTACTATAAAATGTATACCATAGCCATTTTATTATGTGTATTTATTGTATGTATATATGTATAAATTGTTAGATGAATGCATTTCTTAGTTTAGTAACGCAGGAGCTGTGAGGGTAAAAGCAATCTGCTTTTCGTAGCAAACAAAGTAATAAAATGGAATCCTAAGAGCGGCTAATAATAAGGTGTAACCTTGAGAGAGAGAGAGAGAGAGAGAGAGCAATAACTTAGAAAGCTAAGAAGTTGTAAGACGAAGGATAAATACTGGTGTAACGTCCAAAAAGTTTGTAAATAGTCACGTGTGTGCAGAAAGCCAATCAAAATCATACTAAGGGTGTTCTGCTAGAGTAGGCTTAGCCAACGAGAAACTAGGAAGATTAAATTTGAAATTTTAAGCTGTGGACGCTACGAGGCGTTTCCAAGCAGTTCAGTTCAGTGGTTGTAGGTCAGAGTGGGCAGAAGTGAGAATTTAGTGCAGTCCGAAAAAAGATAAATTTTGTCGCGGTAATCTGGCTTGTGTTATCTTATTTGCTGGGCGCCTGATATTGTTTTATTATTTTAAATTTTGGGTTCTTTGACCTCCGGCTAGCTATTATAACTCAGTCGAGCAAATATCTCTAAGCAGAAGGAGTTGTTGCTAAAAGATAACACTGATAAAATAATTTGTTTTTACACTTTTATTGCCGTCACAATAAATCACATAATTCACATATTTAATCTTTATACATGCCTGACTGAAACTGTTATATTTCCGAATGTAATTACTGTCGTATTAGTTGCCGCGTACTTCACATGTTGTAACTAACTTTATGACGAATACCTCGCGAGAGATTCTTCCAAACTGTATGACGTGCACCTCACGAAAAATTCCTTAGGACTGCGCGACACATGCTTATGGCTCGAGAATGTATACTCCTCCCCAAATTGCCTAAGCATTATAATAGAGCTGCTATTGGTTACCAAATCGCGCCAACATTAGCCTCTGTTTTGTCAGTCAATCACTATTACTAACATATATACTCTAGGGAAGATATTCCCTCCATTTCTAAAGAAAGGCACGCTACCCTGACGTCATTTGTTTGTCTCTTCTTAGTGATAAACAACTCACCCTCTCGGTTTATTGTTACCCACTTCTATTGTCAGTTTCAGTGAGGCCGTGTAAACTTATTTCCTAACAATACTTATTGCTAACAAACATCTAAAATCCTGTACATACAATGATGTTAATTTACACTACAATCACTCTGGCATTCACAGTGTTGTGATATAAAATATTGCCTCAATTTTGAACTTTAACAATGTAGTTACGAACATCTCTCAGCTCTATATATATATATAAAATTCAACTACCGTGAAGAAGTAATAAAGAAGTTAGAATTTATAACTATAATTGGTGTTATATGTGTAAAATTATTCTGCAGCCGTACCACTCCTATTTAGATATACTTGCTCTACCAGATATCACTGACGCAGCCGAGGCATACATAAATAAATTAAATACAAAAAATCATAAGTAATTAAACTTTAAAGATTTGTTACACATAAACTTTATTATTAACACACTCACACGACACCTGATGTGATGTTTTATAGTATTTTCTCCGTTCCCTAATGCGCAACAGAAAGTTGGAAAAAACACTTAGAAAAGTAGAGACAATTTGGCTAAGCCGTAGACCGGATGTTGAAGAACCCCTCGCTTTCTTGCCTCTCTGTGCGGCATTATCACATGACAGACACTGAAGACTCCTTCCCATGCTTGCTTCCAATTTCACGCCGCATGTTTACAAAAGGCTGGGATAAAAACACAACTGTTGTGATAAAAATTGACGGTTACAATCCGTATCAAGTTCTGGCGCTGCACTTCGAGTAATGCGAGATGAACACAAAGGCAAGCAAAAGTGGAAACTTTCAAGCAAATCAAACAGAAAGGGAAAGGGTACGCAGTACAAAGAGAAAACTTCACAAAAGAGTCAGCTGCACGTAGTGTTTTTCAAGAGGTGAAATGCAAGCATGCTCTGACCTTTGGTATTGTTGCATTCCTTTTATCGACTGGGAAAGGTAAGTCGGTTATAAAAGGACACTTGCTTTCAAAGTAAGCACTTAAATAGAACTACGCTGTGCCTAGCAGAAAGTACAATGACGTCAGAGGTTCAGATCCTTTCAAGTTTTATAGGGCATTAAAACGTCATTTAGATTGTACTTTTGAAAAAATGTGATGTTACATTCATATGACTTTCTCTGCCTACTATTTATGTTTACATAGCTTCTACGAACTATTCTCACGAAAGCTTCCCTATATCTACTTCATGTTAATCGAGATAATCCTTTGCAGGCATAGTTTCATTACAGAAGACCTTATATAGACTAAGTACAGAGTGAGCCAAAAGATTCCGAACCGCCTGCGCGGTGTTTCCTGTCCGCGTCCTCGGCGCTCGTTGCCGTCTGCTGCTGTCATAGAAAGGCGCGGATGAAACCATACAAAATTTTTAAAACTACTTTTAAAGGCTTTACTTACCAACTTTATGAAAGGAGATGCTGAAACTGACCACTGTCGTTGTCCATACATTTTGGCACCTCTTTAGGAAACTATCCATCATGGAAGTCTTTGGGGGGGGGGGAGTTTTCCAAACGATGACCGATGACGTCTAATGTTTCTTCGGTAAGAACCGAACGCCGTCTTATAAATGTCTTAGTCTGAACACTTCCTGTGGCCTGAAATTTACTGTAAAGTTCATGGATTGTTGTACGGCCTGGAACTTTTACACCTGGAAATCTTTCTGCAAATCGTACTTTCACTTGAAGAGATGACCAAGTTAACACATACGAATCATAAATAAATACACGTGTGCAGTAGAAAACATATACTGAGCCATAAGTATATGTGTGTGACTAAGTATAGGACAAAATAATAAATAACTCGTAATAACTGAACCAATGACATCACCGTCAACTCAAACTGCACTTCACAGTGCAAAGCAAAACCACAACAGCGTGACTTTGTTTATATCAGCAGTGCGTTATCATGTTTTTATCATATTTCCACACGCCCAGAGGAAAAACACCGCGTAGCTGGTAATATTATTCATAAAATACCCCTACGGGGTAACTTAAAACATAAAGTGTACAAGACAAACCCACACACCCTGGAACAATTAAAACAAAATATCCGCCAGGAAATTTCTCAACGTGAACTACGGCGAGTGATAGTTTCAGAAAGGAGTACCAAAAATGTATGGACAACGACGGTGGCCAGTTTCAGCATCTCCTTTCGTAAAGTTGGTAAGTAAAGCCTTTAAAAGTAGTTTTAAAAATGTTGTATGGTTTCATCCGCGCCTTTCTGTGATAGCGGCAGACGGCAACGAGCGCCGAGGACGCGGACGGGAAAAGTGCCGCGCAGGCGGTTCGGAGTCTTTTGGTTCACTCTGTATATGAAGAATACGATTTTAAAATATCTAAAGAAAAAGATAAAGTAATACCATTTTGGGGAAATGTATATGTAATATCAAAAATTCTGATTGATAATCAAATTGTAGCTCGTTATCTAGGATGCAACCTTAGTATAAACAAAAAACAGATGTGGAGATAAAGGTGAATGCGCCTAAATTCCAAACGACTTACGAAATGATTCATAAAACTGTAAAACTAAAACAAGGAAAGATGCAAGTTTAAAATTTTATAAAGCTATCGGTGTTCTTATAATACTTTATGATTACAAAACCTGGGTATTGACAAAGAAGTTGGAAGGGGAATACTGCTGCAAAGATGAACTTTCTCAGAAGAACCAAAAGTGTACACAATTAGAGTAGTAATGAAGATACGATAACAGAATTAAATGGATATTTAGTAAATATAGTATCGAATAATATCAAGAAAAATAGAGCCACGTTTGGAGAGAATGGAGCCCAGTAAACTACCTAAAGCATCATATAATTGTAAACCAAAGGGTAAAAGGTATTAGATATAACAAGGTGGAAGGATCTATTGTGCGAGCGGATCAGGCCAATTGCCTAGTCCATGAAATGGCAAAGAAGAAGAACAAGAACAAGAAGGAGATTAATTACACATTTCGTTGTAGACACAAGGGAGTAGAGTAAGCCGAATAGTCTACTGCAGAGGTGGCGAAAACGTGACTCGCGAGTTATTTTGACTCGCATGCGCCGTTCACTCTCTACAACCGTCCGTTTCTTTTTCACATGCTGCTGAGTGATGCAGTGCGTGTTGCATATTTGGTGTCTTGCGGAAGGAAGTCGTTTTCGCCACCCTTGGTCTACTGTATAAAGACGGGTTGATATACGCTGCCCTTAAAATGCAATAAGCTTTGCATGCAATTGCGAGAAAGAACTGTTTTACATAAAGTACGTAAGAAATAAACCTATGTAAGAATAGTTTGTAATATATATATATATATATATATATATATATATATAGACAATGTGAATGTGACATATCAGATTTTGAATAATCCATATAGCTTTACCTTTTTACCCCAAAGTTCAAGTATGGCACAAAGTTTAGGAATTATTAATAAAGGAAAACCTATAAATTAGGCCAAATATTGCGAATACCATTTTCAAAGATATTCTTGGCATGGAACAGCACTACTCATTCAAATAAAGTTGCAGTATACTTTGAACTTGGTGATTTTTCTTTCTAGAGAAAACACTGCGGGCATTAAACATTTTGAATCAAAATTTCCATAGTTGTTAAACTTTGTCCCAAACGGACCACGAGGTGTAGCGTTGTTGCAGAGTGCCGTGAATGAAAAATGACGGAAAGACAGACGTGATTTATGTGCCGTAGCTTGCCAGACTGTATCATCCTTCATCTTCCTTAGAAACCCAAGTCATGTCTTCAGGTCCACGCGCTTCTCTTTTGTTTCACAAAGTTTGTAGTGTGGCCGGCGCAGCATCTGCAACAGGGTAGCTGCATTTAAATTCTACTTCTGCTTCCTTATATTTTTCCAGGTTGTTGCTTCTGCAGTCTGGTGCATGGAACTCTGCAATCTGCAATACTACTTCTGAGACACAGATGTCGTTCTGTTATGTTTATGTCAGTTTTAATTACTTGTGCTGAACATACCCTTCCTAGGAAATATTGTACACACGTATTTCTCCAAAAGATAGATCTAAATATGTATAGCGTAACAAAATCGTATGCTACAGTAGAAATGCATTGCCAGTTATGAAGATCTTAAGCTTGAATTATAAAACTAATTAGTTAATAAAATAACAATTAAACTAGGGCATGTTGCAAAGCGTTTCGTCCTATTTCAGGGAGACAGGGAACAAACAGTACAGAATAATAGAACTTTTTAAAGCATACATCCATAGGTACTCTAAATATATATAAATATTATAAGAATGTGTGATCAAATTTAGGGACATCATACACGATAAAAAAAAGTGAATACTCGGTTGAGATGATAAAAAAACTGAATGTCTTGAAATTCAGGAAAGATTTATGACAACAGCGCACTACAAACAATATTTTGGACTGATTATGGCCCTTCCTCAGGATTAAGACTTTCCTCTGCGCAAACTATTACGTCCATTGACAGTGCACCCCTTAACTCCTTTTTGGTGCTGTCGGATGGCTGTAGCAGTTTTTCATGTGAGCATTAGTGTTAAGGAAAGTTTAATTTTACTCCGGAGGAATGATGATAATGGTTCAAAATATTTTGCGTCTTCAGCAGGTGGCAGTTAGGCGCCGGATCCCTGTGGAGGAGAGATGAAACGCTCTCGAAACGTTCGATTTTATTAAGATGGCTAAGCCATTGAAAATATGGACAACTGCATCCGGGAAGTTTGCGCCTTATTATATGCGATTTCAACCTGATGGGGGAGGGGCTGTGGTTTGGGCACAGAGAAAATCTTAAATACTTGAGATGGCGTAATTCACCATTGTAGTTTAAACGGCAAGACTGGAATATACGTGGTTCTAGTCCGGCTGGGCATTGAACTTTTCAAATCTGATTCAATTTTGTTACTCTGGTGCTTTCATATATCCCTCATTGTCGGTGTATTACGGTATATATTTCAAGAATGTCTTATTAATATAAATGGTTATTAATATGGCATTATCTTGCCAATTTAATGCTTTATCGAACCCTGTTAAAATGTTATAGTGGAATAAAATTTACCTCAGCGAAATATAAGCCAATGAGTTTTGTGAGAGGAGCTAGTCATTTAGGATAGCCTCTGAGGCAGTATTTTTAATACTTAAATAATTTCAGTCTAATTATATAATATGTAAATTCAATAACAGCCCGCCTTAAAGCAATATGTGTATGTAACAATATATAAAAAATGTATGTAACAGTCATTGTATATGTTTGTATTATTGTATCCGTGTGTAATAATGTTATGTGAACATATTACGTAATTTAATAATGTAGGAGCTGTGAGAAATAGGTCAAAAGTTGCTAATAATGGTTTCAATGAGGTAACATTGAGACAATGAGTTTGAGAGTTTAAATGTTACTTGTGATTCTTGGAAGCAATAATGTAATTTTAGTGACAGTTTATAAAAATAGCCAATCAACAACCAGAAAAAGCTTTAGTTAAATGAAGTATTCTGTTGGATTAGGAATAGCCAATCAGAGACTTGAAATATAGAATTTTACAAGTTTAGGCGGTTGAAATCAATTCAGTTGGTTGCAGACAGCGTTACTAACCAGACGCAAAAAGTGTGCACAAGAGATTTAATACGTATTCGTGTGAGACGAAAAATAGTTTACGTTTTAAAAAGTGTAAGTAATTAACAAAAGAATCTCACAGCTCTCTATATCAGTGAAGTGTTACTAAAATCGTGTCAAGAATTAATAAAAAGAAGTGAAGTAAAATTATAATCTGTGTAAGCCTACATTCTTAAACGCACCACAACCCTGCTAAGAGAAACGTGTCTCTAAGAATACTACTGACGCAGCCGAGGCAAACATAAATATATAATATTTAAAGAAACAGTTAAATTACAAAGTTAATATATTTTTAAACTTGGGACACAGGCCACCTGAAAGTACATTTGGGGCGAAGGCTACCGGAAACTGTTTACTATACGTGCAGTTGCAACTACAAGTTCGGCTCCCCAACAGTTGAAATACAATACAATTCCTACTTCGAATCGACTTTTCCATGCGTGAAATAGTAACCTATTTCAGTAACAGTTTTGAATAATTCGTAGAATACCAAAAGAAGCTTGATAAGATCTGTACTTTCAATTAATTTTCACCGGACACTTTCACCCTTCCACATAAATGTTCCATTTTTCAAATTGTGCGAAATTATAGGACAGTTTATTATAACACCATGTTGTTATTATATATTAATAGCTTTGCGTGTAGTTTTAAATATATATAATTATTCATTTGACATTAGTTTGCAGCCGGGAATGAACCCCCAAATAGGTTTTAAGGTGTCCTGCAGCCATCTAAGGCCGCTCCTCTGACGCTACTTACGATAATATCGCTCATAAAATCAATTTTTGAGAAAAAATAAAACATTGGATTATAACTATACATGATAAATACAACCATAAAACATATTAATGTCACCCTCTTATTCAAATGAAATATTGTACAACAAAAATTATAAGTAAATATTAGAGCAATAAGCCTTATGAATATAACAAAAGTAGTCAACCGTTTTTAATTCAATTTCTTACAAATGTGATAAGGCTGTTGTGGGATTATGGTCACTTTCAATCATTTATTTTATACACTTTTAAACCTTCAAAGTGTAATACAGTCAATAGTGACCAAGCGAGAAAGAATGAAATCAACAAACCAATAAAACAAAATTATCAACTTAAACACAATGTATTAACATAAATTAATTACATAATCATATGCAAAGTAGCACAACATTTACACTGAGAGCAAGCATGCTTTGGCATGAAAACTGCTGAACGTGGAGTTCAAATTTTGAATAACATTTGTAAAAACTTGGTTGGGCTATTTCAAATTGTTGAAATGATACAAAAAAATGTAGTTTGAAAATGAGCGTTCAATAAATTTATAACTTAGGCTTGTCACTGAAAGTTATGCATAGATGCTTGGGAAGAGTATTTTTGACACATTTTTCAAATTTGACTAAAGTTGGTATAAAATTAATGTTAGTTAATATATGAGCATCCAAAATGTACAATATTTAGGCAACTCCATGTACATCAGGAACTAACAGTTTGCAAGCATGAGTTTGAGAAGCATTTCGACACTTAAATTTTTGCTTCCTCTACCACGTACCTAGTGTTAGAGGAAGTAGGTATTGCATTCCACTCAAAAATTCCATGTCGAGATTTCACCGGAAATGCATGTTTTGAGATCTCTGTGCCCCAATAAAGCACTTTTAGAAAACGTTTCGTGAGTGTGTGTGTGTGTGTGTGTGTGTGTGTGTGTGCACGAAATACTCAAAAACTAGATGTCGGATAAATACTAAACTTGAAACTTGGTATTTAAGCTCAGTCTCATCAAAATATGTGACACGAAGATTTTCAAGAAACTCTCCCCATCCCAGATTATTCTTTACATGACACATTTTTCGATTTTATTTTATTTCTCAAAAACACTAAACGAATTTGATTAGGACTCCATATATTTAAGATAATTACTTGACAAATAAAATGTATGTACATCTTGAATTTTCTGGCAATAGCTATGAAGTCCTCTTTATTCGGAAGGAATTTTATATAATTGTGTTGAACTGTGAACCTTAACAGATAGGCAAAAACGTGCTACACAAAGATGTAGGATTTTTTAAAAGACACAATTTATTTTCAGTAACATTTTTGTGGTATCAGATAATGGTTATTTTGGTTTGAATTTTTTAATACCTTTGTCATTTTTAAAGTACTGTCGTTATTTAGTCGTTTGTCACTATCTCATGGAAAGCATATAGACTTTCAAAGCATATTAGTTGGATTTCCTCATTCCTCCTAAAACGAAATGTGTAATGTAATTTATTTCTGCAAAAGGTTTACCTCAATTAGCATGAAGTAGATAGAAAACTAAGCTTTTGTGAGAATGGTGTGTAGAAATTATATAAAAATAAATGATAGTGAGTAGAAAAAGGCATGTGAATGTAACACATCAATTATTTTTTAATAACCCATAAAGCTTGGTTCATATAAAGAACCTAAAGTAAAATATAATCCTTGCATTATACGCATAGAACTAAAATGTGTGTTACATAAAAGTTTTCCGATTAAAAATGTTTGAAATCGGCATTAGTATGTAGCTATACGGTGAACTGAATCAAAATTTAGACGAAAGAAAGCATAAATGCATCATGCTATTGATTTCCTTTTTTTTCTTTTTCTTTTTACTTTTCTTTTTATATATTTATCTAGTGTAGTCATTTAGTTACAGCTCTTTGAATGCTCACCTATGCTATGTTTAAATCGATAGGAAAATAAATGTAAACTTATCTCAGATTTATTTTTGTGCTTACTATGTTTAAATCGTTATACATTTTATTGTCTTAGGTAATGCTATGATTAGTTTTTAAATAACCGAGAAGCAACATTTTAGTGCTGGCGGCAAGTCAACAGTTTCCTTTTGTTACAAAATGTATACAAAATGCATACAGATTAATCACTTTATCAATTTTCATGTTTATGTCATCATATTTGTTGTAGAAAAGAAATTTTAAGTATCTTAGTACTAGAAGTAGGTAATTGCATAATATAAAATGACCACCCCCCACAAAAAAACATACAGGCAAGGACTACATGAATTCAAAAGGAGGGAAATTAAATTGTTTCTACAAAAAACCATCGTATAATACTAAATATATCTGACAACTTCCACAATAATGTAAGTGTACCTATACTAGTACCTTGGTAGTACTGCATATATAGGGCCTTATGAATTGTTAGGATTACTTCCAAACAATTTCAGAATAATAAACATTAGCTATGCATTAGCTATACATCCCCGAGCGCACCTGAAACTGTACTATGTGTAAATTTACGATCTTGTGCTATTTGTTTTCGTGTGTGATCAGCTGATTACGATTATGGGTTTCGTAAATTCTGCCCATAGCGCTAAACATGAGTGCATGTTTGATTGTAGGAAGCAATGAAGTTGACCGTTTCTTTTTGTTGCCTATGGGGGAAGCTATTCTAAACTTCACACACGATTTGGGCGCATCTTTCGAAACGACTGCATTTGTTTTGCGAGACATGTGTTTATCTTTTTCCCTCCCATCTATTTACATTTACTAACAGTGAAGAATGACCAGGAAGGAGATGTGTGGGCAGTGATCCAGAACATAAACAACTCTGGTCGTTCTTCCCTCAGGCCTGATGCGTTTCCTCATGCAGATCAGAGAGTTTCAAGACTCGAACTAAATTTCTGCTTCCTGAGCAGGATCCCTTCAATCAGCCGCCTTTGTCAGTCACTCATTCGCCTAATCCTATAATAAGTTTCTGTTTCCATCAAGTCCGGGGCCTTAGGGCCGCAAGAACCTGAACTAATAACATAATGACAATGCCAAACCGCTGTGCTCTGGAGCATGACGTTACCTGACGTTTGTTGATGTTAAATCCCGAACGATAACGGTCAACTGAGTGAAAGCAGTTTACTCTAATCACTATATTCAATGTTGGTAACGAATTTTAAAGTATTAATCATCAGCTATGTTACCCTATTCATTGTTAAATTTTAATTTGCCAGCTCTGGAGGTCCTCCGTATCTTTAGGTTTCAGATGCTCCTTAAAACAAAGGATCTTTAACTGATAAAAACGTTTATCTACACTTATAACTCTTGGCCAATGGAAGGGTCATAGGAACAATGGAGAAATTTAGCGCCCAACATGTGGCACATTAAAAAAGAAAGTATCTACACATTTCCTCATTTAAAACCCCTAAGTCGGAAAAACCAGAATTGACCATCCGTAAATCACGCATTAATACCTCTCCAAAAGACTTGCTAGTTGTGAATTATGACATAGAAATCACAGCAACCTGAAGATATCTCCACATAGATCAGTCTTACGTTTTATTATCTCTTCACTTCAAACATGTGCAATTTAATGTGGATTTACTATGCGAAATCATGCGTATTACTGTACACTCTGAATGTCATAAAAAGACCGTTTTCAAAACAACAACAAATAAATTATTTTTTAAAAAATCTTCAGTTGTATGTAGATAGGTCTCACAACTTGTACCTTTTTAAATATAAGGAAATCAGAGCTCTCCTTTATTTTTAAATAATGTTTAATATCCGTTCTTAAGGCAGATGGCACCACAGGCAATTGGCACTGATAATACACTAAATTATAATTGGGAAAGGAAATTTGGAAAAACCAGTGTGTCACGGTTTAAAAGCTATGGTGCAAAATATGTGAGTATATAAAATGATATAACTAATTCATGACCATGTATTACAAATTGTGCTACTGATTTTCTAAATTGGACCATTACTACAGAGTAAGATATTAACAGAGTACCCTTCGATTGTACATATTAGGTTTTATTTTAGACACACTGTCAAGTGCAGAGAAATGTGCCGATTTATCTCGCTTTCTATACTGTTTATCTTTATCTAAAGTTGGTAGAATCTTCATTTGGTGTCCCAACAAACCATCGATGAACCAATCTCTAGTTACTCTGAAGTAAATCCCGACAAGAACAATGAGACCAAAGAACAGTTCTAGAAAATAAATGAAAAGAAAGGAGTGAGGAAACCTTCGTCCTGATAGGCTGAAAAAGCGCTGTCTTGTAAAGGCTGTTCTCCATAGCACATGTTATTTAATAGGCAGACATTTAAACTCAAAGCCTTTATTTAAGTTGGTTAAGCGCGAGAACACTCTAATGTACTTTCAAGCTATATTTTATTTTATTTTTTATTTATTTATTTATTTTTAAGGATTGGACATAAACTTGTTGGCTCGTATATATTAAATTGTTATCAAGTTAATAGCCAATTATGGCTCTTCTAAGAAGTAGCTGTTCTAGCAGAGATGGACGCAGTTACTTAATGACTTTCGAATGATAGACTACAATTTTCGACCCCTGCTCGTAACCAGATCGGCAGCCCGAGTAACAGGCCAGTAACCGGTTGCACCAGATACCAACAGCACTCGCCAGGTTGCGCCCTCTCCGTTCAAGCAGTGCCGAAATCATCGTCAGCTGATCTTCCCGGTACCCCTCGTGCAACACGCTCCGACCAAGAAGAAAGAGTGTGCCTAACTTAGTTCTCGGCGATGAGTGAAGGACTTCTTGAGCTTTGGTCTGGGAGCAGCCGTCTCCACACTTTTTGGCCTGGTCTAAATTATTATATACATTATTTCTGCGTAAGTAAGGTTCAAAATTCTTTTTTGGTGTGTGGAGAGGCAGTTAAATTTTTTGAAGCGACTTCATATTGAAATATCAATACGTGCTAAATTGTATTAAAATGACAAACATTGTGTGAAAAGGACAAAGAAAAAATACTCAGTGTATTTCAATTGTAATTGGTTAACGTTTCTTCGATTTGTATGTGAATATATACAGTGCTTTCTGGGCTGCGAGAATTACTAGTTTCGTTTAGAAGTGTATTAAATCCTTACTTCATTTTCTTTTATTTTATTTGTAGTACAAAGAATACTCTGGAGAAATGCTTTGCTTCAACCCATTCTAGAATGGGCCCGGCATTTAAATATTCTAGTAATTATCTCCTGTACTTTTTCTCTGGCTGCTGTTTACAGTGATAGTTACATTTCAAGAATTATTTTATAATGAACAATTTGTGGCATTCTACGCATTGACTACTTGAATAGATTGGTTTGAATTGAAACGGCTTTGCTTGAATGTTAGTTATCAAACAATAATTTGGATACACAAATGTAATTATCCGAAGTATCACCAAATGCACCTATGCTGTTACTAATAGCAAACATGCATAACTGAGCGTTACTTGCACCAATTTTACCTTTATTAAAGGTAATTACATTTTAAATCATGTAAAATTATTGTACTGAAAGAGAAGAGAGCAAGAGAGAAAACTTAAATAATAAATACCCAAGTACGTACGGTAATTATTTTATTGAGTTATGTTGTATACAGGCACACGCGCGTGCGTAAACGTTTTCAGGTACCTCAAGACATAAAATCGTAGAATTTTTGGGTGGAATGTAATATTCCTTTACCTACTCTAGGTGGGTGCTATAGAAATTAAAGAAGCGTCCTTTTCTTTCTGCAGACAACCTAATCAGAGAATGAAGTTTGGGATATGACAGTTGCCGCGTGATCTTCCACTGGTTGAACGGCAAGTGTTGAGTCCTATGCCGCCGGCTTTGTGGAGCAGGATATTTGTTGTAGTCACGTCACGTCACGACACGACACGGTTGACAGTGAG
Organism: Deroplatys truncata; assembly: GCA_030765065.1. Taxonomy (NCBI): domain Eukaryota; kingdom Metazoa; phylum Arthropoda; class Insecta; order Mantodea; family Mantidae; genus Deroplatys; species Deroplatys truncata. Next base: position 223,545,527 of record CM060975.1, read on the forward strand.
CAATGAGTAGTGACGTCCGAAGTATTCCTTCTCTAGGGGCACAACGCTGACCGTTCAGCACGCGGTCAGAAACACACAAGTTAACATTAGTCTAACAACGGGGGACAGCCCCTTCCTGATGTAGATGGATAGCCCTCTGCCTACTGATCAGAATGTACGGGTCCACTTCCAGACAAAGGCACAATTCCTGGAGAAACAACCTTCCTTCCTCATCAGATTCTACCATCTAAAAGGAGTTTGTCTTTCCTGGGTTCTCTTCCGGAACAAACTGAGTCATTAACATTTCACCCGTTTCGATATTTGTCTCTCTTTCTCATTTCATAATTTTCCTGTTGCCTTGTACCATGCAAACATACTGGTAGTGGGGATGGATTTGCTCTTTTATAATATCTTCATAAGATTATCGGAGGTTTTATTTACAAAACATAAAGTAATGATGATTTTCCGAACTGCTTATTGATCTGAAATCAATTTCACTAATTTCTTTGAATATTTAATACTTGTTTTCAGTTATGACAAAGCGCAATACATATAGTAAGCGCTAGATGAGGAAATCTAAAGTATGTATGTAACTATTCATGGTTGGTTCTTGTTTCCCTTCTCTTTTTTGGTTTTGGTTTTTAGGTGTAATTAGTGGTGCTCAGCATCTCACCCCATAGTTTTCTTCTTTTTCCCTCTCTCTTCTCATCATTTCACTTCTCTTTCAGCTACTTCACCCTGTATGTTTCGTCTTCTCTTGTTTTGTTCCTTCACTTCTCTTCTCTCTTTCCTCCTCATTCTTCTCCATGGATATCTTCTCTTCTAGTTTTGCATTTTCTCTTGTCCACTTTCGTATATTCTCCCCTAAGGTATCATATTCGTTTGCTTTTCTTCTCGTTTCTTATCCCCCATATCTCCTCTTCCAACGCTTCAATACCTCTTCTCTTTTCTTCTCTATTATCTTACTATTTCACTTCTCTTTCAATTCCTTCTCTCTCTCTCTGTTTGATTTCCTCTCCTTTTCCACCTTCATTGCTGTTCTTTCTTCAGTATTTCCTCCACTGTTCGTCCTCGCGTGTCTTTTCTCTTCATTTATTTCAATATTTGCTCTCCCATAGTTTCATTTTCTCCCCATTTGTACCAGGTATCTCCTCCCCCGGTGTAGCAAGTTCTCTCACTTTTCTTCAATCCTCATTTCTATTATCCTTTTTTCCCCTTCAATTTCATCTCCCAGTGCTTCATTGCCCCCTCTCTTTCTTCTCTTTCGGTATATTTACCATTGCTTTATTTCTTCTGTTTTCTTCCTCTTTCTCCCGTGCTTTCATTTTTCTTTCAATTCCCTCCTCCTTCCAATGTTCCATTTTCTGTTTTTTTACATAATTCTACTTCTCTCTTTCTCTCCTTTCAGTATCTCCAAGATTAGTCTCTCGTCTTCACTGCTTCTATTTCAATTTCCACTCCGAATATTTCGTTTACTTTTTCACCTTTTTACCATTTAATATCTCCTCCAGTGCTTCATTACCTTCTCTGTTCTCTTCTAAGCATCTTTGTTTTTCTTCATATTTTCCCCTTACTTTTTCTGCTCTAGCTTTTTCTGGCCTCCTTTTCTTCTCTCCTATTTTCCTTCCCTATAATTCTCTGCTTCTCGCTTATATCTTAAATGTTTATTTCTCTTTTTTCTAACGCGTTAAGTACTTTTTTCGTTTTCCTTGTCGTAATTTCTGATATATATCTTCGCCTCTTTTGTACTTCACTCGTCTATGGCTATTTCCTTTGCAGGTCGCTATATTTCAAGACTTATTTCTTTGTTATTTTATCTTGTTCTCGAAGTCTTTTCCTCTATAACAATAAATCTTTTTATGATTTGTAGCCATAAGTAAGTACTATTATCATTGTTATTAGATGTTGCTCAAAATACAAGGAACGTTCGATAACGTCTACATACGTACAACCGAACCATTACAATAAATATATAGAGGCCTGACTCCTTTCTCCCGTGCTCCATTATGATCTTCTCTGACCACATTTCTTTTGTGGACCGGCGAAGTAATCAACGAGGCGCCAGGCTTCTCTGCCATCGAAAATGTATTGAAGCCTCTTGGTCGCATTATGTATTCTACTGCGGCCTCCATTCACACGTACTGGATGAGATTCAGGTGCTCAAACCAATCTCATATTTTAATTGAACGGGAGAATGGAGGATCGGAAATTTATTCATTCTTCAGACCCTTCTTGTGATAAAAAGGGTTTGGTTTGCTGTTAAAATAGGAGTACTCTCCGTGATTAATACGTTGGTTGCTAGCCTCTTGCAATTTCATCTATTCTCTTCTCTCTTTTGTTGTCGTCTTTCTTCTGTAAGCTTTAGATAGCTCATCATCTAATGAAAGTGTTACCGGGAAAATACGTGATGAAACTGCATGTATAACGTTAAGAAAAACTGTTTGGAAAGACTTGGCCATGCAAATGGAGGGTCTATATCAGCACTATTCTTCATGGATCTTTCCAAATTAACTAAAATACTACAAATACCTTTAGAGGCAAAAAATTCGAGCTAATTCAGAGAAAGGAGGAGCTCATTTGCTTATCAACTAATAAACTTGCACTTTTGAAATAACTTGAAAAAGTTATCTCGAGACAAATTTGATGCATGGCTTTTACCTTAGAGCTTAGTAGCTTTATAATTAAATTGTTCAGCACTTTACTTCCAGACGAATATAGGCTATACAAATTGTATATCCAAAGGATTATAAGGGCGATTTTCAAACTTTGTACACTTATACCATTGCGCACAAAAAGTTATAAACTACCTTTCAATTCTGAAAGTCACCCTTAGCATATTTTAAACCCTATAGAAACCCGGACTGCTCAACTCTTTTGGCCAAAATAATGTACAACTACACGTACTGTGGAACCAGACAAATATTATAGGTCACATTACACTTCCAAAAACTACCCCAGCCTTTCATTTTCAATCCTATAGTGTGCTTAATTTTAAATGTTGCTATCCTTATTTTCAACACCTGAATTATAAAACTGTACACCTGGACTAATTGGAAACAAATTCTTGCACTTAAAATACAGAAGTCGGCTGAAATTAAGCCTACATCCTTCGCTCCGTTATGTTTGATCATTCTGGACGAAACGTCGGACTCTTGCGTTTTAGATCTTAGCAAAAATAATAAACTGAGAATATCCCTATTCTTATTTTCGATGCGGTAATACAACTAGACATTTTATCAAATTGACGACCTTTAGTTAAGTAAACATGTTGTTTTTATCTTTTTAATTGGATAAATTGTGTTTTATATAAAAGTAATTTTGTGTTACAGCATGAGAAGAAGTGTTGGCCAATTGTTAGACATTTATCAGGAAAAAGCAAATATAGTGCAACTTCTATTTACATTTTTATGCTAGTTTCAACAACAAAGTACAGGATATATGATTTACAGCGGTGGGGGAAGGTCTACCAGGGCAAGAGCCTTAGCCCAAGCCCCCCTCCTGAACCCAGGGCTAGCGGGGGATTTCCCATGAGGCCAATATCTTGAGTCTAAAAAGCCCCACCCCGCCGCTTACGCGAGGATGGAATCGCCATCCAATGGATGGATACGCCACTTACGCGCGTCATCCCGAAATGGGGCGATTGCCGAAAGCCACGGTAGGGCCGACAGCAACCTAGCATGCCGTCTACCAACGGTTGGTGCCGGAGAACATCGGGGCGTCTCACAACCCCGCCTGGGCGGATAAACCAGTCAGGCGTACCCAATCTCCCATGGGTATCGGGAACCACTGCCCCGCTGAGTCCAACCCAATCCGAACAGTTCCCCATCGGGAGGGGTTCGAATGTTCGGCCCAGCGTACTTCTAGTAGTGTCAGAAGTACCACGAGTGCTCAGGGTCCCCAGCGCCCGCACCACGGCAGCTGAAGGGGTCGGAACCTCCCCTTACGGGAAGCGGTGGGGGACACATCGCAACCACGACTATACAGAATTATTGTTGTTATCGTCCCTAGGAAGAATGTATAAAGTGAAGGAGGCCACAGGAGGCTACAGGCCGCAGGCAGACAGGCCAGAGAGAAGCACAAAGGTCCCTAGTGTTTCCTAGTTCGAAGACCCGACCCATCGCCGGAGCCGCTCAGAGGAAGCGTTGAACAACCCACACAACCTAGGCAGCCTGTTCTGGTGGGGAGTACTCTTTCTTTAGAAAAGCACCTGCGCCATCTGTATGGCACAGTCTCATAATGCAGAACGTGAAATCACATCTGAAACATGAGAAGGAGACGAAATGAAAGGAAATAAAGGGGAAGGAGTGGAAGCAAATAGAAACCACAAAAGTATACGCCTTCCGACCTGAAAGACCACATACAACTGGACGGTCAACGGGAACGGGGACCTAAGTTGCGTCCCGATGTACAAATTAACCTTTAGGCTGCGCCCTATGGATTACGTTAGTTCCGTCCCACGACGCTTTAAAAACAAGGGATGTCATCAACATTATTGAACTGTAAGCAATCATTTGTTTTTCCCATTTATAGACTTAGGACTGACAAAAACGTAGATTACGTTAGTGCTGTGATTAAAAATTTTTGTATTTCAATAAATTTGAATGTTGTCATTGAACCTATTAAAGATGTGAGTATCGTTTTTTAATTAAAATTAACTCTTACCGAAAGGGTCTTATAACCAGCATTTAACAACTGCAGTCTTGATATTTGTTTCTGTTGGATAGCTAACATTTGCTCTTTAGAACTTTTTCCTTATTAATAATACCTTTCTTCTTTTTCCATTGACTTCTGAAAGCTATACACGTTTCCGATTGGATATCTTTAAGTATCTTGACGAAATTATAAATGCTAAAGTCTTGTGATAAGACTGTTCAGTTTCCTGTGAAATAATTCACCACCATTCGTAGTTCTTCTAGTTCTAAAAGAAAATTCAGCCTATATGTTTGGTAGAAAATCAACATTATATAATATTATAAAGGCAATTAGTTTTTCATCCTTTGGCAAAACTACCATTAAGTTGTCCGAAAAATCAGCATAAACATCTTTAGGATCTAAGAATGGGAGGCCAAAAAAAGATTTTTAGAAAGAATTTTTCACCGCTTTCTTTTTCTTATATATTGTGCTCAGCTATAATTTATGAATATCAACTTAGATCAACGAAATCTTCATCCTTTAACAGCCACATTTGACCAAATTAATTTCGCATTTCGAAGTCAACTTATATTCGGGAAATATTTGAACATATATCTAAGTGGTATTCACATTGCTTAACTGAATAAGGTTATTTCTCGTATAAAATCCATTAGTGTTTAGCTATTTATCGATAAATAATATAACGTCCTCACCTATATTTGTCATTTCACATTCACATATTCAGTTGTTCAACGACAATATAACAATTTTTGAGCTACCTAGGAAGAGGTGGGCAAATAGATGCCCGAGCATTTTCAATATTCATATTTATTAGTAGGTAAATATAGAGAGAGCTGGTACAGTTTTTTGCGTTTATATGGGAAAGGATAGGGAAAACGAGGGTAGATGCGACAGTTCTAGGAGGAAAATGCGTTTATAGGGAAGAGATAGGGAATACCAGGGCTGATGCTAGGCTAGTCAGATGCTAAATGAGGGAGGGATACGCTTTATACGAGAGAGATAGGGAATACAAGGAAAGATGTTATACTAAACAGGACTTGAAGGGTAGAATATGGTGATTTATATTTGAGTGATATAGCGAACCGAGGAGAGGTATTAGGCTGGGAGTTTTGAATGATAGAGTAGGCGTTTATATGCGAGAGATAGGGAATACGAGAGTCGATGCTAGGCTAGACGGTGTTGAAGGAGGAAATGCATCTTATATATGAGAGAGGTAGGAATATGAGGAGAAGTGCTAGGCTAGACAGGAAGGTCTGAATGACAGAGTATGCGTTTATATGGGAAAAGATAGGGAAAACGGAGAGATCCTATGCTAGAATAGACAGATGTTGAAGGTAGAATGTGTTTTATATATGTTAGATAGGAAACCAAGGAGATACTCAGCTAGACAAGGGGCAGTAGGGGGAATACGCTTTATGAGAGGCTGGGGATACGGGAAGAGGTGCTAGACTAGACAGTGGCTGAGAGTAGAGTATGGTTTTATGAGAGGTATAGGAAAACGAGGAGAGTCGGTAGGCTAGACAGGTAGTGTAGCAGTAGGAATATGGACTTATATACAGGAGAGATATGGAATAGGAGGGAGATACTAGACCTTGAAAGCGACTTTAAGCGAGAACTTCATGAAAATATGTTTCATGTCAATGTTCTAGACATGCCCATCACGTAACCTATTCAGGGAAAAGGTGACTCGTTCAGGGGAAAAATGTGACTGCTCAGGGAAAAAGGTAACCCACAAAGGGAAAAAGTTGACCAGCAAAGGGAAAAAGGTGACCAGCAAAGGGAAAAATGTGACCAGCAAAGGTAAAAAGGTGACCCACAAAGGGAAAAAGGTGACCAGCAAAGGGAAAAATGTGACCAGCAAAGGGAAAAAGGTGACCACCAAAGTGAAAAAGGTGAGCCATAAACGGAAAAAGGTGACCTGCAACGGGTAAAGCTAACCCACTAACACTAACAGGTAAGTAATTCAGATAGTATTGCAAGAGGCTGACTGGATCATAGCAGTGTATGATTTCACAGGTAATTCAACTAGTATCGTATGTATTTAGGCTAATTCGTCTAGTAACACAGGATAGATTCCAGATGCTAACTGCATCATGGCTCTGCATGATTTCACAGATAATTTAGCTAGTATCGTAGGTATTTAGGCTAATTCAGCTAGTATCACAAGAGGATAGATTCTAGGGTTGGGTATAGCATAGTTTCATATTTTACAGGTAATTCAGAGGGTATCGTAGGTATTTAGGATAATTCAAGTAACATAGGTGTTTAGAGTAATTAAGCAAGCATTACAAGAGGGTAGGTTCCAGGGATAGGTTATAACCTAGCTTCGTATTTCACAGATAGTTCAGGTAATATCGTAAGTATTTGAGGTAATCGACATAGCTTCACAGATATTATTGATAATTACGATCAGAGATTTGTATCACAGCTATTTAAGGTAAATGCAGATGATTCAGGTTGTATCAATGGTATTTGTGTCATTTTAACAGGTAATTCAGATAGTATCACAGGTGCTCGTGCTAATTTAGAGCAGGAATTCGTATCAGAGCTAGTTAAGGTAATTTCACATGATTCGGGTAGTATCACAGGCATTTAAGTCATTTTCACAGCCAATTCAGCTAGTATCGTGAGCATTTAAGCTAATTCATCCAATATCACAGGAGGCTAGATTCCACACGCTAACTGCATCATAGCTATGCATGATTTCACAGCTAATTCAGCTAGTATCGTAGGTATATAGGCTAATTCAGCTAGTATCACAGGAGGATAGATTCCAGGGTTGGGTATAGCATAGTTTCATATTTCACAGGTAATTCAGAGGGTATCGTAGGTAATTAGGATAATTCAAGTAACATAGGTGTTTAGAGTAATTAAGCAAGCATTACAGGAGGGTAGGTTCCAGGGATAGGTTATAACCTAGCTTCGTATTTCACAGATAGTTCAGGTAATATCGTAACTATTTGGGTAATCAGCATAGTTTCACAGATGCTCGTGATAATTTCGATCAGAGATTTGTATCACAGTTATTTAAGGTAAATGCAGGTGATTCAGGTTGTATCAATGGTATTTGTGTCATTTTAACAGGTAATTCAGATAGTGTCTAGGTATTTGGGCGATTCAAGCATCATAGGTGTTTAGAGTAACTCAGCTAGTATCACAGGAGGCTAGATTCAATGATCAGGGTTTCGTATCAGAGCTATTTAATGTAATTTCACTTGATTCGAGTAGTATCACAGGTATTTAAGTCATTTTAACGGGAAATTCAACTAGTATCACAGGTACTCATGGTAATATAGAGAGTAATTAAATTATAAAACATTTCTCATCCAACGTTACAACAATTTATATACTTTTTTCTAAATATTACAAACTTATTATATGTTAAACAGTTATTGTACGATGCGGAGAGGAATAAACTGCATATTGGTTCACAAATTGAAAAGCTTTACGTCAACATACCTTTATTTTAGTTCGTTGTAGATGTCTCTCCCCTTTTATCTAGGCTTGAGACTAGCACTAGGATTGCTCCTAATGGCAGGGTTACCACCTTCCGTTCCATCTTCTTCTTTCTTCATCAGGCGTCAGCTATCTGCATATACAGCACTCAGATAACCTTCTTTTTTAAGATTGTAGACTCGCGAGAAAATCTTTACCTTTAACTTACATTCTTTTAAGCACTGTTTGTAATGGCGTAATGTCCATACGCATATGTCGTTATCCCGTCCTCAGCAATAATTCTTTTATCATCAAACGGAGTCAATGCAATTTTATTCACTTGCACTGTAGCAAGGGCATGCTTTCGTGATAGGATCAGATTCATAGGTGTTCTGATGATTTCACTGGTTTTAAGACAGTCTGTATAGCTGTCAAACGAAATGTACTGCTTAATAGCGCTACGTTTTATACCTTTAATCGTTTTTATCATTGACCCTTGAATATCTAAGGCATACATCTTAGGACGTAGTCCAACAAAGCGTAGGATTGTTTTGCTATTAGCCTCATCTTTAAATTTTCCCAATACCTTCTTGTTCTCAGTAGAGTAACATATATGGTTGGCAGGGTAATCAGCTGTATCGAGATGCTCAAGAAAACGTAGCTTGTCCTGGTACACATCTTCAGTTGTTACACGATGAATGAACGAATCAGTGTCCATATACATAAGCTTCAGGTTTTCAGCTCCATAATAAGGCAATAAAACGTCGTAATGATAGTTATACATTAATGTCTTGGAGATGTCCAACACACTCATACCAATGTATATAGGCTTGTTGAATACAATCTGACGAGAGGCCATATGTACAGCAGCTAGATTATCAGCATATATCGTCCTGTCGATAAACGTAGGCTTGGCGATCAGCTTCTCTAGAGTTTTTTCATTGGTCACCAGTCGTATATCCATACGGTTACGCAGGTTCTCCATAGTTTTTCCAAACATAGCGTTGTTAAAGAGCTTGTAGAGATCCTTCTCGAAATCATTTGCAGCTTGTTGTCGTAGCCTGTTGTTAAATTCCACATAAGGTTTCAACCACTGAGACTGTCGGAATTGTAGCACACGATGGATTTTTGTTAGTCGTAGTCCATGACTAAGAGCTTGCTTCAAAGCCATGTAATGCACTACATACTTCTTTCGAGGTCCAAGATGAGGTATCAGTTTCTTTGTAGATGATTCCAATGGTTTCATACACTCTGGCAGGAAAGGTAGATCGTTGTGTAGATCGTGAAGTTCAGCAGGATACTCGATGTCGACTTCTAATATGTACCCATGAGGATCATCTTCTTGTAGTATTTCTAAGTTGATTTCTTCAGGTGACACCCACAGAAATCCACCAAAAGGAAGGGCGTGACACATTGCCCACCCATATTGGTTATTAGCGTCCTCGTATGTGATAAATTGGGTTGGTCTCGAAGGATCAAACTTATCCATATAAGTGTTATTAGCCTCAGCATACCGATGGGAAACTTGGCATAAACCTCCTCTTATACCTGATTCCACCATGAGTAGTTGATCATAATCTTGTAACAGCTCAAGCTTAATTCCAGTATACAGTAACATGGCGTCCCATGTAAGACCTGGAGAGGTAAAATAATGGGCAGGATCAACTTTGTGTGTTTTAAGGGTTTGCTCTCTGAACGTCTCAAAGACATCAGCTAGGAGAAGTACATCTGAAGTTAAGTAGAGATCGCTGTACTCTACCAGGTTTCTCACATTAAACAGCTCCCATACATTTCTAGCATGATCGTAGTCAGTATCAGTAATTTCTTCTTCATTTAATCTATTGTAGAAGGAGTCCTTAGGAGGCAAGCAGGTCTCGTTCAGGACATCAAATGACGTAACAAAATCATATGGAAATACACCCTTACGGGTCATCAACTTCAATTTGTCTTCTCCAAAGTACTTTAGCGTTTCAGGATACGAGGTTAGATTTTTTACCAACTTATCCAAGCTTGTACTGAGGAATCAGAAGCTATCCACAAATCGAAGCTTTATATCTCCTACATACTTGGTGAATGAGATATAGCTTTCTTCAGAGTTAGGAATTACCTCCGCACGTTCACTTGTACAACCCAGCTCCTTAACAATGAAATGAGAGTCATATCCGCTAAGGTTATGCATGAGGACTGGTATATATTTAGGTGTTTTACAGGCTAAATTACATTCATTATGAAGACTTCCACGATATTCACCGCTGATGTGATCATGGTCGCGTACTTTATAGTTCTCTTCTGTAAAGGGTTTTCCACACAAGTAGCATGCTGAAGAAGACTCAAAATCCTTTTGCTGTTGATCCGTAAGTTTCAGAGGCTTAGCAGATTTGTATATATTACCAATCATTTTTGCAAGAGATGTAAGGTACAGCATAAACTTCTGAGCAGCATCAGCACCACGATACACATAGGGTTGCTTAGGAAGACCAGTTTCGAGATGTTCAACACTGGATGTAGGCTTCACGTAAACACAGAAGCTCATTGGTGTGTGCTCTTGATAAGGGGTTGTATAGGAAGTTTCAGGATCGGGTATACATGTATGGCATGGAGTGAGAATACTCTCAAAATCCGCATAGATGACATAAGGTACTTTCAGCATCCTCTCAACATTTTTAAACTGAACAATTGATTTCTCCTTGCTAGGCATAACTACCCTCGCAACACCATGTTGGTTACAGATTGATGTATGTTCTTGTAGTTTTTCCAGTCCACTTCGCCCGCTCTGATCATCAAAATGTGTAAAGCAGCGCTTACAGGTATAAACACGCCCATTACGTTTAGTCTTCTGACATCGAACGAGTTTCTCAAAATTCTTTATATATACGTAGTGATGTTTTCCACTACTGTCATTCAATAGTAACAGGTCACAGTGTTCAGCTAGTTCAATGTCAACAACCTTTATCGGATACACTTCATGCTTCTCATCCAGCCCGAAAACGTTAATAGACATCTTGTTAAGCTTCTCAAATTTAGATATTTGAGAAAGTGGAGTAGGGTAAGAAACACAGCTGAAGTCATACTTATCTTGAAGCTGCTTGTATTTGCTCACACGCTGCGCATTCTTCTCGATGAATTTGACCAGTATAGAGTACATGAAACATTTCTCATCACTAAAGTTCTGGATATTTATACACGCTTTTCTTACTTCAACAGATGACGGTAGTGGAATGTAGCTACTTCCTCGTAACGGGTTGTACTCCTTCCACAGCAAGCAAAGCCCAGCTGCTACCCTTAAGCTGAGACTCCTCCATTTCAGTCACCAATTTCTTGAATTTCGCTTCCAGTGTTGAGTCCAGATCTGTTTCTAGGAAAACAGGATGATTCCTTGTTTTAAATGTTTTGTCACAGGTTTCTCCAATACTGTTAACAAATCGACACTCAGCCAGCAGATTAATTTTAACACTCTTATGAATGCTAAGCTCTTTATGCACAGCCTGGATTATACGTTGTTTTGCCTCTTGCGGATACATATTCAGGTCCTTAGGTGACTCGCATCGTATAAAATACGATTTTAATCGTCCTTCGAATGAAGTTTCGTATTCTTTCATATCACAGTCCTCCATTGTTGACAGCAACTGATGTTTAGTTGGCTCCAATCTTCTTTTCTTCTGAGGGCTGCTTATTTCACATATATCTTCGTGTCGCTGCCCCTTATAACCATCTTTGAAGGTTACATTACAATGTTTACATTTGAAGAGCTTCTTGCAGCTCATCTCGTGTCTTCTCTTGTCATAACCTCGGAGGAACTTCTTCCCACATTTTCCGCATGCATATCCAGTAGCGCTTGGAATAATATCCTTATACGCTGAGTTATTCATCTTTATTCTTGATGTAATAACGTATTAATCACTGATCAATGAAATGTAGTCCTCTTCACCTTGATACCACTTTAGAAAGCTGATTATTCTTGGAGAGAACACGATGTTAACACCTCAAGACTAATTAGCGCAATGAAGTCCAATGCCCTAGATCGCCATATTTATAGAGGGAGCACGAACCTTTTAGATTAATCATAAACTCGTTCCATAACCAGCTGTATATGATCGCTCAACGTGTATTAACCCCCTAACCATATAACCTCAAGTCCAGAGACAGGATGTTTATGACGTCACACCCAGAGACAGGATGTCTGGCAGCATCAAACACGTTTAAACTCGTCTCATAACTACCTGCTTATGCTGTCACACCAGCAAGAGAAGTATTCCCACACGCTCATTCAGACATATATTTCAAATTCAAGCCCACCACCACCATCACCACCTATTGTACCAAGGTTAATTCAAGCTGTATTATCACAATACTTAAAAGTAAAAGCTTAAAAGGAAACCTAGAAGATTTTTCCCCTTATTTACTTAATTATTTCATGTTTTCATTCCCTTTTCAATTCTTCCTTTCCATCTTCCCACAGAAAGATCATTACATTTCACTGCAATCACGAGAAAGCAAACGCTCATTCAGGCATATATTTCAAATTCAAAGCCTACCACCACCACCACCATTACCTATTGTACCAAGGTTAATTCCAGCTGTATTATCACAATTCTTAAAGTAAAAGCTTAAAAGGTAACGTAGAAGATTTTCCCCCTTATTTACTTAATTATTTCATGTTTTTATTCCCTTTTCAATTCTTCCTTTCCATCTTCTCACAGAAAGACCATTACATTTCACTACAATCATGAGAAAAGCAATTTTTCCAGAGTTACACAGATTCTAAGCTTCTAAATCGAACCCGGTAATACTTTTAATAAATGTATTTTAGCTCCCCAATATCAGCATCTACCATTTAATCTTTACTCGAACCTGATATGATCCATAAGCTTGAAGATATATGAAATCACCCCTTCGGGATTCTATCTAAGTACTTTAAAGTAAATTTTATAACGATAACGATATTTAAGGACTAGATACTCTGTTTACGTTTACCTTGACATGTCTATCTAAATTAAATTACGAGTTATTAAATGTTTGCAAGTAAATTTCATTGAATCGGTATTCGAAACCAGAACACCAGGAACAAAATAATTTATAATATTAGTCTGACATGTTAAACAAAGCTGTATGCAGTTACATCATCGATCTAAGTGATATATTCTAGTGTACAGAGGAAAATTAAGGAAGTCATTAAAAAATCGGGAATCGAACCAAGCACAACTGATTGACAATTATATACAGCATTAATCACCCAGTACAGAACCTATCAATCATGCTTTGATGCACTCCTCTACCTCACTTAGTTCCCGAGATAATGAGAATTTAAAAATTAAGGATCGAACCCAGAAGGTCAGGTATCTAATTACACATCTACAAGATACTACCTAATAACATAAACGCTATAAAGTTTATTTGGCGTCTTTATCTTAAGTCGTTTAGCAGTATTTAAATTTATAAGTAAATTCCATCGAATCAGTATTCGAACCCAGAACACCAAGAACAAAATAATTTATAATATGAGTTTGGTATGTTTAAAGGTGCTGTATATAGTTACAGCATCAATCTAAGTGATATATTCTGGAGTATAGAGAAAAATTAAGGAAGTGATTGAAAGATCGGGATTCGAAATAAGGACTGTTTAATCACTTATATCTCCTGAATGAAAAGAGATACAACAATGGGATAAAAACTAATCAATTCTTTGGAATGCGCCGCGTCATAAGGGTATTCTTACAAGTTGACCAGGATGCCTGGGTTCGAATCCTACGAGTGATTACGAATTCATCTTCTAATAACTCAGAGAGTAATTAAGATAAAGACGCCAAATAAACTGTATTACATTAATGTCATTAGGTAGTTTCTTGTACATGTATATTTTGGTACCTGGTGTCCTGGGTTCGATCCTTTATTTTAAAAACTCCATTATCTCGGAAACTAAGAGGTAGAGGGGTGGACCAAAGCACGATTGATAGTTCCTGTGATGGGTAATTAATACTGTATATAATTTCCAATCAGTTGTCCTTATTTCGAATCCCGATCTTTCAATCACTTCCTTAATTTTTCTCTGTACACTAGAATATATCACTTAGATCGATGATGTAACTGCATACAGCTTTGGTTAACATGTCAGACTAATATTATAAATTATTTTGTTCCTGGTGTTCTGGTTTCGAATACCGATTCAATGAAATTTACTTGCAAACATTTAATAACTCGTAATTTAATTTAGATAGACATGTCAAGGTAATCGTAAACAGAGTATCTAGTCCTTAAATATCGTTATCGTTATAAAAATTACTTTAAAGTACTTAGATAGAATCCCGAAGGGGTGATTTCATATATCTTCAAGCTTATGGATCATATCAGGTTCGAGTAAAGATTAAATGGTAGATGCTGATATCGGGGAGCCAAAATACATTTATTAAAAGTATTACCGGGTTCGATTTAGAAGCTTAGAATCTGTGTAACTCTGGAAAAATTGCTTTTCTCATGATTGTAGTGAAATGTAATGGTCTTTCTGTGAGAAGATGGAAAGGAAGAATTGAAAAGGGAATAAAAACATGAAATAATTAAGTAAATAAGGGGGGAAATCTTCTACGTTACCTTTTAAGCTTTTACTTTAAGAATTGTGATAATACAGCTGGAATTAACCTTGGTACAATAGGTAATGGTGGTGGTGGTGGTAGGCTTTGAATTTGAAATATATGCCTGAATGAGCGTTTGCTTTTCTCGTGATTGCAGTGAAATGTAATGGTCTTTCTGTGGGAAGATGGAAAGGAAGAATTGAAAAGGGAATGAAAACATGAAATAATTAAGTAAATAAGGGGAAAAATTTTCTAGGTTTCCTTTTAAGCTTTTACTTTTAAGTATTGTGATAATACAGCTTGAATTAACCTTGGTACAATAGGTGGTGATGGTGGTGATAGTGGTGATAGGCTTGAATTTGAAATATATGTCTGAATGAGAGTATGGGAATACCACTCTTGCTGGTGTGACAGCATAAGTAGGTAGTTATGAGACGAGTTTAAACGTGTTTGATGCTGCCAGACATCCTGTCTCTGGGTGTGACGTCATAAACATCCTGTCTCTGGACTTGAGGTTATATGGTTGGGGGGTTAATACACGTTGAGCGATCATATACAGCTGGCTATGGAACGAGTTTATGATTGATCTAAAAGGTTCGTGCTCCCTCTATAAATATGGCGATCTAGGGCATTGGACTTCATTGCGCTAATTAGTCTTGAGGTGTTAACATCGTGTTCTCTCCAAGAATAATCAGCTTTCTAAAGTGGTATCAAGGTGAAGAGGTCTACATTTCATTGATCAGTGATTAATACGTTATTACATCAAGAATAAAGATGAATAACTCAGCGTATAAGGATATTATTCCAAGCGCTACTGGATATGCATGCGGAAAATGTGGGAAGAAGTTCCTCCGAGGTTATGACAAGAGAAGACACGAGATGAGCTGCAAGAAGCTCTTCAAATGTAAACATTGTAATGTAACCTTCAAAGATGGTTATAAGGGGCAGCGACACGAAGATATATGTGAAATAAGCAGCCCTCAGAAGAAAAGAAGATTGGAGCCAACTAAACATCAGTTGCTGTCAACAATGGAGGACTGTGATATGAAAGAATACGAAACTTCATTCGAAGGACGATTAAAATCGTATTTTATACGATGCGAGTCACCTAAGGACCTGAATATGTATCCGCAAGAGGCAAAACAACGTATAATCCAGGCTGTGCATAAAGAGCTTAGCATTCATAAGAGTGTTAAAATTAATCTGCTGGCTGAGTGTCGATTTGTTAACAGTATTGGAGAAACCTGTGACAAAACATTTAAAACAAGGAATCATCCTGTTTTCCTAGAAACAGATCTGGACTCAACACTGGAAGCGAAATTCAAGAAATTGGTGACTGAAATGGAGGAGTCTCAGCTTAAGGGTAGCAGCTGGGCTTTGCTTGCTGTGGAAGGAGTACAACCCGTTACGAGGAAGTAGCTACATTCCACTACCGTCATCTGTTGAAGTAAGAAAAGCGTGTATAAATATCCAGAACTTTAGTGATGAGAAATGTTTCATGTACTCTATACTGGTCAAATTCATCGAGAAGAATGCGCAGCGTGTGAGCAAATACAAGCAGCTTCAAGATAAGTATGACTTCAGCTGTGTTTCTTACCCTACTCCACTTTCTCAAATATCTAAATTTGAGAAGCTTAACAAGATGTCTATTAACGTTTTCGGGCTGGATGAGAAGCATGAAGTGTATCCGATAAAGGTTGTTGACATTGAACTAGCTGAACACTGTGACCTGTTACTATTGAATGACAGTAGTGGAAAACATCACTACGTATATATAAAGAATTTTGAGAAACTCGTTCGATGTCAGAAGACTAAACGTAATGGGCGTGTTTATACCTGTAAGCGCTGCTTTACACATTTTGATGATCAGAGCGGGCGAAGTGGACTGGAAAAACTACAAGAACATACATCAATCTGTAACCAACATGGTGTTGCGAGGGTAGTTATGCCTAGCAAGGAGAAATCAATTGTTCAGTTTAAAAATGTTGAGAGGATGCTGAAAGTACCTTATGTCATCTATGCGGATTTTGAGAGTATTCTCACTCCATGCCATACGTGTATACCCGATCCTGAAACTTCCTATACAACCCCTTATCAAGAGCACACACCAATGAGCTTCTGTGTTTACGTGAAACCTACATCCAGCGTTGAACATCTCGAAACTGGTCTTCCTAAGCAACCCTATGTGTATCGTGGTGCTGATGCTGCTCAGAAGTTTATGCTGTACCTTACATCTCTTGCAAAAATGATTGGTAATATATACAAATCTGCTAAGCCTCTGAAACTTACGGATCAACAGCAAAAGGATTTTGAGTCTTCTTCAGCATGCTACTTGTGTGGAAAACCCTTTACAGAAGAGAACTATAAAGTACGCGACCATGATCACATCAGCGGTGAATATCGTGGAAGTCTTCATAATGAATGTAATTTAGCCTGTAAAACACCTAAATATATACCAGTCCTTAATGCATAACTTTAGCGGATATGATTCTCATTTCATTGTTAAGGAGCTGGGTTGTACAAGTGAACGTGTGGAGGTAATTCCTAACTCTGAAGAAAGCTATATCTCATTCACCAAGTATGTAGGAGATATAAAGCTTCGATTTGTGGATAGCTTCCGATTCCTCAGTACAAGCTTGGATAAGTTGGTAAAAAATCTAACCTCGTATCCTGAAACGCTAAAGTACTTTGGAGAAGACAAATTGAAGTTGATGACCCGTAAGGGTGTATTTCCATATGATTTTGTTACGTCATGGGATGTCCTGAACGAGACCTGCTTGCCTCCTAAGGACTCCTTCTACAATAGATTAAATGAAGAAGAAATTACTGATACTGACTACGATCATGCTAGAAATGTATGGGAGCTGTTTAATGTGAGAAACCTGGTAGAGTACAGCGATCTCTACTTAACTTCGGATGTACTTCTCCTAGCTGATGTCTTTGAGACGTTCAGAGAGCAAACCCTTAAAACACACAAAGTTGATCCTGCCCATTATTTTACCTCTCCAGGTCTTACATGGGACGCCATGTTACTGTATACTGGAATTAAGCTTGAGCTGTTACAAGATTATGATCAACTACTCATGGTGGAATCAGGTATAAGAGGAGGTTTATGCCAAGTTTCCCATCGGTATGCTGAGGCTAATAACACTTATATGGATAAGTTTGATCCTTCGAGACCAACCCAATTTATCACATACGAGGACGCTAATAACCAATATGGGTGGGCAATGTGTCACGCCCTTCCTTTTGGTGGATTTCAGTGGGTGTCACCTGAAGAAATCAACTTAGAAACACTACAAGAAGATGATCCTCATGGGTACATATTAGAAGTCGACATCGAGTATCCTGCTGAACTTCACGATCTACACAACGATCTACCTTTCCTGCCAGAGTGTATGAAACCATTGGAATCATCTACAAAGAAACTGATACCTCATCTTGGACCTCGAAAGAAGTATGTAGTGCATTACATGGCTTTGTAGCAAGCTCTTAGTCATGGACTACGACTAACAAAAATCCATCGTGTACTACAATTCCGACAGTCTCAGTGGTTGAAACCTTATGTGGAATTTAACAACAGGCTACGACAACAAGCTGCAAATGATTTCGAGAAGGATCTCTACAAGCTCTTTAACAACGCTATGTTTGGAAAAACTATGGAGAACCTGCGTAACCGTATGGATATACGACTGGTGACCAATGAAAAAACTCTAGAGAAGCTGATCGCCAAGCCTACGTTTATCGACAGGACGATATATGCTGATAATCTAGCTGCTGTACATATGGCCTCTCGTCAGATTGTATTCAACAAGCCTATATACATTGGTATGAGTGTGTTGGACATCTCCAAGACATTAATGTATAACTATCATTACGACGTTTTATTGCCTTATTATGGAGCTGAAAACCTGAAGCTTATGTATATGGACACTGATTCGTTCATTCATCGTGTAACAACTGAAGATGTGTACCAGGACAAGCTACGTTTTCTTGAGCATCTCGATACAGCTGATTACCCTGCCAACCATATATGTTACTCTACTGAGAACAAGAAGGTATTGGGAAAATTTAAAGATGAGGCTAATAGCAAAATCATCCTACGCTTTGTTGGACTACGTCCTAAGATGTATGCCTTAGATATTCAAGGGTCAATGATAAAAAAGATTAAAGGTATAAAACGTAGCGCTATTAAGCAGTACATTTCGTTTGACAGCTATACAGACTGTCTTAAAACCAGTGAAATCATCAGAACACCTATGAATCTGATCCTATCACGAAAGCATGCCCTTGCTACAGTGCAAGTGAATAAAATTGCATTGACTCCGTTTGATGATAAAAGAATTATTACTGAGGACGGGATAACGACATATGCGTATGGACATTACGCCATTACAAACAGTGCTTAAAAGAATGTAAGTTAAAGGTAAAGATTTTCTCGCGAGTCTACAATCTTAAAAAAGAAGGTTATCTGTGTGCTGTATATGCAGATAGCTGACGCCTGATGAAGAAAGAAGAAGATAGAAGGGAAGGTGGTAACCCTGCCATTAGGAGCAATCCTAGTGCTAGTCTCAAGCCTAGATAAAAGGGGAGAGACATCTACAACGAACTAAAATAAAGGTATGTTGACGTAAAGCTTTTCAATTTGTGAACCAATATGCAGTTTATTCCTCTCCGCATCGTACAATAACTGTTTAACATATAATAAGTTTGTAATATTTAGAAAAAAGTATATAAATTGTTGTAACGTTGGATGAGAAATGTTTTATAATTTAATTACTCTCTATATTACCATGAGTACCTGTGATACTAGTTGAATTTCCCGTTAAAATGACTTAAATACCTGTGATACTACTCGAATCAAGTGAAATTACATTAAATAGCTCTGATACGAAACCCTGATCATTGAATCTAGCCTCCTGTGATACTAGCTGAGTTACTCTAAACACCTATGATGCTTGAATCGCCCAAATACCTAGACACTATCTGAATTACCTGTTAAAATGACACAAATACCATTGATACAACCTGAATCACCTGCATTTACCTTAAATAACTGTGATACAAATCTCTGATCGAAATTATCACGAGCATCTGTGAAACTATGCTGATTACCCAAATACTTACGATATTACCTGAACTATCTGTGAAATACGAAGCTAGGTTATAACCTATCCCTGGAACCTACCCTCCTGTAATGCTTGCTTAATTACTCTAAACACCTATGTTACTTGAATTATCCTAAATACCTACGATACCCTCTGAATTACCTGTGAAATATGAAACTATGCTATACCCAACCCTAGAATCTATCCTCTTGTGATACTAGCTGAATTAGCCTAAATACCTACGATACTAGCTGAATTATCTGTGAAATCATGCAGAGCCATGATGCAGTTAGCATCTGGAATCTATCCTGTTACTAGACGAATTAGCCTAAATACATACGATACTAGTTGAATTACCTGTGAAATCATACACTGCTATGATCCAGTCAGCCTCTTGCAATACTATCTGAATTACTTACCTGTTAGTGTTAGTGGGTTAGCTTTTCCCGTTGCAGGTCACCTTTTTCCCTTTATGGCTCACGTTTTTCCCTTTGGTGGTCACCTTTCTCCCTTTGCTGGTCACATTTTTCCCTTTGCTGGTCACCTTTTTCCCGTTGCATGTCGCCTTTTTCCCTTTGTGGGTCACCTTTTTCCCTTTGCTGGTCACGTTTTTCCCTTTGCTGGTCACCTTTTTCCCTTTGCTGGTCACGTTTTTCCTTTTGCTGGTCAACTTTTTCCCTTTGTGGGTTACCTTTTTCCCTGAGCAGTCACATTTTTCCCCTGAACGAGTCACCTTTTCCCTGAATAGGTTACGTGATGGGCATGTCTAGAACATTGACATGAAACATATTTTCATGAAGTTCTCGCTTAAAGTCGCTTTCAAGGTCTAGTATCTCCCTCCTATTCCATATCTCTCCTGTATATAAGTCCATATTCCTACTGCTACACTACCTGTCTAGCCTACCGACTCTCCTCGTTTTCCTATACCTCTCATAAAACCATACTCTACTCTCAGCCACTGTCTAGTCTAGCACCTCTCCCCGTATCCCCAGCCTCTCATAAAGCGTATTCCCCCTACTGCCCCTTGTCTAGCTGAGTATCTCCTTGGTTTCCTATCTAACATATATAAAACACATTCTACCTTCAACATCTGTCTATTCTAGCATAGGATCTCTCCGTTTTCCCTATCTTTTCCCATATAAACGCATACTCTGTCATTCAGACCTTCCTGTCTAGCCTAGCACTTCTCCTCATATTCCTACCTCTCTCATATATAAGATGCATTCCCTCCTTCAACACCGTCTAGCCTATTATCGACTCTCGTATTCCCTATCTCTCGCATATAAACGCCTACTCTATCATTCAAAACTCCTAGCCTAATACCTCTCCTCGGTTCGCTATATCACTCATATAAAACACCATATTCTACCCTTCAAGTCCTGTTTAGTATAACATCTTTCCTTGTATTCCCTGTCTCTCTCGTATAAAGCGTATCCCTCCCTCCTTTAGCATCTGACTAGCCTAGCATCAGCCCTGGTATTCCCTATCTCTCCCCTATAAACGCATTTTCCTCCTAGAACTGTCGCATCTACCCTCGTTTTCCCTATCCTTTCCCATATAAACGCAAAAAACTGTGCCAGCTCTCTCTATATTTACCTACTTTTATTAATACAATGTCGGCTTTGTTCACATTGCCATTCATTCTTAGTTCATTACACTAATTTGGCCGACCGGATACAAAGGTCAACCACTGCTTTTCTTTTCATTTCTGAAGTTTGAACCCTTTATCGCATAGCCTGTCATGATTATGAATTAAAATTTGTTCTATTATTGAATTATTTTCATTAATGTTTATAAATACTTATTTTCGTAGTTCCGATCGATCCCACTGGTAAGTTTGAAGTAGTTTGTTTATTGCTCCACGTATGGAAAGCCAATTTGAAGAAGCTGATTTTGAATATTTGCACCACGCTTGGGGGTCTATTTGAAGTAGATTGTATTCTATGAGTTGTATTATATTTTAACTGTTGGGGAGCCGAACTTGTATTAGTTGCAACCGCAGTATAGTGAACAGTTTCCGGTATATTTCCAGGTGGCCTTTGCCCCAAGTTTAAAAAATATTAACTTTGTAATTAAACTGTTTCTTTAAATATTTAATATCTATGTTTGCCTCGGCTGCGTCAGTATTTTTGTTAGAGACACGTTTCTCTTAGCAGGATTGTGATGCGTCAAGAATGTAGGCTTACACAGATTATAATTTTACTTCACTCCTTTTATTAATATTTGATACTATTTAAATAACACTTCACTGATATAGAGAGCTGTGAGATTCTTTTTATTTTAATTGCACTTTTTAACACGTAAAACTATTTTTCGCTTCACACGAATACATATTAAATCTCTCGAGGACGCATCTTGCATCCAGTTACAATCACTGTCTGCAGGCAACTGAACTGATTTCAACCGCCTAAACTTTGTAAATTTATGTATTTCAAGATTCTAATTGGCTAATCCTACTCCAATAGAATACCTTCATTTAACTAAAGCTTTTTCTGGTTGTTGATTGGCTATTTTATAAACTGTCACTAAAATTACTTTATTGCTTCCAAGAATCACAAGTAGTATTGTTAAACTCTCAAACTCATTATTGCTTCAAGGTTACATCATTGTTACCTCATTGCTAGCAATTTTTAACGTATTATTCTCACAGCTCCTACATCATTAAATTAAGTAATACATTCACATAACATTATTACATGTATACAATAATATAAGCATATGCAATGACTGTTATATACATTTTACAAATTATTACATACACATATTGCTTTAAGATGGGCTGTTATTGAATTTACATATTATATAATTACACTGAAATTATTTAAGTGTTAAAAATACTGCCTCAAGTTTCTTATAGTGCTAAAACTTGTTGGCATCAATAGCACGCAATGTGTGTCCTGTTTCACTGAGCACAGTCTGCATTTCATTACAGTCTTGCAGAACTACTGATTAACCTTGCTCAGGGTAAGGGAAGATCCATTGTTAATATGTTGCTTTGACGTAACATAGCCCTATATAATGTGGTTTCAGAAAAGATCACGTCTACTTGCTTCATTTATAGTAGGTACACCTCTTAACGGACGCAACTTAGGTAGCTTTCTAAACGCTCTGTCTAAATAGATAATAATCAATTAAATACCCTGGGTGGTACGCAACTTACCTGCACTCGACGGGAATTGAACCCAGGGGCTCCCGAATGTGAGACGGCCAAAATAAGACACACATTTGAAGACTGTATACTGTGAACGGTTGCAGCACAATAAATGAATGTCCGATAAGATGCTATTGATAGCTCCAAGACGGTTGTATGTTTGTGTATTAGTATAGAGCCTCCAAACTACAATACACCTACATAAACTTCAGTTAATATTGAACGCATTTACGAGGGTGGATCGAAAAGTAACACACAGTAATTGTTTTTCTGCCTTGGCATTGCAGCTGGAATGTTGCAATTTCACACAGATATAATTTGAAGTATTCACTACAGAGGGTATTTTTTGTTTCATGTGCAACTCTAGCCAGAGAAATGTGAGCTACGCAACAAAGATGACGCGCATGTCACTGTTGTCCACGTGTGAAGAGCAGAGAGGTGTAGTTCAATATTTGTGGGCCAAAGGGCATAAACCGAGTGATATTCACAGGGACATGCATAGCGTGTATGGGGATGATTGCATGGACTGTAGCAATGTCTTCAGGCGGTGTGCATTCTTCCTAGAGGACCGTGTGAACCTGAGTGATTCGTCACGCTCCCGGAGGCCGGTAACAGTGTAACCCGGCAGAATGTCAGAGGCATTGAGGCGGCAATATTGAACGACCGGCGTGTGCAACTGCAAATCTTATCGCAACAGTTCATTTCCTATAGTGCAGTGCACGATATTGTTCATGACAGGTTGAAATTTCGTAAAGTTAGTGCTCGCTGGGTGCCTAAGAACCTGACAGACAACCACAAGGGACAGCGAATGAAGAAACTTGGATCATCTAACGCGGTACACCGCAGAAGGATATGACTTTCTGAAAGAAATCGTCACTGGTGATGAGTCGCGGGCATACCACTCACTGCACGACCGAAACCAATCAGGCAAGTATGGAGTGGAAACATGCTGGTTCCCCAGTGAAGAAAAAATTCAAAGTGACTCAATCTGCTAGGAAAGTGCTGGTGGCGGTATTCTGGGATATGCGTCGTGCCATTCCTGCCCAATGCCACAACATGAATGCTGACGATGTCAAAATTCTTCATGACAATGCTCGCTCCCATGTTACTGCTGTTGTTCGTCAGAAAATCACCAAATTAGGTTGGGAGGTGTTCCAACACCCACCATACAGTCCTGACTTTTCATCGTCGGACTTTCATCTGTTTGATCCCATGAAGAAATTCCTGGCCGGCCAACGCTTTGTAACAGAAATCAGCAGTCCGCAGATGGATATACTCCAAGGAAATGGACTTCTACGAACAGCGCATATTGAAACTGGTATCGTGGTGGGAGAAATGTGTTGAGAAACTTGGTGATTATGTCGAAAAGTAGGTAAAAGGTGGAAGTTCGTTTGTGATTTTGTTTGTTTGTTTTAGCTATAAAACTTTTTTGTAAAAAAGTTATTGTGCGCTATTTTTCGATCCGCCATTGTATATTATATCCCTTCTACCCTACACTTTTGATAAGAATCTCTTTTCCAGTACAATAAATATTGGCTTTGAAAAGAATGCTCTTAAATAAAAAAATACTACAGAAACACAGCAAAGCATGTCACAGAAAGATTAAGGAACTTATTAGCTGAATGGTCCAAGTCTATTTCTACCGTCTATTCAGCGACATTTAGCTAGTGGGTAGGGGAGTCCTTCCAAGCAGCTGGGGATTTAGCTCCTGAAAGGAGGTAGTGTTTACTTGGTATGAGGCAAGTGAGGGGTAAAGACGCGCCATAGTGAAAGACTGATTGTGTTTGTCCTGTACGCGTCACGCGCGGTAAGAGTTGAGCATACTGTGTACTCCTCCCACCTACTAAAGCTTTACCTGAGAGAGAAACCACCCCACCTCAATAGCTAAAACCTCACTGAACAGACAGTAAATCAAAGAGTGTTATGCTGCGCATAATCCGAGCTAAAAGTCTTAAAATTTATTTGCTCCCTTATTCATGACATTGTTACATACCTATTATGAAGAGGACTTAAAACTTGAAATATATCACAAACATAACATTTTAGAAAACCTCCAGTTTAGCCAACATCCTGCTTGCGATTCAAGAACCTTTGTCTTAAACGCCACGCTTTTTCGATTTCACCCTCTCGCTTCGCATAAACACAATCCCATAGTGGCATATGGAAACAACGAGCCTGCCCATACTTTGATCTCTTTGTTAAAATAAAATAAGAAATGAATTTGGGGTGTGAGACTTTCTTGAAAATCTCCATGTCGCATCCTAGGGCATGCTGAAGCTATGCTTACCCGACTTTTCGTTTTAGAGTCGTGCTGTTCGCAGACACATACACACAGGAACCTTTTTCTAAAAAGTCTTTATTTTTATTCAAGGAACCTAACAGCATGTATTACCGGTGAAATCCGATATCGAATTTTTAGGTGGAATGCCATACTTCCTTTGCGTACTTAAAATAGGTGCTAAAGAAAGTAAAAATGAATGCGGTAGCTTCTCTTTGCCTTCCACACACCGCTTTCTCTTTCACATTCCATGGAGCCCTAGCGGGGAGGTGAGGAAAGTGGATTTCTCTAATTATCCCCTTTAGACCACTAAAATATCAGATATTGACGTGGTCCAAGACCACAATTAAATTAGTCTATGGCACATCAAATTTGCCATTATTATACATGTTATCAGCCGCAAAAAGGAAAGCGTACATTTACGAACAAAAACAATTGCATATTTAGGAACAACGTATGCAGCTCCGACCTCTGGAAGTTTCTCTATTTTATCTCCCCTCTTGCGTAATTCTAGCATTGGCAAATTGAACCATTGTACCATTACTTATGCTGAATAATCACGATGATAATATTATAAGCAATATGGCAATAGCCCATTTATTTAGGGATATTTTTAGACTATCGGGATCATAACATTACCAATAGTAATAATAATAATAATAATAATAATAATAATAATAATAATAATAATAATAATAATAATAATAATAATGCATCCTTAACTGTATTTAAATACTTATCGCCATAAGTCAACACCGATTTTCTAATCCAATAGCCTCTTTATTGATAATTTCTGCATCAGAAGTCAACATACGTTCTAGGTGGACCAGTCAAATGTTGGCCCACCTCTCTTTGTTTATTCCAGTCGAAGCAAAACTCATTAAGGGATGGTTGTACAAACTCGTAAGAAGACTAAGTTGGTCTAAGTGGCTATGTTTGTTATGCGCTGGCCTTTTAATACTAAGGTCGCGGGTTCAAACCAGGCCCAGACCGATGGATTTTAAGTGTGCTTAAAAGCGACAGCCACGTGTCAGTAAATTTACTAGCACGTAAAAAACACTCCTACGGGACGAACTTCTGACACACCGGCGGCGTTGATATGATCCTGACAGTTGACAGCGTCGTTAACTAACAAATAGAAAGAAAGAAATCGGAAAAGCCCCCGTTATATTTTATTCTTTGATTAGGCGCTAAATTGTGTCGTACGAATGCTGAAATAGAACCTATCAAGGGCATTGCCACGAATAAGCTACTCCATGCCTTTATGCTGCGATAACTCGTTATTCCGAGAGCAAAACAAAAATGGCTGCTTGGTTACTGCACACATATATAGACAACGAATTTCTTTACACTTAGTTTTTGATAACCGAAAAGCTTAAGACGATAAAAGCGATCCGATAAATGAACACGACTCAACGACATTGAAGTTGAGGAAAGATACCGCGCTGAAATGATTTGATTGTTATTTAGAGTATAAAATGATAGGCAGATAAAATTACAGAAGCAAATTTATTATTTAAAACAGAATATTATCTGGAATATTATCAACAAAAAGCACAGTTTTATGAAAACAGTATAATCAAATACTGCCTCAGACAAACCCCAAAAAACAGTGTAGGAATTCACTAATACGATGCATAGCGATGGAAAAAGTGAGGTTAAGTTATATCAACAAAATACAAAATAGTTATAAACTAAATATTAATACGAGCAACAATTTTCTCAAAAGGTGGGTTTATCGCTGGTTTTGATTTCTTCTACCGAACTCATTCAATGTCGTCCATAAATCAGCGGCTTCTTCAAAGATTCATACTTCTCCCGAAGCGGTTATGTTGGTAATCGTCTGAGGTTAAATAATATCCTTATTCACTATCATGCTCTTACACTATAGCAGAAAGACAGTATATGCATTTGTATGTTCGCCTCATGTATACTCTAGTTAGAGTATTCTGGGTTTAACTTCAAGATACATTCCGAGTTCGTTCAACCGGCTCTAAGAGAGCTCTCTTCACTTCACGCCGAGTATAATATCGCTCATTGGTTCTCTTTTGTTTCTTCAAAGGGCGATTGAAATTGAAGTTAATCTTAAAGAAGAAACACTATTGTAGTCTTGAAGACTGGACCATATTTGCTGCATTACAGTATATATTGCACGAGAGAGAGAGAGGGGAGGAGCTGAGGGTGACGGAGAAGGAAACAGTGATAAAGAGAGAGGCAGTGAAGAGATTGTGAGTGTGACCACGGGAGAGAAAAGGAGAGAGCATGTTAGAAAGAGGGGGATGGTGCGGCAGAATGAGAGCGAACAATCTCTGCAGTTACTGTAATAACACGAGAGAAGCTGCGAGTCCTCTTGTTATATTATAAAGTAATCAAATTTCTGTTTGTCAGGACCTTCAGGTATAACATTTTCAGCGTCATGAACCTAAGGACTATCAACGGCCGGCATCAATCAGAAGTGTTACTTTCTGAGATTATAATCTTGTGGGAAGAGACGGAAAGCTACAAAACGGGGAGAAATGAAAAGAGAAACGTTTACTAAGCCGCTTATAAAGATACATATCAAGAGGGTCCTTTGTGGAGCCGCAAGTTGTCAGGCAGCGTTGGGCACAGGTATTAGTAAACACTGACACCTCTGTCAATGGAAAGATAAGCCCCAAGATTGACGCCTAATACACGTTTTAGATCAGGGGTGTTCCGGAAATGGAAGCAGCGTGAGAAGAATGCATTATTTCATTTGAAAGTGCTTGGGGAAAGCCCTCAGAGTTTCCTTCACGAAGATCCGGGCAGCCTGCATTTGGATTATCATTACATCTGATACCCAACCTTTCAGAAGAAGTTGCCCCAACCACAAACACCACGACCTTAATAAAATATTTGAAACTAAAAGTTGAACATTTCGCTGGGAATTGTCACGACCAGGGTTGTTTGCTTACGGTACCTATCTGTAAGGGCATTTACAGGTAAGGTGAAATTCATAAAGTAACTAAGCAAAGTAAATTCTATGTGTTACATGTATAGACTTTCTCTATCCATAACGCCTATTCCAATGCATATTTTGGAAGCTTACTTTTTCTATTTACGTCTTTCCTATTATTGATTGTAAATAGTCGATGGAAATGCTTTGAATTAATTAATAACACTTAATACTCGTACAATTATATGTTTACTTTGTCTACTAAATACTTATGGTAAGTAGAGGAAGTATTGCGACCTACCCAAAGATTCTGTCAAGATTTCAGCGTAAATTCACGTTTTGAGATCCTGTGTCTATGTTTGTGAACAGCATAACCCAAAAACGAAATGTCGGATAAATGCCAAACTTGGTAACTTGGTATGTTTAGTATCTTCCAAAAATGTGATACGAAGATTTTCAAAAAAAGTCTTTCCACCCCAAACTTTCAAAAATGTTTATTTTCTCAAAAATTGCTATAGTGATTTTGTTTAAAATGCCTGCATTTAAGATATTTACATTATAAATAAATGCATATCGTGAAATCCTAGAGAATAGCGAATGAAGTTCTCTTTTTGGAGGGATTTTATATAATTTCATATAACAATACAGCTATAAGATAATGACAATAGCTTACTGTACAAAAAATATTCATAACTTTTTTGTAAAATTAGCCATTTCAGAGTTATCCGTTATTTTTTCAGTACATTTTTTTATGATAGCGCTATTCCGTTTTTTCTCGCGATGACATGGACAGATTATTGAATTCCAAGGTCAGCATATAGAAACATATGACTATCGACTCTTCTTTGTGCATTCCCTTTGTACCTACAACGAAATGTGTAAATAAAGTAGGTAGATCAGTAAGCCTTCGTAAGAGTAGTTTTTAAACGCTATATATAAACGGTGGTGGGTAGAGAAAGTTATGTGAATGTAACACATAATTTCTTTTAGATTGAACTAATTATTTCATAACCCTTAAATTAGCTTTTGAGAAACGAAAGAAAGGTGGGTAAAATTAAAATTCAACATTAAATACTTTGTAAACCTTCACATACTGAACTTCAAAAGGATACCTACGTCTCTCGAGTCAGTTTAACAGTTTTTCCTTAATATATATATACATATCCTGGCATGAACTGGCATAACACAAATTGAAGCAAGCCTTCTCCAGGTATATGTGCATATGTGATGTGAGCCCATTCCCGTAAGCTTTAATCTTGCTACTATGTACAGGTTCCATTTTATCTGAGGAATTAAATAACACATATTGAAGTAGTATTGTCTTTACGTTTGGAAAGTCAGTTTGAAGAAGATGTATTGTATTTCGACTGTTGGGGAGCCGAACTTGAAGTAGTTGCAACCACGCGTAGGGTACCCGGTAGCCTTCCCCCAAATAATTTAAAAATATTAACTTTGTAATTTGATTGTTTCTTTAAATATTATATATTTATGTTTGTCCCGCCTGCGTCACTATTTATATTTTTTTAGAGACATGAATATCTTAGCAGGGGTGGTGCGACTGAAGAATGTAGGCTTACACAGATTATAATTTTACTTCACTCCATTTATTAATGCTTGACACGATTTAAATAACACTTCACTGATATAGAGAGCTGTGAGATTTGTTTTTTATTAAATACTTGCATTTTTTAACACGTAAAACTATTTTCGACTCACACGAATACGTATTAAATTTCTCGAGGACACATCTAGCGTCCGGTTAGGAACACTGTCTACAACCAACGCATCCAGTTATGAGCGCTGTCTACAAGCAACTGACTTAATTTCTACCGCCTAAATTTGTAATTTTCTATATATATATATATATTCTATATTGGCTAATCCTAGTCCAATAGAATACCTTCATTTAACTTAAGCTTTTTTTCTGGTTGTTGATTGGCTATTTTATAAACTGTCACTAAAATTACATTATTGTTGCTCCAAGAATGACTAGTAGTATTATTACACTTTCTTACTCATTATTGCCTCAAGGTTACCTCATTGTTAGCAACTTTTAAACTATTATTCTCACAGCTCCTACATAATTAAATTATTTAATACATTCACATAACATTATTACACATGTATACAATAATATAAAGATATACAATGACCGTAATATACACTTTTATATATTGTTACATACACATATTGCTTTAAGGCGGGCTGTTATTGAATTATATATATTATATAATTAAACTGAAATCATTTAAGTGTTAAAAATACTTCCTCAATGTGTAATAACATCTAGTATTAAAACACCTGATCTTCTCGAGTAACTCCAAGGAAGTTTTGACACACTAAAATGTGCTGGTGTTGTTAAGAATAATAGAATCTGGTAAACGAACAAGAACTATTTTCCATATCTTTAGTAGAGAATTTTTATGTAATATCTAATAATGCCATCTATATATGATCTAAACTGACGGAGTAAAACAATTTTGAAGTCGTAAAGGATTGAAGCGTTGATAATTTTGAATTTTACTTTTTCTTTTCTCCTTCAAATCAAAGACAGTTTGCAATACAATTTCATGTTTTTAAAAAAAGGATACTCCACTTAATCTATGTACAAATATTTTTTAAACACACAGGAAAGAACTGAAAAGTAACTGCAATTTTAAAAAAAGATATAAAAGTAATAAAATTAAAAATCTTAGAGAACGTAGAATACGTAAACTGTAATATCATTTGTTGTACGCGCAAAAGCTGATGATCAATTAAAGAAGTTATACTTTTCTAGTAAGATAGGAACTAGCTTCTTCAATATATTACCAACCATACGCAACAAAAATGCGCTATAAATGGCCAATAATTTGGACATATTACACTGTGCAGGTGAGGCGACCGGAATAAATTTAAATTTGAAGAAAACCCTTACCTCCATTAAAACAGTGAACGGATATATTTAATGATGCACACGGAACTGCGGTAGTTCTCATGGAGAAGTTCTTTCCTGCGAACATTCATCGGAAAAAACGAAAAGATTCGGAAATGGACGATAAAAGTATCACGGAGGGGCCCCCAGAACCACGTCAGAACACCGCAAGTAGGCCGTATCGGCCCTTTTTGCTTCCAACGTACCCTTGGGAGGGAGGGATGAAAGGAGAGACCCGAAGAGCGACCAGATCCGGATGCCGACGGGCGCAAGCGTGGACGGCTCCCTAACGTTTCCAGATAGAACGCATCCGACGCCGCCCGCAAGCCAGCAACCCCCATGGTCCCTCAGAGCGAAGCCCCACGCTGAGGAGAGACCTAATTGAGTGGTACCCGTTGACACCAGTAAAGAAACCTTTACAGAGCGCAACCGTCGAACACCGTCGTCTGGTCTTACAACCCTGAAACACATGTCAAGGAAGATAATAGGTACAGGAAATGCGAGGAAGGAGAGTCGTGGTAGAAGATGAACCACCCCAGCATTCGCCAGGCAACCGAGGAAACCACAAAAATCCCATGGGCCAGAGTGAGCGGTCGCCGGGGATCGATTCCGGGACCTCCCGAATGTGGGCCACATACGTAACCGCTCGAGTCATCCCATTCGGTATCTGAAATGGTACCTAACACATCAAATGATTGTCCTGTTACGGTGAATGAAGTAAACAGAACCATTAAGAATATCAATGACAACAAATTTCCTTGTGTAGATGCAATTTCATCAAACATAATAAAGCATGTGCATCTGTGTTTTCCATATTTACTTTTGGATGTCTATAATAAATGCCTGGAATTGAACACTTTCCCTAATTGTTGGAAGATTGCTACTGTTAAGATTATATCCAAGTACCACTCGCAAGGTAAGGCTACCCCTAATGTTTATCGAACAACTTCTCTCCTCCCTATTATGCGGAAAGTATTAGAGAATTAAAGAGGATTATGTTTCATACATACAATAATAATCTTTTAAATTCTAATTGGTTTCGGTTTACCCCGCAGAATTCTACAGGATGCAGTATTAAGAGTGGTCGATTTGTCTCAGAAAGTACTAATTCGAAGAAAATTGAGTTTTTTAATTTCATTGGATATTACAGGAGCATTCGATAACGCCTGGAAGTCAAAGTGTTACTAGAGTTAAAAAATAGGTTGTCCTCTCAACTTGGTTCGTAATTACTTTTCCCACGGAAAATCTCGTCTTACAATTGGATCGACAATAGTAAATAAGCATATAAGTAAAGGATGTCCACAGGGCTCAGCCTGGAGTCCTGGTCTGTGGAAAATATTATACGATGATCTTCTAAAACAACAGCTACCACAAAACTGTAGAGTGCTTACCTTCGTAGATGATGCTTTGCTTCTAATAGAGGGACGTGATGCAAATTCCTTGACAGATACAGCAAACAATGCACTTCAAATTATATTTGAATGGGGTTATACCAACAAGTTGACTTTTAATCCTGAGATTAATCTGAGAATCCACT
This sequence comes from Deroplatys truncata, assembly GCA_030765065.1. NCBI lineage: Eukaryota > Metazoa > Arthropoda > Insecta > Mantodea > Mantidae > Deroplatys > Deroplatys truncata. The sequence goes on from CM060975.1 coordinate 223,578,062, forward strand.
AGCACTGCTAGTGTCGAGAAAATAATCAGTGGACACCTCAAAAAATTTTATGATGGCCAAACAATCAAGGATGCTAATCGCTTTAAATATCTTGGTGTTACTTTGGCTGAGAAAATTACGTTTAAAGATCATCTCGAAATGAAAAAAAAAATCCAGCCAGTTCCAGACTGCTCTAGCTTTTGCAACTAGGCCTACCTGGAGCATTCAATTCCGAGTCGCTACGCATTGTTTATCAGGTAAACCCTCTAGTATTATGTTCGTGTCTGCATTCCGATATATCCTAGGTAAAAATGGGCTCAACAACGGATTCAACATGGACTAATTTTACAGATCAAACGAGGATATCGCACAATATCAAATCATGCAGTTTTAATCATAGCCGGAATACCTCCTATACACTTAATTACTATAGCCCGAGCTGAGTTCATTAGTGTCAAGTAAAGTGTTAATTCAACGTCTACATCTTCAAATGGAAAATAATGCAAACTTTTTAGAAATGGGCCACCCTCACTTTTTCACAAAATTCAACAAGTTTCCGTCGACATTACCGAACAACAGTTTACAAGTGTGTACAAAAGGTTCAAACACACTATGTAGGTAATTTGGTAGGATGATGCACTTTTGTTGCATACTCCAGCAACAATGAACTACATTCAGATACATATAAGTTGGCTCCTTTATGCTTGATATCCCAAGTTGAATTATTTGCCATTCAACAGGCTGGTACACTAATAATGACTATACCGCGTGTACAGGCTGAACCATTTAAGTTCATACTGTACAATATCTCCAAAACTAAGCGTTGTAGAAAGAAATGTCTTTGATAAAGGTTGCTTGATATTATGGGGGAAAGTAAATGCCATTATACATGTTTTATTTGGAGGACGTTGTGATGGTCATTTTAGGGTCTATTTAAATTGACCCTAATTGTATGTTCCCATTTAAAAAAATTAAATTGATCCTAAAATGGCCGTCGTAACGTTCTCCAAACAAAATACGAATGGCATTTACTTTCCCCCATAATATCAAGGAACTTTTATTAAAGTCATTTCTTTCTACAAACGCTTAGTTTCTGAAATTTTGTGCAGTCTCAACTTAAACGGTCCACCCTGTACACCACGTGGCCTAAACAAGTCGTTCATTGCATTTTGATATTTCCCACATACATGGGTGCAAAAGAAGTTGTCTCATCACTGCTGTTCGCTTGGTTCGCACTTTTTAGGGGTACATAAATATTATAAAATTTGAATTTTGTTTAATCTTGTTAACTTTGCTGCACCAATTGGTGCCATATAGTTGCACTGATTGTAGATTACCTGTCATTGAACTAAATGTGCTCAGGTTTGCGTCAGGCTACAATACTGAATTCTTGCTAATGAGCGAACTGATTATTATATATCCGATAACACCCCCACACACATACCCACATACACACACGCAAGTTCTCTCACATTCAAACACCAGACTCTGGGCATATCGTGAAATGTTTTCGTTTAAAGACAACTTTCTGGAGTTCAGCCGGGAACCGAGACCGGGACACCTCATTTAGCTTAAGATTTGTAATTATTCTTCCCTAGATTAGGACATTTTTAGTGTGCAAAAGAGTAACAAAAATAAAAATTTAGAAAAAGGCATTCCAAAGAATTATATGGGCATGCAATCATCTGGTGATGGGTAAAATTTCTCAAAAATAATAGTATTCGGTAATCAAAGTTGAAATTTCAAAGTGCTTTAGACATAACATTTTGAACTTTTTTTCTATTTTGACCAAATTTCAGCAAGGTAGTTGGAACCTGATATCTCTGTTTCCTGAACCACTAACAATCATTTCGCCCCTCTTCTGCAATTCCATTAGTTTTCTCCCTCCCAGCATATCTTTTCAAAGGAGTATCTTCACCCCGATCGTGCTTAAAATATTCCTTGAAGCTGATATGAAGGTATTACCTTCTGATGTCACAATAATGAGTATAAAATACAAGTGAAGTATGTTGTACATTCACCATGACACCAAGCGATAGTCTTCATCCTGCAAACGCAAAGAATCGCTTAATGTTTTACCTAAATCTCACATGTTCATTACTTATTATTTCCTGGAGGAAAATCGTTTTTATAAATGTATTCAGTTTATGGCTGTGTTTCAATTAATTCAGCTTCAGAATTAGTAATCATAAATAGTAAGTCCTAAATTAGTTAATTATGGATTAACAGTTGTCTCCAAGAGGATCAGCCATCTTATTTCAACATTAAGCACAAATATCTAAGAGCTTAAGTCTACAAGTACTGGCATTTATACGGTGAAAGTAGAGACTCTTCTAACGAGTTAAAACTCTTCGGTAGATTGTGGTAAAAAAGATTCTTAATCCCGGTTTGCTTTTGATAGTAAGTATATTCTTGTGCTCTGTCAACTGTGTGGCTTCACGATTTCGAAGTGTGTAGGGGAGGGGATCAAAATTATTATTTTTCAGCAACAGTCCGCAGTGGCGTCGCCTGATTATCAGACTCGGGTATGCAACTCAACGTATATTGTGAAATTCGTTAAAATCTGAGCCAAACTAAACTGAATTGCCCATATCAACATATTTAATCTCACCTAGACAATATCTCAGCTAGAGAATCTGCTTTTCTCTCAGAACTTACATCTGCAGAGCAAATAAACCTCCCTTCAACATTTCCGTCAACTGTTGTGTATCGCAAAACGGTAGAGTTGTTTACTATTTATGTCAGGAGTTTCATCTAATATCAATGAAACAAAGAAGGCACTAGAAATTCCTTCTCAATTTGACACGTCATGACGGCACTCACACTTTAAATTAAGTCATTCTGAATATCAGGTGAAGTTGCACGAAAAACAGTCGACTTTTCCAAGTGCTCTTTCAGAGAGATGTCATATTATATTGCTAATCCATTTAAATACTCAATATAGTTGTCCCTGTTTGAAGATCCTTCACTCTCATTATGACCACGAAGAGCAAGTGCTTCCTTTCCTAAAAAAAACAATTATAGCCCGTACAACGTGAGAAAATAAACCTCTATTCCTTTTCACTTCATTGTTATGATGTTCAACTGAGAGCGTATACTGACTATCCAAAGAAAATTCTATTCTGGGAGTATTACCAAGAAGTTTTAGTTGTTTTTTGGCTGCCTTATATATGTTACTTAAATCTTTATAACCGTTAGAATTCCAGATGCAGTTTTCATTTGAAAAAAGACATGACCAACAAAACACAACCATGACTCACTTCCATAAACTTTGATGTTGAAATTCCTTACACATTTTTTAATCTTAGTTTTAATACTGAGTATGGGCTTTGGAGGACCTGCTTTAATTACAACTTCATTTTCAGAGAAATTTAATGATGGAAGCTTCTTAGCTTGAGCTTGTCGATCACACAACAGTTTGTTTCCATTTTCGTTGCTACTACCGCACTGAAACAATGTATTGTTTGCTATTGCACTTCGTGACCTCTCGGATGTACACTGCCTGTGTACATACCTTCCTCCCAGAACCCGCGCAAATCTTAACCTACATTTGCTTTGGTAGTGAGTAACCAAGTGTCCAAAGCAAGCTTAAATTTTCACACTTGAAGAAACACGCATACAAGAAACAAAACAACTCGCGAATTACTCCCTATTCACATTTATAAATGCAATTGTATGAGCACGATTTTTAACACGAGATGTACTCCAACTGAGTATATACCAGGGTCAAGCACATAGCGCCAGTTTCCTTCAGCTGACGGCAGGTGCCGTTGACCACAGCCTTGTCTCGATACAGACTGCGTTCAAGTTATCGCAGCGTGGCGCGAATTCAAATTATAATATTTAAGAAAGCTCGATTTTTAATGATATTAGAACGTTGTGTACTACAAAATTACAATGGACACCAAATTTGCCACCAGTTTGAGGAAAATTACAGGGTATGGAACACATCTCTCACATCCGTTGACGCTACGTCCCTGAGTCCGACCATTCTAATAACCGTTCCAAAATAGGTTAACTACATCCACCAGTATTTAATATTTCTGCACAACCGTAACAGTAAGTTACTCTTGGCCGTTATATGAATTACTCTGATTCTTTCGCATCACGTGTGATTCTTCGTGCCGGAAGACAATGCTCCTCCTCCTTCTCTCCGTCCATTCTACTACATTCTACTATATGCGCCATACACGCGTAAATTCGCAACGTAATATTAACAATTTGTATGCTTTATATATCAATAATTATTGTGCTTATTACTGCTTGCTTAAACTCAAATTATCTTGCTGAAATTTCGCCAAAATAAAAAAATGGAGTGAGGGATGTTTCAAAGGTACTTACAAATTTCAACCTTAATTGTCTGGTGTGATTTTTATTTTTAGGGACTTTTACCCACCACGAGATGATTTAGATGCTCATGAGTACACGGTTTAATGCCCTGTCGTTTTTTCCACTGCCTTTTTCACAGTTTTTGTTTTTCGTAGTACTTTGCGCACTAAAAATGTTCCAATCGAGGGAAGAATAAATTAAAAAATCTGATGTGTTGCATTCAGATTCCATCATCATCATTACAGTAACCGAATTGTGTCGTTGTGCATAAATCTAAGTATTTTATGCTACAAAACATCATCTCTAGTAATTGCTTTTCACATATATAGCAAGAGATAATTAGCATTTACCGGAAGATTTCCAGTAGGTGTTGCAGTCTATTGGGATCTGGAAACATTAAAGCAGACTTGCACGTCATATATACGTAACTGCTACAATATTGCAACGCAAAGTACGACCAGAGCCTTTGGAACGAGTTATAAAAGATTCGACTGATCACATTAGTGTAAGGTTAGAGCAGTGTTATTTTAGAACTATATAATTGGTTCCGTGGTCATATTTTTTTTCCAAAACGGATATTTACTTTGTTTCCTTCCTCTAGTGTGTAGATATATAGACCTCTCTGATTTTACTTAGACTTAAACTTAATTTTGCACATAATTAAAGCCGAAAACATTGAAAAGTTAGAACCTTTGTATTTATACCATATGTTTTTATGCCTATAATATGCTTTTACTATAATAACCCATTTCCATTTTTATTATAGGTTGTTTCTTAAACCCTACCACACACCATAATTGAATATCCTTACACACTGAAAACCTTTTAATTTATGTTTTTTTTTAATTTCCTGGAAAGGCAGAATCAGAGGACTGAAAAATTCAGTGCTATAGCCGGGATTTGAACCACGAATCTTACGATTTCCGTCCATTTACTCTAACCAACTGAGCTAGCATGGCAACATGCCGGTACGGCATTAAATTCCCCAACTACACTTATTTTTCCCGGGAAACCACAAGGTGATCCAATTTAATTATTTTGAGATGACATACCCCAATGGCGACTTACAATGTCGTAAGCACTTTTAAGCCCCGGGCTTCATAGTGTAACCAACCATTGTCAATCAGTGCTAATTGATTTTCTTCCACACGAGTCCTTGAGGAATTTAATGTCTTACCGGCACATTGCCGTGGAAGGTAAGATTTGAGGCAGTATTTTTAACACATATATGATTTCAGTCTAATTATATAATATATCAATTCAATAACAACCCGTCTTAAAGCAATATGTGTATGTAACAATGTATAAAAAGTGTATATTACAGTCATTGTATAGGTTTATATTATTGTATACATGTGTAATAATGTTATGTGAATGTATTACGTAATTTAATAAGTAGGAGCTGTGAGAATAATAGGTTAAAAATTACTAATAATGAGGCAATAATGAATTTAAAAGTTTAACAATACTACTTGTAATTCTTAGAAGCAATAATGTAATTTTTGTGACAGTTTATAAAATAGCGAATCAACAACCAGAAAAAGCTTTAGTTAAATGAAGATATTCTATTGGACTACGATTAGCCAATCAGAGACTTTAAATACAGAAATTTACAAATTTAGGCGGTAGAAATCTAGTCAGTTGCTTGTAGACAGCGCTCATAACTAGACGCGTTGCTTGCAGACAGTGTTCCTAACCGGACGCGAGATGTGTCGTCGAGAAATTTAATACGTATTTTTTTGTGAGAAAATAGTTTACGTGTTTAAAAAGTGCAAGTACTTAATAAAAGAATCTTACAGCTCTCTATATCAGTGAAGGTATTTAAATCGTGTCAAGAATTAACAAAAAGGAGTGAATAAAAAATTAAAATCTGTGTAAGCCTACATTCTTCAGTCGCACCACCTCCCTGGTATGACATTCATGTCTCTAAAAAATATAAATACTGACGCAGCCGAGGCAAACATAAATATATAATATTTAAAGAAACAGTCAAATTACAAAGTTAATATTTTTTAATTTTTTGGGACGAAGGCTACCAGGTACCATACGTGCGGTTGCAACTATTTCAAGTTCGGCTCCCCAACAGTTGAACTACAATGCAACTGCTACAAAAAATAACTTCTTCAGTTGCTTAGAGCAACCGGACCGTGGTTCAAATCCTGGCCAGGTATTGAATGTATCAGTCGTCTGATTCTAACTTTCCAACCTTGTCCTACACACACTTGTGTGTACAATTAATTCCCACTGTTACTTTTAATTTGAAAGTGTCACTACACTTACTGATATGTATTCACGTACACCCTTGTCTACTATTACTAACACTGGAGATGACAGCTCTTCAAGTGACGAGGGGATAAAGGATGTAACTTATTTTGTAAACGGTCTTAGTCCTGTTATGCTGATCCTCAGCGGGCTACTTCGGTGATGATTTCTTCCCAAGTTCACTGCTGCGGTAATTTCAATGGTCTACACTCACCCGGGCCGGTTTGGGGCTTAAATTGCTAAAATGCTTATCGGACTCGCTTGTTAGAACAAAATTATTTTGACTTTCCATGTAACCCTGACATAAATGGGAGATGAAACTGAGGTATCATAAATAAAAGACGAGAAAATGTTACAAATTACACAGTAAAATGATTTATCTTCTGAACAGATAGATAACAGAAACAGCTAGACAAACAATTTTGATATATAACTTTACGTATGTTAATATTTCTGGGAATACCATATAATTGATTTCGTAATATGAAAAAGAAGGGTGAAAATGCTGTAATAATAGGTTTTAAAATTACCAAGATACTACAAGATTTTATATATATATATATATATATATATATATATATATATATATATAACCAAGCGTTGTAGAAAGAAGTTTGTCTTTAATAAATGTTGCTTGATATTATGGGAGAAAGTAAATGCCATTAGTCGTATTTTGTTTGGAGAGTGTTATGATGGTAATTTTATGGTCATACGAAATGTAGGTTCCCATTTAAAAAATTAAATTTTTAAATTAATTTAATTTAATAATTTAATTAATGTTTTAATAGAACTCAAGTAATGGCATTGACTTTCCCCCATAGTTTCAAGCAACTTTTATTCAAGACATTTCCTTCCAAACGCTTAGTTTTGGGGATATTGTACAGTTTCAGATTATATGATCCACTTGTATATTGGATTCTTTCAGATCAATTAAAGTATAGCGTTTTTTATGTATAGAATTACAGTTTATTCTGCTGAAGATTTAATGGATGTTCCTAAAGTAGTGATAGAAATTAAAATACAATTTTCTCCAAAACCATGTAAATGTAATAATGTGAAAATCTGCACACGCAAGGTTAGAACAGCGCCTTGTTAAAATGTTACAGAATTTAGGCATTGGTTATATGGATGTCGTTAAACAGTTTCGGTTTTTTTTTCTTTCCTTTCCTTATCTGTTTAGCGTTAATATTGTTCGGGCAAGGAAAAATGTGAAAATGGAAATAAATTTACCAGAAGGGTTATCTGTACCCAAGGTTTGTTTTTAAAAGTTTCATTAAATTTCTCAGTGATCTCAAAATTCAGGTAAAATATTATAAACTTTTTTAAGGTGAGCTTGTAATTATTTCAGGAAGCACATGCGAGATTGTAGAAAAACGTGTTATTATTTACAGTTTTTACGGCAGTCGGTAGCTCCCTTTTAACCTCTAATTTACAGTTTGCTACACAAAATAATGTACTCTTAAAACAGTATAATACGTGTTTGTGACTAATTGGTGTAACAAATCCTCTACATGGAAATTAGAGCTGTTCCTGAGGTCTTCCCTTACAATTGCAAGCATGATGCTAGTGCCACAATTAACGTAATCCACTGGGAATGGTTGCATCAGCAAATAATAAATGTGCACATATGTCTGCAGGCATTTGTTTTTAATTGGTTCCCTGGTGGAAATTGATACCATTGGTATCGCCCACCATATGTGATGAACTCTTCACCATTGATGAAGCAATTTTCATGAAACTGATAGCGTTTGGAATCACAGATATTAGCTAAAGCAATTTCCTATTATTGCCTTAGGCTCGTGTAGACTGCTGTCCTACCCCAGGTGAGGTGCAATAAACATGAGAAAGTGTAACATTCATCGGATAAAAACATGCGATTTTGTTTATTTTGTATGTTTGTCAGGAAAGTATGTTGCATAAAATAAGAATAATTATGTAATCACATTATGTTGATTATATTTGAAAAATTCAGTGCCACGGCCAGGATCTTCCGACTATGGTCTTCTGCTTTTCCTCATGGTGATTCAGCGGTAGAGCATCGACACAGAAAGTAGACTATTCGTGCTTTAAGTTCCGGCCTTCATACTGAACTTCTTTCAAGCTTCTTACGTAACTAACCCAACCTAACCTAACCTAACCTTACCTTCCCTTAGCTTCATCTTTGAGTATCACGCTTTCTAATTCATCTTGGATATAAAATGCTTCTAAGTTTTAAAAATCTGACTCTTGAGTTACTTAAGGGACGTGAACCTACTCAATGAGTATTGCCGCCAGAGTATCTTTTTGAACTAGACTGCAATAGCAGAGCCATTGCTGGGTGGTTCTTCTTTCCCATCTAGCCCATTTCTTCTCATTTCTTCGTTTCTTATCTTCCCTATTCGTTAATAATTGTATTTAATCAAAGAAAGTACCTCCTCGGTCACCATAGTTAAATTAATATTATAACAATATTTCCATAGGTATTATACATATAGAACCACCAGTTCTTCTCGCGTTATTGCGTTTATTGTGGAGGCACTTCTCTGTTTCTCTCCCGCTTTCTCAGTATTTTTCTCGCTTCCCCTCTCTATTACTTTCCCCGAGTCACCATCTCTCTCCGTCTCCCTCTCTTTCTCCTTACTATATCGTTTATTTTCTCCCAATTTCTCTTCAGCTTACTATTTCCCCGCACATAACTTTCATCCATCTCATCCCTCTGTGCACTTTTCAAACTGTGTGATGTTTTGAAAAACCGTAATAAAACTGTTTTTTTCTAACGTGAGAGGTTTAACATTAATACAAACCTGTACCTCTTCTTTACACTTGCAATTAGATCGGAATTATAGCGTTTCTCGTGGTAAACCTTTTACGCACTTATACGAAGAATAGTAAAGAAAATTCTTTAACTTTCAAAAAATTCATTCTATAGAAATTCTGTAAACAACAAAACTTGTTAGAAAACTGTACTTACATACGTATATTGGGTAACCTTAAAAAAGCTTAATAATAGGCTATGCATTTCGATTTGTTTATTTTGCGCCCCATTAGAACCCCTCCCCACTTGGTAATTAAGACTGTATAACCTACATACTTTCTAAGTGAAACTTAAGGCATGTATACACTAAGCTTTATAACAATTGGTTCGGTCATTCTTGCTTGAAAAGGTAACTTGCATACCAATCTGCCTACAGTCCCCTCCACATTCAGTCGTCCAGTGCACACACCGCTTTGCAAGTAGTTTGTTTTCACACATTGACCCTTTCTTCCTCATTTTCAGTATTGCTCTCCCCTCTCCATTTAAAATTTGAATCATCTTTGCTCACTTCATTGGAATTTTTTAAGTATCCGCGCTATGTAATGCCATGCTCTACACAAAGAACTTTACTATCCTTAGGTCTGTCTTCAAATGTGCATAAAATATGGCAATTTTTCTATAGAAAGTCTGCTTTTATATTGTCTGCTTGACCTCTTGACACCATGTTACTGCTTTTGGCACATCCCAAGTTGTTGACTTGTTCCAACTGCTTCTTTGCTTTTCTTTCAGACATTATACATAGACTCCGATAATATAATAATCAATATTCAATAATAATTAAATAAGTAAATAGGAAGTAACAACTCAAAATAATACTAGTAATAATGGGAGCGGGAATATTTAATGTTAATAATATATGTATATATATGATTGCAGGAATTTAAATATTTGTATAATAATCCTTGTTTAAAACTTCATGTAATATTTTTTGTAAGAATTGGAACTGGAGAAGAGGGAAAGATTAAATTTTGGTAGACGGGAAGTAATTAATGACTCAGGCCGGAATCAGCTACTAGCGAATCTAAGGTAAGGGTTCCGCGTAACTTACTGGAGTAGGTAAATTCCAGGTAGAAACAGACAGATTAGGGTTTCTTAGAATTATCCACTATTGCACGTAGGCAATCGCGTTGGTATTTAGTGTAATGTACTAAAGTGGAAGGCGGAGCGCAATGAAAAAAGCTCAGTGTCGACGAGCCTCGTTCATTCATGCATTGAGCAAACAGCACTCAGAACTCATTGTGCACCTCTGACGTATTCATCAGCTCAGATTGTTTGGCGATGTACCGATGCAAGTGTTCTTATATCATCTGGTAACCAATATTAATTATTTGAAAGTAACGTCCACATTCGGATAACGCAGTGATAGCTTTGCTTGGCGTAACGTAATTTAATATTTTGTTTCGCTCTCCAGAAAATAAAAATTGTAGCTGTAAAGGGCAATAAAATGTTACTTTAAAATCACTGTATTACCCAAGTTCGAGTCAGACGACAAATTACATAATGTTCCAAAGGGTACAAATGTCCACATGTTTACATCTTCCAATAACAGTAATCCTTTTGGTTTTTGCAATAATCATCATTTTGTATTTTATTTATTTATTGTCCTTAGACTTCATACAAGTTTCGGACATTGTCATACATTCTACATTATCAAATTACATTAATAACACATTAATTTACATACACACTATTTCCTTTGTGCTGCTTAACATCGAACAAATCTTGGTCACTTATATTTAATTGCTAAACTGTTATGAGTTAGATATGTTCCAATCTCTTTCACTTATATAGCATAACATTTTCACAAATCTTTATCCACTATAATTAACTTCTATTAACATAAATATCATAGTTCATCCACCCTAAATAAGTATTTTTAGTGCATATGCTTTAAGTCTATTATTAAGTATCTTTCCTCCATTGGAAATTTATTGAATACTATCAATCCCTTGATCAATGGGTCCTTGCAGGTAGATATAGGGTTAACGTGTATCCTATGATAATTGTCGTTACCTCTAGTATGATAAGTGTAAAGTACATTGTTACTTAGCCCGTTATTTACCTTTTCTGTTGCGATGACTATTACCTTATATACATATAACCCACCACTGTAAGAATTTTGTTATCTATAAATGCACTTCTACATGTATTCTTCACCCTTGTCAGTTACCTCCGTTAGCATATTCCATACGGTCTTCTCTTCTTTTTGCAGTGCTCTATGGTCAGTAAATCTTAAGGATGTGATTCTTCTCACCCTACTACAACATCCCCCTTGTTCTGAAAACGAAATTCATCACATTCTTTCATAAATATAGACCAGGAAGGTAATACAGTTGTCTGCGTGCTAAATTTATAACAAAGAAGGATTGGAATGAAGAACCGTTTTATTAAAAGTAACATAAAATTTATCTTGGTTTAATTTGTGATAATGTGTTTTACAGAGGTTCAATGTTCTTCTGTACTTGTTTATAAAGTTTTATAGTGCATACTTCGGATGTTGCTGCATATTTCATCATTTTTAATGTATCTAGCATACAATAAATGTATTTTTTAATATTTTGTTTTAAAATTAATGTTTAAGGACATTTGTGGAAAATTAATGAAGTCCTTACTATCCAGACACCCATAAGGAGCCTATCCTAGTGCGGTTGCTGTTCTTTTCTAAGCAGAGCATTTCAATGCCATTAACAATTCATTGGTACACCGAATTCAACTAACGCTTTGTCAATTCTTGTTCTTAGAATATTTTAAATGGTCAGTATTTACAAAGAGACTTGGCTCTAACCAAGTCACATATTCTCAAAATTATAGGTGCAGATACAATAAAATTGGAAAAACCTGATTTGTCTTTATATGAATCTTTACCATTTCTCAATGAGGTTGAGAATAAACTTCAAACTGGTTCTTTAAAGTACACAGAAAAATTAAGCGGTAAATTGTGTAGTGTTTTAGAGATAAATCCTGACATTAAAGTTTTATGTTCTGTGGATAAACATCTTCAAGGTGAAAACGTAGTGCTGGAAGAAATTGGAAAGCTCTATCCAGCATTGTTGACAGATAAATTTCATAAACTTACTGTGAACATTTGGAGTCAATTATCATTATATTACTGTAAATTAAATTACAACGACTTTAATGATTCTGAGGAAGAATGTGCATTGTAAGTACCAAAACGTATAAGCTTAAATTTTAGGGCAAGCTTAATACTCATTTTTGAAGCTATTACAGATTTTGACAGCATCAATGCATGCATATTTTAGATACTTTTAGTGTACAAAAATTTGATGTCTACTAATAAGTAACAACTCATAAAGCAAATGTAACATTTAAAACTTTGATTTTAGAGGCCACTTTATCGTTAACTTCACTTTGTGCGACGGCAGCACGAAACAAAGAAATGCACTTTAAAACAATGCCGTGTAAACAACCTCTCTTGCACTTAAAGAGTAGATTTCCCAGAACGTGTTGTATTTCCAAGTCCTTCCTAATGGCTCCTTCGTGGAAAAATTCTATTACATTCCGAGCACGGTGTCTGTATAGATATGCCGAAGAAGAGTAAGGGAAGTGGCTCAGGGGAGAAAAAGTCCTGTTTAGTACGTGTGTGCGTGAAAAGGGGAACAAAAAAATAAAGCAGGACGCCCACCACCATCTTCCTGGTATCTTCTCATTCCTGAGGGAACATTTAAAACCACACTGGTAAATATATAGTGGGTGGTACTACCTTTCTGAAAGACAGTGGATGGCAACTTACAGTGGCGTTTCTGAGTATTCCAAAGAGTAATTATGTTCAGCATGCTCCATAAGTGTGTTTTAAAGAAAGAAACATTTGAAGGAATACAATCGATGTCTAAGTGTTAATGCACTATTGGCGTTGCATACGAAATGCTTAAGAATTTATTATGACCATTTCACGAAAAGCTTAGAAATACTAACAACATTTAGCACCAGCATGAATTCTATGTAAACTGTGTTTTGCTATCTATAGTTACCTTATAACATAGTATTATTTTAAACTACGCATTCAACTTCGTTTTTTCCTTCACTTTTAAACATTTTCTGTTTATCTGCTGTATTCATGTTCTTATAATTCGTTTTCGGACTAGTATTATTTTAAATTTCCATTTAACTTCTGTTTCTCCCACACTTTTAAATAATTTCTGCTTATCTGCTGTATTCAAGACCTTATAATTGTTTTCGGACTAAGGTGAACATGGCAGAATACAGACAGAATTTAAAACTAATTTATAAGTAAACTTTTATCAGTTTTGAAAGTAAAATGGCCTAATAACGTTGTTTTTACAATGGCGATGTGTTATTATTAATATCTCTTATAATTGACATAGATCACAGTACCAAGTATAAAATTGTATTTACTGAAACGTGAATATGAAGAGCGGAAATCCAACTGTATTTTGCTTGGATTTGGATCATCCACTTGCGCTACGGTAGCGCAGTTGCCTAGGGTACGTGGAAATCGAGCTTCAAATCTTGGTACCGTCATAGGGATTTTTCCTCTGCTGAAAGGTCTATGGGTTACGCTCAGCCTGCTCATTTTGTTGTTGTTGTACTTCCATTTATACCGCCTTTAACTACATTGGTCTTATCGCCGGCTTACTCCCTATTACTTATTGTAACTCTTGTCGTGTTTTTTTGCACTTTTGGTTTTTTAATCATTAGATCATACACACATCCACATTTTTTCATACTTCGAGACTCTGGGAAGGATAGGGATTAATCTTGACTAGAGAAAAATTCCCACCCCGCATCGCTGGGTATCGAAACCAAGACCCGTCGCACAGCAGGCAGTTGCTCTACCGACTGAACTACGGGACTAGTCCTGAAATCCCTGGGGACAAATTGAAAAGCTACTCGATGGGGAAGTAGCAAATCACATCTAAGGGGCCAGGGGGAGACGGCAGATGATGCCTTGTGTAACGGAGGCAGAGGATGCAGCCGCCATGCTGAGGTCTTGACCCATGAGGCTGTTGCGCCGTGAAGTATGTTAATGTTTGGATATTCTAATGTTTTCTCAGCAGTAACGTTATGCTTCTCGTTCAGTTGTCACGGCATCTAAACCTTACCTGAACTGACATGTACTCTTCCGCGCTCCCTTTCCTTCCTGCGCCCTGATTGGCTAATACTATTTTGAATGGCGATGAATGACAAGCAAGTCCTGTGCAGTACAATTCAAGCGATAAAAGCATAATAGCACTCCTTTGCATTCCTAATCCTGAGGCAGGTTTAAACCGAAGTTTCCTCCTACCTATTTGTTGATAAGAATATATTGTATTCCAGGTGCATTAACTCTGTTAAGATGTGTTTGATTCATGCGGTTATGAAAATTTAAATTTGTGAATTCTATTAGTATATATTAGGATAAACGATCATGTTAAATAAGGAACAAGTTTGTATCGCATAACTATTCCAAGACAGCAGCCAATGAGAGATGACTAGTGCACTCGACAGTTAAAAAATACAGGGTTTAGTGACGCTACGTATTTGTTTTTGTTACCTTGCTACATTTGTGTAATATTTCAAATGCGTACATCAGTTTTCATTGGCATTTTCTGCTCACCGTATTTCTTACAGTAACAGAACTGCAAGTTTAATATATTTTATTAAAGAGTTTACGGATTGATATATTCATTAAAGTAATTTTTATTTAGGAAGCACAATGTAACTAGAAAGAAATAAGCCTATGTTCTCAATTCCTCCCACCCTTCCATCCTATAACAAACTTAAGTTACGTTACGTAACTTATGTTCGCAACTAACGTTGTGCATTCCATCTAAACATTTGTTATAATTACTGCTCACTTAAATTACCTTAAAAGAAGTCACTCCCTTATCATCGTTATCGACTGTGTAGTATAAAGTATAACAACAAGTATGAGAACTTTGAGTATAAGAGGAAAAACAGCACCTTCGCTTCTGAGCCTGAAACGACTTATGTTCATAGGATAATGTACCAGGCTTTTGACATTAAACCAATACGCGACGGACTCATCCAGGGGCTGGCGTAATGTTTTCCTACTCCGACACTTTCGCCACTCATCTCAGCCTGACACTTGTTCGTGTGTTAATGCGTGTGTGTCGGACTTGAAATCAAACCAATAAGAGGTTGGCTCACCCAGGGCTGTCTGGAACACAGATAATAAGGAGATTCTGCCAACATTAAAGCACGAAAAATACTATAGGAAACCAAAAATATCGGCACTCGACTGAACGTAACTGTTATGGTTTGTGATGTTAATGTTGGCGTACTCGTATTATACCACAGGTTGTAATCGGATGTTTACATAGTAGTAGCACCGCTTGCGCTTCCTCGAATAAGATGGCACACAGAGCTCGAGCCGGGGTCGCCTTCCTACGACAAAAAAGTGCCATTGGTCCACCACTGCCCACCGAGCGCTACTTGAACAGTACCGACCACTCTGGTGAACGAAGCCAATGAGCTTAGAAATGCCACCCGGGAGAACGGTTGTCAGTGGGAGAACGCGGCGGTTGAGAGGAGCAGCTTGAGGGAGAGTATTACGGAAGATAGGTCTGAGTTCCTCTTGAGCATAAATTAAATTGAGTTTTATTTATGGACGCTCTTTAACTACTAAGGTCCTTAGCGTCCCATTCTATATTGAGCGTGAAAGAGCGGTAATTTTGCCCAGAGCCCCTTTATCAGGCTTGAGATTCTTTTACAAGCCGTAAATCTGCGATACGAGACCACCACGGCTTTACTTCCGTTCCGAAGGAAGCCATGCTAAGAATTTTTACGCCCGAAAAAATCCATCGCCCTCCGCCGTGTTTGAACCCGCGACCTCGGGAGCTATAGTCTAACATGGTAACCACTACACCACGGAGGACGACCCTCTTGGGATGGGCCATCACACCTATCGCTAGTGTGTCGGCAAGGCCCGAGCAAGACTTGACTCCTTTTTTTATTTATTTATTTTGTTATATGGGGACGAGAGATATGTTGGAAAGTTCGGGAAGGTGGGCGAGGTTCGCATGAGCACCCTCAATAATGTGCACCATTCCTGGGTAAGTGCTGCTGCTCTAGGGAAGGAACGGAATGAAGGATGTGCCAGGTGACTGCCATGGCCGAGGCCCTGGCAGGCACCTGGTGATTAGGAGAGGCTTCGTGGAGCAAACGTTTTTATTAAGAAAGATTAGCTGCGCACCAAGGTGCTTGTAGAGGTCACAATATTAAGGACGCCGACCCCAAGGTAGCTCGTAGACCCGCCAAGTCAAGCCCTGCCGTGGAAGTGAGGCCTGAAGCCGCCCGGACACGTTGGCGGATGAGGGCACGGAGCTGCAGAAGCTGCGGCGAGACAGCTTGCGGTGCGGTTGGCTGTTGAGGCTGCGTCGATGGAGAGTGAAGCGTCGGAACGGTGTAGGCAGTGGTGGTGTGGTCGATGCTGTTGTCGGGTGGTTCAGTTTGTGTTGTCATGTTGGCATTTGGTTGGCTTCAGTCCTACGAAGTTTTCGGTAAATTGATTCGATGGCTTCAGAAGTATCGAGGGATGTGAGCTGTGTGACGGTTGCCCGGAGTGAGTGGAAGTGTCGTGCAGCGTGGCGGATGAATTTGGTGTTTGCGTTGAGTTTGCGCTCCAGGGCCGGAGCTGTGGAGAGGTGCTGACATCAGGAGGTTGATATGATGAGTAATAGCTCGAAGATGTGCCAGAATGGACTCCGCGAGATCGGCTACCTACGCGCCTTTATATACCTTCTGTGCTAGTAACTCGTTCCAGCGAGAGGTGACAGTGCCGGCTACATCATCTCGTTTATTCGACTGAACTACATACATTTAGCGCCGTTGTGGCGTGCTTACTACCATGTACCTTGTTGCCATTGTGGCGAACTTACTAATTTTAGCAATGCGTCGCCACAGCAACGATTATTATTCGTCCCACTATTTGAGATAAGGGTAAAATCATGAAATACCCTTTAGACTGGATGATCGGTCATTCTGTGTTTGGAACCGGAACCTCTCGAATGCGAGATGCAGATGCTACAGCCTGAGCCACTCCTCTGGGTAAAATAGTTTCACTGTAAGGCAAACAGAAACATCGTAGAGAACTTGGAATAGTATAAAATACTGCACATTACTTATTCAACTTCATAATAATCTGCCGTGAGACGAAAATTTCATAGGCAGGGCTGATTCTCACAACACAATTATACGATGGCGCTCGAAGCACAGTCTATTCGGCAGAATTAGTGCCCAGCATATTAAGGAATAGGCGTATCTTGCACGGTGAACTCTTGTGCACATACGACATTTCCTAGTGGTCAAAAACATATTAGTGTTCTAACTAGTCTCTTTGAATATTTGACTGCACACGCCTCCGCAATCTATCCTGTGACACAGAGCTGATAAACGTAATAGTTTTACACTTTTGTTTTTCTTTATTCATTATTGTTCCATAGTATACGTTTCGTTATCGTTCTGGTCTACAAATTTGCTATTTTTCCTCCTTAAGGTGTTTTTTTATTTGCGAGGACCGATGGCCTTGACTGCGCAGGTGCAACGTTTATACCCAGAAGAAATCTTCCGGCCAAATGGCAGTTATGTCAAATGTATGATTATAACAATTTTGAGGGATGTGACTTCGTTTAAGCTAAGATAAGTAAGTAGTAATTGTAGCAAGTATTTGATAATTGAGGCAGTATTTTAACACTTAAATGATTTTAGTCAAATTATATAATAAAAATATACAATAACAGCCCGCCTTAAAGCAATAAGTATATGTAACAATATATAAAAAGTGTATATTACAGTCATATATATGTTTTGTGTTATTGTATACATTTTCAATAATGTTATCTGAATGTATTACGTAATTTAATAATGTAGGAGCTCTGAGAAAAATACGTTAAAAGTTGCTAACAATGAGGTAACGTTGAGGCAATAATGAATTTGAAAGTCTAACAATACTACTCGTGATTCTTGGAAGCAATAATGTAATTTTTGTGACAGTTTATAAAATAGCCAAACAACAACCAGAAAAAGCTTTAGTTAAATGAAGGTATTCTATTGGAGTAGGATTAGCCAATCAGAAGCTGAAATATAGCAAAAATAAACAAATTCAGAAGTCAGTTGCTTGTAGACTGTTTTCCTAACCGGGCGAGAGATGTGTTATCGAGAAATTTAACACATATTTTGTGTGAGACAAAAATAGTTTACGTGTTAAAAGGTGCAAGTATTTAATAATAAAAATCTCACAGTTCTCCCTATATCAGTGAAGTATTATATAAATCGTGTCAAGCATTAGTAAAATGAGTGAAGTAGAATTATAATCTGTGTAAGCCTACATTCTTCAGTCCCACCACAACCCTGCAAAGCGAAACATGTCTCTAACAATAACACTGACGCAGCCGAGGCAAACATAAATATATATTTAAAGAAACAGTCAAATTACAAAGTTAATCTTTTTTAAACTTGGAGTTAAGGCAACCGGAAACTTTTTACTATACGTGCGGTTGCAACTACTTCAAGTTCGGCTCCCCAACATAAGAACTACAATACAATTCCTACTTCAAATCAACTTCCCATACGTAGCAGCAACAAACCTTCTTCAAATTGGCGTAAAGCGTGGGGCAAATAACGTGAAAGACAATAACTTCTTCATAATGCATAATGATTGTTGCAAGCATTAAATTACGAATTCTCATGAGCAAAGTTTATTATAGGGTGGAAAGGTAAGAAAAAAAAAGCAAGAAAAAATTACTTCTATATGTTGCTTTATGTGTATAGAACTATTACTAAATTATATAATAAAATAGCAAACAAAAATGTGTAAACTAACGTAAAGGAAGGCAAAACATTAATATATAATATTACTTTATGCAAAAAAGATATAATCTTCTCAGGGCAATTTTCAATACTTTTCAAATGCAACTTGAATTATTGTCCTTCTCGTTGCAGTTTAATATTAATGATGCAGCATTATAGTCAAAGGATAAAAACAGCATAATTCTGCTGCATTCTAATGATTTATAGTGGAATTGGTGTTTTAGTCGGGCAAGTTACGAGGGCGTGTCTTCTGATTTTAGCTGTTTCATCAGATGTTGATAATACCCTCGGCTGCTGCCTGGTATAAATGTTAATCATGAGCATGACATGATTCGAAGTTCTCAGGGCGTGTATCATAAGAAGAAAACTAAAATGAAGACACTGTAGCTGTAACAAATGTATTTAATTGTGCTAGGCTTGGAATATTGAAGTTAATCATTGTGATAAGAAATGTTACATTAAATTAGATACTTACTACTAACGCAATTCCACTTTTAGAACTTTTAATACTGACTTTGTATTGTCACGAAGATAGTTTCACTGAAGTTAATGTCAGTACCAAGTAATGTTTCGAATTAATCGCTTACACGAGGTTTCACTCCCGCATGAAACTTAACTTGAGGTTAAATAAGAAAGCACACGACTTTCTTTGTTATACGTAGTATAACGCATGAATTCCGGTTGCGGAATGTATCTGGTTCGGTATCCAAGTAAGCTTGACGATTCCACAATATATCTTAACATTGTAGTAAATCAAATGAATTAAAATAATCATTTCCATGAGTTCGAATTATATAAACTAAAATTGATAACCCTAGTACACCTTCACAAACCACAAATGATAAAAAAGTTATTGTTATATACAATTCTCCTCTTATTTCACCTTATTTAGAATAGATTCACATCGCACACTGTTGATTATTTTATTTGATACAATCACTTTATAATTTGGAACTGAATTATTACGCGGAGTTTCACGGGTTCATCCGGTTATCGAGTTCCAAGGCAGACTGTCGTTGGCACTAGAATCTCGGCTTATACATTCTATAAGTCTTGCGGTTCAAAATTTGCTTGGAATATTCTAATTGGCTTTCGCCTACTGCAGTTTCTTAAACTTGAAGAATCTGGTGGGAAGATGGCTGTTTTCAATTGGTTCCTGAGCAGTCACGTGGTACAAAACAATAAAAAAATCCCCTGGTTCTGAATTTATCGGGTATTCTTTCGGCTTGAGTTACTTGTGTGAAGTAGGATTATTTATTGTTAAGAGGAGTTGTATTTTATTTCGACTGTTGGGGAGCCGAACTTGAAGTAGTTGCAACCACGTATGGTAAAAAGTTTCCGGTAGCCTTCGCCCCAAGTTTAAAAATATTAACCTTGTAATTTTGACTGTTCCTTTAAATATTATATATTTATGTTTGCCTCGGCTGCGTCAGTATTATTGTTAGAGGCATGGATATCTTTGCAGGGAGTAGCACGGCTAAGAATGTAGGCTTACACAGATTATAATTTGTAGTTCACTACATGTATTAATTCTTTAAACGATTAAAACAACACTTCACTGACATAGAGAGCTGTGAGATAATTTATAAATTACTTGCACTTTTTTTAAACACGTAAATTATTTTCGTCTCACACTGAATATATATTAAACTTCTCGAGGACGCGTCTCGCGTCCGGTTAGGAACGCTGTCTACAAGCAACTGACTTCTGAATTTGTAAATTTTGCTCCATTTCAGTTTCTGATTGGCTAATCCTACTCCAATAGAATACTTTTATTTAACTTAAGCTTTTTTCTGGTTGTTCATTGGCTATTTATAAACTGTCTCAAAATTACATTATTGCTGCTCCAAGAATTACCAGTAGCATTATTAAATATTCTAATTCATTATTGCCTCAAGGTTACCTCATTGTTAGCAACTTTTAACCTATTATTCTCACAGCTCCTACATTATTAATTTACGTAATACATAATAATATAAACATTAATACAATAACTGTTACATGATTTTATATATTATATTATATTATACACATATTGCTTTAAGGGGGGCTGTTATTATATTTTATATTACATAATTTGATTGAAATCATTTAAGTGTTAAAAATACTGCCTCATGCGTCTTCTTAGCACGCACAGCCAACAAAAAGTCTCTTGTTGGTTTCGAAAGTTCACCCTCGCTATTATGTCACACGCTTTCACCTGTGGAAAATTTGTGTCCTAAACTAAGATTATCTGTAGTAACAAACAAGCATATAAGTTTGATAAATACTGTGATTACAAAAACCATATACAGATTGGATTTAATTGCTCTTCCACACAAGCCGTTGTTGGACAGGGTTGGAAAGGTAGAATCAGGCGACTGAAAAATTCAATGCCATAGCCGGGATTTGAAACACGGATCTCCCGGTCTCCGCCCGGTTGCTCTATCCGGACGGAGACCGGGAGATCCGTGTTTCAAATCCCGGCTATGGCATTGAATTTTTCAGTCACCTGATTCTACCTTTTCTATATACAGATTATTTATGTGTTTCATAATAGGCATTAATTTATCATTATTATGATGTAAAAATCTGCCGCAAACTGCTAGTCCAGATCCCGTTGCCTATAACTACATTCAGACATGTAGGAACTGAATCCAAGTTGCCCAACACTTAACGAGAAAGCGAACACACTGTTTCAGTAACTTCGCTCCCTGAAACAGACCGGTTGGGTTAAGTGTGCTTACATTGAGCCACCATTGCCGGCTGTGCTTGTACATAATGTCACTTTCGAGTATGCTACATATAAAATGGCGGTGTAAACGGTCTCTGAATAGATGATGCACGCATTATTGGCGCCTCCAAATGTCTTTGGATCGTTGAGGCTGGAGTTATAGTTGTGAAACATGGTATTTTACGCATGTCTCTTTGGACCCATCATGTTACTTACTGTAAGTTTCGTTACCCTTCTCGTAGACAACTGCAACCTTCTCACTGAAGCGATAATGCTGCTTATCAGATTGTCATTCGCAGTAGAGTAGCGTAACAAAAATAAATCTGATGTGTTACACTCGCATGACTTTCTCTACTCTTGTACAAACTATTTTTACAAACGCTTATTCTCCATATGCTTCATATTAATCGAGATATCGAGATGTTAATCTTATTGCTAATTTTCTTGTAGATGCAAGGGGAATTGGTAGGCTTTAAGCGATAGTCAAATATTTTAAGAGCTGGTTGCTATGTGGAGTATCCCATTCTCTTTGCATTACCAGGACAAAACAAAAAAAATGAATAAAGCATTTCCATTTGAGAAAAAGTATAGTATTGCAAAATTTAAGGGAATAACAAGCAATATTTCGAAAATGGTTCACTCAACAAAACAAATGTATATGACATAAATTGTGTATTTTAACGCAATCTACATTTTTGTGTAGTAAAATTTTGTCTATCTCTTATGGTTTACCAGTTATGCAAACGTCGCCCACAATGAGGAATAATTTTGGATACATTCCCAGAAAATGCGAGATATACATTTCATTTGTCATGAAAATATCTAAAACATATGATATTTTAATCAAAAGAGCCATTTTTGAGAAAATTAAAATGTTCGAAAAAATGTTCCATGTAAAGGGTAATCTGGGGTGGGGATTTTCTTGAAAACCTTCGTGTCGCATCTCTGGAAGATACTGAACCTAAATACCAAGTTTGGTGTTTATGCGACTGTTCTTTTCTGAGTTATGTTGTTCACAGGCAGGCACACACACGGACATGTTTACAAAAATGCTTTTTCTTGGATTCAGGGGGTCTCAAAACATATATTTCCGGTGAAATCTCGACACCGAATTTTTGGGTGGAATGCAATACTTCCCCATCTTATATAGGTAGTAGAGAAAGTAAAAAAGTGGACATTTTTTCTCAACACGTATGTATATAGTAATCGCACTGCTGATGACGAGTATCCCCATTAGCATATCTGATTCTCAGTGCTTCATTGCTTCTCCGAGAGAAGTTTTAGACAAGTAGTGATCAATCCTGCTTCTTTCTAACAAAGAATTTAAGCATTTTATATAGAGCTTTTGCTCCGGTGTACTTAATAGCTTTAGCTCCAAAGTCTTCTCTCCGTGCTCTTCACCCAGTAGTAACAGCGAAGCATTTTCTTACGACTACAACCTCTAAGTCTTTAGGTAACTATTTATTACTCTGCAATTTTCATGTCACTTTTATGTTTTTCTAAAAATAATGTAGTACTGATCAAGATACTTTAAGTTTTAAACGTGTTGTTTATTACTCAAGCTTTATTTTGATAATGAATGTTTTATTAAAATAGAACGGAGTTGGAAGTTCTACTGTACATGCCCACCAGAACCTATCACACGTAATTACATTACTATAAAGCTTTAGAAGCCACACATACACTAACAAATCTAACACAAACACTTTCACACTAAGAAGAAGAATTGCATTGTGTCAGTGGGGTAAATATGGGGTGGAACCATTTAAGTTGAGACTGTACAATATCTCCAAAACTAAGCATTATAGAAAGATATGCCATTAGTCGTGTTTTATTTGAAGGACGTCGCGATGGTCAATTTAAGGTCAGTATAATTTGACCCTAATTGTAGGTTTCCATTAAAAAAAATTAAAGTGACCCTAAAATGATTATCATAATGTCCTCCAAACAAAACACGATTGATGGCATTTACTTTCCCCCATAATAACAAGCAACTTTTATTCAAGACATTTCTTTCTACAACGCTTAGTTTTGGAGATATTGTACAGTCTTAATTTAAATGGTCCACCCTGTACACTCGCCATTATTGCACGGAGATGGACGACAATAGACATTCTACGCTCGCGGTGGTCAGTCAGATACTGGAATGGAACATGAGGAGTGGGGAAAAGAGAACCTGCGCAGTAGTACTCTGAGCACTGCTGAAGGTAGACATACTCAAGAGGCAATGCAGGCTGGTTGCAGAAGAAAGGTGAAGGTAGCAGAGCGCGCACATGTTATTTTGTTTTGTCTTATTGGAAGCAGGATAGACACATAATAAGGTGCATCCAAGGAGAGTGTAAAAAGTGGAAATATTTAATGTTAATTGTATTATAATACATAGATCATTCAATAATTACTGGTAACATTTGAATTAACACGAAAGAAAACTATTTTGGAGCAGTCACATTTTTGCTGTGATCGGAAGTAATCTCCTCCAACATGAATAATCCACCTCCAAACTTCAGGGAGACGACGGATGCCATCCAAAGCGTCTTGTACTAATCTTCGAACAGACTGCTCTACTGCTGCTATAATTGCCTGTCTGGTTCTAAAGCGAACTCCTCTAAGTGGTAATTTCGTTATCGTGAAAAGGTCAAAATCACATGGGCTCATATCTGGGGAGTATGAAGGATGCTCCAGAATTTCCCAGTTCCATCTGCGAAATAAATTAACCACAGGAGCAGCAACGTGAGAGCGAGCACCATCATGTAGAACAATAGGATGTGAATTCAGGAGATTTGGACGTTTACGATGCACAGCTGGTCATAAACGGTGTTCCAGAAAGCAACTGTAGTATGCACCATTCACACAATTTCCCACAGGAACTGAATGAGTGACAAGGACACCGTCAGAATCATAAGCAACTATGAACATGACTAAGTGGATCCTGTTCTTGCCGATACTGTTTTTGGCTGTGAGGAATCATTGTGCCTCCACTCATTTGATGTTCTCTTCAAGTTTGGTTGGTAGCATTGAACTCAGGTTTCATCTAAAGTTATGATACGTCGAAGGACTTCACGGCCATATTGTTCAAAGTGCAATCTCGTTTCTATCTTTGCCACATGTTTTCCTTTTCAAGATTGTGTGGGATCTATCGAGCGCAGATTTTCCTCATCTTTAACTTCTTCACCAGGAGCAATTCCAGCTCCCCTTGCTAGTTTGATGCAAGTCCAACAACGGTGTTCTTCCAGCAGTGTTCTAACAGCTTTCACATGAATATCATCACTTGCTGATTGTGGTCTACCAGCTCTACGTTTTTGATGACTACCTCCGCGAAATTCATGCGCCCATCTAATCACGGTATGTTATGGTAAAGTCTCTCTGCCACAAGCTTCCAGTAATGTTACATGGCATTGTCGAGCATTGTTATCTCTTGCAGTCTGAATTTTAATGAAGCATCTTTGTTCGCATTTACTAAGCATTTTAGAGCACTACGTATAACAGCCAACAAATTAAACTCGCTGCAAATATCTTATAAATACGATTATTGTCTTCAAACTCACAGATGATACACTTCAGATACTCTTCTTTCTCAGTGCCATAAGCTTGCATCATTTACCGCTGATAGCGCCACATGCAAACATTGTTGCCACTAGTTATTATTGAATGACCCATGTATAATAATTATGTATAAGATATTTATGTACAAATAAACATTAATTATATTTAAATGTTACAAAAGTCTACGATGTCTAAAACAATATTCCATGAAACTTTAGGATAGACAATGTCTAGCCTGTCTCCCCTGGAACTACACCTCTGGTTATTGGCATACGGTTTTCTCACATTGATCCCCTCAGAGAGAAATTGATCTCATGCTGTTTTAGAGGATCAAATCTGCGTCAACTTCATGCACTCCAGGGATGTAATAATAGCAGGCAATGTATAGAAGATGGCGCTGCGAACCGCCACTGTATTAGTGAAGGAAAGCGAGGTGGAATGTAATTGAACTGGATGTGACCACTGGGCCGGCGAAATTAGAGGCGACGGGGCGTGAAGGAGTAGCCCTCCGGATCATGACTTTTCCATGAGCTGGTTATTCCGTGCAGGAGAGCGGCTCGCAGTAAATCACCTGCCCCACGATGAGGGTGCGAGAAATACGATGCTTTCCCTTTTGCTCGCAGAGGTGCTGAATGTAAAGTATTTCAAGATTCGATACAAAAAAATTCTGCAGTACATTACTAGAGGTTTCCAGTCATACATATGATGTTACTGAACCATAAGGAACCTGGTAACGAAACCATACAATGTTAGAGAGAAGTCAGAAAACAGACATTTTTCTGCGAAATAATTTAAATCCCACCGCATGTAAGAATAATTATCTTTAGCATACCTTTAGTATTACAATAACTCTCTTCTTCCCCTCCCTCTCTCTCTCTCATTCTCTCCCCCTGCGTCCCTCTTTCGTCTTTTCTGTGGAACGTACACGTCCTCTGAAGCTTTGAAAATGAGTAGTAAAACGTATTTTTCTTGGGTATCAGCAAAGCTTAACGCTTAAGAAATGCTTTGAAGACAAACTTTAGCCTGCTCCTTATGTTGTGCCATCCCACCTACACTGTTTCCCGTCGTAAGCAGGAAAATGACACTAAAAAGCCAAAATTATATTACTTTTAACTGGCTTTTATTCAACAGTAATAGTGATGGAAACTTAGAATATCTTTTTAAACACCTAACCAATCGAAGTGTTGTAAATATCAATATTGAAAGCAAATATTGCTCTTTTTAACTTTTGTTATGTAGGTTTCTCATAAACTGAGCAGTAGGTGAGATACTTTTTTATTTAATGTATAATTAGAAATCTTCTATTTGCAGAAAAGAATCAAGATGCCATTAAGTATATTTTCTATCTTGAACCACTCGTAGCAGTCGGTTCTGCTCTTCTTGAGTGAAAAGGCAGAAAAATAAGTTCAAAATGCCTATTTTTCGGGTAACTTATCGCGTATTATTTATTCAACAGCTTTTATATATGTACACATTGCAAATCTCTTGTCATTCATTTTACATGTACAAGCATTTAGTAATTTTCGTTTAAGCTTCTCTGGATACAAAACTGGGTTAAGGTTGTGAATGTAACGTCGTGACCAATGTTAATGGAGAGGCTAGAGGCTACGGCCTGTTGCACGTATGATACCAAGGCAGGGGCAGTGGCAAATCTAATAGCCGTCTTCAGTACATACAACCGTGCGTTGAGTATTTTGCCTACTCCAAAAATCAACCCTATCTTTTCCACGGTCTGCCGATATTTTCTTCTTCGCCTTGGGCACATAGTTCTGGATTGAAATCCCAGCGCATTGCGACGCCCCCTAAGAAGAAGTCTCCTCCTACACAGATGACCCTTCTGCAAGTAGTTATGCTGCCTACTGCATCGGAAAGGTGACGCTCTACAATTCTACATAAAGCATTCAAGTCAGCGCAGTCGCAACGACAAGGCATTTGAGAGGGGATATACCACATATACATATAGACAATTAAATCAACATTAAAAAAGAACTGTACATAATAATTTAATTCAGCGACAAAGATGTTAGAAATGTACAAAGCAGGTTGTAACTTAGATAACTAAGGGACGGGCGAGTTAGCTAATTCCAGGTAAAATGAAATTTTAGGTAGAGCCCACCACCTTTCACCAGGCTAATAGGATCTTGAAGCAATAACCAGAAATAGAAAGAGACAGATACAGAAAGGAAAGAGACAGAGACATTGAATCTGCTTCCGGACGCGTCACTGAGACGCTTATGCGAAAAGTTTTGGAGCAGAATATTTTCATACATAATAAGGTAACGCGGTCTGAGCACCAATTAGAAAGTCGTTACATTCTAAGGCGCGAAGGTGTGCGTCGCTAGGCTTAGGTATAAAACGGGGAAGAAAGCCCCAGATTTTCACTCTCTTATAGAATCTCGTCGACACACAGTGATACTCTCTGGACGACGGATGTACGTGTGTGCATATGAGCGTGCAGTTAGATTAGTGCAGTGCAGTGTATTTTAATTTACCTCGCCTAAGAAAACAGTGAAATTAGTTAGGTGATTTATTAGAAATGAAAAAATCATCAGCCGCTGAACAGGGATAGCCGGAGACCAGGACACTGCAGCAAAGGGCATCAACCAGAGGACAAACGATTTCCCATTACACATTGCAAGACCAGCTATGGAAGAAAATGGATGAAACGAGGGGAAAGTGGAAATGTAAGAAAAGCCAACCCAACATCCACCTAAGGAACTAAGCTAAGCCATGGAAAAACCTTGGTGGAATCCTACGGATACCAACATGCTCACAAATTCTCAAAACGCTCCTAGTTACTGGTACAAATCCTCTTAGATATGGATGGGGTGATAAACGAGAGCAGACTTGATCCTCTATCCACAATTATCCAACGCCTGGCTAGGGCGTCGGCTGCGTATCTCGGCATTATGAAGGAGCTTTTCAGCGGCTATAGTCTTCATAAGAATTGCAGCTACATTCCTAGCAGATTACTTGGCATCTAAAAAGGCAGTGGTACCATTTTCGCATGCAGCTCAATCTGGACCACAGTTGGATTTCTCTAGTCATTTAAGCATTCTTTGCAGTTTTATGCATTTTTAACAATATAATTGCCGAATCACTTTTTTGTTCATCTGTAATATCTTTCTTTTCAGTAGCATATTCCTGGTGCGTCATTTTAATTTAAGAAATTTATGTCCATTCATCGTCTTTATATCCCGCTTCAGGCGTATGTAACTTGCACTATTCGTGTTGTTACATTATGTTTAGCACTTTTATTTCATATTTATTAAATCGTTATTTATTAATTTTTCTATCGCTTATCTGTGGTAGAGGAAGTTATTGTATAAAAAAATTCGATGTTGGTGTTTCACAGAAAACGCACGAAAAAACGCAACTTAAAGAAAGGTGTGCGTGCGATGTCTATTTGTATGCTGTCTCTATGAGATGTTAAATCCATTTTTCACAAAACAGAAAAATATCTCAAAGGTTGCAAGTATTTTCATTAAAGTATTATAAGTTTGAAGATAAATATGGCAAAGTTCACCCAAATAGTCCACGATATCCTCTTTACCCTTATTCAGTTATGTAATTGAGAAAACAGAGAAACAATGGACGATAGATAGTAAGTACTTACTCCTAGAAGCATGTACACTACGTGATCAAAAGTATCCGGACACCTGACTGAAAATGACGTACAAGTTCGTGGTGCCCTTCATCGGTAATGCTGGAAGTCAATATGGCTTTGGCCCACCCTTAGCCTTGATGACAGCGTTCACTCTCGCAGGAATACTTTCAATCAGGTGCTGGAAGGTTTCTTGGGGAATGGCAGCCCATTCTTCACGGAGTGCGGAACTGAGGAGAGGTATCGATGTAGGTCGGTGAGGCCTGGCACGAAGTCGGCGTTCCAAAACATCCCGGTCTCTGTCAGTCAACAGACGAGGTCGGCCTGTACGCTTTTATGCTGTACATGTCCCTTCACGTTTCCACTTCACTACCACATCAGAAACAGTGGACCTGGAGATGTTTAGGAGTGTGGAAATCTCCCATACAGTTTTTTGACACAAGTGGCACCCAATCACCTGACCACGTTCGAAGTCCATGAGTTCCACGGAGCGTCCCATTTTGCTGTTTCACGATGTCTAATGACTACTGAGGTCGCGGATAATGATTACCAGGCAATAGGTAGCAGCACAATGCACCTAAGATGAAAAAAATATGTTTGTGGGGGTGTCCGGATACTTTTGATCACATAGTGTAGATCTCTTTAAAACACGTGTTATTAACCATTTTCTAAATATCCGCTGTTGCTCGTCTGCACTTTTCTATGTTTTAAGCAGTACCTATCCTTTAAGTTGAATCAGACTTAAAAAATTCAATGTCGCGGCCGGAACTCGAACGACGCTCTTCGAGTCTGACTCAACTTTCCAACATAGTCTATACACAGCTAACAAATCACATTCTTAAATGTTTTAGTCTCTAATGTGACCATGCTTCATTATAACAGTTGACTGTCATTCAAATTTTCTGCATGTTACTGTATACCCTCAAGAAAATATTGAAATAATGTTCTAATATATTTCGTTCTGTTTATTTCTTTAAGTAAATACCTACATTCCTTTAAGTTTCCATTCTTTCTTCTGATACTTAAGCTTCTGCCTCTTTTGTTTTCTTTCTCCTTGTGGGTCCTTACCCCTTCCTTATTTCTCGAACTCATTCAGTGCCACGCACTTAACTTTTCTTTATTTCTAGACCCGCTCATTTCACGAGTTTCTTTCGAGATTCTTTTGTTTCCCTCCCTACTAAGCCCTCTGTGGAATGTCACAGAGATGTCACATCGATGTCAGACCCAGGAATGTCCGCATTGTTTCATTTGTTGCGTCCCCCTCTCAAGTTTTATTATTAGTAGAGGGGAACCATCTAACCGCACTTCACACTCTCCCCTATGTTCTGGAATTTAATATCAAAACAGGAACTGAGCTCTGTGTAAACTAAATGGATGTTCCCGGAGCTAAAAGAAAAAAAATGCTAATGTTCAGCACTCACACGGTGCTTTCTATCCATTACACATGTTTATAGTATTATGTGAAATATAAAATTGTAAGGGAACAGTTAAATATACAGAGCTTATATAAAGAAAACTGTTAGAGCAAATAGAATAACTGTAGAAAAAAATATTAAAGAAGCAGGCAATGATAGGATAAAACAGAGACCTAGAATGAATGGAGAAGAGAAAACAGATAGGAATAGTGAAGAAGTATGTAAACAATTAATGTAGTATAAATAAATATGTCAATAATTAATATAATGTACGAATATAATGTGTGCACGCAGAACTGAATAATGTAAAGGATAAAATTTGGACAGAAGGCTGGCTAACAGAGAAAATGTAGCAACTGGAGCACACAGGATAGTTGAGAAAAATCCATCACAAGGAGTGGGCTAAATAAGTGACAAAAGAGCACAGGGGTGAGGAGAATTAGTGACTGGAACAAGGAAGATAGGTAATATTAGGAAGAGAGAGAGGGAAATCGCAATCCCCCAAAGTAGTCAAGTTGTGCCAGAGAAAAATACATGATTTATTTTATTTTCATAAAACGCTAAACACACTAGCCAATGGAAAAACATGTTATGTTGACAGCGGGAAGATTAGAGCCTATCTGTCAGAGTATAAAAGATGGACAATTCTAAGAAACGCTCATCCAATTCTGATCTTGAAGTGACCCACTTAAAGTCGAGCTGTGCGGATGCGAATCATGTGAACCCAGATTATACTCAGTTTATATCTTGACGAGGTAGTGGGGAGTTAACGGAAAATATAAAATTCGGGGAATTGCAAAGTGGTCCGGAGTAAGTGCCTAGTAGCTTCATTATTGTTTAACTGGAATAAGTCCAAACAACCAATAACTCATAGTGATATTCAGCTCTCACTACCCGATCCGAGATAGCTAGACATATATAGATAATTTAGGGCAACCACATCAACAACAATAATGAGAAGCAGAAAATCAGCAAACTTCGAGCAGCATCAATAGCATCAGCAACATCACCGGTCACTGCTACAAAATACATGCGAAATTAGAAGTAAATTTAGAATAATTTGGATATTGTGTCCCTTAAAAAGTTAATTACATTTTAATATGTAGAATTTTAAATTTAATATATTATTATTGTTGTTGTAACGTCATGTAATGTCCGAGAATAATTCTAACTTTTAACTCATTTTCGTTACAAGGAAGTGGCCGTATACCCGGAACCTCACTCGCTAGGTAATTTCTCAAAAAATTTCTTCAGAGATAAATGGCTTATGATAAAGTAAATCTATTGTACCCTCACTAATAATTATGTATGCCGTCATTTTGATATTATAATAACATTGTGAGTAAATAATTATAATTTCAAAAGTGTTTGTTAACCCGCACTTTCTAACTTATACTTGGATGAACTAATAATATAAGGTCTTTCAACAAGAGTGTCCTATCTTTGAACTTAAATAAAACACGTTCTATAAATGATAGAGGTTTATTTATTTTTTATTTTGGAACATAATTAAAGTCATTACGTGTGGAAGAGAACATCAGTTAAGTGACCGCCGCGACTTCGTTGGGTTGCGCGTATACGGTTGACCCAATTTTCAACGACAGAAGAACGTAAATTAGGTCCAACTTTAGAATAACACGCGTGATGTTATTCATAAGATCATTTACTGTTTCTGGATTGTTGATATACACTCGAGATTTAACGTAACTCCACAAGAAGTAATCCAACGGCGTTAAATCACATGACCTCGGGGGCCAGTTAACATCACCACCACGGGAAATGATGAAACCTCTGAACTTCTCCTTCAAAAGATCGATTGTTTCCAGAGCAGTATGACATGTGGCACCATCTTGCTGGAACCAGATGTTTCTGAGATCCATACCATCCAATTGAGGCCAAAAATAGTCCTTTATAAGAGCCCGGTATCTTTCGACATTGACAGTTAGAGCTTCTTCTTCATCTTGGAAAAAGTATAGACCAATGATTTCACCATACCAAAATCCACACCACACAGTAACATTTTGGGGATGAAGTGGTCGTTCTGGAATTGGCATTGGATTGTGATTGCTCCAATGGGGGCAATTTTGTTTGTTAAGACAACCATCCATCCAAAAGTGGGCTTCATCGCTGAAGATGATTTTTCGACAAAAACCGGGTCAGCTTCCAATTGCTCCATAGCCCAGTCAGCGAATGCACGGCGTAACCTATGGTTGTTGAGCTTTAGTTCTTGAGTTACACAATTTTGTAAGCGTGAAACTTCAATTTCAGATGCAGAATTCGCCAAGGTGTGGTCGGTGAAAGTCCCAATTCTTGCGCTCGACGACCAATTGATTTGTTTCCGTTCTCGCGTACACTCTCACGAACGGCACCTATGTTTTCGTTGGAGCGCTTACGTCAATTACGTACAGGCGTTCTTTGATCGCTGACAAAACCACTTCTATAAAATCTATCGATCAAACGCAGAATCGTTCTCTCTTAGGGTCAATTATACACACCGTAAACTTCAAGCAATACACGGAAGGTTTGGCGAACAGATGATCCATTTTGATAATAAATTTTCACAATTTCTACGCGTTGCTGAATGCTTGTAACGTTCCAAGGCTATTTGTCAGTAACAACTGTAACCACATGAAAACAATGACTGCTGTAACTCAATAACAACGGCAGCTATCACAAGTTAAAAATAGGACACTCTTGTTGAAAGACCCTTTATTACGAAACAACAAACTTAAGGGATTATGGGGTTGGGGAGGAGCATTTTAAAAACCACGCTTTCTGCAGACGATCAGATCTTGCTGGTAAAGATTGAAGACAAACTGCAGAAATTGACTTTGAATAAATTTTTAAAAGCTTTTAATATGAAAATATCATACTACCAAAGAACATAAAAACTGTATTTCGAGATGTATAATATTTCAAAATAGTCTTGGAAAATGTAATTCTGGAACAAGAGTCAATGTATAATGTTCTTGGCTGTAAAATATCATATACTAATCAAATAGACATACATGTAAAGATTAACAAATGTAACTATATATAACACTTACGTACTACAAACATTAAATAATTAGGTTTTAATTATAGTGAATATAGCTATTTCAGTAGTGAAACTATATAAGTCTATGGCAATACCCACAATCACAGCCCCGAAATATGGATCAATACGAAAAAAGTACATATGCAAAATAGAAACAGTAAAAATGAAAATTTTAGGACTTTAGAAGGACTGTATTCCTTGGTAAAAGGTTCAGGCATAATGAATTGACTTTAAAACAATACAAGTAGGGTAATAAACCCAATACTGAAGTTCGTCCGGAGCACTGATGGAAATTGTATCGAACAAGACAAGACAAGAAAACAACTGAAATCCTTTTTAACATAACGTGGATAGAAGAATCACTTTTATATGAGTAGTATAATATATAACGCATATATATGAATTTTCGTTGGTAGAGAAAGTCATGTGAACGTATCGCATCCGATTTTTACCTTAAAACTGGATCTATGTGGTATACGGTTTTACGCTCTATGAGATGAAAACTATGACCTCTTTTGGTCATTTTTTACCATTATTTTGTTCTATTAATCCCATCAAAGTCTCTCTTGGTAATCCATAAGAGCGTGTAATAAGCTGCATTAAACTGAGTATTTATGAAAAAGTTATTTTCAGTGTCTTTGAGAAAAAAAAAGTGCAACTGCTGATCCATCCTCTACAGTACCAAGTAATCCCAACTGTCAAGGTACTTTTTGCATTAGTTTGGCTCTGTATCTTATTGAGCTGCTTTTAGCTTCACTTCCGCCTTTTATTCTTCTCTTTAGTTTTGCAAGAGAAAAGGGGGAGAATATGAGGGTTGTGGTTTGAAAGAAAGAAGAAAAAGAAGACTGCTCTTCCATTTTGTCCAAACTTAGGACAATCATCCTCCGCTTTCTTTCACAAGTTTCTCGTAACAAACTTGACAGGAAGAAGGGGAGATGACGGTAAAAAAGGTACTGTTGCCGGAAGAAGGCGAGGAAGGGAGCAGAAAGGGGGAGGATAACTGATGAAGAACAAAAGAAATTGGTAAGGAAGTGGATCTTACTGGCCAAGCTAACATGTTTCCGGGTTGAATAGTGTGTTTTCATTCAGTCGTTTGTTTGTTGGTAAATTTGAAGTGGGAGAACTTAAGATGAGCTTTTAGTTCGATCACTTTCATCTGCGCTCACTAACGGCGCCAGTACTTGGTAAGGAAATGTTCTTGTCTACTCTTTCCATGTCTGAATTTCTCAAATTGTCCGTTCCGAACTTCATCGCAGTGAACGTGAAATACAATTTAAATATCGTCATGTTATTTAAATCTTTAACATCCTGTTATACAGGGTGTGCAACAAATGTTGATATTTAATGTGGGATGTATTGATTGCTTTCTCAGTGAAATCATGGGGTGGAATATTTCCCCTGGTATTGTCAATGAACATTACTTATTTTAAGCTTCTGAAGATTTTAAGTGAAACGTCGTGGTAGAGAAGGTCTTCTAAATGTACCACATCGGATTTTTTTTTTCAGCTCTCATGTAGTCAGCAGAGGATAATTTGTTCCTTCTGTTTTCCTTTACTCTTACACAAACTACTTTGGGGATTCGTTCAATGGTGAACGCCTAGCGAAGAAGATAAAACAAACACTATAAAAATGTACCCTGTATTCTGGTGACTGGAATATGAGGCAGTATTTTTAACACTTAAATGATTTCAGTCTAATTATATAATATATAAATTCAATAACAACCCGCCTTAAAGCAATATATGTACAATATAATATATAAAATGTATACAACAGTCATAGTATTATGTTTATTTTTATTATGTACATGTATAACAATGTTATTATAATGCATTAAGTAATTTAATAATGTAGAAGTTGTGAGAATAGAGGCCGAAAGTTGCTAACAATGAGGTAACCTTGAGACAATAATGAATTGGAAAGTTTAGTAATGCTACTAGTAATTCTTGGAGCAATGATAATGTAATATTTAAAACAGTTTATAAATAGTCAATCAACAACTAGGAAAACCTTAGGTTAAATAAAAGTATTCTATTGGAGTAGGATTAGCCAATCAGAGACTTGAAATAGAAAAATTTACAAATTTAAGCGGTAAACGGCAGTCGATAGACGGCAGCGTACCTGAGCAGTTCATTCGTTCGGTACGTATCCAGTGTGGGACGAAAATTCATTACTACGAGAATATTATAAAGTTTACGTGTTTAAACGTGCAATTAATAAATAATCTCACAGCTCTCTATATAAGTGAAGTGTTATTTAATCGTGTGAAGGATTAATAAAAGGAGTGAAGTAAGAATTATAATTTGTGTAAGCCTACATTCTTTAGCCGCATCACCCCCTGCAAAGAGATACATGTTTCTACAAATTAATACTGACGCAGCCGAGGCAAACATAAATATATAATATTTAAAGAAACAACAAAATACAAAGTTGATTCCTAAATATATGGGACGAAGGCCACCGGAAACTGTATCGCACGTGGTTGCAACTACTCGGCTCCCCAACAACGGAACTATAATACAACTATTACTTCAAATTGGCTTTCCAACAGTGAGACATTCAAATCCCTGAAATACGTCTGGCGAGTATAAAAATACTTTTAATTTAGAGAGGTTCAATTTTCTCAGTATACAGAATGGACCATTTAAGTTGAGAGTGTACAATTTTCCAAAACCTACATTTTGTATGTTTTTTTCTCATTAGAAAATGGTTTATAAGAGACTGCATTTTGGATGAGGAATAAGGAAACAAAATAAAAAATGTTGGTTCCCAACTAGGAAACGTAACTTGACCCTGAAATGACCATCCATGGATGATCCAACCATTGATTGTGCTCTTCGTATTCAGCCATACCGAATTTACGTTGTTATTCACGTTGGTGTAAGAACAATTACAAAGTGCTTTATACAAACGTTGTTTAGTTTTTTATGAGGAGTGAGAAAATAACGTAAAAAGGTAGGTTCCCATTTTAAAAAGTTAAATTGATCCTAAAATGACCACCACAACGTCCTCCAAATAAAATACGACTAATGGCATTTACTTTTCCCCATAATATCAAGCAACTTTTATATAAGACATTTATTTCTACAACGCTTAATTTTGGAGATATTGTACAGTCTCAGTTTAAATGGTCCACCCTGTATATTAGTTTCAGCTGTATGCTATAAAAAATATGTATTTCCGTAAAGGCCCTGACATAATATGTATTTTACCTTAGGAGAGACTCTCACTACTGACACGCGTGGCTTAGATGTGGGGTGGGGAGGGTATTTTAAAATGATTGGCCAAGTTACTCAATGGCATCTAGTGTGCATGAATCACTTCCATCGAAAATGTTCATCTTGAGGCTTCTGCTGCAGTCAGGCGTTGCTGAATCAGAGTATCTTTTGCGCATACAGATTGACACAGAACGCAAAGAGACTAGACTGCTGTAGAAGCTTATCTACACCAGGGACTTCGCATTAGCAGTATAACTAATGCGTCCGCTTTCTCTCTACCTGTAATAAATCGACACTCTGATTTATATCAAGGGATGAATTTACGGAAGATTTCGATAATAAAATTGGATTACTGAAAATTATAGTTTCTCCAGATTATTTCTAATAGAAATAAATGAAACACATACTTTCACATACCTTTCTCTACCCAATATCGTTTATTTTTATATCTCTTCTATAAAATATTCTTACAAAAACTTATTTTCCTATCTAGTTCGTATTAAACCAGATGAACATTCACAAAAATAGTTTCAATACGGAATTCAGGTAAAAGGGGGATACAAGCTGAAGCAATGGTCAGATAGTTTTGCGCTGGCCTTTGAAAGTCCACCTACTCTGTGCATTCATCACGGGAAAACAAAATAATGGTGATTTGGGGGTTTAAAACATATTGCTTAATGCAAAAACAAAAAAACAACTATTTAACATTGCGTTCTTTAACCAGATCCACATTTTCTGGTATCAAAGTTTCTTTCTATCTCTTATGCCTTACTAGTTACACAAAATTCATTCAGACTGAAGAGGTATTCACGGCTACCTGATTAAAATTCAGGATTGGTAATGCGAATAGGTATCTTACACATATAGTATTTTAATCAAAAGCGTTAGAGCAATTTCTGAGTAAATAAAAATAACGAAACATTTCTCCACGTATGTGGTGGGGGGATTCCTTTAATATCTTCATGTAATATCCTTGTAAAATGGTCTCTTTTTTTTCTCTTATCATCAGAAGGGACTCGGCACTGCTCCAGTGAGGATATTGCACCTATGCCCCACAGGGGAGTTCCCCCGGGAGGGAGGAGGAGGTGAGGGGAAACATTGGGCGGCCGGAACCAGAGCGACTGCTAATCAATGACAGGTTCTCTACAGTTTCCAGTTTGAGATGCCCCAAAGTCGGACAAGCAGACCGACAACCTCCGCCCCAGACGGTCCAATACCCGGCTCCGAAGGGGTGGTCCGTATACCCCCCGGCAACCAGCTGAAAGCCGAGGGACGGAGAAAGTTCCACAGAGAGCCTCCTTTTCCCCTGCCACGTCGCACCGAAACACCATCGTCGACAATTCCAACCCTGAAACAGACCTAATGGGGTGAAGAATGAATGAAACAATTAATGGAACGAAATGGAAGGACAGAAAATTTGGGGGCTGAAAAAAACCACTCCAGCATTCGCCTGACGACTCGGGAAACCCCCGAAAAAATGAGTTAGAGTGGCCGCTCCCCGGGAATAGAACCCTGGACCTTCCGACCGCGAGCCACCTCACTCGGTAAATGGTGAACTTAAATATCAAGTGTGGTATTTTTGCGATATTTCGTTTTTTAATTTTGCCTAATAAATAAATATACTTTTTCATAAGCTGGGACCCATGATTAGAATTTATGTCCGTTAGTAATGCCATGATGCAACGTTTACAAGATGACGTGTTATCGGAATCCGGGCCTTGGTTTTAACTTAAGCAGCAGTCTGCACTACTAAAACCTAGATAAAGTTTTGCAGCGACTAGTGCCGTTACCCTAAGGGTTTATCATGCCGCAACTCTTTTTCTCCACATACAGACAGACACAAGATCGGGTATTCCGCTAGAAGTTGTCAAGGTCTACGTTACTTTGCAATTCTCAGCGTGCACTGAAACCCAATACATCAAATCAATCAGCCAGGCAGCCGGTCACTCGGGAAGACTTGAGGCTTCAGAAAAAGTTGTGGTTCTGCACGACCTGCTGGGAGAGTGCCGCAGTGCTGTGCTACTTGTATCCCATTTTGCTAACTTCAGCATTAGAATGTCGAATAGTCAATGACTGCAATGCAGACAACCCCAATAGTGCATTTCTCTTGGTTGTTTTATCAGTGCCTCTGTTACTTCATTGTTTTTATTCTTTCAAATGCTATTTTCAACAGCTGCCATGACCATACTCGTGTGAACCATAGCTCATTGGTTTCTGTATTTCAGATTTTTAAACAAAACTTTTGAAAAAGGATTATAAAACTAATAATTCAAACCACACAGATATTTAAAATATCTGAATACCTACAAATTTATTTTAATATATGTTCTGCAAATAAATCGTAAACAAAATTCTGATGTGTTGTGTTCACATTTCTTTGTCAACTCACTGTCCTATAAACTATCCTTATAAATACTTACTTCTATCTGCTTCTGGTTAATCAAGATGAACTTTTATTACCCATTTTACATTTCCTTATAACAAGGCTAACGCAATAGTCAGGTTTTTTAAAAAGCAGGTCGCCCTGTGGTAGGTTTGAAATTTTGCATGGTCACGAAAACAAACGAATAGCGACTTACTACATGAAAAAAGTGTGGTATTTGCAAATTCAAACCAATAACATATACTTTGTCTATCTCTTATGGTTTAACAATTATATAAACATATTAAGAATTAAGAGGACCCCCCAAAAAACAAATCTCTTAAATACCTGGTATTTTAATCAAAGTTGTTACAAGAATTTTTGAGAAAATAAAAATTTCCAAATTGTCATTTAAAGTTAATTGATTTGGGAGGATTTTCTTGAGAAACTATGTATCTTTGGAAGCTACTTTGGTCCTTTTCTAACAATGATTTTTCTATTCAGGGAACCTCAAAACATGTATTTCCGGTGAAATTTCGATATTTATTTTTCGGTGAAATGTAGTACCTTCTCTACCTATTCGGTACGTTGTAGAGAAAGTAAAAAGCTTGTTTGTCTACTTCTTGCTAATTATCAAATAT
This sequence comes from Deroplatys truncata, assembly GCA_030765065.1. NCBI lineage: Eukaryota > Metazoa > Arthropoda > Insecta > Mantodea > Mantidae > Deroplatys > Deroplatys truncata. The sequence goes on from CM060975.1 coordinate 223,617,748, forward strand.
TTTCCTAAATGGCTTCAACTCAAGTTTGTCATATCTTAAAAGAAGCATACAGGACCTAAGTACGGTACTCAAATGTTTGAAAAGAAACCCGGTGCTGTTACTAAACTTAATATTTTTAATACTTTCTGCATCGCCTAAGGAACAAAAGAATACCCACAAATTTAAGAAGAGTTATGATTAACAAAAACAAATAACAGCTAAAGAAATCACAAGATTTAACACAAATTATAAATTTTAGAATCCTGTACGTCTTCCCGAAATAAGACGTTGTTACATGCTGTGGTTTCAAAGTTATATACAATTCAATCATCTTGAAGGGATATTCATGTTATTCAATATATAGGTGCACATTATTCCCCGTGTTAATATTTCAAACATATGATATTTTAACCAACGCCGTTTCAGCCATATTTGAGGGGGGGATAAGATAGCGAGAAGTTTTCATATGAACGAAATTACTTCTTTTCTACATAAGCACATTATTTGCTTTGGAAGATAGAAACAAGAGGCGCCGCCAAGTGGTTAGTCCGCTCGCTTCCCACCAAGATTTGATCCCAGGGGCCCGCATATTGGATTTGTGGCTGACAAAGCTGTGTCTTGGTGGGTTTTCTCCGAGTTCTCTGGTTTCTCCCGCCAGTCATTCCACCAATTGCTCCATCACCTTTTCTTTCATCCATTTCGCCTTTATTTCATATCACCTTCCTCGCTCTCATACCTGGTTACGGGCCGATCCCCCTTTCCGAGTTCTTCATTTCTGACTCATTGTCCATCTGCTTCTCGATAGGCCTCTGACCCTAGGTGCGATTTTAAGTTCTAGGAGGTATAAGCCCTACATAAACGGAGGTTAAGCCGACTAAGTAAGTAAGATAGAAGCTAAAGCTCTATGTTAAAAAATGCAAATGGTTTTGAGTACACGTCCTGTTTACTTTTAACATTATCGCTACAAATCCCATATGACAAGAAAACAAAAGTAATTTCTCCATTCCTTAGTGTTAAGCTTCAAATCGCACATCGTACGTGTTTCCCTAAACGTTACACTGAGAGTCTGTTTTAAACCTTGACTTAAATCGTTTTGGTGCACCATTTTTCTCCGGTAACAGTTTTTAGGCTAATAATTCAATTCTGTAGTATTACTGTTGACATTTACTTTGTAGTCCTTCTATACTTATGTATTCCATTCTGATTTAACAGATGAGATGAACTTAGCACACGTTATTTAAATCCTCTTTTTTTCTATCTTGTTTCAGGTATGTGATTTCCTTCATCCTCCGTCGATATCGGTTTATCGATCTTAAGTCGCTGGTAAGTCACTGATGTCTTCGTATCTTTTAACTAGCGAGTTTGACAAATTATTTAGATGAGCAGAAGCAACTTTAACAACTGTTATAAATTTTGACGACCTCAGTATAAAAATAAAAGAGTATTTCTAATAATTTGAGTTAGTTTTATCTTTAACATAATAATTATTAAGATCTTAAATTATGATTTTCTTTCAAGAATGCACTTAATCATTTTATCTTGAGGCTGTCTATTTGATTATCATGTATTCTGAATGCAAGTATGTGTATAGCTTAATGCATAATTCATAGCTGCCAAAAGTACAATGGTTTTCTCATGCTGCAAGTTCAACAGTGAAACTATAGTCGAACTTGACGATGAAGTTCCTGCCCACTCTCCATATGGCGCTAGCTTGTGCCTTTACGACTTCCATAACTCCCGAGAGAACATCTGGAGAGCAGAAGATTTAAGATAAAGGTAAAATATCTCTTGGTATTGACACGGTCGAAAATCTGCTCCAAAACAAGCCTTCAGCAGCTTAAATGCGACAGGTGAAAGCAGCACAGCGGATAAGCCGAAAGGCCGTGCAAGTTATATTCTGTATCATACGCAAGCATTTGGTGGTTCGCGAGCCAGAACTGGTCCGCAATCTTCTCCAAAATCTGAAGAAGGCCTTACGACCTGTGTTAAAGTGTTACGTTTCTGCACAATGCAAATCAAAATGACTGCTATTCCCAACGTAATACGTTACTTTTACGCTTCAAAAACTGCAAATAATTCTTGTCCACAAAACCAATGTACAACACTTTCGGACTGGCACTGTGGTGTAGTGATTAGCCTGCAGTGTCCTTTTATGCATACTTGTAAACATAAAGTAATAAAACGAAGCATTTACAACCACATCGTGGGTTGAGAATAAGCGGATCTGACAGTAAACGTTTTAGGAAAATAGTTTAAGGGGATCAAAGTGCCCTGTTTCGTTAATGTTAGCTTTAGCATAGTTATATGTCAAGCCAATTAAACAACTTTTGAATGGTATGGATTGTTATTCTTCGAAATTGCGATATATAAGACTGATTAATTATATTAGTATTAACGAAGCATTTGACAGGGTAAACAAAGAGATTATTTGGAACATTCTAAAATATGAATCCCTCTCTTCTCAGATTATAAAAACCATTAAGAGCTTATAATTATTGGCCCTATACTGACTAGAAATAATAACTTTTGAAATAATCCAAGGCGTTCGAGAAAAATGTTCATTTTCACCAATTACATTCAATAGTTATTTGGATGACTTTGGAATGGAATAGAAGAAGCTTTTCAATAATGAGGATAAATTAATTATTTTGCAGATGACCTGGTATTTCTGGCAGAATCAGAAAAATATCTCCATGTTGGCATACCACACAAGCTACAGTTGGTACTCAACAGATATAACTGAAGGGTTTTAATTGCAAATTTCAAATTATATCTAAAATTGAACACAAAATGTGAATATTTGGGTTGTGATCTAACTTATTTGGAAAATAAGGAAACAGAACACAAACTATCAATGTTTCTGATTAGATGTGGTACATATTAAGAAAGCTTAAGGTCCAAAAGCAAGACAACATAAAAACTTAAGCTGTACAGTATAATGGCTGTCCAATCATTATTATATCAAAGTGAAACAGGATAATCAAAATAAAATACGAGCAGCCTATATGCTAGCCTGCGGTATGTAAAGATTCCCATGAGCGGATAGAATAAGAAATGAAATTATAAGAACGAATTTAATATACATAAGATTGAAGCAGTAGTGAAAGAATAGTGCATAATCCGAGAGGAAAAAGAAATTTTGGCCGACCCCGTAGAAGATGGACTCCACTATGCCTTCACCGGAATGGGCAACAGAGCCTAATTCCTCCCCTCATGATTTAGGGGTTGGTGGTGGATTTTTCATTTATGAACGCTCTAAAACTGCTATGGTTCTTAGCGTCTCATTTTATATTGGACATGAAAGACTGGAATTTTGATCAGAGGCCTCTTTATCAGGCTTGAGGTTCTTTTACGTGCCGTAATTCTATGATACGGGATACCGGCTTTACTCCCCTTCCGAAAGAAGCCATACTAAGAATTTTTGTGCCCGAAAAAATAGATCGCCCTCCGCCGGGCGGGAACTAGAGGCTAGCATGGTACCTTTAGACCATGGAGGTCAACATGTGGTTGTGATGGTGGTGGTGGCGGCAGCGGTTTGAATCTAGTTGCCCATTATTTTCAAATTTATTTATTTATGAGAAAAAATATTTGTAATGAGTTGATGTCCATAGAGTGGACATGGTAAGTTCAGAACTTACGAAGAGTGCCAGGTAGGAGTGTAAGGGAACTATTGAGGCATGTCTTGTTTCTGTCAGACGAGTTCAGTATGTAAACATGAATGAAAGACTACTTATTGTCCTATTTTTTCCCACCTATCAATAATATGTGGTTAATTTCCAGGAATAATTTAGTTTTATTTTAAAATGAGTAAAGCCAAAGAAATGGAAAATTTTGAGTGCCCTACACTCCTAAGAGATGTCCCTGTCAGTGTGATGGTTATAGAAGCACAAGCACGCTCTCTTCGAAAACTTGGTCGGTAGTTTGCAGAAACTGGCAATGCGGAAGACATGAGTGTTTCGGCTATATAAACTTTGTGTGGAGGCTTCGTAATTACTAACTTGAGCAGCACAGGAAGGCACGCCCGCTTCTAAGTTTTCTCAGTCGCGGTTGCACTTGCCCCATCAGTCCTCATGCAACATGCAACATCCTACAGATGATAATTTGTCTCAAAGGGGGAAAATCGCGAGAAAAACACATTCTATAACGTGTAACCCAAAGTGTCACAAACTCCGATTGAAAATGTGGACAGAACCTTTATTTCTAAACGCACTATCTCGACATTGTTAAATATACCCAATTGATGACTCATAAAATAAACTATTTATGAAAATTAGTTAAAATTTTAGTCATGTTGTGCAACACTTTTACTATTGATTGATAAAAAGGAGTAAACTTTTATTTACAAGAAGAAATGTTAGGATCTTTAATATAATGCCTAAGGTGTTATTGAAAACAACTTCTGATGTCTTACAATCACATGATTTTCTCTACCTAAAAACTGTTCTTGTAAAAGTTTGTTTTTTTATCTACTTCTTGTTAATCGAGTTTAATCTTTGGAAAAACAGTGTATTTACACATTTCGTTAGAAATAAAGGGAGAAAAGAGCAAACCGAATCAATATTCATATGTTTAAACACACTTAAAATTCCATATTCTTTCCATGACATCCCGAGAAACAAATAAATAGCAACAGCACTTTAAAAATGACAAAGTAATGAAACATTCAAACAATAGCTGATACAACAAAAGATATTTAAAATAAATTGTGTGTTTTAAACATATCTACATTTTTGTGTAGTACATTTACTAGTTATCTAAAATTATATAAAATTCCTTCTGAATGAATAGGGCTTCACAGACTGTTCCTGAGTAATTCAAGATACCGCCACGTAAATATCTTAAATAAGTGGTATTTTAGTCAAAATCGTTAGAGCCATTTTTAAGAAAATAAAACATTTCGAAGAATTGTCCGTCTAAAGGGCAGTTTGAGTGGGGAGACTTTCTTCAAAATCTTCGTATCGCATCTTTGGAAGACACTGAACATAAATACCAAGTTTGGTACTTATCGGAGTTTTCGTTTTGGAGTTGTGCTGTTCTCTCTCTCTCTCTCTCTCTCTCTCTCTCTCTCTCTCACACACACACACACACACACACACACAACTTTTTCTAAAACTGTTTTTTTCTTATTCAGGCGCCTCAAAGCAGGTACTTTCGGTGCAATCTTGATATTAATTTCTGGATGGAATACAATAGCTTTTCTCTCTACTAGGTACATACGTGATAGAGAACGTAATAAAAATATAATAACATTATGTATTACAATTAATTTTTTGTATAATGTTTGGTTCAGGCAAATTATAACAAGTAGAAGGTTGTAATAAAATACTAATTTTTACCCGAAATTAAGTAACTTCCACTTTAATAATAAAAGATATAAAACGTGTGGAAATCTTTGTGAAGCATCATAGTGTGGGTGCGATTTCTACCTACCTCAGAGACGTAGCTAAGGTGGGTTTTGGGGGATTGGAACCCCCTTGATAAAAAATATAAAAACGAATAACAAAAATAGCTTCGTTAAAATATTAGCCTCTTTCTAGGTTGGAAAGAGCGAAGTACTTCCTAATTATATCACTAGTAGCACCATATTTACGTCAGCCAGTAGTGCCAAGGTGACAGCAACAGAAACGTTACCTTAGACAGCGTTGGTACAACCATGTTAAGATATACGGGGTATGTTCTCGTTTCGATGCTAAATTTGAATGGTTTCCAAATGAATGGTTTCCTCCCGGTTTAGAACACAACAGAAACCCTCTTTTGTAGTGAAATAACATGGCCTGCAGTGGTAATATAAAATACCACATTCTCATATCACAACACATTTGCCGCTTAGAATACACAAAACATCCTATCCTAATTTTAATCCCAATTGCTGCAACTTAATCTATGAATATAAAATATTTCAACCCAGGATTAAATCATATTTGTCCTTTGAATTAATACAAATTGTTTTAAAAAATCTGATGTGTTACACTCACATGACTTTCTCTACTCTTGTACAAATTATTTTTACAAACGCTTATTCTCCATATGCTTCATGTTAATCGAGATGTCAATCTTATTGCTAATTTTCTTGTAGATGCAAGGGGAATATGGTACACTTTAAGCTATAGTCAAATCTTTTAAGAGCTGGTTGCTATGTGGCGCATTCCATTCTCTTAGTATGTCCAGGACATAAAAAAATGAATAACGAATTCCCATTTGAGAAAAGGCATTGGAAAATTTAAGGGAATAACAAGCAATATCTCGAAAATGGTTCACTCAACAAACAAATGTATATGACATAAATTGTGTATTTTAATGCGATCTACATTTTTTGTGTAGTAAACTTTTGTCTATCTCTTATGGTTTACCAGTTATGCAAAAGTCATTCACAATGAAGAATACTTTTGGAGACATTCCCAGAAAAATCGAGATATACATTTCATTTGTCATGAAAATATCTTAAACATATGATATTTTAATCAAAATCGTTAGAGTCATTTTTAAAAAAATTAAAATTTTCGAAAAATGTTCCATGTAAAGGGTAATCTGGGGTGGAGGGATTTTCTTGAAAACCTTCGTGTCGCTTCTCTGGAAGATACTGAACGTTTGGTGTTTATCCGATTGTTCGTTTCTGAGTTATGCTGTTCACAGATACACACACACACACATATACATAGACACACACACAGACACCCACACGGACATGTTTCCAAAAATGCTTTTTTTTTGGTTTCAGGGGGTCTCAAAACATATATTTCCGGTGAAATCTCGGTATCGAATTTTTGGGTGGAATACAATACTTCCCCTACTTACTATACGTAGTAGAGAAAGTAAAAATGGATCTCTATACATAACCTCCGTTAATATTTTTTGGCTACGCTACTGACCTTCCTTGATAATAGTAGATGCAATACCATTAAAAATGAGATTAATAAATTGATGAAGCTAACATAACCACAGAAACTTAGACTTATAATTAATAACAGTGCAAAGTTATGAAGCCAGAAACTACAGATATGACGCGTGAACTTTGTGCGGATTGTGTTCCTGACATCACGAACATAAAAGCTCTGAGCATGGATGGATGTCCATCAAAGAAGTGAGTGAAAGCTGTGCACAGAAAGACAAAACCTGGCTCAAACCTAATTAGCAGAGGCCCCAAAAGAGGGAATCTGACCCGCTATCGCGGGCATGCCCCCGGGGACCTTGAACACCGCGACCTGTACAAAACAAACAGAAAATACAAAATAACTACCTAAAGGGAATGTCTAATGATACGACCGATGTAAAGTAATCAAAGTGGACTTCGTTACATGGTACAACTCTTGTTTCTACGAGAGGGATAAAGAAAAATACGAATACGAGAAAAATGTTACACATTAGAACGTTAGAATTAAATGCAATAATAATAATAATAATAATAATAATAATAATAATAATAATTTAAAAATTGGAATCAGTGAAAAAAAAATCTAAGCCAAAAGTATGAACATTGAGATTTTACTACCCCTTGATGCTTTCAGAAATACCAAAACAACTCCAAAAAAGTTAGCAGAAACAGAAGGTCCTACTGTTTTAAGCCTACAGTGTAAAATCAGTCAAAGTCAAATTGTTCACGTTAACCTTGAAATCTCCGCAAACCAAACAGTCCATTTATTATAAGAATTTTGAATAGGATTAAACGCCCGTTCTTACTATATACTACACACAGGTGATAGACACTAGTGATACATGAAATGAAATGAAATGATAGTTGCGGAGAAGTGTTCCAGGCTTAAGCTTTGGTACCTCCCCGATATTTTTTCGGTTATGAGAACTGAGGAAGGCCTGGAAAAAACCTCAGTTGGGGAAGATGATCCTGGACGAATTTAACCGTAGGCGTGCCATGAGTCCGTACCCTCACGACCTCGGCTACTCGCGTTCTATTTTTATTATTATAAAACATAATTGAGACCAATAATCTCCCGTAACGCCTAATAATTATGCCGCAACTTATATTTGTTTTAAGTGGGAAAGTTAAAATAATTTCAAAAGTATTAAATGTTATATTGTACAGACCAGACCGGATAAACATCACTTGCCCTTCTTCTTTTATTAAGGTTAAGCCTGTTTGTCTTCACACAGAATCTGATGACATCTTTTCTTCTAACCATTTTTTAATAACTTTCCAAAACTTCTTCTTCCTGCTGGTCGTTGGTCTCGTGCTATTTTAACCCATTTTGTTTCCTCTGCTCTGCCAACATGTTCATTCCAATGTTGGTTTCTTTCTTTATTTTACAAATGTTATTATATTCCTTATATATTCATGCTTTATTCTGCCCTTGCTCATTTTCCCTACTGTTGCCCTTAATATATTCTGAGTAACTGTTTAGTTTTGCTGTTTTCTGATCTTGCTTCTGTTCCATTCATTAATACAGGTCTTATTACAGTTTTATAAATGCTTATTTTACTTTGATTCAGGCAATAATTTAATTTATAGCGAAAGAAAATGTATTTTATATTTAAGTGTAATTTAATTCAGCATAAATGATTGTTTATTCTCTTAATAACTACCTCGAAACCTCAGGTGGAGATTTAAATCATTTCTAGACAAAAATGTGTAATAATTACGTTATGTGGCTAGAAGAAGAATAACCTTTTAGTGAGTGTTGTAATGCATAAGTTACTCCTGAGAATTTGTAATAGATGAAGAAGTTGCCGGCTCTCGTAGCCGTGGTCGTTGGACTGTATAGCTTCGGCGCTCTGCCAAGCTGAGGGCCGCGGGTTCGAGTCCCGCCATGGGCATGGGTGTTTGTGTGTGTAAATGCTGTAATAAGCGGTAAAGAAAACCGTAAACACAGTGGTACTAAACTGGGTACAGCAGGGAAACTAAAAAAATGAAAAAAAAGGAAAAAGAAAAAAAAACACAGTGCCGTATTAGATTGTTTTGTCATATAGTTTAGTTCATAAACGATTATGCGCTTATATATACGTATCGAAAAACAAATAGATTTTCTGCTGTTAAATTAAATTAAATTGAATTTTATTTATGGACGCTCTTTAACTGCAGTTGTCCTTAGCGTCCCTTCCGTATTGGGCTCAGAGGCCTCTTTATCATGCTTGAGGTTATTTTACGTGCCGTAAATCTGCGACACGGGATCACCGGCATTACTTCCCTTCCGAAGGAAGCCATGCTAAGGATATTTACGTCCGAAAAAATCTATCGCCCTCCGCCGGATTTGACCCCGCGACTTCGGAAACTAGAGGCTAGCATGGTAACCACTACACCACGGAGGACGACTTTCTACTGGTGATCATGCATGATCTGGTTATACATGCATGTAAGGATGGTTATTAATTAATATATTTCTGCATTGCCCATTTATTTAAGTAAGCATTTATTATAGCAGCACCAATGCATGAACGAATGAATGTTAAATGCCTACAAGAATGAAATTATGCATTGTACAAGGTTGTATTCCTTTCCGTGTATGAGAAGTATGGGACAGTATTTACACCTCCCCTACGATTAATTGAGCTTGTATGTTTATTGTCCTATTTGTGTCATTATTTTATTACATAACATGGTTCATTCACGTGTGCAATGTAAAGAAATATGCCTGCACCTAAATTTTGTTTTTAGTAACTTTAGACTTTCGCACCAGCAGAAATGTAACAAGCGTTGAAAAGAACAAGAGTAAAGGTTATTGCAATGCGTATGACATGTTCGTAAAAGTCTTTGTTACTTGGCGTGCAAATAGGGCACAAGTAATTAACACTAGGGAAGGTCCGAAATAGTTCACAAACATCGCAACAAAAAATTTCGCGCCGGAATCACTTTAAGAATGTAACTCAGTTTTGAACATAGCCGCGCGAGTAATATGTGCTAAAAGTGACAAAGATATTCGCGGGGAGAGTAACCTAAACATGCAGAAGTCTTGTTATACGCTGTTAGACAAGTGATTAAGTAATGCACTGGTAGAAGTTGTAGTGTAGCCATGTACTTTGTTTAACACACAACTTGTAAGGTTGGTTGTAGGTTTCCTGTTACAACACAGAACGATAAAAAAGAAAATGTGTGTTGAATTTCATATGCTCTGTCGTCTTTAGCCATTGTTAGCCAGTTGAGTCTACACGTATCACGCCCGGAGATCAACGAAAAGATGTCTCTACCACAAGAACATTTTTAATAGGTATTTGAACCCAGACACAACAGGATCTTTAATGAGTAGCCGAGGTGATGAGTAGCATGTCATCAGGAGGTGACCGAAGGACTGCATTCTCCAGGCAAATACAAACAAAGGGAAAGGACGACGCTAGTAATAAATCGGCTTAAGGCTTATTTAAAGATTGTTTTTCTTGTTGAATTTCCTTATTACGTATTAACTAGTGTCAGCGGATATAATAAATACATTTGTATGTCAAATATTATTGCAGTGAACTGAAATTAGCCTGTGGGGGAAAAAATATAGCAAACACTGCTAACACCTAATAACACCAACAGGAAACAAACAAACATCAACATTATTATTTTTACATGCTGGGGTATGCTGCATCGATAATGCCAGTAAGCATCTTTCATGTCATACCATTTTATTTTGTTGAGGTAATGAATAAAACATGCATTACTAAAGCGTGACTAACAGTTTGCTTGCTTCTATGGCATCGACGCGGTTCTGTTCGAGGTTTAACAAACGATTTCTCCATATCACGGGAGTGATACCACTGGTGCAACTGAACTGCCGCCTATCCGCAATCCTTCGGTGAAAGAACTGGCTAAACCGGTTTTGTCAATCCCGACTGACAGTTACAGTATAACTGCGGCGCGTAGGTCATGAAAAAGTACTCATTACTCTCCAATGTTAAAAAGAGCACATGCGTATCAATACCGAGCTCATTGCGATACTTCAAACGCTGCCTATTTTTTCACCCCTAAGCCTGTCTCACATATCAGAGTGTCCTGTAGGCACACCTCTTTTGCTCTAAGCGCAAGGAAACCGACCGGTGCACTGTTCTGTGCACTCCGATTACATGTCGAGTCAATACACAACTGTCAACTGTAATAGTACGTAGCGATTAGCAAAGGCAGGAAATAAATAAATAAATATATATATATAGAGAGAGAGAGAGAGAGAGAGAGAGAGAGAGAGAGAGATCCTGGATTCTATGGATTTTTCGGCTAAAGGAGCCAAACTGCTGCGTGTTAAACTAACGAGTGCGTTGATGATAGCAAGAAAATAGTGTTTAACTGGAGGTGCGGAATACCTCTCACCTCCGGTGTAACGCGGCCTTACTCCAGACGCAATATGTGAGTGAAACAAATCTCAGAATTTGAATTTACCCGGAAATGTTGACATTTCACACGCTTATACTTAGCTCAGATATTGTAACTGAACAAGATTCGATCAGGTATAAATAGAATTGTAAAAAGCAATCGAACGTGCACTACATTCAACTATCGATAGTACATAATTTTATAATCTGACTAGTATGGATAATCGAATGTAACGGACTATTCGAACATTCGAAGGAAACCAAATTTTTCAGATGTTCGAACTATTCGAGTAACTTATTTCCAGTTTGTATTCTACAGTTGGGTTCTTTCCACGCAGGAACGCTGGTCACTATGTATAATCCGACTTGACTCGGTTTCAGCTTCCATTTTAAAACTCAATTACCCAAGACACAGCCACGCGAACTAGCAAACACATATACAACCGTCAAGCCTAAAGTCTGACTCACAACTGGCATAAATTTCAAGTTCATCACGCCACCGTAACGGCCCCGCATACGCCGGTGCAGGCTGCTACTACTACTACTGCTAACTTAGTTACCCCCGAATATTTCACATATACTGTTGAAGCTCATGAAATCAAACTGGCTAGAATAATTTCAATTCAATTATGCAAATATTCATCAAATATAAATTATGAAATGCTTCGAACCATTCGCATGGTCCAACTAGTTCGACTAACGCGAATAATTCCAGCGTTCGGATAATTCCAGCATACATGTGCAGCTATCAAAGTTTAAAAAAATCTGATGTGTTGCATTCACATGAATTTCTCTTCTATAAACCATTCTTGCAAAATCTTACTCTTATGTCTACTTCTTGTTAATCGAGATAAGATTTCACTACACACTTAGGCATTCTTTATATGCATAGGAAAGATAGATTAGCCTAAAGCGATAGTCACATTTTTAAACTCCGGATCGCTATGTAATGGGTTTGAAGTTCTACGTTGCTTACATTACCGCGTAAAAAAACGAATAGCGACTTACCACTTGAAAGAACCGTTTGAAAATAACGAACAATATCTCGGAAATGTTTAACATTACAAACATTTTATTTGACAAAAATTGTGTGATTTAACGGTATCTACATTTTTATGTAGTAAGATTTTGTGTATTGCTTACGGGTTATACAAAATACATTAGAATGAAGAGGACTTCACAGGCTATTCACCATGGAAATATGCAGAAAATAAAAAATAACTAAACGCTTTTCATATAACGAGTAGTTCAGGTTTGGAGGATAGTATATGTTTGACCTTGAAATTCTATACTCTTTCAATGTCAGCGCGAGAAATAACTGAATAGCAACAGCATTTTAAAAATGACAAAAGTATTGAATAATCCAAACTATCAACAACGGATATTTGGAAATTGCTAACGGTACAACAAATATTTTAGATAAATTGTATATTTTAAAGAGATTTACTTCTTTGTAGTATACTTTTTCTTTATCTGCCTCTAATAGTTTACCCGTTACACAAAATTATACGAAATTTCCTCCGAATGAAGAAAGTTTCGCAGGCTATTCCAAAAAGAATTGAAGATTTATATTTTATTTATCATTTAATATGTTAATACCATATATATTCTAGAGGCGTATTCTAGAATTTCTTCAAAAGCTTAGTGTGGCATCTTTGGAAGATACTGAACCCCAATACAAAGTTTAGTGTTTATCCAACTTTTCGTTTTCGAGTTATGCCGTTTTCAGACACACGTGCGCGCGCTCAAAACGTGTATTTCCGGTGAAATCCGGGATCGAATGTTTTGGTGGAAAGCAATGCTAACTTTACTTGCTATAGGTTAGTATAGAGAAAGTAACTAGACTTTGGCGGTTAAAGAAGCCGCAGAGGAGAACCTAAGAGAAATAGCTGAAAAGGAAACCTCTGAAGGGAAGAAAAATTCTACAAAGTAATGTGTATCCATTAGTCCAGCAGACTCTTCTATGCGACACAGGACTGCGATGACCAAGACTGTCATTGAAATATTGCCAGGGACGATCAAGAGATTCCCTTCCTTCCTGGCTTTTATTTTTGTTTGTTTTCCCTTCTGTCTGCTTCTGTTGCTGTTTTCTTACAGTTCCGATGCGTTTGCAGGAAAACATATAAATCTGATACAATGTTAAGGGGGTTTGTGAGCCAAAATAATTGTCATTTCAGTCCCTTGGATTATCATCAGGATCCAGATGCACCTGGGCCTTTTCTGTAGATACGTAAACAACTGATGTTTTTTTTAAGTTTATAGTCACTTTAACATATTATTCATATCGGGACTTTGCAACTTTTCATAAAATAAATATTTAACAATGAAACAATGAGGTTATTTAACATACTGACAGTTTTGAACCATTACAACGAACCACTATAAAATTGTGCCACTGTAACTAATCAAATTGACTGAACATTATACAGGGTGAATCACCTAAAAATTGCACCGCAAATATTTCGGAAACGGAAAGTGCTAATGATGTGCAGTTTTCACAGCATTGATTGGTAGTCAGGGGCTCGTACAGCCTATAAACAGATTTTAATAATACTGACAAAGTGTATTTTTTGAGCAAACATACAATTTTTTCAATGGAGCAATGCCTAGTAACATCAACAGAATAAAGGTGGAGTAAATTAGAATGTCAGTGGCGTTTATTGCAAGATTATAGAGCAAGTGGTTTACAAGAAATCTTATTTTGAAACTTTTACGCACCGACACTTGTACAACCTGTGGTAGCACAAACTAAAGAAAAACAAAGGGGAATTACAATACTTCTGTGGATTCTTACAAGTAAAGAGAACATAGCCCTTCAGAGGTTGTGTTCAAAATGACCACCGGCAGCTTCAATACACACTTCCAGTCTGCTATGGAAAGACTGCTGCACACGTTCTAGCATTTCAGCGGAAATTTCAGAGCAAGCAGCAATAATACGTCGTTTCATATCGTCTGGTGTAGTTGGTACATCCTTGTAGACAGTGTCTTTCAGCCTTCCCCACAGAAAAAAAGCCTAAAGGGGTCAGATCCGGTGAACGGGCCGGCCAAGGCACAGGTCCTCTTCGTCCAATCCAACGATTTGGAAACTATTCGTTAAGTCAAGCTGAGTACTTCGTGCACTATGGGCTGGACAGCCATCATGTTGACCACAGGTTCCTCCTAGTCTGCAAAGGAACGTCTTCTAGCATCTGTGGCAGATGGTCTGTCAGGAGGCTGCGATACTTGTGCGAGTTCATTGTTCCTTCTATGAGCAAAGGGCTTATAAGCTGTTGGTTCACTATCCCACACCGCACGTTTAAACTCCATGGACGCTGACGTTCCACCTGACGAAGCCAGCGGGGATTGTCAACAGAACAATAGTGCACGTTTCTGCGGTTTATCTGTCCATGATTAGTAAATGTTGCCTCGTCACTAAACAAGATACATGATGAATCTGGAGTAACATGTCTTAATGCCCATGTACAAAAGTTAACGATTCTCGAAATCGTTTCCATGCAGCTCTTGATGTAGAGAGATGTGATAGAGATGGAATCTATGTCGATGGAGAATGCGCATTACACTTGCCTGACTTATGCCACTTCCACGTGCGATTGTGCGATTTGCGGATCTACTGCAACGGCAGCCAAAACATTAATTTCTGCCTCTTCTTCAGTCACTTGTTTGTTTCTGTTAAGTTTTCTAGGTGTTACAGTACCACATTCACGTAATTAGTTGAAGAGGTTGATAAATAATTGCCGAGATGGTTGACGTCTGTTTGGATACGTTTCCGCGTATACCGTACAGGAACGAACTGCATTCTTCCTACACTCTCCATACACCATGAGCATGCCGGCTTTTTCTGCATTAGTAAACCCCATCTTCCACTCACGACTTACTGCTTGAATTGTCACAAACTAACTGACCAGAAAGTCGCAATGCAATCAACGAACAGAAAACACAATGCAAACAAACAACAACATCGTACCTAGCAACTAAGCAGGTTGAATGGGACAAACAATTGCCGGGGTGGAAACTTTTCAAAATACGATTTCACGTAAACCACTTGCACTAGAATCCTACAACAAAGACCATTGACATTCTAATTTACCCTACCTTTATTCTGTTGACGTAACTAGGCATTGTTCCATTTAAAAATGGTATGTTTGCTCAAAAAATACACTTTCTCAGTATTATTAAAATCTGCTTATAGGCTAAATGTACTAGCCCCTGACTACCAATCAATGCTGTGAAAACTGCACATGAAGAGCACTTTCATTTCCAAAATATTTTCAGTGCAAGTTTTAGGTGATTCAACCTATATAATTTTATATAAATTTGTGCAATATACTATTGTTGATATCGTAAGGGATTTTAAGAGGAAACGAACACGCAAACGTATATGAAGTGTCACAGTATAGACCATAAAATATGGCATACACGAAATTGTTTGTTCTCTATAGCGGATTAATTATGGGAATACCTACCGCAGCGTTAACTAGGTTTCTCTCTTTTTCTCTCTCACTCGCCCTCACCTTTACGTCGTTGTTTCCCTTCACTCTACGCCTCTCTACCTCTTTCACTCTATTTCCTTCTGTTGCTCTCTAACCCTCTCGCTTTGTGTACGTGGAACGTACATGCCATGTTGTGAAAGCTGACAATACAACTTTTTTTCTGAGGTGTTAAAGCAATTTAAAGCAACCTAAAATCCTCAATATACACAAACTAATGCATGTTCCTTATGTGTTGTGCAGTTATACAGCTTAGCATATAACTCACCTAGTCTACGTACAGAAAGAATTAATGACGAATAGCTATTATACTTCTTAAACGTTCTTCCTATCGAAATTTGTAAATAAGAAATATGTCAGAACCGTAATGCTTATAAACTTTTGTTATTTAGCATTTAAAAACCCCAGTAATAAGAAGAATTAGCAATTTGGTTTTATTTTGGGCCCCGTTGGAACCTCTCATTTGAGGAAAGTAATCAACACAACGTATATTATTCGATAGAGCCTATTGGGAACTAAGATATTTTATACCAAGTTTCATAGCAATCGGTTAGGCGATGTTTGAGAGTAAAGGTAAAGCGGGCGGGCGCACACACACACATTCCGAACGCATAATATAAATTCATAAATTGTTGCATATAATAGCCCATTACGCAAGTTAGCATCAAATTTACATACATCATACGTTTTTCCATTACAATTCTTCTCTCTCTCTCTCTCTCTCTCTCTCTTTCTGACACACATTTCTGCTTCCTCCCCCTTCTCTTCGTCTCTCACTGTCTCCCCTTATATCCCCGTCTCTTCCCTTCTTTCCACTCAGTATTACTTCAATTACTTTCTCTTTCAGATTCACTTTACTCCACTCTCTCATTCTCTTCCTCTCCATTACCCTAATACCTCTCTCTCTCTTTCTCTCTCTCTCTCTCTACAACTTACTTGTTAGGTGATATATTGAAATTGCCCCATTATAACTTCTGTTTGTGAAAAATAATTAATACATGTGTAAAACTTCTCTTTTAAAGTTAAAAATCAAACAAACATTTTAAATAATAGATTTTTTTTTTTTTGCTCCAGGATAGCCAATAATATATATATTCATCCAAAATCCAAAATTACAAGAAAGATGTTTAATTGCTGTTTTATTATAATTCTATTATTTATGTGTAGGTATGCCTCACCTTAAAAGGAAAGTTCAGAACCTTACATTCAGATTGAAATTAATAGTCCTGCGGCGACTCAAGTCATTGTAAAGAGGTTCTTCGACTTAGTTAAATCTTAAAAGCACAGAGATAATTATCCCTTGGGGAGGTGATAAAAAATCTCTATATATTTTCAGGTAGTCGTATCTCTGATTGGTTAACCAACATTGGTCCCATAAATAACGTAGATAACAATTCAGAGACAGTAGTTTAATTTCAGGAAATCCAGTACTTAAGGAAAGGCTTTAGGTTATTTACATCAGGAAGGTAAGCTTGCTGAAGTCTAGACTCGCTACTAAAATGGAAATCCTGCATTCCTTAACCTTGGCTGTATTTGTTGTTCTTGTATTTCAAGGTTTGCCACTTAAGGAAAAAGTAGACCACAGTTTATCATAAGCTCGTGGCACTCGCTTGTGGTTTTATGTTATCCGGTTTAATCCGGTTAATCCAAAGTTATTTGCCAATTCAATTTTGCTTTCAACAGATGCCCTTTCTCTTTATGATCTGGACTTCACACAGCAGTTTCTTATCTTCTCCTGATTTGTGTAGAGCTATAGGTCAAGCAATACTTCATGACCTGACTTGGTTTTACATTCCATAAATTACAAAAGTAATAAAAAATCAAAATAAATACACCCAGAATGACTGTAAATTTGCAAAGCAATGGTGAATTAAAATGCGAGACGACTCGAGGATTTAGGCTGTAATATCAGTAAAGAATTTTAAAAAGAATGCAGCTTGTCCCAGGACGCGTCATAAATGAACTAATGACAAAATGCAGAGAAAACATCAAAGAAAGTCTATGTAGCAATAAAGTAACAATCATATATTAATTCTGATTAGTTAGTTTTATTATTTCAAACAGAAAATCATCTTCAAAAGCAACATATACATGGTGTGCAAATTTCGGGCTGTAAAACAGAATTTCATATAGATTTCAATGAGTACATTAAAATAGTACATAAACTGTTTTCTTCTATCTTTCATAGACTTGTAGAAAAGCACTTTGAAATGCAGAGATGCTTGACAGTCTTATACGAGTAGAATGCGTGTTCTGTCTCCGATGTCGTTGTGACGTTGTTACTGCATTATAAAAGCTATATTGACTTTGTTAGTTTAAATTTCAAAGCCAGATTTCAGCGAAATCTTTGATGTTTAATTAGAGGTACTAAAACCGAAGCAAATTTCTTTAAGAGTGAATGAAACAAAAAAGAAAATAATTATTTTAACCTTAATGTTTAATTATTATGCACTTATATAGAAACGATATAGAGTAGTTTATGGCTATAAAACACATAAACGTTAGGTGTTTTATCGAAGTATTCAGTGAGAATAAATTAAGAAACTGGATAGTTATGAGTAACAGTTTAAGTAAATGCAATAAAACAAAGGAAATAAACTTATTTAATCACTTAATAAATTATACTAACAAGAAACGTATCTTAGTTTTACTTAAATAGTCAATGAACGCGAATAAAAATCACGTACAATATTGATAAGGCTGATACAGTTTCACCTGGAAAAACGTATAGACGAATTATTAGACTACGTCGAAAATGCTGCAAAAAAGAAAGAGTTATTTCACATAACTCATATATTTTAATGAACCTTAGATTTTTCCAAAAATAAGTTTGTATCTTTATGTGGTTTCCTAGCTATACACAGTTCATACAGAATGACGAGACCTTCACAGGCTATTACTAGAAAATCCAGGTTTAATCGTTTATTAGTTAATCAAATGTCTTTAAAAAACGTTAGAAAACTTCTGGGAAAATGAAAAATGTTCCTTGCATAGGGTAATTTGTAGTGGAGGATTTTTTTGAAAATCCTCGTCTGACATGTTTTTAATAGTATCTAACTCAAGTATGAAATTTGGTATTTATCCGAATTTTCGTTTTGAAGTTATGCTGCGCGTGCATGCATTCATACACACACATAGTTTTTTTTCTAAAAAGGCATTTTTGGACTTAATGGACCTCAATACTTCGAAAGATATCGAACGTTTGGTTGAATAACATGTTTCCTCTACCTAATATGAGCGAATACTAGAGAAAGCAAAAATGTTAAAATACAAACGGAAGGAAAGCGAAATAGTGAAGACCAAGAACCCAATCGGAAACAGGCAAAAATGCCTAATAGGATTAGAGAAGAGAAGGAGGAGGAAGAAGAACAAGAAGAAAAGATAATGTAGACGACGTCTTGAGGTTGAGCGAATTGTATTACTGATTTTATATTTGCATTCAACAGTTATTCAAAACATCAGTAATCAAGATACAAAGAAAACACTCTTTAAAAACAGCCTACAATGTCTGCTTTTGTCAGGTGTTGCTGTCTCTCATTTTTGACTGAAAAAAAATGGCTAGTGAAAAAAATATCTCTTGCACAACCTAGATTCCATCAAAGTGAAAGGATGTTCTGTTATGTTGCTGGACATTTGCATCTCATTTAAACAACGTTTGCCATTATAATATATATCAAATCATTAATTTGGATATTTGGTGCTGTTAGGTTGTCACTTTCCTTAACGTAAGCAAACATACTCTGCGAGCTAGCGTAAAAATTTTCACTACGAATTTACGTGATTGATGTGTGTTGATCCGCCATACCATGGGATTGTA
The DNA here is from genome assembly GCA_030765065.1 of Deroplatys truncata. Taxonomy (NCBI): domain Eukaryota; kingdom Metazoa; phylum Arthropoda; class Insecta; order Mantodea; family Mantidae; genus Deroplatys; species Deroplatys truncata. Next base: position 223,637,266 of record CM060975.1, read on the forward strand.
AGGCCTAGAATCCTCTAGCGAAATGACATATACTGGCACCTCAAAGGGCTACTTTGAGGTCTTCTTGTGCGGTAATTTGCAACTGGAGCGGAATCTAAGCGCAAAACTACTGAACATGCCTCAATCCTCAATTTCAAATGCTTTATAATTCAATACTCAATTTCCGTTTATGTTTCACACCTTGATTTGATATCCAATTACCTTATGCAGTATGTGTGTAGCTATACAGGTATGCGTACTCAAAGTTTATCATTTCGAAACTTCCCAGTGTAGACAGTTATTGAAAGGTAGAAAAATGCAATGCCATATCTGGAATTTGAACCACAGATCTTCCGCTTTTCGTGCGGTTGCTCTAACTAACGAGCTATTATGGCAACATACCAGTATGACATTCCCCAACTGATTCTACGTTTTAACCCTTGTTCTACACTCGGCTTGTGTGCAAGAACAATTAATTGCCATTGATTGACCTAATAGAGATTACCCATAAAGCCCCATACGTTAAGTATGAAAGGGGATATATCGTACATATATAAGAATTATAAAATATTCAACAACCAAGAATTGTAAAAAACAGATTGTAAGAAACGGGCGAGCTACCAAATTCCAGGTAAAAGGTAATTCTAGTTAGAGCCCACCTTTCACCAAGCTAATGAACAGGGAGCCGGTAACGGTAAGGAGAAATAGAAAGAGACAGATAGAGAAAAGAAAGAGATGCAGATATTGAACCCGCTTCCCAATACGTCATGGTGACGCGCAAGCGCAAGAATTTGGAGTAGAATATTCTCATACATGTTAAGGTAACGCGGTCTGAGGACCAATTAGAAACGTCGTTACATTTTGAAGCGCAGAGGTGAGCGTCACTACGCTCAGGTATATAAAGGGAAACAAAGCCCCAGATTTTCACTCTCTACTAGAATTTCGTCGACGCAAAATACTCTGCTCTTGACGACAAATGCACGTGTGTGCATATGGGTGTGAAGACGTGTGCAGTTAGTTTAGGCTCCTGACTTATTCAAATGGTGGGATTGGTATAATGGGAAATGCTAGCCGCCCATAAAGATATAAATTGTTAATAAACCACATTTATTAAGGGAAATGCAGTACATTTTTAACTGCCTCACCTACGATAACCCTGAGAACCAAGAATTAGCTATATAGGGACAGGTTAGGAATGGAAAACACAGCAGCCGACGAGCATCCATTGCCGAGGACGCAGCAGATAGCATCAACCAAAGAAACGACGCTTTCCAGAGGCTACTGACCAACCATTTCCCGCTACAAATGTCGCCCAACAACCGTTTCCCGCTACAAGTACTTATGACACTGCCGGTCGCCATTGGGGTAGTTACCTCAACTTGGGGAATTTAATGTCATACCGGCAGGTTCCTATGATAACTCAGCTGATTAGAGCAACCGCAAGGAAAGCGAAAGATCGGTGGTTCAAATCCCGGTTATAGCATCGAATACATGTCTGATTCTACGTTTCAGCATGTTTCCCACACATGGCGTTGTGCGAAAGAAGAATTCGGACTACGACTAGGAGCGGAGGGGGACTTAGCACCTCGACTTACAACATCTTTTGTACCTAAGTCCTGACGGGGCGCCCCCGGGAGGGTGGGCTGAGGTAATAAGAGATAGAGGACGGCAGGAGGCACTAGAGAGCATAGGGCAGGCTCCCTACCTTTTTCCAGATTGAAATTCCCCGGATAGAAGCTGGTACAATCGGCTCCCAACCCCCTGCAGGCTTGCACATCCCACTGGGGGGGGGGGGAGGCCCGGACTCGGAGGCCGTCCATAATCCGGGGGGCGAAATGTTACAGAGAGCATTCTTCTCCCCTGCCGTGCAACACCGAAACTCCCGCCGACACTTGCAACTCTGAAACATCAAACAGATGAAGGGTGAAGTGAAATGAGAATGGAAGTGAAATGGAGGGACAGGAAATTCGGGGATGTAATGAATCTTCCCAGCACTCGCCTAACCGGGAAAACACCCGTAAAGACCCATGGGTCAGGAAGATCGGCCGCGGGAATCGAACCCACGACCTACCGAATGTAGACCATAGACGTTACTGTCGAGCATCCGGCTCGGTAAGAAGAATTAACTATCATTACATTGTTATTGTTTTGTTTAATTGGAATTTAATTGAAACAAAAAACCGTCAATTTAAACTTTTAAATGGAAGTTTAAAATCAGGTTTAATTTCAGTATAGGCTTCATCTCTTCACCTCCATATTGTAGCGTATGTGTGTGCATTGTCGCGTCGGACACATTATTGTTGTGTAGCATGACATTGTCGTGTGTGATCATTTTGATTGGGAGTTTGAATTTACGTCCGACGTGACATTTCCCTCGCACTCCTTTGTGGATGTCGTCCTCCGTGGACTAGTGGTACCGTGCTAGCCTCTAGTTCTCGAGGTCACGGGTTCAAATCCGGCGGAGGGTGATGGATTTTTTCGGGCGTAAAAATCCTTAGCATAGCTTCCTTCGGAAGGGAAGTAAAGCCGGTGTGTCGTGGTCCCGTCGGTGTGGTCCCGTGTCGTAGATTTACGGCACGTAAAAGAACCTCAAGCCTGATAAGAGGCCTCTGAGCAAAATTTCCGGTCTTTCACGCCCAATATAGAATGGGACGCTAACAACCATAGTAGTTATAGAGCGTCCATAAATAAAACTCAATTACAGTTTTCCTTTGTGGATCATTAGACCACATTCATTCACGACTGAATTGTTAAACCAGGGCATCAAACGCTTATAAAAGAGAAATAAGTTTCCTGCTGCTATAACTACCACCACTACCAACACCAGTGGCATTCAATGTAGTAAATTGTTTATTAGCTGCACTAAGGTGGTGGAAGATCTGTTCGAAAACAATGTCAACCATTCAAGTATTCCAATATTTCAACATTTCACTAACTTCATTATCCCTGTTATTCGGATAATAAATTCTAATTTTCATAATTTGAATAGGTACTCCACGAATATTTAGGTAAGAACTACAGCTTTATTTTAAACGATTAAATGAAATTTTAAGAATGAAGAACTTGTTTGTGTTTTTAATACTAATTTTTTTTTAATACATTGCGATGAAGGTTTATCTGATTGCAACGTTGATAGGCTTTCTTGAAATAATTTTACAAAACTAATTTAAAAATAATTCTGTGTTCTTGTTCCTCTAATACCTATTCAAAGATATGCTCTAACATGTTCCTGCAATAAAATACATATAATCTGTTCTCAAATTTTATATCACAATGTTTACATCTTATCTACACCATCATGTGATTTTTATTCTGCGTTGCAATCTTTGTTATTGTTATCCTTGCTATTCTAATTCAGTAAACTTGTTCTGCCCACTAAATCACTCTCTGGGCTACACACTCCCATAAGTTATTGTGTGTTGACAAAATTAATAATACAAATTCATGCATTGTTTGCTGCAACCAGCTCATGTTACATCATTTCAAGGTCGCCCACAGCATTGTTCAATGATTATCACTCTAGAAACCTTCACACTGCATACAAACAGGTGGCGCAATTTATATCGTGAACAAAGAGATAACCTGACGTGCTGAAATATAATGTTGAAAACCTTGGCATTTATATCTGCGAAGTAAATTAAGTTTTTGACTATGAAGTAACATGCAAATGAATTCTAAAGCGTAATGAGCAAAGTCGCCATCGCTTGCAAGGCAGCGTAAACAGTGTTTTATTCTTAGGTTTTAGACTACAGAAAAGTACGCTTTCATTTCAAGCCTGATTTCCATTGACAGCAAATACATTTTATCAACGCACCACATGAAAGCAGTTTTGCTCTAATTTGGTATAAGCGCATATTCCCACTTCATTTTTTAAATTCTGAAAGACAATGAAGTACTGAAAACAAGCCAATAACGGAATAAAGCGTCGTAATACGTTTTTTCTGGATTTCTTCCACTTTTAAGAAACATACGGCAAGAAGTTGTCAATAGAAGTTAAGTTACCTATCTTAGATAGTATAAACCTATGTCCTCCTTTACCTCTGCATGGGAAACTTTTCTGGTTTTAAAATGCTCAGAGAGTATTTTTAGGAATTCAAGGAAAATATCCTAAATTTGCGGTATGATTACCTACCTTGGCAAGTCTGCTTCAAATTACAGATATACAATTCCAACAACTGCTACCATAAGTATTTGAACCTATCAACATAGAGGATGGATGGATGCACGGACAGACGGACGGACGGACGGATCGATGAATAGACAGATCTGATTTTAATAGATCAGCAAAATTTTGGACAAAATTTTCAGTTTCTTGTTGAATCTGGCTTAAGTTGCCAAAGTCATATTGGTTCTGTATTACTAAAATTAGTAAACGACTTTTAGATGAAATTTCTTAAAGAAAATCTATACATGGAATCCTTGTTGACAACATATTATGCTCGAATCCATACCCATCTTATGGAACATGAAGTAGATAGTATCTTTACGTTATTTGCTCCCACGTTTTGGGCGTCAATTTGAAGTAGGTTGTATTGAAGGAGTTCTATTATATTTCAACTGTTGGGAGCCGAACTTGAAGTTCGTTGCAACCGCACGTATGGTACCCGGTAGCCTTCGTCCCAAATTTACTTTCCGGTGGCCTTTGCCCCAAATGTTTAAAAAAATATTAACTTTGTAATTTGACTGTTTCTTTAAATATTATTTATTTATGTTTGCGTCGGCTGCGTCAGTATTATTGTTAGAGACATGTTTCTCTTTGCAGGGTTGTAGACGACTGAAGAATGTAGGCTTACACAGATTATAATTTTTAATTCACTCCTTTTTATTAATTCTTGAAACGATTTAAATATCACTTCACTGATATAGAGAGCTGTAAGATTCTTTTATTAAATACTTGCACTTTTTTAAACACGTAAACTATTTTCGTCTCACACTGAATACGTATTAAATTTCTCGAGGACGCATCTCGCGTCTGATTAGTAACACTGTTTGCTAGCAACCAACGGGTCCAGTTATGAACACTGTCTACAAGCAACTGACTTGGTTTCTACCGCTTAAATTTGTAAACTTCTGTATTTCAAGTCTCTGATTGGCTAATCCTAGTCCAATAGAATACCTTCATTTAACTTAAGCTTTTTCCTGGTTGTTGATTGGCTATTTTATAAACTGTCACAAAAATTATATTATTGTTGCTCCAAGAATTATAAGTAGTATTGTTAAACTTTCAAATTCATTATTGGCTCAAGGTTACCTCATTGTTACCTCATTGCTAGCAACTTTTAACCTATTATTCTCACAGCTCCTACATTATTAAATTACGTAATACATTCACATAACATTATTACACATGTATACAATAATATAAACATATGCAATGACTGTAATATACACTTTTTATATATTGTTACATACACATATTGCTTTAAGGCGGGCTGTTATTATATTTTTTATTATATAATTTGACTAAAATCATTTAAGTGATAAAAATACTGCCTCAAACAATAACTTGGAGTAACCATACTGTAGCATTTAAGTTGTTTTTTATTACGAAAGAGAGGATGATAATTCTTATTAAACGTTGCCTGTGCGCATCTATTTATTTGAAGAAAAATATTCATAAGCATAAACTTGTTCTTCACTATAGATACAGTTTGAATAATTTCGTTAATAAAAATAAATATCATACCACACAAAATAGTTTTGAATACTTATCAATGAAAATGTTCATTTGTGTTTCAGGAAACTTTGATGTCCAATCCTATTTATAAGGTAGATGATTTTTATAATTTATATCCTTAAACTGTTATTCTTTATTTTCTGAGTTCCTATGCATTCCAAAGTTGACAGCTATAAATGATCTACTTACCTAATTTATCTGTGTATATAGTCCATCTAATTTTATAATCTATCTGTATACCTAATTCATTTATCCACTCTAATCTATGGTTTATCTAATCTATTTATTTATGCATGTATCTATCGACATAATCAATTGAACACGAGGTAGAATCAAATTCCAAGACTGGTTCTAAAAGAGCAAATAGATCTAATTGTATGATATAAATTCAACTGCTAACCCTTCAAAGTACTGTAAATCAATACCAGTGATTCTGCCATTTTTGGAATCTCCCCTGGAAGACACTTCTTGAAGGTTGCCAAGTTTGAACAATCGGCGACCGTTCCGAATGACTGTCTATCTTGCATTTTTAGGAATAAAAATAAAAGTTGCAGATAGCCAAAGTTGACAATACGGGGCTAAGAATCGGCAACTGTCGCCGCACGGCCACAACTGGCGTGTTGTGAGCGCTCCGTGAGCGGCAAATTGTCATCATGGACCACCAATTATTTTATTTGTTCTCGGCCTATAGTTTTGCTCATTTACACAGAAAGTGTTCCTTGAAACGTCTGAAACTTTAGAGTAAAACGCAATAGTTTCAGTTTGGCCAGCAGAAAGAAGTTCACGGTTGTCAACCTCGAATTTAATTAGTATTTTCTACATTTTCGGTAGTGTGGCAGATTATTGGACGACTTGTCTCCTCCACTGAGTTTATGCCATTCTTGAAAGGGAATACCACTCAAAACAATTTTGTAACTCATTGTTTTAACGTTTCATGGGTTTCAGTTGCTGATATCTCGAGTTTCGCACAGGATTCAACATTGGCTCTCTGCCCCAGTTCAAGCTCATCGTGGGTGCCCATGATTGCAAAAATATGTATAACACGATCTCAGTGAAAATATAGCTAAGCAGCTTGGTATAGAGTCTCGTTAACCATCGCTACCCAGCGCGCATGTCAATCAAGTAATCCATTCGCATTCTTATCTCGCCCCTCGTACCTGAATACCTCGGAAAATAATAACGCAAATTATAATAAATTCCTTACTAAATACTATTCTGTATTCTTTAGTCTAATGTAGGACTTGACTCGTGATAGAAATTTTTTTACACATAAATACCATAGAAATAAATAGCTTCTAAAGTGTAATTTTTATTACAAAAATTGCATGCTACAAGATATTATTTTCCTACGTTTTAAACTAATAATCAGTTACTTATAACTACACACAGATAAGTTATTATGATGATATTTAACTAAACTGTAGTTAAATACTACATACAGTATTCCCATTCTGAAAATGCTAGGTATGTCGACAGTTCAAGGAATGAAATAAAATATAACTAACAGTAATTGTAAATATATTTGTATGTAATGTAACATACAAGACTTTTTGGAATTAAAGACCCTTACTTAGTGTTTAAAATTACAAGTTGTAAATACCTTATAATGTTTACACCTCCTCTTTTTATGACCTTTTTGGTTTTAAAATATTACAAAAGTACGAGATACTTTGTGACTTGTAAAATCCAACATGCATATCCTTATGTATTAAGTATAGTTATACACTTACCGAATCACTGAATTGCACTGTACACTTGCAGAAAATAGAAACGAGTCCTATCAGGGCAAGTGAGTTGCATAAATGCACAAGGCGGTATTCACAGACATATCTAGATTCAACTGATTTATATACAAATCAGTTACGCAGGTAAATATAATTTCCGCAATACCTTACTGGACTTTTTTTAACAGAAAGGATTAATAACCTACGCAATGATCAAAAAGTATTATTAAGAAGACACACTTACAAAATAACGTTTACTCAAGTTAAAGGCTCTTGAATTTTGCCTTCCAATCATGCCTAAGGTAGTTTGGCTCTACCGCTTTAGCATTAAAGGTTGGAATGTTGTTTTTCCTTTACATGTTAGCCAGCGAATGAGATTTTGGCGCCGGGGGTACTTGCAAATCCGTATGACGACCTCTGAAGTGGTCCATTTCCCGTTGAGGTAAACCTGGTGGGGAAGCAAGTTGACACATGTCTGTCACCTGTCATCCGTCTGTGTCATGTTCAAGATCTCATAGGTACTCTGGAGCACCCTTGTCATCGTAGTCGGTGCCATACAGGACGCCTGCATTACCACCTACGTCGTATGCCACTAGAATTCCCATCACAACTCTACAATCAGCAGCATAAATGTTTGCTATCCTGTGCTGGAGGAAAAACGGGTATCATAGTTTCCTTCTGAAACCATCTTCTACACCTACAAGGGTAGGACTAATAACATGATTTGTCTTGAAAGTTGATACCATATATGCATACTCGTATATCTTTAGCATTTTATTTTCCTAATGGTGCGTGGTGTAATATCTGCTTAGGTAGGTAACCTGTTCTCCATTCGTGTTTTATGTTGATTTGATATTGAAAAAAAAGAGTTAACGCAGACCACTACGCCATTCACAGCGTCTCTACCCCTTGTCGCCATCTATTCTTATCGGATAAGCATTACTTAAGAAAGAATAGAGAAAAAAAATTTAGTTTTATTTATGGACGCTCTTTAACTACTATGGTTCTTAGCGTCCCATTCTATATTGGGCGTGAAACACCTGTAATTTTGCTCAGAGGCCTCTTTATCAGGCTTGAGGTTCTTTTACGTGCCGTAAATCTACGACACGGGACCACCGGCTTTACTTCCCTTCCGAAGGAAGCCGTGCTAACGATTTTTACGCCCGAAAAAATCCATCGCCCTCCCCCGGGTTTGAACCCGCGACCTTGGGAACTAGAGGCTAGCACGGTACCACTAGTCCACGGAGGACGACTAGAATAGAGAAGAAGAAAACAGATATGAGTAGTAATTAAGTATATAAATAAGTAATATAATATAAGGATATTTGTATTAATTTGAACAGAAAACTGGCTAACAGAGAAAAGTAGTTACCACACTGGATAGCTGGGAAGATAGACTAAAGACTAAATACGTGACCGCGGAGCACAGGGGTGAGGAGAAATAATAATTCGAGCGAGTGAGATGCGTAATATTAGAAAGCGACAGTCTTACCTAAGGAATTCCGAGTGTACTCAAGTTTTGCTAGAGGAAGATACGAAAATTAGTTTATTTGCATGAGGCGCCAAGCACAGTAGGTAGTCAATGAGGAAACACGTTATAATATATCACTGCGAGAAAATTAGCGTATGAGTGGCAGAGTATAAACGGTGAACAATTCCGAGAAACCTTCTTCCAATTCTGAAGCCTATTTTACATCAGTCTGTGCGGGGGGAAACGTGTGAACTTATATGTATATTCCATTTAGAACGTAACAAAGTAGTGGAGAGTTAACGGGAAATAATATGTAATTTGGGGAATCGCAAAGAGGTTCACGTAAGTGTAATATGCAATTTGTTAGCAGCTTCATTATTCTTGGAATTAATTGTTCTTCCACACAAGCTGCGTGTTGGGCAATGTTGGAAAGGTAAATCAAACGACTGAAAAATTCAATGCCATAGCCGGGATTTGAACCACTGGAGAGCGGTGGTTCAAATCCCGGCTATGGCATTGAATTCTTTCAGTCGTCTGATTCTATCTTTCATTATTATTAGTAGAATATATAAGACAGACCTGGGCCAGTTTCTGCGTTTATATGGGAAAGGATAGAGAAAACGAGGGTAGATGCTAGGCTAGGAGAGCATCCAAGGAGGAAAAATGCGTTTATATGGGGGAGATAGGGATTACGAGGAGAGTTGTCAGGCTAGACAGGGCTCGAGTAGAGTATACAATTATATACGAAAAATAGGGAGTAGATGATAATGCTAGGCAGGTGCTGAAGAAGGGAGAGTATGCGTTTATATGAGAGAGGTAGGGAACAGGAGCAGGGGTGTTAGGCTAGGCAGAGATCAAGAAGTAGAGTATGCTTTATATGAAAGGTATAGGAAAACGAGGAGGGGTGTTAGGCTAGACAGAGTTGAAGGGTAGAGCATGTCTTGAATATGAGAGGGCTAGGGAACAGGAGCAGGGGTGTTAGGCTAGGCAGAGGTCAAGAAGTAGAGTATGGTTTATATGAAAGGTATAGGAAAACGAGGAGGGGTGTTAGGCTAGACAGAGTTGAAGGGTAGAGCATGTCTTGTATATGAGAGAGGTAGGGAACAGGAGCAGGGGTGTTAGGCTAGGCAGAGATCAAGAAGTAGAGTATGGTTTATATGAAAGGTATAGGAAAACGAGGAGGAGTGTTAGGCTAGACAGAGTTGAAGGGTAGAGCATGTCCTGTATATGAGAGAGGTAGGGAAACAGGAGCAGGGGTGTTAGGCTAGATAGAGGTCAAGAAGTAGAGTATGGTTTATATGAATGGTATAGGAAAACGAGGTGGACTGTTAGGCTAGACAGAGTTGAAGGGTAGAGTATGTCCTTTATATGAGAGAGGTTAGGAACAGGAGGAGGGGTGTTAGGTTAGGAGAATTGAGTATGTGTTTATAAGGAGAGACGGGAAAACGGAGAGAGATCCTATGCTAGGATAGACAGGTGTTAAAGTTAGGTTAGATAGGAAACCAAGGAGTGATACTCAGCTAGAGGGGGAGGCAGGAGGAATGCGCCTTATGAGAGGTAGGGGATACTGGGAGAAATGCTAGGGAAGACAGAGACTGAAGGTATGTAGGGTGTTTTTCCAGAAGGGAAGAGTAAGAATTTCAGAGGTATTTAGAGCACAATATAACTATTTTAGAACACACTTAGAAGCTTTTTAGGCACATGCTTAGATAACTTTGCAGGTATTCTGATGATGTTTTAATGCGGTAGAATAGCCATTTGACATCCTCTTACTGGCTTTAAAATATTTTTAGACATAGATACAGATACGTGTTTTAGGGTATTGGGGTAAGCATTTTAGCCAGTGTACTAGGAATTGTGGGAGCATTTAGAAACATTTAGAGACATTTTAGGCACAGGTACAGATATTTTTTGATATGAACAAGGCTTTCAGGACATTCTGGTATGAGGCAGGGAAATTTTAGATGTTTCAGCAGCATTTAGGGAACTGGAGCAGGTAGATTCAGGGTATTCATATAGGCTTCAGAATATTTCGAGGTGTTTTATGATGCTTTTAAGGTATTTTGACAATTTTCAAGACGTTTTCAAAGCTCGTGCTAGGAGTGTTTGTGGCTCTTTAAAGGTATTTTAGGTTATGGATGTGGCATAGGCACAGACCATTAAGAGTTCCTGAAGGGGCTTTTAGATAAGTGTAGTGGCTGTTTGTCGGCTTTTGGATAAGTGTAGAGGGCTATTTTATCGGCTTTTGGAAAGAGTAGTGGCTGTTTTATTGGCTTTTGGTAAATGTAGTGGCTGTTTTTATGGACTTTTGGAAAGTGCAGTGGCTATTTTTATGCCATTAGAGTTCCTGGTGGGCTTTTGGGGAAATGGTTTTCAGGCATTCTCTCTTGTTTATAGAGTTTTTCTCTTGTATTACACAGGTCTTATGATCTACAACCATTTCTAACGTTTTTTACAGTCATATAGAATCCTTTTATGGTCTTCACAATATTCTAATGCTACCATGCAAGAAACTATGTAGAGATGCCTTTTATAACCCACCCTTAAGCTCTGTTAGTGTTATTATTGTTTTATTCAGCTTTTCTGTTTTGTATGGTTAATTGTTGTCTAGGTGTATCGTCTTTACCAGTTAATTGATGCTTTATTAGATAAGGGTTGTAAGGGTAGGTGTCTGCCTCCTTTTATCTAGGCTTGGGGCTAGCACTATGATTTACACCTAATAGCAGGGTTAGCGCCTCCCACTCAACATTCTTATTTTTATTTATTCTTTAGGTATCTGCTAGGTGTATACATAGCACATGGGTAAGCTTCCATTTTTTTGAAGTATTGCGACACTTCCAATGGTATTTTTTTCGAAGTTTTCATGTGCATATTTGTGACTCTTTAAAGGTGTTTCAGCTTACGATATCAGATATGAGTACAGGCTTTTAGAACATTCTAACATACTGGAATGATAATTTCAGGTGTTTCAATAGCATTCTGGAGATTGGAAGCGGACCTTTTCAAAGTATTGACATAGGTTCTAAGATGTTTAGGAATATTTCGAGGTGTTTTATGTTGATTTTAAGATATTTTAACATCTATAAGGTATTTTCAGGATACTGGTAGGAGTATTTAAGGCTCTTTGAACGTATTGTGGACTATGGATGCGGCATGAATTCAGACTCTTAGAGTACTCTGAACGGTTCTTTAGAAACTTTAGCGGTTATTTTTTGGGGTATTGGCACATGATTTTAGAGTATGCTGAGGGTGTTTAGAATGATTGAGGTTTTTGTTTAGCACTTAAAAGGTATTTTATCCTATTGCCTCAAAGTATTTCAACCCTTTTCAGACATTTTCAAAGCTTATTCCAGGAGTAGTTGAGCAGCTTTAAATGTACTTTAGCAACTAATCAAGCACTGTCGCAAGCTTTTAAAACATTTTGTGAAATTTTATGAGTAAATCAGGTATTCACCCACGTATTTATTCAGGTTTCAGGACTTGATATATTTCTGCACATAGTTTAATGCCTCACGAACATTTATTATGCAGTGTTAGAACGCTTTTATATACTTTTAAAACACATTTTTTTTAAATTTCTACAAACTTATATATCTTGAGGAGATAAGCTATGAGACCGAGAGGGATAAACTGTATATCGATTTACAGTTTTAGTGAATGTAGAAGTATTCTAAACTACCCTACCTTACCCGCTCACCGATCATCCTGCCCTGAATCATCTTCTCATTGTCTATTCCATTCTGTAATCCTCTAACGCAACCAGGAAACGTAACCATACGTGACAATCATAACGACCTATTCCCAAGACAATCTATGCTAACAGAACCATGCAATAACACAAGGTTTAATGTTGCATATAACAATGTAGAAAGAGATAATTTGTACAAAGAAGCCTTTCTGAGCAGCCATTACTACAGCACCATTGTAAGTTCAACATACTTAGAACTAATGCCTCAGTCTTGCAAACCATTCTTCAAACTCGAATAATCATGTAAGCCTAACTCTGCCTATCCCAGACTATCCTAACAATATGCATTCTGTCCAGTAATAATCTAACACAATCTGATACCATTCCTTATAATCTGTCCAACAATCCAGTCCTAAGCTAGCTCTGAATACCCTAACCTAGCGAAAATAGTATAAGCAGACTTCACATCCAGCCTGCTATCACCTAATCCAGCTTGAATGAGTGCACGTAAACCTAGACCAATCTTAGTCAACAGTCGTCTCATCACCCATTCAACTGGTCATAAACAAAAAGCTATAAGCTCGACCACTCGCTAATTATCTAAGGTACCCTATCAGAACCTCACCCAGGTTAGCCTAAACTGACTTTACCCAAGCTATCCTATTTTGTCATCGCCCGCCCTAGCGTAACCTAGAAGCTTGCCTAAACTGACTTTACACAAGCCATTCTATGTTGCCATTTCCCTTTCTAGCGTAACCTAGAACCCTCTTATCGGCTGAATGGATAACCTATCATAGCCTTGTTGGATCCATACACCACACAAATGTCTCCTTAAATCAAGAACCTTGAATGCTTTTACAGGAATTCAACACCCTCTGCGACCATATTTCTCATGTCCACACTCATATTCCCATGCCTTATAACCATTCTATTATCAGATATTTCAAGAACGTTGAAACCTATTAAGAATATTTCTTTGCTACTCTTAGCAGCCCACTATATTGTACAGTGTTCATGTATTTCTTTGTAATAAACGTGTGCCCTTCTATACACATAACAGGACATGTATCAGCATCTAAACAATGACCACCACCTCTGTCATCACTACCACCATTTCCAAAAAACAATCATCACAATAACCATCACCATCATGCCTATCACCACTATCATAAACACCCCCGCCTTCAATTACAACATAACCTTATACTATCACCGCCACCATGTCTCCATTAACAGCATTACTCTATACTGTCACCACCGCCATCATTTGCAAAACCATCAACTTTATAACCAGCACCATGACCCTATCACTACCATCACAAGCACCACTACTTCCAATTACGCCATAACCTTATATTGGCACCACCGGCATATGCCTCCATTAACACCCTAAGTCTACACTTTCGCCACCGCCACCACATTACTCCACTAACACCATAACTAGTTATCCCGCAATTCCCACCATCACCATTATCACCATTACCCCTACACACCTATTTGTATCATAACTCCGCACTTTCACCACCACTATTACTTCCAATACCACCAATGCTATCACCATCTCCCTATCACCACCATCACAAATACCACTACTTCCAATTACACCATAACGTTATATTGCCATCACCGTCAATGTCCTCCATTAACACCATAACTCTACACTGTCACCCCGCCAACACATAACTCCATTAATACCATAGCTCCCTAATCCCGCAATTCCCGTCATCTTCACCGCTACATTAATCAATACAACCATCTAAAGACAGAGCCTCTCACATATGAAGCTATATTATAACAGAGCCACGTACCTATAAGCTCCAGGGGATATCCCTATTAGTGTGTTTTGAACTGTCTCTCCGTGTGTGTATGAGTCTGGGTGTGTATGTGTGTATCTGTGTGTGAGTCTGTGTGTATGTGTGTCCGTGTGTGTGTCTGTGTGTATGTCTGTGTGTGCGTGTGTGTGTATCTGTGTGTGTGCGTGTGTGTATGTGTGTGAGTATGTGTGTGTGCGTGTCTGTGTGTGTGTGTCCGTGTGTGTGTCTGTGTGTATGTCTGTGTGTGTGCGTGTGTGTGTGTTTTGAACTGTCTCGGGGTGTGCGTGTCTGTGTGTGTGTGTCTGTATGTGTGTGCGTGTCTGTATGTGTGTGCGTGTCTGTGTGTATGTGTCTGTGTGTGTGTCTGTGTGTGTGTATCTGTATGTGAGTCTGTGTGTGTGTCTGTGTGTGGGTGTCCGTGTGTGTGTGTCTGTGTGTATGTATGTGTGTGCGTGTGTGTGAGTCTGTGTGTTTATGGCTGTGAGTGTTTTGAACTGTCTCTATGTGTGTGTATGTGTGTATGTCTATGTGTGTGTGTGTGGGTGTGTGTGTATGTCTGTGTGTGTATGTCTGTGTGTGCGTGTGTGTGTATGTCTGTATGTGTGTCTGTATGTGCGTGTGAGTCTGTGTATGTGTGTGTATCTGTGTGTGAGTCTGTGTGTGTGTCTGTGTGTATGTGTCCGTGTGTGTGTCTGTGTATATGTCTGTGTGTGTATGTCCGTGTGTGTATCTGTGTGTGAGTCTTTGAGTGTATGTGTGTATCTGTGTGTGTGTGTCTGGGTGTGTGTGTGTGTCCGTGTGTGTGTCTGTGTATATGTCTGCGTATGTGTGCGTGTGTGTGTGCTGATCAAGAAGAAGAAAGGAATAAAGTAGAAAGGAAGAAGGAAAGAGAGAAAGAAGAAAAACAGAAAGAAAAAAAGAAAGAAAATTAAGAATTTTAATTCAGACCTGAGGATACTTAAGTATACTTATAAATATATGGGTTAAACACTTTTTATTCCAGCCGTATATGTCTCCTAGTTTAATATTTATGAAGCATTAAATTTTTATAAGATTCGAACAAGGACCATAGATTACCTAAGTACGTATCACGGTTTAACACAGATAATGAATTACATCTAATAAATACATTTTTGTTCCGCCGATACAACTCCCTTAGTTTAATAGCTTTTGATCATTAAATATTTTGCTCTAAGATAATAGTAAAAAATTAATCCTTAAATAGCTTGATTACAATTATTTTCTAATGATACCTGAAAAGTCTTTCACTAAGCCTCTTAGCGCTATAAACTTATTCTGATTTTACCATATTTGTCTAAGTCTTTTAACTCATTAAGAATTAACCATTTAGGTTTTACCGATTCGAGGTCGGATATGAACTTCGGACTCCTAAATAGTTGTTCAGAGAATCTATCCACTGCTATCAATTTAATGTAATTTGTTCGAAGAGTCTAGCTGCCCTACTTCGGGAATAATGAAACATCAAAGTTTAAAACTCTGGTCAGACTCGAAGTCCGGTCCCTAGAGATATCTTTCCGTAACTAATCAATAATACAGGACTATGTGAATCCTTGTTGATGCTAAAAGGGCATAAAGTCAGTAGTTGGTGTTTGTATGTTCTATATCAATTTATGGCTTTTTAATTGGCTTAATTGATTTAAATTGGCTGTAATTGGTCTTTCATGTAAAGCCGACCCAAGTAGCATGTATGTTCTATATCAATTTATGGCTTTTTAATTGGTTCACTTGGTTCAATTGGTCTTTCATGTAAAGCCGACCCAAGTAGCATGTATGTTCTATATCAATTTATGGCTTTTTAATTGGTTCACTTGGTTCAATTGGTCTTTCATGTAAAGCCGACCCAAGTAACGTGTATTTTCAGGATCAATTTATGGCTTTTTAATTGGTTCGCATGGTTCAATTGGTCTTTCAGGCAAATGGGACCTATAGTGCATGAGTCTTCTGGATATATTAATGGTTACTGCTGGAGTTGGTAATTGCGAGGGTCGCTTACATGTCCACGTGTTGACATTTACTTGAAGAAGAAGCATTTAAAGGTCCACCTCCTCCTCGGCTTTGGGTGGGAGGAGGTAATCAAAATAATGTCTGCATTTCCAGTCAGCTATGAGACATGATTCACCCGCTATAAAGTACACAGCGTTAATTCTAATCATGTACATCAAATAAAAAAATACAAGTTTCAATTTTTGTGGCGAACGCTCCTAACAACTGTAAATGTTTAAAAAAAATCGAAAGGTTTAATTTTCACCATCCTACCGAGACTTGTTGCTTTGAACGGGCAGATAACACGCTTGTGTTATCCTCTAAAATGCAACAAGAGGGTTCTGAAAGTTATCGTAGAAATGGCTAGTATACGATGTTCGCTAACTAAAGCACACCTCTTTATTACAATGAGAAATTTCGCAAATTAGAATCACAAGCGATGAAAAAATATTGGAATATTTAGCTTTAAAGGTTAACAAGCGTCACTCTGTACTTAAATACCCTGATAAGAACGCTAAACCTTCTGTTAGTGGCATACATGGATTAGAAATTCTGTATACCAATTTTTGGAGCACAGACTATACAGCCCCGCATGTTATTGCCTGGGAGGGAGATCGATACTCTGTCTCCCCTTCTGTATACAATTTAGCGGCTATTGTGTCCGAGTTTCACCCTAGCGGTTTCTCCGTATCTGTATTGTTAAAAGGCCCTGCGTATATTTCTCCGAAGCGTTCTAAAAACGTCGATATTTACCAAGAAAATAATTTTAATAACTAGAACTACAAATAAATATCGCTACCAAGAATTGATATATCACATACAAACACCAACTACTGGCTTTATGCCCTTTTAGCATCAACAAGGATTCACATAGTCCTGTATTATTGATTAGTTACGGAAAGATATCTCCAGGGACCGGACTTCGAGTCTCACCAGAGTTTTAAACTTTGATGTTTCATTATTCCCGAAGTAGGGCAGCTAGACTCTTCGAACAAATTACATTAAATTGATAGCAGTGGATAGATTCTCTGAACAACTATTTAGGAGTCCGAAGTTCATATCCGACCTCGAATCGGTAAAACCTAAATGGTTAATTCTTAATGAGTTAAAAGACTTAGACAAATATGGTAAAATCAGAATAAGTTTATAGCGCTAAGAGGCTTAGTGAAAGACTTTTCAGGTATCATTAGAAAATAATTGTAATCAAGCTATTTAAGGATTAATTTTTTACTATTATCTTAGAGCAAAATATTTAATGATCAAAAGCTATTAAACTAAGGGAGTTGTATGGGCGGAACAAAAATGTATTTATTAGATGTAATTCATTATCTGTGTTAAACCGTGATACGTACTTAGGTAATCTATGGTCCTTGTTCGAATCTTATAAAAATTTAATGCTTCATAAATATTAAACTAGGAGACATATACGGCTGGAATAAAAAGTGTTTAACCCATATATTTATAAGTATACTTAAGTATCCTCAGGTCTGAATTAAAATTCTTAATTTTCTTTCTTTTTTTCTTTCTGTTTTTCTTCTTTCTCTCTTTCCTTCTTCCTTTCTACTTTATTCCTTTCTTCTTCTTGATCAGCACACACACACGCACACATACACAGACATATACACAGACACAACCACGGACACACACACACCCAGACACACACACAGATACACACATACACTCACAGACTCACACACAGATACACACACGGACATACACACACAGACATATACACAGACACACACACGGACACATACACACAGACACACACACAGACTCACACACAGATACACACACATACACAGACTCACACGCACATACAGACACACATACAGACATACACACACGCACACACAGAAATACACACACAGACATACACACACACCCACACACACATAGACATACACACACATACACACACATAGAGACAGTTCAAAACACTCACAGCCATAAACACACAGACTCACACACACGCACACACATACATACACACAGACACACACACACGGACACCCACACACAGACACACACACAGACTCACATACAGATACACACACACAGACACACACACACAGACACATACACACAGACACGCACACACATACAGACACACACACAGACACGCACACCCCGAGACAGTTCAAAACACACACACGCACACACAGACATACACACAGACACACACACGGACACACACACACAGACACGCACACACACATACTCACACACATACACACACGCACACACACACAGATACACACACACGCACACACAGACATACACACAGACACACACACGGACACACATACACACAGACTCACACACAGATACACACATACACACCCAGACTCATACACACACGGAGAGACAGTTCAAAACACACTAATAGAGATATCCCCTGGAGCTTATAGATACGTGGCTCTGTTATAATATAGCTTCATATGTGAGAGGCTCTGTCTTTAGATGATTGTATTGATTAATGTAGCGGTGAAGATGACGGGAATTGCGGGATTAGGGAGCTATGGTATTAATGGAGTTATGTGTTGGCGGGGTGACAGTGTAGAGTTATGGTGTTAATGGAGGCCATTGACGGTGGTGGCAATATAACGTTATGGTGTAATTGGAAGTAGTGGTATTTGTGATGGTGGTGATAGGGAGATGGTTATAGCATTGGTGGTATTGGAAGTAATAGTGGTGGTGAAAGTGCGGAGTTATGATACAAATAGGTGTGTAGGGGTAATGGTGATAATGGTGATGGTGGGAATTGCGGGATAACTAGTTATGGTGTTAGTGGAGTAATGTGGTGGCGGTGGCGAAAGTGTAGACTTAGGGTGTTAATGGAGGCATATGCCGGTGGTGCCAATATAAGGTTATGGCGTAATTGGGAGTAGTGGTGCTTGTGATGGTAGTGATAGGGTCATGGTGCTGGTTATAAAGTTGATGGTTTTGCAAATGATGGCGGTGGTGACAGTATAGAGTTATGCTGTTAATGGAGACATGGTGGCGGTGATAGTATAAGGTTATGTTGTAATTGAAGGCGGGGGTGTTTATGATGGTGGTGATAGGCATGATGGTGATGGTTATTGTGATGATTGTTTTTTGGAAATGGTGGTAGTGATGACAGAGGTGGTGGTCATTGTTTAGATGCTGATACATGTCCTGTTATGTGTATAGAAGGGCACACGTTTATTACAAAGAAATACATGAACACTGTACAATATAGTGGGCTGCTAAGAGTAGCAAAGAAATATTTTTAATAGGTTTCAACGTTCTTGAAATATCTGATAATAGAATGGTTATAAGGCATGGGAATATGAGTGTGGACATGAGAAATATGGTCGCAGAGGGTGTTGAATTCCTGTAAAAGCATTCAAGGTTCTTGATTTAAGGAGACATTTGTGTGGTGTATGGATCCAACAAGGCTATGATAGGTTATCCATTCAGCCGATAAGAGGGTTCTAGGTTACGCTAGAAAGGGAAATGGCAACATAGAATGGCTTGTGTAAAGTCAGTTTAGGCAAGCTTCTAGGTTACGCTAGGGCGGGCGATGACAAAATAGGATAGCTTGGGTAAAGTCAGTTTAGGCTAACCTGGGTGAGGTTCTGATAGGTTACCTTAGATAATTAGCGAGTGGTCGAGCTTATAGCTTTTTGTTTATGACCAGTTGAATGGGTGATGAGACGACTGTTGACTAAGATTGGTCTAGGTTTACGTGCACTCATTCAAGCTGGATTAGGTGATAGCAGGCTAGATGTGAAGTCTGCTTATACTATTTTCGCTAGGTTAGGGTATTCAGAGCTAGCTTAGGACTGGATTGTTGGACAGATTATAAGGAATGGTATCAGATTGTGTTAGATTATTACTGGACAGAATGCATATTGTTAGGATAGTCTGGGATAGGCAGAGTTAGGCTTACATGATTATTCGAGTTTGAAGAATGGTTTGCAAGACTGAGGCATTAGTTCTAAGTATGTTGAACTTACAATGGTGCTGTAGTAATGGCTGCTCAGAAAGGCTTCTTTGTACAAATTATCTCTTTCTACATTGTTATATGCAACATTAAACCTTGTGTTATTGCATGGTTCTGTTAGCATAGATTGTCTTGGGAATAGGTCGTTATGATTGTCACGTATGGTTACGTTTCCTGGTTGCGTTAGAGGATTACAGAATGGAATAGACAATGAGAAGATGATTCAGGGCAGGATGATCGGTGAGCGGGTAAGGTAGGGTAGTTTAGAATACTTCTACATTCACTAAAACTGTAAATCGATATACAGTTTATCCCTCTCGGTCTCATAGCTTATCTCCTCAAGATATATAAGTTTGTAGAAATTTAAAAAAAAGGTGTTTTAAAAGTATATAAAAGCGTTCTAACACTGCATAATAAATGTTCGTGAGGCATTAAACTATGTGCAGAAATATATCAAGTCCTGAAACCTGAATAAATACGTGGGTGAATACCTGATTTACTCATAAAATTTCACAAAATGTTTTAAAAGCTTGCGACAGTGCTTGATTAGTTGCTAAAGTACATTTAAAGCTGCTCAACTACTCCTGGAATAAGCTTTGAAAATGTCTGAAAAGGGTTGAAATACTTTGAGGCAATAGGATAAAATACCTTTTAAGTGCTAAACAAAAACCTCAATCATTCTAAACACCCTCAGCATACTCTAAAATCATGTGCCAATACCCCAAAAAATAACCGCTAAAGTTTCTAAAGAACCGTTCAGAGTACTCTAAAAGCCTGAGTTCATGCCGCATCCATAGTCCACAATACGTTCAAAGAGCCTTAAATACTCCTACCAGTATCCTGAAAATACCTTATAGATGTTAAAATATCTTAAAATCAACATAAAACACCTCGAAATATTCCTAAACATCTTAGAACCTATCTCAATACTTTGAAAAGGTCCGCTTCCAATCTCCAGAATGCTATTGAAACACCTGAAATTATCATTCCAGTATGTTAGAATGTTCTAAAAGCCTGTACTCATATCTGATATCGTAAGCTGAAACACCTTTAAAGAGTCACAAATATGCACATGAAAACTTCGAAAAAAATACCATTGGAAGTGTCGCAATACTTCAAAAAAATGGAAGCTTACCCATGTGCTGTGTATACAGCTAGCAGATACCTAAAGAATAAATAAAAATAAGAATGTTGAGTGGGAGGCGCTAACCCTGCTATTAGGTGTAAATCATAGTGCTAGCCCCAAGCCTAGATAAAAGGAGGCAGACACCTACCCTTACAACCCTTATCTAATAAAGCATCAATTAACTGGTAAAGACGATACACCTAGACAACAATTAACCATACAAAACAGAAAAGCTGAATAAAACAATAATAACACTAACAGAGCTTAAGGGTGGGTTATAAAAGGCATCTCTACATAGTTTCTTGCATGGTAGCATTAGAATATTGAGAAGACCATAAAAGGATTCTATATGACTGTAAAAAAACGTTAGAAATGGTTATAGATCATAAGACCTGTGTAATACAAGAGAAAAACTCTATAAACAAGAGAGAATGCCTGAAAACCATTTCCCCAAAAGCCCACCAGGAACTCTAATGGCATAAAAATAGCCACTGCACTTTCCAAAAGTCCATAAAAACAGCCACTACATTTACCAAAAGCCAATAAAACAGCCACTACTCTTTCCAAAAGCCGATAAAATAGCCCACTACACTTATCCAAAAGCCGACAAACAGCCACTACACTTATCTAAAAGCCCCTTCAGGAACTCTTAATGGTCTGTGCCTATGCCACATCCATAACCTAAAATACCTTTAAAGAGCCACAAACACTCCTAGCACGAGCTTTGAAAACGTCTTGAAAATTGTCAAAATACCTTAAAAGCATCATAAAACACCTCGAAATATTCTGAAGCCTATATGAATACCCTGAATCTACCTGCTCCAGTTCCCTAAATGCTGCTGAAACATCTAAAATTTCCCTGCCTCATACCAGAATGTCCTGAAAGCCTTGTTCATATCAAAAAATATCTGTACCTGTGCCTAAAATGTCTCTAAATGTTTCTAAATGCTCCCACAATTCCTAGTACACTGGCTAAAATGCTTACCCCAATACCCTAAAACACGTATCTGTATCTATGTCTAAAAATATTTTAAAGCCAGTAAGAGGATGTCAAATGGCTATTCTACCGCATTAAAACATCATCAGAATACCTGCAAAGTTATCTAAGCATGTGCCTAAAAAGCTTCTAAGTGTGTTCTAAAATAGTTATATTGTGCTCTAAATACCTCTGAAATTCTTACTCTTCCCTTCTGGAAAAACACCCTACATACCTTCAGTCTCTGTCTTCCCTAGCATTTCTCCCAGTATCCCCTACCTCTCATAAGGCGCATTCCTCCTGCCTCCCCCTCTAGCTGAGTATCACTCCTTGGTTTCCTATCTAACCTAACTTTAACACCTGCCTATCCTAGCATAGGATCTCTCTCCGTTTTCCCGTCTCTCCTTATAAACACATACTCAATTCTGCTAACCTAACACCCCTCCTCCTGTTCCTAACCTCTCTCATATAAAGGACATACTCTACCCTTCAACTCTGTCTAGCCTAACAGTCCACCTCGTTTTCCTATACCATTCATATAAACCATACTCTACTTCTTGACCTCTATCTAGCCTAACACCCCTGCTCCTGTTTCCCTACCTCTCTCATATACAGGACATGCTCTACCCTTCAACTCTGTCTAGCCTAACACTCCTCCTCGTTTTCCTATACCTTTCATATAAACCATACTCTACTTCTTGATCTCTGCCTAGCCTAACACCCCTGCTCCTGTTCCCTACCTCTCTCATATTCAAGACATGCTCTACCCTTCAACTCTGTCTAGCCTAACACCCCTCCTCGTTTTCCTATACCTTTCATATAAACCATACTCTACTTCTTGACCTCTGCCTAGCCTAACACCCCTGCTCCTGTTCCCTAGCCCTCTCATATACAAGACATGCTCTACCCTTCAACTCTGTCTAGCCTAACACACCTCCTCGTTTTCCTATACCTTTCATATAAAGCATACTCTACTTCTTGATCTCTGCCTAGCCTAACACCCCTGCTCCTGTTCCCTACCTCTCTCATATAAACGCATACTCTCCCTTCTTCAGCACCTGCCTAGCATTATCATCTACTCCCTATTTTTCGTATATAATTGTATACTCTACTCGAGCCCTGTCTAGCCTGACAACTCTCCTCGTAATCCCTATCTCCCCCATATAAACGCATTTTTCCTCCTTGGATGCTCTCCTAGCCTAGCATCTACCCTCGTTTTCCCTATCCTTTCCCATATAAACGCAAAAACTGGCCCAGGTCTGTCTTATATATTCTACTATTATTGTTTATTTAAGTGGAATAAATCCAGTCGGGCATTATTCAACTCCCATTATCGTACCTGAGATAAAATAACTAGGCAAATATAGGCAAATTAGGCAACAACAATGAGAAGAAGAGAGGCATCGAACTAACAGACTTCAGCAGCACACCACTACAGTCGACCCATCACCGCTACATTATGCAGCTCGCTATCTCTTGCTTCTTTTCTTCGGTATTCTTTCGCATAATTTCCATGGCATTCTACCATCATGCAAAAACCGTATTAATTGATTCTTTTGCATTTAATTCATTATATCGTTGTACATTTTCTATCAAATCCCTTACAGCTTTATTATTTATCCTGTGCAGCCTTGCTTTGTACTCAACACCTTAAACAACCGATTTCTGTTGCATTTGATCCCTTTTGCTTATGTACATCTTATATTTGAGCACCCTAACAAGTTTTATGTTTTCTTTGCTCTCTTTCTTACTTGTCCCTGAAGAAGGTTTTATTTTAGGAGGAGTTGTATTGTTGTTCGACTGTTGGGGAGCCAAAAACTTCAGATAGTTTCTTGGAGTGTTCGCCCCACGTACGATACCAAGTTTCCAGTGGCCTTCGCCCCAACGTTTAGTAATCAAATTTGTATTTTAATGTTTCTTTAAATATTATATATGTATATATACATACACGTTTGCCTCGGCTGCGTCAGTATTAATTTGTAGAAACATGTATCTCTTATCAGGGAGTGATGCGGCTAAAGGAAGTAGGCTTACACAAATTATAATTTTTACTTCACTCCTTCTATTAATCCTTCACACGATTAAATAACACGTCACTGATATAGAGAGCTGTGAGATTATTTATTAATTACTTGCACTTTTTAACACGTAAACTTTATAAAATTCTTGCAGTAATGAATTTTCATCTCATACTGAATACGTACCGAGCGAATGAATTGCTCAGGTACGTTGCCTTCTAGCGACTGGCGTTTATCGCTTGAATTTGTAATTTTTTTATTTCAAGTCTGTGATTGGCTAATCCTACTCCAATAGAATACTTTTATTTAACTTTCAGCTTTTCTGGTTGTTGATTGGCTATTTATAAACTATTTTAAAAATTACATTATTTTTCCAAGAATTACTAGTAGAATTATTAAACTTATCAATACATTATTGCCTCAAGGTTACCTCATTGTTATCTCATTGTTAGCAACTTTCGGCCTCTATTCTCACAGCTCTTACATTATTAAGTTACATAATATATTCACATAATATTATTATACATGTGCACAATAATATACATATACAATGACTGTAATATACACTTTTTATATATTGTAGTATACACATATTGCTTTAAGGCGGGTTGTTATTAAAGTTTATATTATATGAAATCGTTTAAGTGTTAAAAATACTGCCTCATCCCATAATACTGACTTCGGTGTCCAATTAATGTCGATGTGTTTATTAAACGTAACTCCATAGATATTTAGCTTTAGGCGCCCTCTTTATTTACGATTATCCGTCCAGCAACAAGTTTTCAACATTGTTATTACCCATTATCCGATATCAGATGTTTCAAAATATAGGCGAGCATCAGCATACACTACTTGTAACTACCTAACCATTACCAAATCTGTGTTGTTGATAAACGAGTCGTTTGTATGTTGACATTCTTTCTTGTTTTCCATTTATTCTTTATTCTTCATCGCAAGGCTTGCAGCTCGCCCACCGAACTCCACACGGTATCCCGACTACCACTGCTACAACTCAACTGCTCCTAGGGCCGGTTGCACCAACAGATGTTAAACATACTCTAACATCTTGTTTACCAATATTACATTAAAGGTTTAACGTTATGTTAAAACTCTTGTGCTTCATCAAACCTTTACAGAGAATTGTTAGCTAACATTTTGTTAACGTCAAAGAAATTATTGCGAACGAGAGTTTTCGAGAAGGCGATGACTGAACTAGATGGCTTCTGAACGCGCTCCGTTGCGCTTCTGTCTACACATCTCAGCGCTCTCTGTTTCAGTAGCAAACAACTAGTTACTTCATAGATCATTGCCATGTAATTTTCCTAACTTTTTGAGGTTAGTATCTCGAAGTCAACTGAAAAATCTAAGTTCAGAGAAATTAATGTTTCATCGTTCGAAAAGGTTATTATAGTTATTATAGACCTGGTTGAGGAATGATCGAGTGCAAGAATGTTGACGGACTTAAATAAAAGGCTAAATTTGCGCCTGGGAGAATATCCGCGAGGAATGTTATTGTAATGCACGCGTTCCGGTCAGGATCAGTAAGCTGACATAAAATGCAGCACCGAAAATGCTAGGTACAAACGGTTTAAAACTACATTCAAACCAAAGTGGAGGAAAATGTGTTATCGTTGATTAAAGATCAAATAAACACCAACAAAAGACTGTTTATTTCTTGAAGCGATTATTTCGGAAGTCTTCCAGATGAACTCACAAACGTAGGTTATTACCTAGCATTAAATGAAAAGTTCCATTAGCATAAAATATCAGGAATAATTTAACACTTGTAGCATAGGAAAAGGGGCATGCTACTGTTGGTATTTTCTTCTCGTATTTTCTATAAAACCAAGCTTATCACCGCTTTGGACAGCTGTGTCGTTTTAAATATTCCTCCTTTTGCAGGTTTTCAAATTTATTATGATGCATGGCTCTTCTTCGGTTAGGAATAGTATTGAAAAACGCCAAATACAGCAAACTCGCATGAACAGCGGCGGACATTTTCCATCTTCTAACGTTTGTTAAATACTTAACAGAGGATAAAGTGATGCTAACTTAACATCGTGTTTAACAGCATGTTAAAGCTAACATTCTTCGATGAAACAGAATTTCCGTTAACTTCAGTTTATAAAAAACTAGCTTGTCCACTGAATTACATTCTTCTTTGTAGTTTTCGGTGTAAAAACTATG
This sequence comes from Deroplatys truncata, assembly GCA_030765065.1. NCBI lineage: Eukaryota > Metazoa > Arthropoda > Insecta > Mantodea > Mantidae > Deroplatys > Deroplatys truncata. The sequence continues at coordinate 223,663,900 of CM060975.1, forward strand.
TAACCAATTTTGTATTGTATGCTAATTCCGAAATTGTGCCTGTTTTATATTCTCCGATTCGTTGAATTTTTTTTATCTTGATGATGTCACAGATGATGATTCCCTATTGTTAGTCAAGGCTAATAATAATAATAATAATAATAATAATAATATAATAATAATAATATTAACAGTAATTTCCTTGCTTTGTGCTGAAAACTTTCTTTTAAAGGATTTTCGTCCATATTATGGAAATTAGTCGTAGGGTATACCTACAAGTTAGTTCGTGACTTTAGTTTGCCTTGCTTAAACGCAAACTAACAGAGAGAAAGAATGAACAAATATTTCTATGCCCTGTATTATCTCATATTCTTAAGTTCTGATTTGTTTCTGCTGGATTCACAGATATTTTGTCACCAGAATGTGTAAATGTAACGGCTGAGGAGGAGTTTACCAAACCAGGCTATTTAGAAAAGTGCGTCAGCTAAATCGGCTTCATTCACAACTATGATAACACTACATGTTATATGAGTACTTCTACTCTTTCCCCATTGTGTCTATGGAATGTTGCGTTATTCACCCATAGGAAACGCAGACAAGGTCAATCACGAACTACAGTCCAGCAGCTCTTATGGGATATATGCAAGGTAATAACACGAAGTCTCGACTCCTTTAATTCCCTCTAGTATAAAGGTAAACATAACAACTTTCAATAATGTAAAGCTTAAAAAATTTAAAAGTATCGAAGGTTTATCTCAAATATTAGACAAACTTCGATTCCACGACTATCGAGGGTATCGAGGTGTCGACGATATGGAGGTCCCATCCCTAATATCTAACCATAAAAACTCAGGCGTAAAAACGAAAACAGCGGTTTTCTTAGAAGTACATCTCCGCAATCCCAGGTAGTAGTAGGTAATACAGGGCATCGCATTTAATTATTTTGGACTGCAGTGTTTATAACAGGAGAAAAAGGAATTTAAACATTAAGCTCAATGGATTAAAAAAATATGTGAAGGTGAATTCGGCCTACTCTAAAAATGAAAAACGAGAAATAACGAATTAAAATTATACAAACGATGGTAGTTCCCCTCTAACACATGACTGTGAGAATAGGTCTCTCAGCCGAGTAGTGAGAAGTAAAACGGATGAAGCGAAACGAAGTTCCTCCGGAGCCTTTCTGGTTGCACACTACTACATCTTTGAAGAAAGGGACTGGGTGAGTAAGCAGCACTTTGTTTTCCTTACCGCTCCTCAAAAATATTCGACAATATAGCCAAGTGCGCTCTTTGTTAGGCCGCACCTCGAAAATACATTCCAAAGAGAGGCTGGGTAGTTGCATAGCAGTCCAGAATAAGGGCTGGTTTCACCAAACGATGTTAGATTTTCACAATATTAAAACTCAAAACTCAGTATGGGTATCGAGAAACACTGGTATCGTCCCATCACTATTAGATATATATTTTACCTTATAAACAGAATCTAATTGCCTGCCTTCCGCAACTCTGTTTTCTTTCTCTAATGCTAACCTTTAATAGTTAGTAGAAGCATTGTATTCCAGCTACTAATTCGATATCGAGATTTCAGTGGAAATACCCATGAGATTCTCTGAACTGAAATGTGTATTTTTAGGGAACGGTTGAATTTTGTGTGGATGGGAGGGGGACTTTGGCTGATGAAGAAGATAGTTGCTTCGTTTTGTTATTTGCCCCACGTTTTGGGAGGTAATTTGAAGAAGGTTTGTTGCTGCTACGTATGGAAAGTCAGTTTGAAGATGTATTATATTTCGACTGTTGGGGAGCCGAACTTGAAGTAGTTGCAACCATACGTATGAAAAAGTTCCCAGTAGCCTTCGCCCCAAATGCACTTTCCGGTGGCCTTTGCCCCAAATGTTTAAAAAATATTAACTTTGTAATTTTGACTGTTTCTTTAAATATTTATATTTATGTTTGCCTCGGCTGCGTCAGTATTATTGTTAGGGACATGTTTCTCTTTGCAGGGTTGTGGTGCGACTGAAGAATGTAGGCTTACACAGATTATAATTTTTACTTCACTCCTTTTATTAATGCTTGACACGATTTAAATAACACTTCACTGATGTAGAGAGAGGTGTGAGATTTTTTAAATTAATTACTTGCATTTTTTAACACGTACACTATTTTTATCTCACACTGAATACGTATTAAATTTCTCGATGATACATCTCGCGTCCGGTTAGGAACACTGTTTACAACCAACACGTCGAGTTATGAGCGCTGTCTACAAGCAACTGACTTGATTTCTACCGCCTAAATTTGTAAATTTCTGTATTTCAAGTCTCTGATTGGCAATTCCTAATCCAATAGAATACTTTTATTTGACTTAAGCTTTTTTCTGGTTGTTGATTGACTATTTTATAAATTGTCAAAAAAATTACATTATTGCTGCTCCAAGAATGACTAGTAGCTTTATTACACTTTCTTACTCATTATAGCCTCAAGGTTACCTCATTGTTAGCAACTTTTAACCTATTATTCTCACAGGTCCTACGTTATTAAATTACGTAAAACATTCAGATAATATTATTACATGTATACAATAATATAAACATATACAATCACTGTAATATACACTTTTTATATATTGTTACATATAGACATTGCTTTAAGGCGGGCTGTTATTATATTTTTCTTTTATACAATATGACTAAAATCATTTAAGTGTTAAAAATACTGCCTCACTGTATGCGTGTTACTGTAAAACCATTATATTCACAAAAGACAAGTAATACTTAACTTCCTATATAAGCCCAGTACATCGTTGCAACACGAAGATTTTTGCTAGTCTAAACTAGTAGATTCTGCTACTCTAAAACTACCTTTGTTTGCGAATTTGCCTTTGTTTTTATTTTCTAAAACCGCTGTAACAATTTTGATTAAAATATTACATTGTGGCGGGAGGAACAAAATGTATGATTATATTGAATTTCCTGTACATGTTCTGTTCATTCTGGTTGCAGTTTGTATAATCCTGTATAACCGGGAAACATAAGAGATAAACAAAAAATATGCAAAAGTGGTTAAAGCAGGATTCACAGTTAGTGTTAATTTATTGTTTTATATAATATTTCGAAGTATTTCTTCTTATTTTTCTAGTACTTCCACATCAGCAGAAATGTACGAGTACCCGTTCTAACAAATATAACACAAACATTTTGGGAAAAACCGTATTTATATCTCTACATAGTCTCCTTTCAGCTGGATACACTTTTCCCAGCGATGTTCAATAGCTTCGATACCCTGTTTATAATGAGAACCGTCGAGTTCCGCAAAATAGCTATCCACTGCAAAGTCCACCTCTTCATTGCTGGCAAATCTTTTACCACCAAGCCATTTCTTCAACTTTGGAAACAGAAAATAATCCTAGGGGACTAAATTTGGCAAATAGGGTGCATGAGGAAGCAATTCGAACTTTAACTCATTGATTTTGGCCATGACGATAATGGATGTGTGAACTGGTGCATTGTCTTGATGAAATATAACTTTCTTTTTCGCCAAATGCGGCCGTTTTTGCTTGATATCATCATCCAAAAGTTGCCATAAGTTTGCATACTACTCGCCATTGATTGCTTTTTGTCTTTTTGAAGATAATCGATGAAAATTATCCCATGCACATCCCAAAAAACTGACGCCATGACCTTGCCTGCGGATGGGACTGTCTTCGCCTTCTGCGGAGCCGATTCTGCCCCTTTCAATCCACTGTTTTGACTGTTCCTTCGTCTCAGTTGTGAAGTGATGGGCTCATGTTTCATCCATGCTTATGAATCGACGCAAAAACTCGGCTTTATTGCAGCGAAACATCGCCAAACACTTTATTGTAACATCCTCATGACGCTGCTTTTGTTCTATTTTGAGTAAACACCGCACCCCTCTTGCGTACAGCTTTCTCATGTCTTAATTTTGAATCAGTATGCGATGTACATCACTTTTTGAAATACCTACGATGTGTGCTAGCTCGCACACTCAGTCGACGGTCATCCAATACCATTTTTTTGTGGATTTTCCTCACAATTTCTGGCGTAGTCACCTCATTTGGTCGACCACTGTGATGTTCGTCTTGGCAGCTCGTACGGCCTCGCTTAAACTCTGCCACCCAATATTTTACTGCTGTAAACGAAGGAGCAGACTCCCCCAGAGTAGAATATAACTCAGCTTTAATATTAGTTGGACTAAGACCTTTCAAATGAAAGTATTGTATCACATAACGATGGCCAGTTTTATCCATGTTTACAAATTCGCTGACAGAGTTCATTACTAATGGCTACCAAACAAACGATGTAGCATCATCAAACTTAAGACTTAAGCTTTATAAGGTTGGTACTTTCTACCATAGTCATTTGTTTGAAACAACAACCGCTATATATGCGTGAGGTCGGGTATTTCTGGGACTGCCCTCGTAACATGTAAAGAAGAACGGTAATCATGTTTTGTTCACGGCCATACTCTGTAGTTGTAAAACTTCCCTATTAACAAAAGGCCATCATTTTGACAGTAATACGATGCGTTCTCAGTATACTGTTGTTGCCGATGGTGCAAGTTTCGGTAAGCAAGTTTACAGTTTTCCTGATTCTCCACAAGCAGGTTAAGCTACTCACATTGTAGGATTAATAAATACCACACAAACTGGCACTCTTTATTTCCAGATACTGGTTGGTGTTTTCCCAATCCCACTAATCGTTAGAATTTGCAGTTTTTTAGGGCTCTTTGCCTCTTTTAGTGTTGGTACTTCGCCCAGAGCAATCTTCCATTATTTTGTTTTTCGTTTCTGGTCTGACAGCCTTACCGCGCCCATCTGCTGGTGTTTACCTCGTTGCACACTATCGTTTTCAGTATTGTCTTACTAATTTAGAAGTATTTAAGAACAATGCACTTTACAGTTAGGTGGGAACGTGCTTCATTACCCACGTACAGCAAATAAAAGGACTGCGGCGGTTACGTCATGGGGTACATTGTTTTCCACGGTAGATGTTATCGGCCTAGTGTTCCCAGCTGTGCAGTCAAGGATTGCTGCTCTCACCGCTGTGGAATTTCTATTGTGTGGCAAGTTCTCCCAGGTCAGTTGTGTCTTTTCTCTGAATTCATAACAATATATTCCTCACATTAGGTAGAATATTTTTCTTGAAGTGATTGCTTACATAACACTAGTCTGCATTTTCAAACTTTCTGTCAGATGATTTCTTAAAAGTAGGTGTTCTTGAATCAAATTTTTATGCTGATTCCAGAAATAACTTCCGTTTTTTTCTATCACGTCAGGTGTTTACACAAAATAAATAATGTTTTGACAATTTTACTAATGAGCGTAGAAAAGTATTCAAATACCATTTCACAGAAGGTAAGTTTTTATTCAAGAAACATTTTAAGAATACTCTCAAGAACTCCCCTAATTTATTTCAAGCCTACATTTTAACAAAACATGAAGCCAAAGTGGTTCATTTATTTCTTTTTTCAAACTTTCTCTTCTTTGACTTCCTTGCAGATCCTTGAAGATGACTGTCCCTCCTCAACAGTCAACAGTAGTCGGCCATCATAGTTTCATTCCACCTCCTCTCCATTTTCTTAATATCTTGGTGAAAACGTTCACCCTACTCTTCACTATAATGTCCCAGATATGCGAATGCAGAAAATGCATCTTTACACTCATGTTACAATCCATATTCTTGAAATTTTCCAACATAGTTTCGACAATGGCCTTGTAATTAGGATCTTTGTTATTTCCTAAGAAATTTTCAGTAACTCATCGGAAGACGGTCCATGCTTCTATTTCTCTCTCATTCGTTGCCTTCTCAAAATGTTCATCCTTCATCAATTTCTTTATTTGAGGACCAATAAAAATTCCAGCCTTTAATTTGTCTTGTGCAATGAAGGAAAATTTCTTGGTACTTGAAGCAGGGTCCATTCTGTTGTAGAGCCCTTACAAATTGCTTCTATAAGCCCAATTTTATGTGTAGATGCGGAAGCAATATCTTTATATCTCTATATCTTTGAAGTGAAATTGTGAAAAAAACTGTACATGATAGAAAAAAAACTAAAAGCAGTTCTGAAATCAGCATAAAAATTGAGTCAGAATCATTTATTAGTTTTCAGTCATCCGATATCATGCAGACTAGTGTAATTGTTATTAAGCTTCAACTTCATTGTACCAATTCCCTGTTAATTATCACTTTCCTTATATCTTTAAAAAAATTATAAACTTTAAAACTAAAAAATGTAGGTGCGTTAATTTTATGCCGTGAGTAATCGGCCATAATCTTTCCACTTGCTACAAAGCAAAGCAGCTCTGTGCATTATTAACATTTCACCATATAGGTACTCAAACCCTTTTTAGAGGTTTTCAGTGCGGACAGTGGATGTCATATGTCTGCTTTCGTTCTGTACAACAATGATTTAGACAACTTTTTCATTTATTCTTAGCATCAGATCTTGCCAACTGAATGACCATGGCTGAGGCTATTATACTGTTAATAAAGAGCAACACCAGGTAATATTACATACTTGATTTGTAAGAGAGTCAGCTGTGATGAAAACACATCTCCACTGCTCCTTGTGATGAGCACTTTAAGTGTTGTACCCTTATTTGCTTAGAATATTATTGAGTTGTAGAAGACGTAGTAAATACAGCTGCTCTTGGTCTGTTATAGTGTCATTCAACCCAATATTCTCCAGAAGTGATGGGAAACTAAACACCTTTGTCTTCGACCACAAAACTTCCAACTGAAGGGAATATCAGCCTCTGTTGAAAAGCAGTGAGTTGGGTTTATCGATTCCAATGGTTTGCATAGGAGTAGGAGTTGTATTATATTTGCCCCACGTTTTGAGAGCCAATTTGAAGTAGTTGGTTTCTTGAAAGAGTTGTATTATTGTTAGAGACATGGAAGTCTTGGCAGGGCGTGATGCGACAAGAATGTAAGCTTACACAGATTTTAAGTTTTAATTCACTCTTTTTTATTAATCCTTGATACAAATTAAATAGCACTTCACTGATATCGAGAGCTGTGAGATTCTTTTATTTAATACTTGCACTTTTTAACAAGTATACTATTTTTCGTCTCACACGAATACGTAATTAATTTCTCTAGGACACATCTCGCATCCAGTTACAAACACTGTCCGCAGACAACTGACTAGGTTTCAACCGTCTAAACTGGTAAATGTCCGTATTTCAAGTCTCTGATTGGCTATTTTTACTCCAATAGAATACCTGCATTTGACTAAAGCTTTTTCTGGTTGTTGATTGGCTATTTTTATAAACTGTCACTAAAATAACATTAACACTTCCAAGAATCGCAAGTAACATTTAAACTCTGAAACTCATTATTGCCTCAAGCTTACCTCATTGTTACCTCATTGTTAGCAATTTTTAACTTATTATTCTCACAGCTACTGCATTATTAAGTTACGTAATACATTCATATAACATGATTGAACATGTATACAATAATATAAGCACATGCAATGACTGTTACATACATTTTACAAATTATTACATACACATATTGCTTTTAGGCGTTATGTTATTGAATTTACATATTATATAATTTGACTGAAATCATTTAAGTGTTAAAAATACTGCCTCAATAATAAGCCCCACTGTACATAAGGGGCCTAAGAGAGCATTTCTGCCATAAATCTGAAAGCAAAGAAAACCGCCTGTCGCCAAGGATAACGCGTTAGTTAACACTAATTTTGTGGCTGTACTAAGTAGCGTAAAAATGCTGTTGTTATTTTGAAAGTAAGCACTTCTGTCCCAAACTCACCCAAAAGCTTATAAAAACTATCACAAGTACAAACACTGAATACTGCTGTAATGAACAATTAAGCACATTTGGAGAGGTAAAAGAAAGGGATCATCTTCGTCCAGATAGGGGAAGTATATAAACACATTTAAAAGTGAGTGTAATGCGCTACACGATACGTCAATGACAAATAGAAACCAGAGCAACTGGATACCGAACTTGCATCTTTATTTAGTGAGAAGCAGATGTTGAAGTTTCGTCCTCCACGGCTTTGGAAGACAAGCTGGCTACAGAGAACCATGGTCTCTTCATACAAAGCGATATTGTGCAGCTTTCTGCTAATCACCAGCATGATAACAGACGCAATGCTCCAAATTACTGTTTTTTTTTCTGTCTGTGCCAGGTCTTCATTATGGCTCCCTTCAGTATTAACCACAAGCAGTCGTCTGTAGGACCCCATATAAGTATTTAAACGGAGCATTTGCTTTTGTTGAAACGATGAAAGATTCCTATCTTTACGTCTGTAACAGCGAACGACAGCTGCGTTCCCAAAAGAAAACATATGTGCAAGAGTTAACTGTCGAAATGACAGTGCAGAGGTAAATACTTCGTAGATTATCCCTTTCAGCAAGTCTTACATAACAGCTGGGTGCTTGTCCTTGGTATTCTATACAAAACTCTAAGACAACTCCTTTTGTAATTGCTTTATTTTGGATTTGCACTTAAGAATTCTAAACATTCTGGACATTTATACACATTTCTAAATGGTTAACTTTGTTGAATCATAAACGTGCTATATTTCATTAAACACCTAAATAAAGTTTTACAAAGTAATAGCCGTGCCTGCCTTTCTTTGTGGGTCTGTAACATGGACGTTGACAAAAGCTAATAAATAAGATACAGACTGCCGAGATAACTTTCCTGAGAACGGTAAAGGGATGTACGTTTTTGGACAAATTTTCAAATAAGAAAATAAAGAAGCAGTTAGAAATAAATTCTTTCAAAGAAAAAATTATAAATTATAGAAAGCGACACAGCATGATGATAGAACATCGAAAGAGAGGAAACCAAGAAAAGTGTTGTACTATAGGCCTAAAGGAAAAGGACATCTGGAAAGACCAAGACAACGATGTTCAGACACGTTTTGAAGCCGGAACAGAACACTACCTAATCCCTGAAGTGCAGAAAAGAGGAAGAAGTAGACTAAATAAGTAACGATACATACTAAATATAAACGTTTCTCATGCCAACAAGACACCCCGAAATATTCGCTACTCGTCAATTCACGAAAAAAAAGTTGAATATTGCAAAACAAATCACTAAAAGCGGTAATTGTAAATACATGGAGTCGTTTTCAACCATGAATACTCTCGAAATTTCTAACGGTTATCTCCATTCGCGAGTATTTTATCTTTGTTCGCAAAAATATATATAAAAAGTACATTAAAACACGCACTTTACCAATTAAAAGAAAAGTTAACAGCAAAAAGTTTGAGTTTCCTAATGTCCTTGTGCCGCTGTCAGGTGGTTTAGAGCAAAGGTGGATCCGAAGCTCCCCTTCAGTTGGAGTTCAGGCTGAATCCAACCAATTATATATGCTCATAAAAGTAGTTTACATAGTTTGGTAAAACATGTGAATTAAATGGGTTTCCATTGCCCTTAACACAGTGATATAAAGGTAACAAATAAGTCTTTAATGATACTGAATGTAATGTATAAAATGGTTTTTATTTTAGCATGACAGTTATAAGTAAGCTCAAATGAATTGTAACGCATACTTCAGAAATTTATTAAATTTTTTTCTGAATATTTTAGTTTTACTCAAGAATTTTATGCACCTTTAAAAGAATTTCAGGAAAATCTATGGAATATTTTTTCTGATTTATACTTATAACACAATTAACTTCCCAAACCTCCTCCAGTATAAACTAAGAAATTAAGCATAATCCTTCATAACACATAGTAAATTTAAATTAATTTATCATCTACTTCTTGCAAATAAATGAAATCTTTCTTAATTACTCTGTGCATTTACTAAGGTCGTGATTTTCAACATAAATGTTTAGACGCTCTTAACGTTTTTAAGTATCTTTACATGAAACAGTCACAGGACTTTTTTACCCATTAGCAGTTCACAGGTACAAAACGTATTTTACTTGAGTCACAATAAAAGCTTGGTTAGAATGATTTCATATTACTCAATACAGACTTGGTTATGTACGAACTATTTACAGAAAATTCAAAATATACAATTAATTTGTCATGACAGATCTCAAAATTATAATTTTAATCTGAGCCATGGATGGCTCCCCCGTTGCGGCGGTTTTGGTCTCTTCAGGCTAAGGGGTTTGTAAATCTAATAGGTCACCTGCCTTATCGACTACGCCAGACTTTTTTTCCCCGCCTAGCTAAGGGACGATGCACTAGCAGTCTTGCCTGCCTTACCACTTGGAAGGAGCTTCGGTATACATGGAATAGACGGTGGGCTGGTTGCATGCGGTGTGGCGCTGGTGCTGCAGGACGGTGTTACATCAGGTACCCTTCTCCGCAGGTCCGAGCCAGGCTGGATTGAGCACGAACACTGAAGATTAGTCGAGGTTCTACAATCGCCGAGAAGGAATCTAACTCGCGGATTTAGGAAGGGGCCTCGCCCACAACTATTTCGGTTTATTCCAAACTCTTTAACGCATTTTCACGCTCTCTATCACGTACTATCTAGTAGGTAGAGAAGGTATTCATTCCGTCCAAAAATTCTATACCGTGATTTCACCGGATATATATGTTTTGAGACCCCCTAAATAAAAAAAAGCATTTTTAGGAAAACGTCCATGTGTGTGTGTGTGAATACTATAACTCAAAAACGAATAAATATCAAATTTGGTATGTGAATTTAGTATCTCCCAAGAATGCGACATAACATTTTCCAAAAAAATCCCCCACCCCAACTATCCTTTACATGGAAAATTTTGATTCGATAATTTCCTCGAAAATTTTGATTCTCTAAAAGATGGCTCTATCGAATTTGATTATACCTATATGAAAGATATTTAATGACAAATAAAATGTATTTCTTGAATTTTCTGGGAATAGCCTAGGATGTAATCATTCAGAAGGAATTTGTATAATCTTGAATAACTTGTAAACGTTAAACGAGATCAAAACTAACACACGAAAAATGTAGAACTCTTTAAAACACAGAATTTGCTTACAATACGTTTTTGGCGGCATAAGCCGTTTCTGAGATATCCGTTATTAAAGATTCGAATTGTTGAATACTTCATTCTTTTAAAGTCCCATAGATTTTCAGTTGTTTCTCGCGATTGCATGGAAACAGTATGGAATTTTATTGCCAGCATATAACGTCCAGTTCTTAAACATTTGACGATTGCTGTTCTCCTTGTATCCATAACGAAATGTGTATGTAGCTATTTTTGAAAAGGTTCATTTGGATTAGAATGTAGTAGATAGAAAACTAAGCTTTAGTAAGAATACTTTGTATACCCAGTAATAAAGATAGAGGGTAGACAAAGCCATGTGAATGTATCACATTAGATTTTGTTCTAAATAACATTCTAAATTCTAATAATTTTTTAGTAATTCTTTTAGCAAGAAGAACACAGACCCTGAAATGTATATCCAATGTAATTTGAATTGTAAGGCTCTTGTAATTTGTTAATGTGTGATAGAACATATTTGAATCATATAGCTGTCGGAATCAAGTTTTATGTGTTGAAGGTGTTGTTACTAAACCTTGTTTTTTACATGAGTCAACTACTGCTATTTTATTATCCGTTAAAGAGTGTTACATATTTAAATATTGAGGCAGTATTTTTAACACTTAAATGATATCAGCCTAATTATATAATATAAAATATAATAACAGCCCACCTTAAAGCCGCATGTGTATGCAATGAAGTATAAAAGTATATAACAGTCATTGTATTAATGTTTATATTATTATGTACATGTATAATAATGTTATGTGCATTTATTACTTAATTTAACAATGTAGGAGCTGTCAGATAGAAGGCGAAAGTTTCTAACAATGAGGTAACCTTAAAGCAATAATGAATTGGAAAGTTTAATAATGCTACTAATAATTTTTGGAATAATAATGTTATATTTAAAGCAGTTTATAAATAGCCAATCAAACACTAGAAAACCTGAAAGTAGATTTAGCCAATCAGAAATTTAAATAGAGTAAAATGTGCAAATTCAAGCGGCAGACGCTAGAAGATAGCGTACCTGAGGAGTTTGTACGCTCGGTACGTATTAAGTGTGAGGCATAAAATTCATTACGGAGTGAATAATAAAAAGTTTACGTGTTAAAAAGTACAATTAACAAAAATCTTACAGCTCTACAGTAGGATATATCAGTGAAATGTTATGTAATCGTGTGAAGGATTCATAAAAGAGTGAAGTAAACAACTATAATTTATGTAAGCCTTATTCTTTAGTCGCACCACCCCCTGCTAAGAGATATGTGTTTCTGCAAACTAATACTGACGCAGGCGAGGCAAACATAAATATATAATATTTAAAGAAACATTAAAATACAAAGTTGATTTTTTAAACGTTGGGGCGAAGGCCACCGGAAAGTGAACGTGGGATGAAGGTCACCGGAAACTTTGTGTCGTACTTGGAGCGAACACTCCAAAAACTATCTCAAGTTTGGCTCCCCAACAGTGGAACTACAATAAATTCTACTTCAAAGTCAAAATATCACTAGTTGATATTATAGTCTTCCTAAAGTCCTGTTACATTTACAGCTAATTAGAATCCACATTTAGCGTAAATCAAACTTCTTGCAGTCATTTTGATATATTAAAAATAACCGAAAGTGTTCTATATGAATGGAGCATGGGGAATTATAATGTTCAATAACCTGAATGCAGAATATGATTGAACTTCATTTTTATACGCTACGTGAGGGAAGCTCGGGTTTAAATGCTAATTTCATCCCCATTATTATTCGCGTTTAAATAATAATTTCACCATTTATGTATCTTTGCGAAAATACCTATCGTAGTGATGCCACGAATGAATTCCAAATAATCGATAAAATCGCGACTCATAATGTGACGAGAGAATATATCTAGAGGTTTTGGAAATCAAGAATTGTATTTATTAGGATCATTTAACAAATAAAACGAAGTGGTTTACACAAAAATCGTGATTATTAAAATACAGTCATAAAATATTTTTATTTACCTGCAACGTAAACGGCATCATCATGTGAAGAATCACGTGCTTGCACTTCATTTGTTTGATGAGTAAATCATAAGCATTTTATGTTATTTACTTCATCTGGCGTAGGAAACTATAAGAAGGCATGCAATATTGTAAGGATGCAATAACAAACATTATAAATTGTGATTTTCTTTATTGCAATAAATATTATTTTAAAACACAATTACTGAATGCACAAATCATCAAATATATAGGAATTGGAAGGAATTTGTTCGTGGTTATGTTTAATGTAGATGACGATATATTAAGCATACTGTTTCTTAATTTGTGTACACTATCGAAATGGTGTTCTTCATTTAGTTGCAGTGATCTATTTGGAATGTTAAAAAATGTGTTGCATTCACATGACTTTCACTACTCCTCTATACAAACTACTCGTACAAAAGCTTATTCTTAATCTACGCCTTATTAATACAGATAAAATTTCATTATACAGTTCCACTTTTCATTGTAGGTAGAAGAAGAATACAGAAAACTAAAACGATAATCAAATATTTTAAAAGTGAATCGATCTGATGGCTTTGAAGCTCCGTTCTTTTGGATTACCACGAAAGAAAGAAGAAAGAGAAAAACAAAGAACAGCGGTTTGCATATAATTAAGGTATACAATATTTGAAAATTAGAAGCAATAGCAAAGAATAATTTGGAAATGGATAATGCAAAAACAATTTGACATAATTTCTGTGATTTAATGAGGTCTGCACTTTTTTTGTGTGCTATGATTTTGTCTGTCTTTACGGTTTACCAATTATACAAATGTATTTCAGAATGCAGAGGACTTTAAAACTATTTCCAGAAAATTCAGGATATAATTTTTTATTTTCATGAAAATATTTCAAGCATATGACAGAGAAAGAAGAAGTGTTTGATTCCATCAGGTAGCATTATATTTTCTTGGTAATTTTATTTTTGTCCGCTTGTTGCATGTTGGTGCTTTTTCTAGCTTGGTTTGGGTTCTGCTTTACGGGTGTCGACAGTTCCTTCTTTACCATATCTTGACTTTGGCGAGTTTCCGAATGACTTAGTAGTCTGGAATTTTCGCAGGGTCCAGCCGTTATTATTTGTTCTGAAACCTACAGTTTGGGTGAAAGGGTATTCTTAATGGAGCCAGAGACACGGTTTATGTTCGTTAAATTTAATTGCTATTATAATTAAATAGGTATCTTAGTCATGTTAGTTAATGTACGCAATTTCTGGATTCTGTTGGCCGTTTAATGCTTTTAAATAACTGTTATGTCGATAATCTTTATATAATTGTTAAATGGTTGGCAGTTTACTTAAATTGATTAAATTTGGCTGTTTATTAAATTTGTTAGTTTTTTCCAACTTTACTAAATTTTTATTCATTTGAGCTTTAATTGTTAAATGTTGATGTGTGTAAAGCCTATGATATGGTTGGTTTTGTAAATTGATTTATCGCCTCACGGGAACTTATAGTTTTTACTGGGTTTATGGTTTCATCATTAGGCTAGCGTGAGGTAGAGAGCTGGGAATACACAGTTAAAAGGGTTGTAATTTAGCATACCTTTCTAACCACTAAACATACATAATAATGTTACTACTATTCTCAAGTACACGAGATTGACAATTTCCCAATTCATGCTACATGTAACGAGGTATATTATATTTTGTAAAAAGCTTTATTAAATAAACCCAGAATATAAGACCGCCTGTGTTTTCAACAAGTGCTTGGGCGGAGGGGGTATTCCTAGTTCCTAGTATCGGTCTGGCTATTACCCTTAACAACGGTCCGAATATTCCTTGGCAGTTCTTGCACTCCCCTTTAGGTAATGTCATTGGGTAGGAGGCACGCTAGAGAGAGAGAGAGAGAGAGAGAGAGAGAGAGAGCAGTTTATGTTGGCGTTGTCCCCATTCCTTTGTTACTGTTTATTCTCCAGGGATATGATTAAATAAAGTATACGCGATTCATTTGCTTATTGCCTGTACATTAATGATGTCATTATTCTCTGAATTCAAAACAGTGCATATTTAAAATTAAATGAAACCTTTCCTTATACCTTGCTAACACAATAGCCAGTCACTATATAAAGGTTACAAGTAACATTAATTACATTAGTAATTCAATCACATTATTGAACAAATACATTAATTATTATCTTGTAATTAACACAGCAATATAGTCTACATTTACACATTCATGTACTCTGCCTCATTACTTTTTTTTTAATAAATTGGTGTTTTTTTAAAAAAATTCATATATTGGTACAATGGTTAATTTAACTAGATATTTGTGAGTATGCAAAAGTTATTTAAAAAGTTAGGTATCCAACAGAAATTACTAGCAAAAACTTCAATAATCAATCTGGAAAAACCTTACAAAATCGAACTAGTGTAGCGGGAAATCGTAGATCAGTAGCATCTGGAAAGCGTCGTTTCTCTGGTTGATGCTATCTGCTGCAGTGTTCTCGTCCTCGGCTATTGCTGCTCGTCGGCGGCTGTGTTTACCATTCCTAATCTTTACCTATATAGCTAATTCTTGGGTCTCAGGGTTATCGTAGGTGAGGCAAATTAAAGTATACTGCATTTCCCTTAATAAATGTGGTTTATTATCAATTCCAATATTTGTGGGCGTTAAGCTTTTCCCATTATACCAATTCCCACCATTAGAATAAATCAGGAGCCTAAACTAACTGCGCACGTATTCCCACCCATATGCACACACGTGTATTTGTCGTCAAGAGCGTAGCGCTTTGTGACGACGAAATTTTAGACGAGAGTGAAAATCTGGGGCTTTGTTCCCCTTTACATCCCTGAGCTTAGTGACGCTTACCTCCGCGCCTCGAAATGTAACATTTCTAATTAGTCCTCAGACCGCGTTACCTTAACATGTATGAGAATATTCTACTCCAAAGTTTTGCGCTTACGCGTCCCCATGATGCGTCAGGAAGCGGATTCAATATCTCCGTCCCTTTCTTTTCTCTATCTGTCTCTTTCTATTTCTCCTTACCGTTACTGGCTCCCTGTTCATTAGCTTGGTGAAAGGTGGACTCTACCTAGAATTATCTTTTACCTGGAATTTGCTAGCTCACCCGTCCCTTACAATCTGCTTTATACAATTCTTAGTTGTTAAATATTTTAACATGTTTGTTGGTGAATTACATTATTACTATGTATAATTCTTATACCTATATGTATATATATATATGATATATCCCCTTTCAGGAGGAAATAGTAAAGAGATTTCGATAAAGTTTGAATGAATCAAAGACGTAATGGGTTGAAAAACAACATTCTTTTTTACCTCCCACTTGCGGCCATATGTGGAATAGTCAGCAATAACATCGGATGACTGGTGCAATAACCGACACGGGTGGCCAACGGACTAGCGTACCAGGAGGTCCACGGTTGAAATTCTGCCAGGACTGTCCTCCCTGACTGATGTTTTCCTCAGTCCTCATAACTAGCAAATTACAATCCAGGCATAACTTAGGCCTGGAACCTTTCCTTCCAAAATTGTGTTTCCAAATTATCAGTATCCACCGCCTGTGGTGCCGCATGCAGTAATAATGGGCTTGGACACTATTAAAAAGCTGATAGAATGTTCTACTTATGAGCAGATGAAAGTTATTGAAAGCTGTTTTGATTTTCAGACAAAAACAAACGTACTTTCGCTTCCTGTATCTACCGAAGATGGAATTACATTGGAGATGATTGATTGATGTAAAAGTTGTATCAATATCACAGCATTCTATATCCAGATCGCTTAAAACAGATTTTCTGTACGCATTTGCTAAGAGCGGCTCTTATTCTGCTCTCAAAGATGAAAAAGTGAAAAGACCCTCCCTTCAGATTCATGCACAACTACACTCCCCTTTGTTGTTACCTTTATCCACGTCTTCCCATTCAGGTTCATTGTGTGTTCGCCGCATCGCTCCTCTTTATGTGAATGTGCGTGTAATTCTCAAGATCCGCACCTACTCCACGTGGCCTCAGTCCCTGGAGAGTCATCTGCGGTCTCCCAACAGAATAGCTGATTAAGTCTATGGTAATGGAGAACGCGCCCGTGAAGCTATCAACTAAATGTTTTCACTAATGTGCTACCTGCGTGATATGGCTCTGTGGCTTCATACAAAGAATTTTACACAATTATGTCTTTCAGTCCCGATTTACAACTAGCTACACATAGTTTTACAAACCCGCGAGCCGCAAGAACCCTTTAACCTCAACTGTCTGTTTGTATTGCCTGTTATTTCACTTATCTGAATCAATGCATGGAATTTGGCATTGCATATTGCTAACACAAAACTTCCATATATGCTTTTTACATTACCTTGGGATTAGTATTGCATTCCACCCAAAAATTCGATACCGAGATTTCATGGGAAATACACATTTTTAGGTCCCTGCAAAATAGAAAAGCCTTTTAGAGAGAAATGTTTCTCTTTGTGTGCGTGTGTGTATATGTATGTGTGTGTGTGTGTGTGTGAGAGAGAGAGAGAGAGAGAGAGAGAGGCTGGGGAGAGAATAGCATTACTCAAAAATGAAAAATCGATTAAATACCAAATTTGTATTTAAGTATATCTTCCAAGAACGCGACATGAGGATTTTCAAGATACTCTCGCCACCCCAAACTATCCTTTACGTGGAAAAAAATCCATATATTTAAGATATTTGCCTGACAAATAAATGTATATCTTGAATTTTCTGGAATCACTATTACATGAAGTCATCACGGATTATTAGAAAAAAATTATAATCAAGCCACTCAACACTAATTTTTACTAGAAATTCTTTGAAGAGTTCTTCCAGCCGGTAACTGTGAAATCCTATTCACTCTGAATGACTTTTGTATGCTGGTAAACCGTAAGAGATAAATTAAAAAAATTACTACTCAAAAATATGTGGATCTCGTTAAAGCACGCAATTTATGTGAAATAAAACTGTATGTGTCGTTAACTATTTCCCATACGCCCAGACATTTTTTGTTTGAATTTTAAAATACTTCATTTTTTCAAGTGGTAAGTCGCTATTTGTTTTTTCTCGTGCTAACTATCGCTTCAGCCTATTGAATTCTTCTAACCTACAACGAATGTGTAAATGTATAATAACATTTATCTCGATTAACAAGAAGTATATAGTAGAGAAAGTTTTTGTAAGACTAGTTTATGGAGGAGTGAGTAGAGAAGATCTAATGAATGCAACGCGTAGGATTTCAATAGTTCATCGAACGTTAAACGCCCTAGCTAACAAAACTACAAGCCCAAGCGGTAGGTTTAAACGGCATAATTGTAACAATGCGTAATACGATTAGGTGCTTTGTAAGTCTGTGGGTCTTCCCAAGGTTTTATTTCATTTTAATGGCAGCTTTTGTGCTGCTTTAATTTTGTGTATATATCTTAAGGGATTTCTGGGTAAACCTGGCATTTGTTGCGCATGCCAATGGACCTGAGATGTTTTAAAAGTCTCAATCCATGACAATAAGTTTAAAATAAAAAGTGTAGTTAATATCCTTAATCGTACGTTTAACCCATTTTAGGCTTAATAAAGTAGAGAAATGTTTTTTGTCCGGTGCGGAATACAACTCTGGTCTACAAGCTACACAAGCGAGATCACAAAGCATTACACCACACATCACAGTTTGAATTATGAAGCTCTAAGTCCATTAACATCATTTCGGCCACAGCCCAGAATACTATTCTGACTTCTAACGTTAATAAAAATTAAATAAAAAGAAAACACTTTTAATTTTTTCCTGCCGTTTGAAAAAATTACATATAAATTTCATTGCAGTAGCAAAGTTTCAAAGCCTCGGTTCGAAAATACTCAGATGCAAACCTTGTTCGAAGGTTCTCTATCTTAATTACGTTTCATTTTGATTCGATTTCAACCAAACCTAACATGCGTGCATACATTTTGTTCAGACTCTGGTGTATAACATTTCATATACGCACAGTTTAGTAGCTTATTCATTAATTTTGCACCAATTTCAAAGTCCCGTAGCTAAGGCTCAACTTCATAACTAGAGCGGTTGGGGAGGTTTTCATGCTTACAGTTGGACGGACTGGACGAAGCGATGCTAATAGGTACTCCGAAGTAGTGTATGCACTTAAATGCACGTTTATTTACATTTCTAAGTTTAATGCTCCATTCGACAGATATAATGTATACACTAAAAAACACAACATTAAAGTTAAACTATTCCTTTATTTCCCCATTTACATTTACGATTTCAGAACTGCTTGGTTTATCCAAACTTTAAATTACCTGCTTTGAATCAATTATATTCTGTTTTATTTAAAAAAAAAGTAGGCGATTTTCAAGTCAAATTATTCAAAGACCTTAAATAAGTATTGTTATACGCCGGGGTGAGGCCTAAAGGTTTGCAGCTAAATATTAAATTTAGTTATCCCGGCATAAAAATTGGGGGACGTAGCTAGAGGCAACCAGAAAGGTACCAAGAACTTGCTGCACAAAGCTGAAAGTGGGCGTGGAACATTTATAAATAATAACATCTGAATTCACATTTTGCCCAGGTTTATTATAAACTAAGGCACTCTACATAATACACAAAAGGTTACAGACAAAACACTGGGTGAGATGCCCCACATACACATACATATGGCAACATGTACTCGCTACATACAACCAAACACTTAGAAAACTCTCGGACGAATGACGCTACCACAGCAAGGTACTCACAGACAAAGAGGCTATTTCCTCAATTGCCTTCACTCCTTTGAACTAGGAATTGGAGGGAAGTAGCGTCGGACCATAGTTAAACTCATAAACGAAAGAATCAGTTCAGCAATATTATTATACAGCAATAATGTGTATGTAAGGGGAGAGAAAATGGTGAAAATTACAAAAAATTACATTTTTAGTTTTTTATGTAGTTCTATAAATTGGAATTTCATCTTTAAATTGATATGTATTTTATCATGGTAAGCACAATATCTCTTTGTATTTAAAAATGTTTTTAAGAATGGTAAAAGGGAAACGTAAAGGTGCATATTACGGAAAGGCCTCCAAAACCGGGGCAGGCACCGCAAGTAGACCATAATTGCACCTTTTGCTTCTCACGTGACCCCAGGTAAGGAGGGATGGAGAGATCCAAGGGCGATCAGATTCGGATGAAGAGGGCGCAAGCATGGACGGGCTCTCTAACATTTCCAGGTAAAACGAATCCAATTCCGCCGTATCCCAACCACGAGCTCCTAGCTCCCGGCAGGCCCAACTTCGAAGGTGGATCTCCGCTTGGCAGTCCCAATCGACGCCAGGGAAGAAACCTCTACAAAGCGTTTATCCACCGCCCAGCCGCAACCCTACAAATCCCGTCGCCTGGTCCTACAAATCTGAAACATTTCGCAATGAAGGAAATGATGGGTACAGAAAATGAGGGACAGGAAGGTCTTGGATGAAGAACCATCCCATAATTCGCCTGCCGATTCGGGGAAAGCACAAAAAACCCAGAGAGGGCTGTCATCGGGAATCGAACCCGGGATCCCCCGAATACGAGTCGCACACGTAACCGCAGCGCAACCTCGCTTGGTTTTAAGAATGATACTGCATATAGCATTTAGTAATCTTAATTAAACGATTAATATTAATAATTAATAATGATAATAAATAACTCCACTCTTTGGAGTAGAGGAATGCATTTTAGCTCATATTTTAGGAGAAGTTCTGAATTACAAATTGGTACACTTCTAAGTATAGCGGTTTCCTATGTTGAAGATATTTTCTTTCTAAATGAATGTGTCTATTTTTACTTTGAAGAATTCTCTCTGTGAATTCTTATATAAATGGCCAATCTTAGAAACCATTGAAAATAGCTAAATGGAATTTTCAGGTGATAGAAACAACACCGCAGTGCTGTTGTTGATCTACTTTGGTGTTAATAAGTTGGTGTATTATGCTTTAAAAATTAATGCCGATAAATTTTAATCAAACAGTGTGTAACTAAGAAAAATCCTTTCTTTCTAAATAAAGCACATAATTGTATAAAATAGATTACTATACTTAGAAGGAATGCATGCTGAGTAAACATTTCAGCATTGTATCATAAATATTTTCCAAGATAATGTGTCATAAGCTTAGCAAATTTAAAATTGGCGGGATAGGCCTTTTAATCTCTGCTAACATAATCTGCTCTTATGTGCTGGTTAAATTCTTTATTTGTTTTAATTGATCTATTGTGAAAGAGTTATTTACGCAACTTCGTTTGAAAAAAGAAGAAAGAAAGTAATCTTGTGCAGAGAATTTTTAGACAGGAAACCTACGACCTCAGAAGGGAACTTTAGAAGATTGGATTGATCTTAGTTGTCCGTGAGGGAATGTTGCTAACACACGACGGAGTACCACCTCATTTCAAAGTTTATATCTGCGACCACCTGCGTGTGAGGTCATTCTGAACACGAAAATGGAATTAGTTGTCGGGATTATAGCTACCTGCCATGTGATTCAAAACACGTGTGGATCTTCCTAAGGGTGTGGCAGAGTGTTGTATACCGCTTATGAGATCAGTGGCTGGTATTTTAAGCAAACGTTATGCTGTATAAGCTGAAAACGTTATAAACTATACTAATTCTATGGTACACAGATTTTTCTAATTAAATTTTCTGTACAGTAAATAATTGAATTATTTGACAAAATCCACATAAATTTAAAATAAAATTAAATACACTGATTTTCACACAAAAAATAATAAAATATATGAAGACCTAAGGATAGTAGATATTGGAAGACAATTAGAGCACATAGTGTCTTGGTCTTATTACATAACGTAATATGTGTATACATATTACCCAAACTGAGCCCCAAGCGTTTTTCATTATATTATTCATCTTATAAATAAAAACATCCTAATATTATATTCTGCTTTTATGATTTATAACGTTCTTGGGAAACACAATAAATGACAAAACATTTCTTATAGAAAAAGTAATAGGAATAAATGACAAGGGCAAAACGATGAATAATTGTAAGCCAAAATTTGAAATGTCACTATTTCTTTACGGGCATATTCTAGCTCTACTTTTATTTGTAGTGTACAATTCAGAAGTGTACTTAACAACAGACTTTCATAGCAAAGAGACCAAATAAAACAGAACTTGCACAGATAAAGGAATAATATGCAGGAACTATTATACTATAATGCTATAATAGTGTTTAATCAACTACTATCAACTATAAAGGAACTGCCGTCTAATAAAAATAGTTTCAGGTTAGAATTCAAAAATATCGCTCACACTATCTAGTCGAAATATCATTCATATGAAATATATCATCATAAAATATTGTTATTGTTCTAATTTTTCTCGACTAAATCGTTTAAGTAAGTTTCGTAAGTATACTAAATCAATAATTTAAATTGCTGCTATGATTTATCTTCAGCTTATTAATGCAAACTGCGTGAAATACTTTCCATATCTGACAAACTCTACACCATGTCTAGAACTTGTAACTATGAAGTGTGTGACTGTTTTAACAACATTTTTATTTTATGGTATAGACCTTTAGGCCAATTCCATATCTGGGCTTACTATGTTCTATTCTGCCAAGCGATTTATCGTGCATCAATAATGAAGTACCCTTTTTATCTGTTCTCATCAGATGTTGATGCTAAGACTCAATGATTTCAAAAAGATATCAAATTCCAGATACGCTGGAATGGTCAAAGTGGGATATTTTATCACATATAAATAATGTATCTAATTTCTTATGTAATCTACAGCCTAGAATTAGACTAACTCTTTTAAGCTTGCTGAACTCGTTATAGGATCTACAGATTGAAATCACAGATAATATGGTTAAGATATGATAGAGGAAACATCAATACAGGTGGAGTGCTTTCTATCCCCGTAGCTTTATAACCGTTATTATAACAATTAGAGTTCTAATTTGTACAAATTCGTAATTAGTTTGTTTTACTTGTGATATGAAATTAAATTTTGCAATTTGTTTCATGTTTTTCTGTACTTATATGTTAAGTTTTATAGTACATATAATTGCACATTTCCGGTGTTGCTGCATATTTCATCGTGTTTCATGCATCGAGCGCATAATACACGTATTTTTAGTGAATGTTTAATGTTAAAATTAACAGTTAAACAACGCTAGTGAGAAAATATTACAATACTTACTACCCGAAACCCATAAGAGCCTTTCTAGTGAGGCTTCAGCTCTTTTCTAACCAGTTAATTTAAACACCTTTAAAGAATTTGTTGGTACAGTGAGTCCAACTGACGCTTTGTGAATTCATTGTCCTCAGAATAGTTTAAATAGTGAGTATTTGCAAAGGGACTTGGCTGTGATCAAGGCGTATTTCAAAGTTACCACCACAAAACTCGATAAATCTAGTTTGTCTTTACATGAATCTTTATCAATTGCCAATGAAGTTCAGAGTAAACTTGAAAGTGCCTCTTTAAAGTATGTAAGAAAATTAAGTTGTAAATTGTGCAATTTTTATAGTTAAATCCTGAAATTAAAGTTATGTATTCTGTGGACAAATATCTTCAAGGTGAAAACATATTACTTCTTGAAGAAATGGCTCCATATTTAGTTACTACTTTCAAATTTTGCACAATAACATCTATAGACTTGAAAAGATCCCTCAGTATACACACTTGTGATAAACGATAAACCTCATAAACATTCCCGGAACATTGAAGAAATTGAATATTCATTTATTTATTAATTGTTGCTTAACTGCACGCGGTTATACTGCGATACAAATTATAAAAAATATAATAATACAGAACAATGTGAACACAATACAACAATATCGTTACAGTGCAGATATGCATAATAACAAATTAATTCAACATAATTCAACATTTTACAAACTAAACCCTTTACAGTTGTATAGTCACAGCAGGTTATACAAGAAGAACTCTAAATGAAATTAAAAATACACAAATAATGTCCAAGGAAGAATGTACATTGTAAATGCCAAAAAGTATAAGCTTAAAGTTAACAATTTTGGCGCATCCTCAGTGCATATTTTCGAAATTATAGAGCATATTTTAAAGATTTTGACAGAACAAATGCATAGAAATCTGATGTCTAATAATAATTCAATAGTTGCAAAGTAATCCTTGCGTTATTTTGTAGCCAACTTTAAACGCAAATCCGCATTGCTGTATATGGAGATTGAAATAGCTTCGGAAAATTTGCTCTCTGGGTTATATTCTCACAGCGATTCAGACTAGAAGTTCCCACAGACAATATACTTAACTTCCATATATGCAGACTCTATTTATTGTTTTTATCACTCGCAATTTTTGTAAATTAATTCAAGTAGTCTGTAATTTCTCAATTCTAAAGAAATATACACAAACAGAACTGTGAGATGTCAGCTGGTTAAGCAATTTTGGTTTTGATGCGACGAATCTATTCTTCACAACTATTATTTATTATTCATTTTGCCTTTCACAACAACAAGAGTGTGGTGCGTGTAGCGCCAGATGATACGCGTGGCGGACAGATGGCGGGCTTGTACGTACGTATGGAACAAAAGCCTGTCGCAAGCGTCCCTTGTTGAGATGCAATGCCAGAGACAATGAAAGTGGTCGACTTAATATGTGCTATTGTTCCGTAAAATACATGAAAGTAGGGAATAACGTAACAACCTAAATATCTAATCAATCTAATAAGAAGTTTGGTGGGCAGGGCACTGAGGAGAACGCTAAAGCACCCCTATTATATCACAGACTGGAAAGCATGACATAGGATGCGTGTAGGATGTCATGCGAATAAACGAAAGATGAGGGAGAAGGGATAAATGAAAATGCACGATATTTTACTTAATAAGAAGGAAAATCATATTACAGAGTCACAAAAATTGTCACCAAACATGTTTTACCTATACCGCTCATTTGTCATCTATTAGCTTCTGATGTTATCTCTTTAACTTGACTCGCCAGGTTTTATTGTTTTTAGTGTTTCTATTGCTTATCTCAACTTGACTTGCCATGCTTGTACTGTTTTATAGGACACTCTTTCGTAGAGCATTTCCAACAAGATAGTCCACTACCGCATTGTGTGTACTGTTCGTACCTATTTCGACCATACATTTCTTGGTCGATGGATTGATCGTAGTGCACCACTGCGCTGGCCGCCGTAATCCGAAGACATGACACCATATTTTTCTGATGATTACATATGGTTAGGGGACGTGTGCATAGTAGGAAAGCGCGCGACATCAGTGACCTAAAGGATCGGATAAGGGACATGATATCATCCATTCCCACGAAATGTGTATACGGGCTTTAAACACTACTGTTAATCCCTACTGTTAAGAAGTTTGAGCAATATTGCCACTGCTGTCATTCCACTTCCTCTTTCTTTCTCTTGTACCTGTAATTGAGTCTGAAAGCATTATCAGATTGCAATATTGCGCCAGCGCATTTAGAGAGGATTCGACAAAAGAAACCAAAATATTTCCACAAGGATCAAGTATCGATTGTATAATATTTAGTCTATTCTGGGGTGGTAATTTGATCGACACTGAAATAATTTATATTCTGTCAGTAAGGTACAACGAAAGCCTCTTTAGGTCAAAGAACTTCATTAAAATTCCACAGGCTCTATGCAGGACAAGCATATCATGGACTCGCAGCTGCAGCTTATGCAAATGTATGTTTTTAGAGATTGAGTATTCTGATGTTGAACCTGGGGATTCTTTTAACAAGAAATTTTCAGCTTACAGTCACTAATGATACCCAACTGAATGCTGTGTAACGTTATCGAATCCCGTTTGCGAAAGCAATACATTCGATTTGAAGCAGTATAACTTCATGCAATGGTTGTATGATACAGAAATAGTCCACATAATTCCTTATCTGGTGAATGCTTTTATTCTCAATGCATTATTTTTTAAGTTTCTCTACCTATCAACTAATGTAGAGGAAGCAAACATTTCTTCTTCTTCTTCTTCTTCTTCTTCTTCTCCTCCTCCACTTCATGGACTAAGAAATTTCTTGTTTCACCCTTTCATCTTCTCAGAGGTCTTCCTAAATTCCTTTTACCCTTTGGTTTGTAATCATGTACTGCTTTAGGCAGTCTAGTTGCTTCTATTTTGCTTGATAATCCTTGATTTAACACTTGCTGAATATACATATATTTAATTATATTGTTATATCTTCATTGCGTATTTTATCTAATTTCGTACAGCCTTGGTTCTTCTTGGAAACTTCATCTCTGCTGCCTGTATTCTAATTTCCAACTCCTTTGTCATTACCAGATTTCGCAGCCATAAAGTAACATAGGAGCAACTGTAGTTTTATAAAAGTTTAGTCTTGTATATTTTCTTGTTTTATTTTTTTTAAGTTTTATGAATAGTTCTGCATATCATTTGAAATTTAGACACTTTCACATTTATCTGCATTTCTGTTTTTCTGTTTATATTAAAATTGCAACCTAAATAACTGAGCTTGATAGTTTTCGTAAAATTTGATTACCAATCACAATTTTCGATCGTATATGTCCATTTTTCCGAAATGCTATTATTTCAGTGTTATCTTAAGGTATTTTAAATTCATACAAATATTTCCATAGACCTAAATTCAACAAAACGACATTTTAAAATAATCAATAAGTTGAGGATATAACCCAAGACTTTTCGAGAATATTCACACTCCTTAACACCTAGTCCTTTACCTACTTTGAAATATACAAGTATTAGGAGTATTTTTATTGTGGATTGTTTGCATTAGAATATAATAAATTCGAAATTTGGTTTGACAAAACAGTTGCATTGAATTTTATGTGAACTACCTTGTGATCATTCACCTTCTTATAATTGGAAAAGTATTACAGACAAAAAAAATTGTATTACAGAAAAGTTCAGTTAAATATGCCTATTATAAACTGACATCACATGCATATTTCAATGCCTAAGCGAAAATGCTTCCAGTTATAAAAAATAAGTTATTAAACAAGCAGCTCACAGCGGGGGGGACTCAGTTTGGGATAATTTGGGTATATTTTTGGAGGGAAGGTTCTCCTTTTTCTTCGAAAGAGAAGTATGGTTACTGAAATCATTCAAGTTGCATTCCACCTATTTCATTCATTGTCTCCGTAGACCTGATTTGTTAAAAGGGACATTACACCCTCAAAAAGTTATCTAATCAGCACATTGATATCACAGATAATATTTAAAGATATTTATCCGAATCTTCTGCGCATTATAAAGTATTAGCTAGTCGAAACTATTTATTTTATGTTGTAAAAAGGAGACAGTCGCATTATTGAAGCTATTGGAAAACAACGAAAGTCAGAGCGTTTTGAAGAAAGCAGTTTTAGTTACAGTTTTTATAATAGCATTTGAGATATAGGTTGCAAAGAGACGAGTGGGTGAGTGGGAAGTTTGGAGGGTGAGAGAGCGAGAGATTGGAAAGCGAGAGGGGTAAAATGGGAGAGATAAAAAGGGAAAATAGAGAGAGAGAGAGAAATATATAGATGCAGGAAGAGAATGAGAGCGATGTCGGAAAAAAAGAGGGAGGGAGAAAATATGAGAAAGCGGGAGAAGAAGAGAGATCTCTGCATTTAATAAGGAGAGCAGATCATGCACCTTCAAAAATAAGTATGAAAATGCAGTGTGCCATTCGAAATTTCAAAGAAGAGATGGTTCCAGGTGAGGTGGGAACCAAAATGCAATTCACGCGGGTTTTTAAATTTCCCGTTCAATATCTAAATTTATATAGCACACTAAAATTAAACTGGGAAGTTTTGAAATGAAAGGACTCGGTAAGACCAAATTTGCTATCCACTTTCTGCAAATAATAGCAATGGTTTTATAAGGAAGTATTCTCAAGTAGTTAATATTAGGGTAGCAGTGCTCAGAACTTTGACACAACAGTGAACTGTTAATAAAATCAGTCGATTTTTGGGAATTCGTAAAACTAAAGGATAGGAGTTTAACATATCAATAAAAATAGGAATTATAATATCGAAAATGTTTATCGTTTAGTAGTAAATATTTCAAAAAGTTAAAGCTACCAAAAGTATGTTAGAACATAGCTACCAGAAACAAAATCTTGTACGGTTCCCCAATTATTATCAGGTTAAGCGAAAATGAAGAGGGCCTCAGCAAGTCTTTTACAAACAATATTATTGTACATTGTTAGGTTAATTTCCATTTTGCTTCTCTTGACAATACCTACATACTTTCTTTTCTGAGAAGATAAAAACCGAGAAAATAAAGATTTGTGGGAGAAATGTTGTGAAAACCCTCGCCTTGCTTCATTAGAAGATCCTTGACTTAAGTAGGAAGGTTGGTAATTATCCGTGCCCAGCTCTGTGTTGTGCGGATAGCATGTCTATATTCAGGAGGTCCCGAGTTAGAATCTTGGTTTGGTTGACTTACCGGATGAGGTTTTTTCCCTCATCCTGAGAAGACAAATGTCGCGTAACTCTAAGCACTAAGGACACCGAGTTCTTTTAAGCAACATTTAACCCACTTCAGTCAACGTCAGATATGACCCACCAGGATAAAGGACGTTAAACTCGAGCAAAAGTAAACCACATTTTCATTTTGTAGTAGTGCTGTTTACAGTGTGATGGCGCGCGCACGCAATTATATCACCACCATCACCTTTGATTATAATCTATAACATAGAAACACTTCTTCGCATTTGACTTAAGATCATAGAACACGATAAATATATTTTACCGCTTTCTTTTAATACAGTTTCAACTTGTGTATAACAGAAAAAGGCTAAAAATATTTATTTATATACTGTTAACAATGTTGCATTTTGAACTCTATGTAATAACTTTCGTTTCTCATAGCATTCCTTGTAGAAAGATTTAAATGCACGAAGAAAATGAACCCATCGTTTGTGCCCAATATTTTTAAAGCGTTTTCTCATTATGCTCAACACGGGCATTTTAAAGAATGGATGCCCCCTGCCTATAAATTTGGCTGCCTTTTTACTCATTACCCAGCGTCTTCCCCTGGAAACATACTATAACATATCTTATGTAATATTCTTTGGGGGATTAAAACCTATGAGCTCTATGTGTAGACGGTAAATCTGCGTGCAGAAACTTACAGATGTAATATGACATATTGCAAACTCGGAACCAAATTTTCGTATCGCTGCTGGTAACGCTTTCAAATTATGAAAGAAAATGTAAACAAATTTGTAAACATCTGACCACTTAAAGAAAACATCAAAAGAGCTAAATCATTAAGTTCTGCATTATGAAACTACATTCCGCTTGGTGTAGTAGGTTTTTTTATATGTTACTTCGTTTACCTTCAGTAGAATCGATTCAGCTTCACAGAAACGATAGTGTTAACTTTTTACATCGTAATGAATAACACAACATATTTTTCTCCATCAAGGTTTAGGCTGTCAGCCCGTTCCGACTCCAAATTCTTGTTCTGTCCATTTGTTTCTCTTCCTAGTTTGCGGTTTTTCTTGTGGTGTGTAGTATAAACTCGCTTTTGGTATTCTGTTATTAACCGTTCTATCTATGTGCAGTTTCTAGCGTGTCTTATATTATGTTATAGTAATGTATGTATAGTATGTATAGTAACTCGATATCGAGTTATCTTATTTCACTGTTTTGTTTTCTATCACATCCACTTTCTCCTGCTAGTGATCTGAGAAACTTCATTACTGCTAATTGTATATTAGTTTTATGTTAAGTGGTTGTTATCCAAGTTTCTGCACCATAGCTAATAGTAGGAATCCCCGTTGTTTTATATAAATTTATTATTGAATCGATTATAACCTTAATTTTTTAGTGATCGCCTTATTGTATAGTTTATACAATTTAATTATCTTTTAGTTTCTATCCGTTTATTTATCTACTGTTATGACGCACCTTAGGATATTATATTTTGATATTTTTTTCAACCATCATGTTGCTCACTGATGGCGGTTACTTCTCAGATACTGATAGTGTTTTCAAAGAAAGTCAAATTTCCTACTTTAGGTGGAGAAGTAGTAGTTTCCGGTTGGCTCGCATTCGGGAGGTTCCAGGTTCGAATTCCGTAGGATGGGTCACTCTGGCCTTGAGTTTTTTTTCCCCAGATCAGTAAGCGGATACTGGGGTGGTTCATCTTCTAGCACGAATTTTCTGTCCCTATAATTTTTTTTATCTGTTTCACCTTCACATGTTTCAGGGTTGAAGGACTAGGGATGGCGAGTGGTGCGCAGCGGCGGGGCGGTGGAGTTTTCCGTGTAAGGGATTTCTCCCTGCCGCTTGGATGGCCGGCTAGTACCCCTTCCTGGGGGTACTCGTTCCCTGGTTGAAGAGATGCTCGTGCTGGTATCGCTCTGGAATCGTTAAGGACCCCGTTCTTGCTAATGCGTATAGCCGTTTTCATCTGGTTGCCCTTTGGGTCTAACTTTCATCCCTTCCTAGCAGTGATCACATAAGACCCAAGCCTACTGAGTTGGTATAAGTGCTGGGAAGCCCCTTCATCTGACTAGCCTATCCTGCCTCTTTAGTCTTCTTCTTCTTCTTCTGCAGGTGCCGCTCGCTCTGCTCAGAACTAGGTTCCCTCACACACTGCCTCTCGACAATCATGTCACCTATTTGCTCCTTGTAGTCTCATTGGTAGGCGGGTTTTATTTAATATTCTATTTAATTTTTACATATAGCATACGTTTTCCTTAATACACTTTCTTCCGAAAAAAACTACCCTTAATAATGCTAAGCTCTCTTCAAAAGCACTAAGCGATGATGCATCAAGTTCAGCATTAAAAATGCAGTGCGCTCAATGAGAATACCAATAATATGATTTTATGTGCATAATGTGAGCGCTCATGGCCTAGTTTTTAATGCGACGGGCTTAAAATAAACAACTTTTAAAACCTCACGAAAGCTTTTTGGTCCATCCACTTCAAGTAGTTAATCGAAATAAACCTTTGCAAAAATACTTTGGTTGTAGGTACAAGAGAACTAGAGAATATCGAATCGATAGTCAGATGTTTAAAGGCTAGTCAATATATGTTGGCCAAACTCTTTCCATGACATTACAAAAAAGATCTGAACAGCGGCAACACTTTTAGAAAGCGACAAAAGTGCTGAACAATTCACACTAATAACGGATATCTCGATATGACTGATGGCACAGAACGCGATATTAAATAACGTGTATGTTTTAAGGAGGTCTGCATTTTTAGGTTATACGTTTTTGCCTATTTACTATGGTTTAATTTTATATACAATTATAGAAAATTCCTTTCGAATGAAGGAACTTCATGGGCTATTCCCAAAACTTCAATGTGTACATTTTGCTTCTTTGGAAGATACGGAACTTAAATGCCAAGTTTGATATTTCCTGTACTTTTCATGTTTGAGTAATGCTGTTCACAGATACACACACAAACACTCATACACACGGAATCATTTTCTAAAATGATGGGATCTCAAAACGTATTTCCGTATTTCCTTTGAACTCTCGACATGAAGTTTTGATGGAATACCTACTGTAAGTTCGTAGTAAGGAATATAAAAATCTGATGTGTTACACTCACATGACATTCTCTATTTTTGTACAAACTCCATATTCCTCATGTTAATCGAGATGTTAATCTTATTGCTAATTTTCTTGTAGGTGCAAGGGGAATTGCTAGGCTTTAAGCGATAGTCAAATATTTTATGAGCTGGTTGCTATGTGGAGTATTCCATTCTCTTTGTATAACCAGGACAAAAAAACATAAATAACAAATTTCCATTTGAGAAAAAGTATAAGTATTGGAAAATTTAAGGGAATAACCAGCAATATCTCGAAAATGGTTCACTCAGCAATAAAAAATGTATGACATAAATTGTGCATTTTAACGCGATCTACATTTTCTGCATAGTAAAATTTTGTCTATCTCTTATGGTTTACCAGTTATGCAAAAGTCGTTCACAATGAAGAATACCTTTGGAGACATTCTCAGAAAATTCGAGGTATACATTTCATTTGTCATTAAAATATATGATATTGTAATCAAAATCGTTAGAGCCATTTTTGAGAAAATTAAAATTTTGGAAAATGTTCCATGTAAAGAGTAATCTGGAGTAGGGGTATTTTCTTGAAAACCTTCGTGTCGCATCTGTGAAAGATACTGAACCTAAATACCAAGTTTGGGTTTATCCGACTGTTCTTTTGTGAGTTATGCTGTTCACAGACACACACACGAACATGTTTCCAAAAATGTTTTTTTTGGATTCAGGGGATCTCAAAACATGTATTTCCGGTGAAATCTCGGTATGAATTTTTGGGTGGAATACAATACTTCCCCTACTTACTATACGTGGTAGAGAAAGTAAAAAGGAATACGAATTAAAAACTGTTTTGTATTTTGCTCACACTTAACTGCTTAGGGGGGGGGGAAACTGAAATCTCCTGAAACGGTGTATGTTCTGTAAGATGTTGACTGTTTCCTTACGCTCTCTTTCTCTCTGCTTTCATTCCACACCATCCCTTTAGCTCCGTCTTACCACGTTCTCGTAATAAAACTGAAATCACCGGTAAGGATAAACAGGAGGCGGTGATAATTTCGGACAGGAATTGCTCTTGAACGCCTGTAGAATATTAATCCGTTTAGTTGTAGCATTTTCCCTTTCCCGTTCACGAAAATTAGTTATGAGATGCAGGCAACGGAGATAATAACATTTGTGCGTCAAATGTTTGCTAAGAGCTCGTATCCAATAGCATTTCCTGCCAACTGAATTATTAAAAGCAGTAACAGCGTTGTATTCAATGAGCCAATGTGTTTTCAACGGTCGTAATATCTTCTGCAGGGATCTCCAAACTTCTCTGCCCTACGGCACATCCTACTGCTAAAATGAAATAATGATTGAAAATTCGGGGAAATACATAACCATCATATGACCCTCTCTAGCTGACGGGAAAACCTTTCGTATGTACTTGAACTAGCGACATCCCAAATGATAAGCTTTACTACCTGAAGTTACAAGTTCCGTTACTTCAATGGTTTCTTAATAAAACGTATATGTATGCTAATGTAAAGAGAAGGCCAAGATTAAATAAAAATTTCTAATTTAGACAAAAGGAAACAAAAACACGAATTTCAAAAATAAATCTCTAACAGCTAAATGTTTTTAGGGTGCAAGGTTTTTTTAATAGCTAAAGTTTTCAATTGTTTGACCTGAATTAACAATGAGAATAAGCTTTGAGAAAATAAAAAATAACGAACAGTTTACCTTATAAAGGGCCGTTTGTAGTGGGAGGATTTTCTTGAAACATACTTGCTTCCTTGGAATATACTAAACGTATATACCAACTTTTAGAGTTTATCTGAAATTTCAGTTTTGAGCTGTGCTGTTCATACTCACATATACGTACACACATTTCTAAAAATACATTTAATTAGAGTACTTCGTTTGTGTTTCCGGTGAATACTTGATATCGAATTTTTGGATGGAATAAGACACATTCTCTACCTATTATATGTAGTTAACTGAGGAAGTAATAACGTAATGTGGATACAATTAGGATATATTTGTATTTGGTAGACAAACCCATGCGAATACGTCGCATCATACTTCTTTTTTATTATTTCTCAGGACAAAGTCAAGCTGTCCGGTTGGAATTATTAAGCCAGAAAAGAAAAATGGTTATTTTTTTAAATTTGCCTTTTCATCTATTCTTAAATCTTCGAGAACTACATATATACACAGCTATGTTTGGTCATTGAAACTTATTATTGCTTTTTGAATGGCCTCCTTTCATTTGAATATACGAGCGTGTCTCATCAGAACTCTTTTGGACTAAGCTCTTTTAAAGAAAAGAAAATATGGACATCAGTTTTTTGCATTTTCATACGCATTGCATTATGTTTTATATTAGTGCATTTTTAGTGGAAAATCAGTTTCATGGGAAAATATTTTTCACATCCACAGAACGGTTATTGAATTCAAATGCTTCATAGATTAAAGCAAAATAATAATAATAATAATAATAATAATAATAATAATAATAATAATAATAATAATAATAATAATAATTTATTTGAAAGCTTGAAGACGTTGTATTTTGAGAAGGAGCATCCTAAGAAGGACCATTATTACTTTCACTACCACGTGTTGGGTGGCTCGGAGAGATACTGAGCAGTAGGTTAGATGGCCTACTCCCTAGTTGCTGCAGGGGCCTGTAGTGTGATGTACTGGGAACTCAAAGAAATAAAATAAGATCCGTTCTGCACATAAGTCTACCCTCCTCTTTTGTTCTTCCTTCACCCTAGTAACATTACACATGTTAATAGTTTCCCTTTTGCGCGAATGTGATTTCTTTCGGGAGGTAAACACGATCTCTCTTGTAGACCCAGAAAAAATACTCTATGGGAGTAAGATTCGGGGATCTTGAGAGGCACTCTCACAACGGGCTATGCCGTCCAATCCAGTGTATTTCCTATGCTGGGTGTCGTCTATCTGGAAATGTTTTGTTGTTTCAATATTGCAGCCCTCCATGATAACACGAGTGAAGAGCTAATCACAGCAACAGAGAGGGAGTCACGTGGTTATCAAACTTAGAATTTTCGCAGGAAATTAAGTGTTCCATCTGTGCAGTAATACCCACTCCCGAGAACTTACAGCCCTGCAAAAATAGGCCACCCAACCTACTGCTCAGTATCCATCCGAGCCACCCAGTACATGGTCGGTAGAGGAGGCATTGTAATTTACCCAAAAATTCGATATCGATATTTCAGCTGAAATATATGTTTTGAGGCCTCTCGAATCCAAAAGAGTATTTTTAGAAAACGTTCGTGTGTGTGTGTGTGTGTGTGTGTGTGTATCTATGAACAGCATAACTCAAAAACGAGATGTCCGATAAATACTAAGCTTGGTATTTAGGTTCAGTATTTTCTGAAGATGTGACAGTAGGATTTTCAAGAAAATACTCCCACCCCAAACTAACCTTTTCATGAAAGATTTTTCGAAATTTTGAATTTTCTCTAAAATGGCTCTAATGATTTTGATTAAAACACCATATATTTAAAATATTTATATGGCAAATAAAATGTATGTGTTGAATTTTCTGGGAATAGACTGCAATACCCTTTTCATTTGGAAAGATTTTGTATAACTTTTTGTAACGGCTAAACCATAAGAGATAGTAAAAAACACATTACACAAAAACGTAGATTTCATTTTAAATAACTTATTCGGTGGTATCAGATATTTATGGGATATACCTGTGATTGGTTTGAATTTTCAACATTTTTTTCATTTTTAAAGTACGGTCCCTATTCAGTTGTTTCTCGTGATGTCATGGAAAGAGTATGGAATTAACAGGCCAGCATATAGCAAGCCGGTTTTTAAACATATGACTATCAATTCTGTTTTATTTATCCGTCTTGTAGCTTCAAATAAATGTATAATGAAACTATTTGTTTAATGATTTATCTCGATTTACATGAAGTAGAGAGAAATGTATGCTCTTATAAGAATAGTTTGAGAAGCTATTTAAAAATAAACGATAGTAGTTAGAGAGTCATGTTTATGTAACATCAGGTTATATTTTTTTCTTTTCATGAAGGCTGAAATTTATACGGGACAGTTTTTGGAAAGGGGATGTATGGGAAATGCAAGAAGGTCCGTGACAGGAAAGGCCAAACAAAAAACATTGGAAAGGAGACGCGACCACTGTGTCAGACAATCTTTCTCCTGCAAGACAAATCTATCCTGTATTTTCTTTCAGAGATCCCATTCTCCCTATCTTTTGGAAAAGCGAAGCAATGTGGTGCATGCAAAGCTGTTTGTCCTCCGGGGAAAACAACGCACTAGTTTGACTGTGCAGTTTGCAGTTCAGAGTTTGTAACATTTGCACGTTTGTGAAGGCAATAATTTATGGCTTCTGCGCATGGCAGAGTGACAGGCAGCTTTTATACAAGAAAGGTCTTAAAGTATTAGTTGAACTGTGTGACATTTATTATTTCTCCCCTCTTTGGCTACGGTACGTAGAGTAAGGTCAAATATTCCATCCAAAATTTCGCTATCCAAATTTTATAAAAAAAAATTATACGTCTTTCGCTGTTTGGAACCTCCAAAAAGTATTTTAAAATACGAGTCTCTGTGTATCCGTAAACAGCATAGGTAACTCAAAAACGAAAATTTGGATGAGCACCAAGCTTTGCATTTAAGAACAACATCCTTCAATGATGCAACACAAAGATATTAATGAAATTAACAGGTTTTTGAGAATTTTCTTTAAAGAGACTTGTGTTTGAGATATGGGAAAAATAAGTAAACTGCATATCCTAACGTCCTGTAAATAGTCTGTGAAGTCCTCTTGGTTTTTAGAAAATTTTGTACAACTGGGCAACTTTAAAAGAGGCAGAAATTTACTAGAGAAATAAATGTGAATTTGTCAAAATATGCAATTGGTATTAGTTAAACTTTATTTTTTGTGGTATTTTCTGTTGTTCTATGAATTTAACGGTATTGTAAGCAATGCAATTCTGAAATGATATATCCACTTCTTTTGCTCATCAACCCATGCAAGGAGTATGCATTATTATTCTACCTACTGTAATGTTTAATTAATTATACCTCTAAAATAAAACGCGATGAAATTGTTAAAGAAAATATCACTTTTACCAGCATTTACCAGCAGCTAATAATAGGGTTCTCAAATATGGAAACAATCTTTGCTTCGTTGAAAAACCTTCAAAATCGTTTAGTTCTCTTAAAATTAAAACATACAATTCAATGAAGTTAAGGAAGTAAAGTTTTAATTAAATTATTTGCGCTCTTCAAATTTGAATAAAATCAATCATATATGTCCTAAGCCGTCTATGAGAGTGTTTCATAAAGACAGGCATATTAGTATTAGGGTACACATCATTCCAAATCGAAAATAGTTAATTTTCCTCTCATGAATAGAATTTATTATGATATGTGACTTCTAAATCACACATGAGTGACTTGACTGTCTTATCCATAAACATGCTCACAAGAGAAAGTCCATTCTATAGCAAACTTTTCTTTTGCAAAATCTAAAGCCATTACTTCAATATTTTCTTCATTTAAAGTAAATGCATACTCACTCCTAATCAGTATATTATCTCTAATGTCAACATATTTGTCACCTTTTCTTTATCAGAATATCGTTCTGGGTCAGTCGTCAAGGATGCCTATAAATATGCAAGATAGGGTACGATGGGGTCAGATAGAAATGGTAAAAGAGACCAATGAGAAGAAAATTCGGTGAAATAATTAGCCCTATTCAGCATCCGTCTGAAAAGCGGCATAGGAGCCCTCATTCAGCTTTGCACGATTTAATGAACCTTTTTAGGAATAAGCGTCACAGAGTTAAGCAGAAATTTTTAAACGTAAAAATCCGACGTGTAGCACCCATTAACTGTCGCGTATTTCTTTTTCATGCCTGATCTTTAAATTCTTTAAAAGTTATTCACTTCCTCTTAATCGTGAAACATTTGCAGAAAATGCTTTTATTTACAGACAAATATATTGTATGCTTAGAAGCACTCAGCTATTTAAAAATAGCATCGGTAATTACAAGCTAGTCCTTGCAAGTGGTCATGAGAAACCAAGGAAGACTAACCTTACATTTCAAAGTATTAAACGAAGTATTCATTGTCTGGGAAAATTGTTATATGACCAAATATCATATCTACGTTTCTGCTGTAGCAACCTCTCAAGATTTCTCATCTATACAAAATTCACAGTACAAAGGTGAATTCATAGATCACCTATAGAAAATCCAAAATAAAGAAGATCCAATATTATTTATGATTCAATACAGGGTTGCCACTGGAGGGGACAGAGGTTTAAACCTTCTGCCTGTTTTGTTCTTCGATTTATTTCTACCATCCAAAGGGCATCCATTAGTACTGTATCGCGGTAAAGCACAACCACCTCAAAACTCGAAGTTGGAGGGGGAAAGGAGGAGAATGACACCAAGTGTCACAAACGAAATGCCTGATCCATTATTTCTAGCACATGACACTTAAGTCGCAGTTGTTACATGTCATTTTGGAAAAATAAAAATTAATTAAAAAATAGTAAAGGCGAACCGTTTTACATGTTAAGACTTGTTCAGGAAGGAAAATATTCTAAACATTTTCCGTGGAATTTTCTGTTTATTGGACTTTTCATCATCTTTAATTAATGCTTTTCAACGAACGACTCAGGAACGCTTTCGCGTTTACTTACTTCTATAATAATACAATTTTTACTTTCTCTACTACGTATAGTAAGTAGGGGAAGTATTGCATTCTACTAAAAAATTCGATACCCTGATTTCACCGGAAATACATGTTTTGAGGCCTCCTGAATCCAAAAAAAGTATTTTTGGAAACATGTCCGTGTGTGTGTCTGTGTGTGTGTGTGTGTATGTGTGTGTGTGTGTGTGTGTGTGTGTGTGTGTGTTGGTGGGTGTGTCTGTGAACAGCATAACTCAGAAACGAACAGTCGGATAAACACCAAACTTCGTATTTAGGTTCAGTATCTTCCAGAAATGCGACACGAAGGTTTTCAAGAAAATCCGCCACTCCAGATTACCCTTTACACGGAACATTTTTCGAAAATTTTAATTTTCTCAAAAACGGCTCTAAGGATTTTGATTAAAGTATTATATGTTTAAGACATTTTTATGACAAATAAAATGTATATCTTGAATTTTCTCTGAATGTCTCCAAAAGTATTCTTCATTGTGAACGACTTTTGCATAACTGGTAAACCATAAGAGATAGACAAAATTTTACTGCACAAAAAATGTAGATCGCGATAAAATACACAATTTATGTCATATACATTTTATTTGTTGAGTGAACCATTTTCGAGATATTGCTTGTTATTCCCTTAAGTTTTCCAATACTTATACTTTTTCTCAAATGGAAATTCGTTATTCTTTTGTTTTCTTTTTTCTTTTTTGTCTTCGATATGCAAAGAGCATTAATCTGTGGCAAAGAGAATGGTGCTGCACATAGCAACAAGCTATTAAGAGATATTTCTATGCTTTAAGGCAACTGTATTTCTATATTGCCTTTGCAAATACAAAACAAGGGGAACATAGTCAAATACTTTTAAAACTGGTCGCTATGTGTAAATGTAATTCTCTTTGCATGTCAAGAACATAAAAAAGAAGAATAACGAATTCTCAGTTGAGAATATGTGTAAGTATTGGAAAATTCGAAGAAATAACAAGGAATATCTCGTAAACGGCTCACTTTACAAAAAAAATGTTTATGATATATATTGTGTACTTTAACGAGATCTACATTTTATGTAGTAAAATTTTATCTATCTCTTGCGGTTTACCAGTTATGCAAAACTCGTTCAGAATGAAGAGGACTTTTGGGGACATTCCCAGAAAATTCAACATATACATTTTATTTGGCATTAGAATGTCTTAAACATATGATACTTAAATCAAAATCGTTAGAGCTGTTTATAAGAAAATAAAAATTTTCGAAAAATGTTCCATGTAAGCGGTAGTTTGGGGTGAGATTTTCTTGAAAACTTTCATGTCGCATCCCTGGAACATATTGAACCTAAATACTAAGTTTGGTGTTTATCCGACTTTTCGTTTTTGAGTTATGTTGTCCACAGACAGACAGACAGATACACACACAGACACACAAGATATACACACGGACATGTTTGCAAAATTGCTTTATTTTTTTATGTTCCGGACATGCAAAGAGAATGGTGCTCCACGTAGCAACCAGCTCTTAAAAGATTTGACCATCGCTTGACTATTCCCCTTACACCTACAAGAAAACTAGCAATAAGATAGTCTGCAAATCTCTATCTCGATTAACATGAAGCATATGGAGAATAAGCGTTTGTAAAAATAGTTTGTACAAGAGTAGATAACGACATGTGAGTGTAACACACCAGATTTTTTTTATTCAATGGACATATATTTTCAGTGTAGCCTCGGTGTTGAATTTTTTGGTCGTTTTCTCTATCATGGATATTTGCGGTAGAGAAAGTAACAAAGATAAACTGAAATCCAGATGTTTCTGTCATTTTTCATTTCCGAGCTTGCTCCTTCACGTAGATACGTCAGGATTAGCTGAACTTTAAAACAGGACGAGTATCTCCGAGGCATCTTCTTTTTTCCTCTGAAGATCCTTACTGTCGCAAGAAACATCATACTGCAGAAGTAATTTTTTTGGAGTGAAGCATTCCGCTTTCTCTTGTAAAGACAAAACTGTAAACTTCTGTTTTTCTGATAACAACAAACAGTTAAAGTGATATATGTAACTTTGGTTGTCACTATTCCTCTCTGCACCTGCTAAGAACTAAAGAGAAAAGAAGCCAAAGGTAAATTCATAACATGCACAACTTTCTCGTTCCCTCTTGTGCTTGCTTAATGCGAAAGATGTATCAAAAGTTTTTTTCTTTCTTTTTTCGCGTTGTCTTGTGTGTTTAATACCTCCCCCAGCTCCCCATGGCGTCGTAGTTACTTTTGCTTTAAGTTATATATCATTCCAGGTTTCAGGTGTTTACCGTTAAATATATTCATAAATAAAACGTCTTGAGAAAAAGCATTAACTCGCTGGAAGACAATAGTGCATTAATTTTTGGAACGAAAGCAGCGTGTTTAACTTCTGTGTCCATTTCTCACGTGTATTCTTTTAGGCCAGTGCAACAACAGACTTGCTTCATGTCCGTAATCATCAGTGGGCATTATGAAAGTAAATTCATCAAACGGTTATAATGATTTGATTGTCTTCCGGTGAAGGCCGCGTCACGTTTGTCATAACTTCCAACGTTTCGTCCTGCATGTTGACGGCTTCTTCTGGCACTGCCCGGTTAGCCCGATACTGTCAGAACCCTGTTAATCAAATAAAAAGAAAAAACTGAATCAGCGACAATAATATATGGAAAAAGATCACGGAGAAACAAATAAAACAGACCTATTATAATAAACACGTGATCAATTCCACGTGATACTAAAGATGTCGGAGAGAAAGAGAGCGAAAGAACGACGGCCGTGTAGAATGAGTTGTAATTTTGTGTGGTATGAGAATCCTGAATGTTTGAACTTATCACTTCATTAAAACTGGATGTTTACGTCATAAAAAAGGATATTTTGAATGCATGAGCTCTCTACCGCTAGCAGGCCCGTTAACCATTACGCTACGGAGATTGATGGATAATACAAATTACTACAATGGAAATATAAATTTTATTAAAACAAATTTTTTGTGACTTTATCTATTCCCGAAGCACTTGCTTTGTCATTTGAATTTCATAATTTCATGCCTAAAATTTCTGAGCCGCTGACTGTTATCCGAACCTCCTGTGTATTTCAAAATATTTATGACGTAACTGCAAGCATTTTAGTAAGCATTTATTGTAATTAACGAAAACATTATCCTTAGAATTTTATAAACGATGTAACAAATGCAATACGAACGTGGTTGAAAGAAAACAAAACTGTAATGATCTCTCGTGGTCCAATAAGATGCAAATTATGATAAACGACAGGAGAAGAGATATTGAAGGCTAAATACCTCTCAAGTGAAGTTAGGGCTGAAAGAAATAGATCAACGGACAAAGGCAAACAGAATCCGAATATGTGTATTAGTAACTTATATAAACAATAACTACAAAGCGAAAGGAAATGCGCTCGCGACGCTGCTCGAGCTGAAACTGTTTAACCCGATCCGAGTCCCCTAGTGCGAGCATCAGACTTTCCACCTGCTCAAGAAAACGCACCGTTTGTACGTGGCAATATCAGACTCACATACAACTACAGAAGTTCGTGAAAAAAACAATGAATATGCTCGCGACGATGTTCGGTTCGCAAATGTTTACCCTTCTTAAAACAGATATATGAAGCTGCATTAAGACTAACTTAAATACATGTTTGATGCAGTGAAAAAGACAGATCGTGAACATTTTACCCGGAATACCAGGGAATAAAAGATTAGACAAAGTGCCAAAACATAAGAGAAATGTACCATGTAACAGATATCAGCTCCGAGGTTTAGAAAGAAGAAGATGTGAAACAATTACATTAGTTTTACAAAAATTTAACCGCAGATCAGAAGAGAGGTAGGTAGTCCGAGCCAAAGATGAAAGGATGCCATATGAAGACAGTATGTTAACTAATAGAACAGATTTCGTATAAGAATAAATAATAAGAGTATATACTAAAATCATAGTGTGTGGAATGGAAATAAGGCTGTAATGGTAGAGGAAGACTTGTGAGTGATGTACATCAGATTTTTTTTTCATTTTCTTTATTACACTGTCTTTCAATATTTCCCTTAGTCGTTTCTGTTGGTCGCTGAAACTGTCCTTTGGACATGTGTGCATCGGCTCATATGTATTCTGTCCGAGCCTGCATTTCATTATTCAGGACATTCGAGAGGACTTCTTGGTCGTGGTGCGGCGGTTTGAAGGGACTCTCCATCTGCCATTAATGATAGATGAAGTACCAGGAGCTAGCTTCTTGTTGTGGTGTTGACGTCTTCACGGATCCTGGACATAGAATGCCAGAGACATGTTCTCGCTTTGAGCATCATATTACTTGCTGTGCCCTAGAAGTGCCTTCCTGTGTACAAGCTGTGCTGGTATCGTTAAAAGCCTGCAGGGGTAAATGCCCATTATCCCTGTGTCTAATAACTGTCAGTCTTAAGAACAATCGTAACTTCTGGGCTTCACAGAGAAAAGCTATTAACAACCCAAATCCCCCTCAAGTTT
This sequence comes from Deroplatys truncata, assembly GCA_030765065.1. NCBI lineage: Eukaryota > Metazoa > Arthropoda > Insecta > Mantodea > Mantidae > Deroplatys > Deroplatys truncata. The sequence continues at coordinate 223,706,522 of CM060975.1, forward strand.
TTTCTTTACCACTTATGCAGCGTGGTTTTTGTTCGGGCAGTGGTAATTTGGGCAACTTAATGGCTCATATCCTGCCACAAAGTACTGATAAGCTCTTGTTACTGCTATAATTAAATATCTTGGGAGTACACGAAGTTCATTGGTTCTCTGTGATTCAAAAGATGTATAAATGTATCTTCTAAAGATCTACCCCTTCAAATTATTGTTTCCAGGATTAGTTTCCTATTCAAAACTCTCATTATTGTATGTAACTTAGAATCTAGTTTCATGATTTTATTATCTATCAATTATTCATATAATTAAAATCACTTAATCCGTGTAGCCCTTTAAAATCTAAATGTCGTTTCTCTTCGTTTGTTTTTCTACAACTTTGAAGTTCCGAATGTTCTCATTTCTTTAGAAGCTTAATGGTAATACCAAAATCTACAAAGAGAAATACTTCAAGCTATTTTCTCTTATATTCCGAGTTCTCATTGTATCCACTAATATCTAATTAGCATCCCAAAAGTACAAGAAAGCCGTTTAATAGAGTTAATAATTTGTTTGTCCAAAACTGAAAGTATAAGAAAAAACCTGTTTCCAACACTCTCGCAATAGTTATTTGTATCAAAATAGTGTTTTTAGTAACGAAACTGTTAATTGCTGTTAACAATACACGTAGCTGCTCGTAGGTATACATTTTGGGTGTTTACAAAATTTTAGTCAGACAGCCCTGAGAATGTGGAATATCTATGCTGATAATAGTTACAAACAAATTGATAAAACTGTAGACGCTCCCAATAATAATAATAATAATAATAATAATAATAATAATAATAATAATAATAATAATAATAATAATATACGTATAACAAAAGAAAGGGTTATTTTTGCGAATGCTTGTTGTTGTGTACATAACTAAGTACAGCGTTTTAGGGCAAGAACAAAGTAATGTGTAAATTATAGTTGAGATTATTGATAGTACGGATAAACTGGGAGAAGTTTTCGTGTTTGTGTACGTTTGCTACTTCTGCTACAGTGACTTAACTTCTGCCGTATTGTGCTACCACCTAATGGCATTGGCATAAAATTACAGTGATCCGCATAGGTATTTGGCCCCATAAGGTAATTTACGTTGTATCAGTTGTGTATGCGCAGAAGCTTATTAAAACATACACAAGCCAAGATGTACTAGTGGCCTTGTTGCCATGTTTCATCAAGTTCAGAGGAGTAGCGCGGTAGATTTAAACGTCATAGATGTTTAATTACTGCGTATACGTTACGTTTAATAGCATTCAAAGCAAAAAAAAAAAGCACTAAATTCACGAGGTGTCAAATGTTAGGGTGTTCACGTGTCCTTGTGCTCCTGCACAGCAGCCGCTGCTGCTGTTAATACGGTACGTTTTCCTACGTTGCTCACATAATTAACTGTCAACCTTTAACACTACTTGATATATTACAATGGAATGCGAGTGTTCTTTGTATCTTGATTGTCTATTAAATTTCAAGCAAGTATATTCATAACTGCGCAGTTTAGGAATTTCACATGTTGATTGCCACACGATTTTCGCTAAATTGTTAATATTGTTTCAATTCGCGAGGATAATTAGTGAATTTTAATATTCGTTTTAGGATCGTGGAAATTTGGCTTGTATTAGCAAAATGCTTATAACTGACCTCGATATTATTGCTTTTGACCTTGCGGAAATTTGCATTTGAATACACTCGATAGTCAACCCAGCGAAGTACAGTACTATTGTGGATAAGTTATACGTTAGCTGCAAATTATTATAAATCTTTTGTAAACTGGAAATACCTATGTAACAATTTTAACTAAGTAAAGATTTAGGTAACATTGAAAGTATTAATCAATTTAATTCTGTAGCATTTAATTAATAAAACTACTTCCAAATCGAAACTTTCTTTCTTCTGAAACCCTAATATGCCTAATACTGTCCGTTCAGCGATGTTTTAGCTAGTGGGTGGGATAGCTCTTCCAAGCAGGTAAGCGTTTAGCTATTGCAAGGAAGTAGGTTTTATTTGGTCTGAGGAAACTGAAGAGTAAATAAGCGCTATAGTGAAAGACTCTTGGCCGTTTACCACTGTAAAGTGCCACGCCCGGCACGAGTTCAGCATACTATGCCCCTCCCATCAGCCAACTGCTCACCTGAGAGATAACCCATCCCACCTCACCAGCTAAAACGTCGTTGAATAGACTACTCTATACACTTCAATTATCAGCTATGAATGTTCGTGAAATGTAAAGCAATGCTCACAGAGCAATTTACAATAATGAGTGCAGTATCGTATTAGTATTGGCCTTTAGTCCTTAATACATCGGAAATGTTTTATTGGGAATTCCTGGTAGTTACCATAATTAAAAATGCTCACAGTATTAGCATAGCGATCTTTACCAAAAGCCATTACTGCCCCATTCAACTACTGGCACTCATTACCTTCAAATACAGAAAGTCACTTTAAATGATAAAACCATAGGTTTTGCATTGCACCAACTGAAATCAGAATGAATGGCTGTAAATAAAATATTATGTGTGGATGTAGATATTACCTGCAAGCTTTATATGTTACGCACATGGGGAAGACCATGGCTGGAATTTTGAATTTGCATTTCCGATTACAAAAAACTCACAAACTCGGAGTTCATCCTCTCTCGACCTGAAGCCAAGGGGCTTCTGACGGTGTGAGCTTTACGACCTCACTCAATAACCTCAAGTAGGACATTTTCTTACGCTAAGCGGAATTATAAAGTGTTGATACCGTAATTATTGAGGGAACATATACTTAATTAAATAAAGAAATGATAGTAAGATAAATAAATAATTTCAATAAGTAATTTCCGTATATTAAACCAATGTATAATATAATAAGCCTGAGGATTTGACCGAAGATAAAGGCAATTAGCGAGTCATGTTAAGCAAAGTCATTAGTAACAGCGTGAGGAAGCGAAAACAGTAGCTTAAAGATTTTTGTAATAAAAAAAATTGAGTTTTATTTATGGACGCTCTTTAACTGCTGTGGTCCTTAGCGTCCCATTCTATATTGGGCGTGAAAGATCGGTAATTTTGTTCAGAGGCCTCTTTACCAGGCTTGAAGTTCTTTTACGAGCCGTAAATCTACGAAACGGGACTACCGGCTTAATTCCCTTCCGAAGGAAGCTATGTTAAAGATTTTTACGCCCAAAAAAATCCATCACCCTCCGCCGGGTTTGAACCCGCGACTCGGGAACTAGAGGCTAGATTCTTGGAATGCAGTTAGGTTATAAGTTCAGTACGTTTGAACAGTCACGTAGGCAGAAATTCTGAAAAAGAGAAAGGCAATCAAATTCTTGAGTCGGAGGGGTACCGCCTAATAAGTATCACATACACATACTCAGAGTTTTGAGTTTGGAACGTATTTAAAGGGATGCTGGTAGGGGAGTAATATGTTAGGCGGAGCTAGGTTAATATAAGGGCGTGCATTGTAATCAGAGACATATTCATTCGTGACACTCTTTCTTGAGATTTAGTCACTTAATCTGGTGATTACGCGTATGTAATTTTAAGCGTTCAGTGACGCGCTTATGTGAGTAAAATTTAGCGGCCATTGCCTGGGGTTTTGCCGATAAGCAGTTTAGCGACTCACGGCATGTTACGCTTCTAATTTCTTTTAATGCTGAAACATTATTTCAAACCATAAAGCTGATACTGCAGAAGTTAGCATGAGGTATAATAATTCAATTGTTATAGTTTCGAATATGAAATTTATAATCACTTTCATTCTTTATATTCAAACGGTCGGCAACTAGCTACAATTGCTCAAGTGATCACATTAAATTTTTCAGACAATTTAAACTGGTTATCCTTTCACACCCGCCCACGAATAGCCTAAGAGAAAGATCTCATAGCCAACCATTGTAGCAGCCGTCAGAAGAATCAACAGCAGATTTTCAAGAAAAGGGTACTGCTTCAAAAGTGATGACTAACGCTCGACTTCAAAATTGGCGCCTTATAATGGTGCTATACGGCTAAGTGTGCTCATACTAGTGAACCATAGGTGCTTCTTTTGTTAAATTTCAGTCAGATTATGAAGTGTGTTCAAACAGTTCCGGGACAGTTCGATAAGAGCAAGTAAAATTACTTGGCTGTCATGTTTGAAACTACACAATGATTCCATCCTTTTGCAGTTTTTAGAATGCCGATGTAAAAGCACCTCTTGCGATTTGTTTTTGGATCGCTTTCACGATATCAAAACAACGACCTTTAGTCTCATCTTTGTGAAGAAGAGAAAGTTACAGGTGACCAAATCTAGCGAAAACCGACGGTTGTGGTACGGACGCAAAGCTGAGGCTTTGTGAGTATATTGTCACCATGCAGCATCCATTTTTTTCGGCCTAGAGTTCTGGTCGTTGGTCCTAAAAAATCCTCCCTCGGATTCCCAAAACATCGTCGTAAAAACACCATATGAGCCGGGGAAACAAATTCACGATGCCCAATTTAAAGTGGTCTCTCGTCGCCTTCAACTGATGTTCTGTTCTGGAAATGTGAATGCCACTCAAAACACTTCGCCCGACTCATTGCCGCTGCTTTTAAGGGTATTCGGTTGCTGACTTCTTGATTTTTGTGCAGCGTTTGAGGTTGGTTCTCTGCTACGGCCTCAAGTCAACCGCAAATACGTGGCCTCGAAACATGTATAACGCAAGTCTTAATGAAGATAAGTTATGAAACCTGGTATTCTATCTCACGAAGATCGTTAACTGCCCTTGCTCCGCAAATTTCAATCTCGGAATTTTCTATCTGTACATATTTTAAACCGGTGTTCTTTTTCTTACACGTTTATGCCTGTAACAATGAAATGGCGTGTGTTTATTTTCACAATGACTACGTGGGATGGATGGCATACTGATATATTAAATTTAAATAAAATTATCTATGTATAGGTAATACAATTTTCAACTCGGTCAAATACATAATTTAGAATAGGGTACCTCAGAGTGAGAGTGCCTAAGCTTCTCTTATTGGACCGTTTACACGGTTGTTATTCTCTAACATTCTAATTAGAATTTAGAGCCGGTATGCGTCATCTCTGACCTCTGGCTCTCTTCTATAAACTATAGCTATAGAGAAGGGAAAATTGTCAGTTTTTCAGTAACAGTTCGATCGTTCCAGTTCCCAAAACTACGGGGTTTAAAATAATCCGTCCCAAAATAACAATCGAGTACGTTAACGAGTATTTGCGGTATACCCGTATCCGTAAGAGCAAGAACGTTTGGTTCCATTATTACTTGAGTGATTCGGGTCCTTCCGCATTAACTCGTATTTTTCGTTTCTTAAATATTCCCAAGCGGCAAGACGATGCTCCCCTCGTTTCGTCTCTTTCATCCACTATTAACAAGCATACGTATATCGCGTTTCATCTAGGAATTACTGGTAGTATTATTACTGATCATTTAACGAATGTTGAAGAGATTTATACCTATCCATAATTACCGGAGTAACCTTCTCGTATCAATTTCCATAACACTAATATTATTATGTTCCAATGATATTTCGGGCAGCTAACTCTCTTTCACAGGTGTGTCGTAAGAACTCAACAGTATAATTAAGTGCGATTGGCCGGGAGATTTTAGTGGGAGTTGCCTTGAATTGGAAGCAGAGGCGGTTCCTCGCATCATTGCATGCTTGTGATTTATTTTGAAACGCAAAGTATCTATTCTTTGTGATCAAAGTGTCCCTTATGCAACCGATTATAGTAATAATAGAACGATCGCGCTAGTACAAAGTTGGACGGTGTTATTTTCGAAACGTGTAACTGGGCCGATGTGTTTTTACAACGTTTATGAGGATAGTTGCGTTATGTTTCCTACTTCTGTCGCCATGTTGCATCTATCAGGCACAAATGGTATATCGTCCAGTTTCCTATGCTATTTCATTTTGTATGATTTCGTTAGTCACCGTTTCTATTCCTTGCTCAGCTAGCCTTTTACCGATAAAATGTTGCGGATGTGGGTCAGTCTGGACACGTACCTATTTTCTAACTGGCAGAGACCTGCACTCTGTAACAGAAGGCAATTTGTGCTTCTCTGTGTGTATGTATGCGTGAGAGAAGGATGGTGAGAGCTCTCGTACATACTGCATTGAGCTGTGTGGTCTGACGATCGCTTGTTCTTTTCATAACATGACAGCTGTGAAAACATGTCTCCTCATCCCTATGATTTTCCAACTACTTTACAGAACCTCCAGCTACTGGCTGCCGACTCTTTGTTCGCACAGGGATGATGTAACTCAAATGAGTTTCAGACTCTCGGTAAAATATACCTATGCATAAAATAAGTACGAATACTATATGAATCAGAGAATTGAGAAACAATACACGTAGTTGTCACACACACTCGCTTGCGGTGCGTGCTATAAAAGAACATTTTCTGAGGTGCTATAAAATCCCGAGATCGATAACCTTACTAAATGTTCTTGTCAGGAAAGAGATTAGGATTGTACAGCAACCTTGGACAGAGCGACAGTTGTTACATCTACCACTTGTTTCGTTCTCAAGTCCATGGTAGTTTGCGCGTATGTTTATCAGTTAAGTTCTGCTAGTTGTATGATAGCAACATTGTGTTTTCTAGCTGAGTATGTTTAACAACAGCCTACATTTCTGCAACATGCGAATGTGAAATACTCTTCTGTGAAAGAATGTCGGGTAAAATGCCATCGTAAGTTCTCAAGCATTATAACTGCTATCGGGGCAGCCATCCATAATGTGATTAAAGTTAGATGCACAAGGTATTCTAAAACAGCGACAATAAGAGTGTTCTACTATGCCAGGTATTTACTGAAGAAAAATTAGACGATATAGGAGCCAGATTGGAACTCATACAGTCATAGTTTCAATACCTATTGTAACGCGTGTAAACCAAGCATGTAACCCTCTAATGCATGAATCATTTTGCTACTTATGCCACTCTTCCTCTGATTTCTAAACTAGTTTAGATATCCCTGTCGCAGGCACCTTAATGTAAGCGATTCAAACAGCCACGCTCGTTAAGGTAAAACGAAATGGACTGGCCATTGACTGAGTTCGAATCCTAACGATTGCAGTCAAATGTGTCTGTGGTAAAGGATGGGGAGTGCCCACGTAAAATAAACGATTTAGGTTGGGTGATGACGGGTTTACATTTGACTACAGTTATATGGATTTTGCTTTTTTTCCTTAGAAAAACTACAATAATATTGAAATAAATCGGTATATTTATGTATAAACTAGCTGCAAATACTTTTATTTTATTGTTACAGGCCAGCATAACATGAAAATAACAAAAAAACATGTTTAAGATATTCTAACATTTTAACTAAACATTTGTTGCCAGGCGGCAGCATGTGCATTAGAGGGATAATATGTTAAAATACATTTGTACATGATTATCAGTTACATGGACTGTGACTTGCCGGTTGTTTATTCGCAATTCGGTGTGGCCCAGATCAAGGTTGCTGCTCTGTTGGAAAGCAGGCTGGAAAAGAAAAAGGTCACCATTCTGTAGTTCCAGCTGCGCAATTGTTCACATGAGTGTTCTGTTTTAATCGAATCGGCGCGATCAACGTTGCGAGAAATTTTTTGAAAATTTAAACGAGCACAGAATATTTTGGAAATACTTACTGCCATATAAAGTCTTAATTGACGAAATTAAATGAATTTAGGTACCAGAATTATATAATTACATTACATTTATATATTTCATTATTTGATGTAGATATTTTCAACATGTCTGAAACGCAGTTCAAAGACACTATAGCTTAATAATTATTTATTAGTAGATTGAGATAAAATACAGAACTTAAAATAAAAATTGCGTAATTAACAACCAATCTACTTTTTCTTTTTTCTTAGTTGTTTCTGTTCCTTCTTCCTTTATTTATCTACCAGTTTCCAATTTAATTTTCATCATCTGTACATTTTGTTCGTCTTTTCTGTGTTAGCAAGATATCAATTATTGTGACTTGATTTTATAATGAACATTGTATTTGGGCTTACGCTTGTTATGTTCAAAATAAATAAGGAATTTCTGCATCAGGTAAGAAAACATTCTATTTAAACTAGATGTATCGTCATGACTTCCGTACTCTCGAGTGCAGAAAATAAATTTTGAGCGGTATTAACATTTATTTGGTGATGAAGCATGCACAATGCGACTTTTTTTTGCAGCTTTTTTATTTATGGACGCTCTTTGACCACTTCGGTTCTAGAGCATCCCATTCTATGTTGGGCGTGAAAGACCAGAAATTTTGCTCAAAGGCCTCTTTATCAGGCTTGAGATTATTTTACGTGCCATAAAGCTACGACACGGGACCATCGGCTTTACTTCCCTTTCGAAGGAAGCCATGCTAAGGATTTTTATGCCCGAAAAAATCCATCGTCCTCCGTCGGGTTTGAACCGACGAATTAGAGGCTAGCATGGTACTCCAAGACTACAGAGGACGACACAATGCGACATGTTCCGAATCTTAGCACTGAGAAAATGCGCTAACCGAAACTCTCAACCATTTCCCTTGACCTCAGTAGCACTCAAAGCCATGCTAATTGGCTCTGCCACGACCAGTGTTCACATGATCATAAAACAGCTTTCCAGTAGGTCGTAAAAGACATGGGGGTTCTAGATGAGCTAAGCCTAAGTGAAAATAAACATATATCAAACAGGCAAGTTTACGTGGCTAGATTTGGCTCCACGGCTCCCCGCGTACTTTGAGATTATCGCTGGTTCATCACATAAACAAAGAACGCTAGGAGGCATAAATCATCAAAAATGGAGGCTAAAAACATAAACGACAAAACACAAAACTTATTGCTGAAACTTTGGCTTTAATTGAGACGTCCTACACTGTTGTTAAATACAGATAGTATACAAAAAAGAAGAGTAAAAGTTTTGACTGAATCAGCATGTTGTCTTTGGAAAGAAAATATATACAAGGATGACGCATGAACACATGTTATACGCAGTTAAAATTTTTTCTTAATTCTACACAGTAAGTGAATATTTATTTAATTAATACAGCAATATTTAAGCAATTAAATATTAAAAAAGTAGCAAAAGTAGCAAAAAGTAGGAAAAAAGTAAGTACTCACACTATATAATAATATGGAGGAATTCCCTATTAGTAATTTTAGCTTATATTATTCTGTGAGATTGCGTAACATTAAGGCAAATAAATAACTAAAATTATGCATTTTCCTTATTATGCTTATACCTTGCATTTTCATGCTACACCATCGTTTTCTTAACATATTTATCATCAGAATCAGGGAATATTATCTCATCATCACCACTCAACAGAAGCACGTTTAAAACCATTCCATCTAAGGTGTGATAATCTAAAATGTCTTGCCAGTGTTTCATACGCTGTTCAATGTAAAACCTTGTGTTATTACTTGATTTATTTGCCATTTTAATGCATTTTGGTAATTTAGTGTTCATGTTATAAACATTGCTAAGCTGCATAGAGGAATGAACAGTAGAAATCCATATTGGAGCAAACCTCGTGATTCTTCCAGCCATGTAGTTCAATGTTGGTTGGTATACGGGTTTTACATGACCCCAAAATTCCGCGTGGCAGTAAAGAAAGCAATAAAATCAAGGTGAACGATATATAGAAGGAAACAGTGAGATATATCACCATCAACACAGGAGAGTTGTAAGGACATGTATCTGGCATAAACAAACTACTTCCAAAATTAACGGAGCTATTCTGTCTTTATTTTCAGGTTGAACTCTGATGCTGCACCTGTATAGCTTTTCTTTCTTTCTTTCTTTTTTTTTCCTTCTTTCTTTTCTTTTCCTTTTTCCGCGAGGATTCATTAGTAAAAAACTGACTTATGGTAAGCGAGCAGTCGTGAATTATTTTCCGTGTTGTGCATGTAACCAAGTCTTCTTAATTTGAAGCTATTTCTGGCCAAAAAATGTTGTACCATAGCGTGACTGGAAGAATCATTTTTATATGAATACTACCTAATGCATAAGGGATTATATGAAATTGTAAGGAGTAAAGAAAACCATGTATAACACATTAGATTTTTTCACATTATTTTAACCTAATCATAATAGAAATGTATTATGTCACCAAAAAAGTCGATATCGAGATTAAACAGAGGATGCATGTTTTAGGGTCCCTGAATAAAAAACTTTCCATTTAGTTTGTCTATCTGTGAACAGCACAACGCAAAAACGAAAAGTCGGATAAATATCAAACTTGGTATTTAAGTTCAATATCTTCCAAAGATTGAAGTGAAGATTTTTCAAGAAAATTCCACATCCCCAAACTATCTCTTAATTGGGACATTTTTCGTTGTTTTTGATTTTCTCAGAAACGCCTCTAACGACTTCGATTAAATATCATATATGAGGTACGTCCAGAAACTAAGTTCCGTTTGGTAATAAAATTAAATTGTGTACAGATACAGAAAACTTATTTGTTGCACAAAATTCTACAACTCTTAAACTACTTTTCCACATAACTGCCGAAATTTTGCAGGCATTTGTCATAGCGTGGCACACGTTTGTGTATACCTTCTTCACAGAAGTTTGTCGCCTGTGTCTTCAACCAGTTGGAAACATTTTCTTTCAGCTCTTCGTCATTGTTGAAGTGTTGACCGCCAAGGAAAGACTTGAGATGTAAGAACAGATGAAAGTCGCTAGGAGCGAGGTCAGGGCTGTATGGAGGATGGTCAGACACGTCCCAGCCAAATCCCTGTAGGAGGTTTTGCATCACATTTGCAGTGTGTGGTCGTGCGTTGTCGTGAAGAAAAACAACACCTTTTGACAGCAATCATCGGCGCTTAATCTGTATTGCGCGGCGCAATTTTCTAAGTGTCTCGCAATAAACATCTGCTTTGATTGTTTGACCACGCGGTAAGAAATCAATGAGTAAGATGCCTTTCCAGTCCCAGAACATCGTGCAAATCATTTTTCGAGGTGTCAAGATTTGTTTCGGCTTAACCTTTGCTGGGGATGAAGTGTGCCTCCATTCCATTGATTGCCGCTTACTTTCAGGGGTGTCGTAAGAAACCCAAGTTTCATCTCCTGTGACTATCTGTGTCAGAAATTCTTCGCCGCCTTCATCATAACGGGTCAAAAACTGAAGTGCACTACCCATCCGGTTGGTTTTGTGTTGCTCAGTAAGAATCTTTGGTACCCAACGAGAGCAAAGTTTACGAAATTTCAGTTTTTCGGTAACAATTTCATGAATTAGTGATCGTGAGATTTGGGGAAATTCCATAGCGAGAGCACTAATTGTAAACTTGCGGTTTTCCTGCATCTTGTCATCAATCGCGTGAACCAATTCTTCTGTAACCAAAGATGGACGCCCATTTCGTTCTTCATCGTGCACTTCACTACGTCCTTCATTGAACTGTCGGACCCATCTTCTCACCATTGAAACACTCATCGCATTTTGTCCGTAAACTTCGGATAATTATCGTATTTAGGATAATTACGTGACTAATAAAATGTATATCTTGAATTGTTTGAGAATAGGCTAAGGGATTCTCTTCACTGGAAACGAATTTTGTATGGCATTGTATAACAGGTAAAGCATCAGAGATTGACAAAATCTTACTACACCAAAAACAATTTAGATCTCTTTAAAATACATAATTTATTTCTCATAACCATTTTATCGCATCTCATATATTCATTGTTGTTGATTTTGGCATTTTGAATATTTTGTCATATTTTAAAATATTGTTACCATTCGGTTGTTTATCGTGATGTCATGGAAGAAGTATGCAACCTCAACGCCAGCATATAAAAAACGGACTATTGCTTCAGTATTGTGGTTTCTCTTTGTGCCTACAATGAAATGTATACTGAAAATATTTATACGAACGTTTTTTCACAACTCTCTACGTGAAGTAGATAGAAAAATAAGCTTGTGTAAGAATAGTTTGTGGAACAGATATAAAAATAAACGACAGAAGCCGGAAAAAGTAACGTGAATATAATACCAGAGTTTTTTCTTTGTTTTTTCATAAAGTACGAACAAACACATGTACTCATAACTGTGAAAGGTTGGCGACTATAACCTCTTGCTTTAGCAATCTTCCCCTATTCTTTGCTCTCTGTTAAAGTTTGAAAGTGGTTCGATGTTATTTATATTTAACATTATTGTAGCCCCACGTTGGGCGCCAATTTGCGGCGGTATTTATGTTACATTTATTTATTTATTGATGAGCCCCACATTTGGGAAGCCAATTTGAAAGTGGTTCAATGTTATGTATATTTAACATTATTGTAGCCCCACGTTTGGGAGCCAATTTGCGATGGTAAATTTATAATGTTATTTGTGTATGTGTGTTTACTTCACGTGGTGATGCCATTTTGTGACGTGATTCTTTGTTAGGTTTGTAGCTCCATCTGGTATTAGCAATTTGCGGTAGTATTGGTGTTTGTTTGAAAGAATGCTACTGTTATTTTATTTAATTTTGGTTTACTGTCCTCCGGCTAGCTATGATCTTTTTGGTCGAGCACTTCTCTTTATACAGGTTGTGAAAACGGAAAGGAGTCTTTTATCCAAATATAACACTAATGAAAGAATTTGTTTTACACTTTTTATTGTCGAACACATTCACTATCACAATTTACACATTGATCTTGACACTCGCCAAACTGAAACTGTTATAATAACTTAGTTACTGATCATTCTTAATTCACGTACTTCAACTTTTTGTATCATTAACTTTACAATACTTGAGATTTTTCATAACTCTTATACGCGTAACTTGCGAATCGATAGCCGACGTGTAATATTTCTGCTGGACTGAAGGCGACGTGTATCATACAAATATTTTCGACGAACTGACGGAGTCTATCTCTAACCTAGCCCTTTTATACTCATACACCCCGATATGCCTAAAGATTATAACTGAGCTGCAATTGGCTAATAAAACGCGCCAACATTAGCGTCTATTTTTATATCCAATGAAAATTATGAATACATATGCTCTAGGGAAATGTTCCAGAAGATTCTAAAGGAAAACGCGCCAACATTACGTAACTTCCTCGTTTCCAATAATGATAAACAGCTCACCCCCTCGCTGCATTATTGCACGCTATTGTCAGTTTCAGTAAGACAGTATAAACTTACTTCCCAACAATAATTACAATCAACAAACATCTCAAATCAATGTCACATAATAATGCATATTCATACTATAATCACTCTTTACATTTAAATAATTTGTGATACAAATTACTGCATCAAGTTGTGCCAGAACTGAACTTATTATGTTAGCAGCTGGTTGTTTTATCGGCTGCTCATAACAACTGTGCCCTGCCATTAATGGTAACGAGTTACATATGAGTTTTTTAATACGATGAATAGGTGTGGTTACACGATGTCTTCCGCAAAATGGCATCTCTAATTCGATTAAGTGAGATTAACGAGGATTTGGATATGAAAGGACTCGAGTTTAAGGCTATTTATGAATAAATTATACAAAAAACCTTTAAAAATTATTTCTTGCTTGCTCTCATTTTTTTCTTTCTTTTTTTTTTTAACAAAACTATGCCTTCAGCTGAATAAAATTTTAGAAAAATATCTTCCAAATTATTAAATCTACACGAGAATGCAGTTTGCTATTCACGGTTGTTTTGAGGTCATTCCGTAATGTCTTGTAAAACTTCATTTCTTCTGTGAAGATCTTTTGTCAGTATCATTTGAAATTTACCGGCATATTGTTGCATGCTGGGTAGATGGCCTAAAAGTTCACATGGAAATTAAAATAGTTTTGAGTAACGAGCACGTACATCGTCTATTTGCTTGGCTTCGGAGGACCAAAACGTGGTGTGGAGGTTAAGAGGAAGGCGTGGATTTTTCACTTACAAAATTCATAACACAAATCTACTTACACATTCCTAGGTTTATTCCCCAACCGTTTGGGGTTCCTACATTATTAAAAATGTAAGATGGGAGGAGATGTCCATCGATCCTAAGATCGGCTTACACACTCGGTCCGTTGCTCACGGAATCCTAACTGAGACAGACGCTTCCCCCACTACTCGTGGCTAGCAAAGCTACCAGCCAAGAGTGACGTAAACAACAATGTGTCTGGTGATTAAATTGTAGAACAATAATTTAATCTCCCAAATTATTAATACGCCACAATATCTTGCACATAACGTGTGATTAGCTTTGATAATTTTGTTTAGATGAAGTTTGAGCAATTATGTTTGTTCAATAGGTAATCAATATATCGTAATAATCATCATAAAATCAGTAATAATATGGTATCAGTGTGAATAATGAGAATAATAAACAGATACACTGAATATAGTGCGCGGAACACGCATCGCGACTACCGACCAGATAGATGAGCGATCGGCGCGGAACACGCATCGCGACTACCGGCCAGATGGCTGAGGAACCGCTCTGTATTACCTATGCCTTTTGATACTAACGAGCTTCTTGCTCGCGGTGTAGCTAAGAATGTCTTCGTTTATATTGAAGCCAAACCAACCTGTATCCATAGCCACATAATTCGTAAATAAGCCCAATTCGCAAACATAATACCTAATGAGATGCGTTAAATTAAACCTATATTAGAATTTATTTCAATTTCGGACACTGTCATTTAAAAATGGCTACCGTTTGATTCATAAAATGACAGCAGCTTTATTTTCCATCAAACACGGTAAACTCAGTTTTAAATCTATTGCAAACTAAGTGTAGAAGGTAGATTAAAACGGAAAATGAATTATATTTTTTAAACACCCAAGGGTAACCAAAAATTTAAGTTTAGTTTCGTTAGTTCTTATCAACTTTCCACTCCTCTTGTAAAAAAGAAATAAATAAATTGGAAATGGACAAGATTGATATTAAAGCTCCTCGATTTTCTGTATACGAGGGCGGATTGATAAGTCCATGACTTTGACGAGAGATAGCGTACTAATCACATATTCCTTGTTTGCACCCAAGCCTTACATCTGTTCTGGGTATAATCGCAGAAATTTGTCACCTGTTTCTTAAACACTGTTGAGAGCGTGTAAAGTAAGCAGATGTGTGTTGCTTCTTAGAAAATGAAGAAAAGTGAATTTCGTATTCTGATAAAGCACTACGTTTTGCGTAATAAGACGGTGAAGGAAGAAAAGCTGAACAAGTATTATGGGGACTCTGCTCCATCACAGGTGGTTTACAGAATTTCGATATGGTCTTCAAGCACAAGAGATGCGTGTGCAGAGGACGACCGGTTGAGGTCATAACAGAGAAAGTGGTGAAGAAAGTTCACGATGTTGTGTTGGAAGACCACCGAGTGAAAATCCGTGATATAGCCAAAACCGTAAAGATCTCGAGTGAACGGGTATATAACATTCTGCACGAACTTTTGGGTTTGAGAAAGCTGTCAGCAAGCTGGGTGCCGCGACTGCTCACAGTTGAGAACAAACGGAATCGAGTGACCATTTCACAGGGATGTTTGAACAAGTTCCTGTGCAACCCGAATGAATTTTTGCGGCGTTATATCACGGGTGATGAAACTTGGATCCATTACTATGAACCTGAAACCAAACTACAATTAAAGCAGTGGATTTCCTTCGGCAACCTGCTCCAAAGAAAGGAAAACCATTCCATTGGCAGGAAATATCATGGCAGCTGTCTTTTGGGATTCACAAGGATGATAGACATTCACTACCTAGAAAAGGGTAAAACGATCGTAGGTTCATATTATGCCGCAATGCTGGATCAGTTTCACAAGAAATTGTTAAAGAAACGACCCCATTGGTGAAGAAAAAGGCTCTCTTTCACCAGGATAATGCACCCACAAACGAGTCAGCCATTGCCATCGCAAAATTTGTGGAATTGGGCTACGAACTGCTACCTCACCCACCATATTCTCCAGATTTGGCTCCGAGCGACTTCTTCCTCTGCGCAAACCTGAAGAATTGGCTCACTGGGAAGAAATTCACGTCCAGTGAGTATATCATGGCAGAAACAACCTCATATTTTGCAGACTTCGAAAAATCATATTTTTGGATGTGTTAAAAAAGTTGGAGAAAAGTTGGACAACATGTATTGAACTGAAAGGAGACTTTATGGCGAAATACATTTGATTTTTTGGAAAGAATTGTTATTTTCTATAAAAAGTCACTGACTCATCAATCCGCCCTCGTATTTCTCAGTTTTCCACATTTACAAGAATGCAAAGTTGCCAACAAATATCTGTTTGAAATGTGTTATTTCTTGTGAAGTAAGAAACATAACCGAAAGCAGTTCAAAACCTTATAAATCTCTATGACAAACTAACTTCCTGCAGCAAACATGTCTTAGTGTTAATTCTGTTTAGTGTAGTAAACCCTTTTATCACAAATTTCATTTTAAATGCAGTTACAAGCTGGCTCTAATAAAAATATATACACTGTTCTAACATAACGCCAATACATTATGAAGGAAATTCTCAACTCTGTACTTACACAAGCAAAGGTTAATAGATGTACGTTTTTTTCCTCCTATCTTCCAGTATGGAGATTTTCGTGATAGCATTTTTCTATACGAGTACTAGCTGCAAGCGCTGTCGGTTAGGAAGCATTTATATTTTCTGGTAACAAATAGGCAGATCAGAAGCATCCCACAGCTAAAAGGTTCAGCAAAGAGAAAATAAAACTAAAAAACTGCGCAATATAAATCTTATTTGCCAGAGATCAAAGAATTGTGGACAAAGCCATAATACCAGTTGTTATGCTTGTAAAGGGAATCATACCACAACTACTAGATCAAAGGATGAAGCTCATAGGGTTGCATAAAGCTACGTCAAACCACAAAAGTAATTTACTAGCATAGCTGAAATTATTCGTACACAACAAAATAACATTGCGAACACGTTATCATAAAGTAGAATAGAGACATGCTAGTATAGAAAATAAGTAAAATGACCTACGCAAATTATAGTGTTAATTATAAATTAATTTATTCTGTTTTTTCCAAATCTCATCACACTAAGGAAATGGAGAGGTAAAAATATAAATGTATAAACATTTATTATATGATTTTATGAGCTTATAGTGTCCTTCCTTATTCATTTCTCTTTCATTTTATTCTTTGATTTTCTTGTGTCGGTAATTTAAACACTACTAAATGTCATTTAAAATTCCCTTTATGAGATGGGCGCGGTCCACCTACATAGACATTTTATTAACTTTTGGTCAGCAATAAATGTCTCCATAGTATAAGCTGGAATAGACCCTTTCTCTATCAAACAACTAGAAATACTATTCTTAGTGAAGTTACAGCTTTATTATGCTTAAGGCTCTCCGTTTTTTTCTTTAACATCTGTTCTCTCTCATTTAAATTTCCAGAATTTTTGTTGATACAAGCTCCTTGTAGAAGACTTATTGTCCAGCTGTAATAACTTTGCAGGATATGCTTAAAAATGCACATTAAGTAAAATAACATGTGAGTTTTATGTAAAACCAATGATTTGAAAGAAACAGGGATTTAGTTTTGCAATTTGTATAATCATTAGAAAATATTCCAGTGTAAATATAAACATTTATATATTTTCTCTCTGCATTGTAATTTTTAATTCCATATATAAATTGCATACTCCGCTTACTGGACAGAAAAACAATAGGTGTAATGTCAACTTATTATAAATCTCCGTTGAACTTTTTAACCATTCAATTTGCATATATCATAAAATATTTTTATTACTGATGACTAAAGATTTGAAGCTTTGTATGTACCTTAGGTGAAATACGACTAAGTATGTATAACTTTCAAAGCTATGGAACAATAGTTGTAGAATTTATAATTTTTGCCTGTAGGTCACCTTAGGCGAACGATACTTAAGGAAGTGTATGTTACTTTGGATGTAGAAAAAGCGTTTGACACAGCTTTGAAGAAACTTCTGAAGAACATTGATGTAGACCAGGAAGGGAAAGAACCCTTAAGTAATCTGTATATGGACAATTAATGTGTCAGAAAAAGAGAAGAGATGCCAGATGCCAGTAGAGTAGGCAAGTGTGCAGCATGGCTGGCCCTTTATCACCCACTCTGTCCAATATCTGCTTAGATTATAGAAGCTAGTGAGGAACTTTTTATTCAAAAGGTAAGGAATGAAGTAGAAGGCAGAACTATAAAAGACTAGATGCTTTAGTAATGCAGCACTGCTAACAGGAAGGAAAAGATCTTAAAGGACCAAATAAATTAAGAAAATGACAAGATTGAGGATAATGGGATGTTTAGGCATGCAAAACAGACAAAACTGTAGTAATTTGCAGAAAAACAGAATATATAGTTGCGAAAATGAAATGTGCAGTAAGTAGAAAGCTGCAAAGTTAGTAATATAGCATAAGCCGTGTTATTGTCAAGAAGTCAAGCAGAAGCAGAGGATTTGCAGTAGCAAAAGGAGCTTTTAAAAGAGAAAGAAGTAACATATGCTGTGAAACTTTGAAGAAATAACCAAGGAAGAGACTAATGAAGTTATTTTTGTGGACTATAGCACTGTGTAAAGGGGAAACTCGGACATGCGACGAAGCGAGAAAAACGACTGGAGAATTTGGGAAATAGAAATGGAGACGAATGGAAGGAAGATAGACATATAAAATAAATTATGGAATTGCTTTAACAAGAATGGGCGAAGCAAGAACTGGATCAGAATGAAGAAAAACAATTGGCTAGAAAACTGGGTGAGAAAAAATGATTTGCTAATAGCTGCACTGGAAGGAATGATGAATGCAGAAGAGGCTCTGAACAGAAAAAGATACCATATGATACTGTTAAAATAAATAGTTTTATCGGAAATAAGAGGGAAAGAGAAGTGAAGACCTGGTTGTGTACAGAAAATAATGATTACAGTTTAATTTATTTTCGGGGAAGACTTAAACTGTAACCTGCTCTTTTCAGAAATATTTTTCTTTTCAGAAACAGACGTTAGATATATTCTAATAAAAACGAATCATAATTACCATTTATTTATGACTGCTGTTTATGAATAACAGTTTTGCCAAAACATTCATGCTGGCTAAGTTCTATAATGGCTAACCAAACCTAAATGATAACCTAAATATTTTGAATCCTTTTCTTTTTAATTTCTGTTCCATTAAAACACTTCAGTGAGGATATAAATTTAAAAAAAATGTGATACATTCACATGACTTTCTCTACCCTCTTTCGTTTATTAGTGTGTATACAAACTATTCCCACTAAAGCTTATTTTTATGTCTACTACGTTTTAATCCAAATAAACCTTGAAGAATTAGCTACATTACACATTTCGTTATAGATACAAAGAGAACAGCGATAGCCAAATGTTTAAGAACTTGATGCTATATGCTAGCCTTAAAATTCCACACTGTTTCCATGCAATCGCGAGAAACAATTGAATGTTAACGGGGCTTAGGAGAATGACCAAGAAATGAATAATTCAAATCATTAATAATGAATATCTCAGAAATGGCTTATGCCACAAAAAAACTTATTTCAAATAAATTTTGTGTTTTAAAGAAATCTACATTTCTTGTGTAATACGTTTACGTCTATCGCTTAACGACTTATACAAGAGTATTCAAAATTCCTTCCGAATGAAGAAAGTTTAAAAGCTATTCCCCGAAAATTCACATTTTATTTGTCATATAAATATCTTTAACATACGGTATTTTAATCAAAATCGGTAAAGCCATTTTTTAGAAAATAACAGTTTTGGGAAAATGTTCCATGTAAAGGTACTTTGGGTGGGGGGGGATTTCCTTGAAAATCTTCGTGTCGCATCAATGGAAGATACTGAACTTAAATACAAAGTTTGGTGCTTATCCGACTTTTCGTTTTGAGTTATGCTTTTCAGACAGACAGACAGACACAGGCGCGCGCGCTCGCAGAAAAATTAATATCACATAAAAAACCTACAATGTAATACAATTAGCGTCATGGAGATCATCTCAATTTTTCTCGAGTCGAGTAGGTATTCGATTTTATAGCTTTATTAGTATATAAACATTAGTTCTAAAGTCGAGCACACATAATATGTACACATTTTATCAATGCTCTAAGCATTAGGGCGTTCAGAATCACAGTTCCTTGTTCAGCTTAGGTGCAAGCCAATATTATTAGTTTAACGTCAATAGATACAGCGCTTAGGGATTAGCAATGCACCCCTTGGTAATCCAATCTAATATAATGCTGTGTAATCCAATCTAATCTAGCGCATTGTAACACAATCGAGAGGATGTTAACCTCACGTTATCTTATAGACATCCCTTCTGTGTTTTAAAGGCATCCAACGTGTTATATGTGATTAACGCATAATTCCAAGTGATTTTTAAGTTAATATAAGATGTATACCTAGTTGTATGCAAACATCTATCTTCATCCCCCACTAACAGCTGATTTACGTATACAAATAATTCAATTCACGACAAGCGGTAGAAAAGCAATTTAAGGAAAACAGAATAGACTCAAGTCTGTCTCAAAAACTTGGTGCTTTTACCAAAGCTACGCATATCAGTTACGGATTTTATAGACGCCAATTGTGTGTTTATTAAATTATTACTATTGTTATAGTTAAACTCCTCCTACAAATGTCGTCTTCTGAGATGGAGGCTTCCAGCGGGCGGAATCCGTTGCCTCCGCTGGTAGGGTGATTTTGAGGATGACGGTGGAAGGAGAGGGCCTACGCCTTTTACCGTGGTCTCCGAACCACGTTGGGTCTTAGGGATATTGCTCATGAGCAAGTCAGAGGTGAAGGTGTGGATAGGACCGACTTAAAATTGCGTACTCCGGACCCAGCACGAAAGACGGAAACGAAACCACTGTTCTATCCCGGCGCCCCTTCTACAAATCTTAAATCAACAAAATATATCTTTAATAAGGTTAATTGCACAAAAAAGGTATTGCGTATGTGGAACGTTCTTTGTAGTAATTTAACCAATGGAGAAATAATTATATGTACTTACAGAATTACCCGGAAGTCGTGAATTTCTCCAGTGTGGCATTCTATGGACAAAAAAGAGACAAAAGTGTTAACTAATAATCTTATAAACGTAATTCTCATATTAAAGACGTAGAATGTCAATCACAAGGCCCTAATCCCATCGTACGCTGGCGTTAGAAACTTCCCATTCTATCTGTATTCACATATATACATGTAAAACCTGTTTAAACACAACTTACCGCTCTAGCATAGTCTTTCACTGACGTTGTTTAGTTTGTGAACTCGAATGACTATGTGCCACAGCGGTAACTTACCTTTAGCCCGGGAAGAGCTTGTACTAGCATGCAAGATATTGCTGTTTTCTGGTTGCATAACGTTTATGCCTATGAGAACTGTGGTACTAGAAAATAAATAATTTACTACTTTTTCTCCTATTTGTTTGTAAAGCTGGATTCTATAGAGTTAGCGCACAAATTCGTGACGTCATTTAAGCTGATAGCCTGAAGTTAAAGGAATGCACTGTCTAGGTATACATTAGTGGATAACCAGGAAAAAGCGTTTTTCATAAGGTTGTAAAATCAGCCGAAATAAAACTGTGGGGCTATTCAAATAGTCAAATATGAGAGACAATGGAGAAGAAAGACCTGCCTCTGTAGAAATATTTTCGCAGTTGCACCAGATTCTGAAAAAGCTTGTTCTTAAATATAATAAGTGTATTTTGAAAATTTTGTAATTGTGTCACATAATCATTAATAATGTTTCAACATCTCCAGAGCCTTCATTCGTACTAACAAAGGAACCATTAGACTTTTCATGACGATACCCACCCCGAAATTCCTATACCAGAAGCTTTGTAATATAAGGAAACCACACTCAAAACATCAGCTGCCACTTTTTATTGCAAAATGCCGAAATTGAAGCTGATATCCTTCATTGGCAACTCAATTTGTGATCCAGATGGAGTACCTTGTGCTTCAAAGCAGCGCGCGGAGTTTGAATTAACTAGACGGAGCACCTTGTGACCGTCTCGCGACATAGAAACTGGTAATCTGAACCCCATGTACCTACATTGCGCACGGCAATCCAGTAAGCAGTCAGGGCTGTCCAGTTGAGATAGTTAATACAAGTATTATCACCATGTAGTTTATACGGAAGATTTGGCGGTCTTTTCGAGGGTTTGCAGTTGAAACTGGTAGCTGATGTTTTGGATGTCGTGGTTGGTTCTGACATCGCTTCTTCACAAGAATTTCAGGGTGAGTTTCGGCATGAGCGACCTGATACTTCCTTTATTGCTAAAAATGCATACAGTGCACCTCTGACCAATGAACTGCCTCATAACACTCACAAAATAGACAGCTTTTATAATACCGCATTTTCTGAACGGTATACTCCTTCATCGCTACATTACACCATACTGTAAACACAAAACCGTTTTTTACCACGGCTGAGATTTTTATAGCAACATTGGTCGTCAAAATAGAAAACAAAATTGTGGACTTACTTGAGATCACCGCTTCAGTGAAAACGATTTGTGTGAGGATATGATTATCCATCATATTAATGGATAAGTATCAATTAAGAACCAATCTTGGAGAATTCTAGATTTTACTTAAATAATTTCAACGATGAGAAGTGAGAATTTTATTTCCGCTTCGGAAAAATGGATCTGCAAAGATTACCTGTTGCTTTAGCTATACAACTAGGAACAATAACGGAAAATCGGAGTTGTGTTTCAAGCAAGTAAATAAAGAAAATAGTACAAATAGGACTATATTATGAAATAATAATTTGAGTTCATGGCCGCATGAACTCTTAATTTATGTGTATAGAAAGTTTGTGGTTAACAGCCCAAATAGGATATAAGATTTTGTAGCAGGTTTTGGGCAGTCACAGTCATATCTGTCAGTGATAATTACTGCTAAATTGGCAATAGTACGTTTAAAAGAAATATTGTGCCAGTATATAACTCTGAGGCACCAAAAATAAACTTCCATATATAGGTTAACAATGGTTTTCTTCTATCCCATATCCCATTATTGCTTTAACAATAGTGTAATTCCAAGCAAAATATAACCTGCAAACTATGTCATTAATGATAGAGCATTTGAAACAAGAGACTTCAGCACATTCTTTCCCTGAATGCATGTTATAGCATTGCGACAAAAAATATTATCACACTATAAAACTGTATGGTGTCCAAAATTTGAACATGCATAACTAATTTGTGTAAAAAATCCGATATGTTGCACTCACATTTGAGGCAGTATTATTATTATTTAAATGATATGTCTAATTATATAATAAAATAATAACAGCCCGCCTTAAAGCAATATGTATGTAATATAATATATAAAATGTATATTACAGTCATTCTATTACGTTTATTTTAATAGGTACATGTATAATAATGTTATGTGAATGTATTACGTAGTTTAACAATGTAGGAGCTGTGAGAATAGAAGCAAGGTGTCTTTCGTAGCAAACATAATTACAAAGTAGAAGCTGAAAGTTGCTAACAATGAGGTACCCTTGAGACAATAATAAATTAGAAAGTTTAAAAATGCTACTAATAGTTCTTGGAACAATAATAATGTAATATTTAAAACAGTTTATAAATAGCCAATAAAAAACTAGAAAAGCTTAAAGTTAAATAAAAGTATACTATTGGAGTAGTATTAGTCAATCAGTGACTTGAAATAGAGTAAATGTACAAATTCAGGCGGGAGACGCTACAAGAAAGCGTAACCAAGCAGTTCGCTCGGTACAGGTTCAGTGTGAGACATGAAAATTCATTGCGGAGAGAATAGCATAAGTTTACGTGCTTAAAAGTGCAAATAACAATAATCTCATAGCTCTACAGTAGGATATATCAGTGAAGTGTTATTTAATCGTGTGAAGGATTAACAAAAAAGTACAATACAATTATGATTCGTGTAAGATTTGTTCTTTAGCTGTACCAGCCCTGCTAAGGGATACGTCCTCTAAAAACACTAATGACCCAGCCGATGTATACATACATACATGTATAATATTTAAATACACATTAAAATAAAAAGTTGATTCTAAAACGTGGGGCGAAGGCCACCGGAAGGTTTGCACCGTGCGTGGGGTGAATACTCAAAGAAACATATCTCCCGCAAATTGATGCCTAAACGTGGTGCAACCCACATCAATTAAAACACTTGCAAGTTTGGCGCCCAACGTGGGGCTGCAACTACTTCACATGGCTTTTTCTACTCTTGCACAAACTATTTTTACAAACCCTTATTCTCCATCTACTTCATGTTAATCGAGATATCAAGATTATTATTATTATTATTATTATTATTATTATTCCTAATTTTCTTGTAGGTGCAAGGGGAATATGGTAGGCTTTAAGCGATAGTAAAGTCTTTTAAGAGCTGGTTCCTATGTGGAGCATTCCGTTCTTTTTGTATGCCCAGGACATTAAAAAAACCAATAACGAATTCCCATTTGAGAAAAAGTATAAGTATTGGAAAATTCAGACAAATAGCAAGGAATATTTCGGAAATGGTTCGACAAAAATATGACAAACTGTGTGTTTTAACGAGATCCACATTTTTTGTGTAGTAAACCTTTGTCTATATGTTACAGTTTGCCAGTTAGCAAAAATCATTCAGAATGAAGAGGACTTTTGGGGACATTTCCTAAAAATTCAAGATATACATTTCATTTGCCACGAAAATATCTTAAACGTATTTTATTTTAAGCAAAATCGTTTAGGCCATTTTTGAGAAAATCCAAATTTTCGAAAAATATTCTATGTAGAGTGTATTCTGAGGTGGGGGAATTTTCTTGAAAATCTTCGTGTCGCATCCTTGGAAGATACTGAATCTAAGTGCCAAGTTTGGTGTTTGTTCGACTTTTCGTTTTTGAATTATGGAGTTCACAGACAGACACACACACGGACATGTTTCCAAAAACTTTATTTGAACATCTCAAAACACGTATTTCTGGTGAAATCTCGGTAACGAATTTTTGAGTGGACTACACTTCTTCCCATACTTACAATATGTAGTAGAGAAAGTAAAATGTTGACAAGCACGTTCTTTCAGTGCTCTTCAATTTATTGGAGGCCTAGCAAAACCAAAAGCATTGTATTTTTACTTATTTGTTGTATCTGAATAACCATTTTCTAAAACTCATCAATTATTATTGATATGTAACATTTAGGGTAAATTAAATAGCATATAAATGGAATATATATATATATATATATATATATATCTAATATATATATAATATTAGAGGCCTATTGCAATCAAAACATGGTAGCCAACTTCTTTCATTTTACATGGTAATAGGTTTTTCCTGTCCCCTATCACATGGTGTTTATGAATTCCATTCCATAAGCTTTTATCTATGTAAGCATTTGCCACAATCTCTCGCAGAAGAAGTAGATCCATCTCTTTCTCTAAGTGAAGATTCACATCATTTACAACGAAATTCATAAAATAAAAAAGAAGGTATTTCTAGCATGGATACCATCCCATCAGAGCATTAAAGGGAATGAAGCAACAAAAGAAGCTACAACACTCCCGTATCAGACAAAACCATCGTTACCGTCCACCAAGATGTAATCAGAGTAATAAGAGTTAAACTACATAGCGTTGGAACCGAGTGGGATGACACAGGTAGTAACATCTGTGACACGCATTCGGGATTTCCCAGGTTCAAATCCCGTGGGCCTCCAATCTGACTGGGTTTTCTTTTTCATCGTCTCCCTCTGTCGCCAAGGTAAATACTAGATTGTAATACCATGACGCAAAGTGCCACCTTAAGTTTAAAACAATAGTAAAAATGAAAATAGGCGGTATATGCAAATGCTGCCATCTATCCCGAAATAATGAAAGTAGGTATAATGAGTGGCACCCTAATGTCATCTGCCCGGCACGTGTACAAGCAACGATAGAGGTCTCTGTGAACACGTGTCGAAGTTGCCTTTGCCGGGCACGTGTATAAGCAGATATACAGTTACCTAGCACTAAGGTCTCTGTAGACACGTGACGAAGTAAGATAGTATGGTGCAGGATAACCTAGAAGGTTAAATCTTCGCCATACACCGATACACGTGGTATCTCTCAACAGATCCGTCGCGATATGACCACGTAATTAATTCCACATAAAATAAATAGGGGGAAAAATTGGTGTAGTACATGGATATCCGAGAAGTTAACATTGAAAATATTTGAAATAATTAAAAAATCAAGACCTTATCCTATTACATCCTCAAGAGCTCAAAGCAAATTTTAATTATCCGTCCAAGGATAGGCCATTCCAAACTCTCACACTCATACACCTAACCTACTCGCTAAGAATGAGTGTCTCCACAATGTAGACACTGTAAGATGAGACAGATCACCAGGCACATAATAACTGAATGCTCACTAAATTTCAAATACAAAGAGCTACACAACATTCCCTCAGAATTATGCAGAAGATTGTTGGAACCCAGTAACGCAGGAAACCTCGTAAACTTAATGAAATGTACCGATTTTTTCAAACACCATATCTAAGGAAGAATGAGCAGAGCTGTTATCACCACAGGAGCCAACTCGGAAGAACAATACCACTATGAAGTAATTCATTGTAAATATTTCAGCAACATTTATGTAAGTATATTCCTTAGAACCAAATTATAATTTTAAAATATATTGCGTTCGTATGTTTCTGTATATTGAAAACATGAATTATTATCATGTATACTCATGTAACTAATTCATGTCTGCCGCAATATGACCTCTGGATTCAAACAACTTAAAATAAAAAAAATTAGATCATTTTTCATGCTTTTTTTTTATCATCTTGCTTCTCTTGCGCCATGATTCTTGCGTAAACCTTCAAGCTGGTTTGGTCAGAGCGTTGTTACATTGTTGATGCTTCCGTTACTGTGAAGCCACATGCGCAAAGCATCTCTCACGTGGACTTTGCGCGTACGGTAATTTAGAGTAACTGTGCAAAATCTCTGACTCAACTTACACGCCTCAGGGATGCACAAATATCAAAAGAGGCGATCCGGCTTATTCAACCACTTTATTCGCTGTGTGTACAAAGTGTATCCAAAACGGTGAACTGATTTTGTCTGTTACAGGTGTGAAAACAGGAATATACAACGTTATTAGCAGCATATGGCAGCATTTATAACGCATACGGAAACGAGGCTAATTGCCGGCCATAGGCGGAGAGAGGTCAATATATTCACGGTCGCCTATTCGTCATTCCTGATTTTCTATAAATAGATATAGGCTGAGCCTCAAACTTTAAGTGGTTGGCTAGAACCCAGGGTTGAAATCTTTCTTAAGGAGCGTTTGTTTTTATTGTATTATTAATATTTGTTTTCTTATGTTACTTTTAGCACTGATTTGATATTTCCTAGTGAAGTGTCATTACCAGAGGGTTTTTTAATAAAATACGTCACTATTTCAAAAGCAGAATGAAAAGAAATTATTTTTAAATACGAGACGTAGGTTTGGAGGTTGAACTTTAGCTCGACTTAATTATTTCTGGACCATTGTTCAAGCAATCAGATTGAAATACACTACACTAAAGGCTTTCAACATAATCTTCCGTTTATAATCCACGCCAAACTATAGTACATATATTCCTGTTAGTTAATTTGCGTTTGTGCATCATAAAATATTAGTGCTGGGCTGATACAAGCGAATAAGCATATTACAAGAAAAATAGCCACGGAAGGGAAATTTCATGTGAAATGTAATATGCAGGTTGCATAAACAAGAATAATTAGGGGCGGCTGATTCACCTGGTGTAAAAGCTTTCATAAATGCACACGTTAGTGAGGAAGAAAGCTTTTAGCTGAGGGGTGGGGGTATTGTGTTGAAAAAGGTAGTTGACCCGCGCTATATACCGGTCTTGATGCTCCGTCATATTCTGTTTTTATCGCTAGTAATCTTGACATAAGTAACCTGTTCGAGGTATAAGGTGCTCGTAAAAGTGCATAATCTCCCGAATAGACACGTAAAAATGTTATAGCATACAAAGAAATAAATCGCAGCTACGGTCCCTATCTTCCATCGCATTTTATTTCCTGTTTGTGACTTTATGAAACACGAGCACCTCTATGCACGATTATATGGTAACCGGGATGGTTTATAATATCATACACATTCTTTTAGTCGCAACCAATCCCATTATGTTTAATTTGATGAATATTTAAATCCTAAAATCCGAGTAAAGAGATACAAATAATACAACTGTAACTAAAATGTTTCTATACATTTAAATTTTCGCACAAACGACCGACATTAGCTTGAATATAGAAACAAAAGGCATCGTTTGTAAAATATTTATTCCTACATTTGTTACAATGTGTAACCTTGTTCATGGTGAAGGTAATCAGATTAATACACTTGTGTTGTGATAAATTTTCTTTCAATCAGCCATGTCTATGCACTAAGTTGAAATAAAACGGAGTACGTATTCCGCATGTTCTGCGTCGTGGTGCAGTGGGCTGGAACGTGCTGCGACCACGGTATGCGCCCAGGTTCGATCCGACCCATGATGTTGCGGATTTTAGGTCCCAGGTATAGGACCAGTGCCTCAGCATCGTGATGATAATGAGGAGCTGCGATAGGCAGTGGTCCTGGCCTAGCGAGCCAACTTTCCGGCTGGGGATGTGTGATGCTGGCCACATCACCTTCCCGTATCGATTGGATGAGCGCCTACCTCTGCGTGCGCACGTGGGCGTGAGGCCGGCAGTCGGGTTATCATGCCCACAGGATATTTTTTTACCTATTTATCACAGGGTAATACTATTATTTACATAGTATATCCATTTAGGCATCCTAAACGTCTTTATCAAAAAATTAGAACAATTTACAAAAACTGCTATTTGCATTTGAGTTAACTCCAAAACAATATAATAGGCAAATGTCAAAAGAAATAAAGTATTCACTCAACGTTGCTCAAAGTATGAAAGTAACCTGTAAGATGTAAATATTAGTGAGCAATAAGAGCATAGAGAAAGTAATAAGTTTCAATTGTTTGATTGTTAATATTGCTAGCATTATTAATTTAATTGCAGAAGTAAAATCACAAGAATGTCCTCGATGATATCAGGCACTTTAAGAGACATTATTTTCAGAAATAAATATGTGAGCAAAGATAGCAAAACAGAATATATAAAACTTGTCTCAGAACCACTGATGGTGTAGCAGCTCAAACAAGAGCTGACAAAAAGAAAACAAAACAATTTGTTGCAACAAATTAAATGAAAATACTAGGTTAGGTTAGCTGAGGTTGTACAACGAAGGGGAGCATCTCGCACACTGCGACTAGATCTATCGTGGCTGACACCCCCAGCAGGAAGGGATGAAGTGAAGGGACCAAAGGCTACAGGCCGCAGGCAGACACCACACAGACACGCAGAAGCGTTCCAGCTCGAAGACCCGTCCCGCTGCTGGGCTGCCTAGAGAGGGGGATGAACGATCCATCGAACAAGCAGCCCGCTAGCGTCCATGAGGATGCTCTTTCCCTTGAGCAAGCATCTGCGCTGTCTGTCCGGTACCACCATATGCCACGAAATCTAGAAACACCGAAAGATGAGAAGGAAACAGAATCAATAGAAAATGGTGGAAAGGAAATCATGGCAGATAAGAAACCACCCCAGCATTCGCCTTCAGACCAGGAAAACCACGAAAAAATATAGGTCAGCGTGGGCGGTCGACGGGAATCGAACCCGAGACCTCCCGAATACCAGCCAGACACGTTACCGCGGAGCTAAGATCAATAGCAGGGCAGGACACAAAAACAAATGAATAAATAAGGAGCATACCGGATTACAGGCATTACCATATAGAATTAAACGAAGCAGAAAAGAATGGAAAGATCATGTTATTAGGTGGATCAAGATCGGCTTCCAAATCTTGCGATGAACTTCAAACCAGACACACCACGACCAATGGGCAGACCGCCAACACGATGGAAACTGAGCCTATCACCAACAGAATAAGAGACAGCAGAAACAAAGGGACATTAACCTAATATAAGAACACATTTCTTCAACTGTGAAAATAAATTATATTAAATCCAAACATAAGCTAATACATCTATTCAGTACACTAGTTTTATGCCAAATGGTCAATATTACATACTATTACTTTCTCTACATCGTACATTGCATTCCACCAAAACTTTCGATACCGAGATTTCACCGGAAATACAGATTTTGAGGTCCATGAATTGAAATAAAACCTTTTTGGAAACATGTTCGTGTGAACAGCACAACTCAAAACCGAAAAGTCGGATAAACACCAAGCTTGGTATTTAGGTTTAGTATCTTCCAAGGTTGCGGCACGAAGATTTTCAGAAAATCCCCCCCAACTATCCTTTACATGGAAAATTTTTCGGAAATTTTGTTTTTCTAAAAATGGCTCTAACAATTTTGATTAATATACAGTATATTAAAGATATTTACTTACAAATAAAATGTATATCTTGAATTTTATGGGAATAGCCTTTGAATTCCCCTTCATTCGAAAGAAATTTTGTATAATATAGCATAACTGTTAAACGCTAAGCGATGCACGAAAACGGACTACACCAAAAATGTAGATTTCTTTAAATCACGCAATTTATTAAAAATAAAATTTTGTGGCATAAGCCATTTCTGAAATATCCCTTATTAGTGGTTCGAATTGTTCATTTTTGGTCATTCTTTGAAGCCCTTTCAACATTCATTGTTTCCAGTCCTTAAACATTTGAATGTCGGTTTTCTCTTCATATCTGTAATGAAATGTGTAGTGCAGTTATTTCTGCAAAGGTTCATTTGGAGTAAAATTTAGTAATGTAAAAATAAGCTTTAATAAGAATAGATTGTATACTCAGTAATAAACGATAGAGGGACTGAATGTCAGATTTTATTTTTAGTAATTTTGAGTTACAACAGTGATTTCTTCGAATAATTTGCAGTCTCCCATAAAAATAAGATAACCTTGTCCGTTTTCTCACCATAATAGCCTATATTTGATATGCACAAGCGCGCGCGCATACACCGTCTTCTAGTGACATCCCAAATTTCAAGCTTTAGTTGAACGTAATGCTTTCTCTGCTCTACATGCGTATAGAATGGCTAAGATTATTTAAGAATAACAAATTTGATGTGTTATATTCACATGACTTTTGTATCCAGTATCGTTTATTATTATGTAGTTGCTACAAACTATCCTTACGAAAGCTTATTTTTCTATCTACTTCATATAAATGGACATAAACCTTTGCAAAAATGGTTTCATCACATCGAAGTCACTATATACAGTAGGTGATATAACAAGAATCAAAATTACTGAAAAATTCAAATAATTTTCAATAATAATAAATTGTAATAATAATAATAATAATAATAATAATTCAATAATAAATTATATCTCCGTAATGGTTAATGCCACAAACAGTTACTTGAAATAAACTTTGTTTTAAAGATATCTAGATTTTTTGTAGTACGTTTTTGTCTGTATCTTAACGTTTACCCAAAGTATATAACATTCCTTCCGAATGTTGAGGACTTCAGAGTATATTCCTACAAAATTCAAGATACACACATCATTCGTAAAATAAATATAAAACACATATGATGGTATTTTAATCAAAATCGTTAGGCCATTTTAGAGAAAATCTAAAATTTCGAAGAAATCCTCCATGTAGAGGGTAGTTTTGCGTGGGGTGATTTTTTTGCAAACCTTAGTTTCGCATTTTGGGAAGATGAACCTGAATACCAAGTTTGGTAGTTAACGGACATTTCTTTTTTGTATTACGATGTTCACTCCCATGCATTTTCATGCATTTCTGAAGAAATCTCGACATCGAGTTTTTTTTTTCCGGGGGAATACAATATTTCCTCTATTTACTGTAAGTACCTAGTAGAGAAAGAAAAAGAAATGGCTATGTGCCATTATAAGCACGCGAACATATCCCAGTTGTCACTTTTTGCTCCATTACCATTACACACAATGGTACACCATTACCAAGGGATGATACACACTTGGGAGTTTTACTAGAAACGAAAAGTTTTGTCGGTTCAAATGAGTAACTTTTAAAAACGTTGTCGACCGCTAGGGAGTGCTGTGGCAAGGTTTTCCCTACTTTGCTCCCGTCAGCATTCTTCGGGAGGCGGTTTCGATAAAATGCAATTTGATTGTTGACTACAGACTTTTCTAACGGAAGGCGAATGCGGTTGTCATTTCCAGCCCCTGGGACAACTTACAGATCCAAGTCGATCAACTGGGTGGGAAAAGTGCCTGTAATACGGTGCTACGTCATTGTGTGGAAAACGTTTCGTTATCAGGCAGTGAGAGTCGAAAAGAGGAGCTTCAACTTCCTCAAATGTAGCGAAAAAAGAATTCTTTCCATTTTACATCGACTTAAGGTTACTCACCCGTGAAATTTCTAAAATCGACAATTTCAGTACGATTAATTTGAAATTTTAATGCAGTAATCCGTGTCTGAAGAATGAAATTTACACCAAAATTCAGGCATATTTTTTACTTGTACATAGAAGGCAGAGAAACTGTTACATTCCATGCAAAAATTCGATACCTATATTTTACTAGAAGTGCATGTTTTAAGGAGTCTTGAATACAAAGAAAGGAATTTTTAGAAAAAGGTTCTTGTGAGTGTGTCTATGTGTCTGTAAACAGGCAACTCAGAACTCGAAAACAAGGTCGGATAATTACCAAACTTGGTATTTAGGTTCAGTACCTTCCGAACATGGGACACGGAAGATTTTCAAGAAAATTCCCCCACACTAAACTATCCTTTACATGAAACATTTTTCGAAATTTATTTTCTAAGAAATGGCTAACGATTTTGAATAAACTACCGTATAATAAAGATATTAGATGACAAATGAAATGTATGTCTTGAATTTTTTGGGAATAGCCTGTGGAGTCCTTTTCATTCGGAAGGAAATTTGTATAATTTTCTATAATGGAAACTTTAAGCATTAGACAAAAGCGTACTACACAAAAGAATGTAGATCGGTTTAAAACACACAGTTTATTTCCAACAACTTTTTTTGTGACCTCAGCCATTTCCGAGATATCTGTTACTAATGGCTCGAATTGTGGAATACTCAGCCATTCAGTTAACGTCCTGTCGATATTCAGTTGATTCTCAGGTTGTTATGGAAAGAGTACGGAATTTTAAGGCCAGCGTATAGCGTACAGTTCTTAAACCTTTGACTTTCATACTCTCTTTGTATTGTAAGGAGATGTGGAATACAGCTATTTCGGGAAATATTTATCTCGATTAAAATGAAGTGGATGAGAAAATAATCTTTCGTAAGAATAATTTGTGTACCCATTTCTATGCGATAAAGGGAAGAGAAAGTCATGTGAATTTAATATACATTTTTTAAAATAGTACGCGAGATAGTCAATTTTTACTTTCTCTACTACGTATAGTAAGTATGGGAAGTATTGTATTCCACCCAAAAATTCGATACCGAAATTTCAGCGGAAATACATGCTTTGAGACCCCTGAATCCAAAAAAAACATTTTTGGAAACATGTCCGTGTGTGTGTCTGTGTGTCTGTCTGTCTGTCTGTCTGTGTGTGTGTGTGTGTGTGTGTGTGTGTGTGTGTGTGTAGGTGTGTGTGTGTCTGTCTGTGAACAGCATAACTCAGAAAAGAACAGTCGGATAAACACAAACTTGGTATTTAGGTTCAGTATCTTCCAGAGATGCAACACAAAGGTTTTCAAGAAAATCCCCCCACCCCAGGATACCCTTTACATGGAAGTTTTTTCGAAAATTGTAATTTTCTCAAAACGGCTCTAACGATTTTGATTAAAATATCATGTTTAAGATATTTTCATGACAAATAAAATGTATATCTTGAAGTTTCTGGGAATGTCTCCAAAAGTGTTCTTCATTGTGAACGACTTTTGCATAACTGGTAAACCATAAGAGATAGACAAAATTTTACTACATAAAAAATGTAGACCGCGTTAAAATGCACAATTTATGTCGTATACATTTTTATTGTTGAGTGAACCATTTTCGAGATATTACTTGTTAATCTCTTATATTTTTCAATAATTTTCTCAAATGGGAATTCGTTATTCATTTTTTTTTTTGTCTTAGATATGCAAAGAGTATTAATGTGTGGCAAAGGGAATGGTGCTGCACCTAGCAACCAGGTATTAAGAGATATGTATGTGCTTAAAGGCTACTGTATTTCTATATTGCCCTTGTAAATATATATATATATATATATATATATATTCCCCTTACATCTACAAGAAAATTAGCAATAAGATACAGTCTGCAAATGTTTATCTCGATTAACATGAAGTAGATGGAGAATAAGCGTTTGTAAAAATAGTTTTACAAGAGTAGAGAAAGTCATGTGAGTGTAACACATCAGAATTTTATTGCTGTTTCACTAATTTTAAAACTCGCTCCACATGATGTCTATTGAGCAAACGTATAAATACTGCACTCTTTCAAAGCATGTATTCAGAGAGCAGCGACCTGATGCCAAAACCTCTGATGATGCCCCCGCAGACAGGGTCGTAACATTGAGTAAAATTAGTGTATCCAAAACATCCCGGAAATTTTAGAAGTTAAAACTAGAGATTCTAAGTGTTTTCAAAAGGAAAATGTGCCCGATTTCCTCTAAATTGGTAGCTGGAACTATATTTGCTATAAGCGGAACATTTACTCTTAAACTGTTAGACCTAGGACTTGCAGTAAATACAGAATAACAATTTCTATTAAAGCCGTTTAAAATATTTAATTCAACAGTTTCAAAATGTGCCACATATTTTTTAATAATTATTTAATTACAAAAAATTAGTAAATTTGAGAAGAATGAATATTTTAAAACCGCTACACTATAAGAAAATTAAGTACTTAAAAGGCACAGATCAGAATATATAATCTTCTAGTACCAACAGTTCAGGATAAAATGTTCCTTGAATTTAACATTGCCGTCATAGGACATTCCTTAAAGGCCTCTTAATGGATACTGGATATACCTACATCAAAGACCTAATAGCATTATTTTTATAATTTTAATACAAACGAAAATATTAAAATAATATATGCTCTTTCAGAAAGCGTTTTTCTTAAATGGACAGTTTCTGTATATAGAGGAAATTTAGTGGCTGTAAAAACTTTGACAAGAGATGTACTTTGTTTCACATTTCTGGAGAGCCGCAAAACGACATAAAGCCAGCGGTGTTTTGCGAGCCGAGCAAAGTGCCGCCATATTGCGGTTGTGGAAACAATGCGGTGTTCCTTGCTTCTGGCCTAAGCCACACCAACTCTTTGCTAAACGTGTGGTGAATGTGGTTCTTTTTTATAACCGTGCAATCAAACTTTCCTGCAACATCATCCGACGTGGAATTATCCAGTATAGTATGCTTATACTATGTATATTTCATACAAGGCTAGATTTTATTTTAAAATATAATACTTATTGGAAAACGAGATTAGGAAAATTGTCGAATGACGAAGAAGGTGATTTTGATAACCATTTGGGGACTGTGGTAAGACTTTACGAAATCTGTATCGTACACGATTTGTGAAAAAATTATGTTTTATTAGCTACGGAGGGTACTCACATAGGGAATATTGTGCCTGTCCCCCACAAGGGGGCGTCCCCGGGAGGAAGGATGAGAAACTGAGCGGCCGGGATCAGTAGTTACGGCACAGGAATGGCAGTGTCCCTGTGTTTCCAAAGAGAGACTCCCCGGTAGACGGACAGGAAAACCGAGGACCCCACACCGCACAGAGGGGATCAAACGCCCCTCAAGGGGGTTCGGATACCCTTGGCAGCTAGCCGAATTCCGAGGACGGAGAGAGTCACAAAGAGCATCCTTTTCCATACCACATTGCACTGAAACACCATCGCCGACACTTCCAACCTTGAAAGAGACTAACAGATCAAAGATGAAGTGTAATGGGAATGGAGATGAATTGAAGGGACAGGAAATTTGGAGGATGTGAGAAACCGCCTGAGCTATCCCGATCAGCTTGATCAGCTTAGTTTATAAGAGAAGTACAGCAGTAATGTGGTAGCCAAGAGAAATAAACAAACATTTAAGAAGTTCATTCTAGGATTCAGATATTGAAAGTACAACAAATATTTCAATCTGATGTTGATACCATCGATATCCAGAGTAAGATAACTTAATGAGAAAGCTGCAGCGGAAAACCAAGTTAATTGTGAAAACACCATTCTATTTTATGAAGTACATTATTTGTAAAGAATAAAGACGAAAGAAAGTAAGTACGCGCGTTTCTAAAAGAAAAGGTGAAAGCTACCTAGTCTGAAACATTCCAGTCTTAATGGAAACAGATAACAAATGACAGTGGTGATAGCAACATTAATTATGGGTGCTTTAGGGCCTGTTGTACAGAAGAGCTGAAAAACTTACACTGTGCGACATCTACGATAAAAAAAGTTTAATTACAATGGCATTACCACAGTTATGCAAGTGTTCGAAAATATATTCATTTCGTCCACCCACTTAAAAATATGATCATTTGTGTATTAAAAGATGCTACGTGTATATACCAATCTGCGGCTATAAAATCCTTCAAACGAACTCCAAAGTTGATTTTAAAATAACTTGGTTTCACAAATCCTTGAAGCTACATAGCACATTGCTTTCGAAGGCCTTCCGCCTCTTGTTTGCAGACATACATAGGTGCACATATCCAGACTTTCGGAAGACGTGAAGGAACAAGCTCAATTTCTTACCATATCAGTATATCTGTCGAAAACTAAAGAAAATAAATCGCTACAAAATGGAATCTGAGACAGTATTTTTAACACTTAAATATTTCAGTCAAATTATATAATATGTAAATTCAATAACAGCCCGCCCTGAAGCAATATGTGTATGTAATAATTTGTAAAATGTATGTAACAGTCATTGTATATGCTTATATTATTGTAAACATGTTCAATAATGTTATGTGAATGCATTACGTAATTCAATAATGTAGGAGCTATGAGAATAATAGGTTAAAGGTTGCTAACAATGAAGTAACCATGAGGTAACCTAATGAGTTTGAGAGTTTAAATGTTACTTGTGATTCTTGGAAGCAATAATGTAATTTTAGTGACAGTTTATAAAATAGCCAATCAACAACCAGAAAAAGCTTTAGTTAAATGAAGGTATTCTATTGGAGTAGGATTAGCCAATTAGAAACTTAAAAGGAGAACATTTTACTAATTTAGAGTTCAGTTGCCTGCAAACAGTGTTCCTAACCGGAAGCGAGACACGTCCTCGAGAAGTACAATACGCATTCGTGTGAGACGAAAATAGTTTACGTGTTATAAAGTGCAAGTATTTAATAAAAAACATCTCACAGCTCTCTCTCTCTCTCTCTCTCTCTCTCTCTCTCTCTCTCTCTCTATCAGTGAAGTGTTATTTAATAAAAGAAGTGAAGTAAAATTATAATCTGAAGTAAATTATAAGCCTACATTCTTGTCGCACCATAACCCTGCTAAGAGAAACGTGTCTCTAACAATAATACTGACACAGCCGAGGCAAACATAAATATATTATTTAAAGAAACAGTCAGATTATAAAGTTAATATTTTTTTTAAACTTTGGGGTGAAGGCTACCGGAAACTGTTTAATTACAAAGTTAATATTTTTAAAAATTGGGACAAAGGCTAGCGGGAACCATACGTGTGGTTGCAACGAATTTCAAGTTCGGTTCCCCAACAGTTGAAATATAATACAACTCCTTCAATACGACAATACAAACTACTTCAAATCTGATGTGTTATATTCAAATAAAGTGTTTTTACCCACTATTTATTTTATAAACTATTATTGAGAAAAAATGTTCAACTACTTCAGTTAACTAAGACGAGCTTTTCATAAATATTTTCATTACACACTTCTGATAATTCAATGTTTAAAAAATCTGATGTGTTACACTCACATGACTTTTTCTACTCTTGTACAAACTATTTTTACAAACGCTTATTCTCCATATTCTTCATGTTAATCAAGATATCGAGATGTTAATCTTATTGCTAATTTTCTTGTAGATGCAAGGGGAATTGGTAGGCTTTAAGCGATAGTCAAATATTTTAAGAGCTGGTTGCTCTGTGGAGTATTCCATTCTTTGCATTAACAGGAGAAAAAAATGAATAACGAATGCACATTTGAGAAAAATTATAATTATTGAGAAATTTAAGGGATAAACAAGCATTATCTAGAAAATGGTTCACTCAAAAAAAATGTATATGAAATAAATTGTGTATTTTTACGCGATCTATATTTTTTGTGTAGTAAAATTTTGTCTCTCTCTTATGGTTTACCAATTATGCAAAAGTCGTTCACAATGAACAATACTTTTGGAGACATTTCCAGGAAATTCATGATATACATTTTATTTGTCATGAAAGTATCTTAAATATATGATATTTTAATCAAAATCGTTAGAGCCATTTTTGAGAAAATTAAAATTTTGAAAAATGTTCCATGTAAAGGGTAATCTGGGGTGGGGGGTTTTCTTGAAAACCTTCATGTCGCATCGCTGTAAGATACTGAACCTAAATACCAAGTTAGGTGTTTATCCGACTGTTCGTTTCTGAGTTATGTTGTTCACAGACACACAGACACACACACGGACATGTTTCCAAAAATACTTTTTTGGATTCAGGGGACCTCAAAACATGTATTTCCGGTGAAATCTCGATATCGAAATTTTGTGTGGAATGCAATACTTCCCCTACTTGCTAAACGTAGTAGAGAAAGTAAAACTGGTCGCTGTATACTGATCTTGAAATTCCATACTCTTTCCATGACATAGCGAGAAACAACTAAAGGCTTGCGGTACTTCAAAAAAAAAAAAAAAAAACCAAATAAGGTATTTAAAAATTCAAAACAATAACAATTTCTCAGAAAGGATTAATACCCGAAACTACAGTCATTTGACATAATTTCAGTGTATAAAGAGATCTACATTTTTACTTTCCCTACTACGTATAGTAAGTAGGGGAAGTATTCTATTCCACCCAAAAACTCGATACCGGGATTTCACCGGAAATATATGTTTTCAGGCCCCCTGAATACAAAAAAGCATTTTTGGAAACATGTCCGTCTGTGTGTCTGTCCGTGTGTGTGTGTGTGTGTGTGTGTGTGTGTTGTGTGTGTGTGTGAGTCTGTGAACTGCATAACTCAGAAACGAACAGTCGGATAAACACCAAACTTGGTATTTAGGTTCAGTATCTTCCAGAGATGCGACACGAAGGTTTACAAGAAAATCCCCCAACCAAGATTACCCTTTACATGGAAGATTTTTCGAAAATTTTAATTTTCTCAAAAATGGCTCTAACGATTTTGATTAAAATATGATATGTTTAAGATATTTTCATGACAAATAAAATGTATATCTCGAATTTTCTGGGAATGTCTCGAAAAGTATGCTCATTGTGAACGACTTTTGCATAACCGGTAAAGCATAAGAGATAGACAAAATTTTACTACACAAAAAATGTAGATCGCGTTAAGATACACAATTTAGGCCCTATACATTTTTTGTTGTTGAGTGAACCATTTTCGAGTTATTACTTGTTATTCCCTTAAATTTTCCAATACTTATACTTTTTCTCAAATTCATTATTCATCTTTTTTTGTCCTGGCAATGCAAAAAGAATGGAATACTGCACATAGCAACCAGCCCTTAAAATATTTGACTATCGTTGAAAGCCTACCATATTCCCCTTGCATCCACAAGAAAATTAGCAATAAGATTAACATCTCGATTAACATGAAGCATATGGAGAATAAGCGTTTGTGAAAATAGTTTGTACAAGAGTAGAGAAAGTCATGTGAGTGTAACACATAAGATTTTTGGTGACGTGTTGGGTTGTGTTTGCCATCTCTTCCCTAATGAAGAAGAATTCACAAACTATTCCCAAAAATTCCAAGATATACACTTTATATGTCATGTGACATCTTAAAATATGTAGCAGTTCAATCTAAATCATTAGCGCCATTTTTCAAAAATTCAAAAGCTTGAAAAGTTTTGTGCCACATCTTCGGAAGATACTGAACTTAAATGCCAAGTCTGTAGTTAACCGACTCTTCATTTTTGAGTTATCACACGCGCGCACACATATATGCACATATGGACGTTTTTCTAATCTTTTGTATATTCAGTTTATAAATATTCAGCGGGACTCAAAACATTTATTTGAGTTGAGAGCTCGACATCGAATTTTGGGTGAAATGCAATACTGCACCAGCATATGAGGGAGAAAGGAAAAATCTGGGGTTGGTGGCGGGAGAACCAGTAATGCAATGTGCAGTTTTATATGTATAATATATATATATATATATATATATAAAAAACAATGGCACTGGATATCCTTAACTTCTTGCCTTGCAAATGTGTGTACTACATTTTTATTAGTGCTGTAAAGTCTCACATCTATCATAACCAGATATATAAACAAAAATTTGATATTAGGTGTTGTAAATGGAGGTCTTACAGCAGAGGTAATAAACAGAAGAACATCAATATTCAACAAAATCTTCTTAGTTCATGCCTTCCTTGCACAATTCACATTACAAGGAATATACGTAACTACAACGCAAGCACATTCAAAATTACAATAAATCCATTTTACATTCTCCACCGCTTACCTATGTTTAAGTTAGAATAATTGTTGCATTCGACCTAAACAATCAATGTCGTGATTTCTCAGAAAATGTTTTTGGGGCTCCCTTAGAGAAAATATAGAATGTTTGTAAAAATATCTGTATATCTGTGTGTATGGTCCTTAAAGAGGCTAACTAAAAGCTGAAAGGTGGGATAAATTCAAAATGTATTGCTTGAATCAGGAATTGTTAAATATGCAAGGTAAACATAAACAATACCTTGATTTCGTTACTTTCTATTTTCTCAAAAAATGGTCTAAAAAAGATTTAAATATTTTGTATTAAGGCTGTAAAATGTATATGGTTTTCATTTTAAAACTACCAGTCTAAATGACTATTTACTTTTAATTTAATTTTAACAAAACATACCTCATTTGAATACTGAGGGTAATTTTCAAACCAAACTCTCACCCCCAGCATTCTCTCTTTGAAATGTCAAATGTCAACCTTATATTTTGATACGTACTTAATTTTCTCTACGAGTAATGATGCATGTTAATTTCTTGGAACATGATTCAAGCCGGCTAGAGAGATGCGCAAGGACTAGGTGGAATCTAGAGTTACGTAGAAAATATGTAAAACTTAGAAATGAAAATGTTCATTATTTATTATTTATTTTAAGCATTATTTATTATTTGTTTATAGTGTAAAAACGGGCATAGCTCGTGTAACATATCTACCTAGGATATTTAGATAATATATAAAGTGATCGCAATGTGAATAATTCTAGCTGGCTCGATTACTTTCCCCCTTAAAGTCCACTTGCAGTGCTACTTCTAATTGTCATTCTAGTAAATTACACATAAAATCATTTAGTTTACACAATTAAGAGCCCTAAATTAAAAGCATTTGCTGCTGTTTTACACTCGCATGACTTTCTCCATCCACTATGGTTTATATTTACAAACTCTTCTTACAAAAGTTTATTTTTTCTATCTACTTCATCTACTTTACAAAAATATTTCATTACACATTTCATTATAGGTACAAAGGGGATGGAGGAAATCAAACCAAGATTCATATTTTTAGAAGCGAGTCACTATAGGCTGGACTTGAAATTCGATACTCTTTCCATGACATCATGAGAAACAGCTGA
This sequence comes from Deroplatys truncata, assembly GCA_030765065.1. NCBI lineage: Eukaryota > Metazoa > Arthropoda > Insecta > Mantodea > Mantidae > Deroplatys > Deroplatys truncata. The sequence continues at coordinate 223,748,172 of CM060975.1, forward strand.
ATAACTACAGCACTTGAAAAAAATTTCAAAGTACTGAAAAATTCAAACCAATAATAATGGATATCTCGGAAATGGCTAATGCCACAAAAAACTTATTGGAAGTAAATTGTGTGTTTTAAAGAGATCTATTTTTTGTTAAGTACTCTTTTTGTCTATTTCTTAACTTTTACCAGTTACACAAAAGTCCTTCCGAATGAAGTGGACATCACAGACTATTTATAGAAAATTCCAGATATAACTGTTATTTGTCATGTAACTCGTATGTTAAATACGTACATGACATTTTAATCAGTCATTACAGTCACTTTTTAGAAAATAAAAAATTTCGAAAAATATTCCATGTGAAAAGTAGTTTCGGATAGCAGGATTTTCTTGAAAATCTTTGTGTCGCATCTTTGGAAGGTACTGAGTTCAAATATCAACATTGGTAATTATACAACGTTTCATCTTTGAGTTATGCTGTTCACAGGCACGTAGACACACACACACACACACACACACACACACACACACACACACACACACACCACACAGACACACTGGCCTTTTCCTAAAAAGTCTATTTACTTGGCTTCAAGGGTCCTTAAAACATGCATTTCCGGTGAAATACCAATATTTTCTTAAAAATCATGTCGCATCTTTGAAAGGGACTGAGCTTAAATACCAAGTTTGGTTATTTATACATCGTTTCATATTTTAGTTATGCTGTTCAGGCACGTAGACACACACACGCCGGGCTTTTGCTAAAAGTTCTATTTATTGGGTTCAAGGGTCCTTAAAACATGCATTTCCGGTGAAATACCGACATGAGATGCAACACCTTCTCTACCTAGTAGGTACGTGGTAGAATAAGTAAAACTGAAGCTCAAGTTCCCTTGATATCCAACGAGAGAATACCTCCTTTGAAGCACAAAAGACCAGCCAGACCAGAGCAGTTGAACCCGGAATCTACTATCCAAGGCTTGAACACGCGTGGCAGTTTATTTTCTGGTGTGACTTTGCAGTAGCCGCAGAATATCGACGTTCAGACTAATTAGAATCTTGACAGAGGTGACACCCCAACACAGAACAGACGCTCGCCAGAAGTGGAGATCTACAGCGCCAGTTCGCTTTTAATAAAATAACATTTGATGCTGTAAAACGTTCGAGGCACACATACACAAACCTTTTAATAGAGGCGAGAGATGGATGAAAGGGATGGAAATGAGGGGGTTGCGCGGCAAGGGAGGTTTGCTTTTAGCTTTAAATTGCTAGGGGTCTACTTTACCATATCAGACTCCAACTGTCTCATCAATCAAAATTAAGCGCAAGAGTTAAGAGCGGGTCTCATGTCCATGATCGTTATAGCTCAAGGATGGATAGAAACTCTTGCTAACTTGCTTACTGACTCTAGTCAATACAACTGCAGTGTAGCCATCAAGATCAATATATGCATCCTTGGCTAACTTTGAAGAAGATGTTTTGTTGTATTTGCAACACGCTTTGGGTGTCAATTTAAAGTAATTTGTATTGAAGGAGTTGTGTTGTAGTTCAACTGTTGGGGAGCCGAACTTGAAGTAGTTGCAACCGTACGTATGGTAAAAAGTTTCCGGTAGACTTCGCCCCAATTTTTAAAAATATTTACTTTGTAAGTTGACTGTTTCTTTAAATATTATATATTTATGATTACCTCGGCTGCGTCAGTATTTTTTTTAGAGACACGTTTCTCTTAGCAGGGTTGTGATGCGAAATAATGTAGGCTTACACAGATTATAATTTTACTTCACTACATTTATTAATCCTTGACACAATTTAAATAACACTTCGCTGATATAGAGATCTGTGAGATTATTTTTCTTAAATAATTACACTTTTTACACGTAAAACTACTTTCGTCTCACACGAATACGTATTAAATCTCTCGAGGATGTGTCTCGCCTCCGGTTAGGTAGACTGTTTGCAGGCAACTGACAAGATTTCTAGCGCCTAAACTTGTAAATTTCTGTATTTCAAGTGTCTGATTGGCTATTTCTAATCCAATAGAATACCTTCATTTAACTAAAGCTTTTTCTGGTTGTTGATTGGCTATTTTATAAACTGTCACTGAAGTTACATTATTGTTCCTCCAATAATGACTAGTAGCATTATTAAACATTCTTGCTCATTATTGCCTCAAGGGTACCTCATTGTTAGCAAATTTTAACTTATATTCTCACAGCTCCTACATTATTAAATTACGTAATATATTCACATAACATTATTACACATGGATACAATAATATAAACATATACAATGACTGTAATATACACTTTTTATATATTGTTACATACAAATATTGTTCTAAGGCGGGCTGTTATTGAATTTATAAATTATGTAATTAGATTGAAATCATTTAAATGTTAAAAACACTGCCTCAACTTCTGTTACTGCGTGTATCCATACATTCTTTTACGCAACCTCAGCATCGTAAACAGTTGTTACTGTATTCAATACCGTGCATAACTGGTTCTTTATGGCACGTGTGCCAAAAATAACAACGGCTATTCCAAGTTTGCGTGGCTTGTAGACAGAAGATGAAACCATTTATGATGTTCTTTTCTCTGAGCAACGAAGGTGCAAGCCTCTCTACATTATTAAATATCGAATAAAAAAATCTCAATAATTACTTATTATCCTGTGCTGATAACAGGCTACTTCGCAGTCCGTAACATCTGCTTACTACTCTCCCAGAGAACTACATGCAAGTGGCTGTCTTGCTTATCGATTCAATACGCCAGGTAATAACAAATGAAATGCAGGAATAGGCTATCCGTCGTATTTACGAACATATGAATACGTTCTTACTTATGTCAGGTATTGATGCCCAATTATTTCATGATCTATTTTCTACAATTTATAATGCTAATACTGCTCAAAATGTTGTATCCATCTCGTAGATCATCCCAATATGATACTAGTGCCATAGTCATCAGTATAATCCATTTGTTATATAAATTACTATTATGTATTACATTTCTGGTTATCTATTGCTAGGAGTGAAATGTGGATTTTTGGACATTCATAGGTCAGTTTCTAAACCTGTGCCTATGAGTAGTTTGGTTCCAATTTGGTAATTTTTTGTTTTCTTTCTTTACACTTTGTTAGGTTCTACAATAAACACTATATTTCATTCTTTTTTTCATCATCAACTTCATCATTGAGGTTTTAAATCTGTTCCGTTCTGAAATCCTCTATTTAGTCCTGGGTCTACAAGGATATTTTTGTTACTGGTAGTTTAATGTTTGATAAAGGATACTTTCCTTTTGTTAGCCTTCCTTGAGCTAATTCTATTTTACCTTTTTTCCTTTACTTGAGCAATTAATCTTTCAATTAAAAGCATTAAAAATTATAAAGCATTTTATGCAGCACTGGATGGAAGCAGTTAGAACACACTCCCTTTAACAGAGATTAAAGTAATTTACAGTCATTTTAGCCGCTAAGATGTAATGCCTAGTAATTTTCATAGCTTTGAAAATTCGGTTTTCTTTAGCTACAATACACTGTGCACTTCCTGGATCTTGAGAGTAGGTTCGCGCAACCGAATACTGATGGAGGTTGAAGCAATGGTTGGGACCTAGCAGACCCACTACTTATTCAAGTTCTCTCACATTTCTCTCCAATGAGCTCCTTAGGAGCTGCGACATCCAACCGCTCATTCAACCCTAACTAACGTTCATGATCCAGGAACGCCTACGATTTAGATGCGTGGAAGACGTCTTAACTATTGCTGATATCAAGACTTCAGAACGACATAGTGCACTGTATATTCCGCCATGTTATTCAAATGCGATCGTCGAAATTACTTCACTTTATAATTTTTTAGGGTACAAGAGGAGTGGAAGAAACTTGAATTCTGAATTAAAAGCATTGCAGCAGTCGTTACAAATTTTACGTAGTTTTACAATGTGAACAGAACTGTAGCTGAACAGAAAGTTGAAGAACCTCCTTAGAGCAATATAGTATTGAACTTTTTCTCACTTATACAAAGAGTACTGATGCAAAGAGTGCCCTTGCAAGAAATTGTGCTCTAAATCCTTTCACTGTGTATGCATTTCGCATGTTTCCTAAATGACATTTATTAATGTGCTATATTCTTTTTTGCAGGTGAGTATTCGCAGTTATACGATAATGGAAGTTCAAGGTAAGCTGTCTTATAATAAGAGTCTCGGTCTTTATGATCTTACCGGACAATAGTTGCATGTTTGCTGCACGTTACGCGGAAAGGGGGTTGTGTCATTCTTATGGAAAGCTCCTTCATCTACTCAGGGACATACAACGTTCTGAGGTGTTAATGGTTATGTTTCTAACTTGATTTTCTTAGACTTCCAAGTATGGTCACAAAGATCCAGACTCAAGCAAATGTCACTGCATGATTTAGTTTTAGGTTACGAACTTAGGAGTCAAAAATTAAGACAATAACCACATCGACATCAGTGTACGATAAAGTTGTAAATATTGGATTTGTTTTCTTGAATAACTTATGACTATGGAAGTAACAGCTGTTAATAAAAATATATTTACAACCAGTAATTTATTCTTCTTTCATTCATGTAAATTATAAATGATATAAGCATGGATTCAAAAAGCCTAAAAGCTGCCTCCTAATATGCCATCCTTCAGTTTTCTGTCTTTATACTCATTGTGGCCATAAAAGAAATGCTTATCACTAGCTCCAATCCAACGGATTATAACCAATTATGCAAAGTGGTTATAATGCACATGCACATAAGCTAAAAATATACTAAACAGAACAAGATAAACATCGTAATTATCTTCGCCATTAATAGAGTCTTCTTCAATGAAGTTTTCCTGTTCCACTCTCGTCACCTTCTTCCCCTTTCTAGCCAACAATTTCCATGAGCATAAGCATTTCTTTCTATTTACAGCTCCAGCTTATGGTTTCCTTTTTTCTTCTGCTTTTGCCTGACCTTTCATAAACGAAGCTTTAAAGTACACTTGCAGAACTTCAATATGAGCATTCTTTGTTGGAGGCTTGACGTTAGACGAAGATACTCCAGCATAAAGCATCTAGATTCCATAGCATCGCGGTGTTTGATGCTGTAATAATATTTTCAGTGTTCTCCTTAGCGTCCCATTTTATATTGGGCGTGAAAGACCGCTAATTTTGCTCAGCGGCCACATTATCAGGCTTGAGGTTCTTTTACGTGCCGTAAATCTACGATACGGTACCACCGGCTTTACTTCCCTGCCGAAGGAAGCCATGCTAAAGATTTTTACGCCCAAAAAAATCCATCGACCTCCGCCAGGTTTGAACCCGCGACCTCGGGAATTAGAGGTAATCACTACACCACGGAGGACGAATCAATTTGAAGTGACTCGTATCTTTGGGCAGGAAAATCAATATATATCATTTCTTAATAAGGTAGAGAACTTTTCTTGAAAGCATTAAGTGACAACCAACTGCTCCATCATCACCTTTCCTTTCGTCCATTTCACCAACATTCCGTTTCATCTACTTCCTTCATCCCATACCAGGCATCGGGTTGATCACCCATCCTGGATGCTCTGTCTGATCCATGAGTGTCTGCTCCTCGACGGGCCTCTGACCCCAGGCACCCGCTTGTAAGTCCTGGGGGGTATAAGTCCTACATAAGAGGAGGGTCAACAGATAATGAATGAATGAATGAATTAAGTGACAACCAATTTTATACTTGGAGCCACTAGTATTTTATAATAGGAAAATTCAAATTTGCATTAATATAACGAAGTGTGTTTGGGGGGGGGATTCTCGGAAGCAACTCAATCGATTTTTATAATATCTTCACCACTTCTGGAGAAACATGGACTATAAAATATTTCCATTTTTTTTAATCTGGGGAGGTTTAAGGGGGTTTCACATTCATGTTACCCAAGTTCAATACCTTTTTGCCAAATATGAATACCGGAAGGCATACTTTGGTATTTTATGGCGAATATTGCTATATTTTTACTAACTTTCAGCCGAAAGGGGGCGCGGTTTAAATACTTTAGAGTTGAGTTATTGAAGATGGGAATTGCACATGGTGTTAATAGCCTCAGATTTCTGTCTGATTTCGCTAATCATTATAGCCAAAAAGTATTTTAGTATAATTTGGCAACGTTAGTACACTTGGAAAAATTATAACCTGTCATATAACTTTCAAAAAATTTTGCTTCAATCTCCATTTTCATCCCCTAACATAAAAATCAACACTCTTTCGCCCATCTAGACAAAACTTTGTATGCTTAGCTTATAGGACCTGACGAAAAGTAAAGCCATCTAAAGACTCTAAAAAACTACAACTATCCTATTTTCAACCCCTTTTTATAAATCTGAACTTTCTAACCCATCTCGTCACAGAGTTGCACAACTATTGTATAGCATCTGGCTAATATTTTAAATTACCTTACAACTTCCAAAAACTACCCAACCCCCTAATCGAAAATTTTAACATTTGCCTTTACCCTATATTTTCAACTCTTTGTAGGAAAAACTTGAGCTGTAGGACTTGGCGAAATTCATAGGATACCTTTCAACTTCAAAAACTAAGGGTCGCGGGTTGGAGTCCTTCCATGGACATGGGTGTTTGTGTCTATGTATGTTGTATATGTGTATAAGTACTTATGGTAAAAAGTAAAACAGAGAAAACACCAAAATTGAACGCTACTCACGATTTTCAGAGTGTACCCTTATCCTTATTTTCAACTTCTTATTTACAGAATGCATCCTTGTAAAACACCTAGCAAGAAATGCATTTTCTCTTACATTAATCTTATACAAACAAATCAATCGTGGAAGAAATAATATATAAATATATTTTTGTTTTAAAGAAATCCTGGCTAAATACTTCCTCTGAAAATCTTTGTACTGACTGAATTAAAATAGGATTAATTAGACGCCTTACTGTTATAGCAAGCAGCAGAAGCAATACACCGGATGTATCATAATTAATAGCGAAAAGCAAAACGGTTAAAAGTATGTGGTAGTCGAAGCAAAAACGTTCCAGTAAGCGTTCGCAAACGAGCCATGTGCGAGTTAATTGCAAATGTGTGTAACAAGCTGCCACTGACTTAATTAAGCAACATCGTACCTAATTAGGACAAATGAATTTGTAAAGTAGATTTTTCCTTTAACAACTGTCATTCTAAGTTGCTTCAAAATTCATTCATAGCTTGATTTAACAAGGAATACAATTCTACTTTAGTATGTTACATGTTATTAATACTGTACACTCTTCCTGTTAAAGGAGATGTTCAAAGTGTCGTCCTTGCATCTGGATGAAATACTGCACTCGTCTCTGCAGTGAGTCGAATTCTTTCAAGCACCCCCAGATCATCTGGGAATTCTTGACAAGCACGTACAATTCTGTGCTCCAGTACTTCAACGGTATCAACGGGAATGCTGTAAATTATACTTTTGAGGTAACCCCATACAGAAAAAAACGGAAGATTGAGATGACCTGATCGTGGAGGCCAAGATACAGGCCTCCTCGACCTATCCATCGTGGACCATATTTCCAAGTTAGATGTCTTCTTACAATAACAGCAAAATGGGCCGGTGTTTCATTATGCATGTACCACATACTCCGACGTTGCTCAAAGGGAACGTACTCAGCAATTCACGTCAGTGGCGGCTAATAACCACAGGACTTGTTTGCGGATCCATGTTTACTGGAACTTTCTTGCTTCTATCATCGTATATTTTTAACGGTTTCAGTTTGCGCTATTAATTATGATACACTCTGTACAACAACTGTTTACGTAACTTTCCCAGAGTTGAGCACATTGACGAGAGAATAAAGCAGCGGTGTCAAAGTTACATACCGATGGCAATAGCATGGTTAATGCTGCGGTGGAGTACTTTGAGACTTTCAGCGTCTCTGCTGAAGAACCTTAATTCATTCTGCTACTCTGTTTTAGTGAAGTTGAACTGGTCCCCGTGAAACTCTCGAAACCTTCTTCGTGGTATTGACATTAACAACTCCGGAACAGGGTCTCACATTAGGAGCGGTATCATAATAAGCAGCGCATTTATTCGTTTTATAGTCTTAATCTATTTTAATCATAATGATTGATAACTGTGACTACTAATACATTCTACTCGTAATGCACTAACACTTTTATATTTTTATTTATTATCATATAAACTCTACCAAGTACCATGCCCCCTGTAGTATATTTCTTCGTTCATTGTTGAAGAAAATAAGCGAAACGGTGTAGTGTGAGGATCGAAATAAAATGTAACGGGTCCTTGAGGCGGACGGAAGCCCTTTGTGTCAGAAGCCTAACAAGAGAGGTTATTAAGTCCGGCTCCGAGCGAGCTTGCATACGGTCAAGGGGCAGAATGTCAAGTGTTCTCTTTAGCACGCATAGAAACGTTCTTGGCAAAGCCTGTTATATCGCTTTCTTTAACCCTTTGTCCATCACTCTGCAGCTGTACAGCTTCTTGAGAAGAGAATTTAAAAGGCTCACACACTTAATTACATACATTTACGCAACCAAGTATTAATGAAGCGTTCGTTATTCTGAGGGCAAGCTTTAGTGTTTTACACTATGTCACTAAGTAGATCGCTTTATGGTGTGACTTTGAAAGGAAATATTCTTGCATAAAAATGTAATTATAAACTAGTAACGAAGGAAGAAAAAGGGAATTTGTTTTCACCAGATGTGTAGCTGTAAATGAAGCAAACTGAAGTTTCTAAAGTTTAGGAAGTAATTCCTCGCGGGTCATTCCACATAAACGGAGTCCTGGTGGTCCAAAATAGAAGTACTGTTATGCCGACCAAGTGGGTTGGATCAGGTGACAACTCAGTGAAGGTATTCGGGAGGTTTCCGGGTTCGATTCCCGGTGACCGCCCACTTTGAACATGGATTTTTTCGTGGTTTTCTCCTGGTCGCTAGGCGAATGCCGGCATGATGTATTCTACCGCGATTTCTCCTTTCCCCGATTTCCTCTCATTTCATCTCTTCCTTTCAGACTTTGGGTGTGTTTTCAGGTCCTGTAGTGCTGGCGGTGTCGGGCAGATGGTGCAGATACTTGCGCATTGGAAAGATTTCTCCCCGTGAACGCCTGTCCTGTCCGTTAGGGTCGCTTCGTCATCCTCTCTCGGGATTCTTCGCCTCTACTGGCGCGCAAGTGTTCAAACTGGAAATATTAGAGCTTCAGCGCGTCTCTCTGGCCTTGTCTGCCTGCGAACCTGAGCCCTCCTACAGCTCCTTCATCTCATCCCTGCCTCCCGGGGGGTGTAGCCACAATAGGTAAAGTTGGTCGCAGCGACGGAGGTGTCCCCGTCCAATAAACACATCCTACATTAGTGTTGTGCCGAATTTTGTTTCACTAATCTGCAGAGTAAACGCAAAACCATGATGTTACATTCATACGGTTTTCGTTACCCACTCTTCTACGCTTTTCTACTCTTATTATGTCATGGTAATGGAAATAAACGTTTGCGGAAATAGTTTAATTACAATTTCGCTATAGGTATGAGCGATTCAGCGATAATCAAATTTTAAAACACACGACTCTATGTGATGAATTTGAAATTATAATATTTGCACAACCAGGCATAAAAGAAATAGCGACTCAGCACTTGAAAAAATTTGATGTGATACATTTACTTTCTACCCTTTCTGTAACAAGATATTACAAAATCTTGCATTTTTATCTACTTCATGTTAATCGGGATAAATATTTGCAGAAGTGGCTTTGTTACATATTTCTTGGTCGGTACAAGGAGATCAGTTAAATACAGCAGGCTTAAGCGGCGTTCAGTCTTATAAGAGCGAGTCGCCATGTGATGGCTTTGAAATACCACTCTCTGTGCACAGACTCGAAAAAAAGTCTGATGTGTTACATGCACAAGACTTTCCCTACTCCCTATCTGGGTATACGAAATATTCTTAATAAAGCTTATTTTTCTATCTACTACATTTTATCCAAACAAACCTTTGCAGAAATAGCTACATTACACATTTCGTTATAAATACAAAGAGAACAGCGATAGTCAAATGTTTTGTTTAAGAACTGTACGCTATACGATGTCCTTAAAATTTCATAGTGTTTCCATGCAATCGCGAGAAACAACTGAATGTTGACAGGACAGAAAAAGAATGACCAAGAAACGAAAAATTTCAACTATTAAAAAAGTATATCTCAGTATAAATGGCTTATGCTCCAAAAACTCATCTAAAATAAATTATGTGTTTTATAGAGCTCCACGTTTTTTGTGTGGTATATTTTCGTCTATCGCTTAACGTTTGCCAGTTATTCAAGATTATACAAAATTCCTTCCAAATGAAGTGCACTTCAGGCTATTCTTAGAAAATGTTTGTTTATTTGTAATGTAAATATCTTTAATATTTGCTATTTTAATCAAAATCGTTGAAGCCATTTTTTAGAAAATCAAAAACTTCGAAAAATATTCCAAGTAAAGGGTAGTTTGGGGTGAGGGGATTTTCTTGAAAACATTTATGTCGCATCTTGGAACGATCTGAACCTAAATACCAAGTTTGGTATTTATCCGGCTTTTGCTTTTTGAGTCGCTGTTCATACAAGACACAGAGACACACACACACACACACACACACACACACACACATTGACCTTTTTCTAAAAATGGCTTTTTTGATTGAGGGTCTCAAAAGACTATGTAGGTGGTAGAGAGAAAAATAGAATAGTAATTTTCCATCTGAGAGAAGTAGAAATATTTGAAAATTCAAACAAACAACAAGGAATATCACGGAAATAGTGAACGCCACAAAAGACTGATTTGGTATAAGTTGTGTGCTTTAATGAGATCTCCATTTTTGTGAAGTAAGATTATTTCTTTTGGTTCTCCAATTCTACAAAAGTCATTCAGAATGAAGTGCACTTCAGAGGTTCCCAGAAAATTCAGGATATACATTTTATTTGTCATGAGAATATTTTAAACGTATGACATTTTAATCAAAATCGTTAGGCCCATTTTTCAGAAAATAAAAAATATAACGAAAATTTCTGTTTGGGGAGGATTTTCTTTAAAATGTTCGTGTCTCATCTTTGGATGGTATAGAATTTAAATAACAAGTTTGGTATTTATCAAACTCTTTATTTTTTAATTTATGCTGTTCGCAGTCACATGCACACACAAACACACACATAGGGACCTCTTTCTTAAAGTGTTTTATTTGGTGCATCAAAATATTTATTTCTGTGAAATATCCTAATCGAATTTTTGGGTAGAATACAATGTTTCTACTACTTAGTGTAACGACGTAATAGAGAAAATAAAAAGTATTTGAAAATTCAAACCAACAAAACATTACAAACAATATCTTGAAAATGGTTAACGCCACCTATATATACCAGGTGGCCCAACCGCGCCGTATTTGACGTGTGCAGATAACCCTTAGTGCGTTAAAAGATTTGCAGAACACAACGGGGCAATTCCAAGTATACACAGGTCAGTGGGGAACTGGCACATTAGTGCCCTAAAAGCTCACCACCACCACCCCCACCCCACCACCACCCCCACCCCACCCCCACCACCACCACCACCACCACCACTACCACTACAGTGATTTTCAGAAACGCCCAAATGGATATATAGAGACGGTCGGAACATCGTATTAATCAACAGGGCCAAAAAATGCCTATTCAATGAGCAAAGTCAGCATAAAAATGCCGTTACATGATAATGCGTAATAGTAGTACAATAACATTTATAATAACAAGGAAAAAATGGCATTGCAACACTGCGTGATCTCATGTTTTTTGCTTATAATCCGCAATGTTAGACAAGAACAGCGTAAACACAATTTAAAAAATATCTATGGGTGGATACGGATAGATCAAAGATATTTTAATTATTTTTCAGTCTAAAACGTGAGTTTATTCCCTCGAAAATAAAGCTGTGAACTGAAGTGGAAAATATTCTAAACCTTTCGGTCTATTTTTATCTATCATCACGGACTATACGCTCTATTGCAAACCTAAGAAGTGCCTTTCAGTGAGCAAGATCCGTTCAACGCCTTTGTTGATAACCAAGAGAAGAGCAGTTCGCTCGGCTGGTACCCGTAGCTCAGTCGGGAGAAGACCTGCCCGCCGTGCGAGGGGTCGAGGTTCGATTTCCGGCTGGGGGTAGAGATTTTGTCTACCTAAGGTTATTCCCTATTCTCCTCAGAGTCTGGAAGTATGAATGTGTGTGTGAGATTAAAGCTCAAAGTTTAGTCGGAACACAACGACAAGCGAATACCGGTTAACAGCATTGCCTATAGACATGTTTCAAAGGAAAGGCCACCGATAAGACCTTTGTAGCTAAAGCCGGGTATAAATACAAGTTAGAAAAGAAAAAGAATGAAAGAGAAGAAGCTCGCTCACGCTAATTCGCCAGTTCCCCACTTATCTGTGCTTGCTTGGAACTACCCCGTTGAGTTCTACATTTCTTTTAACGCACGAAGGGTTATCTACAAACTTGAAATACGGCGTGGTTGGGCCACCTGGTATAATTATATTTGACATGATTTGTGCGCTTTAAAGAGATTTGCCGAGTAAGATTTTGTCTATCTCTTACGGTTTGCCACTTACACAAAATTTATTTATAAGGAACAGTGCTTCAAAGGTTTTTGCCAGAAAATACAAGCGATATGTTTTATTTGTCATTAAAATATCTTAAACAAAATCTCAGAGCCATTTATGAGAAAACATTAACAACGAAACGTAGAGGTAGGTTGAGTTGGGGAATTTTCTTGAAAATATTCGTGTCGCATCCTTGGAAAATGCTGAAGTTAAATACCAAGTATGGTATATTTCCGAAATTTCGTTTTTTAGTCCTGTCACAGACACAAACCTTTCTAAAAATAGATTTTGTATTCCAAACGTGTATTTCCGGTGAAATCTCAATATCGAATTTTTGGGGGGAATGGGAAATGCAGCACTTCCTTTACTTACTATAAGTAGTACAGAAAGTAAACATTCAACAAATTTACTATTCTCCACGTCAAAGGACACTTTGATTCAATTGAGTTCTTTGTTGTCAAATGTTAAACATGAGAAAACTCATCTTATATTTAGTTACCAAAGATGTAATGTGAGCAATTTTATTTTATGAACGATTTCTGACATAAAACAAAGCATTTAATAATATTATGCATATTATACTTGCATTAAATGCTAACGGCTAATGTTTATTATTTGTCTGAAGAGCAATAACAGTGGCTAATAAAGCAAAATATTTTAAAACTGTAATAAACACCATATTTCCTATTAAGTCCGGCATTTTTCAAGGATACAAAGCGCGGAGTTTCACAAAACTCCACCAAAACCTAAATAAAACTTTACAAGAAGTATTATAACGCGAGGTGCTGAAAATAGTTTCTGATATATGAATTTTATGAAAAAAATATAAATTTACTGATATGTAGATCTGTTCTATTCACTGCGCCGGTATTCGCCTGTGTCTACGTAATTGCTTTTGAATGTCTACATAATTAATGTGGTTTGATTCTTGGGCGCCAGCGTTTATAATATTATAAACAGACAACAAGGGATGACAGTTAATTGAAGATATTAGCATTATAAATTAGCGTTATTGTTCCGGCTAGCTAATGACTATAGTCGAGCAAGTATCTCTTGCCGGCAGTGAAGCGTGAAAGGAATGAACTATAAATACAACTTGGGAAATTATATCGCTGCTGATAAGTAGTGTTTCTGTTAGTGCCTTTAATGTATATTTGTCCTTTGAGTATTATTAGTATATAAGAGAAAGCTGTTGCTATGCTGTTGCATTTATGCAGGAGTCGCTTCGCAAATAGTCTAATTACTGCCATAACACTTTACTGAAAATTCACAGGTTAATAAAAACTAGATACGTCTGCACCTATTGTCATCCTCTAACACTTTGTACTAATTAACTCGGTCTTACTACCCAATTATCGGTGATTACCTAAGCATTTATCAAATACACCATACTGCGATCCGCTTTCATCCAGACCTGTGCTCTTACTCGTACTGAGAACCTTTAGTGTGGCTTCTCTATCTTGCATTCAAGATTTTAAAGTTTAACCATACACGCTTCTGGTTGGCTAACTTTAATAATTCCAGTCTACCTCCTTGCTATTCTATTAGCTCTTTCAAATATCACATAACACATAACACAGTTTGCCCGCGTGTTCATTTCCCCATGCCTACTAATTTTTGTGGTCCTGGCAACGTTTTTACCCTAAGCTGTAACATGTAATGGGTTTCGTCTGGCTACTGACACCAATTCTTTCCCTCTTGGCTTATACAACAGCCAGCTAACTCCGTATACACTATGTTACAGTATACATTCACATAAATCTTAAATCATATATAAACACCGTTATTTATACATAAAATGCAAAACCTAAGAATTAACACGTAAATAATTGTCTCTAATAACTATTACTTGGGCCTGCGGTGTGAGGTATTGTTTATTTAATATCTTTGTGTACCAAAAATACTGCCACATCACAAGTTAAACTAAAATGCCAATTCCATATTTTTCTAATACTTTTCTTAGACTGTAGTTGTTTTGTTATGAAATTCACACCTCATTTTGTAATCAGAATTAACGCAGAATGACCCACTTACAAAAATGCTGATTTAATTCTTTTTTGAGAATGTTACATACTTCTTTGCAATTAACTTGTCAAACAGTATTAATGGTGGATTGTACACCTGATTGACATATGTAACTAAGAGGTTTCTGTTTTTGTTTACTTATTTTGTTTTAACTTTGCACGTTCAAGTACCCAATACCTTCCTAGAACTCCCATTGTTACACATTATTGACAATTGATTGGTGATTTCATATCAGCAATAAATGTAAAAGCAATTGGTTGACAGGTGTTCTCCACTATCTAGGTAAGGCTCAATAGATTTTTTTTTGTTTCTAGATGTAATCAGATTTACAACATGTCTCTCCACATGAATGTGTACAGTGGGAAATGCATTATATTTACTTTACTTACCCTTATACGTTTTAAATTATATTTTAGGTCTACTAACATGAGTGGATTAGACAATAAAGCAAAGTCTAAAACCTCATTTGGTAAAGTATTTTGTTGCTAGAACTTACACTATAAGGATGCAATAGTTGAAGACACAAGAATTACTATGATATGTTTGGCATGAAAAAAGTAAGGGAAGATTTTTGTTAGATGAACTCGTTCAAAAGACTGATGTTTCCATACACATGGCCTGTGGTTGTTTTCTATAATTTATAAATTATTCTATAATGAATTCACGTTGTAAATACATATGTACAGAGTAATTCTAGAACTGCAAATTATTGAGAACAGAAATTCTACGAAGGTTGTTCTGGAAGATAATTAAACGCCAAACATACAGATTGCCACAACGCATAGAAGTCTTCATGAAAACGGAAACAGGGTTCCTATGTCATTGTTCTGACTTAAGAAGATAGACAACACTGCAAGAATGTTGTGCCAAAATATGGTTGTTTTCATCACTTGGCGATGTATATTTGAAACCCATCAAGAAACTCCAAGAGAAGGTTCCTGAAAATATTTTCAATTGCTGGGTAGCCTGAGAGATCAGTGAGAGAATTCTGATAGATATATAAACAGCATTCGTTTTCAAGATTAAATGCCTTTAAACTTATTAATTATACCTTGTTTTTAAGAAACTAATGTTATATATATCCTCAATACCACATTATCCTATATCCTTATTTCTTGTACTTTGACCCCAAGAAAAGCAGAAGGAGATGGATGGCATGTCAATCGCGTGTAACAAAAAACTACACGTCTACTGCAAAATTAACTTTATTAATCACACTATCATTTACAAAACACTATGACATTGGTTCTAGTTCGTCTACACAAATTCCAGTAACCTATCACTGAAAATATAATTTCTTTAAAGAGGGCCTCTTGGCATTCCCCTATTAAAACCCCGCACTGCCCGTGAATTAATTCGTAACTCAGTAGAGATATTTACATCCCTGATAATTTGGGACAGCTTAATCTGTTATTCTTCCCCTGTGCAATAATCCTGTATGTGTGTAATTGTGATGGTTGTTTTCTTGGGTGAAGAAGGGAAAATCGGATGAATAGATCAATAAAAAATTGAGTAAAACTTAAGCGTTATAGTTTTTATAAAACTTCGATTTGTAAATCAAACGTAATGTCATCCATAGTGGCTCGGTGCAAACAAATGCAAA
This sequence comes from Deroplatys truncata, assembly GCA_030765065.1. NCBI lineage: Eukaryota > Metazoa > Arthropoda > Insecta > Mantodea > Mantidae > Deroplatys > Deroplatys truncata. Next base: position 223,764,354 of record CM060975.1, read on the forward strand.
GTCGCCGGCTGATGCAGGGAACAGCATTTTCACTTTTTTTTTTTTTTTTTTTTTTGTGGTGTACAATTTGGATTCATTTCCTAGATGCGTGAATGAACTGTTGGACAGGAACGTTCCTGGATTGACTGCTGCATTCGAAATGCATTAATGTTACTAACTACACTGAAAATGTTGTAGATTTTTGGGTAAATTAATATATGTTTTTCAGCAACACTTGTTTTACATTCCTTTACATTAGTCTAAATAACCTTGCTTATCCTTCAATTATATATTTTGGAAATCTTGTGGGTCCACACTGAAATCAGTATTTAAAAGAAATTTTCCCTGCTTGAAATTATTTAAGTTGCCATATGTAAGCAATTTTAATGTTTATTTGTTCTATATATATTAAGTATTTACATCTTTTTGTAAGTTTACTTCTGGGAGTGTTAAAGAGGTAGACTTATAACTATCTGTTTTATTACAGTACTATGCAGTTAACTTATCATCCTTTGAATGGTTGAGGTTCCTAAATGTTATTGCAAGGGCGCCTGGTAGCAGTGGTCTCTTTTCTGGCTCTCGTATAGAGGGTCCGGGGTTCGATTCGCGGCTCTGGGGTAGCAATTTTAAGTCGGCCCTATCCAGGCCTTCACCTCTGACTTGCTCATGTGAAGTATTCCCAAGGCCCAATTGGTTGGAGTCTACGATAAAAGCTGTAGGTCCTCTCATTCCGCCCGTTGGGTGCCACCACCTTAGAAATGGGCCCATTCATCGCTTGGTGGAATGAGGTAATCCCCAAAGGACATAGGCCGTATGGGGAGCGTTAAAAACGACGACGCTTTAATGTAACGTACATATTATAGAAGTCAGCTAATATTATAAAAGTTATTTAAGGGCAAAAATTAGTAATTTATTCGTAATTTTTTAAATAAATAGTACATGCCACACTTTTAATGATAAATTCGTTTTCCAAACCTACACTTTTAAACAAACTTCCCACCACTGCGCTTGAAGCACACCGTAACCCATGTCTACCCTTCGAAACTCGGCATTGAAAAGGACAAGCTGAACTCTTGTTTTGCTTACAGTGACGATGACTGTGCGCACTAATTTTATTAATATTTAATTAACAGCCCCGCGTATGTACACACACACATGCACATTTTATCTCTTTATAACATAAGTATGGATAAGAAGCTATTCCAATTAGCAAGATCCATAATAGGCGAGAGATGATACAAACTATTCATGTTGCCTCATCTTCGTTGCAAATATAGAACTGACAATTATTTTCTTTGAATTCAACATTACAGTGGTAGACATTTGCATTTAAGAGCAATGGTGGCACCTTTGCGTATCTGAGTTGTTTTAGATATTGTTTTACTTCCTCTTTTTTCTGCTGTTGATAGATATTGTCTGGAAAAAAGATTAAATGAAATTGAATACCATGAATTTATTTAAATATCAATATTCCTGACAATTTTAGAACAGGTTTTGTGAAGCTTTGCTTGAGTTAGGAAACATCAGGTTTGTGAAACAAAAGAACAGCTGCGAACCCTTCCCTTCCGGCAAGTTGCGAAACATAATATTAATGCTTAACTCCTTTTAAAGACTTTGACGTTGGAAAATGTATACCTTACATGGCTACGAATAATTAAATGTGCAACCTTGACAATAAGGACAAACACAAGCTGAAGGATTTCTTGAGTTTTAGAACCTTGAAGGTTTTCGTCATTATTTTTAGGTAAATCGGCCAATAAACCTTCGAGAAGCTTTAGTAAACATAAATATCTCCATGTCGGTATTTTTACACCACACTGAAATACAAATACAAGGAAGCTACCTTTCAAACTCAGTTTCGTCTCAGAAATTCACATAGTTACGCTTTCGAAATTTTAATATTTCAGGTCCCAGTGTACAAGTAGTATAAAATCTGAAAAGTGTACACGCTTTTTGGTTCTTTGAATGTCTCAACTACGCCGTGATCATGTACACAAAATATACATTTAGCACTTTCAAGACTGAAACGTTTAAGATTGAAGTTGCACGAAGAGGTTACAACTTGGATTTAGAGTCACTCGCTATAATCCTACTTATGATCAAAGATGCCAGTATAATTTCTCAGACTGAAAATTGCATTGTTCTACAAAACTGAATTATAGGCCAGCAGTTATTGTAGTCAAAATAAACATATTATAAACTTCATTAGAACATATACTTTCTGATTCCTCGGGTATTATAAAAGTGTAAAATATTATTGCAATATGTTCATAGGTTTGCCAAATCTGTACTAATATTACAAAGCGGAGAAAGGATTGCTTCTTTGTGTGTATATGTTTGTGTGTTTGTGTTCATATGGGGTAATCTCAAACGATTTTGATAACTCCGTCCCCATTGAAAGGACCTATTCTTCCCGGGGCGGCATAAATATATGATAGCGACTAAACGATTAAGAAGGATTTAGAAGGTCTGATTTATAGAATACAAATGTGTTAGAATCTTACAAAGCTTGAGAAGATGTCTTTGACTTTTCGTTGAGACTGTCACAGCAGAAAACATTATTGTTGTTACAGGAATCTCGCATAAAAATAAAATAAAAAGGTGGATATTTCATTGCAAGCATACACATAAATGGTCACGATTTAACAACTGAGAAAACAGACAACACAGCAAAACAAAAGACAATTGGACTCTGCTTATAACTTATACGATACTTATTTCGACTATTGACATTTTATGTGCTGTAGTGCAGAAGTTAGCATTAAAAACGTCTGAGTAACATACAGATGTATGTAGTGTAATACTCTTATTTAAGAAGGTTTACTTAAGTATTTTGTTTGTATGTTGTCATTCAGTGAATACTAAGTAATTACATGAAGAGGGATAATTATGGCCAATGTAATATCAGATTTGACTGAACCCATATTTGTAATTGAAAACCTAAAGTATAATCGTTCTTCATGTGTCATTGCGTAAACCTTTAAAATGATGGTCTGGAAAAATATTTATATTCGCTTTAACTTTCATCTACAAAGATTAATCAAAAACATTGCTCTACCATACCGATAATTCTTTCACTGCTAAAAAGATACTTTCAGGTTATACAACCTTTTGAAGAACTGTAAAGCTGGGCGATGGTCGTCACGTTTTGAAGCTGTACACTTTTCTTAGATCTGCTGCTGGCTGCTGCAGTGGTTGGCTATGAGATCTTTCTCTCAGGGTATACGTGGTTTGAAAGAATAACACCGGTTTAAAATGACTGAGAAATGTATTGCTATCTAATACTTGAGCTTTTGAAGCGGGATGGCGACCAATTGAAGATAAAAGAATGAAACTGATTATGAATCATAGCACTCGAAACTAAAATAATTGACTTATTGTTAACCTCCGCAGTATCAATTTTACGGTTTGAAACAATTGTTTCCACAATAAAAGAAAATAGAAGCATAATTTGCCGCGAGTCGCTAAAATACTTATCGGCAAAAACCTTCGCGGCTACCGCTAAGTAACTGAAGCGATGTATTTCCTGAGGCATAACAAGTAGTAGTTAAGCATTATTACTTAAGAGTTATTATCAATTTATTCATGTTAAATTCAATCAATTTCCATAGTTTTAGCCTCAGAGTATCAGTAGAAAGTCCTTTGATTATACTAAGAGTGTTTTAATTTTTGTAAAGATTAGCGAATAAACAGCATCGCTATGGCTCTTTGTTTTGTGCAAGAATTCTGTAAAAATAAGGGGAAATTTCCGTTGTGATTTCATTGCACAGGTTCAAACACTGGGCAGGCAAACGCGTCATTTTTTTGTATCCGCGCGGGTATTCCCCTAAGTATAGGAACCAGGCAGCGTCTTGTAACAAAAGCAGCCTTTAATGTTCGAAAGTTCAACATCTAGCCAATAGAAGAAGGATGAGGTCTAGCGCAAAGTGAAGTAGCCAATTATAGTGTAGGAATATTTGACCCCGAGTAAATTATTACGAAGGCTGTCACTGTAGAATATATATAGTAGTATTAGCGAGATTCGGGACTCATTCTAGTAATCTCGCTGCTTGAAGATGCTTGTGATGCGAGAGAAGAATGAGACGCGGTTACGAGTATTCGCCGAAGTTAGTGTGAAATAAAGAAAAAAAGTTTCAGTTAAGCGCTTTTTATTGGTAAGAACTTAGTGCGGCATTAGTGCATTTTATGGCGATCAATAATATTCGCGAAGGAACTTAAGTAAGGAAATTACACTAATTAAAACTTGCGCATCTAAAGAGCGGTCAAGCACGCTGTCAAAAGGTAATTAGCGCTAAGGCAAAATAAATAGTAGTGCCAGCTGAGAACGGTAAATATCTAGTGACCAGTTTACCCCAAGACATGTGCCTTGTAGGAAACAAAGTGTTGGTGCAGATGCGGGATAGAAACATAGTGCCGGAATCGGTGTGAGAGAAGCGTAGTCCATGTTATTTCTTCAGTCACCTATGTTCTCAAATTCCTCTCCACGCCCACGCTTATCCATTCACAGACAAGGGTATTTTTGTCGAGAAGGACAGACCCTGAGATCAACGCTTCCATGTACAAGATCATGTCATGAGATCACCTCGAGAACCAGACGTACAACACAGTACACGAACAAAACGAAGGACGATAAGACGCTAATTTTAGCAATACATGCTGCTTTATTATTGAGCTCCATCTAACTATCACTACTCCTACCAATATCCCTTTATATGTGCTCTAATCTCAGAACTGCAAGTATGCGTATGTTATACTGTTACTGGCGGTACCTCCCTGATTCTGAGAAGTTCCTTTCTTTAATCTAAGAATTTCCTAATTTACAGAATTGGCCTATGTAACTGTGCAAATGTACTGAACGTATAAGCTAACTGTATTTCAGGAATCTCTGTGACCAACGCGTTCGCTCCTCCCTGTTGTTAATGACTTTTCTTAACATGACTGGTCGTTATTGACCTTTTTCTCCAGAGAAATCTCTCAATTCCGGTTATTAAATTATACGTTGATTTGATATACCGAAATTATTTATTCTAATTATTTCTTTCTCCTACTATAATTTCTTTAATAAATTATTTATATCTCCCCGTCAAAATCACTATCACCTGGAAGCCTGTCGGGTGGGGGGGGGGGGGTATGAGAAAATCAAAAACACATCTGCTGATATATCTTACACATTTGTTTGAATAATAAATTTCGTTATCAGGAATACCACGAGGACTTTCGTGAAATTACGGTTATAACGGGTAAAGGGGAGGATTTGCCATATAAAATCTAGATCACTGCATAATAATATCATAAAGTACTAGAGGGTATGTGAAATTAATTCGCCATTCGAGGTTTAAAAAGCCACGCATGCAACGCCGTATATGCCAGCTGAACATAAAACACTTGGCTGAGAAAATTTTCAGTTAGTACTTATAGTAAGGTTTCAGTATTCTGTGACGTATCTAACAAAACCAGATATATTGTTACGAATGCATACCTTAAGACAAAAACAAAACAAAACAGAAATTAGCAGACTCTCGTAGCGTATATTCGTCTAAAGTCCAAATCGTTTTCCGGGCCGGTCCACAATGGTGCCTCGGGACACGTGCCTTTAACTTCGTTCTATTGTCACCTTTCATATTGAGTGGCAGCTATTGAATATGCGGTGTCAGCCGAGCGTTATAAGACGCTATGTATAAATGAGGCCTATCGATGTTCGTATCCCGAGTATATTGTATTATTTTTTTGTGCAAAGCATTCTGCAACGCAACATTATTCCCAATTGCTAAAACTTTGATTTCAAGGCATATATGCTCACATATAAAAACTAAAACACTCTCCTTTTCGTTTTAAAACTAAATATGAAATAAGTAAATATTATATTCCAAAATAAAAATAGAAATTAAACTAACATAGGGTGTGTAAACTCTGATTCTATTATTGTCCTCATGATATCAAATGACAAGTCAAATGTCCACAAAAGGATATTTGCTCCCATGCATCCTGTATTTGATCCCATAAAACCTCTTTTGCCTTACCTTGTCTTGCAAGCCTATTTAACTCCAAAACTTTCTTCACTTCTGCCCACACATTGTCAATAGGATTCAAATCTACTGAGTAAAGACGCAAGGCAATCACTGTGATATCTAGACTTTGCGAGAACCGGTTTGAAACCTGCTGACTTGTGTGAACAAGGTGGATCAGCTGGAATTCAATCATTCCATCGGGATTCTAGTCCTTACAGAAGGGATCATGACGTTTTCGAGGATGTTTTTGTACTGCCGGCTGTTTAATGTGCCATCAAGCTGCCACAACACATCTAGACCATCTCGTAACATCCATCCCCAACGCGACATGGATACGCGATCTTGGCGATCCATTTATGCCACGTATTTTGCGTCGTAACATTTTCCTCTTGGGCGGTAGACAATTACTTTACCTCCATTCGTATGTGAAAATATATATCGTCTGTGAACATAACCCTATTTCAGTTATGGTTGACACTTTCTTCTGCAAATGCAAGGCGACATAATCTGTGATCGTCTGTTAGACGCTGCTTCTTAGCTGCCGATCCAGCAAAGACCACTGCTGTAGTCGAACGATGCAAGGCTGTGCGGTTCGACAGAGGGAAATGAGAATTACTTCTGATTGTAGACATATGCTGGAAGGGATTGCTGTTTGTCTCTTTTAGAAAAGCAGTGTGCTGCTTAGGTTTGGACAAAAGTTTTCGACTCGAACCATGTCGACGACGAACATTCTCTTCCCTCTGCACCCACCTCGTATTATTAGATATAGGGGCTTCAAATATTCTTGCAGCCTGAGATGCAGAGAACCCAGTATCACTAACAAGGAGAGATCTTGTAGCTTCGTTTATATGTGTGCGCTCAGCTATAGCAAAAGTCAGTATGATTGCTAACATATCATGTAGAACTCGAAGGCTATGAGGTGCCTGTGTATGATCACGCCAGCGCTATTCATTACTGAAGAATGAGTCAGAAGGTGTGTACATCCAATATTAAATGAATTAAATATTTGGCTTAGTTTTTCACTTTTGAATTGTAATACCATGGCATTTATTTTAGAAACGTGTTTTTATGCATGAATATATTAAAATTAATACATATTCTATGCCTGGATAACACACGACATTGCCCTATATTTAACAAATTAAAATTTAAATAATAAAAAAAATCTTATCTGTTACACTCACATGACTTTCTCTACTCTTGTACAAACTATTTTTACAAACGCTTATTCTCCATCTACCGCATGTTATTCGAGATAAACATTTGCAGACGCTATCTTATTGTTATTTTCTTGTAGGTTTAAGGGGAAAATGGTACGCTTTAAGCGATAGTGAAATCTTTTAAGAGCTGATTGCTATGTGGAGCATTGCATTCAATTTGCATGTCAAGGACACAAAAAAAAGCGTTTTTGGAAACATGTCCGTCTGTATGTCTTGTGTGTCTGTGTGTGTCTGTCTGTGAACAGCTTAACTCAAAAATGAAAAGTTGGATAAACACCAAACTTTGTATTTAGGTTCAATATGTTCCAGGGATGCGACATGAAAGTTTTCAAGAAACTCCCCCCACCCCAAACCACACCTTAAATGGAACATTTTTGAAACTTTTTATTTTCTCAAAAGCGGCTCTAACGATTTTGATTAAAGTATCATATGTTTAAGACATTTTTATGGCAAATAAAACGTATATCTTGAATTTTCTGGGGATGTCCCCAGAAGTCTTCTTCATTCTGAACGACTTTTGCATAACTGGTAAACCGCAAGAGATAGACAAAAGTTTACTACGTAAAAAATGTAGATCTCGTTAAAAGACACAATATATATCATAATTTTTTTTAAGTGATTCATTTTCGAGATATTCCTTATTATTTCTTTAAATTTTACAATACTTACATTTTTTCTCAACTGAGAATTTGTTGTTCTTTTTCACTTTCTCTACTACGTATAGTAAGTAGGGGAAGTATCGTATTCCACCCAAAAATTCGATACCGAGATTACACCGGAAATATATGTTTTGAGGCCCCCTGAATCCTAAAAAAGCATTTTTGAAACATGCCCGTGTGTGTGTCTGTGTGTCTGTGAACAGCATAACTCAGAAACAAACAGTTGGATAAACACCAAACTTGGTATTTAGGTTCAGTATTTTCCAGAGATGCGACACGAAGGTTTTCAAGAAAGTCCCCCCACCCAGATCACCCTTTACATGGAAAATTTTTCGAAAATTTTTATTTTCTTAAAAATCACTCTAACGATTTGTATTAAAATATCATATGTTTAAGATATTTTCATGATAAATGAAATTTATAACTCGAATTTTTTGAGAATGTCTCCATACGTATTCTTCGTTGTGAACGACTTTTGCATAACTGTAAACCAGGAGATAGACAAAAGTTTACTACCCAAAAATGTAGATCGCGTTAAAATACACAATTTATGTCATATACATTTATTTTGTTGAGTGAACCATTTTCAAGATATTGCTTGTTATTCCCTTAAATTTTCCAATTGTTATACTTTTTCTCAAATGCGAGTTCTAAAAATATTTGACTATCGTTTAAGGCGTACTATGTTCCTCTTGTTTAGTATTTCCAAGGGCAATATAGAAATACAGTAGCCTTTAGGCATACACATATCTCTTAATAGCTGGTTGCTATGTGCAGCACCATTCTCTTTGCCACAGATTAATACTCTTTGCATATGCAAGACAAAAAGTGAACAACGAATTCGCATTTGAGAAAAAGTATAACTATTGGAAAATTTAAGGGAATAACAAGCAATATCTTGAAAATGGTTCAGTCAACAACAAAAAAAATGTATATGACATAAATTGTGTATTTTAACGTGATCTACATTTTTTGTGTAGTAAAATTTTGTCTATCTCCTATGGTTTACCAGTTATGCAAAAGTCGTTCACAATGAAGAATACTTTTGGAGACATTCCCAGAAAATTCAAGATATACATTAATTTGCCATAAAAATGTCTTAAACATATGATACTTTAATCAAAATCGTTAGAGCCGTTTTTAAGAAAATAAAAATTTTCGAAAAATGTTCCATGTAAAGAATCTGGGATGGGCGGATTTTCTTGAAAACCTTCGTTTCACATCTCTGGAAGATACTGAACCTAAATACCAAGTTTGGTGTTTATCCGACTGTTAGTTTCGGAGTTATGCTGTTCACAGACACAGACACACACACACACACACACACACACACACGGACATGTTTCCAATAATACCATTTTTGGATTCAGGAGGCCTCAATACATGTATTTCCGGTGAAATCTCGGTATCGAATTTTTGAGTAGAATGCAATACTTCCCCTACTTATTATACGTAGTAGAAAAAGTAAACATATACGCCAAAGATTCAAACCCAGGTTAAAGACACATGTATTTCACGCTCGGCTACCATACACAACCAAATTGAAAGATATCTTCCTACTTATCGCATAACTTTGAAATTGAGGCAGGGTGACATTAAATCGTTTATTGTGAAGCAGCGTGAGGAATGCTTTCGATGTTTGCCAAATGGAATTCCCTCTCTGGCTGTTGCTCATTTATCTTGTCTTAGGCTGTACGTTTAACTCACTAGCTAAAGGAATACACTAACTCTCACAAGTGACGTTTTCGTGGTCTTAACCATTTCCGAGATAATCTTTGTTATTGTTTTGATGATCTTTCAAATACTTAATTTTTTCAAGTGATAAGTTGCTACTCGTTTGTTCGTTTTTTTCGTAGTCATACAAAGAGTATGGAATTTCAAAGCCTTACATAGCGACCCGTTTTTTTAAAATCCTATATTCGGTTTTCCCTACTGCATTCTACCCATACCTAATACGAAAATGTGTGTAAATATATAATGAAAGTTTATCTGAGCTATCATCAAGAAATAGATAGAAAATAGGCCTTTGTTAGAAAAGCCTTTAGAAGATTGACTATATGAATGCAACACATCAGATTTCTAAGAGTTATGTTTCCGATTAAAATGGAAAACTTAGCATAAAATTCTTGTCTCTCATGCTGCAAGCCCAGAGAGAGAGAGAGAGAGAGAGAGAGAGAGGAGAGGGAGAATAAGTGGAGGTGAGCGAGATGGGGATAAAGTAGTCTGAATGCGCAAAGGGGGAACGGAGAGAGTGAGAGGGAGAAAAGAATCTCGGCAGTCGCGAGCAGAACCGCAAGCTATTCTAGCACAAAAAAAAATCTGATGTGTTACACTCACATGACTTTCTCTACTCTTGTACAAACTATTTTTACAGACGCTTATTCTCCATTTACTTCATGTTAATCGAGATAAACATTTGCAGACTCTATCTTATTGCTAATTTTCTTGTAGATGTAAGGGGAATATATATTTACAAGAGCAATATAGAAATACAGTAGCCTTTAAGCACATACATATCTCTTAATAGCTGGTTGCTAGGTGCAGCACAATTCCCTTTGCCACAGATTAATACTCTTTGCATATCCAAGACAAAAAAATGAATAACGAATTCCTATTTGAGAAAATAAGTATTGAAAAATTTAAGGGAATAACAAGTAATATCTCGAAAATGTTTCACTCAACAAAAAAAATGTATATGACATAGATTGTGTATATTAACGCGATCTACATTTTTTGTGTAGTAAAATTTTGTCTATCTCTTATGGTTTACCAGTTATGCAAAAGTCGTTCACAATGAAGAATACTTTTGGAGACATTCCCAGAAACTTCAAGATATACATTTTATTTGCCATGAAAATATCTTAAACATATGATATTTTAATCAAAATCGTTAGAGCCATTTTTGAGAAAATTAAAGTTTTCGAAAAATCTTCCATGCAAAGGGTAATCTGGGGTGGGGTGATTTTCTTGAAAACCTTTGTGTCGTATCTCTGGAAGTTACTGAACCTAAATACCAAGTTTGGTGTTTATCCGACTGTTCGTTTCTGAGTTATGCTGTCCACAGACAGACACACACACACACAAAGACAGACACGCAGACACACAGACACACACACGTACATGTTTCCAAAAATGCTTATTTTTGATTCAGTGGGTCTCCAAACATGTACTTCCGGTGAAATCTCGGTAGCGAATTTTTGGGTGAAATGCAATATTTCCCTTACTTAGTATACGTAGTAGAGAAAGTAAAAATCTGATGTGTTACACTCACATGACTTTCTCTACTCTTGTACACACTATTTTTACAAACGCTTATTCTCCATCTACTTCATTTTAAATGAGATAAACATTAGCAGAGTCTATCTTATTGCTAATTTTCTTGTAGATGTAAGGGGAATATATATTTACAAGAGCAATATAGAAATACAGTAGCCTTTAAGCTTATACATATCTCTTAATAGCTGGTTGCTAGGTGCAGCACCATTCCCTTTGCCACATATTAATACTCTTTGCATATACAAGACAAAAAAAATGAATAACGAATTTGAGAAAAAGCATAAGTATTGGAAAATTTAAGGAAATAACAAGCAATATCTCGCAAACGGTTCACTCAACAAAAGAAATGTATATGACATAAATTGTGTATTTTAACGCGATCTACATTTTTCGTGTAGTAAAATTTTGTCTATCTCTTATGGTTTACCAGTTATGAAAAAGTCGTTCATAATGAAGAATACTTTTGGAGACATTCCCAGAAAATTCGAGATATACATTTTATTTGTCATGACAATATCTTAAACATATGATATTTTAATCAAAATCGTTAGAGCCGTTTTTGAGAAAATTAAAATTTTCTAAAAATGTTCCATGTAAAGGGTAGTCTGGGGTGGGGGGATTTTCTTGAAAACCTTCGTGTCGCATCTCTGGAAGATACTGAACCCAAATACGAAGTTTGGTGTTTATCCGACTCTTCGTTTTTGAGTTATGCTGTTCACAGACACACAGACACACAGACACACAGACAGACACACACACGGACATGTTTCCAAAAATGCTTTTTTTGGATTCAGTGAGTCTCAAAACATGTATTTTCGGTGAAATCTCGGTATCGAAATTTTGGGTGGAATACAATACTTCCCCTACTTACTATACGTAGTAGAGAAAGTAAAAAACGAGTAAAGATGTGAAATACAATTAGCATACGTTGGTTATTATATACCTTATAAAAGTGGGGGAAAAGTAAATCTGCAATATCATACTCATTTCAGAAACAGGAAATAATATAGTTACTGATAGCGGCCTTCAGCTTGACTTCCGTCAGAAAATAAACGCACCTGTAGATAAGGGTTGTGAGTAGGTACACTTGTCGCCGTGTTTTCCTTAAAAAGGAATCTCATTTATTGTTACAAGAATGTTTGGACTTAACGTGACTGGAAGTACTTTCTTATGTTACATGAGCTAAATGTGACCGTTTTTCTTTTCTTTTTACTTTCTCTACTACGTATAGTAAGTAGGGGAAGTATTGCATTCCACCCAAAAATTCGATACCGAGATTTCACCGGAAATACATGTTTTGAGACCTCCTGAATCCAAAAAAAGCATTTTTGGAAACATGTCCGTGTGTGTGTCTGTGTGTGTGTGTGTGTGTGTGTGTCTGTGTGTGTGTCTGTGTGTGTGTGTGTGTGTGTGCCTGTGAACAGCATAACTCAAAAACGAACATTCGGATAAACACCAAACTTGGTATTTAGGTTCAGTATATTCCAGAGATGCGATACGAAGGTTTTCAAGAAAATATCCTCACCCCAGGATACCCTTTACATGGAACATTTTTCGAAAATTTTAATTTTCTCAAAAATGGCTCTAACGATTTTGATGAAAATATCATATGTTTAAGATAATGTCATGAGAAATGAAATGTATATCTCGAATTTTCTGGGAATGTCTCCAAAAGTATTATTCATTCTGAACGACTTTTGCATAACTGGTAAACTATAAGAGATAGACAAAATTTTACTACACAAAAAATGTAGATCGCGTTAAAATACACAACTTATGTCATATACATTTCTTTTGTTGAGTGAACCGTTTTCGAGATATTGCTTGTTATTTCCTTAAATTTTCCAATACTTATACTTTTTCTCAAATTCGTTATTCATTTTGTTATGTCCTGGACATGTAAAGAGAATGGAATGCGCCACATAGCAACCAGCGTTAAAATATTTGACTATCGCTTAAAAGCTACCATATTCCCCTTGCATCTACAAGAAAATTACCAATAAGGTTGACATCTCGATATCTCGATTAACATGAAGCATATGGAAAATAGGCGTTTGTAAAAATAGATTGTACAGAGTAGAGAAAGTCATGTGAGTGTAACACATTAGATTTTTTTTAAGTAGTATACGTTTAACCCGATGCAGAATACCACGTCAAAAAACTAATAAAAAAATTAAACGCCTTTTAACATGTTCGTATATTTGTTTTAGATAGCCTTGAATACGTGTAAATAATCATAAGTAAATATGCGAATAACACACTATCTGTACAGCCGTTTAGTGCAATTTTTACCTCAAGTATTAAAAAATCTTATGTGTTTGTACAAGAGTAGAGAAAATCTTATGACTTTCTCTACTCTTGTACAAACTATTTTACAAACGCTTAATGTCCATCTACTTCATGTTAATCGAAATAAGAATGTTCACTAGCTATCGTATTGCTAATTTTCTTGTAGGTGCAAGGGGAGTATCGTAGGCCTTAAGCGATAGTCAAATATTTTAAGAGCTTGTTGCTATGTGGAGCATTACATTTTCTTTGCATGTCCAGGACATTAAAAAAAAGATAAAAAAACAATAACGAATTCCCATTTGAGAAAAATTGCATTGGAAAATTCAAACAAATCACATGTTATATCTCGGAAATGGTTCACTCGACAAAAAAAAGTATATGAAATAAATTGCTTTGAGATCTACATTTTATGTGCAGTAAGGTTTTAGTCTATCTCTTACGGTTTACCAGTTATGCAAAATTCATTCAGAATGAAGACAGCTTTTGGGAACATTTCCAGAAAATTCAAGATAAACATTTCATTTTGCATGAAAGTATCTTAAACATATGATATTCTGATCAAAATCGTTACAGCCATTTATGAGAAAATCAAAACTTTCTAAAAATGTTTCATGTAAAGGGTGGCCTGAGGCGGGCGATTTTCTTGAAAATCTTCGTGTCGTATCTTTGAAATATTAAACCTAAATACCAAGTTTGGAATTTATGCGATTTTTCGATTTGAGTTATGCTATTCACACGAACACATCCACACAAACACACGGACCTTTTTCTAAAATTTTTTTTGGGATTTAAGGGCCTCAAAACATGTATTTCCTGTGAAATCTTGATATCGAATTTTTGGGTGGAATGCAATACTTCCCCTACTTACAGAATATATACAGAAACAACATTTGATTCCACGTAAATTCGGTACCAGTATATTTTGGTTAAAATACATGAAGCTGCAAATGAACCTGTTGGTGAAAAATGTGGCAATCAAAAGAGAAGAATAGTATTTAATATATTATTATTATTATTATTATTATTATTATTGTCGTTGTTATTGGAATGATAAAATAGGAAAGGAAGTACAATTAAAGAGCAATCTTTATTTAAAATGGTTTAATACAAAGGATATAGAAGATGATGCAGTAATTTGTATCACAAATTACTTAAATGTAAATAATGATTGTAATATGAATATGCATTTTTATGTGACATTGATTTCAGATGTTTATTGATTGTAAATATTGTTGGGAAGTAAGTTTATAGTGCCTTACTGAAACTGTCAATAATAGCGCGCAATAATGCAGAGAGGGGGGTGAGCTGTTTATCATTATTGGAAACGAGGAAGTTACGTAATGTTGGCGCGTTTTTCGGTAGAAATTTCTGGAATGTTTTCTCTCTAGAGCATATGTATTCATAATTTTTATTGGATATTAAAATAGACGCTAATGTTGGCGCGTTTATTTAGCCAATAGTAACTCAGTTATAATCTTTAGGCGTATCTGGATGAAGGAGTATAAATAGGGTAAGTCAGAGGTAGATCGCGTGCAGTTCATCGAAAATCTCAATACATTACACGTCGCCTTCAGTTGCTCAGTTCATCAAAATTCTTTGTGCACTACACGTCGTCTTCAGTTCGTCAGTTCGTCAAAATATTTGTATGAGATACGTCGGCTATAGATTCACAAGTTACGAAAATCTAAGGTATTATAAAGTTAATTATACACAAAGTTGAAGTACGTGGATTAAAAGTGATCAGTAAGAAGTTATTATAACAGTTTCAGTTTGGCGAGTGTCAAGATCAATGTGTAAATGTGATAGTTAACGTGTTCGACAATAAAAGTGTAAAACAAATTTCTTCATCAGTGTTATTTTTGGATAAAAGATTCCTTTCCGTTTACACAACCCTGATCAAGAAACATGTTCGACCGAGACATAATAGCTAGCCGGAGGACAGTGAAACAGAATTAAATAAAAAAAATAAAATAAAAATTCTTTCAAACACTAATACTACCACAAATTGCTAACACTAGATGGAGCTACAAACCGAACAAATGAATGACGTCACAAGATGGCAACACGTGATGTAAACAAACATTATAAGTAATACCGTCGCAAATTGGCTACCACAACGTGGGGCTACAATAATGTTAAATAATATAACATTAAAACCGTTACAAAGATAAAATAGAACTTAGAAAATAACAAGCAAAGATTAGGAAGAAAATATCAGAGGCAAAAAACAACAGTTGGGAAAAAATGTCAAAAGACAGAAGGCTTCATTGTAAGAAAAATGAGTATAGAAGCTTGGAAGACTTTAAAAAATATTAGAAGGAATGATAAACAAACTTTTTATAAATATATTAATTTTCAATCATGGGAAAAATATTTAAGGACTTATTAATAGAAAACAGAGAGCAACATATGAATACAATGGTGGGAGAAGTTAATGAATATTGAATGACAAATAGTAAAGGAAGCAATAAAGTCATTAAAATATAAAAAGCACCTGGTATCTCAGCTGAATTGATAAGGCATGGAACAGATAAACTACACGAATAACTGAGAAACTTATTTGAAAAATGCCTGAATGTGAGGATGTGCCACAGGATTGGAAAATATGATATATTTCCAAAATACATAAAAAGGGAGAAAATATGAATGTAAAAACTATAGAGAAATTACAATAAATGGCATATTAAGTAAACTATATGGTAAAATAATTAGGCATTTCCATGAGCTGCAATACAAAGCTTTGGAAGCAGAAGAACAGTCAGGCTTTAGTGCAGGCACATCAACTATTAATCATATATTTTGTTTACACCAGATGGTAGAGAAGGAAACACAACCCCTCCATTTGGTGTTCATTGATGTAGAAAAACCCTATGATAATGTGTCATTATCACAATTATGGTTAGCTTTATAATTGACGGAAATATTACCTATTTTGATAAGAACAGTTCAAAATTCGTACAAAAATGCATATGTAAAAGCAAAAATTAGAAAATACTTGTCAAGCGGATATCATATTAATAAAGGATTACTACAGGGATGCTGTGTGTCTCCTACATTATACAGAAAAAGCTATAGAAAATAACTGTATAAATATGGGAATTCCAATAGATGACGACTCAACAATATACTTCCTGCAATTTGCGGATGATCAATAAATTCTGGCCCAAGTAAACGAAGACGTAGACTATCTTACAAGGAAATTGATTCAAGAATACAACAAATGGGGCCTAAAAGTAAATATGGATAAATCCTAACATATGGCCATTGGAAATGTTTATCAAGATTTGGTATTGGAAGACGAAATGGGGATAATTAAACACACATGGGAATATAAATACTTGGGAGTACAGATTACACAAGGTGGGAAACAAGAAAAGGAAATAAGATCAAAGATAAACTCAGGAAAGAACGCTTTATCCACTTTGAATAGTATATTAGGATAAACAGGTCTAAAAAACCTGAAACTACGATTTTTAAAATAATAGTTAGAAGTGCTATAACCTATGGATCCGACGTGTGGACTCAGAACTATCAGTTAAAAGAAAATTATTGGGAACAGAAATGGATTATTGAAGATCTTCTAGGATATCTAAAAGAGAAAAAAATATTATACACGAGATTATAAAAGAAAATATGAGTGTTCAAAATTAAAATTTAGATTTTATTCATCAGAAACAATTAGAATGGTATGGACATGCTAAAGGAATGGAATATGAAAGATTACCCAAAAGAATAATAGAGTGGACGCCACCAGGAAGGAGGACAAAAGGAAGACCGCATAGCACGTGGATTCAAGAAATTAGAAGAGCAATGATGAATTGGAAAATTGAGGAAGAGTTATGGTCCAACAGACAAGAATGCAGAAAAGTGATAGGATGTTAAAAACTGCAGTTTTGGGTGCCGGAAAAATGTTTGTGCATTGTAAAACCGGAAATATATATTGAAAAAATCTGATGTGTTACACTCACATGACTTTCTCTACTCTTGTACAAACTATTTTTACAAACGCTTATTCTCCATCTACTTCATGTTAATCGAGATAAACATTTGCAGACTCTATCTTATTGCTAATTTTCTTGTAGATGTAAGGGGAATATATATATTTACAAGGGCAATATATAGCCTTTAAGTACATACATATCTCTTAATAGCTGGTTGCTAGGTGCAGCACCATTCCCTTTGCCACAGATGAATACTCTTTGCATATCCAAGACAAAAAAATGAATAATGAATTCCCATTTGAGAAAATAAGTATTGAAAAATTTAAGGGAATAACAAGTAATATCTCGAAAATGGTTCACTCAAAAAAAAAATGTATATGACATAGATTGTGTATGTTAACGCGATCTACATTTTTTGTATAGTAAAATTTTGTCTATCTCTTATGGTTTACCAGTTATGCAAAAGTCGTTCACAATGAAGAATGCTTTTGGAGACATTCCCAGAAAATTCAAGATATACATTTTATTTGCCATGAAAATGTCTTAAACATATGATATTTTAATCAAAATCGTTAAAGCCATTTTTGAGAAAATTAAAATTTTCGAAAAATCTTCCATGCAAAGGGTAATCTGGGGTGGGGTGATTTTCTTGAAAACCTTTGTGTCGCATCTCTGGAAGATACTCAACCTAAATACCAAGTTTGGTGTTTATCCGACTGTTCGTTTCTGAGTTATGCTGTTCACAGACAGACACATAGACAGACAGACAGACACACACGGATATGTTTCCAAAAATGCTTTTTTGGGATTCAGGGGATCTCAAAACATGTATTTCCGGTGAAATTTCGGTATCGAATTTTTGGGTGGAATACAATACTTCCCCTACTTACTATACGTAGTAGAGAAAGTAAAAAATAGGTTGAATGGAATTTCTCAGTTTTTTAACTTTGGTAAATATCTTCGGTACACTGCACAACTGCAACGGAATCTTAAAATTAGTTGACCCATGGTTGCAAATAAGTCAGTATATTTTAGCGAAAACACGTAATTCCTGTACTATTTGTTGTATTTTCACTGCCAGAGTATACAAAGTACTGAACTATTGTAATAAATCTCGGTGTTTTGTAAATAATTATGTTTATTGTAATAATATGAAATCGTTCCAAGCTTCAAGTACTTCTGTACATTAACCCATAGAGTACTATCTGTCGTCCATCCATCCATCCATCCACCCACCCACTCACCCACCTACCTGTCTGTTCAGTCAGTGATTTGAACAAGAGGACGATTGTAATATCTTTGAAACGTTGCCCTTTTTAACACAGGAATGATTCACAATCCACATCAAGTAAAGTAACAAATTATAATGAATTCTAATTATAAGACTATCGCAAAGAATTTAAATTGAAATGAAATTCCTAACGTGCTTTACAATTTGTGATTTACATTCTGCTTAAATATACTTAACTGTCATATTCAGGAGGAAACCAAAGTTGTATAGGTAGTCTGTAGATGGTTTATTGCACCCACACGACCACCAGGAGGAAGGATTGAGTTGAGGGAGAACGCGGATCTAGCGGCGTTAATTAAGCTGGTGTTTAACGTTCCTGGATGTCGCAATGTTCCCCTAACTGCACACTCAGAGGAGGGTTCTAAACGATGTCAAGATAGAAACATTCATTAGAGCAAGGGTGGCGAAAATCCCTTTCTCCCTCGAGTCATCAAATATGCAACACGCACTACCCACTCAGAAGCATATGGAAAACAAATGCATAGACAGCTAGAAAAGGAGTGGCGCCTGCGAGTCACACTGCTTCGCGAGTCCCGTTTTCGCCACCACTGACTTAGAGCATTGCGCTCTACTCCGCGCAACTCCGTCCGCAGCATTGGCCCCCCAACTCCATGTTACTTCGGCGAAGTACAAGGAAGAAATTGAAATTAAACGAAATGAAGGATGGGAAAATTTATGGTGTATGATAAGCGATCTCACCTTGGTGAACAGAAAAGACTACTGATAACCATTGGTCGAGTCACCTTGGGGTTTGAACCGAGAACATCCCTAAATGCGAGTCTCGGACGTCTAAGTCATCTCAGTTGGATACCAAGTTAGGTAACAGTAGTACTAATTTTTATAGCAATGTTAGCTTATGTTTCTCGTGAAAAGCAAATTTGAAATACGTTTTCGTTATAACACCTAAAATTCGATAACTATAAGAAATGGCTTCATTATGCTACTTTTGCGCGAGTCATCAGTAAACGCTTAAACATATAAAACATGCTTAAAAGTATTAAAATTTAAAGAATTTGTTGTAATATCTATGCTACAAAACCATTGTCTCTAATTCGCTCAGATGTTGAGCCACAAAAGCTTCAGTTCTTGCTGCAAATATTCAGGGTTATATGCGTGTTTTTGCCGAGCAGAAAACAAATGGAAGGTTATAACGGTGGAGGGATAATGAACTCCTAACATTAGCAAACGTTAAGTGTCCCTGTGGAATCGACATTTAATTTTCCCTCGCTATAAATTTCGAAGTAAGACAACATTCGTAAGGTTTTCTTTGTGTGCTTAAGTGGCAATATAATAATTTTCTTAATGGAAATGTCGTTTTCCTTTACCGAGCTAAGAGCTTTCCTTAATACAAACTGCTGCGTAAATCAGACGTGGGATATTCAGCCCTCCATTTTCACTGCCTCGCGCTGTTTATGTTTACCTAAAGCGAATGTTGGTTTACGATATACTCCAGGAGTAGCGTTTTCAATTCTAGCGCAGGAAGACTAGTCATTTCGGCACTGCAGTAAGCAGCTGCCATCACTGCGAATTTGAATAAGATTTTCAGGACCGCGGAGGGATATCCGCAGTCGCTCAATTTTGTTTTTTCTCAATTTTTATTTCACCAACATTATTTGACTTTCACCATCAGCGTAGGTAACTTAGGGACTCAGTATGGAGCATTTGTACTCTATCAGTATTTCCAAATAAATAAAATTCTATTTTTAGTTACTGTAAAAGCATAAAATAGTATTTTATACTAAGTTTGAGTAAATTTCAGTTAAAGTATTTGTGCATTATAAAGATCGTATCACGATTACCGTATAATGGCAAAGTCATCAGCCACGCTAACTTATGTTGGAGATTCAGTGCTAGTGTATCATTTTGTTTCCTCTCAGGAAGCTGGAATTGACATCAAGATCATTGCTCGTTTTTTGGGGGGGAGAGGGACATGCATTACTAAGACCTCGGATTTTCAGGCCCTTAAAAATCAATTTTAGGCATCTAAAATGGGCTCTCAAATTATAAAAATAGCCACTAAAACACAATTTTAGGCACCAAAAACACAGTTTCTACAAGCTAAATTTTTAGAATTTACACATTTAAAATGTATTTTCACTTTCTAAAAGTTTAAAGATGCAATTAATTTGTGAACATAAAGAACTACACAATAATAGAAACAGTATAGTTATGGGTACAAAGAATTTATTATATCTAAAATTATTTTTATGGCTTGTGATACATAATACTCTTAACTTATAAAGTTGAAAAAATACCTTTCAAAACTGAGTAGATCATAGTGTAAATGCACCATACACAACAAACACATCATTGTGACCTAAATGTTCTACAGCTGACATGGAGCCACCTCAACACAATATGTAGTTAAGGAATGTAAAAGAACTGTTCGAAATACATTGCAAAAGTAACATAGAAAATATGGAAAAATCTCGGGATGTGTGCATATAAACAGTTAATGAAGGGGACGAGGTATGCGAGTTGCAATGGAAATCTACCATTTGAAAGGAATTTCTGCCGTACTGCAGTCACCGACCAATACCAAAGGATGACAAGCGGACTTAGAGGATGGAAGTATTCTGTTTCTGTTTCTACATAACTAATGAATCTACCTTCTAACACGTTAAAATAAATCAGCATTTTATCCAGAACGGCTCACTTCTAAAACAAAATTATTACAAAGTCTTTGAATCAAACTAATCCCAAGATATAAATATTTGATCTTTCATTGCTGCATGAAAAAAGTTAATCAAACAATACATGTGGTAAAATAAGTACTTTTAGGCTCTAAAACCTTAAAATAGGTGTCAACCAATATAGGCATTTTAAGCACAAAAAACCCCTTCCCATAGACTTACATTTTATATGAAACGTGAATATATTTAACTAGTTTTAATTTATTTGAACACATAAAAATAGGCACTTGGCCTAAAATTCGAGGTCTAGTTAATTTATATTACTTTCTTTACCACGTATCCTGTAGGTAGAAGTATTGCAATCCATTGCATGTCGAGATTTCAACAGAACTGTATGTTTTCAGGCTCCCCGAATAAAAAAGGGTCCTGTATGTGTGTGTATGTGTGTGTGTGAGAGAGAGAGAGAGAGAGAGAGGGAGAGAGGGATAGGGAGAGAGCTAAGCAGACTGAACAGCAGTCATTCAGTTAGTCAGTTAGTTATCCAAACAGTCAGATAAATTCCAAAATTATTTAAGTATTAAGGTCAGCATCTTCGAAAGCTGCGATAGTAGCTTTTAAAGCAAAACTCCCCACCCCAAACTATCTTTTACACGGAATACTTTTCGAAAACTTTAATATTCTCAAAAATGGCTCCAACAATTTTGACTAAAATGTGATATATTTAAGATATCATATGACATTGATTATAATCAAAATCGTTAGGGCCAGCTTAGGGAAAATAAAAATTACAAAAATTTTCCATGTAAAGGGTAGTTTGGGGTGGGGAGATTTCCTTTAAAGCCTTCGTGTCGCATGCTTGGAGGACATTGAACATAAATACTAAGTTTGGTATTAACTGACTTTTCGTTTTAAAGTTATTCTGTTCGCAGACACAGAAACACAGATACGCTCACACGGATCTTTCTAAAATGTCTTTTTGGAATCAGGGACCTCAAAACGCGTATTTCTAGTAATATCTCGTATCTAATTTTAGTGAAATGGAATACTTCTATTTACTAGGGAGTTGCAAAGAAAGTAAAAAGAATGGCTCAAGGTACTGTAGCAAGAGCCGCGGCGACTAATGGCGTCACAAAATCTTGCACGCTTATTTGAAGGGTCAAATTAGCGACGGTAAGTTTATGAGTGCAAGGCCAGTTTAATAAAGGTTACTTCTGATTTGCTGCATAATTATAAAATAATTAATTGCCCTTATAGCATATATCATTAGAACTGAGAGGTGTGCTGACAGTTCCTTTACCTCGGAACCTTGAGACTACAGGAAAGGAAAAACGTCAGTGAAAACTTGACAGGATGTGATATACTTACAGAGGAAAAGGCTTGACAGTGATCTACTGGAGGAAGAAATGTTGAGAAACTGGCCTTGTGATCAGACAGTACCCCAGCTGAGTTGCTCCACCATGTGGTTTTATTTATAGCACTTTCGCTACACATGCATACACAAAGTTTCCGTTACTGTTTACGGTATTGTCCTTTTTTCTTTCATATAGTCATAATCCTGACTCGCTTCCTTTTCTCGATCTCGTATATTTTCATCCCGGTTCTAGCATGTATCTGAACTGCTGAGAACGTTTCCCTGCAGCTGCCTTCTCTGGTGTTGCAGAGATGGATGTTTAGATCTGCTACAAGCCTTTATTACTTCCTTTAAAATTCTCCACGATTTATAATTAGAATCTGAGCACAATTACATAAACATCACATTACTTACTCTACTCACTCTTCTACAAATCATCAATCGAGGTGGCGACGAGGTAACGTCTGCGACTCGCATTAGGGAGCTCTCGGGTTCCATCCCCGACAACCGCCCACGCCAATCTATGGGTTTTTCGTGGTTCCCCAGATCGGCAGGCGAATGCTTGGATGCTTTCTCTTGTACTACGACTTTTCTGCCCCTCATTTCCTTTACCCATCATCTCCTTCATTGTCATCCGTTTCAGCGCTGTAGGGACAGTGATGGTGTTCGACGGATTGCAGCTGGACGATGGATGTGAGCTTTGTAGATGTTTCTTCCCTGGCATCGTTGCGGGACTGCTCAGTTAGGACCGCCAGAGGTGGGTGGGCCCGGGCGGCATAGGATGCGTCCGATCTGGAAATGTTTGGGACCCCATCCGAGCTTACGCCCGTCGTCATTCGGATCTGGTCACCCTTCGGATCCCTCTCCCGTTAAACCTCCCTGGCAGGGGTCACGGTAGACGCAAAAAGTTCCGTTGCGGCTTACTTCCGGTGCTCCGGTTGTGACGGCACCCTATGTTGGTCTTTACTTTTAACTTCTACGAAAACGCTGTGTTCTATCCACTTCTTGATAATCAAGATAAACATTCATTATACGTTTTCACATCGTTGTAGGACAAACTGTAGGTTAAAGCGATAGTAAAGTTTTTAAAAAGCCAGTCACTATGTAATAGCTTTGAATTCCATGCTCTTTGCATGGCAACGAGAGAAAACGGATAGCGAGCTATCATTTGAAAAAAACTTAAACAGCTATTTGAAAATTCAAACCAATAAAAAAGATTAGCTCGGAAATGGTTAACGCTACAAAGTGTTATTTGACGCAAATAACGAGATCGGCACTTTACTTGGAAAGATTTTGTTTATCTCTTACGGATTACATATATAGAAAAATCATTCAGAATAAAGAAAACTTCACAGACTATTCCCAGAAAATTCAAGATGTACATTTTTAGTCGTGGAAATATCTACATATGGTAACTATTTGAGAACAATCTGATATGTTACATTCACATTAATTTCTCTGCCCGCTATCGTTTATTAGTGGATATACAAATTATTCTTACGAAAGCTTATTTTCCTATCTACTTCATTTTAATTGAGATAAAGCTTTTCAGAAGTAGCTGCATTACCCATTTCGTTATAGATATAAAGGGAACAACGATAGTCAAATATTTAGGAGCTGGCCTTAAAATTCCATACTATTTCCATGCAATTGTGAGAAACAACTGAAACTCGACTGGAGTTATAAAGAATGATGAAGTACTGAACAAATCGAACCATTAATAACGGACTCGAAAGTGGCTGATGCCACAAAAAGGTATTTGAAATAAATTGGATGCTTTAAAGCCATCTACATGTCTACTGTAGCACGCCTTCGTCTATCGTTTAACGTTTACCATTATATGAGACAATACAGAACTCCTTCCGAATGAAGAGGACTTCACAGGTAATTCCAAGAACATTTAGGATATACATTTTAAACACCATATAAATATCTTTAATGTGTGATATTTTAATTATAATCGTTATCATTTTTTAAAAAATAAAAAAACAGAAAATAAATTGGAAAAATGTTCCATGTAAAGGGTAGTTTGGGGTTGGATTTTCCGGAAAATCTTCGTGTCGCATCTTTGGAAGATACTGAACTTAAATTCCAAGTTTGATGTTTGTCGAACATTTCGTTTTAGAGTTATGCTGTTCACAGACACATACACAAACACAGATACTTTATTTTTTGGATTCAATGTGCTTCAAAGGTTGCCTTTCCTGTGAAATCTCGATATGTAATGTTTGAATGGAATGCTACACTTCCTCTGCTCACTATAAGTAGTACAGAAGGTAAAATCTATTTTTATATTGAGTTCGTCCCCTTTGCTCCTATAACTTAAATGTCGATGAAATTCGCATTAATGGGCTCGCAATCCCCGTGTATCTATATACAGACGGAAATGCAAGGAAAATCGGCAGATACTCATCCCTGGCGCCTAACACTACCTACCCGACCTATTTGAGAAATCGTTTAAGAATAAATTTTAGCTGTGTGTGCCAGATGAGTATTTATAGATCTTCGCTTTATCCCCGTACAGTTTCATAACCCAAAACTCAGGACACTTTCAGCTTAAGAAGAAAGGAAGAGTCTGAAATCAATATTCAACGAAAAGTAGCAGAGGCTATGAAGAATTGAAACGGATAAAATTTAAAATTCTGGACGTGGCATACAGCCTGTAATTACCGAGGAAAATTAATTATCTTCTCAATCGTGAAAATTATGGGTTGCGTAGCTTCTGAAATTACACTATACACGCTTTTAAATATTATTCATATGCGGATGAGAAGGATAAAACTGCCCCTCCCCAAAAAGGTTATCAATACTATAAGAAGTTTCTGTAAAGAAAGTTATAAATAGAGAGGAAAACATAGAAAAATTTGAACGGGGAGAAGTTTGTAGTTTGTGTGAGTGAGTGAGTGAGTGAGTGAGTGAATGAGTGAGTGAGTGAGTGAGTGAGTGAGTGAGTGAGTGAGTGAGTGAGTGAGTGAGTGAGTGAGTGAGTGAGTGAGTGAGTGAGTGAGTGAGTGAGTGAGTGAGTGAGTGAGAGAGTGAGTGAGTGGCAAAATATACGAACAGCGAAAGCCGAAAGCATAGCAAACTTGGTATTTAATCTCACCATCTTCCTCATCTGTAATATTACATCTTTAACATTAGAATAAAAATGCTTAGAGGTTTGTTATTTGCTCACGCATCTGTAGTATCTGAACAAAATAGCCAGTATCAATACTGACTAGTGCTTAAAATATTATTGTTCATTTGTCATTTGCAATACCTTGTGCTGAAAGAGAATGTAATATTATACGTATTTTACATGGTTGCTCATGATCTAGTTGTTCATGCGACCTAAATTAATAAATTTAAAAAAAGAAACAAATATCACGTCGAGGCGTCATGTAATTATAAAAACGGGCATCATTTCAAGTGTCAACTGTTCCGTTTCGCTTAGCCTCTTCACTGTGACCATCTATATTGCTTATGAAAGCACGTAGACGATTTTGGCTTTATTTATACGCGCATTCGTAGTGAAACATATTTTTACATGACTTTCCCTGTCCACTATCGTTTGCTATCTCCTCTACAAACTATTGTTAAAAAGAGGTTTTTGATCTACCTCTATTAATAAAATAAACATTTATGGAAATGCTTTCATTTAACATTTCGTTCTAATATAAGAGCGATATTGGAGGCTGAAGCGTTGGGCAAATTTGTGAAAAGTGGGACGCTATGAGCCCGGTTAAGTTTCCCTCTTTGCATGACATCACAAAAAGCAAACAAATGGCTCTTCAAATGGGTGTAAATTATTGAAGAATTCAAGCCAAAAACAGAATATGACACAAGTAGTTAAAACTCCAAACAAAATGTAGTTGACCTAAATGTGTTTTTACCAAGATCTCCATTGCTTGTGTGGTAAGATTTTTGCTTATGTGTTTTGGTTTACTAGTTATACAACCTTTTCTTTTCTCTGTTTATCCTCCCCGTCCGGGGGACTTACGTGCCTACAGTAACACGCCTGTCGGGGAGCAAAAGACTAATTGGATCGGATAGAACGGCCAGGATAGGTGATCAGCCCGATGCCCAGTATGAGAGCGAGGAAGGAGCTGATATGAAATAACGGTGAAATGGATGAAAAGAAAGGTGATGATGGAACATTTTGCGGAATGAATTGCGGGGAAAACTACAGAACTCGGAGAAAGCCCGCCCAGACGTCGCTTTGTACACCAATATCCCGCGTACGGTTCCCTGGGATCGTACATGGGCCGCCTTGGTGAAAGGTGAGCGTCTAATCACTCGGCCATGGCGCCGCCCTAGTTATACAACATTATAAAAAGTTCATTCAGAATAAAGAGGACTTCACACACTTTTTTTTAATTATTATTTATGGAGGCTCTTTAACCGCTGTGGTCCTTAGCGTACCATTCTTTTTGGGCGTGAAAGATCGGAAATTTTGCTCAGCCTTTATCAGGCTCGAGGTTCTTTTACGTGCCATAAATCTATGACACGAGACTTCCGAAGGAGTTCGCAGTAAGTTCAACATACAATATTCATTAGTCATTAAATATCTTAAACATTGAACAAAAATTATTTCAAAATTATTTTACACAATTTTTTACTCTGAATTTTTTAGAAAATCAAAATGCATAACCATTTTCCATCCAATTGGGGTTGGAAATTTTTTTTGAAAATCTTCATATCACATCTTCAAAGAAGCTGAAATTAAGCACCAATGTTTGGTTATGTTCGACATACGGACCTTTCTATCTTTATTAATTCAGAGGGCCTAGAACATGTATTTGCGGTGAAATCTCAATATTAAATACTTATTCTACCTTCTAAGTTTAGGTAGATGGTAGAAAAGTAAAAATCAAAGCTATCCCCATAAAAGCCTTCTTCAGTGTGTAGATGTTGTGACGGTGATAGTTTTAAAAGAATGTGATAAATATAATCTGTCGCAGTTCGAGATATTCAGAACAAACTTTCTTTAACTAAATCCATGAAATTTGCTCATTTCCCGTATGCTTGTGTAAGCCGGGGTGTGGAGTTCAGATTTTTAGAGGAATTATTATCTCAGTTCGACACATATGGGTGGATTATGCAATTCATGCTGACACTCGCAAACTTCAGGCTAAGCCTCGGGTGTTTTTTGACGGCTCGCGCTCGGTCGATCACTTGCCTAGCAGGAATCTGTTACAGTCAGCTCCTTAAGTTTATCCTGTGCTAACTAGGCCCTAGGCACGCCGGACTTCTTCCGGCTACCAGATAAAAACTCAAGCTGTCTAATTCTCTCCCTCTTCTTGCAATGTTGTTTAGATTAGTTATAAGAACGATTTATGTCTCTCTTGGAAGCAGAATTAGTCTAATAGTGTCACCCTTTCATCGCCCTTCCAGCTACCCGCATAACCCTCTCGATGACATCCCTCTGCTATGTCGCCGTCTTCGTCACCTCTGGCAAACACGTTAGTTTGGACTAGGAGACCGTTACATCACATCTAGTGGAGCCGCCAAGGGCTTCCGTGACATTTGGTGGTGTCACCGTGACAAATATAGGCGAAGTCATATCGTTACGTCACACCATTTCTAATAATCAGATCTTCTAAACGCTTTTAGTCATTTATTGTGTTTAGCCTTATAAGAAGTTGCAATTTACATTAATGGCTTCCTGTTGAAAGCCAATTCGGCATACTTGTTTTAAACGCAATGGGTTCATTTTATCCAGGCTTCTGGCTCCAGGCTGTTTCTGTTTTTAAAACTCAAACACCCAACAGCACGCACGTATACTTTTGAAAAGCGCTTTGAAAGATTCTTCTCTTTTATAACTGACGTTATCTTTTTATTTTTCATTTCACATTAACTCTGTGGGACCAAGCTTGTGCCGCTGATATGGACTTTCCTCCCTTCTCTATCGCTGCGTTTTGTCTACTTGGATGTGATAACCCAAATAAGCGGGAGACAAAGGTTAGGAGGTCACAGAGTGTATAAAAAGAGGTGTATATACACATACCGGGGCGAGTAATGGACAGGTGACTAGGGTGCGAGAAAGAGATGGTATGTGCACAAAAAAAAAAAGTAATCTCACATTTTCTCCCGCTCAGGAAAGGGTTTAAGCCGGTCTCTTTTTTTGTCGCTGCGGCAAGGTCTGTATACATGTAAAATGGTTCAATTATTAGTCGCCAGAGGCTCTATACTCGTGTGACAACTCCTTTTCAGTGCTGAGTAAACACGGATAGTGTGTGTTTGGTCACTCTGATATGGTCTCACATTTACTGAACCCTTCACGTTTGTAGTTACGGCAGTAGTGTATCGAAACAGCATTGCCCGCTTCTCCTGCGTAGGATTTCCTCATTTCTGCCTCTTTCTTCTATCTTTTAAGGCGAGAATAAATGGTGAAAGTCGCCAAAAATGACATTTTTAGTTTCATGTTGGTCTTATTAATTCAAATTTCCTCTTTAATTTGGTATGTGTTTCTCATGAGAAATAACAGAGCAATCACTTAGCATTTCAAAGTGCTTAAAATACTGAAAAATACAAACGAATCCATCAAATAAAATTTAACGAGATTTTCTATGTATTTAGTGGAAAGAATTTCCACATAATCTGAAAATAGTGGCTGACTTAAATATGGAATTTGGTATTCATCCACTCTCTCGCTTTTGAGTTATGCTATTCACAGAATTAAAATTGTAATTATATCTATTAATAAGTTCATTATATATTTTTAATTAACGTTATTTTTGCATTCCACCTAAAAAAACTTATGTCTCCAAAATCAGCATTTTTAGAAAACGGTGTGTCTGCGTAGGCGTGCGGGTGTGCATGAACAGAATAACACAAACAAAAAGTCCCATTCCCAACCATAACTCTTCTTTGCGAATATGTACTATGTGGTTCTTTTTTGTACAAGTCTTTACTTCGTCGTCAACTCAATATGCTTATCCAATTTAGTGAGGTGCAACTGCAAGCAAAATCAATCGTCTGCACGTCTTTCAAACTAAAATTATGAGCTTATATTGAGTGCACCTTGGTATGTCAGAAACACCCAGAACATCATGAACTGCAACTCAGTACAATCTCTGCACACTTTCGCTCTCGGGCACACACTTTTTTTCAGCATCCTCACTTAGTACCTGACGCAGTGTACCTCTCCTGGGGACAAAGAACTGATGCGGTTCCCAGTCTCCGGAAGTGATTCCGAATTAGAAGACTTTCAGTGAACCACTATGTACAGTTATCTGTAACTTTGCTACCAGATGATCCTCATGTAACTGACCTCAGAATACGCTACGCTGTTCATTTTTGTCATTTTGTCCGATTCTGATTAGTATTTCTAATGCTGAACGAATCTAACCAATAAAGGAACGAAAATTGTGATAAATACCAAACTACCAAATTTGGCATTTAAGTTCAGTATCTTCCAAAGCTGCGACATGACGTTTTTCAGTCAAAACTCCCCATGCCAAATTACTCTTTACTTGGAAATGTTTTCGTGTTTTTTATTTTCTGAAAACTAGGTCTAATGATTTTTATAAAATTGGCATGTTGACATGAGAAAGAAACGTGAATCTGCAAAGATCACGTGAAGATACCTCCATCCCGATTCAAGTTTACATTATACAACAAAACCATGTGTACAAAAACTGTCTTTATACATATTTAGCGACTATTGAAATATACAATTTGATTTTTAGTACTAACCATTTACTAGATATTTCCTATTGATGTTCGAAATTTTCCAGTGTTTCGAGCTCTATACTTCTGAAATATAATGTCCATTATTTTGTTTCTTATCAAAAAGAGTATTCCAAATATTATGTCCAGCATACATATAGCAGTATTATTTTTAAAAATCTAATTGTGGTACTATATAATATTAGTTATGGTTTCAAAACATGGGTAGAAACCATTTTACAAAACATGATTAACAGAGGTACAAAAAGAGGTCCTTTTATGAATAATTTGTAGAAAGCAAATTATACTGAGTAAAGAAATTTGTGTTACTGCAACACATCAGCTTTTTATTGTTTGATATCCAATATTTTCTTGTCTGAGTAATACAGAAAAAAGAAGTCACTGTTTGTTAGTGTTCATTCAGAGTTGAATTATTTTGAATGGCTGACATTGACGAAAAAGGCACAGATGAAGCACACTGCAATAATGTCTCGATATCACGTAACATTATCTCGATAGAAGTGTAGAGTAATTCTTTTAAGATTCTAAACTGCTATTACCAGAAGGAATTAAAATATCTTTGTTGAGGAGAACAGTAATAAGAACGGACTGAAGAAAACGCGCCAGGATATATCTGATGATATTCTGCTGTCTGAAGAATAAGAGGGGGTGAAATATGGCGGTTCAGCAAATCAGGAGATACTTGGGAAATCTCATTTCACGGAATATGAAATGCCAGTTTAGTTTGTATTCATAATTCACAGCTTTAGTAGCCATTGTGCGTCCCTTGCCGGCGCTATTTGCTAAGTTTATGACCTAGACCATAAAATCTCTATTCATGGAAAAGCATTGATCTTCACGCCGCTCCCCCATTCTTGATGGTGACATAATCCGCTGTCCAGTGCCTCAGAGATTGATTTCAGTGCTGTAATACAAAGGAGGGTGCGTTCTATGGCACCCAGTGTTTACATGATGAGATGTGACTGTCATTTGTTTGCTCTCTTGCGTAAGAAACACTGGGAGAGATGGAATTATCGCTTATTGTAGTCATCGCTGTTCCTCCACCCGAAAGTTTAGATTCGTCCCAGAATGTAGTTAATAAACGATTCAAAACAATCGCTTTATTTTAAAGGTTAAGGATATGTTGAGTTTTTCTCCCCAAGAAATATACAAAGTGAGAGATGTAGTTGCTGCAAAGTTTAGAAAAGGTTCAAACGATATGACGCTTGAAAGAAGTAATAAAATACCACTATTTCATGACCATAAAGATTAATGAGGGTTCTTCTTACTTCAGATCCCATCCCATGCAACAAAGGCACGTCCGCTTCTAACAAAGAAGCGCCGTGACACGTGGCTTGTTGAAAGTTTGCGTTTATAACCTCCTACAAAGAAGCGGCATACCGTTTGTACCTTTTCTAAATTTTACATGTTTTCTGCATTCGCTTTGAAATATGTTATTAATCAATATATCTAAGATTTTTCACACTTTAAAAGATTTGTTCACATTTAAAATAAAAATATAGGATATGTTGGGCCTGCAAACCCTCTGCCTGTTTGAAATTTGCATTCAAGAAGCCTGTATTGCAGTTTCACCAGAGATTTGAGCTCCAGGAAAATAAGCCATTTCGTAAAGTCACATTCGCATAACTTCTAAAACGAGAAATCGGATAAGCACTTTGTGTTTAACGGAAGGTTAAGTAGCTGTATTGTCGATATTAGATTTACAGCCCATGGCCAATTTTATTTGAAACTTAACAAGATATCACAAAGAAATATTCTCTGACATTACAATGATGCTTTATGCGACTGCTGATCTACTTTCATTAGTGTATAATTCAATTTTGGGCATCGTCTAACCACCCTTAAAAATGTCATTTCTGAAGCTGTTATTCTGCTTTCTTGTTTTTTAATTAACATCCAGAGTTCACTTCCATATACAGCCAGGAATTTGTACAATAAGCACTTTCTTGGATTCTAAATGTTTTATAAATTGCTTCACAGATCTTCTCCATAATTTATTTTCTACGTCATACCTGTGATAACTAATGTCATTTCCTAATCAGATGAAATTAGTATCCCGTTCTGTTATTTAATTAATCATCATCTTTCTGCGTACAGATTCTTTTCTTCCAGATACAATTAATTTTGTTTTTCCAATGGATATTTTCACTCTGTTTTGTTCATAGATTTTATTAAACCTATATACCGATTACTGTAGCGTATATTCCTTTCCTTGAATACTAAAGTTTTTGTTAAATAAAACTACTATTAGGTATCTATCGTCTAATATTTTAAAACCCTTTTGTTCATTTTCTCACTAGATCGTCAGTGTATATTTAAAGAGTAGATGATATATTTATCCCTTGTCGAGCACTTTAATTAGTAAATACGTCTTTATAAATGTTAAAATTAAATTATTTATATAAACTGAGAGGTATATATTTAACAACTGTTATGTTTTTACATTTTTTCTCGTTTGAAAATTTTACAAGAGTGCTACATCTGTCCAATTATTTTAAATGTACAACACAAGAAAACTAACATGAATATTTGTAAGAAATATCCAGGTTCAGGTATGTAAAAATCTTGAGTACACGAATTATTTGCTTGCAACAAACTTATTTTTAAGAAACTTTAATTTAAACAGTAATAACAAACATGTTCAAGGCGGGAAGGAATGCGAACGTAAATCATACAGAAAATATACCCTCTATATGCAAGGATATTTTTACTTTCTCTACCAGGTACATAGCAGGTAGAGAAAGTATTGCATTCCAGAAAAAAATCGATACTCTGATTTTACCTAAAATGCATGTTTTGAGATCTCCTGAATAAAAAAGCATTTTTAGAAACAGGTCCGTGTGTCTGTAGGTCTATCTGTCTGTGTGTCTGTGAACAGCATAACTCAAAAACGAAAAGTCGAATAAGTACCAAACTTGGTATTTAACTTCAGTATCTTCCAAGGATGCGACACGAAGATTTTCAAGAAAACACTCCACCCCAAACTACCCCTTATATGAAACATTTTTCGACAATTTTGATTTTCTAAGAAATGACTATAAATATTTTGATTAAAATATCATATATTAAAAATGTTTACATGACAAATAAAATTTATATCTTAAATCTTTTGGGAATAGCCCGTGAGATCCTCTTCAATCGGGAGGAGTTTTGTATAATCTGTATAACTGGTAACGTTAAGCGACAGACGGAACGTACTGTATAGAAAATGTAGAATATTTAAAACACACAATTTATTTCAAACAACTTTTTGTGGCCTAAGCTATTTCTGAGATATGCGTTGAATGATTGAATGATTCATTACTTGGCCATTCTCTTAAAGACTTGTCAACATTCAGTTGTTTCTCGCGATTGCATGGAAACTGAATGCGTGCAGCGTCCAGTCCTTAAAAATTTGAATCGCTGTTCTCTTTGTATCTATAATGAAATCTGTAATGCAGCTATTTCTGAAAAGTTTATTTAGATATTAAGATGTAGGTAGTAAATAGAAAAATAAGATTTAGTATACCCACTAATAATGATAGAGGCTAGAGAAAGTCATGTAAATGTATCGCATCAGATATTTATATTTTAAACAACCACATTCTTCAATAATTAGCCTTCCGGGATATGAGCTTTTAACTAAACATATGTAGAAGAAAATCTAAATCATAAAACGTGCATCAAGACAATTAGAAGGTCTATATACAGATAACAGTAAAATTAAATTTTGTTGTTGAATGCTGCACCATATTGTTAACTTTAAACACAGCAGAACTGCAAAGACTATCCTTAATAGTGTAATACCTAAATGTGCATAATTTATGAGCTTGATGTCTTAAGGTTGCCTAGAGCACTTGAATGATTTAAGGAAGTCAGCCAGTATAAGCAATACTTGCAGAAACGGTCAACCAAGACAGAGGGTCATGAAGCTAACATTTTCTGCTTATAGAGTCTGTAACCAAAGAATTCGTATAATTTGTTTATTTTTTCACACATTTTTGAGATTTATTATTGAACTTTACAACCAAAAGTGTACCTTAGATAATGGTTTTTACTTTCTCTACTACGTATGGTAAGTAGGGGAAGTATTGCATTCCACCCAAAAATTCGGTATCGAGATTTCACCGGAAATACATGCTTTGAGACTCCCTGAATCCAAGAAAATCATTTTTAGAAACAGGCCCGTGTGTGCCTGTGAACACCATAACTCAAAAACGAAAATTCGGATAAATACCAAACTTGTTATTTTGATTCAATATCTTTTAAAGATACGACACGAAAATTATAAAGAAAATCCTCCCACCCCAGACTATCCTGTACATGGAACATTTTTCAAAAATTCTGATTTTCTTAAAAATGGCTCTAACGATTTTGATTAAAATATCGTATGTTTAAGATACTTTCATGGCAAATGATATGTATATCTTAAGTTTTCTGAGAATGTGCTCAAAAGTCGTGTTCATTTTGAATGACTTTTGCATAACTGGTAAACCGTAAGATTTAGACAAAATGTTTCTACACAAAAAATGCTCGTAGATCTCGTTAAAACTCATAATGTTTGTCACATTTTTTTGTTTTGTTTTGTCGAGTGAACCATTTCCGAGATATTCCTTGTTATTTTTTTGAATTTCTCAAAACTTATATACTTTTTTTTCCAAATGGGAATTCGTCATACGTTTTATTTTTTTTTTTTTTTTTTTTTTTTTTTTAGTGGACATGCAAAGAGAATGGAATGTTCCACATAGCAACCAGCTCTTAAAATATTCGACTACCACTTAAAGCCTATCATATTCTCTTTGCGCGTATAAGCAAATAGCAATACGATAGTTTCTGCAAATTTTTATATCGATTAACATGAAGTAGATGGAGAATAAGCGTTTGTAAAAATAATTTGTACAAGAGTAGAAAAAGTCATGTGAGTGTAACACATCAGATTTTATATAATGTTTATATCATATAAAAACACATGGTTGAAATATTTATTTTTCTGTTTGAATAGTTTAATGGTAGTTAATGCAAATCATATTTAGTTAATATTTATGGTCACCATCTAAGATCCTAGAATTTCTATTCCTCACATCCGGAAAAAACTTGCATCTCAAGGATTATAAACAATTATCAGGAAAGGCCAGAGTGAAACTATTAACACTGAAAGTTTAACATTAAATGCTGATGTCAGAATAGACTTGCAACATAATTACCTACTCCTTCTTTCTCTCCTTCACGATATTTTAGCAATTTACTCTTTCTTTTACTCTGCATTTGATCACTCTTCTTTCTCATCTTTCAATGTGAAAGAGGATATAAAATTATTTTGATCTTGAGAGAAATTACATATATAGATATCACATATTGTTTTTATACTGTCCTCTGTATTTTAAAATGGCTAGGAAACAATGACATCACATAAAAGGAAACATTTGGAGGCAATTTTAAGCCTAAAAGTAAAAAATTGAAATTTTGTGGAATTTGACCGAATATCAGCCCAGATTTTCTCTTAATACATAGCAGACACGGGTAGAAGAGAGCGAAAACCTATATTTTCTGAATTCGTGCTCTATTTATTCCCTGTTTTCCTCTAGTTAACCTCAGGATTTGAGTATTTCTACATGTTTTTCATTCCATTCTCTGTATCCTATCCCCTCCATGCGCACACGCTGACACAAACATCTGTCATCCATGACCGAGATGAGAACAGAAACCGCACTCTTTCAAGAAATAGTAAAGTGAAGCGCGTTAGCGAAAATGACCCTGCTATCTACTGCATACCTTTACCAAACCAAAATTTCTTCTACAAAATTCAATATACATAATTTTACATATAGATTAATGCTAAAATGGGCAATTCAGAGCAACAATAAAGCACAGATTTATTTCTTCTGAAAGAACAATGGACTAAGCCAACCTGGATCAGTTTTAAGTGTATACTTACAATCCCAAAATCTGCCCCGTAGCGAGACAGTTACAATAGAGCTTGTGAGCCAAGGGACCGCACGCAAGGCTGCGAGATCCATTTGTTTCAGCAGTCCCACCCCTGCCACCACTGATAGTATACATTAAAACAAGTAGCAGAGTTCATACATTTCTACTTAATGAATACGATAGTGCGGTAATAGTTTTTAATGAACAACCCAGAGACCTTTTTCAGGGACATCCCTACAGGCGTTAATTTCATTTCTCCTTTCCTCCAGGAGGTTCAGTACGCCCAATTGGCCGCAGAGTTGTAATCGTCCTCCGTTTCTAATCGCTCCATACCCATAGAAATCTTAAATTGCGAAAAAAATCCAATAATATGTATGATATAGACTTAGTACATATTAGGCTGGTAAAGATAATGACGTTCTATGGCCACAATTTAGAAACAAAAAAATTAAAATTGAAGCAACAAAGCGATAACATACGAAACTGAATCAATGAAACACACAAATCTAAAAATGCACATTTCAGAGTAATACAAATCTAATTTACATTTAAGTAATAATATCCAATACATAAGTTTATCTGCAGACACCCGAGCTCTACCAGATAACCAAACACGGAATCAAAGCCATCTACTTATTAACCTAACGAGCCTGGCAAACATACACACAACAGCAATGGAAATTGTTAGCTTGTAATGCATATTTGGAATAGCTCAGTTGTTTTCTTAACTTAGCCACAGACTATGTTGCAAATAAAGAAAACACTGAGAGGAATACAGATGATACATTGAGCTTTTCAGTGTCAACATTACACACTTCATCTCGTTATTCTTCTTGCTTCCCTATGTGCCCATGCAGGTCACCCTGAGGTCCTTGGTGTACATTAAAAGCCTCAGCATAGATTTTTCAGAACGGAAAGGCTTTATTTCCAAAGTGTTTTTTTCCCCATTTTTTTACTTTCTCTATTACGTATAGTAAGTAGGGGAAGTATTGTATTCCATCCAAAAATTCGATACCGAAATTTCACCGGAAATATGTTTTTAGGCCCCCGTGTGTGTGTGTGTGTGTGTGTGTGTGTGTCTGTCTGTCTGTCTGTGTGTCTGTGAACAGCATAACTGAGAAACGAGCAGTCGGATAAACATCAAACTTGGTATTTAGGTTCAGTATCTTTCAGAGATGTGACACGAAGGTTTTCAAGAAAATCCCCCCACCCCAGATTACCCTTTACATGGAACATTTTTTGAAAATTTTAGTTTTCTCAAAAATGGATCTAAAGATTTGATTAAAATATCGTATGTTTAAGATATTTTCCTGACAAATGAAATGTAT
Organism: Deroplatys truncata; assembly: GCA_030765065.1. Taxonomy (NCBI): domain Eukaryota; kingdom Metazoa; phylum Arthropoda; class Insecta; order Mantodea; family Mantidae; genus Deroplatys; species Deroplatys truncata. The sequence goes on from CM060975.1 coordinate 223,801,904, forward strand.
ATCTCGAATTTTCCGGGAATGTCTCCAAAAGTATTCTTCATTGTGAACGACTTTTGCATAACTGGTAAACCATAAGAGATAGACAAAATTTTGCTACACAGAAAATGTAGATCGCGTTAAAATACACAATTGTCATATACATTTTTTGTTTTTTGTTGAGTGAACCATTTTCGGAATATTGCTTGTTATTCCCTTAAATTTTCCAATACTTATACTTTTCTCAAATGGGAATTCGTTATTCATTTTTTTTTGTCTTGGATATGCAAAGAGTATTAATCTGTGGCAAAGAGAATTGTGCTGCACATAGCAACCAGCTATTAAGCGATATGTGTATGCTTAAAGGCTACTGTATTTCTATATTGCCCTTGCAAATACAAAACAAGGGGAGCATAGTAGGCCTTAAGGGATAGTCAAATGTTTTTTATACTGAGAAATAAACAAACTGCTATGATTTTGTGAATCTTATATCGTCTTTTGCTTCAAAGGAATGCTGATTTGAACCAATTCCGTAAGATGGTTTCATTTTATTAATTCATATCTTATTGTTCGTTATAGTAGCATTTTAAAATTCCAATTTTAGTTTACATTTTTCATTTCCACGGTTTAAGGGCTGTTTCATTTTATTTATTCATATATTATTTGTTATAGTACCATTTTAAGGTGTTTCTGTTTTGGTTTCTGTTCTTTGTTTACTGGTTTACGTTTTAAGACTTTTCATAATGCCTAGTAAGGAACGAACCAGTTTTAATTTTAATGTTAAAAGCTGTTTTCCGTGAAAGCGGCCAAAGTGATTGCTGGCACCTTGAGCGAAAATAACGACATATTTGGTGAGGTTAAAAACACACAGTGCACAAGCACCTCGGTGATGGCGTTATGTTTTTCAACTGTAATAAATATTGATGCTTGGAGTTCTGAAGTAATTGATAAAATTCTTCATTTAGGCAATGATTTGCTCTTAAAATAAATTTCAAATTATGATGGTGTTATGCCATATCCGCCTTACTTGTGCGCTGATGAGGTTTGGCTGCAGGATATTGTAATTGATGATGTAAAATAATTGCAATGCAGTGACAAATAATTTTGCATTACAAGGGATCAATCAGAGGGATTTAGACAGTGTGTTAAGAACATTTTTCCAATGCTATCACTACGGTGTGTTTACTGCACAGTTAATATCTATAGCTCTTATTATTTTTTTTGTCCTGGTAATGCAAAGAGAATGGAATACTCCACATAGCATCCAGCTCTTAAAATATTTGACTATCGCTTAAAGCCCACCAATTCTCCTTGCATCTACAAGAAAATTAGCAATAAGATTAACTTCTCGATATCTCGATTAACATGAAGCATATGGAGAATAAGCGTTTGTAAGAATAGTTTGTACAAGAGTAGAGGAAGTCATGTGAGTGTAACACATCAGAAATTATTTTAAGCCATATCCTTTGCTTCAACATCTGCTGCTTATGTTTCTGCCGGCTGCCACAGTGGTTGGCTATAAGATCTCTCTCTCTCTCAGGGTATGCGTAGGTGTATTTCGAAAGGATAACACCGGTTTAAATTACCTGAGAAATTTAATGTGATGTAATATTTGAGCTCTTGAAGCGAATTGCCAACCGGTTGAAGATGAAGAATGAAACTTATTATGAATCGTTGTACTCGAAACTATATCAATTGAATTATTATACCTGCTTACTTCCGCAGTATCAGTTTTACGGTTTGAAATAACTGTTTCCGCAGTAAACGGTACTAGTAGCGAACTTGCCGTGAGTCGCTAAAATGCTTAGCGGTAAAATCCCTCGCGGCTACCGCTAAATATTACTCACACAAGTGCGTTGCTGGGCGTTTAAAATAACACACGATTCGTCTCAAGTATCCAGAGTGACGAACGTATGCGCGAATGGTGCACAAAAAAAGTCTCTGATTTAGAAAGGATTCTACCTTTCCAACGCCGTCCAACACGTGGCTTGTGTGAAAGAACAATTAATTCGTCTCTGATTTAGATTGCGTGCATTTATATCATTTTAAGTTCCGCCTACTTAGGACTGTCCCACCAAGCCTCCTCCCCGCTTGGGCCAATACTTAAAAACTACATATGTGCATCTCTTACGTTGATATATGCAGTACCTCTCCAAATCTCAGAATTTAATTCCGCTTTCTCTTTCACAGAATTCTGGTATACGTGATTATTCAAACGTATTGAATTCACCCCTTAACTGCATTCCAAGAATTTTGATACTAACGCGTTCGCTACTTCGGCTGTTGCTAATGTCTTTGATTAACATGACGCACTAATGACCTTTTCCTCGGACAAATCTTTTGAATCAAGCGTATTACATTATACACCTATTTGATATACCTAAATTATTTATTGCACTTATTTCTCTATTTACTACTATTTCTTTATTGAATTATTTATATCTCCCTGCCAGTAATTACAGCACCTATCAAAACACCACACATACATACACACACGTTCTCTTTCATACTTCCAGACTCTAGGTAGAGTTGAGAATAATCCCTGCTAAAGAAAAATTCTCAAACCCGGGACTTCTGGATTTGGAGGCTAGAAAACTAACCACCAGACCACCGAGGTAGTCCCAAAGTAATACTGACGTATGTTACATTGCATCCCTGCAATATGGGAGATTTTGGGTCACACGGGGGCTAATATATTGAGTGCATTTGAAATTCTTTGAGACAGCTATGCATCTTGCAACAAAGCCAAATAAATACGAAAGCTCTTTACCGAGTGGAAGTGAGAGCAGCTGTTAAACTTGGGATAGATTTTACAGTGCGCTTTTGCTCAACTTGTTCCCTGCAGACGATCGCAAATCCTTCTCACCTCTCCCAAAACATGGGCTTAAATCAAGCCCTGGGAGGAGTCGAGGCATTTTCACTTCCTAAGTGCTTTTCTCTCTGAATTTTAAAAGCTTTAAGTGCTGCAGTTCTAGAGAGCAGCTGGTGTTGCCATTCGGGACAAAGAGCTTTCCGCCACACAGCTCACAAGGTTTGACCCGGTATTTCCTGATCGAAAGTAATCTAATGGTAGGTAAATGTAAACTAAGGGAAATCCATGAATACGTTTTCCACCACCGTATCAATTTTCCAATCAGTAATACTAATTTAATTTACACACATCTAGAACGGGAAGACCTTTGCAGTATCCACTCAACTTAACAAAATTGTGGTGACAAACTACACCCTTCTCGCATACAAATTTTCGTTTTAATTCTTCTTGCTCTGTCACTGTCGATGTTACTGCCAGTTTCTGTATTTGTGTTTAAATTATTACTTTATTACTGTTGTTATATGCTGAATATACCATGTATTTAATATTTTAGACTTTATTTATATATACCTGATCGAATGCTCTTCGGTCTATAAAAACTGGGTCTTCTGGGTTAAATTCTCGTTCTTTTTAACTTCTCCAACCACTTACCAGTGGTAAGTAGCGGAGGTATTCTGTGATAGCTTGATCTCTCCAAAACTACAGGTTATAAGTCCCCCGTGCATGGCCTCCCAAAAAGAATATCTCGATTATTATAGCTAAGTAGTTATTTTTCATAACAGTTCCAACAAATCTATTTCCAAAAATCTCTAGGTTTCAAAATAGCAATTCAGTATGTCCACGAGTGTTAAAAATTTACCCGTAACATTAACAGCAAGGTACACTTGATACACTGCTACCTGCCTAACTCGGGTTCTTTCGCGTGTTCTGTTGGAAAACGATGCTCCCCTCCCTTCTACCCCGCCTGACCCTGCAATCAGTCATATAAGCTAGAATTTATTAAGTATCGTTAAAATTCCTTAAAATATCTTGAGTTCAATCTTGCTGTAAAGATGTGAATGTAGATGACAAAATACATCGATTTAATCAGACGAACGGCTATATTAAAAAAACATTTACAATATTTAAATTTTATAAAGTGATGGCTGTTCCTGCTCTATTGTATGGGTCAGAATATTGGCCACTTACTAAGAAGCTGGTAGCTGCTAAAATGGTGTTTCTGAGAAGTGTTGCAGTCTGTTTTAGACAAACTAAAATGGCAAGGATACCCGAAATGAGTTGAACATTTTTACGCTTACAGAAAGAATTAAGCATATCGACATAGTTGGAAAGAGCACGTGGGAAAAAATTTGCAAAACCGTTCGCTAAAACTATTAATAAAGACCTTGCGGTAGAAGGAGTATAGATCGCCGCAAAAAGAGATGGACTGTTCAATTCTAACTTCCATGAGACCGGAGCAAGCCAGGAGGTTTAATCCCTGAAGTTGTTGTTGATGATGATGATGATCGTTAAATGCAACACGCAGTAACCGTCTTGTATTAGTTGCCCTGGTGCAGATGATTATAGGTGTGTTCCAGAACGGAATTTTCGGGAAATTGCCTTTTGTGCATGTGTCGCAAGATACATATAATTAAATCTGATTGGACAGAGTATTTATAGTGAGCTTTGCCCTCCAATGGAACTTGGAAGCACTAAAACACCGACGGTTCCAAGGTCTCACATCATATTCATACTTCCGTTATGGCATAAACGTAATTAATGTCTTCTCTAAGATCAGAGCCTTACATTTGGAACCAGTTATAAAAATACCCAAATGATACATAGCACGAAGCTGTAAGATTGTTACTTTGCAGCTGTATAACTGGGCCTATGATTATTTCTTGAATCCGTGTTATTTCCGGAACCCGAACAAAATAACGGTTACCATATTTTTCCCCCTTCTGTCGAGTGTATTTTGCGTCTTTGTATTACAAATTTTATTTGCGATCTGTCATCTTTCAAGGATACAACACCGAAGGTTTTGTAAAAATTTTCTTTACATAGAAAAAATTTCGACATGTTTTTTTTTTTTTTTGGAAAGGTAGAATCAAATGACTGAAAAATTCAATGCCATTCAGTCATCTGATTCTAGCTTTCCAACCCTGTCCAACACACGGCTTGTGTGAAGGAACAATTAATTCCATGTTTTATTTTCTCGAAACTCTAACATTTTGGTAAAAATATCAAATGTTAGTGTATTAAAAATTAAAGTTTCATATGTTGAATCTTTTGTAAATATCGTGTGAAGTGTCTTAGTTTTGATGGACTTTTCTATTATGCTGCATAATTAAAAAGTCGTGAGTGATAGACAAAAGTTTACAGGAACGATACAGATCTTATTAAAGCATATCACAACTTATATGAAATACAAACATGAAGCTTTTAAGAGCAGTGGTAGAATATAATAAGACAGATCTTAAAGAAATGAAGATATAAGAAAAGAATTAGGTATGTACAATCTTAATGAAAAAATTAAATGTTAAATATCTTCGAAGAAGAATACAACATTTTAAGAATAAACCAATAGAGAAAGGAAATATTGGAACGCCAAATAAAAGGTGTCACGAACAGAATATGTAGATTGCTAATGCATGAAGGAAGACGAAGAAGAAGAAGAAAAGTCGCTGTTGTTGGTACTATGGGTACTATAAGTTTTTTAAGTTTTAAGTCGTCATTATTTTGTTTTCTTTGAGGTAATGCAAATAGTTCTCAATGCAAACGCCAACATATAAACACCTGGGTTTTATATATATTTACTATTATATTCGTTCCCTGTGTACATCTAACTATAAATGTATTACTCCGCCGAGCACATGGCAGCACCACGTGAGGATGACGGGAACTAAGACCCGTGAGAGGAAATTGCTTCATACAGAATGCGAATACAGTATATTGCGCTACTTGGGGATCATTAGCTTTTAAATAACGTATGTCTTATTCCTATATTTTGCCTTACATCCTAAACTTCTAACACATAATACTAAGAGTAGACAAATAAAAGTTGTACCTGAACAGTTCGGCTTCTGTGATTAAAGGTACTGGATTAAACTGTTCTCAACTTCAGGCTTTAGAAATCATTCATTTAATGACTAATATCAGTATACCACTTCTACTTTAACCTTTTATGAGTGAACATGTTAAATAACGATTACCACTATAGGTTAGAAAACAAACGGAACCAAGCTATCCGAGCAACAATTTTGCATCACTAACAAGTTCAATTATTGCTAAACAATGGCCAACCATATTCATTGTCGATTAAAGGTGCGTACTTTTCACAGAATTTGTTAAAAGCATTTAACACAATTGTTTTCTTTCCATTTCCCTCGTTTATGTTTTCTACAGTGGCACAAGATTCTCAGCCGGAAACCGAAACGAACTGCAGCGCCTGCGCATAACGTCTTAAACCCTCTGCTGTAACGGTTCATTTGGTTATAGCTGAATCTGACAAACACATTTAGTTTCATAAATTTAACTGTTACAATAATGAGTTTTTTTTAAATTTCTCTGCACGAGGATAACCACAAAACGTTACGATATGTACCGATCTGTTTTTTCTAGAGGAAGAGATGACATGCTGGGCGGGAAAGGTTGTAGTTTGCCCACCAGCCAATGAGGTGCTGTCTTGTCACGTGGTTTTGTTTACTTCTCCTTTCAGCTTATAGTGAAAAAGCTATAGTGTGTGTAATGAAACCACTTCTCGAAATACGTATTTTTATTAATATGAAGCAGATAGAATAACAAACTTTTTAGTGAATAATTTGTAGAACAAATGTGCAAATAAATAACTGTAAAGTTTTGATATTTCAATTAATTTCTTCTGACTGGTGTTATGCTGATAAAAACTTCTTTCCTAAATATATTCCTTTCAACCTGTAGTTTTAACACTGTTTCATTGTATGAATTTGTTCTTTTCTTATTGCCCTGTTCAACCATTTATATGTGTGTATATTGGTTATTTGTGTTTGTCATGCTCTGTCCAAGAGGCAGCCTTTCAATAAAGGAGGTTTTAACATTTAAAGTAAATTAAAATTAAATCAGCCATCGACTTTATTTTTTATAATTCTGACCTATATTTTGCAACCTCTATTCTCTAAGTTTGTTTGTTTCAATGTTTCCTTCTCTCTCCTCCAGGAAAAGCACATAAAGGAAGTTCTGTATTACAGCCAATAGAGATTTCACTTTAAGTAAAAAAAAAAATTAAGTTCTTCTCTGCGTGTGTCTTTTTTGCCTATTTGCCTGCCTGTTTGCCTCTTTGTGAACAACATAACTCACAAATGAAAAGTCGAAAACTATTACAGCTTTCTCCAAATTTCAAAGATCCAAATCGAAGATTCTTGTACATTTTCCCGAACTAAACAACTCCTCAGACCGAAAAAGTATAATTAGATTTATATTCATAAACACGGCATTCATTTATTTAAAATTTCAGATGTTTGAGATATTGACGTATCGAATTTTCTCTAGATAGCTTACAAAGGCTTTTTTATGATTAATTTTATATAGCAACATTTTTGCATAAATACACTATGTGATCAAAAGTATCCGGACACCCCACAAACATACGTTTTTCATCTTAGGTGCATTGTGCTGCCACCTACCGCCTGGTACTCATCCGCGACCTCAGTAGTCATTAGACAGCAGAATGGGACGCTCCGTGGAACTACGGACTTCGAACGTGGTCAGGTGATTGGGTGTCACTTGTGTCAGAATTCTGTACGCGAGATTTCCACACTCCTAAACATCCCTAGATCCACTGTTTCTGATGTGATAGTGAAGTGGAAATGTAAAGGAACAGGTACAGCACAAACGCGTACAGGCTGACCTCGTCTGTTGACTGACAGAGACCGCCGACGTTTGAAGAGGGTCGTAAAGAGTAGGTAATAGGCAGACATCTATCCAGACTATCATACAGGAATTCCAAACTGCAGGCGTGCGGTGAGAAACCTTGGATTCCATGATCGAGCGGCTGCTCATAAGCCACACATCACGCAGGAAAATGCCAAACGACGCCTTGCTTGGTGTAAGATTACACGATTGAACAGTGGCAAAATGTTGTGTGGAGTGACGAATCACGATACACAATGTGGCGATCCGATGGCAGGGTGTGGGTATGGCGAATGCCCGGTGAACGTCATCTGCCAGCGTGTGTAGTGCCAACAGTGAAACACTGAGATGGTGGTGTTATGGTGTGGTCGTGTTTTTCCTGGAGGGGGCTTGCACCCCTTGTTGGTTTGCGTGGCACGATCACAGCGCAGACCTACATTGATATTTTAAGCACCTTCTTGCTTCCCACTGTTGAAGAGCAATTCGGGGATGGCGATTGCATCTTTCAACACGATCGAGCACCTGTTCATACTGCACGGGCTGTGGCGGAGTGGTTACACGACAACACCATATTGACTTCCAGCATTAGCGATGGAGGGCGTCATTTTCAGCCAGGTGTCCGGATACCTTTCATCACGTAGCGTATGTATAACTCATTAAAATATCCAATTTATGCAAAATAACTTTTTGTAACATTAGCCGTTTCCTAGATAATGTTTCTTGTTTGTTTAAAATTATGACCCTGTATGAAGTATATACGATCTTTTATTTCCCATCATTCCGTGCAAACAGTATGCGGTATCAAAGCTTGCATGTTCGACTTAGCTTTTAAGAGTATACCGTCTCGCCCGCCTTCTCTATGTGTCCGCACACTAAACGCATTTCTAAAGAATATTTTTCATAGTTAAAAATAAAAACTGTATAAATTAAGCTTTCGCGAGAATAATTTATGGAACAGCTATGAAGTAAACGATAAGCAGTGGAGCAAGACGTGTGATTGCTACACGCTGAATTAACTTCGCTTAGTTGTCTCATGAATTAGCCTCGATTAGACTTTGCGTTTTAAAAGACCATCCTGTACATGCAGAATAATTGTGGTTTAAAATATTTCACTTGTATATAGTAAGCCTATTCCTCGTTCCCTCTCTTTCTCCTTTTTACATAGTGTTACTTCCTTTTTCTTCCAGCCATTGTTTATAATATGTAGAAGTCCTAATAATAGGAGGAACCCATCTTACTTAGTTATTTCAAATAAGTTTTGTTGACATTTATTTTGTTTTGTAAACAATATTATCAGAGTCAGTATCTATGTTCGCGTTATTGCTTTAAATGCGAAAATTCTTCTCTTTCACTGTTTCTCCCTCTCTCTAGTCCTCTAACCATCGTACTTGACATGCAACGTTGAAAACCGGCGATAAGACCGCCTTTTATGGACTGCTTTTAAAAATTCATGCCTAATTATATGTAGGTTTAGTAGTACATAAACTTGTGTCTGCTTCTTATGTTTGTATTTAATTGGAAATGTGCTGCTTTTTAGGTAATTGATATACATACACGGATAATAATAACAAAAGTAGGTTCTTAAATATTCAAATTAACATTTTCTAATAACCAAAATCATTCAGAAATATCACGATTATCAACTAGTTATATGTAATATTCCTAAAAATGTCGAGGTATTTGAACTTTTGTTTCATTTTCGCGCCCTATTGGGAGCTTCATTTGGGAAAGTAATTACGTTACCATATAGCCTACTTTCTTTCTTTCTAAAGAAATAAAGAAGAAAGCACACAAAACGATTTTAAAATAATTATTTTTAGAGATTCCATTATATGCATAGCTTCAGTTATTCATGTAAAATCGAAAATAAATAAAAATGTTTTTGAAATTGTATTATACGAACTAGTCGGCCACAACATGAATGCGTGCGGTGGGAAGAGGAACTATACAGTGACGGAACAATTGGGCAAATCATCGGTGGATAGTCAGGTAAAGAAAGCATCCGCAGTTCCGAGTTGTATTTACTAGCGAGGCTGAGGCCTGCACACGTACTGTTTTCATTGTGCAACTGTATATTCGCCTATCGCCTTGCCACCACTCATTCCCTGATCCCGCTTGAATGGTGTTAGGCAGAGTCAACAAAAACATTGGTGCCCTCCTCCAAGCGCATTCGTAACATGGCCGACAAGTGTAGATTATTATTATTATTATTATTATTATTATTATTATTATTATTATTATTATTATTATTATTGGAATGGTAGAATCAGACGACTGAAAAATTCAATGCCATAGCCGGGATTTGAGCCACGGATCTCCCGGTCTCCATCCGGTTGTTCTCACCACTGACTACCACGGCATCTTGCCGGCACGACATTAAATTTTCCAACTGATTCGTATTTTGGTTCCTTGAGGTTTACCTGGAAAAAAGAGCAACCGGACAGAGATCGGGAGATCCGTGGTTCAAATCCCAGCTATGGCATTGAATTTTTCAGTCGTCTAATTCTACCTTTCCAACTTTGTCCAGCACCGGCTTGTGTGGAAGAACAATTAATTCCATTAATTAACCTAATAGTGGTTGTAACTATGAAGCCCGCCACTTAAAGTACTTACAACATTGTAAGTCGCCATTGGGGTATGTTATCTCAATATAATTTGTGATCTCCTTATGGTTTACCCGAAAAAAATTCGAATGTAATATCCTACCGGCATATTGACATGGTAGCTCAGTGGTTAGAGCAACCGGACGGAGACCGGGAGTTCCGTGGTTCAAATCCCGGCTATGGCATTGGAGTTTTCAGTCGTCTGATTCTACTTTTCCAACCTTGTCCATACACGACTTGTGTGGAAAACCATTAATTTATTATTATTATTATTATTATTATTATTATTATTATTATTATTCCTAAATACTAGCATATAAAAATCATCTTTTATTGACCGTTAGTAAAAAAGATCCTGAAAAATCAATAGTTCTCTTCCTGAGACTACAAGAAAAGTTAAGTAAAATTTAAGAAAAAAGAAATCATTTTCACCATGCCCATTCATATTTCCTTAAAACTCTGAAACTCTCTCCCTCTCAAAGTTACTAATTTTCTTCCCATTTATATTTTCAAATACGCAACACTCAGGAAAAGCCCCTGCGAGCCACCTGCTGGATTTCACAGATTCGGGTATATGGTTACGCCATCTCAAATTTCCACTGCTTTACTTTACTATCTTATGTCTTCATCCTTCCATTTCGGATATTCCCTCTGGCTGCGTTTTGCCTTCGCTTTCTCCTTCCCCTTTTCTCCCCATTTACTTTCTTTGTGGTTAAAACTCCAGTAAGTATGGACAGAGAGGGATGTAATGTCCGTCGTTGGTTTTGAGTTTTCGCAAGAGGGTTTTCATCAAAGGCTTAAAGCAAATTAGAACCTACTGCGTTCTTTTGTGACGAAAGCACCATGGAAAAGGATTTAACTAATCCATCCCAGAGAATCCAAGTTTTTTATTTTTCTTTAGTTCCCGCTCTTTTCGGTTTGATTTACAAACCATTTATTTTCTTAGGGATCTACAGGGTAGTTTTAAAATAACGAAAGTAAGAGAGGAAAAGGTGACAAGGAAGCAAATAAGGTTCAGTTATCCTCTGATACAGTTGTTGGAAAAACACTTCGAAGTTTCTACTATGTTTCTTTTCAATTAAAATTCATTCAAGCATTAAGCGCAGTATCTTGCTGTGTTTTGTGAAGTATCGTGTATATAGAACGCATACTTTACCCGGACTAATGCAATTAAAACAAGTAAGAGAAGTAAAACAAATTAAAACCGCAAAAAGGTGAAAAGAAACTGAGTATCCAGCGTGATACGTTGAGCTGGGCCATGTCAATTTCCATTTTGTCGAGGATTTTATAATTTTTTTCTAAATCGTTTACATGCAAGTAAAAATAAATTTAAAATCCTTATTTTCCAGGGCATAAATGAATAGTACTTCGTTTACTGGTGAACGGTTTATAGCTGTTTTGAGGAGAAATTAACATTTCATCGTGTTAATTTATATCATGGGTTTCTTTCATTACTTTCATTTTAGGGTTCAGTTAGTTTAGCGCGAAAGCTTTAACACTTCAAATAATTTAATTTATATTTTACATTTGAATGTTTAATTTTATTTTTTAAAAGGAGAGCCAATATTCGTGTACGCTGCCACAAATAGTTAATACGGGAAAATAGAGTTTCAGTGCTTAGACTTTTGCCAGTTTCATCCTAAGGAGCAGCAGTAAAAAGTTTTTAGCACCATTAGCAGTGACAAAGGCTTCAATCGTTATTAGAACTGGTTACTCAAAGGTCAGAGTTGGACAATAAAGCATAAGCCTAATTGTACATGCTCACAATTTTCCATTTTTACTTTTTCTGGCACGATTTACAACTAAAAGTTTATTTGGCATCACTTTTAAAAATGTTCAAGTAGGTATTTTTATGATAGGCCTTTTCGTGTACCTAAATCTCGAAATATTTTTTTAACTAACTCTGCTTGGACATCCACTGATAGCTTTGCTTACCAGAATGTAAGTATAGCGCTTTCTCGACCTTAAAATTAATATAGCACGTAGAACTGCGTAGGCCACTGCTGGTATCAACATCGAAATCAGTGAAGTCACGTGATCTCAGTATAATTTCAGATGTCTCAAGCATGCTACTGGTTCCGATGGACTTTTAAACATAATGTACGTATTGTTTCAGCTTTAATTTGTTGAAGTTATGAAATATTCAATTCAATATTCTTAAAGCCACTTCTCGCAGATTATAGACGTTTCTATTGCGTGTAGAAGACTCACCCTTCCTTTAAACCAGAGATAGATCACGAGGAGTACATTCCAACTTTTATGCACTCGTTTGTTGTATCTGTCATAGATTTGTATCCTTTTAAACGCAGAGATATTTGGCAGCACACTCTCCCTTGCAGATCGGCGGGAGAGACACACTTGAAGGGTAAGGTCAGTTCTGCCTCAAAGTAGAATGTGCACTTTGTATCCGAGCCGTCCCGAATGATTATTGCTTTTTGTGAATATATTAACTTTAGTGGTATGTAATTACCGACATTTCTTTCGTATATTTTAAGCAAAGTCCTTAAGCAGTTAAAACCGAGGCAATTTCACGTGTTTAATCTTGAATCAATAATGCTTTGCCTAAAGGTTTCCTTGTTATGCCCTTAATGTAAAAACCGAATAGTATTTTATGAACTATCAGATCTAAAAAGGTGTTGCATATGGAAACAGAACGAAAATGAATATCTTTATTTAGTAAAAGATTTAAAGAAATGCAGTAAAATAAAGTAAATGGTTTAATTCTAATATTCATAAATGAGACTAAGAACTAAGCTATGTTATCTCTATTTAAACACCCATAAAAGGAAATGAAACGGACTTGGAATGTTGGCAACGATCTTTATAGCGAGCTAGAAAAGATACGATATTTGTGAGAGACGTTGCAATATGTAACTTCAGGGTGAATTATAATTTGTACAAAATAGAAGTAGTTCACAGATTAAAATAGTATTATAATTTTTAATTTTTATTACTTTCTCTACTACTTAAATATAGTAAGCAGAGAAAGTACTGATTCGACCCAAAACCTCATATCGTAGATTTCACTAGAAATGCGCTTTTTGGGGCTTCCTGAATCCAAGAAAGGACACTTTTAGAAAATTACAGTGGTCAGTAACGAAAATGTTAAATAATTTCTGCTGATTCTTTTGTATTTGCATCTGCCAAATCCATAAATGAAGCCAGAAGTGTTCCATCACCCACTTTGTTTTTGTAATATGAAATCCTGACTGTTCTCAGTTGTGAATTAACAAGTGTAGTGTCAGCTAATAGTGCATTTTCTTAACCATTGTGAATGAGAAGCATGATAATGTACATTTGTGGTGAGTTCACTTTAAAAGTGCAGAGGCGAAATTTGACTCCTCGAATTAAACCAGCTTATGAGTGTTTTGACAATAAAATAGACCAAAGTAAGTTTTAGACTCCGGAAATCTGTTGTGCCAAATGTGTAATATTATTAACTGGCTGGCTTAAAGGGTCCCATATCCTTTTGCACCTCCTATGATATGGCGGGAACCTAAGGATCATATAACAGACTGCTACTTCTGCTTCACAAATATATCTGGAATAAGTTCAAAGTCCAAACATACTGTTAAATATCCATCTTTAGAATCAGAAATTCGACCAATGTCTCATGACCAGGCCTTCCCATACCAACTCCACCAGACGACAGAAATATGACTGAGGATTTTGAAAGTGTTGAAGACATTGGTGAATTACAACAGTGTGACCCAGATTTTGTGGAAGGGGTTACCATAAACGAACCCCACTTCTAACACAGGGGGATTTAAATAATTTGGTTCGTGATCTTGGGTTATAAAAGTAAAACCGAGTTACTTGCTTCAAGTATGAAAGGCTGCCACCAAAGCAAGTTCTTTCCGTCAACGCCAAAATAAAATTTTTTGAGCATTTACTTTCTAAACAGGAGGACCTAGTTTTCTGTAATAATGTTGATTCTTTGATGGAGCTCCCGTGTGTTCAACATAAACCTCAGTATTGGAGTTTGTTCGGTGGCTGCTCGAAAATAGCTTGAAAGGAGTCTTGCTACATAATGGTAACAAGTTACCACCCATTCCTCTTAGCTCGCAGTTGGTATGAAGGAACGTTACGTGAACATGCATCTCTAGCTATCCAGTGTCCGGTATGATAACTGTTCACAACAGATATACAGATTTTAAAGTGATAGCTATATTACTTGGAATACAACTTGACTATACAAAATTTTGCTGTTTCTTGTGCATGTGAGATGTGAGGCCGTCACCTCCTTCGTCCGTTGCTTGATGCCTCCCCCATGTTAATTCCAGAAGTTCTCAGTGTGCTGGTTCTCTTCAATTTTATCCTCGGCTAGCTGCAGTAGGTTTCTTTAAACTATATAGGAGCATGGACTTATCCTCGGTAAAGGAAAGCGTAGATCTCGGGTGGTGATATAGGAAGACATAGACGTGCTTTGTTTATGAAAAGATGACACTGCCGTTTCTCTTTATTTAATTAACACTCTTAGTATACAACACTGGTATTGCAGCCGTAAAATACTGTCCACCGCTGTTAAAATGCGGCGCGGATATGACACGAAGTTTAAATATGCTTATTATCTCCTTACGAGTAGCGGATCTTAGGTGTGTTTCTAAAACTATCTTGATTCCCTGTTTTGGCGCGATATCTCACACATCCTGCAGCATCTCTCCCTGACCACACATGACAAAAACTGTCTAACAAACTGCAATGCTAAACTGACATGACAAAACTGTCTTGCTAAAACTCCATGACAAACTGTCTCGAATTTGCTCCAAACAGATCCATTTATAGTCGCAGGCTTCTGGGGCTGCTTCCCTTCCTATTGGTCCATTTTTAGCGCCACTCGACGCGTCTAACTATTTCGTATAAACTTCCAGGGATCTCATTGGTCCAAGTTTAATATAAATCGCGGCTTTTCCCAGGTTTACCGTTAAGCTATCTGTCTCTCTCACTGGGTCACGGCGAATTATCGAATAAAGGGACAAAGGCGCTACACCCTCGCTGTAGGAATAATGGCACAGCGACCCAAAGACATGTCATAAAACTAGGTTTTCTGCCTTCGAAGGCACTATTCCTGTAGCTAAAACATTTCGTCGTGGACAGTATTTTAACACAGCGCTTAAATTATTTACATTAAATCATTTATAACTCTACTAATATTAGTAACCTAGATAGATACATAACGTTAAATCACCCTTCTTAAAATATACAAGTAGTATGGGAAAAAGATATTTACATAGTCTTATTTAACATCAATAAAAGTTAATTAATAAATTATCTATAATTACAGTTCTCGGGCTCGGCCTAGAGTTGCCGTTTCAGATGTTGGAGATAAAAGCATGCATTATGTTAAAAAAGCTGGCCAAAGAGTCATTCAATCCAGGACTGGAAAACGTTGTTCATCAACCACTTGTAAGTGCTTACAAAATCTTATTGCCTCCATTACAATAAAACTAGGTTTGATTAAGAACTTTGTGAAAGCAATGGATTCTGACGGGAGTGCATTTGTGTTCTTGAAAACTAGGTTTCCAAAGATCAGTGAAACTAAAAGAGAGAATAGTTTTTGTCTCTTAAAAAAGAGAGCTTACGAAAGATTCACAACATGAAAGCCTGTTAAATATGCAAACGAGCTGCATGGTTCTCTTTCAAAAACATTGTCATAAACTTTATAGGAAATTACAGGTCTGAACATTACAAGGAACCTGATTGAGAACCACAAGGTCATGGTATGTAATATGTCTTTGAAAGTACACTTGTAGGACTCCCATCTTGACTTCCTTCCTGAGAAACTTGGCGCTGTCAGCGACGAACATGGCGAGTATTTCCATCAGGACGTCGGTGAAATGAAAAGACACTAACAGGGAAAATTGGCTCCAAATATGTTGGCAGACTACCGTTGGGCATTCAAGAGAGATGTACCTCAAACAAAATACAGCCGAAAATCTACTTCATATTCATTTTAAGTACATGAAAGGTATTTTAGCTAAGCTATTACACATATTAAAATGTATAATTACGAAATATTATCCATGCAATTACTCGAAAATTATGAGCGATGGGAAAGTTCTGTAAAAAGATTTAAATCAGCACAAAAAAGTCAGTAAGAATAATCCATTGTACCTCTTTTACATTAAAGATCTTGTTTTTGTTGACCAGTGTTATCTGTGTATGCGTGATGAATGAACAGCATGTCAAAAGCGAAAAGTCTCTTAAATACTAAACTGGATATTTAAGTTAGCATCTTCTAAGGATAACACACGAAGATTTTCAAGAAAATCCCCCACTTCAAGCTACTCTTTATACGAAACATTGTAGTTACAATTTTCTCAAAATGTGTCTAATGATTTGTAGTAAAATAACATTTTAATAAAGCTTTATTAAACTTTTTAATAAAAATTTAAGATATTTGCAGGACAAATAAAATGAATATCTAGAATTTTCTGCAAATAGCTTGTGAAGTTCTCTTCATTCTGAATGCGTTTTGTATAATTGGTAAACCGTAAAAGGTAGACAAAAGCTTATTACATAAAATATGTAAAATTTAAAACGTTTTATGGCGTTAAACATTTACGAATTATTCTTTGTTGTTGGTTTGAATTTTCAAATATTAATACTTTTTTCAAGTGGTGTCATTATTCGGTTTTTATTGTGGTCATGCACGGAGCATGGAATTTCAAAGCCATCATATAACCATCTGTTTTTTAAGAATCTGACTATCGTTTTATCCTACTGTATTCTTCTTATATAGGGTCTTTCAAATAGTGTCCTATCTTTGAACTTATGTTACATTCACATGACTTTCTCTGCCCTCTATCGTTTATTAAGGGGTATAAAACATTCTTACGAGATTTTAATCAAGATAAGCCTTTGCAGAAATAGTTACGTTACATATTTCTTTATAGATACAAAAATAACAGCGATAGTCAAATGCTTTAGAACTGGGCGCTATACGTGGCTTTAAAATACCATACTGTTTCCATGCAATCACGAGAAGCACCGAAACTCGACAGAGGTTAAAAGAGTGATAAAGTATTGAACAAATCGAACCATTAATAACGGATATTCCGGAAATGATTTATACCACAAAAAAGTTATTTGAAATTGAAGTAGATATGCCCCACGTATGGGAGCCAACTTGAAGTAGATATTGAAGTTGTTATTGTTTACTTATTTATTGTTTTGATCTTAGCCTCACGCTTGGGTAGCAACTTGAAGTAGATATTGTCTTTACGTTGGAGTTCATACCACGTATGGACGTTAATTTGAAGTAGAATATTGTCTTTATGTTGGAGTTTTTTGCACCACGCTTTGAGCGTTAATTTGAAGAAGATTGTTTGTTACGTACTATGCTGCTACGTATGTAAAGCTGATTTTAAGATGTATTTTTGTTTTGTTACACTCCAAGTTTAAAAATCTTATATTAACTTTGTTATTAAGCTGCTTCTATAGATATTATTTATGTTTGTTTTTGCCTCGGCTGCTTCAGTATTACTTTAGAGTCATGTACAGGGCGTGGTGCGACAAGAATGTAGGCTTACACAGATTTTAAGTTTAAATTCACTTCTTTTTATTAATCCTTGACACAAATTAAATGGCACTGCACTGATATTAAGAGCTGTGAGATTCTTTAATTTAATACTGGCACTTTGTTAATGCGTTTACATAATTTTACGATTGACACGAATACGTAATATTTCTTTAGAGAACACATCTTTCATCCGGTCACTACAAAGGTCTGCAGGCAACTGAAAGATTTCAACCGTCCAAACCCGTAAACTTCTGTATTTCAAGTCTCTGATTGGCTAATCCTAGTTCAATAGAATACCTGCATTTTATTAAAGCTTTTTCTGGCTGTTGATTTGCTATTTTTAAACTGTCACAAAATTTACATTATCGTTGCTCTAATCATGACTAGTAATATTTAAACTCTCAAAGTTATTATTGCCTCAAGGTTACCTCATTGTTACCTCATTGTTAGCAACGTTAAACTTATTATTCTCACAGCTCTTACACTATTAAACTACGTAATGCATTTACATAACACTATTAAACATATTTTACAATAATATAAGCATTTGCAATGACTGTTACATACATATTTTTACAAATTATTTCATACATATTGCTTCAAGGCGGGCTGTTATTGAATTTACATATTATGTAATTTAATTAAAATTATTCAAGTGTTAAAAATACTGCCTCAACATAAATTGAGTGATTTAAAGAGATCCACTTTCTTTTTCGTCTATCGCTTAACGTTTACTAGTTGATTATCAAAATTCCTTCCGATGAATGAAGAGGACATTCCCAGAAAATTCAAGATGTACATTTTATTTTACATGTAAATATCTTTAATATGTGGTATTTTAATCCAAATCGTTAGAGGCAATTTGAAAAACCAATCTAATTTTTTTTAAAAATGTTACATGTAAAGGCACATTGGGGTGGGAGATTATCTTGAAATCCTTGTGTCGCTCTGTGGAAGGTACTGAATCTAAATACTAAGTTTGGTATTCAGCAGGCTTTTCGTTTTGGAGCTATACTGTTCAAAGTCACACACAGACCTATTTAAAAAATATCTGATGTGTTACACTCACATGACTTTCTCTACTCTTGTACAAACTATTTTTACAAACGCTTATTCTCCATCTACTTCATGTTAATCTAGATAAACATTTGCAGACTCTATCTTATTGCTAATTTTCTTGTAGATGTAAGGTGATAATATATTTACAAGGGCAATTTGGAAATACAGTAGCCCTTAAGCACATACATATCTCTTAATAGCTGGTTGCTAGGTGCAGCACCATTCCCTTTGCCACAGATGAATACTCTTTGCATATCCAAGACAAAAAAATGAATAACGAATTCCCATTTGAGAAAATAAGTATTGAAAAATTTAAGGGAATAACAAGTAATATCTCGAAAATGGTTCACTCAACAAAAAAAATGTATATGACATAAATTGTGTATTTTAACGCGATCTACATTTTTTGTATAGTAAAATTTTGTCTATCTCTTATGGTTTACCAGTTATTTAAAAGTCGTTCACAATGAAGAATACTTTTGGAGACATTCCCAGGAAATTCAAGATACACATTTTATTTGTCATAAAAATATCTTAAACATATGATATTTTAATCAAAATCGTTAGAGCCATTTTTGAGAAAATTAAAATTTTCGAAACATTTTCCATGTAAAGGGTAATCTGGGATGGGGGGATTTTCTTGAAAACCTTCGTGTCGCATCTCTGGAAGATACTGAACCTAAATACCAAGTTTGGTGTTTATCCGACTGTTCGTTTCTGAGTTATGCTGTTCACAGATAGACAGACACACACACGGACATGTTTCCAAAAATGCTTTTTATGGATTCAGGGGGCCTTAAAACACGTATTTCCGGTGAAATTTCGGTATTGAGATTTTGGTTGGGATGCAATACCTTCGCTACCTACTATGTACGTGGTAGAGCAAGTATAAATGGGAGGAGTTTAGGTGTACAGGAACGAGTAAGGCTGAAAATCTTCTGATATTACAGAGAAAGATGTGATGTTTCTTGCGCCAAAGTTCACACCATCCCTCCTCTGGAGAGCAAGCGTGGAGGGCGTCAATCGCTTGAAGCAGTGAAGAAGTTCCCCTAGCAGAGCGGACATTACGCATTCCGTCCAGAACTCGTTGTTGTTGCTCGTGTTATTGCGTTGGTAAAACTGTTTGTCCAGGTTGAGCCACAAGACGTGAGCTACCTTTTCTCCCCTCCTGCTCATTTGCATGCCTGAGGGTCGTACGTTATCTCCCTGCAGTTTGCCTTCTTCCTGGAAACTTCCCGACTACTTTGCGTGCACGGCTCCATAGGGAGGGGCGAAAGAGAAGAACAAGAAATATATTTCCCAACCCTCTATAATTCATGTCCGGGGAATCGAGACTTTAGGGTGGAATGCCACACTACAGGAATACGGTATTTCGCCCCTTCTGCGAGGGGAGTCGAACCCTGGAGACCGGCACGTAGTTTTGCGGCTCCTTCTCCCCATCTGTGATATGCATGATGATATGAAACGTAAAGTTACGTTCACTGACATTCAGAATCCGAGTCCCTAGAGATTTCATCTGAGTTGCCTTCTTTGTTTACGTCCATGGAAATTTAAATCGCTGTAGGGGTTTTAGTGGATTAGATCTCAAGCTAGAGGCGCTATGGATTATTTAAACATAGGTGCACTGCAATATCTTCATGTTGTCATTCCAAAGTTTAGGTGATTTCGAATATCACTTCAATTGACCTTAGCCTTGACACGCAGTGTCATCGTAATGATTATCAGGAAGCGAGTTGGATTTTGGCACTTAAATGCATGATTGTGCTTCTGGAAACCTCCAGGAGGAAGGGAAGAAAAACTAAATTGTACTTTATTTATGGCTGCTCTTTAACTATTATGGTTCTTAGCATCCCATTCTATATTAAGCGTGAAAACCCGTAAATTTTGCACAGTGGCCTCTTTATCAGGCTTGAGGTTCTTTTACGTGCCGTAAATCCACCGGCTTTACTTCCTTTCCGTAGGAAGTCATGCTACGGATTTTTACGTCTGCCAGGTTTGAACCCGTAATCTCGGAACTAGAGGCCAGCATGGTATCCCTAGACCACGGAGGACGACACCCCCTCTCCAGGAGGAAGGGGTGAAGCGAAGGACAAGAGAGCGAACTGTTCGCAGCGCCAGGTTCGGATACAGGCAGGGTCCCTAATGTTTACATATATTAGATCCTGAAGTCGTCGGCATCCCCACAGGCCTCCTCTCCCCATAGAGGCAGGTCTCTCTGAGAACCCGTCGCATAGCGAATGCCAGGGCTGGCAGTTCTACAAAAACCCACCGACATTCGCCTCGCTTGCCGGCCACTCCCTAATCCATCGACCTTGAAACTTGATAAGTCAAACAGAAAAATGTGGCACAGGAAAGTCGCGACATTATATAAGCCTTTCCAGCATTTGCCTACCAACCAGGGAAAACCGCGAAAAATGCAAGGTGAGTGACTGGGCCTAATCGAACCCGCGACCTCCCAAATGCAAACCTCACACGTTACCGAGGAGTCAGCTCATTTGGGTTAAGCAAGTCGTATAAAGGTACTTCGATAGTACCATTCATTTAGATACAGTGAATCAATCAATAATACATTTTTACCGATTGCAAGCCAAGTATCCTCCATTCTTCCTTCCTGTTTACTTTCCTTTTCGTTTCCTGATTTAAATAAGTAACTGAATTACTATTCATTACAAATGAATTCTGTAAGTAAGGGTTTGAAAATAAAATATGGGAGATTCTTGAATCTCACTCACTCCTCACTCCTACCTAATGTACACGTGTCTAAAGTTATATCTACATGGTCATACTGTGGAAATTTGTGTTGAAAATGTAACTAGGCTTTTTTTTAAGTTTTAAGGTATCCTATAAGTGTTACCAAATCCTATAACTGAGACAGTATAGCTCGACTCCGCTACAATTAATATTCAGTAATAAATACAGTAAATATGTATGGATGTGATTCATAAAAAATAGCAACGCGAAATAATCAGGATGATAATAACAGGAAACGGAATGTTCAATATCAATAACGATGCGTGATATTATTATGGCAATTTAAATATTTGTATAATACTTATTTAAAACTTCATTAAAATTTGCGTAGGAACTGGAACTGGAAAACAGCAAAAGATAAATATTTTGGTGGACAGGAAGTAATTAGTGCTCAGGTCGAGGTCAGCTATTAGCAGAGACCACAGGAAGGGTGCTACGTGACTTAATGGAGTAGGTGTATTCCAGGCAGAAGCAGTTATATTAGGATTTCTGAGAATTAACCAGCCATTGTGGATAGATTTGACAACATGTAGCTAGGAGGAAAGAATAACTTAGGGGAGAATATAAGTATGTAAATAGTAAACCATGAATATTGCCCGAACTGAGTAAACCAATAATGTGTTAGTGTTGGGAAAGAAACTTCTAAACCTGGAGGTGGAGCGAAATAGAAATATAAAGGCGTGTGTCGACGCGCCTCATTCATACAGCAGACAGTAGTCAGTAACCAGTCGGCGCTTCTCACGTATTCAACTCACTTGATTCGCAACGGTGTGAAGTAGTGTAAGTAAGAGAATAAGAAGAGTAAGATAATCTAGTGAACGATATTTTTATTTCTTCTCATAGTCAAACAGCACTTAAAACCATTGCGAACTACCAGATAAAATTCAGGTTATCCTAATAAAGTTATCCTACCTAATAAACCTTATACAGCTGGCAAAACAGCTGTATAAGGGGTGGGTGTCTGGACATAAGGGAATCTTAGGCAATGAAAAATCACCTACCCTAGCAAGGAAAGGATCTGCTCAATTATTTACTGGGCCAAAACCAGTTTTTGGCATCCTTTAAATATTGTTGGAGGAACCATCGCTGAGGGGATTAGTTATTCCCACCAGAAGCAATGGGCTCAAACGGAAGGATGCATGCACAGTAAGCGAATGGTGAGTAAAATATCCTCCTCTCTTACGAAGATATGCTAAAACTTAATAGGACCCCAAATACACCTAATACCTGGGCTATTAATGTGACATTGCAGTTTAAGGAAATGCGAACCCTTAAACAAGAACCAGTATATAGGCTGTGCAATGAAAAACACAAACTGCTTCTCATATAAGCTATAAATGTAAAGTCTTAGATAGGAAAAAATACAACCTACTGTTATTATAAGTCCAGAGGAAGCTATTCCTAGAAGTAATTTAGTATAAAATCGACCGTTTCTTATTAAGGAACAAGTCCATTTAACTAAATCTATAGACTAAATTAAACTAAACTAAAGCTATACTCTTAGCAAGACTGCTGGCCCCCTCTTTCTTCTGGAAGTTGTTCCCGGGGCTCCCAGGTTTCGTGTAGATAGGGCAAGGGAGAAATCTTCCCAGAGCGCAAATTTCATTGTCCTGCCGCAACACACCAGCCGCCATCGCCTGGTCCTACTGCCCTGAAACACATGGAAGAAATGATGGACAGGGAATTCGCGATAGAAGGAGAACCACCCCAGCATTCGCTACGAAAGGCCATGGTCAGAGTGGCCGGCCCAACAGGAGTCGAGCCTGAGACCTCTCCAATGTGAGCCTCGGAAGTTATTACGGAGTCATCTCTTTCGGTAAATTTTTCATAAGAATATAGTGGAATTCTTTTTCTCTTTAGTATTACCTTGTTGCAAATCTAACTAAACTGATGGAAGACAGTTTGAAAAATTGCTATAATGTACTCTACACCCTAATATCGTATACGCAGTACTTTTTGTTTGGCAGCTAAACTATTACTGGACAACACTTGCTATATTTCTAAAACAATAGTACAACTTACAAATTCCACCATGTTGCCTTTAAGGCTTTCATAAAGGTTCGCGTTGGGTACAAACCGTTATGTTTTATTAAACAACCAAACAAGTTTAAACGTTATTTACACAAGATAATGTCATCGAAGACTATAAGCACAATACTTTAACAAATAATATTCTAATGCCACTTAACTTCTGTTGTTGCAGGAACACTGAGTATTGGGAAAATGGTGTAAACTTCGGTACTCAGCATGGCATGTCGCTGTTTGGCCCGGAGTGTGAACATACTGTCACTAACACGAAACCTGCACTTCTATAATAATTAACGAACTTCCCTTGTCTGGCCACGAACCTGAATTAATTATCACGTGAAACCATTACCAGCCCCAGAGCCGCCATGTCAGCAGAAATAAGCATTAAAGAATCACATTTAGTAATAACTAGTGGCCCGTGGCATAGCACCGTGCCATTGTCGTATGATTCTATATTCTTTTATTTCTATAGCGGCACATGGAATACATCTTTCTTCGTTTATCAGAAT
The DNA here is from genome assembly GCA_030765065.1 of Deroplatys truncata. Lineage (NCBI taxonomy): Eukaryota > Metazoa > Arthropoda > Insecta > Mantodea > Mantidae > Deroplatys > Deroplatys truncata. The sequence goes on from CM060975.1 coordinate 223,826,030, forward strand.
CGTCCAGTAGTACCTTTACAGTAAAAGAATCGGTCCGCAAAAAATACGGAGGTGTATAAAGTCACACGTACAATGTACACAAAAAAAGTCGAAACGTCTATTTTGACTTTCTCTGCTAAGTATAGTAAGTAGGGGAAGTATTGTTTTCCACCCAAAAATTCGATACAGAGATTTCATCGGAAATATATATTTTGAGACCCCTGAATCCAAGTAAAGCATTTTTAGAAACATGTCCGTGTGTGTGTCTGTGTGTGTGTGTGTGTGTGTGTGTGTGTGTGTATGTGTGTGTGTGTGTGTGTGGATCTGTGAACGGCATAACTCAGAAACGAACAGTCGGATAAACACCAAACTTGGTATTTAGGAGTTTTCAAAAAAATCCCCCCACCCCAAATTACCCTTTACATGGAACATTTTTCGAAAATTTTAATTTTCTCAAAAATGGCTCTAGCGATTTTGATTAAAATATCATATGTTTAAGATATTTTCATGACAAATGAAATGTATATCTCGAATTTTCTGGGAATGTCTCCAAAAGTATTCTTCATTGTGAACGACTTTTGCATAACTGGTAAACCATAGAGATGGACAAAATTTTACTACACAAAAAGTAGATCGCGTTACAATACCAAATTTATGTCGTATACATTTTTTTTTTTTTTTTTTTTTTTTGAGTGAACCATTTTCGAGATTTGCTTGTTATTCCCTTAAATGTTCCAATACTTATACTTTTTCTCAAATGGGAATTCGTTATTCATTTTTTTTTTATGTACTGGACATGCAAAAGTAAAACCCAAACAGGCACAAAGAGCTTAAAGCTCTGGTATACATGCACATGTACATTATTTCACAACGTATAGAATTCAAATTAATCAAAGTAAATTTGTAATATAGAGTCAAATAAAAAATTCAATCCCAGAGCTGGGATTTTGAACATGGTTCTCGCGCTATCCGTGCGGTTGCTCTAACCATCGAGCTACTGCCACAACTTGCCGGTGGGGCATTGAATTCTCCAATTGACTCTCAAGATGTTTCCCAGACAGACCACTAAGGCATCTCACTCGAGATGACAATCTAGCGGCGACCTGCTATCGCAAGTACTTCAGTGCTGGGTTTATGGGTTTCTTAAGGTTTTACTTTATTATTATTATTATGATTATTATTATATAATTGAAATTAATTATATAGCGGGAGAACCGTGCTCAAATCCCGGCTGTGGCAATGAATTTTTCAGTTGACTCTATATTAAAAACTTGCCTAGACCGGCTAATGTCTGCAAAAAGTATAATGAATTTCAATTAATAATAATAATAATAATAATAATAATAATAATAATAATAATAATAATAATAATAAAGTAAAACCTTAAGAAACCCAGAACACCCCGCACTGAAACTACTTGCGATTGCAGATTGCTACTGAGATTGTTATCTCGAGTGAAATGCCTTGGTGGCCTCTCTGTGAAACAACTGAGTCAGTTGGGGAATTCAATGTCCCATTGGCATGTTATCAAAGTAGCTTAATGGTTAGAGCAACCGCACACTGAGCGGGAAAACCGTGTTCAAAATCCCGGCTGTGGCATTGAATTTTTCAGTTGACTGTATATTAAAAACTTGCAAAGATCATGCTAAGGGCTGTAAAATTAATTTCAATTAATTATACATATAACGGGTGTTTCAGAAACACTTTTACAAACTTCGGGTATGGGTTCCTCACACCAAAAGAAGGAAAAAAGTTCATATGAACATATGTCCCATAATCCTTGGTTTTCGCGTTATTCCCGTCACAATGAAAGTGTGAGTTCAACGGCCTTCGGGGTCCAAACTCAAAACTTCATTTCTCTATGCATTCATAGAAGGCGTTGATCCATTGTACTACATACGGTAGATGGCGAAGTGACTCCATGACTTGTTTACGTTTGTCATTTGTCATTAGTCTGTCTTCAACGTTTCAATTGTGTACATGTAGTGAGTTAACTGCGCGTGTTTCGTTCCACCATGGCTGGATATTCATTTCGTGAACAGGCAGAAATGATTTTTATGTATGGTCGCCCGAACGGTAATGGACGCGAGGCTGCACGGCTCTATCAGGTGGAGTTTCCAGACCGAAGACAACCGAGTCATCCAACCTTTGTCGCTGTTTATCGTCGCATTGCTGATAAATGTGATAAATGCCTGGCTCCGGCACATTTTAGTCGCATTGTTCGAGGTGCACTGACTGGTATCTACCATGACCGATGGATAGACAGAGGAAGACCAGTTCCATGGCCTGCATGTTCGCCCGACCTCACTCCTGTGGATTTTTTACCTCTGGGGGCATCTTAAATCATTAGTTTATGGAGTAGCCATCCCGGATGCAGAAACGCTTCATCGACATGTCGTGGAAGCCTGCGAAACCATTCGACACCTTCCTGGAGTTTTTGACAGGGTGCGACATTCCATGATTCGACGAGTACAGGCATGCATAGAAGCAAGAGGAGGACATTACGAGCATTTATTATGAGTTTTGTGTGTTATAAGTGTACCACTTGTTGAAACAAAGGATTATGGGACATATGTTCATATGAACGTTTTTCCTTCTTGTGGTGTAAGGAACCCATACCCGAAGTTTGTAAAAGTATTTCTGAAACATCTTGTATATATTAATAATGAAGTAAAATCAAAGTAAATTTTTTGAATTTAAAGATTTTATATACGATACTAAGGACGACACTACTCTTATTTAAGGCTACAATAAAAGAAAACGACTCGGCGCAATGCGACTTAGGGTATTAGTCAAGTTCTCTGCTGTGAGAGAAACCACAACTGCCCGGAGTGACTATGTGATAGCACCAGATGTGTTTAGTGCCTAGTGCAGCACTTGGAAATAAGCAAACAAAACGGCAAATTGTGATTAAACTAGGGAATTTGGAAGGAAAAAAAGTACAACAAAACGCATCTTCTGTCATGTATTTCAATAACACGTGTTAATCGCTTGGTATTGGAACCAGAATATCACAAAAAGCGTGGAAAATGTATTACTGTTTTATGCTGAAATAAATCCTCAAATCCTCTTTGAGCTCTGCACATAGATTTAGCCCCTGGGAGGATAACATATAGATCCCTACCACCCGCTATGGTGAGGGTCTTTTAACTAACTCATAAAAATAATAATAATAATAATAATAATAATAATAATAATATAATACACATAACAGTTATCATGGATTTTATTTATGCAATAATTCGTTAACCTATAAAGGTTATAAAAATATCACACATATTTGTGAAACTAACAAAGACGTGTAATCAATAAGGGCATCACTAAACACACAGATACCTCTCGACCTTTTATGTGTATTCAAGTGTTTCAGTTTGAATTTTTATTCCCCTCTGTAGGCTGAAGATTAATTTTAAAAATGGTCCCAGAATCCGGTTGATTGACTTTTTCACCATTTAATAATTTAATCCTGCTGACAATTACTGCTGCATAAACGAAACTAATTGGAATTTTCGTAACACCATTTTGCTTCGTTACGGATAAAATAACAGTTCTTCAACGTCACTGTTGTAATTTAAGCGTATTCAGGTCCATAACAGTTTATTAGCCAGAGTTTCCATTGAAAGCTACAAAGCACATTTCGCTTTTGCCCTTTATCTCGTCGGTGTTAATACAGGTTTCATGCTTAATTTTAATTGATATTAAACAACAGATAATTTTCCTATTCAGCTTTACCTCTATATTTACTTTGCAGCACAAAGTTATAATTTGTAACCATTTGTGTCTGTTATTATTTAGTGTGTCACTTCTCTGCTTTTATTTATACACTGACAGGACCCCCAACTCTGCTCGAGTTATTGAGTTAAATGTGGAGATACTCCTCTCCATCTCTCGCATTCGCATCGTCGCTCTCGGCATCTTCCTTTCCCTCATTCTCAAAATACTTCTGTCTTCCTTTACTCTCTCTACCCTCCATTGCCCTCGTCTCTCTCTCTCTTCCTCTCTCTGGATAAAAGATTTAATAGTACACAAAACTTGCGTCTCTTCCTTATGCTTGCAAATCAATGCTATTTCTCATTAAGCACACCAATAATACGACGTGTAATAGTAAGGAAAGCTTGATATAAACTGTTAAAAATTGAGTCTATAAACATGTCAGAAATACTGAGCTTATAAAAATGTTATATATATAAATTAATCCAAAATGTAGTAATAAATTATATATTTTATGTACATATGTGCTTTGCCCTCATTTAGGGAAAGCAAATAACTAAAGTAAATAGCCTATTCCCAAAGCGGGCTTAAGGTATATACCAATTTTCATGACAATTAGGTTGGTCTTTCTTACTCGTAAAAATAGGTAACAAACCACATACACTCACACAAAATGAGAGCTTTGGTTTTAGCTAAGACTAAAATGCATGTCAGTATCAATTATTCATCAATTTCCAAAATTACCTGAAAGTTTTCTGTTTTAAGATTTATTGTACATAAAGATAATATTAGATTAGATTGGATTGCATTCATGTCAAGGAAATGTAAAAAAATTACATATAAACATAAATATTACACGGAATATAGAACATTTAAAATAAAATAAAGACATACTACATGCGTGTCAAGGAAATGTACAATATAGTTACATATATACATAAATATTACATAGAATACAGAACATTTAAAATAAAGACATACTATATACGAAATAAAACAAAGCAGGTGTAGTTTTGTGCAAAATCGAATGCCTCCCTACCGTTATAAGGGGAATAAAAACTAACTAGCAGTAACTAATCTTTAAAATAAGTGCAAAAGAGTAAGGCTGGTTTTGTTTTAAACAAAATTGACTTTGTATAACCCACTAATGTTAATTTTTATATCTCTTATACAAATTATTCTTACGAAAGTTCGTTTCTATCTACTTCGTGTTAACCATTATCAATTTTAGCAGAAATGATTTCGTTACACGTTTCGTTTTGGATACAATGCGGATACAGGAGGCTGAAGTGATGTCAAATCTTTAAGAAGTAAATAGCTATATGAGGAATTTAATTTCCACTCTTAAAACACAAAAGTGTTTTAGCACTTAAAAAAATGGATACTAAAGCATTGGAAAATTCAAACTTATGCCAACGGATATCTCGGAAATGTTTAATGCCACAGAAAATTTACTTCTCGAAAATTATGTTTTAAGAGGGCCCACATTTTGGTTTAGTATGTAGTATTTATACATAATTATACAAAATTCATTCATAATGAATTTGATTGCACAGGCTAAACGCAGAAAATTCAAGATATGTTTGGTCATACAGATATCTTAAAATATGATGTGGGATTCAAAATCGTTAAAATGTTTTTAATAAAAATTAACTTATAAAAATTTTAATTAAAAATAATGAAACATTTTCTTTTCAAAGAATAGCTTGGGGTAGGGTATTTTAAAAATCTTCGTGTCGTATTCTTGGAATATGCTGAACCTAAATACCATAATATTTATCCTATATTTGGTTTTTTATCTGTGCCGTTTACAGACACATGACCGCACACGCCCCCTCACGGAGCTCTTAATAAAAAATGCGTTACTTTGTGGTGGGATTCAACGGCCCTAAAACGTCTATCTTGATATAGTTGAGTGGAATACAATATTTTCTCCACCCAGTATAGGTAAATGGTTAAGTAAAAACAAAAGTTACATTTTTGTAGTATTTCCGGCAAGAGTACATCACTGCAATCGCAGAAAAACTAATAGCTGTCTACAATTTCTACTTATTCATTAACAGATCGTTGGATTTCCAGTGCTACAGCATGCGCGCCCATCGCAGCTTTCGTAGTCATTTTCCAAGAAGGAGGTTGCAAAGTTTAAAGCAGAAGTGTTAGTCGGCTTCTAAATTGTGAATTACAAGAAGTTTATTTCATAAAAAGTACGTAAGCAGAATTTCAGGTCATATGTACATATGTAAACGTTTTCATGTGTTTTTCTTAGTTGTACGGTTTTAGCCGTTTCAGCATTTAAAATACTCCTTACGTTGAAAATGTTTGGCTATTACACTAAAAGTTTGGAAGAGTTTTCGCAAAATATGCTAAGTAAAACTTAATTCGCAACTGTTACCGTAAGGCATATCTTCTTTGCCACCAAGGTCACTAAAATTGAGCAAAAATTATTTTAAGATCACAATTAATCTTAAAAGGTTTACTGCCTTGCTAACTTGTTTTCTAGACCAAAAATGAAGATAAATCTGAAATTTTGTTTAAAAATCATAAAACTTAATTGTATATTTTGTAAAATAGTAGTTAAAAGTTTAGAGAGGGCTTAGCATATATGCACCAAACTTAAAACAACACTTCTGTATACAGTATAACACCCAAAGCTCACAATAACAATCCCGTGGCGCTACAGCCCATGAAGGGCCTATACACCTACCAAACCTGCGGCCTCACGACCACGTACGCACGGCAGATGTGGACGATCATCCAACCACCATCGATATGGGAAGGTGATGAACCTACCATCACGCATCCCCAGTCAGAATGTTGACCTCCGTGGTCGGGATCGCTACCTATCGGAGTTCCCCACTTTCCTCACGATGCTGAGTGGGCACCAGTCCTATACCCGGTACTTAAAATCTGCACCAACATGGGTGGGACTGAACCTATACGCATTCCTTGGCCATAATTCAGAGAACCACGCTCCAGGCTACAGTGCAAGATGCATTATTATCTTTACTGTCTGTAAACACCTTATGCAATCTGTGGGGAGAGAGAAAAAATTGGAGATATATTTATGCTTCTTTTCGCTTAACTTACATTCATATCGAATGCACTAAACGATGCAGTAGTATTTAACGCCCATTCTTATTACACACGACACCACAGGCGGTGGGCAATGATGATACCTGAAATGAAATGCTAATTGGGAAAGGAAATTTGGAAGGGAACGTTTCAGGCCTAAGTTTAGGGTACCGTCCCGGCATTTTCCAGTTATGAGGACTGAGAAAAACCTCAATTAGAGAGGACGGTCGTGGCGGGATTTGAATCGCGTACCTCTCGTTCACTAGTCCATGTTTTAACGATCTGGGATACCCTTGTCGTTACACTAAACTATAAAATATATATTGTGCTAAATAGTGTTTCTGTAGCTTACAAGTTATATGTAGTGCATATTTTGTTTTAAAAAACGACATTTCGGCACGTGGAATTCTCTTAAAATGTTTATTCTCAACCAACCGTTATCCAATATTCTAGAGCCGCAGAAAGAAAGTTCACTTTATCTGCTTCGAATGTATTCAACTGAGCTATCGTCCTGTAAAGAAAGACCTCTTGGGAGGTTTAACGAGAGCTTTTTGTAGTTCTTGTAAATACAATAAGGCAGTGGGGACGTTACTTCCATTGTTCTCAAATTACTAAACCATTTTATTGACCCCCGTAAGGCCTTCAATTTCAGCTGCCGATGTATAAAAGGGGTGCACTTAGACCGCCTTAGAACTTAAAAGTCCTCCTTGAAAACAAGAGAGTTTAAAAGGGATTTTATGTGAGCAGTTGGTTACAAGAAGCGAGACTGCGTTTATACGGCGGTCTTTTCAGGTTCAAACGGTACCTTCTCCGTCGATATGGCAGAGTAAACTGAAGGTTATGGCTCTATTCTTTCTCTTTTCTGCTTTTTTCCTTTGGCAACATGTTTTAAAATACTATAGGCTTCCCTCTCCTCCAGTTTGGTTCAAATAGAGCAAATGGAACAAAGACACTTGCACAGTAGCGGTTCCTGAGTGTACAATTTGAGTGTTCAAACAATTTTAGAAAGACAGCCCTGAAAATGAAAATAGCATCTGCTGTGTGATAGTTATGTTTATTGAGAAACTGATACAACTGTAATCTCTTCTAACAATAATAATAACAATAATAATACGTAACTTCTAGAACGAAAGACAGGAGTTTTTGAGGATGTCTGTTGTTGTGTACACAATTAAGTACACCGTGTTAGGGCAAACACGAAGTAATGTGTAAATTAAATTGTAGTTGAGGTTATAGATGCTATGGAGAAGCTAGTAGAAGTTTCTGCGCTTGTGCATGATACATACTTCTGCTACAGTGATTAGCTTCTGCCGTAGTGTGCTACCACCTAGTGGTATTGACTAAGATTGTAGTGATAATATGGGAAAAGAATGCTAATAAAGCATCGCGCGCTAGTGCACTGCTTCAAGTGTGCACGACTCTATGTATTATGGCTTCATAACTTAATTACGTCATACCAGTTGCGCTTGCATAGAAGCTTCTTAAAATGCGTGGAGCAGCAGTATAATTTACAGCGATGTTGAGACAGTTTGAAGCAGGAATGTAGATGCCACCTTTTCCCGTTTCTCCAATATCTGCTGTTGATTCTGCTGTCGGCTGCTCCAATGGTAGAGCTATGAGTACTTTCACTTAGGTTATGCGTGCAATATACTGTGAAAGACAACACCAATTTAACTTGATTGAGAAATTTATTGTGAACTAATATTTGAGTTATTGAAGTGAGTGCCGATTGTTTGAAATGATAAATATAATTGTATCACTAAATTGTAGCTCTCAATTGCAGCATTCGAAACTATAACAATTGTATTATTATACTTGCTAACTTCTGCAGGATCAATTTAACGGTTTGAAATACCTGTTTCCGCGATAAAAAGAATTAGACGCGTAACTCGTCATGAATCCCTAAAATGTTGACCGCTGGATCCCTCATGGCAGCCGCAAAATCACACAAGCGCGTCACTAAGCGCTTAAAATATCACACGAGCAAGTACCGCTGGTGGTACCAAGGAAGATTAGTTAATGTGTGGACGACTGTGTGCACGAACGTCGATCCGTACCAATGATGGCATCAGAGCAGAGTAACCCTCGGAGCTAGATGCACGAATATTCATTAATTCTAGCTCCGCCTACATATTATTCATCCACGAACATGATTTTCATGCGCAGCCAATTTTCAGTTCTTACGTCTCTGACTTTGTTACTGAGACTGGCTAAATTCTCAGAATGTAAATGCCTTTCTCTTTTCCAGAATTGGCCTACGTGACTGTGTAACATACTGAACTTAACTCTAACCGAGTTCCCAGAAATCCTTAAGCTAAAGTTTTCGCTCCTTTTCGGCTCACTAATGATTCTGGCTAGCCTCACTCCTGATTATCGTCTTCTTCGTGGTAAATCTGTTGATCTCAAACTTGTTGAATTATATCTGATTTAATTATTTATTTCAAGTATTTCTTTATCTTACTATTATTTTTACTTAATTATTTATATTTTCGCATAAATAATTAGGTATCACGTGCATAAATCAAGGTGTTTTAGGGAGTCTGTCGCCATGTTCCTTTGAATTTAGAGGAGTAGTGCGGTAGATTCAAACGCCGTAGATTTTAAATTACCGTATATAGTAACCTTTAATACCATTCAAAGAAAGAATAACCAATAACTCCGCAAGGTGTCAAAGTTCAACGTGCTCTTGTGCTCTTATACAGTAGCGCCACTGCACTTGCACTTTCCCCCCTTAAGCAGCTGGTATAATACCATGGCTACAATGGCAACACCGTCTGCTTATTGATCTTCTAATTAGAGTAGAACCTTGATTCAGACAGAAAATTGTTATTCGTGGAAGATATTATTATTAAACCGTGTAACAAAAGTAATGTCCTGGACCTGAAATATGTGCAGAGGCAGAAGGGGATAATAGGTTATAGTAATAGGAGTTTAATATTTACATAAAAAGTTTTAGTTGTTTGCATGGTTAATTGCAAAGTTAGATAGAATAGCATTTCTAGGTATCCTAGAAGCACTAAAAACAGCGGATTGCTGTTCTTCGTTTGTCTACATAAGCATAGCCCATTTTGTGTATTGTACGATCGTTTTGTTCCATTCCTGACCTAGGTTATGTACAGAGTGGTATAAATAAAACATGAGTGATGTGTTGAACCATTTTGAAGTGAATGCAACTAATAATAACAGAACTGTGCATAAAACATAATTATATATGAAACCTAAATAAAAATGTTACATCTACTCCGAGCGGAATGGCTCGGGCGGTAGAATTAATTTAGGTTAGTTTTGTGATACTGATAAATCAGAAGGAACAGATAAAACCTTGCCAATGTAAATCTCGTTAAGTGCATAATCTATATTAAATAATTGCTTTTAGTCTTGGCATCTCCGAGATAGTTAGCTGTTATTAGTTCGAATTTTCCAATACTTTATCATACATTTTTGCAATGCATTCATTATTTTCTCGTGATACCGTGCAAATAGTTTATCTGTCGGGCATATTTCAACCAGTGACCACGTGCATATGGGTTGCAGCGTACACGTTCTCTTTCGATATCTTAGGGTATTTGTGAAATATTTCTTATAAATTATATATCAAAGTGATAGAATAGTTTGTACTATTTTAAGAATACCCATCTGTGAAAAAGACGAAACATTGCCAAAACTCATAAATATGGATTTTAGTGTTAATAAACACTAGATATCTTATAATTTAGTTCTAACTTGTTTTCGCAGTTGTACCACATTTTAAAGTGCATTATAGTGATTTAAATGTCTGCCTGTAAGCCTAATTTCTTATAAAATTGTAATAAAAACTATAACTTTTTGCAATATAAAAGTGAACAAACCATTCAAGTGTGGCCTAAGCTAACTTCAAATACTGAACTTGCTGCAGAGGACAAGAAAAAAAAACGAAGGAGGGACTGAATATATACTCAATACTTTTTAAATAGCATGAAACCAGAACGAGTTATGTTAGGTTAAACACTCTTTTCCCGACTTTTCATTTGTCATCACATTCTCATTTTCAAATTACTCCATACGATGTACTTTTCGGTATAATTAAATAACATTTTGTGTACACCCTTGTTATTTACACAATAAAAAAACAATTAGATGTATGTTTGTTAACATGCTTAGTTGTGACGTTATTAAACAATCATTATTCTTCCCTTGGAAGTATTAGGCCCTTAAGACCTATTTCGATGCTCTTGAAATTGTTTATTAAACAATAATATTCATCGTTTAATTATTTTAAGCAACAGTATAAAGTCTCCCATTTAACATTTATTTTATCCAAAACTATATGATAATTACAAATATTAACTTTTTCAAAAAATAATTCCATCGTGTGGAGCAATTTTTCAAAACTGCAAGAAAAAATAATTTATATATCTGAAAGATATTTGGTCTAAATAAAATACATTGTATCCGTATTACTGTATTAAAATTTCAAATAAATCGAATTGAAATTGTGGATTTTTTAAATTTGACAGATGGCTATCTTGAAGCACATAAAAAGTGTGACATATTTTCAGATTGTTCTGGTCCGATTCCCCTTAAATAATCACTACCTCATTATGACATGAACTGAATCTTCTACTTGTATAGCTCTTGGTTAGTTAAAGAACATAATATGCCTAAATTACTGTGTGTCGAGGTTGAAAGATTTCATTGTGGTGCAAAAGTGGAGTAGGTCATTACGTTTTGCCGCAGTTCAGACTCACTCACCATAACATAGGATAATAGATAGATGGGCTTGTGTCAGGCTAGAGGCACCACGATCAAGAAATTTACGACCCTTGTCAACCCAGCCACCTGTCCAGAGACGGTCCACTGGAGCGTGAAGCGTCGGCGAGAACCCTCCCTGCCTGTGTGTTCGTCCACACATCCCACTGCTAACTGTAGGTTTGTTTGCCTTACAGTAATATTATTCCTGGCGGAGTGTGTTTCCTTTGGCCATTGTACTGATGTTTCTCCTGAGCAATGTATCAAAGACGACTTCTCCAAAGATAAAGAATAATCTTCTATAAGAATTTTATTGTGGAAGAAAACGTTCAGCTTTCGACATAAGGATCTGTAACCTTTGATAAAGAATGATATACACAATAAAATGAAAGATCATATACATATATATACGTTGTCAAACATTCCTTTATTTTAACATTTAAGTGAAATATTTTTAATTTTGCCTGCAAGTCTTCATTTCCTTCGCTGCTCTATTTATCAGTGTCTTCATTTAATTTTAAAAATGGTAATTTATATGCTTACATTATTCTTTTATCGTTTTACGTTTATATCCAAAACCCACTTCCAATTAATAATTTTAACAATGATATAACATTATAACATTTTTATATAGTATATTTTTGGGTTTTGATTCGTAGTTCTCTTCTTATTGTTCTGTTTAGATAGTTAAATGTTACCAGTCCATCCCTTCTATCTGCTTTAAATTTCTATTGAGTGGCATGGTATATCTAAGCATTTAAATGCATTAAATTGTTCAGAGCATTTGCTTTATATAATTTTACTGTTTTAAAGCCCCTTGTACACGATCAAATTTTTGTCAAATACAATACTTTAAAAGACCTTTCACAACTTTACAACTTTTCTTGTCAATTGCTTCCAATACTTTTAAACTCTTTGAAAGTCTTGAGAGCAAACAAGGACATGCTCTAAACGATCAAAGATTTGATTTGATGGCTTTAGCCAATGAAATGCGAGTATCTACAGTGCATCACGAAATCTGCAACATTGCGGAAAGGGAAAAGTAAACAAAAATGGCTACGGGCCAAGGCATGTCGTACGTGAACTGATTAGGTTAAACATAAGCTGGTCATGCTGTATTTCTAGGACTCCGTGGATTACCACAATAAGATAAAGCAGATGAAGGCATATGAGGAAATAATTGCCAGGCAGATTTCCGAACTAAATATACCTACATTAATGCAATGTTATATAGTGTGGTTAACCTATCAGTTGATGTTATTTCCATTGTATTCCATAACAGTGATGTGATTTCATTGGATATAATACGTGAAAGTGCTACATAATATTAGTAGAGAACAGTATTTCATTGCAAACTGTTATACCGTGACGCAAATAGTAAACTGTTTTATGCGTGATAAATTATTTATTAAAGTGTTCTGAAGGATTTCAGTTTGAAAAAAGACAACTTGTAAATACAATCTATGACATTGTCAGGTCTTGTCCAATCTTGTCACATACTGAAAAATGTTTGACAATTTTTCTTATAAACTCTTGAATTGAAGAAAAGGTTTGATCGTGTACAAGGGGCTTTAATGGTGTATAGTTTTGCGCCGTAGAAAGCCATAACATTTATTAATATCTGTAGTCATTCAATTCATATATTGCTTTTCGTTTGTTGTCATGGATGCTGGATTCCGACTAGTTAATAATACTTTAAGTTTTGATTGTCAGCGTGACGTGCTGAAATGTTATCGTACATAAGCAATTATATACAGGTTGCTATGAAACAATGTGCAGAGAATTGTAGAGTAGAAGGGTAAGACCAAACTAAGCATTTTGAGGTTAGGACTTAGAGTCACAGATACAGTACAATTACAGGAGCGCTGAAATATGACTTTATGAAACACCTTCATTTACCAATCAAAATGAAATGTAACTCAACACGACTGTCTCAACTAATGAGTACTGGTACACAATGAGAAACTATACGTTTTAAAGGTTGTACAACTGAGGGGGACACTGCGACACACAGAGATCTATTGTGCTTACCACCTCCCAAGAGAAAGGGATGAAGTGAATGAGCTACATAGTAGGCTACAGGCCGTAAGCAGACAGGCCACAGAGACGCGCGGAGGTCCCTAACATTTCCAAACTCGCAGACCTATGTGTAACCGTCGGAGCCGCCGAGAGAGGGCGATGAACGACCCGGCAGTCTAACAGCCCTCTAGTGTCCACGGGGAGTATTCTTTCCGTTCAGCATACATCCACGTCATCTGTCCAGCACCGCCATACACCACGAGACCTAGGAATACGCCTGAAAGATGAGAAGGAAACGAAATGAAAAAGAAAGGACAAAAAGGAATTTGTGGTAGAGAAGAAAGCACCCCAGCATTCACCTGTCGACCCAGGAAAAATACGAAATCCCCACGGATCAGAGTGGGCGGTCGCCAGGGATCGAACCCGGGACCTCGTGAATCCGGGCTACAGACGTCGCCTGAATCATCCCGCTCGGTCAGTGAGAAACTGACTATTACGCTTCGTAATAAACAAGACCGCACCATCCATTAGGCTTCACATCAAACGTGTTGAACATCAGACACATCTAGAGACCGTGACCAGTACTATACAAGAGTGGGTGTTGTTTACACCGGGGACTCCTATGTGACGGATTTAATGTTGACGCATGTAGCTCAGTCAAAAAGCTTCTGCGACCCCTTGTTCCTGTCCTCAAAATGCTTATTTTGGTACTGCTTTTCTATTCTACTATTTTTTGCCTAATGTTTTTCCGCACCGGGTATACAAGGGTAAAAATATAAGGGAAGTATATTACGAATTACATACACATACGTACACAATACACATTTAAACAGATGTTATCGCTAAAACATACCATAAAATTGATGTTGCAGAACAGCAATTGGTGCAAACATTTCGATACCTGTATTTACTGGAGACTTTTTGGATTTCATAAATCTTAAATTTTATCAGCAGTTAAGGTAGTGGAATTAACTGTAATCCACACAGCTTTCTGTATTGTTTTGTCACTTGGAATACACAAACTAGCTGGAACCAGAATATGTTCCTTTTAAGAGACTCTTTTCTGCAAGAGCAAATGCACCATTCTTTAGAGTAAATTTCTGGGAAATTTTATTGGCCTAAATCAGACACAACTGACGTTTAATATGCCATTGTTAAATCGCTATGTCCTTTAAATCACTCTATATGATAAACTTCATGATAATATGTCTCAAGATAAACCTTAACAGCATTATTATTATTATTATTATTATTATTATTATTATTATTATTATTATTATTATTATTGCCCAAAACTTAAAATCTGTTTCCTCCCACAAGACAGAGGTATAAGTTCAAACAAGGCTCGCATCTGGTGATCCCGAGTTCAAAACCGGAGGTGGTAAACCTCCCTGGAGATTTTTTTTTTTTTCGTGTTTACCTGTCGCTGGACAAATGGTGGAATGGACTGTTACGAATCAAGAAATTTCCTGTCCCACCATTCGCTTCCCGCTGCATCTTTCAGGGCCACAAAACCAGGTGTATGGACGATGGTGAGCGGCATTTGCGGAGATGTGCTTTGAGGAAAAGAGTTTCTACCCTGGCAACGGGAATTTCTGCCCGAATCTCTTTGAGGATAATGGGGGCGTAGATAGTGTGATGAGTCAGGATTCACCGGTGACCGGCGATTGCGTCCCGCGGTCAGATTTATGTCAGTTGTGTCTCTCAAAGATTTGAATTGTTAGTACCAGTATTTTCTATTCCTGCCACAAACAACACCTCCCTTCCCATTTTACAGACTTAGGATTGCCTGTAACATTTTTAATTCAAACCCCACAAGTAGATGAAATTTTTGTTAGATTACATTGTATTATGCATAAGAATCTAAGAATTGAAGACGAGTTAACAAAAACCAAAAGCAAACAAAAGGCAACAACAAAGAATTTGTATGGTTCAAAGAGCAAGTAGGCTAAAAATGTTGGTTAAAAATAAAGGCTTCCCCTTCTCACTTGTCATCGACTCTATGGATCGTGCACAATTGAAATGAGAACTATTACGTATATCCAGTTTGGCCCTTATGCTGTATATGACGTATCAGAAAGTGTTCTAAATAGTGCTTTGTTGTGTCTCGTCGCAGAACGCGTTCTTTAGTGTTTGGCTGTGTCTTATCGAAGAACCTACACCTATCCAATCTACCTAAGCAGGTAGCTGTGTACGCAACTGACATACTGATTTTAAAACTCGTAGACACAACTGATTTACTGATTTTTCGTAAACATGTTTACGTGGACGCAACTGAGATAGCCCCGGATTCACCACCTGGAAACTTTTGTGATCGCGCTCTGTTGCACCTGTCGCCACCAGATCTGGTCGCCCTTGATAGTTCCTCATCTCATTCTTTGTTCCTGAAGGTCACAATTCAAATGCTGGCTCTAATTCTGAAATCTTATTCCGTGCCCAACCTAAACCTAGCGATAATAGATTTATTGAAAAGAATTTTTAGAACCTATTCTATACCAAAAGACAGAATACCTGTCATTATTTAATTGTTGCACGTTTAGACAGAAAGCATAAACATGTAACTGCAGTTAACTTGTAATTTATGACCTTGCGAATCATTACAAAATAAAAAATTGTAAAATAGTATTGTAAAATAACTACTACTGTAAAATAGTATTAATCTTTTTATTCACATTTTCGCCAAGAGTTTCCCCTCCAAAAGAGCGTATTCTATTGTGCAAACCTACCTGTGTTTTCAGTGACTTAAACTCTGAAGCTGGACGATGGTTCTCACCTTTGACGATGAATGAATGTTACTTTTCACGTCTTTCCAATATCTGTTGCTGATTCTGTTGCCGGTTGCTATAGTGGTTGGGTATGAGATGTTTCTCTCTGGGCATGCGTGGGCGTATGTGAAGTATAACACGAGTTTAAATTGACTGAGAAATTTAATGCGGTCTAATATTTGAGCTATTGAAGCGTGTTGCGGACCGTTTGAAGATAAAGAGTGAAACTGATTTTGAATCGTGTAACTCGAAAGGATAATGATTTCATTATTATATCTGCTGCTTCTGTGTATCAATTTTACGGTTTGAAATAACTTTTTCCGCAAAAAAGAAGGAAATTGGAAGCGTAATTGCCGTGAATCGCTAAAATGTTTACCCGCAAAAACCCCGCTAGTTAACTGATAATCCAGCGCCGTCTTAGGTGCGAATTGCCGATCACCGTAAAAGACTGTAAGCTCTAAGACTGTACACGAAGAAAAGAAAGGTAAAATGCTAATTTTATTACTTAAGCTCCGCTTACCTTAGAACTATACCACCAAGATTCCTTCTCGCGCGGGGCCAATCTTAGACTCCTACGTTGTTGCTAAGCCGTACCTCATCAAATCTCAAAATTGCATTTACCTTTCTCTTTTACAGAATTCTATTTTATAATTACGGTTTCGCTCCTCGGCTATTACTAATCACTTTTCTTGCTAATTACCCTTTTCTCCGGACAAAGCTGTTCAACTCAAGCTTATTGCATTATACATTGATGCAGTATACACAAATTATTTATTGCAGTTATTTCTTTATCTTACTATTATTCCTTTATTTCATTATTCATATCTTCCTATAAAGAATTTTGGTATCAACTCTCAAATATAGTACTTATTTTCGAAAGCTTGGCCCTGTTTATTTAGAGGTAAATGCGTTTTTTTCGGTTTATTCAATTGTTGTGGTGGTGGGTAATATCGACTGCAGCGGCGTGCTACTAAAGTCCGGGATGCTGGCTCGAAGGTCGGTGCCTCCCTTCTTATTCTTGTTCTAAATGACCTGTATTTGCGAAACTACTTGGGTCAGAGTTGAATGAAATCACATGTTAATGCTTGCCTGGATTTATTCCAGTTAAATAAACAACAATAATGAGGATGTTAACCAGTTACATATTATTATACTTTTCCGGACCATTTTGAAGTTCCCCAAATTATCTTATTTCCTGTTTAACTTCGAACTACAATGTCAAGATCTGAGTTGAACCTGAGTTCACACGCTTTCCTGGACCTCTTGAAGATTAGGATTGGAAGAAAAATTCTCGGAATCGCCAATCTTTAATACTCCGTCAGACCAATACCACCTAGAAAGAAGGCCTGAGCATTGAAACAAGATGGCCGCCCATGTAGGTTATTGGTTGCAGTGAGCAGTAGTTTAGTTAATGATAGTTGATGAGATGTGTATAAGAATCTTATATTAATGTAACTGTGTACCGAAATGATTAGCCAAGATCATTAAGGCACGAAGGTCTGCGGTTCAAAATCCCACCAGTACCGTCCTACTGACACAGGTTTAATTTTCAGGTTTTCCTCAGTCCTCATGACTAGTAAACGCCGGGGAGGTACAGTAAACTTAGGAGTGGAACGCTTCCTTTCAAAAATTTTCCAATATAGTTTCGTATATTATAAGTGTCCACCGCCTGTGGTGACATATGTAGAAAGAGCGGGCGTTAAACGCTATTTCAGCCTATGAGTTGAGTTAAATTTGCTTTTTTAAGACAATTGTCACTTCCGTTACCTTCCATAAATTAGTAGCAACATATACAGTGGACCATTTAAGTTGAGACTGTACAATATTCCCAAAACTAAGCGTTGTATAGAGAAATGTCTTTAATGAAAGTTGTTTGATATTGTGGAGGAAAGTGATTGCCGTTGGTCGTGTTCTACCTGGAGGACGTTATGATGGTCAGTTTAGGGTGATAATTTTAATTCTTCGGCCGAAAGGTTAACACACTAAACACACAGAGACGAACGCTAAACATACAAAGAAAATTTTAAAAAATGCCGTTAACTTCAAATTAGCACATTGTACTTGTTAGAATGAATTAAAATGTAATATTATCACAGTTTTTGTTACAACGTTTATATTGTAGCGTTTTGCCCGCTATTTCTTTGTGGTATCTTACCTGCGTCGTTCTCGTCTCTACGTCGTTGTAGGTGAAGTCTTCAGGAAGCACTTCTCGTCGATCTCAGGGTCAACTGTCGGCGAATCGGCCTGAAATTCCCTGTTGTTATTGTCAGAGTAGGATTGCGTGACACTGGGATATTATTCTTCAAGAAAACACCTTTTTGCTTTTCCTCACCCTTTATGCTAGAAATCCTGCAAGATTCATTGGTATTCCCTAACACATGTGACTCTTTTAGCACTGTCTTCCCACTATTTGCTCTTGGAACACTAACCTTTGTTCCGGCTAGTTATTTAATATCTCGGTGCTCTATCGCCGTTCTTTAGATTTGCGCGAACTTGAAGTAGTCACTTGACTAACATTAACTCGTTTATGAGCTTGGATATAATTACATCGAAGAACACAGTTAGCACATTATATAAATGTTTCACCTACATCACTTTATAATTGCATAATTACGCGGTACTTAGCAAATTTCGGAACTTAGCGTCCTTTTCCGACCCGATGCTACGTGTTACCTTAACGAAGAATCATCCATGCTCGTGTTCATATTTATCAGACACTGCTCGCCTTCAAATTGTGTACGTGTCACTACGTCTTCCTATCTTTTCATTGGTTCTCACACTTATTCTCTACGTTTATTGGTTCCCGGGTTGAAAATTCAATGCCTAAATGTCAGAAAAGTTCGTTGCCTCATGCCCACGATGAGAAAAACATAATGGACAGTCTGAAACGAAGTTACTCTTATTTTGCCTAAATCTTGCAGTTTTTCTTAGGCAATTACGCTTTTATTTATTTGACAACAAATTTACAGCTTGAGAAGGGCTTGATACAGTTTCGAATCATATTGCTTTAAAATTAGGAAAACTATCACATTACAAGTTAATTAATTATCAATAATTCCTAAATTATAATTATTACAGAGTTCCTTTTTGTGTCTGCTTAATCAGACACATCGCTACAACATAAAGGCACAAATTATTTTGAAATGGTGCGGTTTCTAACCCAAGGTTAGAAATCCACACAGTTTTACATTAATCACATCTGAAGAAGAAGCAAACTTGTAGAAATGAAGTTGCAAAGGGTTAGCTTTTCTCAAAGACGTAATGGAAGACACGGTAGAAGAAGCCCAAGAGAGTTTCGACGGACAAGATGAATAATCCTAAGCTCTCTGCACTGAGAATGAGAAAATGGATGGATTGTGTAGAAAGCATGAATTATGTAACAACCCGGAAAATATTCTTATATGGATCGCATGGAGAAAGGTATATTAAAGGCAGAAAGAGCAGGCAATTTTGCCCGTAGCGCGAAAGTAAGGATATTAGAAAAAGCTTCTGTAGCACGTATCTTTTCCTTTTGTGTCGATACAATACGTAACTAGTTTCTTGTTTATATATTCACACTGTTCTCTTCATTATTTGCAAGGTACGTGTTGTCGAACCACTTCCTTTGCATGCTGAGTTATGAATGTTGATAGCAGTCGGTGACGTGCTGTCTGGAACTAACCGGAAATGCACGATCAGAGAGACGGAGATCGGCATGCCAGTGAAAAAGACCCAAGATCCGCGAAACAAGCCTTGATCGCCGTGTTCAGGTGTGTTATTATTATTTGTAGGTCACGCAAACACTGACCTTGTGCTGTTTTTCTTTTGTATACCCAATCAAGTGTAGGAGGCTATCGTCTTTATCAAGTTTTGACGGCGGATAAGACGACAACAAATGGTGAAAGCTTTTGAAGTATGAACAAGCAAAGGCGGCACCAAACTGGGCAAGAGAAAAACAAAACAATATCGTATCCTGATCCGTAGGCTGCTCACGACCATTATTTGCATATGTCAGGATGCATTCTTATTAACTTGTTGCAGTTGTGATATCTCGGATGGCAAAAGCTGAATTACATACTGTAAGGCTGTCATAATTTTTAGCTAATTGTCTCTCCATTTCTGTGCGCCACCCAAAACATATCTCACTTGAATTCTGTTAAAGAAAGAATTCTTTATGACACACAGAGGAAAATTTTCGGTTTTCCAGGTCAAAATTATTTTTCGTTTATTTTTACTTCCTTTGACACATATAATAAAACGTAACGAAGTGGCTATTCTTAGAAATTTGAAGATAAAAATTATATTTGTCATGCCATCATCATCATCTTTCACGGCTTAAGCCCTTTGGCTTCTTCCGGTCTCATCATTTAAACTGTTCCGTCCATCTTCTTTTAGATCGGCCGATGTTTCTTTGGCCTTTTGGTGTATATCTTAAAACCAGCTTCGTATAGCGGTTATCATCCATCCTCTCCACATGTTGTTTCCAGTTGTTTTGATTTTCTTTAATTCTTTCTAGTAATTTGAAAATTCTTAATTCTTTACGTATGTCTTCACTTCTCCTTCTGTCTTTTAATGTATATCCTGCTACATGTCCTAAAAAGCGCATCTCTGCTGCTTCTATCTTTCTTTCCATTTGTTTGGTTATTGTTCAACATTCGGATCCATACGTTAACACTAGAACAGCCATCACTTTGTAAAATTTTAGTTTTGTTTCTTAGCAGTTTTTAAATTTCGCTTTATGGTACCGCATATTTGATTGAATTTATTAATTTTGTTTATTATGTCATCATTTTTAAGTATGAGACGTTACAGCCTAAATAATTAAAACAATATTTGTCATGTAAATGTCTTTAATAAAAAATGGTACTTTAATCAAATTTTTCTAAAGCCATCACTGAGAAAATCAATTTTTTGCAAATGTTTCCAAGTAAAGAATAGTCTAGGGTGGGGGAAGTCTTTTTTAAAATCTTGGTGTCCATCCTTGGACAATGCTAAACTTAAATACCAATTTTTTTAGTTTTTTAGTTATACTGTTCACAGAAAACAAGGACTTTTTTTCTAAAAGTGCTTGTTTAGTGTTCAAAGGGCCTGAAAACATATATTTCCGGTGAAATTTGGATATCAAATTTTTGGGAGGAATATAATACTTCCCGTGCCTACTATACGTGGTAAAGAGAGTAAAGATTGCAAGTAGTATATAAGATATAAATATTTATATAAGGCATGTACTTAACGCATTCTGTTTGCTATAGTAAAGTTGACTCTTAACACACAAATCACTATGAGTATGCTGGGTCCAATTACATTTGCAAATTAACCGTGAAAACCTTAATATTACGCCAAAAGTACAATTACCAATGCATTCAAATTCCTTATGCACTTTCTTGCTTCACAGTAGTGATGATTTTGGAAACAGCATCTACTAATGGAAACCTGCAATTTTCAAAAGTCCAGAAATGTCTACCACTTCTCCGCTCTCAGTATACTACCTTGTTCTATCAAGTAGGTACTGGACGCGAGCTTTCGTTAACAATCTATACCTTTATTACATTACACTACACGAAATAAGTTGTGGTATACAAATGTTATCTGAGATAATTATGGTTGATAAGACTGAAGACACCGCAGCTACATTTTGAATTTAGAATCCTTTGCCGAAATAATGAAACCTAAGAGAGCACTTCTCTCGACGGTAGCTGTAATACATGTCCAGTTATGTAGAAAACTACTTCCAGGAATATTTCTATTTAGGCTTACGTGGCGCTATTCTATCGTAAGTGCAGCGTTCTATGACGTCAACCCGAGTAAGTTTCAGATGTTCCGTCACAAAAAAGCACGCAAAATTTATGCCGAAGCTTTTACCCGTTCCTGACTTTTAAAACTAGTCATTGAAATCTGATTATTGAGTGTGGTTCGTTTTTCTGCTTCTTGAGTTCTAAAGGTCTGGTTTAAAGGCAAAGGTAAAGGTACAGACAAACAGAGGAGCATCCGTAACGAGGGCAGAGCACCGCAAGTAGATCGCAACGGCCCTGGTTCTTCTACCTAACCCCTGGGAGGGAGGAATGGGGAAGAGACCCGAAGGGCGACCAGATCCAGATGACGACGGCACAAGCATGGACGGAATTCCACACGTTCCCATATCGAAGGCATCCACCGCCACCCTAGCGCATCACAAACCACCGAACCCCTGCAGTCCACCGGGGCGGGACCAGTCGGAGGCGAGCGCACAGCCACGCCCAGCCGCAACCCGCCGAATACCGTCACCTTGTCCTACAACCCTGAAACAGATGACAACGAAAACGATGGTTACAGGAAATGAGACGGTGAACCACCCCAGTATTCTCCTGCCGACCCGGGAAACCACGAAGAACCCAAAGGTCAGAGTGGGTGGTTACCGGGTATTGAACCCAGGACCTCTCAAATATGAATAGCACATGTTACGGTGGCGCTACCTCGCTCTATAGATCTGGCTTAAGACTTCTGCAATATACGAAATCCAACCGATAATAAGGTAATCATGTATACAGGATGTATCTTTATTAGTGTCATATATTTGGTGGACGCGTTCCTGACATTAAAACAGTAAAAAAAGTTCATATGAAGATGGGGCTGAAAATCATTTATTTCAGAGTTACAACACAAAATCCAAAGTTACAAAAATTGCTCGAAGTGGCTTCCTCTTGCTTCGATGCATGCAGTAACCTACGTTCCATGCTCTGGCGTACTCTGTTGAACATTCCTGGTGTGTTTCGTATTTAGTCAAATCCAGTTTGGGTACGTCCTCTCAAAATGTCAACATCAGGTACAGGAGTCGCAAAAATCAAGGACTTCAAATGTCCCCAGACGAAGAAATCCATTGGGTTCAAATCAGGCGATCGAGCAGGCCATGCAATGGGTCCCCCTCGACCAATCCATATTTGCGGAAATCGATCATTCAAAAACTTACGAACTATCACACTGAAATGAGCTGGAGCACCATCATGTAAAAAGCACATTCGTTGGATGATGCCCAAAGGCACATTATCAGTTAAGTGATGCAACTCATTTCTGAGAAACTGGAGATAGGTTTGTCCATTCAGACTCGGAGGGAAGAAGTAGGGACCAATAAGTTGACCATGAATGATTGCATCCAAACGTTGATAACCTCTGTTGATGGTTGTCCTGTCGTACTTCATTAGGATTTTTAAATGCCCAGTTATGAGTGATATGAAAATTGAAAATGCCGTCGCGAGTAAAACCAGCCTCATCCGTGAATAACATACAGACTAGAAAATTGACAAACACAGCGTACTCCTGTAATATGCGTTGACAGAAACGTCTTGGCTCAAAATCCGCCTCATTTAATCTTTGCACACTTGAAGGTGTTGCGGGTACAGAAGATTTTCATGCAGAATTCTCCAGACAGTCCTATGACTAACTCTTTCCCTTACAGCCATACGTCTTGTGCTTTATGACAGGTCTGCATCCACAGCACGGAGAATTCGTTCTTCAAGCTCAATGCCTCGTACCGCTCTTGGTCTCCCAACATCCCTACTACTCCTTTCAAATGCGCCATTCTCTCTCAAGCTTTGGTGAATTCGTGCGAATGTTCTTACTCACGGTAACTGTCTGTCAGGATACCTTTCTGCATAAAGTTCACGTGCTCGTGCTGCATTGCCGTCTGCACGGCCATACGTGTAGTGCATATCCGTCTGTTCACTCATGGAATACATCTCTTTGACCTATAACAACGAAACGATTGATTTTCAGATCCATGTACATATGAACTGTTTTTACTGTTTTGATGTCAGGAACACGTCCTCCATATATATGACACCAATAAAGATACATCCTGTACTATGTAAGACATTACACAAACTCCAGATACAAAACATAGATAACAGAAAAGATTCAAGATCCTCAAAAGAACATCTGGGAAGAGTGGACAAATCCCGCATCCCAAAAAAAGCTTTCAACTCCCCCCCCCAAGAGGGAGAAGAAATGTTGGTCGTCATGGATTATTTGGTACCAGCAATTCTGGGGGAACTGGAAGGAGTCTATAGGCCCAAGCTGCTGATGCTGCTGCTGATGATGATGATGGTGTTGGTCTTGTAATATATCGTCATTAGGGGACCGATATGTAAATTTTCCAGGACCCAAAGTACTCCACTGGGCTTTTTAAAATGTTTGCCACATCTTATGGCGTATAAAGAAGTTTTGTTGCAAAGTTTGCAATATATGCATATATTAAGTCATTCCTAGGTTATGCATTTTAAAACATAAATTTAAGTTTTTTATTCATTTTATCCTTACGATGCAATTTTCATAATTTTTAATCAAGATTTTAGATGTGTTCCTTATTGAACAAGAAAGCAAATATGCTTTGGAATCAGTTGTTCTTCAAGAAATAACTTTAGTTCAATTCTGAGTTTCCGCTTTTGCAAAAAATATCTACTTATCAAATTTGGGTGGGCTTGTTAGCGTGACATATTTGTCTTATATTAACAACTGCATAGAACATTTTAGTTAGCATATATTCGGGAAACTATTACTGAATGTTCACTCTTATAACTTAAAAATTACAGCGCCGGAAGCATTTTAAATTTCTGAAAAACGTCTAAAATATTAAAATTATAAAAACGCACTGGAAAACTCACTCATATTAACTGGTCTGACGTGCTATGTATTTTGTTTCATAAAATATGTGCATTTTTACTTAAAACGCATAATGTGAAGCATTTTTCCAAAGCACTTCAAGGAAGTATGGAGAAAATGCAAAAAGTATACAAAAATGTAACTCCACGCCGTCCACTCAGATTTATTTAAATCCTCAGGTGTCTTATTTTCATTCCAAAAAAAAACATTTACATTAAAACGTTCCTAGAGAACTTATAATAAGTTAAAAAACCTAAATTGTAATTATTGACCATTTGTGCCAATTTTCACCGATCCGTCCCCTTAAAGAGTACTATTTAATAATCGCTTAACTCACAATTTTTTGGGGGGAGCCAGGAATCTTGTATGTTTTGTTAACTGTAAATGAATACCAGCATAAGTAATACCGGATTGAAATATTTTCTATGGAGTTAGCACTGTTTGCATCCTAACAGAGATTACCCATGTATAAAATTCGAGCGGCAAACGCAACTATAACACTTGCAATGTTGCGAAAGATAAGAGAAGAAAATAATATTACATGTAGAGTGGGACGAAGCTTATTTGAGTCTCCAGTTTTTCGTAAATTAATCCCGTGCACGAGTAGCCCATACATTCTACTGTTCACCATTATTTGAGAGCGCCTACGGTAAGCCAGTGAGTGCGGGGAGAAGGCTTAACTTTGCTAGCATAACAAACATTAGAAATAGTCACAAGTTTGTGTACTATGAAACCTTTTGCTTATGTTTTAATTTTTATTAGTACTCCAGAAAAAGTAGGGTTTTAAAACATTGTATGAACGCACGTTGCACAAAAAACCTGACTTTTGTATACCTACAAATATTTGATTAAATTAATCATTGCTCCAATATATCAACTTTCAAAAAAAAAAAACCTAACTTACCCAAAAAGAAGTATGTTTTTTTTAAAACGTTTTCCTCCCAGAGGTAGGGAGAGGGAGACGGAACGATGAATGATGACAAAGGGAAAGAAATGGGAGGTATAAGGAGAGGGAAGGATGAGGGAATGAGAAACGGAAAGGATAAAATAATGAGAGAATGAGAGATTGAGTTAACCTAAGAATGCAAGCGGAGTTATGGGTTCTACTAAAATACAGTGCTTTTCGCTCACACTGCGGCCGACGAACGGCTACTCGTACACCAGCTGGGACTCCCGCAGAAACAGTTATAAAATCCCCGCAACCGTCTCATATTCTCAAAGTTAGTTACAGTACAACAATAATAAACATGTAATTTATTATAACAGATATTGAAAATGTCCTATCCAAACATTTCTGGCATCTTCTCTCGAAATTTCATTCACACTAGAGAGTTCAATAAACGAAATTGAGTGAATCTCTCGCCTGGTGTTTCATTTTAGTTCTTCCAAAGTATGGGGGTTTTTTGCATACAGCTTATTTTTCACGTGATCATCAGAATGGGCCCATTTCTGTAATGACTGCATTTTGCGAAATGTCAATGCTGAAGTAATTGATACACCCTTAATATTCCTCTCTTACGAAGCGTGATTCCATTTACATGGTTATGTTTCGTCACAAAATAACAGGTATTGGAGCACAGGGAAACCCGATTTTACATACGAGATTCCCTCGCACGACGCGAAGATTCTGTGTGGCGTGCAGTCTGCACACATTATAATAAGAGCTTTTACTTTTTGAGGAAACAATAAATGCAGAGAGATTTTTGAACAGCTGACCGACTTTGAATGTCTGGCTGGATTTTTCCAACAAGACTTTGCTGCCGCGCGTACAGCTGATGAATTATTAAATTTCATTCCGGAATTTTTTTCATGATAGGGTAATTAGTAAAGGATTATGGCCATTACCATCCCGTCATTTAACTGTATGCGATTTTTATCTCTCCGAGAACTTGTAAAATAAAGTGTGTGCAACAATGCTCATACTACGAAAGAACTAAAATGAAAGATCAGGCGAAAAATTCACTCAATTTCGTGTATTGAATTTTTGAGTGTGAATGAAAATTTAGTGAGAAAGTGCCAGAAATGTTTGGATAGAAGGAGATTTTCAACATCTCTTTTGATAATGTATGGCTTATTATTGTTGTATTATTGTAACTAACTGCGGGGATGTCGTAACTGTTTCGGCGGGAGCCCGAGCTGCGGTGGCCGGCGAGCGAGCAGACGTGCATTGGCCGCAGTATGAAGTGGAATATTTGTAGTTGGTTGGAAGATGATTCATGTTTATCTGCACCACGTATGGAAGCCAATTTGTCGCGGTCACTTCGTGTTATCTTTTGCTGGGCGCCTGTTATTGTATTACTACTTTGAATGTTGGGTTCATTGTCCTCCGGCTAGCTATTATTTCTCGGTCAAACAAATCTCTTGAACAGGGTGTGTAAACGGAAAAAATTTGTTACTCACAGATAACACTGATAAAAGAATTTGTTTTTACACTTTTATTACCGTCACAATCAATTAAGTTCACATATTGACTCGTGATACACGTCAAACTGAAACTGTTATATTTTCTAATATCACTATAATCACTTATTTACTGCACATTATTAATTCGCGTGTTTCACATTTATAACAAACTTTAAGACGCGAGAGATTCTGTAGAATTGCGTAACGTGTACTTTATGTATGCTTTGTTGAACTACTCGACGTATAACTCACGAATACTTATGTTGAACTGATCGACGTATTACACGCGAATGCTTCTGTTGGACTGGACAATACTTGCCTCTGGCTTTAGGTTTTTATACTCCCACACCCCGATATGCCTAAAGATTATAATCGAGCTGTTATTGGTTAATAAAACGCGCCAACATTAGCGTCTATATTTATATCCAATCAAAAATTACGAAAACATATGCTCTAGGGAAGAAATTCCCGCCATTTCTACAGAAAAGCGCGCCAATCTGACGTCATTTGTTTGTCTCTTCTAATTAATATTCAACTCACCCCCTCGCTCATTGTTATCCGCTCTTATTGTCAGTTTCAGTGAGGCCGTGTAAACTTATTTCCTAACAATGCTTATAATTAACAAACATCTCAAATCAATGTCATACAATAATGCTTATTTACACTACAATCATTCTGGCATTTACATTATTGTGATACAACTTACTGCCACAAGTATGAACGGAAACTATTGCAGTAATGTAATTTTATGCTTATGTTCTGAAACAGCTCATTAAATTCGTTACTGACAAGCAATAAATAAATATAATTTTGTTACATTTCTTGTTAATAACCCCTTTTCAGTTCAGGATACAATGGTCAATCAGCGGCAAAGTCTCTTATCTACTGCTGGGAGAACTTACTAAAGCTTTAACTTCACTATAGTTTTACTTAAAGGTCATGCTACAAGAAAAAGAAGGGAATGAAAAATCCTCTTGGTATGATAATGTCTTTTCCTAGAGCTAAGCTTTCCACGAAAGCAAAGTAGATTATCTTGGATTAGGTTTACTGCATTGGAAAGTAGTTAAAGAAGATTGAGAGACCGGAAGTAATACTCAAGAATCTAAATTTAAAATTATGTGACACTAACGTCTTATCTATTTGAATTTTCATCTTAAATTTCCTCAGATGAGCTTAATTAACATTCAGTCTGTAACTTCTGTCATATTCCCATTCTATAATCTATCTAAAACCTGTTTGACCTACTTTACCGTAATGGAGTTACATAAAATGTTAGGCAAACAAAGTTATTTTTCTTAAATTAGATAGAAGAAATGTGATACTGAACATATCACTCCCCGTATCAGCTCATGATCGCTATACAGATTCCCTATCTCTCTACCATTCAGTTGGTAGAGCAAACTGAAAAGGGAGCCCTGTGACATTGTTGCTTCAAACGCCAACGAAACACCCACAGTACCTAGTGAATGACATCAGACGCCCAAGTTTCGCAAGAATTTGGCACACTATCAATATACCCTTTTTTGTTTATTTTTTGCGTGTTCTATCGTGTTGCTGACGCCCATGACATGTATGCAACCAAAAATTCACCAGTGACGTAGATTGGAACAATCTTGAACTTTCGAGATTGGAGTAATCTAGTAATGGCGGAATATATAGACGACCATGCGGAATTTTTGCAATAGTTAGGGTTATCAGATGCGGGGGAGGATTTCAACACTTGCATGGTGCCTGTTGTGCTTCTGGAAACCTCCGGGATGAAGGGATAAAGCAAAGGACATAGAGGGTGATCAGATGCGGGATGACGGACTCGGACGTAAGCGGGGTCCTTAACGTCTCCAAATATTACACCCTGATGCTGGTGGGACCATCCACAGTCAGGAGAGGTCTCTCTGAGGGCCCTTCACACACAGAATGCCAGGGAGACAGTTTCTGAAGGCAAACTCCACCACCATACGCCTCGCCTGTTCCTCCGACCCTGAAAGAAATGAAATGGCAGAAATTTGGGGACAGAAAAATTCGCGGCACTATACAGGGTGATTGTGAAGTCTCGATTTCTTTCCGTGAAAAACATATTTTAGATTCAATCCAACACAATGAATGTAGAGCCTATGACACAGTAAGACACAATTCATCAAAGTTTATTTCACATGGTCACCCCGAAACTCCACACATAATTCCCAGCGAAGTACGGCTGAAAGAAACATGTTCTCTATCATTCGAGGTGGATTTCCAGCACCGCCAGACTCAAACACTCCTTTAAATGGTCAGTGGAGTTGATTTTGACTTTGTACACCTCTGATTTATTATACCGCCGTGCAAAAAAGTCAGGAGGTGTCAGGTCAGGGGAACGTGGATCTCCTACCAATCCACCTACTGGAAATGTGTTTTTCAGGTATTCACGAACAACCAGAGTGAAATAAGGGGGTGCTCCATCCTCTTGGAAAACCGCCGTCTCCAAGATGTCATCCTGCCGCAATTAAGGTTGAAGGAACAGCGTAGCATGTCCAGATACGCAATGCCTGTGACTGTGAGTTCTGCGAAGAAAAATGGTCCATACATCTTAGACTGTCTAATCCTTAACCACATCTTGACTTTTGGGGTGTTTCGTTCCCACTCGACGATTTTATTGGGCGGTTCAATTGCCCACAATCTGCAGTTGTGTTGGATGACCATGCCACATGTGTGGAAAGTGGCTTCGTCGCTGGAAAGCACATTTTATATGAAATTAACCTCTTCGACCTCCTGCAACAAGTCGCATTACTTTGCTTCGCGACTAGCATAGTCCTCCCTTTCCAGCTTATGTCGGATTTGGAGATGGTTTGACTGTTTTTTCAAGCTGTAGTGGAGAATTTTCCACACTGTTGATTGTGGTGCACCGAACTCGCAACTTAACCTTTTGGTAGATGCTTTTGGGCTTCTGGTAATTGCATCCTCTACCTGTTGCACAGTTTAAACCTACTCGAACGTTTCTCATCCTGAACACTACCCTTGGTATTAAATCTTTGAACCAGCAGTCTGATATTCTAGGGAGCGGTTTTATGAAATTTTGTTACAAAGTCCGCCTGAACTTACCTGTAAGTTAATCCCCTCACACGCGCCGCAAATACAGATATTCTTTCTTCAGTGGATAGCATCTTTCAGATTACCTAAAGTCAGTCATTTTCATAAAGATGGATCGAGACTTTATAATTAGCCTGTATAATCCATCCCAATGTTCGCTTACCAACCAACGAAAACAGCGAAAAGCCCATGCCAGAGTGACGGACCAACGGGAATCGAACTCAAGACTTCCCAAATGCGAGCCTCACACATTATCGCGCAGTTATCTCGCTCGGTTCTTTTTCCATATTACTGACAACGAGGATATGGTAAATATGTTGAAGACTCCATTAGATCCATTTTTCGGATATGGGGAATTTTAAGTCGCCACTTTTGATTACCTCATGTATTCCAAAGACCAGATGTGGTTCGGAGTCTACGTTAAAGCTGTAGCCCCTGATTCTATTGTCATTCTCATTGTCACCTTAATATCGGAGATGACATACATCGCCCTCTGAGTGCCTCCAGAATTTAAGTGAGTCCAGTGGTTCCAGAGGTTCCCCCGAAGAGCGATGGAAACAACAATAACATTGTATTTTATTATAGTACTAGTGATAAATGTCAACTAGTATTGTCATTGTGTGGATGCAAAAGGTTTTGAAAAGTTAAAAAAATATCTCTCTCTCTTCTTGATTCGAAGGGGATGAGTATCCAAATCAGCTGGCGTGCACTAAGGTCACGGATTTGTTCCAGTATTCTGTTCATTTGCTTTATCAAAATAAATGTAAAGTGATTCTTTGTATCTGCTTTATTTCGCGAGCAGTAGCCTAAACCAAACATCGGAATCTATCTCCACCCTTAATCTCGAGATCTTCGTGCAGGATTATCGGAAGAGTAAACATGATGGTTACATATGCATCAGACACCAGCAATGCGGAACAACTCACATTAGTAAGAATGTTTCAAGTGTTTATGGATCAAAACATGGTCATTTAACACCATTTACTAAGCCCCGCGAAAGTTTCGGTGGATTCAAAACAGGATAGTCATAGAGTCCCCTTGTAAGAAATAACTACACATTTATTTTGTATTTTTCAACTGATCAAAAGACGAAAAATGTGCACCATACACTAGTTTGTGAAGACGTCGCAAGTTTAACCAAGAGTCTGGATAATGTAGTCCTCCTGTGGCACCAAACTCAACGAGAAACATTTTAGTTTAAATATACAGCTAAGGTATGATTTTAGGGACTAATTAGATAATTATTTACTGCCATCGCATTTGTGAATTTCCAAAGAATAATGCGATAAAACAGTGTTCTACGTTTCTAGCTTTCTGCCTTTGGAATGCAGACTTAGCAGAAGCATTGCCACATATAGAGGTTCGGTCTTCTTCAGCATGACATTAATGCGTGCACTTGTTATCTTTTACAAACATAAAATAAAATGTTCAATACACGGGGTCACTGGTCTCAGGCGGTAACATCTGTGGTCCGCATTCGGGAGGTCGTGGGTTCGATTCTCGTGGCCGATCTTCCTGACCCATGGTTTTTCTTTCGGGTTTTCCCGGATTGCTAGGCTAATGCTGGGGAGGATCATTAAGTCCTCCGAATTTCCTGTCCCTCCATTTCACCTCCATTCTCATTTCACTTCACCTTTCATCCTCTTGATGTATTTCAGGGTTGCAAGTGTCGGCATGAGGTCTGGGCGTGTACATGGCAGGGGAAAAGTAGGCTCTGTGGAATGGGGGTAATCTCTGGGTTCCGGGCCCCCAGTGAATGTGTAAGCTCACAGAGGGGGAGGAGAGCGGATTGCACCAGTGCCCATCCGGGGAATTTAAATGGTCGTGCCCCCTGGTCCGGCCGCTCTCTGTCTCCTCTCATCTCATCCCTCTCTCCCGGGGGTGCCCTATCCGGGGCATAGGCACAAAAGATCTTAGGTCGATGTGCCAACTCCCCCTCCGCGTTGAATCCTAATCGTAACCCTACTGGGTCTAACCTGCGACAACTTGCGGGTGAGGTCGGCGTCCAGCTTGATCGGTTATAGTCTATCTAGGCTGTCACATCATCATAATCACAAATGCTCTTTGAAGTGTGATGTGACGACTTTATTTGATATTCTTTGTATTTCCTTGCATGCAAATAATATGAATAGTAAACACTGAAACAGGAACGCCATTTTCGTTTTGTGACATTCCGTATTCATTCCCTGTTTTTCTTCCTCCATCACAGTTGGTGTCTGTATAAAATAGAATAGGAGCTCCATGGATGAAACGCAAACCCTTGGCCCGATTCTTGGCATTGAAGGTGTGAGGAGTCTCTTTTTGCTTTTTTTTATCGCCTACCTGCAGTAGGTAGAAGTGCTGTATATGCAAAGTTAGACAAATCTCAAATTTCATACCTGAGTCAAACATCATTTATACGTGCCAAGCAAAGACTTTCAACAAAACTAACCAATTAAAACTCTCCTTTTAATGGAAAAACTGTCGTTATTTTTATTTTCTCAAAAATGACTCCAATCTTATGATTAAAATACTTATTTAGGATCTTAATGCGGCAAATAAATGTTTGTTTAGAATTTTCTGCAAAGAGCCTTGTGTACTCTTCATACTGAGTGAATTTTGTATAGCTGAGAAATCATAGGTGATAAACAAATATTTACTGCAGGAAAAATTTAGAGGAGATTAAATTAGACAATTTGTGTGAAATAATGCTTTCTTCGGGCAAGGTTGTGGTTTCATGCGAATATTCACATTATATTTTTTCCTCTATATAACTTTTGACGAACCATGTATACACAGCCGGGAATAAACTGGGTGGAATGTATGTTCAAATTAGCTCGGAGGCTTACAGAGCTGAGATTGAACTGTACACTATGGATCAAAACGTACTACAAACAAAAGTACATCTCTTTATAACACACAATTCATTTCAAATAAGTTTTATGGTGGCATAAGCTACTTCTGAGATATCCGATATCCGTTGGTTCTAATTGTTCCTTCTCATAAATAAGGAAATAGATCTTAAGGAACTTATCCAAGAAGTTTAACCCAACCAGATTCGGAATCCGGCATTTTGTAACCTATCCCTCTACCGCTCATTAAGCAGACCTCTCTCCACCGCCGAAATTAAACATAAAATTCCTAATTATAATTGGAACATATCATAATTTTATAAAATGTGTTACTACGAATTTATGTAACACCTATCACAAATTGTAAATTATGAACATCTAGTATGTACAGAATGCTGCTTTCAGATACAATGAAGTATGCTAAACATAGTGTCCTTAAAATAATGAACCTCTCTATATACACTATGCGATCAAAAGTATCCGGACACCCCCACAAACATACGTTTTGCATCTTAGGTGCATTTTGCTGTCACATACTGCCTGGTACTCATCCACAACCTCAGTAGTCATTAGACATCGTGAAGCAGCAGACTGGGTCGCTCCGTGGAACTCACGGACTTCGAACGTGGTCAGGTGATTGGTTGTCAGTTGTATCAGAGGTCTGTACGCGAGATTTCCACATTCCTAAACACCCCTAGGTCCACTGTTTCTGATGTGATAGTGAAGTGGAAACGTGAAGGGACATGTACAGCACAAAAGCGTACAGGCCGCCCTCGTCTGTTGACTGACAGAGACCGCCGATATTTGAAGAGGGTCGTAAAGAGTAATAGGCAGACATCTACCCAGACCATCACACAGGAATTCCAAACTGCATCAGGGTCCACTCCAAGTACTATGACAGACGTGAGGTGAGAAACCTTGGATTCCATGGTCGAGCGGCTGCTCATAAGCCACACATCGCGCAGGAAAACGCCAAACGACGCCTCGCTTGGTGTAAGGAGCGTCAACATTACGCGATTGAACAGTGGCAAAACGTTGTGTGGAGTGGCGAATCACGGTACACAATGTGGCCATCCGATGGCAGGGTGCGGGTATGTCGAATGGCCGGTGAACGTCATCTACCAGCGTGTGTAGTGCCAGCAGTGAAATTCGGAGGTGGTGGTGTTATGGTGTGGTCGTGTTTTTCCTGGAGGGGTTTACACCCCTTGTTGTTTTGCGTGGCTCGATCACAGCGTAGCACCTTCTTGCTTCCCACTGTTGAAGAGCAATTCGGGGATGGCGATTGCATCTTTCAACACGATCGAGCACCTGTTCCTACTGCACGGGCTGTGGCGGAGTGGTTACACGACAATAACATCCCTGTAATGGACTGGCCTGCACAGAGTCCTGACTTGAATCCTATAGAACACCTTTGGGATGTTTTGGAATCATTCCCTACCCTCCATGAATGTGGGAGTGAATGTGAGTATGTTTCTAATAAAAATCAGTAAAAATCAACAACAAAAAACCAACAGCCAACGAGTTAGTGTTTCCAAAGTCAAAGACTCTGATATGGCCACAGAAGTTAAAGGGGGGTTATGCAAATGAAACAATGAGAGAAAAGCAAAAAGGGCTTGCAAAGCTTACAAACTAGGAGTTATTATTATTATTATTATTATTATTATTATTATTATTATTATTATTATTATTATTTTGTTGTATTTGCTGGCTGGTTCTCTGTTAGTACTTATTTGTACGGATGCCGGATGCAGAATTTAGCCCTTTGTTAAGGGAACAAACTTCAATAGTGCCAGGAGAGCTCCTGCTACTGTCCCTTGCTGGTGATCATTCGCCATTAAGCAATAATTAACAGCTTCCCAGTTGTGTTTCCAGTTCAATCTCAATGCAAACACATTTTGCTTCAAAATCTATATTTATATGTATGTGTGTATTTCTGGTCATAACAGCATTCATATTTCCTGACGTGTGCATATTAGGCGGACTCAAATTGAGAAAAATGACATATATAAAAAAAATATATTCTTCAAATTTATTTTCATTTCGCCTCAAGGAAAACGGAAACAATCACTTCAGTTTGCTAGTTCGTTAACATAGACTAGAGATAACATTTCTAAATACTGGCCCTTATTCCAGAATTAAGCAACGCCTTTTCCCGGCTGTCCTATCCTTGAATATCCACGCTTCATTGATTTTTCAGATAAGTTCAGTTTCGTGATGTTGTTATATAGAATAGAATAAGCAGCCTTTTGACTACTAGAGTTGAGTACTTTGGCTGCTGTACATTTTGAAATATTTGTAATATTTCAGTATTACCTTAAATTTGGAGCCAATACTGAGATAACTAAATCTTTACTTGCACAAAACATTATTTTCGGAGATATTCCACTGTTACTACATAGGGTAGACGGAGAGAATTTTTAATTCCACTCAGAAGTTATGTGTTTTGAGATCACCTGAATTCCACCACCCAAACTCGCGTATGTTTATATGTGAACCTCAAAAACGTAAATTTTGATGAATGCCCAAGGTCGTGCCTATTTAGTTCCAGGCATGCAAGACGAAGATTTTGAGGAATTTTTTCCATTCCTATACTAGCCTTTACATGGGAAAGGTTTCATTTTTTCTCAGAAACGGTAAAACGATTTTAATTAACATGGCATATGCCATTCTTATTGAAGTTTATAGAACTGCACATAGTTGGAAAACTATAAGGAGAGGGAAATTTACAATGGAGTATTGTAAAACTCTATAAGGTATGCAATTTATGTTAAATATCTCGTTTATTGCTGTTAATTTTTAATTTTTCAAATATTATTTCGTATTTTTGTTTCTCAACTCATACAAGGAGAATGCAATATCAAGGGCAGCATATAGCGAGGTACTCTTTAAACATCTGATTCTCATACTTAGTTTCTCTATACTTCTATATAGCTACAACGAAGTGTGTGCTTTCCGGAAACATTTATCATGGTTAACAGGAAGTACTTTCCATTTTAGTTTCTCTACTACATATAGTAAGTAGAGGAAGTATTGCATTTCATCCAAAAATTAGATACCAGATTTCACCGGAAATACAGGCTTTGAGGCCCCCCAAAAAACATTTTTAGAAAAAGGTCCGTGTCTGTGATTGTGTGTCTGTAAACAGCATAACTCAAAAACGAAAAGTCGGATAAATATCAAACTTGGGATTTGGGTTCAGTATTTTACAAAGATGCGACACGCAGATTTTCAAAAAATCCCCCACCCCAAACTACCCTTTACATGAACATTTTTCGAAAATTTTATTTTCTCAAAAATAACTCAAACGATTTTGATTAAAATATAATATATTTAAGATATTCTCATGACAAATAAAATGTATATCTTGAATTTTCTGGGAATGTGCCCAAAAGTCCTCTTCTTTCTGAATGGTTTTTGCATAATTGGTAAATCGTAAGAGATAAACAAATTTTTTCTACACTAAATTGTAGAACTCATTAAAACACACAATTTATGTAATATACATTGTTTTTAGTGGAGTGACCCATTTCCGAGATATTCCTTGTTATTTGTTTCAATTTTCTAATACTTATACTTTTCCTCAAATGGGAATTCGTTATTCGTTCTTTTGTCCTGGACATACAAAGAGAATGGAGTGCTCCACAAAGCAACCAGCTCTTAAAAGATTTGACTATCGCTTAAACCCTACTATGTTCCCCTTACACCTATAAGAAAATTAGCAATAAGATTAACGTCTCGATATCTCGATTAACATGAAGTAGATGGAGAATAAGCGCTTGTAAACATAGCTTGTACAAGAGTAAAGTCATGTGAGTGTAATACATTGGATTTTTTACCCATATTTTGCAGAATAGATATGACAATAAATTTGAATGAATAGAGCAAATTATGTGGTTGTAACCATCAGTTTTTTTCCTCCATACTATGTCGAAATATAGTGTGGAAACTGCGCCAGTATTTATTTGTGTCTACATAAGTATTGTAGTTTTGCTTGTTGGGCACCACTGTTTATAACCATTATAAACAGAAAGCAAGAGATTGCACTTGTATTGAAGACCTTAGCATTAGATATTTGTTTTATTGTTCAGGCTAGCTAATGACTGTGGTGGAACAAGTATCCCTCGCAGGTAGTGGAGCGTGAAACAAATGAAATATAAGTATTAGTTGTGAAATTATAACACAGCTGAAAGTAATTTTTCTGTTAATACCTTTAATATACCTGTCATCTGAGCAATACTTGTGTTGCGATTATTCAGTTGTAGCAAAAAGTGTTAGTACTGTCTTTACATTTTACTAAAAACTCACACGAACTTAAAAATTTGATCTGTCGGAACCTATTGTCACCTTCTAAACTTTGTACTACAGGGTGTTTTATGAAGAACTGATACATTTCTTTCTTTAATTATTCTGTTCGAAATTCACTCAATGCCCCAATTTTAGCACCAAATTAAATAGAATGTTCTGGAGTTTCGATTGCCTGCCACCAGATATGCAGATGTTATGTTTTATTCGTAATTGTTAATTTTATTGTCGGCAACTGTTTTTGAGATTTTGTTCTAGCACGTGAAAATGGAGTACACATTAAATGAACGACTCTTCCTTGTAAAACAATACTGGATTACGAATTCAATTACAGCTACTCAAAGAGCATACCAGAGAGGATTTGGTGTTCGGAATCCTCCCCACAGAAACACAATACTGGGACTGGTAAACAAATTGGAAACAACTGGATCTGTGGTGACTGAAAAAGGCAAAACTCGTTCATCTAGGCTTCCCATGGTGGTTGTTGAGTAACAGCACGACTGGATCAGTCACCTGAAAAATCATTAAGACGTTTGTCGCAGGAGACAGGGTACAGCTACTCAATGTGTTAGAGAGCTGTGAAAAGCGCAGGCCTAAAGCCGTATAGGATTAAGGTTGTCCATCAGTTACAGGAACCAGATAAGGATAGACGACTGAATTATTGCCGTTGGTTGCAGGCGTTCATTGTGCAAAATCCTGCCATATTGTCCATCACATAGTTCACAGATGAAGCATGCTTCCATTTATCCGGCTATATGAACTCACATATGCATCCGGTTAAAATCGGAGTTCGGTGCGCAATATCCGCACAGAGAATAGTGGAATCAATTTTTTTTAAACAATGTGAATACTGCAGAGTCCCGACGGATTTTCATGGAGTTTGCTGACCAACTAGACGATGCAGAGCTGAGTCAATGATATTTTCAGCAGGACGGCGCTACATGCCATACATCAAATGATTCCATGACACTAATTGCAAGTTTCTTTGACGACCGGCTACTTTCCAAAAACCTGTGGCCACCGAGATCTCCGGATTTGACATCGCCGGACTTCTTTCTATAGGGTTACTTAAAAGACAGAGGGTTTGTGCCACACTTCCTCAGATATTGGACTATCTGAAGCACAGCGTTACACAGGAGATTCGAGCTATTGACAACAAGTCCTCCAACGAGTGGCCAGTAACATGGAACGACATGTTGAGTTGTGCCTTATGTAGGATGGAGGACATTTTCAACATTTGTTATAGAGGTAAACAATCTCCCAAAATTCCTCTGCATTTCAGGTATAATAACTTCTCGCTAGCATAACTCGTTTTGAAGCAATTAAAGAAGTAAATGTGTCACTTCTTCATAAATCACCCTGTACTTACTCGGTTTTCCTACATAATTAGCGGTAGTTGTGTATGAACTTTAAATGACTACAACCCAAAACGATCTGCCCTCATTGTTATCTGTGCTACAACTAACTTTATTCACTTGAGGAAATCTTAGCGTGGCGTCTTTACCTTATATATAAAAATTTGAAAGTTTAGCCTTACACTCTTCTGGTTGCCTATCTTAAATATTTCAAATTCACCCCCTTGCTATACTATTTGCTGCTTGAAAATATCACATGATATCCCTATAATTAACCCAAGCGCATTCGTTTTCTCCCTTGCTACCATTTTGGGGGATCCTGATCAACATTTTCCCCTAAGCTATATAATGTAATGGATTTTGTCTGGCTGACACAAAATTCTTCCCTTCTTGGTCTATCCAATAGCTAACTCGGTGTACACGTCGTTATAATCTACAATCACAACTTTTTGTGCTAAATCATATATAAACACTCTTACAACGCTGATGTTACTGTAGTTTGACGCAACTCAAACATCTATTACTAATACATAAACAATAAAATGCAAGAAATATTAATTAACATGTGAGTAACTTCCACTTATAATTATTACTAAGGCTTGTGGTGTGAGGCATTGTTTTTAATGTTTTTGCGTGCCAAAAATATTGTCACAAACTAAAACGTTAATCACATTTTAAATGAAGTCGTTGCACATTCATTGCCGTCATTTAATGTTGCCTGGTTATTTGTAATGTTATCAGCAGTTATTGGCTTTTCATCACCTCGACATTGTCGCTTTTTTCGGCACAACCACGTAAATAAATAATGTTTCGCTACCATGATAACTAGTACATGCATCAATAATTAAAACATATAGCGTAAAATAAAACTGAACTATGCTTCGTCATTTCAACGATAATAACATTCTGAGGAAGCTTACTTAATTAACGTTTTTGTCTGTGATTAAATGTAATATTACATTAATCGATTCGCATGTTTTAAGGTTGAATAGTAAGACCATGTTAGCCGTTCCGCAGATAGTAGTAATTCTCTCCAGCTCGTTACAATGAGTAAGATCATGATGTAAACAACTGTGCACCGTTTTTCGGATTGTTTATCGTCTCCGACGCCACGTAGTAAATGTATACTTGTTATGATGATCTAACTCAAGGTAACAAGGGGAAGGCAATTGCTACTCGCGGAAGGACTAATGTTGGCCTAATATTCAACCTAAAAGCATGTCAGTTTCTTAATGAAATGTTAAATTTAAAACAGTTAAAAATGTTATAAAACCTTACTTATAATTGTGTCTCGTATCATCGGTTCAAAGCATGAACCTTAGTTCAGTTGCACTTTGTGTATTTTATCTTTGAATGTGGTTATTTGGGTGCATAAAAAAACGATTTAGAATTTTTGTTGCTTCTTGGACTACTTTAATGTGTATATTGTGGCGTATTATTGATTTTGTCATTACCAAACGCACTGTTGAGCTGTATTGTTGCTACCAGACGTAGTATTATTGGGTCTCTTTAGTTATATTTTGGCCTATCTGTCTCCCTTTTTGGCGCGGACCACGCCAAAGGGAGGGATCTGTTTGAAATTGTCTGGTGCGACGTCAGCCCTGTCTGGTTGATGGGGGGGGGCGAGATAGCGTCACTCAAGAATAAGTGGTCGACGGGGCAAGACGCGTGTGTGGCCGGTCTTCGGTCTGTGGCATCTCCCTTCATCCTGTTTCTTTTGTTAACTATGTAGAGAAGCCAAACGTTTTTGTGAATAAATTCCAGGTAATGTGTGTTATGTAATATAAAAACCCACGCCTTCCCCATAAAATTTCACACCAAGGTCCCGGACTTTTTGCTACCAGTGAGTTGCGTCCCCGTGTGCGTGCTGGGGTGACCTAAATTAATCATTTTCTGATAACATTTTCGGCCTTCACCCCAACATGTAACAATATTGCCATGTAATGTTATCTATTTACATTTTCCAATAAGTAGTTAAAATAATTTATACCTGCCATGGAACAAAATATATTAAGCAAGTGCTAAGAGAGCGGGATTTTCTTACTCCTGTGCAACTATCGTAAAATTTTTGC
This sequence comes from Deroplatys truncata, assembly GCA_030765065.1. NCBI lineage: Eukaryota > Metazoa > Arthropoda > Insecta > Mantodea > Mantidae > Deroplatys > Deroplatys truncata. The sequence continues at coordinate 223,866,943 of CM060975.1, forward strand.
TCTTAAGGAAACGCATCACTTTCCGTAGCAGTTAAGATAAGAATGCCCTGCTTCCCATTTTAAAAGTTCATATTTCTGGTACCTTTATTTGAATTTTCATAAGTGGTGCAAGCTTGAAATTTTTGGGAATTACCTTACATATGTATTTTCCTTTATTAATACAAACTGATTTAGTTTGAATGCTCTTAGCTTTCTGCAATATTCCTTTATAGAGATAACACTTTCAACGCAGTTTATAAGTCTTCATGCACAAACAATAAATTTATTTTGGCAATTTGTTATCTTTATATGCTACGCTTTAATATGGTGCCTTTTTGGAATCCTTTTAATTTCCGAAACGTTGAAGGCGCATACCGCTGTAGATTGTCTCATTTAAATGGTGAGAGGCATTTTTAACTTTCTCCCTCCACATATCTATGCAGACTAGAAGAAATTTTGTATTTTAACCAGAAATTCTATATCTATATTTTAGCAAAGTGCATGTTTCGAGATCTTCTGAACTCGAAAAGCATTGTTAGAAAAAATATGGATATGTATGTCATTGAAAAGCAACAATCAAACTAAAATTCGAAAAGTTGCCAATCTTTGTACTGACTTCATCTTCCAAAGATGTGACATGAAGATTTTTAAAAAAAAAAAATCTGCCGCCTCAAACTAACCTGCATTGGATTTCGTTTTTAATCTTCTCAAAACGAATTTGATTAAAATGATATGTTTAAGATATTTGTGGGACTTGTAAAATGTGCATCTTGAATTTTCTGTCAGTACTCTGAGAAATGTTCTTCATTCAGAATGAAATACGTATAATTGCGTGAAACTGTAACACTTGATAGAGAAACCGTTCCTACACGAAAAGTATATCTAATTAAAATTCATTCATATCCAATAGATAGTTTGGCTTAACCATTTCCGAGATATTCGTTGCCATTGATTTGAATTTTTCAACCCTTTATCGTCATTTTAAACGTTAAATCCCAGTTTTCGCTTATTATGATGCCATGCAAAGACCAAGCAATGACGGATTGTGTGACTATGTCATTTAATATCCACATTGTAGTTGTAGGGACATTCACAGGAACTCCGTGTGAAGAACACTACATAATGCAACATTCTATCCTTATCATCTTCAACTACACCAGGAGCTACTGCAGCGCGAACATGGATGGAGATTGGAATTCGCTAGGTGGATCATACGACAAATCAAACAAGATGCACGCTTTTGGCAACTTTTATTCACAGACGAAGCAGTATTTCACAATACAGATCAAGTAAATCGGCACAACAGCATTATTGGAGCACTTGTAAACCTATATTGGATGCCAGAGGCGTCTTTCAGATCCGATGGAGCTTCAACGTTTGGCTGGTATATTCAGTGACCATATAATAGGACCGTACTTTTATGATGGCCAACTCACTGGAGATCGCTATGTTCACGTTCTACAACACCAGCTTCCTGAATGAGATGCCATTGCAGAACCGAATAACTCTGTGGTAGCAGCATAATGGGGCGCCAGCTCATTCGGCCAAACACATACTGGATTATCTCAATGTAACCTACCAGAACGATGGCTCGGGCAGCATGGACCACTAGGATGCCCAGCACGCTGACCCGAACTAATCCCATTATGTCTTCTTATGGGTTACCTTAAAGGTATCGTGTACATGGTTAAACCATGCATCCACCAGCAAGGTGGCCAATCAAACACTTAATTACAACCATAGTATGGCGGAACACACATAACTGAAGTAAACGTTTATGTGCTAAAAAGTTCAGTATGATGTCATATTGTTAAGTGAACTATTTTGGGAACCAGAGGGGTTGACAACGATCACAATATGGACTTGCAAACTTTATCTAGTGTGTAGTCACATATAGCATTTGTAGTCCCTTAGAACAATTTATTGCCTCTCTTTTGTATGAAAGAATATCTTTAAATAGTAAAATATAATTTAATGCTTTACGTTTGTAATTTCTCATTACAATGTTAAACGCATTTATTTGTTGTCTTAAATTAAGCATTTCTAATAGGTAACAACTTTATTTTATTTATATTCACATAATTAAACTAATTGAAACAAACTACAGAAAAAACTATTATGTATTATTGCTTCCGTGCCAAACTATCAATTCCCGCAAAGTGTCACCAAAAAAGGTTAACTTTAAGTATCAGTATTTAAACCTCGAACCTTCCACCTTTATAGGCCAGTGCGCACAGTGCTGCGCTAGAACTGAATTCCGTCATGCACAGCGGTACAAAGCATAATTTCGGCCGAAACTATGCGACGCGATGCAGTGGACAGTGTTTACTGTAAACGCCGGTTCCGCTAACTTCTCAATTCGCAGAATGAGAAGACTTGTCCGTATATTGACTTTGCATTATAGAATCTACTGTGGTCTCAATTCAAATGGATCAGCTGAAACTGTGAAAATAGTTTTAGGTTAAGCTAAAGCATTAAAATGTTAACATAAGTATTTACTAGAATAGAAAATGATCAGGATTGCAGTTTTATTATTAGTTATAATAAAAATCTCTTAATTCCTCCATACATTCCTGTGCCATTTATTCATATAGGTGATGTAATTTGACACGTTATTAACTCTCGGCAGTGGCCTTGATAATAACAAAACTTGTTGGCTATGTTACGTGGGTGTTTAAAAATATGCATTTAACATAACATAAAATGTAAACGTTCTTACTCGGCAAGTAATTTTATTGACGTTGAAGTTAGTAAGTGGGAGACATTGTTCAGCCATGCATAACTTCATCAAAGTGCTTAGAAAATCAGCATCGATGTTCGTTATAGTTTTCAACTTAATGAATTACGACGCGTAAATCCTAAAGTGGACTAGGTAAATTATTTTAGATAAATAATCTAAAGCCAGATTTTGAATCCATGAGTTGAAGCAGCAATATATTCGTGCGCTAGGCTTCTACTCAAAATATTACCTGAAGTGTATAGGTATATATATTTATATATCCGATGTTTCTTATTAATGTTTAAAATCCGTTCTTACCACACATGGCACCACAGGCGGTGGACACTAATGACACATGAACTGAAATGATAATTGAAAATAGAAATTTGGAAAGGAAGCGCTCCAAGCCTAAATTTAGGGGCCTCCCTGACATTTGCCAGTTATGAAGACTAAGAAACCTTGGAAGAAACCTCAGTCAGGCAGGACGGACCTGGCAGGTTTTGAACTCTGACTACTTTCACATGTACGTGTCGGCCACCCGTGTAGATGGAAAATTTTTTGAAATATAAATCTTGAATATGCTACTTTCTTTAAAATATGTATATTTAGATATATTTTCGTGTTTCCTTAACTTACTCCAAGGGTGGCGAAAATGCCTTTCTCTCTCGAGTCATCAAATATGCGACACGCACTACACCACTCAGCAGCACATAGCAAACAAATGAATAGACGGCTAGAAAAGGAGTTGCCCTGCGAGATACAGTGCCTCGCGAGTCGCGCTTTCGCCACCACTGACTTAGACATTTAGGGAACAGGAATAAGGATTAGAAGCAGAAGAAAATTGGTTAAGGTTAAGGTTACTAAACATCCGGGAGGAAGCGATGGGGCGAGACAGCACGAATAGCGCCAGGTCTGATGGCGGCAGGTGTAGCGCAGCGGTGTCTAACATCGTCAGGCTGATCATCGCTGGGATACCCTTATCCACAAAGAAAATCTCGATGAGAATGTTCCATGCTAGGGAAGAAATAGTTCTCTTCTCAAAGTACATCCACCGCATACGTCGCACATCAATCCATCGCGCCAGACCCCGCAGGCCTGGAAGATAAATGGAAATGGAATGAGAGGAAGTTTCTCACATTGAAAGCTCATAGTAGTTTATAATCCCCCCGCCTACTGACCTAGGAAAACCATGAGCAACACCACGAGTGCCTGTCCCACGAAAATCGAACTCAGGACCTACCGCGAGCCCCAGACACTCCCCCTCGTTGCAGTTAGGCCACAAATATGATGCGCTATCTTACTAATGAAACATTAATTGAACGCAGTCAGGATGAAGTAGATAGGAAAAAAAATAAAAATAATTTATAAAACTAAAATAAAAAGAACTTCATTCCTGCTTTGCTTTTCAATCCGAGCTTACACGTTGATGTACTTTGAAAATATGTATGCACAAGAAAGTTTAGGAAGTTTAATCCATAGATTTTATGAAAGTAAGCAAACCTTTGGCAATTATTTTAAAATATTCATGTTAACGTACAGTCGAGTGGCGATATAATGCAGTCGTTTATGTTGGTAAGGAAATACTAAACTGCCTCTGCCACGCCCAGTATAATCCTCTTACATGGTTCTACCATTCTACCTTTTCCTTGTCTTATACCTCCCCCCCTTTTTCTTCGCTCCTGAGCCTGAACCCGACCTAATCGCAAAGGTTAGTGTTTGCGCGTCAGAACTTTCACATCAAACCAATATGAGACGGACTCGTCTAGCGGCTGGTGCGGACCTCGTTGTAAAGGATGCCTTCCAACCACTCAGGTAAAATGTTTCCGTATGCCTTCCCTTTCGCTAGAGGGGAGGCGTACGGGAACATTTAGCTCACTTAGGCCTGACTTTAATTCATAGGCTAATGCATGTGTGTCAGACTTAAATTCAAACCTGGTATGGAACACAAATGATAAGGAGATTCTGCCAACATTAAAAAAGAAAAACTTTCTAGAAAACCAAAAGTATCTGCACATTTCCGTGACTCGACTGTAAATAATAGACTACCCTGAAGCACGTACATGGTTTTTCTCACATTTTACTTATGAATGGCTGTCAAATTACATGAAATTTGGTAGATTATGTACAATAAGTTCCAGTCAGAGAGTGGACTCTAAAAAATCTAATTAATTAATACTCCCATGGGTACGGTGTCAACGATTTTAAATATCTGGTGTGTAGTTTTGTTAAACAAGTTACATGAAATATAAAGGATACATTATATATAAAATATTAAGGACACCGAACGGATGGCTAGGCGGCAACGTCGTGATCCGCATTCTGAAGGTCATGGTTTGAAGCCTCGGAGTAGGGTAGAATTGACAGTTCTAAAACAGTTAATTTATGCATGGCTATTCATATGCAAATGAGCTCCCCCACCTCCTCCCTCCCCCTCCCCCCTCCCCCCACTGTGCCTTGGTAGTTTTACTTGCAGCTGCGGTCGTAAATCATGTTGAGTACAATGGAGGCTTGACAGTTAGGTAATTAAGGCTGTCAATCAACTGTCAAAACGAACAAAGGGGTCATAAATTTAAGGTTCTGTAACAAAGGCGAGATGTTTTTCCTACCCATTCCACATCCGGCCACTTCTGCACCTGGTCAGTTACCCGCCCCCACTTCCATTGTGTGTGTCGAACACGTGGCATACTCGTTCCACTAGCTTTTAACAAAAGAACAATGCTTGCCCTTCAGCTGTCAAAATGAACAAAGCCCATGATGAATTAGGGTTGTAGCAAAGCCTGACCCTTTCCATTGTGTAAGAGATTCTATTGTGTGTGCCTTTCTATTGTTCGATGCAAGCATTCTTTAGAAAGACCACCTGGCAACCCAATAACAAAGCCTGACCCTTTCCATTGTGTAAGAGATTCTATTGTCCTTGGCAAGGCTAGTTTAGAAAGACACCTGCAGCGTTCCCATTGTTTGGCCACCTGCTAGTTTAACAAAAGAATTCGAGGGTTGCTTTATACTCGTCCTGTCCTTGTTTGTGTGAAAGAGAGAGAAACTTGTTTACCAACTCTGCGTGACGTCATACTTTAGAAAGACACCTGCTCCATAACAAAGCCTGACCCTTTCCATTGTGTAAGAGATTCTATTGTGTGTGCCTTTCTATTGTTCTTGGCAAGGCTAGTTTAGAAAGACACCTGCAGCGTTCCCATTGTTTGGCCACCTGCTAGTTTAACAAAAGAATTCGAGGGCTGCTTTATACTCGTCCTCTCCTTGTTTGTGTGAAAGAGAGAGAAACTTGTTTACCAACTCTGCGTGACGTCATAGTCGGCCATCATGATTTTGCCTGAGGGAGCTCTCTCCGATGTTTTACGACCTCCTACGAACATACCCGAGCATAGTTAACAAGCATTCTGTTTCAGCCAACGACTCCGAAAAAGCGTCTAATATACATTTCATTACGTGCATTAAACCTCTGAGTGATATCCATAGATCGGTGTTCGATTCTTACTGTAATCAAAACTTTATTGCTAATGAGAAATTAATGATTGATATTATTATAATATTACCCTAATTAATAAAAAGGCGTTCAGAGAATTCTAGCTCGAGTCTTACCAAGTGAAACTCTAACGCGTAATAACTATTAAACTATGCAAGGTCAGATTAAAAAAATGTATTTATCAATTATAATTTAATTTTTTATATATCATTACCCTAATTAATGAAAGGGTGTTCAGAGGGTTCTAGTTCGAATCTTACCCAACGAAACTCTAATGCTTAGTAAATATTAAACTATGCAAGGTCAGATTTAAAAATGTATTTATCAAATATAATTTTTTTATACATCATTACCCTGATTAATGAAAGACCGTTCAGAGGACCCTAGTTCGAATCTTACGCAGCGAAACTCTAATGCTTAATAAATATTAAACTATGTAAGGTCAGATTAAAATGTATTTAACAAATATAATTTAATTTTTATATATCATTACAATAATTAATAAAAAGGGTGTTCAGAGGGTCCTAGATCGAATCTGCGAAACTCCAATGCCCAATAACTATTAAACTATGCACGGCTAGATTAAAATGTATTTAACAAATATAATTTAATTAATGAAACGATGTTCAGAGGGTTCTAGATCGAATCTGCGAAACTCTAATGCTTAATAAATATTAAACTATGTGAGTATTGGGCGGTCAGATTAAAACGTGTTTAACAAATATAATTTACTTTATACAACATTACAATGTTTAACGAGCTGTATTGTTAGGAACCAGAGGCCCCCTAGTTGGAATCCAACCCTGTGAAACGCTATAATAACTATTAAGTTATTGAAGCAGCGGGCGGTCGGATTAAAATTGCAATTAGCAAATATATTTATTTATATTAAACCCTGATGCATACTTAGATATCTCGATGCCTAGCCAACATTCTTTCTTCTTCTCCTCTCGTTTTCTTTCTATCTATCTCTTTCTTTCTCCACGACTTGTACACATTCAGGCGTTCGCATATACACGAGCGCTTGTACACACATCAGCAAACATACACTGGTGCACACACACACTCACATACATACAATAGTACACACACACGCACATACACGCATTCACACAACTCATGCGTATACATACATACACCAGTGCTCTTACACACATACATATACATGGACACACACATGCACACACATACACCAGTGCACACACGCATACACGCACATGTAAGTACACACACGCACACACGCACACACGCAAGCACATACACACACGCACATACATACACCAGCACATACACACACACATGCACATAAATACAACAGTACACACAGACACACACACACATACACCAGTACACACACGCATTCACGCACCTCATGCGTATACATACATACACCAGTGCTCTTACACTCGCACATTCACGCACCTCATGCGTACACATACATACACCAGTGCTCTTACACTCACGCATACATATACATGGACACACACACACACACGTGCAAGCACATAGGCCTGTTCACTTACACCCAACAGCAGCAACCCACACACGCACACACCAACTCACGCGCATGTCCTGAATGAAAAGAGACAAAATGATGCAATAAAAACTAATTATAGCTCGGGATGCAAGGCTTCATTTACGATTGCTCGAAACCGGTCTTCTAATAACTCCAAAACTAATTAAAATAAAGACAGTAAATAAACTTTATTACTTTTATGCCATTAGCTCGTTTCTTGTGCATGTATATTAGAGTCCGGGTGTCATGGGTTCGATCCTTAACTTTAAATCTCAATTATCTCAGAAACTACCAGGGATTAAGGTGCGGACCAAAGCACGATTTTTTAGTTCCTACGATGAACAATTAATGCTTTATATAATTTCCAATCAGTGTCCCTAGCTCGAATCCCGATCTTTCAGTGACTTCCTTAATTTTCCACTGTGTTCTAGAATATATCACTTAGATCAATGTTGCAACTGCATACAGGTCTTTTAAACACATCAAACTAATATTATAAATAATTTTGTTTCTGGCGTTCTGAGTTCGAATACCGATTCAATGAAGTTTACTTATAAATTTAATAACAGTAAATAATTAAGACAAAGGTACCAAATAAACCTATTACGTTTATGTCATCAGATAATATCTTGCGGGTGTATATTAGGGTACCTGACGTCCAAGGTTCGATCCTTAAGTTTAAATCTCAATTATCGCAGAAACTAGCAGAGATAGAGCTGTAGACGAGAGCATGTTTGATAGCTCATCCAATGAACAATTAATGCTGTATATAATTTTCAACCAATTGCCCCTAGTTCGAATCCCGATCTTTCAATGACTTCACTGATTTTCCTCTGTACTACAGAATACATCACTTAGATTGATGCTTTAACTGCATGCAGCTGTGTGAGAGAGAGCGAGAGAGAGAGAGAGAGCGAGAGAGGGAGAGGAAGTGAAACAAGCAGGGATAGAAGTGCTGAGGGCCTCTGCGCATGCGTAGCAAGAGATGATGTCATTGGCTGCAATAATCACGTGACGTGTAAGCATCACAGACATGATGACGTGCAGGCATCGCCTGGAGGGGGTTTAGATCCCTATATAAACAGACATCTGTCCCATGTTAGAACTGTTGTGTACTTATTAACTTTACATTCAAGTTTTAAAGAGCTTTAAAAGCAACGTGAGATACAGGCCGTCTACACATTCAGCACATATCAAAACGGGGGCAATGCAAGGTGAGTTTTAAATAACTATACAAAATCACTGTTGGCTTTTACAATACATTTAATTTTATTTAAACGTTACAGTACATGAAAGACGATTCGTTACAAAGAGCATCATATTTTATAATCTGTGCTTTACATTCACATGGATTTCAGTGCATACTCCTCTTCAGTTCACATGATTTTCGCCACATATTCTTCTTACATAAACATTCATACGACTTTCCCCTCATTCTTTGTTTCACTATACACTCACATGATTTCCTCTACTCATTCTTTATTCCACCTACAGGTTCATGCTCTGTTAACATTCACATGACTTTCTCTTCACATTCTTTGCTTCCATTAACATTCACATGATTTTCGCCACACCTTCTTCTTACATAAACATTCATACGACTTTACCCTCATTCTTTGTTTCACTATACACTCACATGATTTCCTCTACTCATTCTTTGTCCCCCTGCAGGTTCATGCTTTGTTAACATTCACACGACGTTCTCAGCTCATTTCTCTATTGACATTCACATGATCTTCTCAACACATTCTTCTTACTTAAACATTCATACGATTTTCCCCCTCATTCTTTGTTTCACTATACATTCGCACACGATTTCCTCTACTTATTCTTTGGTTCTCTGCTGGCTCATCTTCAATGAACATTCACATGATTTCTGTACTTATTCTTTATTTCTCTACACCCTCATAGGCTTACTTACAAAACATACACACCCTAGTTCTTCAACTTGAATAATGTAGTGAAAATAATAATTCATGACAATGTCTGTTACAGATTGTTTAGCTGATAGACTTAACAAGATGGTGGAAGAGCGTAGTTTCCTACCGACTCGTCGAGTTCAAGATCTCGAAATAGGTCTTAACTATGAGATAAAGTCCTTAAAGAGAATTCAAACAAGATATGGTACCAGGATCGTATCTTCGCTGGAGGATTGTCAAGTGTTCTTGCCAGAGCGCTATAATTCGTTAACCGATCAAGAGATTGCAGAAATACCTGGGAGCGTATACCTACAGTATAATGGCATGGCAGAGGCGGGGAAATTTAAGACATGTAAATTGTCCTTTTTACATGCAAAGAAGGTGCGTAGAAGTGTCAAACTTAAGTATTGAATGTTCTCCCATTTCACAATGAAAAATTCATAAATAAAACAACTGACTCATTGATATTACATATAAAGATACAAAAGATGCATATTATAGAATTTTATAAAAAATTAACGAAATTACAATATCACATGCTTTGAGTTTAATTATATCTAGCGCATTGAAATAACTCTAAATATCCGAATGTTTATACAAATCTTTGTGCTTCTTTTTACATGTGCCATATGCTTCATTTTACATGTATCATAACAAAAAAATGTAATTCTTTTCAGGTTGCCTTTACTTGACCAAGATAGTTTTCTAAGACTTTCATTGTGCAATGTTTCAGGGTGTGCATTAAGAGGAAGAAGAAGAAGGGGAATAGCCTGCTGGCATGCAAAGGATGCTGACGCTATTGGAGGGTAGAATACCTACAAGAAACATTTCGGCAAGAAACGGGTGCTGAGACATCTACATCACCGAAACACATTAAGACAGGATCCTTATATAACATTACAGGGTATACAATGAAAAAATACGGTCAATTTTGTATACAATTCAATGCATGGCTGAGAGTTAGCTCGACCTAGTCTCCCTATATTCACTGAAATTAAGCATTGTGAGCAATAATTTAAGTGACTGTGAAAATACTTTAAGTAATTTGTATCCTAAAAGACTTGAGCCCTGTATACATTAACAGCATTAAGACTGTTTGCCACGCTGGAATACAAATTATGAAAATAAAAAGACTTTCATTTAAATAATAAGGAAATTTGCATAACCTGCTGTTACAAGTGTAATGACATATACAGAAACAATGAGTCGGACGAGAAAGTGATGGAAATGTAAGATAAATAATAACAATAAAAGAATTAAGGTATGCTTTTACATAGTGTTTTTATTCATTAAAAATCCTTGTATTCCTAATGAAAAAATAAATCATTACAATGATTAGTTTAAGTTATGTCACAATGATCAAAAAGAGAACCGTCTTTAGATGCATTACTCGATCTTAAGGCAGAGCACCAAAAAATGACAAATCACGGCTTCCCCATTTTAGATGCGGTGTCACTATTCAGGTAAATTCATGTAACACAACAGGTTGAGTATGCAGATCTGTGGTCCTAAATGGGTGAAACAGAGTCTTATCCAGCTTAACAGTCTTGAGATCTCAGCATCAGAAAGTCGAATCACAAGCCTTCTCCACTCGCTGAGTACAGGTTTAACAACAGCATTCTCTTCACCCTGAGACTGTGTAATGTATATAAATGTTCAACTTGACATGGGATTCTAAACTCGTTGTTAGAGTCCAGAACTGATGTATTATATGGTGAAAACACATGTTCCTCTTCTTAGTGATCTTGTCGTCGAATCTCGGTAGCATTGAAGATGTCCATGATTATAGGATTCTGAAGCCCAAAAACTGTAGGAACTGCTGATTGCGTGATGTTAACCTGATGGGCGTCAAGGGCAGAGCATGATGTGTGCGTTGAATCATTCCATTATTATATCCTCGACGTCGTTGACTTCTTCTAAAAACTATAGGCATTATGCTTATATCCTTGTTTCTAAAGGCAATGATATTGCTGTTAGGCTCCCCTGTTTGCTCTATGAAGCGGATCTTTATGAACAACAGGTAAAATTTGATTTGGTGGTTATTGTGAAATACGTTATCCTGCCGTAACAGATGGGAAAACTGGTAGATGGAGTGTCCACTTTTACTATAGAGGAAGGAGACTGATGCAATACTGCGCTAAATTCGTATGATGCTCAACTTAAGTATATTCACTAGGAAATCAGATTCAGACAGCTGATTAGATGGAATAACTTTGTCACTGAAGGGCCACAGAACGTTCCTATAGAACAATCACTGGAAAAAATCAAGAGTGAAAGGACATTTTAATGACATTTTTATTATTATTATTCACTGATCTAATAAAGAAGACATTCGCATCCTAATATGAGGAATCTTTCTAACTCTTTCATGGTTTTGCAAATGCTAATCACGCTATAAAACCACCCAGCTTTAAATCCTGAATAATGTCGTTAATCGCATCGGAAAAGTCATTTTTATCTGGTGTATGAAGCATCATGAGTACCCTTAGCATGTTTACCAAATCATTAGGATCGGTGTAGCGGTATAGCATCTCCTCTGTATTCGCTTTGGATATATCTTCTAATCTAGGTGAGTTGTCACTAGTATGCTTGCTTTCATTGGTGTGTTTATTCAGAGCTTGCTCATTCAAAGAAACTGCTCTCATTGCTTCATCAGTGGTAGCTCTTGGCGTTATTACAGGGTCACTTGAACTGGCTCCAAGCACGGTACATCTTGAATCCCGCTCTTCGGGACTTGAGAAGATTTCAGGATCTCGTTTGGGTGTTGTAGTCAATGCACAGCTGGCCATTGCTTTACAGCATCGTCTCCTATGTTGCTTAAGCCTTGAAATTGTCCTGTTTTTTAAAGTTCTATTACATATGCAGCACTTAACAAAGCGATTACTCCCCCCTTGGGAAACATACGAAAAATCAAGATTCTCGTAAATTGACTGTAATTGTCCGTCTTTGTGAGTGTTCATGCTGAAGCAGTATATATAAACTAGTCAACGTATAATGTAGATGTTGAATTCGTATACGATAACACGAGACTGAGTTATTTTTTAACATTTATGTATTTATATATGTACTCAGGTTTTGATTCATATAAACAGCCATGTCCGAATTAGACTAAGCAAAATATTGTAGCATTTCCGCATAATAGTTGTAATTCCGTTAATTATAACTATCTCATTAAGCACACGCAGATTCAAGTAGCTAGAAACGGATTCATAGAGGTAAGAGAACAAGTTTTCTTGATAGTTAGCACAGAAAATGCGAGAGTTAAGGGAGATACTGGTCATTTTCCCTTTGCAGGTCACCTTTGTTTCCCTTTGCTGGCCACCTTTTCCCTTTGCTGGTCACATTTTTCCCTTTGCTGGCCACATTTTTCCCTTTGCTGGCCACCTTTTCCCTTTGCTGGTCACATTTTTCCCTTTTCTGGTCACCATTTTTCCCTTTGCTGGTCACATTTTTCCCTTTGCTGGTCACCTTTTTTCCCTTTGCTGGTCACCTTTTTCCCTTTGCTGGTCACCTTTTTCCCTTTTCTGGTCACCTTTTTCCCTTCCCTGGTCACGTTTTTCCCTTCCCTGGTCACGTTTTACCCTTTGCTGGCCACCTTTTCCCTTTTCTGGTCACCTTTTTCCCTTTCCTGGTCACCTTTTTCCCTTTGCTGGTCACCTTTTTCCCTTTGCTGGTCACCTTTTTCCCTTTGCTGGTCACCTTTTTCCCTTTCCTGGTAACCTTTTTCCTTTTGCTGGTCACCTTTTTCCCTTTGCTGGTCACCTTTTTCCCTTTCCTGGTCACCTTTTTCCCTTTGCTGGTCACCTTTTTCCCTTTGCTGGTCACCTTTTTCCCTTTCCTGGTCACCTTTTTCCCTTTGCTGGTCACCTTTTTCCCTTTGCTGGTCACCTTTTTCCCTTTGCTGGTCACCTTTTTCCCTTTGCTGGTCACCTTTTTCCCTTTGCTGGTCACCTTTTTCCCTTTGCTGGTCACCTTTTTCCCTTTGCTGGTCACCTTTTTCCCTTTCCTGGTAACCTTTTTCCCTTTGCTGGTCACCTTTTTCCCTTTGCTGGTCACCTTTTTCCCTTTGCTGGTCACCTTTTTCCCTTTCCTGGTCACCTTTTTCCCTTTGCTGGTCACCTTTTTCCCTTTCCTGGTCACCTTTTTCCCTTTCCTGGTCACCTTTTTCCCTTTGCTGGTCACCTTTTTCCCTTTGCTGGTCACCTTTTTCCCTTTGCTGGTCACCTTTTCCCTGAATGGGTTACATGATGGGAACGTATATAACGTTGACATGAAACAGTTTTCCACTAAGTTCACATCTAAAGTCGCTTTCAAAGTTTAACATATGAATAGGCTGTGAGCATTCTTGTTTCATCCTCTCTAGCTTGACAGCTAAAGTAAAATAAATCGCTCTTAATGTATATACGCTAATGAGAAAGTATAAAAGAACTATCCTGAATAAAAATCGATTAGTATAACGTGAGAGCTAAGGTGGTTAAGCTCGCAAGAGGTTTCGGTTTAATTAACTCTCTCACTAGCCTGCAACCATTGAAGTACATTTACCTGGATACATAGGCTGAGGAACTGTGGTAAAGCTACAGAAAAATTAAAGATAGGAGACCCTGGAATCATTCCGTTAGACGATTCGTGTAATCTTAGTGGCATTGCCAACGCTCAGCATAAGGTCTCTGCTTCGAGAAACATTGCTGCCAAGATCTGACTGAAACGACTTGGAAAAGCGTGCAATCTGATGTTACATTAGGTGAAAAAGTTGGCAGCGTGACTAGTAACAGCAATTATGAAGGGAAAGGTAGCTCCAGGTACAGTAACCACGAAGAAGAAACGAGGAGGATTTCTACCTCTCATACCAATTATTGCAGCTCTAGGCGCTGCTGCTGGAGGTGCAGCCCAAATTGCCTCAGCAGTAAATAAGAAAAAGGCAGCAGATAAACAACTTGCCGAAATGATGAGGCATAAGAGAGAAATTGAGAGAAAGGTATCTGTTGACGGAGGGTCCAAAAAGAAGAAACGAGGAGGATTTCTACAGCTCATACCAATTATTGCAGCACTAGGCGCCGCCGCTGGAGGAGCATCACAAATTGCTACAGCTGTAAATACGAAAAAAGCTGCGGATAAACAACTTGCTGAAATGATGAGACGTAACAGAGAAATTGAAGCAAGAGGGAGAGGTTTTCGAGTGAAGAAGAATAAGGGAAGAAACACAGAAACGAAGAGGAGACAGAGCCTGAAAGGGAATTCAAAAAACTCTGGCAGGGGGCTATACTTGTCCCGGAAAAAACATTGAGTAACATAGACCTTGACTTGTACGCCCGACGTTTAAAGATTCCTCATATTAGGATGCGAATGTCTTCTTTATTAGATCAGTGAATAATAATAATAAAAATGTCATTAAAATGTCCTTTCACTCTTGATTTTTTCCAGTGATTGTTCTATAGGAACGTTCTGTGGCCCTTCAGTGACAAAGTTATTCCATCTAATCAGCTGTCTGAATCTGATTTCCTAGTGAATATACTTAAGTTGAGCATCATACGAATTTAGCGCAGTATTGCATCAGTCTCCTTCCTCTATAGTAAAAGTGGACACTCCATCTACCAGTTTTCCCATCTGTTACGGCAGGATAACGTATTTCACAATAACCATCAAATCAAATTTTACCTGTTGTTCATAAAGATCCGCTTCATAGAGCAAACAGGGGAGCCTAACAGCAATATCATTGCCTTTAGAAACAAGGATATAAGCATAATGCCTATAGTTTTTAGAAGAAGTCAACGACGTCGAGGATATAATAATGGAATGATTCAACGCACACATCATGCTCTGCCCTTGACGCCCATCAGGTTAACATCACGCAATCAGCAGTTCCTACAGTTTTTGGGCTTCAGAATCCTATAATCATGGACATCTTCAATGCTACCGAGATTCGACGACAAGATCACTAAGAAGAGGAACATGTGTTTTCACCATATAATACATCAGTTCTGGACTCTAACAACGAGTTTAGAATCCCATGTCAAGTTGAACATTTATATACATTACACAGTCTCAGGGTGAAGAGAATGCTGTTGTTAAACCTGTACTCAGCGAGTGGAGAAGGCTTGTGATTCGACTTTCTGATGCTGAGATCTCAAGACTGTTAAGCTGGATAAGACTCTGTTTCACCCATTTAGGACCACAGATCTGCATACTCAATCTGTTGTGTTACATGAATTTACCTGAATAGTGACACCGCATCTAAAATGGGGAAGCCGTGATTTGTCATTTTTTGGTGCTCTGACTTAAGATCGAGTAATGCATCTAAAGACGGTTCTCTTTTTGATCATTGTGACATAACTTAAACTAATCATTGTAATGATTTATTTTTTCATTAGGAATACAAGGATTTTTAATGAATAAAAACACTATGTAAAAGCATACCTTAATTCTTTTATTGTTATTATTTATCTTACATTTCCATCACTTTCTCGTCCGACTCATTGTTTCTGTATATGTCATTACACTTGTAACAGCAGGTTATGCAAATTTCCTTATTATTTAAATGAAAGTCTTTTTATTTTCATAATTTGTATTCCAGCGTGGCAAACAGTCTTAATGCTGTTAATGTATACAGGGCTCAAGTCTTTTAGGATACAAATTACTTAAAGTATTTTCACAGTCACTTAAATTATTGCTCACAATGCTTAATTTCAGTGAATATAGGGAGACTAGGTCGAGCTAACTCTCAGCCATGCATTGAATTGTATACAAAATTGACCGTATTTTTTCATTGTATACCCTGTAATGTTATATAAGGATCCTGTCTTAATGTGTTTCGGTGATGTAGATGTCTCAGCACCCGTTTCTTGCCGAAATGTTTCTTGTAGGTATTCTACCCTCCAATAGCGTCAGCATCCTTTGCATGCCAGCAGGCTATTCCCCTTCTTCTTCTTCCTCTTAATGCACACCCTGAAACATTGCACAATGAAAGTCTTAGAAAACTATCTTGGTCAAGTAAAGGCAACCTGAAAAGAATTACATTTTTTTGTTATGATACATGTAAAATGAAGCATATGGCACATGTAAAAAGAAGCACAAAGATTTGTATAAACATTCGGATATTTAGAGTTATTTCAATGCGCTAGAAATAATTAAACTCAAGCATGTGATATTGTAATTTCGTAAATTTTTTATAAAATTCTATAATATGCATATTTTGTATCTTTATATGAAATATCAATGAGTCAGTTGCCATATTTATGAATTTTTCATTGTGAAATGGGAGAACATTCAATACTTAAGTTTGACACTTCTACGCACCTTCTTTGCATGTAAAAAAGACAATTTACATGTCTTAAATTTCCCCGTCTCTGCCATGCCATTATACTGTAGGTATACGCTCCCAGGTATTTCTGCAATCTCTTGATCGGTTAACGAATTATAGCGCTCTGGCAAGAACACTTGACAATCCTCCAGCGAAGATACGATCCTGGTACCATATCTTGTTTGAACTCTCTTTAAGGACTTTATCTCATAGTTAAGACCTATTTCGAGATCTTGAACTCGACGAGTCGGTAGGAAACTACGCTCTTCCACCATCTTGTTAAGTCTATCAGCTAAACAATCTGTAACAGACATTGTCATGAATTATTATTTTCACTACATTATTCAAGTTGAAGAACTAGGGTGTGTATGTTTTGTAAGTAAGCCTATGAGGGTGTAGAGAAATAAAGAATAAGTACAGAAATCATGTGAATGTTCATTGAAGATGAGCCAGCAGAGAACCAAAGAATGAGTAGAGGAAATCGTGTGCGAATGTATAGTGAAACAAAGAATGAGGGGGAAAATCGTATGAATGTTTAAGTAAGAAGAATGTGTTGAGAAGATCATGTGAATGTCAATAGAGAAATGAGCTGAGAACGTCGTGTGAATGTTAACAAAGCATGAACCTGCAGGGGGACAAAGAATGAGTAGAGGAAATCATGTGAGTGTATAGTGAAACAAAGAATGAGGGTAAAGTCGTATGAATGTTTATGTAAGAAGGTGTGGCGAAAATCATGTGAATGTTAATGGAAGCAAAGAATGTGAAGAGAAAGTCATGTGAATGTTAACAGAGCATGAACCTGTAGGTGGAATAAAGAATGAGTAGAGGAAATCATGTGAGTGTATAGTGAAACAAAGAATGAGGGGAAAGTCGTATGAATGTTTATGTAAGAAGAATGTGTGGCGAAAATCATGTGAACTGAAGAAGAGTATGCAGTGAAATCCATGTGAATGTAAAGCACAGATTAGAAAATATGATGCTCTTTGTAACGAATCGTCTTTCACGTACTGTAACGTTTAAATAAAATTAAATGTATTGTAAAAGCCAACAGTGATTTTGTATAGTTATTTAAAACTCACCTTGCATTGCCCCGTTTTGATATGTGCTGAATGTGTAGACGGCCTGTAGCTCACGTTGCTTTTAAAGCTCTTTAAAACTTGAATGTAAAGTTAATAAGTACACAACAGTTCTAACATGGGAAAGATGTCTGTTTATATAGGGATCTAAACCCCCTCCAGGCGATGCCTGCACGTCATCATGGCTGTGATGCTTACACGTCACGTGATTATTGCAGCCAATGGCATCATCTCTTGCTACGCATGCGCAGAGGCCCTCAGCACTTCTATCCCTGCTTGTTTCACTTCCTCTCCCTCTCTCGCTCTCTCTCTCCCTCTCTCGCTCTCTCTCCACAGCTGCATGCAGTTAAAGCATCAATCTAAGTGATGTATTCTAGAGTACAGAGGAAAATCAGTGAAGTCATTGAAAGATCGGGGTTCGAACTAGGGGCAACTGATTAAAAATTATATACAGCATTAATTGTTCATTGTATGAGCTATCAAACATGCTTTCGTCTACAGCTCTATCTCTGCTAGTTTCTGCGATAATTGAGATTTAAACTTAAGGATCGAACCCTGGACGTCAGGTACCCTAATATACACCCGCAAGATATTATCTGATGACATAAACGTAATAGGTTTATTTGGTACCTTTGTCTTAATTATTTACTGTTATTAAATTTATAAGTAAACTTCATTGAATCGGTATTCGAACTCAGAACGCCAGAAACAAAATTATTTATAATATTAGTTTGATGTGTTTAAAAGACCTGTATGCAGTTGCAACATTGATCTAAGTGATATATTCTAGAACACAGTGGAAAATTAAGGAAGTCACTGAAAGATCGGGATTCGAGCTAGGGACACTGATTGGAAATTATATAAAGCATTAATTGTTCATCGTAGGAACTAAAAATCGTGCTTTGGTCCGCACCTTAATCCCTGCTAGTTTCTGAGATAATTGAGATTTAAAGTTAAGGATCGAACCCATGACACCTGGACTCTAATATACATGCACAAGAAAGGAGCTAATGGCATAAAAGTAATAAAGTTTATTTACTGTCTTTATTTTAATTAGTTTTGGAGTTATTAGAAGACCGGTTTCGAACAATCGTAAATGGAGCCTTGCATCCCGAGCTATAATAAGTTTTTATTGCATCATTTTGTCTCTTTTCATTCAGGACATGCGCGTGAGTTGGTGTGTGCGTGTGTGGGTTGGTGCTGTTGGGTGTAAGTGAACAGGCATATGTGCTTGCACGTGTGTGTGTTTGTCCATGTATATGTATGTGTGAGTGTAAGAGCACTGGTGTATGTGTGTATGTATACGCATGAGGTGCGTGAATGTGTGAGTGTAAGAGCACTGGTGTATGTATGTATACGCATGAGGTGCGTGAATGCGTGTGTGTACAGGTGTATGTATGTGTGTGTGTACTGTTGTATGTATGTGCATGTGTGTGTGTATGTGCTGGTGTATGTATATGCGTGTGTGTATGTGCTTGCGTGTGTGTACTTACATGTGCGTGTGTGTATGTGCTTGCATGCGTGCACCAGTGTATGTTTGCTGATGTGTGTACAAGCGCTCGTGTATATGCGAACGCCTGAATGTGTACAAGTCGTGGAGAAAGAAAGAGGAGAAGAAGAAAGAATGTTGTCTAGGCTTCGGGATATCTAAGTATGCATCAGGGTTTAATATAAATAATTATAGTTGTTAAATGCAATTTTAATCCGACCGCCCGCTGCTTCAATAACTTAATAGTTATTATAGCATTTCACAGGGTTGGATTCGAACTAGGGGCCTCTGGTTCCTAACAATACAGATCGTTAAACATTGTAATGTTGTATAAATTAAATTATATTTGTTAAACACGTTTTAATCTGACCGCCCAATACTCACATAGTTTAATATTTATTAAGCATTAGAGTTTCGCAGATTCGATCTAGAAGCCTCTGAACACCGTTTCATTAATTAAATTATATTTGTTAAATACATTTTAATCTAGCCGTGCATAGTTTAATAGTTATTGGGCATTAGAGTTTCACAAATTCGATCTAGGACCCTCTGAACACCCTTTTTATTAATTATTGTAATGATATATAAAAATTAAATTATATTTGTTAAACACATTTTTAATCTGACCCGTTCACTCTTCAATAATTTAGTATTTATTATAGCGTTTCGCTGGGTAAGGTTCGAACTAGGGATCTCTGGTTCCTAAGAATACAGCTCGTTAAACATTGTAATGTCGTGTATATTAAATTATATTTGTTAAATACATTTTTAATCTTATCGTGCACGCTTCCGTAATTTAATAGTTAGTAGGCATAGAGCTTGCAGGGTAAGACTCGAACTAGAAACCTCTGAACGGGCTTTAATCAGGGTAATGATATAATAATGTTTTACCCTAAGAAAATATCAACTTGGATACCTAAGTATACGCATGTGTTTAATATATTTTTAGAGCACGCATCCGTAATTTACTAGATGTTACACATTAGAGTTTGCAGGGTAAGATTCGAACTAGGGTCCTCTGAACGGTCTTTCATTAATTAGGATGATGATGTATAAAAAAATTAAATTATATTTGTTAAATACATTTTCAATCTGGTCTTGCATAGTTTAATAGTTATTGCGCGTTAGAGCTTCACTTGGTAAGACTCTAGCTAGAATTCTCTGAACGCCTTTTTATTAATTAGGGTAATGATATAATAATATCAATCATTAATTTCTCATTAGCAATAAACTTTTGATTACAGTAAGAATCGAACACCGATCTATGGATATCACTCAGAGGTTTAATGCACGTAATGAAATGTATATTAGATGCTTTTCGGAGTCGTTGGCTGAAACAGAATGCTTGTTAACTATGCTCGGGTATATTCGTAGGAGGTCGTAAAACATCGGAGAGAACTCCCTCAGGCAAAATCATGATGGCCGACTATGACGTCACGCAGAGTTGGTAAACAAGTTTCTCTCTCTTTCACACAAACAAGGAGAGGACGAGTATAAAGCAGCCCTCGAATTCTTTTGTTAAACTAGCAGGTGGCCAAACAATGGAAACGTCGCAGGTGTCTTTCTAAACTAGCCTTGCCAAGAACAATAGAAAGGCACACACAATAGAATCTCTTACACAATGGAAAGGGTCAGGCTTTGTTATGGAGCAGGTGTCTTTCTAAAGTATGACGTCACGCAGAGTTGGTAAACAAGTTTCTCTCTCTTTCACACAAACAAGGACAGGACGAGTATAAAGCAACCCTCGAATTCTTTTGTTAAACTAGCAGGTGGCCAAACAATGGGAACGCTGCAGGTGTCTTTCTAAACTAGCCTTGCCAAGGACAATAGAATCTCTTACACAATGGAAAGGGTCAGGCTTTGTTATTGGGTTGCCAGGTGGTCTTTCTAAAGAATGCTTGCATCGAACAATAGAAAGGCACACACAATAGAATCTCTTACACAATGGAAAGGGTCAGGCTTTGCTACAACCCTAATTCATCATGGGCTTTGTTCATTTTGACAGCTGAAGGGCAAGCATTGTTCTTTTGTTAAAAGCTAGTGGAACGAGTATGCCACGTGTTCGACACACACAATGGAAGTGGGGGCGGGTAACTGACCAGGTGCAGAAGTGGCCGGATGTGGAATGGGTAGGAAAAACATCTCGCCTTTGTTACAGAACCTTAAATTTATGACCCCTTTGTTCGTTTTGACAGTTGATTGACAGCCTTAATTACCTAACTGTCAAGCCTCCATTGTACTCAACATGATTTACGACCGCAGCTGCAAGTAAAACTACCAAGGCACAGTGGGGGGTGGGGGGAGGGGGAGGGAGGAGGTGGGGGAGCTCATTTGCATATGAATAGCCATGCATAAATTAACTGTTTTAGAACTGTCAATTCTACCCTACTCCTCGGGGCCGACCAATCTGACCGAAGGTTTTTTCGCGGTCTCCTCGGTCGTTAACGCAAATGCTGGATTGGATAATTTGATCAGCGAATTTTCCTATCATCTCTTTTATCACTACATTTAATTTTCTTCTTGTACTTCTACGCCGTCATACCAGGCATTGGGCTGATCTCCCGTCCTGGATATGCTATGATCCAGAGTTTACATACTCCTCGACAGGATATTGACCCAACACATCCTTGGGGTGTAAGTCCTCCAAAGAGGAAGTTAATCAATTAAAGATTAAAAAATAAGCAAAATATTAAGACCTTCCAATTTTTTGTAAATGTTCGGGTACACAAACCAATTTTGATAAATTCTGTTGTTCTCTGGGCACCTACCGAAGCAATGTGGTTGCGATCTCCTGAAATGCATAAGGATTTTAACTCTTACCCTGCTGGTCCACAAAGTGAGAGAGTAGAGGAGAGGCAGATGGTAGCTGAGAGTGAAGGGTGATTTATGAAGACCTAACACATTTCTTTCTTTAATTATTCTGTTCGAAATTCACTGAATGTCCCAGTTTTAGCACCAATTTAAGCAGAATGTTCTGGAGTTTCGATTGCCTGTCACCAGATGTGCAGATATTCATGTTTTATTCGTAATTGTTAGTTTTATTGTCGGCAACCGTTTTTGAGATTTTGTTCTAGTCAGCGTGTAAATGGAGTACACATTAAATGAATGACACTTCCTTGTAAAGCAATACCGGATTACGAATTCAATTACAGCCACTCAAAGAGCATACCAGAGAGAATTTGGTGTTCGGAATATTCCCCACAGAAACACAATACTGGAACTGTAAACAAATTGGAAACAACTGGATCTGTGGTGACTGAAAAAGGCAAAACTCGTTCGTCTAGTTTTCCCACGGTGGCTGTTGACGTAAGAGCACCACTGGATCAGTCACCTGAAAAATCATTAAGACGTTTGTCGCAGGAGACAGGGTACAGCTAGTCAATGTGTCGGAGAGCTGTGAAAAGTGCAGGCCTAAAGCCGTATAGGATTACGGTTGTCCATCAGTTACAGGAACCAGATAATATAGACGACTGAATTATTGTCGTTGGTTTCAGGCGTTCATTGTGCGAAATCCTGCTATATTGGCATCACATGGACCACAGATGAAGCATGGTTCCATTTATCCGGCTATGTGAACTCACATATGCACCCGGTTAAAATCGGTGTTTGTAGCGCAATATCCGCACAGAGAATAGTGGAATCAATTTTTTTTAAACAATGTGAACACTGCAGAGTACCGACGGATTTTCATGGAGTTTGCTGACCAACTAGACGATGTAGAGCTGAGTCAGGGATATTTTCAGCAGGACGACGCTAGATGCCATACATCAAATGAATCCATGACACTAATTGCAAGTTTCTTTGACGACCGGATGATTTCCAAAAGCTGTGGCCACGAGATCTCCGGATTAGACATCGCCGGACTTCTTTCTAAGGGGTTAGTTAAAAGACAGGGTTTATGCCACACGTCCCCAGACATTGGACGCTCTGAAGTACATTAAACATTCAAGCTATTGACAACAGAGTTCTCCTCCAATGAGTGGTCAGTAACATGGAACGACGTGTTGAGTTGTGCCTTATGCAGGATGGAGGAAATTTTCAACATTTGCTATTGCTTAACGTATACCAGTTATATAACATTATACCAAATTCTTTTCGATGAAGAGGACTTCATAGGCTACTCCTAGAAAAGATACACATTTTATTTATCATGCAAGTATCTTTAATATATGGTATTTTAATCAAACTTTTTAGAGGCATTTTTTAGAAAATCAAAAATTTCCAACAGTTTTCAATGTAAAGGGTAGTTTAGGGTGGGGAATTTTGAAAATCTTCGTGTCGCATCTTTGGAATGTACTGAACCTATATTCCAAGTTTGGCGCGCGTGACACAGACATTTATCTAAAAATGTATTTTTTATATTCAAGGGTCATCGAAATATGCTTTCCTGTGAAATATCGATATAGAGCTTGGAATGCAATACCTTCTCTACCTACTAAGTACCTACATGGCAGAGATATTAAAGATGAATTACGTAGCTGATAAAATGAAAACAATAAAAATGTCAGGATAGATTACTGTGATTGCCCCAAATTCGAAGCATTTCTGTTCCGTATTTGCCACTTGATACATCAGTGAAATTCTTTTTAAGAGCACGTTTCTAATGGCAAATTCACAGAAGTTATGGATGTGGGCGTGTTTTAATTAGAATTACATAATTTCATCTCTCGATGAAGAAAAGAGAAGTTGCTGACAAATGCACAGACCAAAGTAAATATCGCATCACACACCTCCATTATGCAGGTGCGTGTGCAGGACCGAAATAAAAGAGCT
This sequence comes from Deroplatys truncata, assembly GCA_030765065.1. NCBI lineage: Eukaryota > Metazoa > Arthropoda > Insecta > Mantodea > Mantidae > Deroplatys > Deroplatys truncata. The sequence continues at coordinate 223,891,192 of CM060975.1, forward strand.
CTCAGTATTCAAGAGCTTCTATTGTTAAGTACCTTCAGGGCGAATCTGATTGCACCCTATTTGTACACATGAGATGAAAGCGGCCCTGGTTTATAATGGGCGTCATTTTATACCCCAGCCACGTGAGCCTCTTTTTTGGTAGGGTTGTAGAGATAGCAAAAAACGATAAAGGCCTCTGTTATGGCGGTCTGCCTAGTCACATCCTGCGGCTGAATACATCAACATCGAAACAATTTACCCACTAGTCCCGTTGAAGGTACATATCAGATAAATGCCTAGCGCTGAAAGGGCTGCGACCTGATTCGGGTGCCTTTCTGACCTCACTACAACAAAACACCCTTAGGTGCAATCAAAGGGCAGTTGTCAGCAGTCAGTTGCAGACGTGTTAAGGGGAACGTTTAGTTTTACACCACTAAATGCGTTCAGAATAAGCTGCAATATTAACTACGGTTCAACGTACATAATCATGTGACTTCAGATTATAGTTATTGAAAATCAATTTACACAAAGTAATATACTGTGCGGATGGGCTCTGGGAACCTCGTAATTTTGTGGCATAGCTTGATACCGCTAACATTTAGGCAGTTGGTATAGTCGTCGATATTAATTTTAATCAGCCCGTTTTTGGTAACGGATAGCTGAGGAAACCTTGAAGAAGGTGTTTTGTTTACGTAATATTTTTTTACGTCAATTATTAGCCTCACGCTTGGGAAGCCAACTTGAAGTAGCATTATTATTCAACTGTTGTAGTTTATTGTTGTTGGAGTTATTTATTTATTTCCACACTTGCGAAACCAATTTAAGAATGTGTTTTGGTGTTGAAGTTTGCACTACGCTTTGGGCGTTAATTTGAAGAAGATTGTTTGTTACGTAATAAGCTGCTACGTATAAGAAGCAGATTTCAAGATGTATTTTTGTTGTTACGTTCCAAGTTTTAAACAATATTAACTTTGTTATTAAACTGCTTCTATAGATATTATTTATGTTTATGTTTGCCTCGACTGAGTCAGTAATGTTTGTAGAGACACGTTTCTCTTAGGCAGGGTGTGGTGCGACAAAATGTAGGCTTACACAGATTTTAAGTTTAAATTCACTTCTTTTTATTAATCCTTGGCACAAATTAAATAGCACTATACTGATATTAAGAGCTGTGAGATTCTTTAATTTAAAACTTGCACTTTGTTAACGCGTATACTTATTATACGTTTCACACGCATACGTAATATTTCTTTAGAGAACACATCTTCCATCCGGGCACTACCAAGGTCTGCAGGCAACTGAACATATTTCAACCTTCAAAACCCGTAAGCTTCTGTATTTCAAGTCTCTGATTGGCTAATTCTAGTCCAATAGAATACCTGCATTTAATTAAAGCTTTTTCTGGCTGTTGATTGGCTATTTTAAACTGTCACAAAATTTACATTATCGTTGCTCTAATTATAACTAGTAACATTCAAACTCTCAACTCATTATTGCCTCAAGGTTACCTCATTATTAGCAACTTTAAACTTATCATTCTCACAGCTCTTACATTATTAAAGTATGTAATGTATTCACATAACATTATTAAACATGCTTACAATAATATAAGCATTTGCAATGATTGTTGCATACATTTTTCAAATTATTATATACATATTGCTTCAAGGCGAGCTGTTATTGAAATTACATATCATATAATTTAATTGAAATTATTCAAGTGTTAAAAATACTGCCTCAAACTTGGGGTTTTATTTGAGAGGGCCCAATATATGTGTAAATCAAAGTAATAATAGTTAAGCCAGGTTTCACGGTACGTATGTAAATGCAATCAAAACAATGAAAATTTTACATGCGATTTAATACATTTGCCAATAAATTTCTAACAACAGCTGCATGTCTGTATGTTCTGTTTCACAGACTTTTCTAATTCATTAACTGCTCATATACTGTTTTGTCATACTGTGCAAGGTTATTCTGAATAAATTCTTACTAAAAATCTGATGTGATACATTCCCATGACTTTCTCTACCCTCTATCGTTTATTAGTGGGTGTACAAACTATAATGTACAGCGTAGTCATATCATGCATGGTGCATGGTCCCTGTAGTGAGCGTAATCAAAATCCCCCATGAATGAAAGACAGAATATGTAGGAAAAGCTATCCTAAGGGCTTCCAAGATGTAACACTTGAAAATGCAAATGGATATATATATTTATCGTCGTAGAGACATTACAGATGGTGTAAGAAACTGTTTTCATATTAACAATAGAAACATTGTGTCGTGTAATAAATGTCTCATTTGTAAGTACACGCGCACGTAGAGAATCTCTTTAAATATGTCTATCAGGGATACGATTCTGCAAGTATGGTGTTTTAATGTGATATATAAAATTTGATGAGAGACTTAGTTATGCAAATATGATATATGTGAGCCAGAGATTGAAGGATATTTCACAAACAATATAGTTTATGGTGCAATTCTAAAACTAAACTGCACTTCATAGAGCTATCGGGACCAAATATTGCAGGAAGAAAACAAGCGAACAAAGTGTTAACTGACGTTTCTTGCATTGCTTCAAAATTCATTCTTTATGTTTATTTTACTTATATCTCTACCATGTATATTGATAACATAGTTATAAAACAAGTTTAGTGCACGTTTTCTCTTAATATGTATTTTAACTACTGTGCAATTATGGACATTTTCACTTTCAGGAATGCAGTCTTTAATTCACAGTTTAAGCAGCGATAATCCACTAGTTTGTATATAATATGAATCAATATTGATAAGGTCCTTTAGGTTCGAGTTAGTATTGATAATTCACCATTATTATTAATTATTACTATCAGACCAATGTTTCTTTCTTCATCTGAGTAAGTTATCCGTTCCCCCTGTAAATCTCTCATGGGGAGGGGGACCCCCTAACCTTCGATCTTGAGAACTGCTGATGTGGTAAATATGATATTGCTGCAGATTATATACAAGATGAACCAGAACTCTGCCGACAAACTTTCAGGGATTGTTCAGAAATACCTTCTGAGTATTTTAGTATAAGGCTCCCATGGTCTCCTGCGGCTCGTTACAGAGTAATAATGTAATTATGACTTACTCGGCTTGTTACCCAAATCACCCTTCTTTCTGTGAAAATACCTTCACAATAATGAAGAAGCTTGTATATAACCAAAACGTAAAACACACAACACGAAGTAATGCAACATCCCGCAGAAGAAACACGTATCCCAGTGTAACCAGTCTCATTTGTCAGTATGGTACAGTACGTAACAAATGCAGAACTGTTCCCTTACAGGTATTGTTGAAAATGTCGATCACTATGATCGTGACAGTGTGTATAGTAACACACCTTCGACTGTCTTACATGTTCACGCATTCCAGGAGTTTGACGTACTACTTCAGTGACTGCGATAATTCTAACGACTGGTCCATGCAAGTATCGACCGGAGTCTCGTAAACTAGGCTCTTCATATGGCCCGGAAGTAGTCCCTTGGTGTCATGACTAGTGACAGAGCTGGCCATGGAACAGGACTACCGCGACCAATACATTGTCATCCAAACTGTACATCAATGTGGTTCCTAACAGTGAGTACAAAGTGTGCTGGCGCCCCGTCATGTTAAAATCGCATAAGTTGACAATCAGCGGCACAACTTCTAGGAACTGTGGGAGGACATGATGAAGGAAGGTTTTGTAACAACTCCGTTCAGTGTATCAGGAAATACAAATTAGGTTCAAAATCGTTGACAATACCAGCCCATACATTCACAGCAAATTGCTGTTGATAGGATCGACATGCCAGTGCGTGTGAATTTTCCTAATCCCATATATGGCTATTTCTACTGCTGAACATGCCCTCTCTTGTAAACTTGGCCTCGTCTGTAAACAACATCAAAGCAAGAAAATTGTGGTTTTCTGCACATTGCTGTAGGAACCAATTGACAAACTCCGCTCGAAATGGAAGTCCGCTGGCTACAATGACTGGTCCTTCTGCGGATAATGCGGGTGCAATTGTTCATGTACAACTCTCAAAACAGTTGATTGGCTTGTTTTCAGTGGTCATGCATCGCGCCGACTACTAGCGGCAGGATTGTTACGAATCGCGTGTAACACATTCTCTTCCAGATCGGGTGTTCTGGCATTTCTCGCACGGCGGGATCTTCCATTCCAACACGGAAGGATTCAGTTTATGGTACGTTCCTATGTACAGATGCAAACGTACTGTGATGTGGTTGCCATCGGTGCGGGAACAGCTCAGCATAGTGTCGTTGTGCCACTCTTCCATTGCATTCAGTAAACCATCACGATGTGCACATCGGCCATCGGCAGGTACCGTGAGCGAATGGAAAGAATTTGTCAACAGACAGCGCATACTGTCGACATTTGCCGTTGTTCAGTGCAATATAGATGCAATGCTAATTGGGGCAAGAAACCAAACGAAATGCAATTACTCTGCAACGAGCCGTCGGAGACCGTGGGCACTTATACCAAAATACTCCCTGAACAACCTCTGAAAGTTTGTCAGTGGAGTTCTGGTTCATCCTGTAGGTATATACAGAAGATCTACAAAACATTTTGTTCAAATGTAGCATTAGGATCTGACACCCACGAGTATTACATCAATAAAGTTGGCTGTATTTCATAAGCCTAACGATTGCAATATGGTTGTTTGCATAATTATGTTATTACTCAATACACAAATATGTGTATGTTACAAGTTAATGTAGCTCCTGTTGGTGCAACATCAGGCAGGTCCCAAGATAATAGCAGTTGGAGTAGGTGTCACAATGAGGATGGAAGTCTTGCACATGTCTTGGGTATCAAAATATCAGTCAACGTTGTTAGAATGCCACAGAAAAAATGGACACCATGCCCATTTCATAGTGTAAATCACAATAGTAGGATATATAGGAGAGATCGAGCGCAGTTTTTTGCGTTTATATGGGAAAGGATAGGGAAAACGAGGCTAGATGCGACGGTTCAAGGAGGAAAATGCGTTTATATGGCCGAGATAGGGAATACGAGGACTGACGCTAGGCTAGACAGTGGTAGGAGGGGGAGTGCGCTTTATATGAGAAAGATACGGAATACGAGGGGAGGTGCTAGGCTAGACAGAGGCTGAGTAGAGTATAGTTTATATGAGAGGTATAGGAAAACGAGGGGAGGTGTTAGACTAGACAGAGGCTTGAAACGTAGTGCATGGTTTATATGAGTGGTATAGGAAAACGAGGAGAGGAGTTAGACTAGACAGAGGTCGAGGAGCAGAGTATGGTTTATGTGAGAGATATAGGAAAACGAGGAAAGGTGTTAGGCTAGAAAGAAGTCGAGGAGTAGAGTATGGTTTATATGAGAGGTATAGGAACAGGAGAAGAGGTGTTAGGCTAGACAGGTAGTGTAGCAGTAGGAATATGGACTTATATACAGGAGAGATAGGGAATACCAGGGCTGATGCTAGGCTAGTCAGATGCTAAAGGAGGGAGGGATATGCTTTATACGAGAGAGATAGGGAATACAAGGAAAGATGCTATACTAAACAGGACTTGAAGGGTAGAATATGAGCGATTAGCGAACCGAGGAGAGGTGCTAGTATAGGAGTTTTTAATGATGGAGTAGGCGTTTATATGCGAGAGATAGGGAATACGAGGGTCGATGCTAGGCTAGACGGTGGTAGGAGGGGGAGTGCGCTTTATATGAGAAAGATAGGGAATACGAGGGGAGGTGCTAGTCTAGACATGGTTTGAGGATTAGAGTATACGTTTATATGGGAGGTATAGGAAAACGAGGGGAGGTGTTAGGCTAGACAGATGCTGAGTAATGTATGGTTTATATGAGTGGTATAGGAAAACGAGGAGAGGAGTTAGACTAGACAGAGGTCGAGGAGCAGAGTATGGTTTATGTGAGAGTCATGGGTAAACGAGAGAGGCGTTAGGCTAGACAGAGCTAGAGGAATAGAGTATGGTTTATATGAGAGGTATAGGAACAGGAGAAGAGGTGTTAGGCTAGACAGGTAGTGTAGCAGTAGGAATATGGACTTATATACAGGAGAGATAGGGAATAGGAGGGCTAGACTTGAAAGCGACTTTAGACGTGAACTTAGTGGAAAACTGTTTCATGTCAATGTTAGAACGCTAATTCTAGACATGCCCATCACGTAACCTATTCAGGGAAAAGGTGACTCGTTCAGGGGAAAAAGGTGACTGCTCAGGGAAAAAGGAGGCCCACAAAGGGAAAAAGTTGACTAGCAAAGGGAAAAACGTGACCAGCAAAGGGAAAAATGTCACCAGCAAAGGGAAAAAAGGCGACCACCAAAGGGAAAAAGGTGACCTGCAACGGGAAAAGCTAACCCACTAACACTAACAGGTAAGTAATTCAGGTAGTATCACAGGAGGCTAGATTCCAGGGTTGGGTATAGCATAGTTTCATATTTCAAGGTAATTCAGAGGGTATCGTAGGTATTTAGGATAATTCAAGTAACATAGGTGTTTAGAGTAATTAAGCAAGCATTACAGGAGGGTAGGTTCCAGGGGTTGGTTATAACCTAGCTTCGTATTTCACAGATAGTTCAGGTAATATCGTAAGTATTTGAGGTAATCGACAGAGCTTCACAGATATTATTGATAATTTCGATCAGAGATTTGTATCACAGCTATTTAAGGTAAATGCAGATGATTCAGGTTGTATCAATGGTATTTGAGTCATTTTAACAGGTAATTCAGATAGCATCACAGGTGCTCGTGCTAATTTAGAGCAGGAATTCGTATCAGAGCTAGTTAAGGTAATTTCACATGATTCGGGTAGTATCACAGGTATTTAAATCATTTTCATAGCCAATTCAGCTAGTATCACAGGAGGCTAGATTCCAGAGGCTAACTGCATCATAGCTATGCATGATTTCACAGCTAATTCAGCTAGTATCGTAGGTATTTAGGCTAATTCAGGTAGTATCACAGGAGGCTAGATTCCAGGGTTGGGTATAGCATAGTTTCATATTTCAAGGTAATTCAGAGGGTATCGTAGGTATTTAGGATAATTCAAGTAACATAGATGCTTAGAGTAATTAAGCAAGCATTACAGGAGGGTAGGTTCCAGGGGTTGGTTATAGCCTAGTTTCGTATTTTACAGATAGTTCAGGTAATATCATAAGTATTTGGATAATCAGCATAGTTTCACAGATGCTCGTAATAATTTCGATCAGAGATTTTGTATCACGGCTATTTAAGGTAAATGCAGCTGATTCAGGTTGTATCAATGGTATTTGAGTCATTTTAATAGGCAATTCTGATAGTATCACAGGTGCTCGTACTAATTTAGAGGAGGAATTCGTATCTGAGCTATTTAATGTAATTTCACACGATTCGGGTAGTATCACAGGTATTTAAGTCATTTTAACAGGCAATTCAACTAGTATCACAGGTACTCATGGTAATATAGAGAGTAATTCGATTATAAAACTTTTCTCATCCAACGTTACAACAATTTATTTACTTTTTTCTAAATCTTACAAACTTATTATATGTTAAACACTTATTGTACGATGCGGAGAGGGATAAACTGCATATTGGTTCACAAATTGAAAAGCTTTACGTCAACATACCTTTATTTTAGTTCGTTATAGATGTCTCTCCCCTTTTATCTAGGCTTGAGACTAGCACTAGGATTGCTCCTAATGGCAGGGTTACCACCTTCCCTTCCATCTTCTTCTTTCTTCATCAGGCGTCAGCTATCTGCATATACAGCACACAGATACCTTCTTTTTTAAGATTGTAGACTCACTAGAAAATCTTTATCTTTAACTTACATTCTTTTAAGCATTGTTTGTAATGGCGTAATGTCCATACGCATATGTTGTTATCCCGTCCTCAGCAATAATTCTTTTATCATCAAACGGAGTCAATGCAATTTTATTCACTTGTACTGTAGCAAGGGCATGCTTTCGTGATAGGATCAGATTCATAGGTGTTCTGATGATTTCACTGGTTTTAAGACAGTCTGTATAGCTGTCAAACGAAATGTACTGCTTAATAGCGCTACGTTTTATACCTTTAATCTTTTTTATCATTGACCCTTGAATATCTAAGGCATACATCTTAGGACGTAGTCCAACAAAGCGTAGGATGATTTTGCTATTAGCCTCATCTTTAAATTTTCCCAATACCTTCTTGTTCTGAGTAGAGTAACATATATGGTTGGCAGGGTAATCAGCTGTATCGAGATGTTCAAGAAAACGTAGTTTGTCCTGGTACACATCTTCAGTTGTTACACGATGAATGAACGAATCAGTGTCCATATACATAAGCTTCAGGTTTTCAGCTCCATAATAAGGCAACAAAACGTCGTAATGATAGTTATACATTAATGTCTTGGAGATGTCCAACACACTCATACCAATGTATATAGGCTTGTTGAATACAATCTGACGAGAGGCCATATGTACAGCAGCTAGATTATCAGCATATATCGTCCTGTCGATAAACGTAGGCTTGGCGATCAGCTTCTCTAGAGTTTTTTCATTGGTCACCAGTCGTATATCCATACGATTACGCAGGTTCTCCATAGTTTTTCCAAACATAGCGTTGTTAAAGAGTTTGTAGAGATCCTTCTCGAAATCATTTGCAGCTTGTTGTCGTAGCCTGTTGTTAAATTCCACATAAGGTTTCAACCACTGAGACTGTCGGAATTGTAGCACACGATGGATTTTTGTTAGTCGTAGTCCATGACTAAGAGCTTGCTTCAAAGCCATGTAATGCACTACATACTTTTTTCGAGGTCCAAGATGAGGTATCAGTTTCTTTGTAGATGATTCCAATGGTTTCATACACTCTGGCAGGAAAGGTAGATCGTTGTGTAGATCGTGAAGTTCTGCAGGATACTCGATGTCGACTTCTAATATGTACCCATGAGGATCATCTTCTTGTAGTGTTTCTAAGTTGATTTCTTCAGGTGACACCCACTGAAATCCACCAAAAGGAAGGGCGTGACACATTGCCCACCCATATTGGTTATTTGCGTCCTCGTATGTGATAAATTGGGTTGGTCTCGTCGGATCAAACTTCTCCATATAAGTGTTATTAGCCTCAGCATACCGATGAGAAACTTGGCATAAACCTCCTCTTATACCTGATTCCACCATGAGTAGTTGATCATAATCTTGTAACAGTTCCAGCTTAATTCCAGTATACAGCAACATGGCGTCCCATGTAAGACCTGGAGAGGTAAAATAATGGGCAGGATCAACTTTGTGTGTTTTAAGGGTTTGCTCTCTGAACGTCTCAAAGACGTCAGCTAGAAGAAGTACATCCGAAGTTAAGTAGAGATCGCTGTACTCTCCCAGGTTTCTCACATTAAACAGCTCCCATACATTTCTAGCATGATCGTAGTCAGCATCAGTAATTTCTTCTTCATTTAATCTATTGTAGAAGGAGTCCTTAGGAGGCAAGCAGGTCTCGTTCAGGGCATCCCATGACGTAACAAAATCATATGGAAATACACCCTTACGGGTCATCAACTTCAATTTGTCTTCTCCAAAGTACTTTAGCGTTTCAGGATACGAGGTTAGATTTTTTACCAACTTATCCAAGCTTGTACTGAGGAATCGGAAGCTATCCACAAATCGAAGCTTTATATCTCCTACATACTTGGTGAATGAGATATAGCTTTCTTCAGAGTTAGGAATTACCTCCACACGTTCACTTGTACAACCCAGCTCCTTAACAATGAAATGAGAGTCATATCCGCTAAGGTTATGCATGAAGACTGGTATATATTTAGGTGTTTTACAGGCTAAATTACATTCATTATGAAGACTTCCACGATATTCACCGCTGATGTGATCATGGTCGCGTACTTTATAGTTCTCTTCTGTAAAGGGTTTTCTACACAAGTAGCATGTCGTAGAAGACTCGAAATCCTTTTGCTGTTGATCCGTAAGTTTCAGAGGCTTAGCAGATTTGTATATATTACCAATCATTTTTGCAAGAGATGTAAGGTACAGCATAAACGTCTGAGCAGCATCAGCACCACGATACACATAGGGATGCTTAGGAAGATCAGTTTCGAGATGTTCAACACTGGATGTAGGTTTCACGTAAACACAGAAGCTCATTGGTGTGTGCTCTTGATAAGGTGTTGTATAGGAAGTTTCAGGATTGGGTGTACACGTATGGCATGGAGTGAGAATACTCTCAAAATCCGCATAGATGACATAAGGTACTTTCAGCATCCTCTCAACATTTTTAAACTGTACAATTGATTTCTCCTTGGTAGGCATAACTACCCTTGCAACACCATGTTGAATACAGACGGCTGCATGTTCTTGTAGTTTTTCCTGTCCACTTCGTCCATATCGATCATCAAAATGTGTAAAGCAGCGCTTACAAGTATAAACCCGTCCATTATGGTTAGTTTTCTGGCGTCGAACGAGTTTCTCAAAATTCCTTATATACACGTAGTGATGTTTTCCACTGCTATCATTCAATAGTAGCAGGTCGCGATGTTCAGGTAGTTCAATATCAGCAACCTTTATCGGATACACTTCATGCTTCTCATCCAACCCGAAAACGTTAATAGACATATTGTTAAACTTCTCAAATTTAGGTATTTGAGAAAGTGGAGTAGGGTAGGAAACACAGCTGAAGTCGTACTTGTCTTGAAGTTGTTTGTATTTGCTCACACGTTGCGCATCCTTCCCTATGAATTTAGCTAATATAGAGTACATGAAACATTTATCGTCGGTAAAGTTCTGAATGTTTATACACGCTTCTTTAGCTCCGACAGATGACGGTAGTGGTATGTAGCTACTTCCTCGTAACGGGTTGTACTTGTTGATACGAAGTCGAACTCCTTCCACAGCAAGCAAAGCCCAGCTGCTACCCTTAAGCTGAGACTCCTCCATTTCAGTCACCAATTTCTTGAATTTCACTTCCATCGTTGACTCCAGATCAGTTTCCAGGAAAACAGCTTGATTCCGTGTTTTAAATGTTTTGTCACAGGTTTCTCCAATACTGTTAACAAATCGACACTCAGCCAGCAGATTAATTTTAACACTCTTATGAATGCTGAGCTCTTTATGCACAGCCTGGATTATACGTTGTTTTGCCTCTTGCAGATACATATTTAGGTCCTTAGCTGATTCGCATCGTATAAAATACGATTTCAATCGTCCTTCGAATGAAGTTTCGTATTCTTTCATATCACAGTCCTCCATTGTTGACAGTAACTGATGTTTAGTTGGCTCCAATCTTCTTTTCTTCTGAGGGCTGCTTATTTCACATATATCTTCGTGTCGCTGTCCCTTATAACAATCTTTGAAGGTTACATTACAATGTTTACATTTGAAGAGCTTCTTGCAGCTCATCTCGTGTCTTCTCTTGTCATAACCTCGGAGGAACTTCTTCCCACATTTTCCGCATGCATATCCAGTAGCGCTTGGAATAATATCCTTATACGCTGAGTTATTCATCTTTATTCTTGATGTAATAACGTATTAATCACTGATCAATGAAATGTAGACCTCTTCACCTTGACACCACTTTAGAAAGCTGATTATTCTTGGAGAGAACACGATGTTAACACCTCAAGACTAATTAGCACAATGAAGTCCAATGCCCTAGATCACCATATTTATAGAGGGAGCACGAACCTTTTAGATCAATCATAAACTCGCTCCATAACCACCTGTATATGATCGCTCAACGTGTACTAACCCCCCAGCCATATAACCTCAAGTCTAGAGACAGGATGTTTATGACGTCACACCCAGAGACAGGATGTCTGGCAGCATCAAACACGTTTAAACTCGTCTCATAACTACCTGCTTATGCTGTCACACCAGCAAGAGAAGTATTCCCACACGCTCATTCAGACATATATTTCAAATTCAAGCCCACCACCACCATCACCACCTATTGTACCAAGGTTAATTCAAGCTGTATTATCACAATACTTAAAAGTAAAAGCTTAAAAGGAAACCTAGAAGATTTTCCCCCTTATTTACTTAATTATTTCATGTTTTTATTCCCTTTTCAATTCTTCCTTTCCATCTTCTCACAGAAAGACCATTACATTTCACTACAATCATGAGAAAAGCAATTTTTCCAGAGTTACACAGATTCTAAGCTTCTAAATCGAACCCGGTAATACTTTTAATAAATGTATTTTAGCTCCCCAATATCAGCATCTACCATTTAATCTTTACTCGAACCTGATATGATCCATAAGCTTGAAGATATATGAAATCACCCTTCGGGATTCGATCTGAGTACTTTAAAGTAATATTTGTCACGATAACGATATTTAAGGACTAGATACTCTGCTTGCGTTTACCTTGACATGTTTATCTAAATTAAATTACGAGTTATTAAATTTTTGCAAGTAAATTTCATTGAATCGGTATTCGAACCCAGAACACCAGGAACAAGATAATTTATAATATTAGTCTGACATGTTAAACAAAGTTGTATGCAGTTACATCATCGATCTAAGTGATATATTCTAGTGTACAGAGGAAAATTAAGAAAGTCATTAAAAATCGGGAATCGAACCAAGCACAACTGATTGGCGATTATATACAGCATTAATCACCCAGTACAGAACCTATCAATCATGCTTTGCTGCACTCCTCTACCTCACTTAGTTCCCGAGATAATGAAAATTTAAAAATTAAGGATCGAACCCAGGACGTCAGGTATCTAATTACACATTTACAAGATACTACCTAATAACATAAACGCAATAAAGTTTATTTGGCGTCTTTATCTTAATTGGTTTAGGAGTTATTAAATTTATAAGTAAATTCCATCGAATCAGTATTCGAACCCAGAACACCAAGAACAAAATAATTTATAATATGAGTTTGGTAAGCTTAAAGGTGTTGTATGTAGTTACAGCATCAATTTAAGTGATATTTTCTAGAGTATAGAGTAAAATTAAGCAAGTCATTAAAAAATCGGGATTCGAACTAGAGACAACTGATTAAAAATTATATACAGTATTAATTACACATTATAACAGCTATCAATCATGCTTTGGTCCATTCCTCTAGCTTTCTTAGTTTCTGAGATAATGGAGTTTTTAAAATTAAGGATCGAACCCAGGACACCAGGTACCAAAATATACATCCACAATAAACTATCTAATGACATTAATGTAATAAAGTTTATTTGACGTCTTTATCTTAATTAGTCTCTGAGTTATTAGAAGATGAATTTGCATTCACTCCTAGGATTCGAACCCAGGCATCCCGGTCAACTTGAAACAATGTCCTAATGACGCGGCGCATTCCAAAGAATTGATTAGTTTTTTTCCCATTGTTCTATCTCTTTTCATTCAGGAGATATAAGCGATTAAACAGTAGATATAATATGGGCGGGGCATGCCGGCATAGATCAAAAGAACTTTATCAGATGTCGGCATCTCTCTGTGTGCTGGAGTCGCTATGTTATATCTACTGTTTAATCGCTTATATCTCCTGAATGAAAAGAGATAGAACAATGGGAAAAAAACTAATCAATTCTTTGGAATGCGCCGCGTCATTAGGACATTGTTTCAAGTTGACCGGGATGCCTGGGTTCGAATCCTAGGAGTGAATGCAAATTCATCTTCTAATAACTCAGAGACTAATTAAGATAAAGACGTCAAATAAACTTTATTACATTAATGTCATTAGATAGTTTATTGTGGATGTATATTTTGGTACCTGGTGTCCTGGGTTCGATCCTTAATTTTAAAAACTCCATTATCTCAGAAACTAAGAAAGCTAGAGGAATGGACCAAAGCATGATTGATAGCTGTTATAATGTGTAATTAATACTGTATATAATTTTTAATCAGTTGTCTCTAGTTCGAATCCCGATTTTTTAATGACTTGCTTAATTTTACTCTATACTCTAGAAAATATCACTTAAATTGATGCTGTAACTACATACAACACCTTTAAGCTTACCAAACTCATATTATAAATTATTTTGTTCTTGGTGTTCTGGGTTCGAATACTGATTCGATGGAATTTACTTATAAATTTAATAACTCCTAAACCAATTAAGATAAAGACGCCAAATAAACTTTATTGCGTTTATGTTATTAGGTAGTATCTTGTAAATGTGTAATTAGATACCTGACGTCCTGGGTTCGATCCTTAATTTTTAAATTTTCATTATCTCGGGAACTAAGTGAGGTAGAGGAGTGCAGCAAAGCATGATTGATAGGTTCTGTACTGGGTGATTAATGCTGTATATAATCGCCAATCAGTTGTGCTTGGTTCGATTCCCGATTTTTAATGACTTTCTTAATTTTCCTCTGTACACTAGAATATATCACTTAGATCGATGATGTAACTGCATACAACTTTGTTTAACATGTCAGACTAATATTATAAATTATCTTGTTCCTGGTGTTCTGGGTTCGAATACCGATTCAATGAAATTTACTTGCAAAAATTTAATAACTCGTAATTTAATTTAGATAAACATGTCAAGGTAAACGCAAGCAGAGTATCTAGTCCTTAAATATCGTTATCGTGACAAATATTACTTTAAAGTACTCAGATCGAATCCCGAAGGGTGATTTCATATATCTTCAAGCTTATGGATCATATCAGGTTCGAGTAAAGATTAAATGGTAGATGCTGATATTGGGGAGCTAAAATACATTTATTAAAAGTATTACCGGGTTCGATTTAGAAGCTTAGAATCTGTGTAACTCTGGAAAAATTGCTTTTCTCATGATTGTAGTGAAATGTAATGGTCTTTCTGTGAGAAGATGGAAAGGAAGAATTGAAAAGGGAATAAAAACATGAAATAATTAAGTAAATAAGGGGGAAAATCTTCTAGGTTTCCTTTTAAGCTTTTACTTTTAAGTATTGTGATAATACAGCTTGAATTAACCTTGGTACAATAGGTGGTGATGGTGGTGGTGGGCTTGAATTTGAAATATATGTCTGAATGAGCGTGTGGGAATACTTCTCTTGCTGGTGTGACAGCATAAGCAGGTAGTTATGAGACGAGTTTAAACGTGTTTGATGCTGCCAGACATCCTGTCTCTGGGTGTGACGTCATAAACATCCTGTCTCTAGACTTGAGGTTATATGGCTGGGGGGTTAGTACACGTTGAGCGATCATATACAGGTGGTTATGGAGCGAGTTTATGATTGATCTAAAAGGTTCGTGCTCCCTCTATAAATATGGTGATCTAGGGCATTGGACTTCATTGTGCTAATTAGTCTTGAGGTGTTAACATCGTGTTCTCTCCAAGAATAATCAGCTTTCTAAAGTGGTGTCAAGGTGAAGAGGTCTACATTTCATTGATCAGTGATTAATACGTTATTACATCAAGAATAAAGATGAATAACTCAGCGTATAAGGATATTATTCCAAGCGCTACTGAATATGCATGCGGAAAATGTGGGAAGAAGTTCCTCCGAGGTTATGACAAGAGAAGACACGAGATGAGCTGCAAGAAGCTCTTCAAATGTAAACATTGTAATGTAACCTTCAAAGATTGTTATAAGGGACAGCGACACGAAGATATATGTGAAATAAGCAGCCCTCAGAAGAAAAGAAGATTGGAGCCAACTAAACATCAGTTACTGTCAACAATGGAGGACTGTGATATGAAAGAATACGAAACTTCATTCGAAGGACGATTGAAATCGTATTTTATACGATGCGAATCAGCTAAGGACCTAAATATGTATCTGCAAGAGGCAAAACAACGTATAATCCAGGCTGTGCATAAAGAGCTCAGCATTCATAAGAGTGTTAAAATTAATCTGCTGGCTGAGTGTCGATTTGTTAACAGTATTGGAGAAACCTGTGACAAAACATTTAAAACACGGAATCAAGCTGTTTTCCTGGAAACTGATCTGGAGTCAACGATGGAAGTGAAATTCAAGAAATTGGTGACTGAAATGGAGGAGTCTCAGCTTAAGGGTAGCAGCTGGGCTTTGCTTGCTGTGGAAGGAGTTCGACTTCGTATCAACAAGTACAACCCGTTACGAGGAAGTAGCTACATACCACTACCGTCATCTGTCGGAGCTAAAGAAGCGTGTATAAACATTCAGAACTTTACCGACGATAAATGTTTCATGTACTCTATATTAGCTAAATTCATAGGGAAGGATGCGCAACGTGTGAGCAAATACAAACAACTTCAAGACAAGTACGACTTCAGCTGTGTTTCCTACCCTACTCCACTTTCTCAAATACCTAAATTTGAGAAGTTTAACAATATGTCTATTAACGTTTTCGGGTTGGATGAGAAGCATGAAGTGTATCCGATAAAGGTTGCTGATATTGAACTACCTGAACATCGCGACCTGCTACTATTGAATGATAGCAGTGGAAAACATCACTACGTGTATATAAGGAATTTTGAGAAACTCGTTCGACGCCAGAAAACTAACCATAATGGACGGGTTTATACTTGTAAGCGCTGCTTTACACATTTTGATGATCGATATGGACGAAGTGGACAGGAAAAACTACAAGAACATGCAGCCGTCTGTATTCAACATGGTGTTGCAAGGGTAGTTATGCCTACCAAGGAGAAATCAATTGTACAGTTTAAAAATGTTGAGAGGATGCTGAAAGTACCTTATGTCATCTATGCGGATTTTGAGAGTATTCTCACTCCATGATACGTGTACACCCAATCCTGAAACTTCCTATACAACACCTTATCAAGAGCACACACCAATGAGCTTCTGTGTTTACGTGAAACCTACATCCAGTGTTGAACATCTCGAAACTGATCTTCCTAAGCATCCCTATGTGTATCGTGGTGCTGATGCTGCTCAGACGTTTATGCTGTACCTTACATCTCTTGCAAAAATGATTGGTAATATATACAAATCTGCTAAGCCTCTGAAACTTACGGATCAACAGCAAAAGGATTTCGAGTCTTCTACGACATGCTACTTGTGTAGAAAACCCTTTACAGAAGAGAACTATAAAGTACGCGACCATGATCACATCAGCGGTGAATATCGTGGAAGTCTTCATAATGAATGTAATTTAGCCTGTAAAACACCTAAATATATACCAGTCTTCATGCATAACCTTAGCGGATATGACTCTCATTTCATTGTTAAGGAGCTGGGTTGTACAAGTGAACGTGTGGAGGTAATTCCTAACTCTGAAGAAAGCTATATCTCATTCACCAAGTATGTAGGAGATATAAAGCTTCGATTTGTGGATAGCTTCCGATTCCTCAGTACAAGCTTGGATAAGTTGGTAAAAAATCTAACCTCGTATCCTGAAACGCTAAAGTACTTTGGAGAAGACAAATTGAAGTTGATGACCCGTAAGGGTGTATTTCCATATGATTTTGTTACGTCATGGGATGCCCTGAACGAGACCTGCTTGCCTCCTAAGGACTCCTTCTACAATAGATTAAATGAAGAAGAAATTACTGATGCTGACTACGATCATGCTAGAAATGTATGGGAGCTGTTTAATGTGAGAAACCTGGAGAGTACAGCGATCTCTACTTAACTTCGGATGTACTTCTTCTAGCTGACGTCTTTGAGACGTTCAGAGAGCAAACCCTTAAAACACACAAAGTTGATCCTGCCCATTATTTTACCTCTCCAGGTCTTACATGGGACGCCATGTTGCTGTATACTGGAATTAAGCTGGAACTGTTACAAGATTATGATCAACTACTCATGGTGGAATCAGGTATAAGAGGAGGTTTATGCCAAGTTTCTCATCGGTATGCTGAGGCTAATAACACTTATATGGAGAAGTTTGATCCGACGAGACCAACCCAATTTATCACATACGAGGACGCAAATAACCAATATGGGTGGGCAATGTGTCACGCCCTTCCTTTTGGTGGATTTCAGTGGGTGTCACCTGAAGAAATCAACTTAGAAACACTACAAGAAGATGATCCTCATGGGTACATATTAGAAGTCGACATCGAGTATCCTGCAGAACTTCACGATCTACACAACGATCTACCTTTCCTGCCAGAGTGTATGAAACCATTGAATCATCTACAAAGAAACTGATACCTCATCTTGGACCTCGAAAAAAGTATGTAGTGCATTACATGGCTTTGAAGCAAGCTCTTAGTCATGGACTACGACTAACAAAAATCCATCGTGTGCTACAATTCCGACAGTCTCAGTGGTTGAAACCTTATGTGGAATTTAACAACAGGCTACGACAACAAGCTGCAAATGATTTCGAGAAGGATCTCTACAAACTCTTTAACAACGCTATGTTTGGAAAAACTATGGAGAACCTGCGTAATCGTATGGATATACGACTGGTGACCAATGAAAAAACTCTAGAGAAGCTGATCGCCAAGCCTACGTTTATCGACAGGACGATATATGCTGATAATCTAGCTGCTGTACATATGGCCTCTCGTCAGATTGTATTCAACAAGCCTATATACATTGGTATGAGTGTGTTGGACATCTCCAAGACATTAATGTATAACTATCATTACGACGTTTTGTTGCCTTATTATGGAGCTGAAAACCTGAAGCTTATGTATATGGACACTGATTCGTTCATTCATCGTGTAACAACTGAAGATGTGTACCAGGACAAACTACGTTTTCTTGAACATCTCGATACAGCTGATTACCCTGCCAACCATATATGTTACTCTACTCAGAACAAGAAGGTATTGGGAAAATTTAAAGATGAGGCTAATAGCAAAATCATCCTACGCTTTGTTGGACTACGTCCTAAGATGTATGCCTTAGATATTCAAGGGTCAATGATAAAAAAGATTAAAGGTATAAAACGTAGCGCTATTAAGCAGTACATTTCGTTTGACAGCTATACAGACTGTCTTAAAACCAGTGAAATCATCAGAACACCTATGAATCTGATCCTATCACGAAAGCATGCCCTTGCTACAGTACAAGTGAATAAAATTGCATTGACTCCGTTTGATGATAAAAGAATTATTGCTGAGGACGGGATAACAACATATGCGTATGGACATTACGCCATTACAAACAATGCTTAAAAGAATGTAAGTTAAAGATAAAGATTTTCTAGTGAGTCTACAATCTTAAAAAAGAAGGTATCTGTGTGCTGTATATGCAGATAGCTGACGCCTGATGAAGAAAGAAGAAGATGGAAGGGAAGGTGGTAACCCTGCCATTAGGAGCAATCCTAGTGCTAGTCTCAAGCCTAGATAAAAGGGGAGAGACATCTATAACGAACTAAAATAAAGGTATGTTGACGTAAAGCTTTTCAATTTGTGAACCAATATGCAGTTTATCCCTCTCCGCATCGTACAATAAGTGTTTAACATATAATAAGTTTGTAAGATTTAGAAAAAAGTAAATAAATTGTTGTAACGTTGGATGAGAAAAGTTTTATAATCGAATTACTCTCTATATTACCATGAGTACCTGTGATACTAGTTGAATTGCCTGTTAAAATGACTTAAATACCTGTGATACTACCCGAATCGTGTGAAATTACATTAAATAGCTCAGATACGAATTCCTCCTCTAAATTAGTACGAGCACCTGTGATACTATCAGAATTGCCTATTAAAATGACTCAAATACCATTGATACAACCTGAATCAGCTGCATTTACCTTAAATAGCCGTGATACAAAATCTCTGATCGAAATTATTACGAGCATCTGTGAAACTATGCTGATTATCCAAATACTTATGATATTACCTGAACTATCTGTAAAATACGAAACTAGGCTATAACCAACCCCTGGAACCTACCCTCCTGTAATGCTTGCTTAATTACTCTAAGCATCTATGTTACTTGAATTATCCTAAATACCTACGATACCCTCTGAATTACCTTGAAATATGAAACTATGCTATACCCAACCCTGGAATCTAGCCTCCTGTGATACTACCTGAATTAGCCTAAATACCTACGATACTAGCTGAATTAGCTGTGAAATCATGCATAGCTATGATGCAGTTAGCCTCTGGAATCTAGCCTCCTGTGATACTAGCTGAATTGGCTATGAAAATGATTTAAATACCTGTGATACTACCCGAATCATGTGAAATTACCTTAACTAGCTCTGATACGAATTCCTGCTCTAAATTAGCACGAGCACCTGTGATGCTATCTGAATTACCTGTTAAAATGACTCAAATACCATTGATACAACCTGAATCATCTGCATTTACCTTAAATAGCTGTGATACAAATCTCTGATCGAAATTATCAATAATATCTGTGAAGCTCTGTCGATTACCTCAAATACTTACGATATTACCTGAACTATCTGTGAAATACGAAGCTAGGTTATAACCAACCCCTGGAACCTACCCTCCTGTAATGCTTGCTTAATTACTCTAAACACCTATGTTACTTGAATTATCCTAAATACCTACGATACCCTCTGAATTACCTTGAAATATGAAACTATGCTATACCCAACCCTGGAATCTAGCCTCCTGTGATACTACCTGAATTACTTACCTGTTAGTGTTAGTGGGTTAGCTTTTCCCGTTGCAGGTCACCTTTTTCCCTTTGGTGGTCGCCTTTTTTCCCTTTGCTGGTGACATTTTTCCCTTTGCTGGTCACGTTTTTCCCTTTGCTAGTCAACTTTTTCCCTTTGTGGGCCTCCTTTTTCCCTGAGCAGTCACCTTTTTCCCCTGAACGAGTCACCTTTTCCATGAATAGGTTACGTGATGGGCATGTCTAGAATTAGCGTTCTAACATTGACATGAAACAGTTTTCCACTAAGTTCACGTCTAAAGTCGCTTTCAAGTCTAGCCCTCCTATTCCCTATCTCTCCTGTATATAAGTCCATATTCCTACTGCTACACTACCTGTCTAGCCTAACACCTCTTCTCCTGTTCCTATACCTCTCATATAAACCATACTCTATTCCTCTAGCTCTGTCTAGCCTAACGCCTCTCTCGTTTACCCATGACTCTCACATAAACCATACTCTGCTCCTCGACCTCTGTCTAGTCTAACTCCTCTCCTCGTTTTCCTATACCACTCATATAAACCATACATTACTCAGCATCTGTCTAGCCTAACACCTCCCCTCGTTTTCCTATACCTCCCATATAAACGTATACTCTAATCCTCA
Organism: Deroplatys truncata; assembly: GCA_030765065.1. Classification (NCBI taxonomy): domain Eukaryota; kingdom Metazoa; phylum Arthropoda; class Insecta; order Mantodea; family Mantidae; genus Deroplatys; species Deroplatys truncata. The sequence continues at coordinate 223,912,236 of CM060975.1, forward strand.
AACCATGTCTAGACTAGCACCTCCCCTCGTATTCCCTATCTTTCTCATATAAAGCGCACTCCCCCTCCTACCACCGTCTAGCCTAGCATCGACCCTCGTATTCCCTATCTCTCGCATATAAACGCCTACTCCATCATTAAAAACTCCTATACTAGCACCTCTCCTCGGTTCGCTAATCGCTCATATTCTACCCTTCAAGTCCTGTTTAGTATAGCATCTTTCCTTGTATTCCCTATCTCTCTCGTATAAAGCATATCCCTCCCTCCTTTAGCATCTGACTAGCCTAGCATCAGCCCTGGTATTCCCTATCTCTCCTGTATATAAGTCCATATTCCTACTGCTACACTACCTGTCTAGCCTAACACCTCTTCTCCTGTTCCTATACCTCTCATATAAACCATACTCTACTCCTCGACTTCTTTCTAGCCTAACACCTTTCCTCGTTTTCCTATATCTCTCACATAAACCATACTCTGCTCCTCGACCTCTGTCTAGTCTAACTCCTCTCCTCGTTTTCCTATACCACTCATATAAACCATGCACTACGTTTCAAGCCTCTGTCTAGTCTAACACCTCCCCTCGTTTTCCTATACCTCTCATATAAACTATACTCTACTCAGCCTCTGTCTAGCCTAGCACCTCCCCTCGTATTCCGTATCTTTCTCATATAAAGCGCACTCCCCCTCCTACCACTGTCTAGCCTAGCGTCAGTCCTCGTATTCCCTATCTCGCCCATATAAACGCATTTTCCTCCTTGAACCGTCGCATCTAGCCTCGTTTTCCCTATCCTTTCCCATATAAACGCAAAAAACTGCGCTCGATCTCTCCTATATATCCTACTCACAATGATAGCTACTCGATTGGCATGATGTAAAACAACAACTTCTCTACGATTAGAGGTTTAATCGTGGAGCCTTAAAAAATACTCAAATAATCGCGTAGAGCAACGTTAGACCTTTTTCTAATTTCTTTACCACGTATATAGTACAGGGTCTTCGTATAAAACCTGACCGCTCGCACGGGGTTTTGCGTCTGGGTAGCACGGGTAGCCGGACGTGCCAGCACTGTAACTTCGCTTCTTAAAATTATATTTCTGTATACCTGCGTACATTAAATATAACAAACTTAACTGCTACATCATAGCAAATGGTGTATGTGAGAAGTCTCTGAAACCCTAATTTATTGTGCTAAATTCGATATTCAAGATTTTCGCCAATTTCGCTTAATGTTTCTTCTGCTAACACTATACGTGGGCAGTCCCAGAAGTACCCGACCTGATCTATAGATAGTGGTTGTTGTTTCAAACAAATGACTGTGGTAGAAAGTACCAACCTTATAAAGCTTAAGTCTGAAGGTTGGTGATGCTACGTCGTTTTGGAATTGTTTGGCAGCCATCAATAGTGAACGTTCTCAGCAAATTTGTAAACATGGATAAAACTGGCCATCGTTATGTGCTACAATACTTTCATTTGAAAGGTCTTAGTCTAACTAATATTAAAGCTAGGCTAGACTCTACCTTGGGGAGTCTGCTCCTTCGTTTACAACAGTAAAATATTGGGTGGCAGAGTTTAAGCGAGGCTGTAGGAGCTGCCAAGACGAACATCGCAGTGGTCGAGCTGATCACGACAGAAATTGTGAGGAAATTCCACAAAATGGTATTAGATGAACTTCGACAGAGTTCGCGAGCTAATAGACATCCTAGGCATTTCAAAATGTGCTGTACATCGCATACAGATTCAAAATTTAGACATGAGAAAGCTATGTGCAAGATGGGTGCCGCGTTTAATCACATTGGAACAAAAGCACCGTCGTGAGGATGTTTCAGTCGAGTGTTTGGCGATGTTTCGCTGCAATAAAGCCGAGTTTTTGCATCGATTTATAACCATGGATGAAACATGGGCCCATCACTTTACACCTGAGACGAAGGAACAGTCAAAACAGTGGATTGAAAGGGGAGAATCGGCTCCAAAGAAGCTGAGAGAGTTTCATTTGCAGGTAAGGACATGGCGTCAGTTTTTTTAATGTGTGTGGAATAATTTTCTTGATTATCTTCAAAAAGGAAAAGCATTAATGGCGAGTATTATACAAACTTATTGCGACATTTGAATGATGAAATCAAGCAAAAACGGCCGCATTTATTGGAAAAGAAAATTTTGTTGTATCAAGACAATACACCAATTCACATGTCCATTATCGCTATGGCCAAAATCAATGAATTAAAGTTCGAATTGCTTCCTCATGCGCTCTATTCGACAGACTTAGCTCCCTCTGATTATTTTCTATTTCCAAAGTTGAAGAAATAGCTTGGTGCTAAATGATTTGCCAACAGTGAAGAGCTGGAATCTGCAGTTGATGGCTATTTTGCAGAACTCAATGGTTCTCAGTATAAACAGGATATCGAAGCTATTGAACACCGCTGAGAGAAGTGTATCGAGCTGAAAGAAGACTATGTATAGAAATAAATATGTTTTTTCCCAAAATTTTTGTGTTTTCTTTGTTAGGTCGGGTACTTCTGGGACAGCCCTCATGACCTTGCATGTGTTTCTTGTTTTGCACTGAATAGTATGTCTCCGAATTATTCATAAGATACTCAACTAAGTTCGGGAAGAAAGCAGTTGTGCAGGAAACTTCAGAATGAATAATCTTCATGAACGATTCCTATTCAAAAATAGCATTTACATACAAATACATGTTATCTAAAAATAACTGTCTTGCATCTTCACAAATAAAAGTGGACTGCTGACGCTAATGGCTACGTGGTAACTGAAGGACAGAAAGCCTGTCATGAGTGCGGGGAGTGGGGCAGCCAGCCGGTTGGCTCTGACGCACAACACCATGCGAGCTGCTAGGTTTTATGTCAAAGACCAAGTAGGTAGAGATGGTGTGTTTAATAAAACAAGCCTACAGCAGCTATGGAGACGCTCTTGAACCTGACTCTGTTACATTTAGTTGTAATGAAGGAAGCAAGAATTACACTGTATAGACTGCAACACGCTAAGCCACTGAGAATGTCTTAAATAGAGTCATGTTTGCTAAGAATTAGGAAATATATAGGAGATACATCTTTAGAAATGCCGTCAGACTATATAATTCCACTTGAACACTTTATGAAGAACTTCAGAATCATTATTGATCCTGAATGTTGGACGAATAAATCTCTAGAAACTCCTGAGAAAACTGATGTGGTTATAGACGGTTGAAAGGATGGCTCAGGAACAGGATCCGGAGTATGTGGCACAAGACCTAGATGCAAAAAGTGTTTTCCCTTGCGTGAACAGGTATATTATAATAACAGTTATGCTATTATTCAATGCCTACATAAAAACACAAGGAGAGCTTACACTGGTAAACAGATCCTTATATTCTCAGATAGCCGAGCTGCACTTAAGGCTCTAAGTAGTCATAAGGTAACGTCAGGGCTGGTTTTAAACTGCTTAGACATGCTCACAAGCTTGGCAAAACACAATGAAGTTCAACTCATCTGGGTGCCGGTTCATAGTGGTATAGAGGGAAATGAAAAAGCTGATGAACCTGCAAGACAAGGAGCAGCTTCACAACTTATTGACCCAGAGCCGGCTCTAGGAACATCTTGATGTTTAGTAACAGAGCTATTAAGCACTGGTCCAAAATAGAACAGTATAAAGCCTGGCTTAAAACTCCATGAAACAAACATAGTAAACTACTCATGTAATAAAAGCGCTGAAAGCTTACTTAACTGTAAAAGACTTCAGCTAAGAACAATTACTGCATTTCTCACAGGATATGACTCGGTGAAAAGGCATCTTAACTCGATGGTAGTGTTTCAGGGTAAGTTACAAGGCAGATTGTGCAAGAAAGAAACTGAAACAGCCTAGCACATTAAATGCTCATGTGAGGCCTTGGTTCACAGCAGATATATTGTTTTGGGAAAAAGTTTCTAGAACCGGAAGAGTTTAAAACCCTATCTGTTATGAGACTATTCCTTGGTAAAGGGTGCAGGCATAATGAATTGGCTTTAAAACAATACAGGTAGCACATTAAGCCCAAGGCTGAAGTGCGTCCGGAATAATGATGGAAATCTGTATCGTATAAAACAAGACAAGAAAGGCAGAGACGGTATTGCATTCCAGCCAAAAGTTCGATATCAGTTTTCACTGCAAATGCATGTTTTGAAGCTCCTTGAATCTAAAAATGCGTTTTTAGAATAAGGCGTGTATGTGCATATGTGTGTGCGTGCGCTTTGTTATTTAGATTCAGCATCTTTCAAAGATGTGACAGGAAGGTCTTCAAAAAAATTCCATAACCTCAAACTCCTCTTAGACGGAAGATTTTTGGAAATTTTCAATTTATTTTCAAAAGTTGCTATAACGATCTTGAATAAATACCACGTGTTAATCATATATTACAATCCAATTAACATCCTGCATTTTCTGGAAATACCTGTCTACTTCTCTAAGGAATTTTGTATAATTTTGCAAAACTGGTGAGCGTTAAGAGATGGAACAAAACACTTCACAAAAAACTTTTATCCTTTAAAACAAACAGTTTATTCCAAATAACTTTTTGTCGACATTAGCCATTTCTGATAACCGTTAGTATTGCCTTGAAATTTCTAGTACTCTGTAGCTTTTTAAGGTGCTGTGGCTATTCAGATGTTTCTTGCGATGTCGTGGAAAGAGTGTGGAATGTTGAGGCCAGTAGCTATATAGCGACTCTCATTTAAACATCTCATTATAGATTCCGGGCCCCCCCACCCCCGTTGTGCATGCAACGAAGCATGTGAAATGAAGCTACTTCTGCAAAGGTTTATCTGTATTTACATGAAGTTATTAGAATAATAAGCTTTCGTAAGAATACTTTATAGCAGTTACATAAAACTAAATGGTAGTAGGCAGAGATAGTCTTGTGAATGTAAAACAAGATTTTTTAACAGGAGTATGAATTTCCAGTATTCTGGATGTGGAACTGGAGAAAATAACAAGGGTTTATGTGCTCCTTTAGTGTAAGATAGTTTTGACACAAAGACCGAAATCAAAGAGAAGAAAATGCATATTTACACAAATCCGAATGCAAATCTGAATCTCGAACAAAAGTAGAGCGTAATGTTGGCTGTTCCTTTCTTACAATTGGATTTCGAGCATAGGGAGAAGGGACCCAATCATCCCTGAACGAGTATTACGTCAGACATTTAAGTCTATAACAGTGAGGATTCACCTAAAATTCACTGTTACCCCATTTCAGATTTATTGGATATATGAGAACGGTTTCCACAGGCTTCAACTTTTAGGCGTAGCCAATCCGATTAGAGATGGACACCAAAGTTAATTTATACTGAGGTCATTCGTCAACAACAGATAACATAAATTATTCAGATTATTACACATCAGTTAATACCATGAATAGAACTAATATTAATTAGGTTTTCAAAGCATGTTCAGCCATACATAAACATAAAATTGCATTGACCTTTAGAAGTTGTTCGTTGCACATATAATTTTAGTAAGCAAAAAGAGTATAATAACGACGCATGTATATTTATAAATTCCGGCTAAAACTTTGTGTCACCAGATAATTTACTATCAGAACCGGATACAAATTTCGCTCTTTGTTTTGTCCTTCTTTTGTCCTTAAGGCTGTTCACCTGGGAAATGACGCATTTGAAGCATTAGATTAGTTATTTGAAGATTAGTTCGATTATTTTAAATCAGTAATCCAACACAGTCCTACAGATTCTGATTTTAAATAAAAATATAATTAATTCTACTGAAGAAAAGTTATCGAAACAATTTAAACAATAATCTTACCTGGTGTGTCTCATTATGCAGTAATGTCTCGAAGAATTATATTTTGTAGTTCTCTGTGTGCCTGTATCAAAATACATTACACATCTTTGAAGTATTTTCAGCAATAATACTCTATACTTTGTCTAAAAATTTTGTAAAAATGGAGGTCTGATAAAAATGCTTCCACGTTTTACAACTGCATTTGCTTAAAATAAATCAGGTTCCAAAGACATAAATCTACGTTGGAAAGGAATTGAAATGCTCTGCTATATAAAAAAACACACCATCGTACTTTTACCACTTAAATCAAAGAAAAGTAGGCCCGGAAGAGAGGGTAAGACACAGTTTTCCCTTCATATTACACGAGCAGCCAATGATGTTTTTACCTCTTCTTCTTCTTCTTCTTCTTCTTCTTCTTCTTCTTCTTCTTCTGCCTTTCAAGGATAAAGCCTATCGACCTGTTCTGGTCTCAATTCCATCTTTTAACTGGCCTTCCTAAGTCCCTCTTTCCTATAGGTTTACATTGTAAGGACATCTTTGGAATCCTTCCTTGTTCCATTCTTTCCAAATGTTGTTTCCATTTTTGTTTTTGTCCTTCTAATGTATCCTTCACTGCAAAAATATTCCGTTCTCTCCTAATTACTTCATTAGGGATCCTGTCCAATTTAGTGCAACCGTTAACTGTTCGTAAAAATTTCATTTCTGCAGCCTGAACATGACTGCAATCTTTTCTCCTCGTCACCAGGATTCACTGCCATATAATAGAACAGGTAGAGCCATCACCTTAAAAAATTAATTTTTGTTTCTCTTCGTGTAATTTTTTATGTTCAGCTTATAGTACCGCAGATACTCTTGATGTTTCTGTAATTTGATGTCTATGTCCTTATCTTGGTTAAAAGTAATATAACTTCCTAAATAGTTGAAATGCTTAACTTTCTTCTGTTTCTTACTACATTACGTAAACAAGTGAGTAACGAATTACGCCGCCTTTGAGCAACACGCTCCCTACAGAAATGAATAACTTGGTGTGCGGCCTAGCATACAATTCTCTGTCCAAATGTTTTTCCTGCAGTCATTTTTATAAGCAACTATGACATTTTAATTGTTATTTTCTTCATAGAGAGTTTCTTATAAATTTCAAATAAATCCCCTGGACAGGGAATCAACCTCAAAGTTTCTAAGGTCTAAGAATTCTCAAGTCAGTTTCGATTCCGTATTTCACCGAAAATCATGTTTTGAGACCCCTGAATCCCCACAAAAAAGCAATTTTTGAAAAATATCCGTTTAGGTCTGTCAACAATAACTCAAACACAAAGAGTCTGATGAATACTAAACTTGGTACTTAAGTTCTGTATCTTCCAAAGATACGAGTATTTTGAAGAAAATCCCTCCCGAATCTAAAATACCCTTTGCATGGAGAATTTTTTCGTTATTTCTTTTATTTTCTCAAAAATAGCTTTAACGATTTTGATTAAAACACCATATGCTTAAGATACATTTATGACAAATAAAATGTATATCTTGAATCTTGTAGAGACCTGTGAAGTCCTCTTTTTTGATTGCTTCTGCATAAATGTTAAACCATGAGAGAGAGATAAAATCACAGTAGTACACAAAAAAAATACAGGTTTCCTTAAAGCACACAATTTATGCCAAAGGAAAACGTTTGTGACGTTCACCATTTGCGAGATATTCTGTTATTGCTTTGAATTTTGAATACACCTTTCTCAAATGCAAAATCGCTATTCATTGTTTTCTTTACTTTCTATCTTCTCATGAGCATGCAAACAGAACGGAGTTTCAAAGCAATCAAACAACGACAGTGTCGTTTAAAGCCTATGTATTCCCCTAATCCGCTTGAACCTACAAGGAAATATGTAATAAAACCATTTCTGTAAAGATTTAACTCGATATACATAAAGTAGATGGAAGAATAAGCGTTTGTAACACTAGTTTGTAAAAGAATGGGTAGAGAAAGTCAGATGAATGAAAGACCAAGGAACGGAGAGAACGGGTCTTTTGTGCTCACCACCCTCAGGAGGAACGGTTGAGGTAAAGGAACCGAGGAGGCTACAGTCCGCAGGCAAGCCTTCAATAGAGATGAGCAGAAGTCCTTAACTTCTTTTTTAATTCCTTTTTTGTGGAGTATCGGGAATTGGATGGATTGGACATGGGGTAGAAGGGAGTGAGGAGAAGGTATTGGGGTTCCGCATAGCACCCCCGGAAGTGAGGAAGATATTGCCAGCTTATTGTGCTGGTAGCGGTAGCGGAGATGTCAGGGAGACAGCCATAACCGTGCAGGGGCCTGACTGCCCCATGAGTAATAGAACTGGATTAGATAGGTATTTAAATGTATTTATTTAATGTAATTTCAGGCTTGTTGAGTAGTCTCGAGAGATGGACTCAATTTTGCCGATGGTTTCTGCTGCAATGCTTCCTTAACCTTTTTTTTTAAGGGGAGACAGAGCGTTGCTGGGATAAAGAGTTGGCTTATTTCGCCAAGAAGAAGGAATTTGAGAGATGGAGTTCTGGGTTCTGGTATTTAGGTAGGTAGTAAGGTGTGAGTAGTGTGTGTTAGTGTTTGAGTGTGGTATTGAAGACCCAGAGAAGTTCCGCTGAGCACCTCCGAAAGTTCATGTATATTTGCTGCAGCGTTGTGCTGTCAGCGTCTGGTATGGACACGGAGACAGCCATGGCGAGCCCTGGCTGCCCCCGGGTGGAGTTAGGTGTTAGTGGCCGGTAGTATCTGCTGCAGTGTTTCCAATATCTGGTTTGTGTAAATAAGAAGTTCCGTTGCCGTTTCTGACCACTCTTCAGGTCCTCAAGTACCGAAGTCCAATCGGCCGTCTTAGTGATCAGGAGGCTTACCAGCTTGGTGAGACCTGCAAGGGTGCCCATAAGCTCTTCCAATTGAACTGCAGAGGGAGGCGGTGTTGAAGTTTGTGGCGGGCAGACGATGGCATGGCCCAGGTCACTGGTTGTTGAGTCTGTGGAGTCAGATCGCTGTGGACAGCTGGTGGTGATGTTGAGGGCGGTGGAGAGGGTGGCGGTGGTGGCGTGGAGTTGCTGAAGTTCTTGCTCGATGTTGGCGAGTCGGCGTAGTGTTGGTCAGAGGTGGTGGAGTGCATTCGTCCTGTGGAGAGATGCGGGTCCCTGTATGGGCCGCATCTCTTCGGGTGCTGTCTGTGGTGACTGGAGCTGGTGGTGTCGATAGAGTTGGTGGTGTGTGCACAGTAGCAGGCGGAGTCGGTCGGCGGTTTTTGGATATAGGGGACACTGCGCCTGCCCGTAAAGTGGCCATAGCCACTACAGGAGGCACAGTAGCGACGTCGGCGGCGGAGGTCGTGGCTGGTGCACTGAGCAGTTAGGCTTGGTGCACCACAGTAGTGAACCCTGAGGGGTCGAATCCAAGCTTGAGGACCGGGTCACAACGGCGGACTGCTCAGAGAAAGCTTCCCTCTTGCGGAACCGGGGAGAACTCGACCCACCGGGGGTGGCGCAGAGAAGGACTTTCCAAACAGCAAACATTCCGCCATCTCAACACCGACCAACACTGCACACCCTTAAACCTTCCTGAAACACGAAAGAGGAAGTGAACTTATAGGAAATGGAAAGGAAATTTGAGGTAGAAAAGAAATCCCAGAATTCGCCTTGCCAATCAGGGAAAGCCATGAAACCCCCATGGTTAGAACGGTGGGCCCCACTAATCGAACCTAAGCCATCCCGGATGCACGCCTAGCACGTTACCTCGGAGCCATCTCGTTCGGTCAGGCGAATGTAACACACCAGAGTGTTTTTTAACTGAAAGCGGATCCAAATCTTATCCATGTATGGGCCTTGTAATATTGCAACTAGATTTAATTAAAACACAGCGGGAGTACCCAGATCTTTGAAGTGGCATGAATCAGTTGTTTTCGGTATCATCTAGAGCGTGACAAGTTGTTAATAAACAATAAGGGGTCTAAATAAGCTGCTACCTGTAAGTAATAGGTAGGTTAGGAGAGTTCCTATTGTTGGTTATTATATTAAAAAGTAGGACTAAGTCATGCACGAACGTATTATTGTTTACTAATAATTTTTGAAAGAATGCCCTCCAGTAAGTGGATCAAAACCGCTAGAAGGAACACCTGTCCATTCCTTATTAAGGAGTTGTGAATAGAAGAAGTGACTTCACGATCTCAATAATTGTTCATCTCTCCTATAGAAGATATGTAAGGAAATAAAATACGTTGATCATAGGGCCAACATTTAAGCCTTAAGCATTGTTTTATGAAGAAGCATGTGTTAAGTTTAAGCGAATCAAACAGGTTGGTTTTTAAGTTTAGATCAGTGGTTCACGCTGAAAATACCGTGCATGGTACATTTAGCTGATATCGATCATGTGGCAAACTAATGCCAGTGGATATAACTAGGGCAATTACTCCTCCTAATTTATTAGGAATGGAACGTAGAATAGCGGTGAAATAAAACAATTGAAAAATAGCACGGCAAACGTTGCATAACTTCTTTTCTCTATCGTCTGCATACAATAGATAGAGGAATGTATTCCATCCAAAAATTGGATAAGTATCAAGATTTCCTCAAAAATATATTTTTATTATAGCTGTAAAGAATGCACTACGAAGATTTTTCGTCGTCTTCCGTGGTGTAGTGGTTACCGTGATAGCCTCTAGTTCCCGAGGTCACAGGTTCAAACCCAATGGATGGCGATGGACTTTTTTGGTCGTAAAAATCCTTCACATGGCTTCCTTCGGAAGGGAAGTAAAGTCGGTGGTCCCGTGTCGTAGATTTATGGCACGTAAAAGAACTTCAAGTCTGATAAAGAGCCCTCTGAGTAAAACTACCGGTCTTTCACGTCCAATATAGAATGGGAGGGACGCTAAGGACCATATCAGTTACAGAGCGTCCATAAATAAAAGACAATTTTATTTAATTTACGAAGATTTTCAACAAAATCCGCCACCCCAAATTAACCTTTGTTTAGAAAGCGTTTCGTTATTTTATATTTTTTGTAAATGACTAACGATTTTGTTTAGAATAGCATGCATTTAAGATACTTACATGGTTAATAAAACGTATATTTGTATGTCCTGCGAAAAGTTTATACAGAGTTCATACTTATGTTTAACGGTAAACCAAAAACGTTACACAAAAGCTGCCAGAGAAATAAATAGGATCTCCCTAAAACGCACAAAATATGTCAAATAAAGCTTAGTGGAAATATAAATTTCCGAAATATTCGTTGTTACTCGATTGCATTTTCCAGTAGCTTATATACATTTTTCAGCTTTAAGTGACGTTCTTTTGTTTCTCATGGTTTTCAAAGTATGAAATTTCAAATGCAGAATATAGTTGCCGCTTCAGTCTTCTATATAAACCTTCTACCTACAACGGAATATTTCATGGAACCAATTCTACAAACGTTTATCTCTATTAACATTAAAATAGAAAACAATAAATCTGATGTGTTTAATTACATGACTTTTCTATTCTTTCAAACACTTATCCTTCTATCTACCTCTTGTAAACTTTCATTACACATTTCGTATTAGGCATAAGAAGGAAACAGTAGGCCAAAGCTATAGACAGGTTTTTAAAAAGCTGATCGCTATGTGATGCCTTTGTAATTCCATGTCCCTTGTATCAGCACTAGAAGATAACGAATAGCGACTTGCCAATTGAAAAAAAGTATAGGTATTTGAAAAGAGTTTCTAGAAATGGTTAATGTCGCAAACATTTTGACATAAATTGTGTGCTTTAACGACATATTTAATCCATCTCTTACGGTTTAGCAGCTCTACAAAAGTCATTCGGAGTGAAGAGGACTTCACAGCTATTCGCAGAAAATTAAGGATATATATTTTTTTCTATCTTTCTTTTTTTTTTTTTTTACATGCAAAGATTTTAAACATATACTATTTTAATGCAAATTGTTAAGGAAAAAAATAGAAAAAATCAAAACTAACGACAAATTTTCCATTTGAAGTTAAATTTGGGCTGGGTACAAAGGGTTTATTAAAAAACTTCGTGTCACTTCCTAGGGAGAGGCTGAACCTATATGCTAAATTTGGTATTTGACCGACTATTCGTTTTTGAGCTGTGCTGCTCACAGACACAGGCGCACGGATGTTTTTACTTTATCTACCACTTCATACTAGGTAGGGATAGTAATTGCATTCTGTAACGGTATTAATGTTAATGTGTTTTAACATTATTGTAGCCCCACGTTGTGGTAGCCAATTTGCGAGTGTATTACTTATAATGTTTGTTTACATCACGTGTGTTGAAGCCATCTTGTGACGTCATTCATTTGTTCGGTTTGTAGCTCCATCTAGTGTTAGCAATTTGTGGTACCTAGTATCAGTGTTTGAAAGAATTTTAAGTTTTGTTTACTGTCCTCCGGCTAGCTATTATCTTATCTTGGGTCGAACATGTGTCTTGATCAGGGTTGTGTAAACGGAAAGGAATCTTTTATCCAAAAGAACACTGATGAAGAAATTTGTTTTATAATTTTTATTGTCGAACACGTTCACTATCACTTTTACATATTGATCTAGATACTCGCCAAACTGAAACTGTTATAATAACTTCATACTGATCACTTTTAATCAACGTACTTCAAACGTTTGTATAATTAACTTTACCATATTTTAGATCTTTCATAATTCTGCTGCGCGTAACTTGTGAATCTATATCCGATGTATGACGAACTGACTGACGACGACGTGTAGTGTACAAAGATTTTTGATGAACTGCCCACTGACTGCGACCTGTAATGTATTAAGAATTTCGATGAACTGAGCGACTGACTGACTTGTAATGTATGAATGCTTTCGGCGAACTGAAGGACTGACTGACTTTACCTCTAACTTGGCTTCTATTTATACTCCTGCATCCAGATACGCCTAAAGATTATAACTGAACTGCAATTGGCTAATAAAACGCGCCAACATTAGCATCTATTTTAATATCCAATGAAAATTATGAATACATATGCTTTAGGGAGAACACATTCCAGAAGTTTCTACCGAAAACGCGCCAACATTACGTAACTTCCTCGTTTCCAATAATGATAAACAGCTCACCCCCCCCTCTCTGCATTATTGCGCTATTAGTGACAGTTTCAGTAACGTCGTATAAACTTACTTCTCAACAATAATTACAGTCAAGAAACATATCAAATCAATGTCACATAAAAATGCATATTCATATTACAATCATTATTTACATTTAAGTAATTTGTGATACAAAGTACTGCATCAATTCCACCAAAAATTCGATACCGAGATTTCAGCGGAAATACATGTTTTGAGGCCCCTGAATAAAAATTAACATTTTTAGAAAAACTCCGCGTGCGCGCGCGTGTGTGTAAACAGCATAACTCAAAAACGAAAAGTCGGATAAATGCCAAACTTGCTATTTAGGTTCAGTAGGTGCGTTTCAAGGATGCGACATGAACATTTTCAAGAAAATCTTCCACCCCAAACTACCCTTTACATAGAATATTTTTCGAAAAATATGAGTATTTTATTTTCAAAAAAATCTGATGTGTTACACTCACATGACTTTCTCTACTCTTGTACAAACTATTTTTACAAACGCTTATTCTCCATCTACTTCATGTTAATCGAGATGTTAATCTTATTGCTAATTTTCTTGTAGGTGCAAGGGGAATTGGTAGGTTTTAAGCGATAGACAAATATTTTAAGACTGGTTGCTATGTGGAGTATTCCATTCTGTTTGTATGTCCAGGGCGTGAAAAAAAATGAATAACGAATTCCTATTTGAGAAAAAGTATTGGAAAATTTAAGGGAATAACAAGCAATATCTCGAAAATGATTCACTCAACAAAAAAATGTATATGACATAAATTGTGTATTTTAGCGCGATACATTTTTTGTGTAGTACAATTTTGTCTATCTCTTATGGTTTACCAGTTATGCAAAAGTCGTTCACAATGAAGAATACTTTTGGAGACATTTCCAGAAAATTCGAGATATATATTTCATTTGTCATGAAAATATCTTAAACATATGATATTTTAATCAAAATTGTTAGAGCCATTTTTGAGAAAATTAAAATTTTCGAAACATTTTCCTAGTAAAGGGTAGTCCGGGGTGGGAGGATTTTCTTTAAAACCTTCGTGTCGCATCTCTGGAAGATACTGAACCTAAATACCAAGTTTGGTGTTTATCCGACTGTTCGTTTCTGAGTTATGGTGTTCACAGACACACACACGGACATGTTTCCAAAAATGCTTTTTTTGGATTCAGGGGTTCTCAAAACATATATTTCCGGTGAAATCTCGGTATCGAATTTTTGGGTGGAATACAATAACTTCCCCTACTTACTACGTTGTAGAGAAAGTAAAAACGGTTCAAACGATTATGATTAAAATAGCTATATTAAAGATATTTACATGACAAATAAAATATCTTGAATATTATGGCAATAGCCTTAGAAGTCCTCTTCATTCGTAAGGAATTTTTTATAATCTTGTATAACTGGTAAACGTTAAGCGATAGAAGAAAACGTAGATCACCAGAAATGTAGATATCCATTATTAATGATTCGAGTTGTTCAATATTTGGTCAATGTTTTCAGTTCTTAAACATTTGACTGTCGTTATTCCCTTTATATCTATAACGAAATGTGTAATGCAGCTATTTCGGGAAGGGTTTATCTCAATTAAAATGAGGTAGATAAGAAAATAAACTTTCGTAAGAATAATTTGTATACCCACTAATTAGTGATAAAGTGGAGAAACTCATGTGAATGTAACACATCAGATTTTTCTGAAAAAGATCTTTTGGATTCAGTGAGTCTCAAACGAGCATTTCCAGTGACACCTCGATGTCGAGCTTTTGAGCGAAATGTAATATTTCCTCTGCCTACTTTTGACAAAGTAGTAGCTTTAGTAACAATGATTAATAGAAAATATATGAAGTCAATGAAAGTCATGGGAATCTGACCCATCTGATGTTTTGATTTTTAGTTAAATGGGTATTCTGTTTAAAGTTTGCACAGTTTTTAAGCGGACGTCCCAGTCATAGGTTTCATACAAACTATATATTGTTATTATAATATTAAAGCTATTTTAACAGCGCTAGTGCTGTAAGTGTTGTCAGTAGAACCTGTTTGATTTCTCTCCCTCTGTTGACGCCGATGATGTCATAGTAAACTAATGAATATTCCAAAACCTTTGATTGCGTTTGTTTGTTCCCGGTCACTTTTCATTTTCATATTCAAAGCCTTTTCTCAGTAGTATTAAAATGCATTTATTTTCTGTGTCGCAACGCTGTGGCAGATTAAAATGAAACTTTAAAACGCAAAACTTTATATTAGAAACAACAAACAGAACACATACATCCAGGAAACTAATTTTGTTAAAAATTCCGTCTCTCCTCACACACACACACACACACACACACACACACACACACGCACACACGCACACACACACACACGCAAGGCGTAGCTTATTTGTATGCATATTATGTGTTGCAATTGATAACAGTATTGATTGAAAAGTTAATCATTAATGAAGTGCAGTTGGATAAACATTAAATAAAATAATCAAATTAGGTAATAATTCATATATTGTGATGTTTGTTAACAATGCAGTGAAATAACGCCACTGTGGTTATCAAAACGAGAAAATAAAAATTGCATAGTTAATAACGGAGCGGATCTCTAAAATCCCTGTGGATTTTGCTTAGGTACACCACCAAAGCACACCTGAGAGTTTGAAATTCAAATTAAATCATATAAATAAATATCTCTCAAATCGCAGTACAGTTGCGAGGGGAAAAGATCACCATGTTTACAAAATTCACAGCTTCATTGAACTGATGTTAATCAAAGAAGAACGTTTACAGAAATTGTTTCATTATACTTCTTTGTAGTTACACAGGAGCATGTAGGAAGCTGAGGTGACAATCAAGTGTTTAAAAACAAGTCACACTATCTTGGCTTTGATATTGCACACTCTTTGCATGACCTCGTGTGAAAACGTCAGAATGCTGGCTTATCACTTCAACAATAATAGATGACAAAATATAGTAAAATTCAATCGAATAACAGCAAATATCTCGTAAATAGTTAATGTCAGAAACATTTTTATTTTACACAAATTATTTATTTTAGAGACATCTGCAATTTTGCTTTCTTTTTATTTTCGTTTCTTATATTTTTCCAGTTAGAGATGATTATGTAAAATTCAATTAGGCCAAAGACAACTTTATAGGATGTTTACAGAGTAATTTAACACATTTTATGCTTCAAATTTTTATTTCAAATATTAACCAAAATCGTTATAGCTGCTTTATTATTGTCAAATAATAAAGGAATTATAATAAATTCAAATTATAATAATTGTCAAATTCCTTAGTCTTTCTTTATTATTTATCTACCTTGGGAATTCGGTTTTTTGAGGCAAGAACATAATTCAGCAGCTTTTGCAACGCTACATCCCGTTTGATGGCAGGTATAACTATACACATCTCGTCTCTATGTTTACTTTAGAATAAAAATTTGACATAACTGGTGTGCATTTTAACATTAGAAATTAAAACTCACTCATTATAACCATGTTCAGTAAGGCCGAACCTGTTCTCTTTAGAGCTAAGGTCCATAGTTCACCCCACCTATTATATTTGAAGAGATTTATAGGCTAATCTAATCAAGTTTGGTCCTTGGCAGCACGAGTGGAAATGAGCGGAGAAGGGAAACTCTCTTCATCCCCTCTCTCTGTAAGGTTGGACATGCCTGATCACGTTACACTTCTGATTTACACCAGTTGCAGCAGAATTCGTTAAGGTAATGTATTTCCGACCGTTCATTGTTTCACACCGAACATAACATCGTTTCCAGTTTTTTTCTTCTTATTTGTTTCAAGCCAGGCAGATTAGAAATGTTAAAGGGGGTGGAAGAAGATATTAGTTTACAGTGGATACTTTGCGGGCTACGTGATGGCGTTACTTACGAGACGTTAAATCGGACAAGGCCGGTCCACTATGAAATGTTCGGCCGAGTGCAAGACTTAGATAGATACCCAGCCGAGTCTAAACCAGCTTATGCAAAACTCCAGTCTACACTTTACACAATTTATGCACATTTATTTGCGCAAGTAATAAAAATACGTATTACTAAAATAAACGTTATTTCCGCTTACAAGCTAATTTAAGCTTCAATGGATTTTCTCTTTCTGGGGGTAGTGCCGCTATGCCATGGCACCACTTGTGTCAAAAGGGAGGAAAGGGAAGTGTATAGGAGTTGTGCATAAAACATTGTTTACGAATATGTGTTCCCTCATATGAACAGGCGCGTTAAGCGGCGCGCACTCTGCAAGTTTTTTCTGAACCTTGGAGCCAATTCCAGATTGTCATGGACTTCGCTCATACACGCTGTATAAAGGCTAGAGTGTATGTTTCTACACAGTTCTTATGGGAGAGGTGGAGCCAAGATTGCTCTGGCTTACAGAGCACGTTCCACCCGCCAGAGCGCAGTAAAGTACAGAACCTAAATACAATGGTAGAACTCGCATTCGCGCTCAACCTTCCACTAATGCAGTGTTACCTGTTACTGCAAGTTAACTCTAGTGCATTTGGAAACACAAATTAATACTTATATAAATCGAATGCAGAGATAAAACACAAAAATATTCTTATAAATAAGAATATGTGATTTTGAATATAATGATATCGTTAGGTTTTGAAACTATGATGCATTATTTCAATATTTGTATGTTTCACAGCAGCAGGGCTATTGATAATGATTGAATACATGATATATACGCATCACAGAACAAAAATCTGAGGTATTCACTATGTGTTGGGCACCTGTTTTCAAACAGTGTAGTATTTCTGTTTATGTTCGTGTAGTAACAGTTCAGTAAAAGACCAAAGAAACCGTGTGGAATGCCTCAGGCGGTAACCTCTATAGCCCGCAATCGGGAGGTCGTGGGTTCGATCCCCGCAGCCTGCCTTCATGATCCATTGGTTTTTTTTCGGTTGGCTTCCCGGATCGCTAGGTGAATGCTAGGAAGGACCCGAATTTCCTGTCCCTCCATTTCACCTCCATTCGCATTTCACTTCACTTTTCATCCGCTCGGTATCTTTCAGGGTTGCAAGTGTCGGCGGGAGGTCTCGGCGTGTGCATGGCAGGGGAAAAGGATGCTATGTAAACCTTCGTCCCCCGGACTGGGCCCGGTCTCTGGGTCCCCCAGGAGATGTCTAAGCCCACAGTGGGGAGAGGACCCGGCTGCACCAGTGCCTATCCAGGGGTTTCAATTTGTAACAGATAGGGACCCTGGCCTCTGCCTGTCGTGCCTCCTGATTCGGCCGCCCTCTGTCTCCTCTCACCTCATCCCTTCTTCTCGGGGGTACCCGTTCGAAGCATAGGCACAAAAGATCTGCCTAGGTCGACTGCTAAGTGCTCCGCTTACAATCCTAATCCTAAAAGTCCAAAGACGTTGAAGTTCCCCGCGAAGTCAGGTAACTAAAACGGTGTAGCTGTGTATAGGATGTTAAGTGAGTATTCAGTTGTGTGTGAAACTTAAACATGAACAAAGTAAGCGAGTTATTGAAAACTCCATTTAGCAACAAGCCTCTCCTGAAACAATTCTGGTAAAAACTTTGGGAAGGCCACTCCCGAATCTGCAGCAGCAAACAAATATCGATATCGTAAGCTCAATCCCGAAATTTACCAAAAGAAAAAATCGATTTGTGGCTGTGAGGAAAACAGTGCCCATTTTGTGCTTTGTGTTTTCCTTGCCTCTTATTCGGGAGAGATATTCCTTGATGTAAGACCAGAATAACTGATATAGGGTAAACCTATATGGTCTAAAAGAAAGCACATTTAATTCTTGTCAATTGACTAATACGCTCGATGCTATTACAACAAGTCGTAAAACATATATTTGAGGGGTTTTGTTTCCTGGGTTTTTTTTGAGGGGGGGGGAACCGCCAATAGAAGCCTCAGAGACTGTCACTGATGTTAACCTTGAGTCAGGCAACATAATCCAACCGACGTTCTTCAATAGGAAAGTTTATAGACTGCCTCAGTGTTCGGGTGGTCACTGTTCTGGCTCCTGAACCCAGAGGTCACGGGTTCGATTCCCGATGGAGTGGGGAAATGTCCTAGCTTCCTCATAGTCTGTAAGTGTGAATGAGAGCCATAGTAATGTGAAGCTTCTAAATCCAGTGTTTAAAATATCCGATGTGTTACATTCACATTACTTTCTCTACCCTCAAGCGCTTATTAGACGGTATACAAATTATTGTTGTGGAAGTTTAGTTTCCTATCTACTTCATTTTAATCAAGATAAACCTTTCTGGAAATAGCTGCATTACATATTTCGTTATAGATACAAAGGTAATAGCAATAGACAAATATTTTAGAACTGGACGTTATATGCTGACCTTAAAATTCCATACTGTTTCCATGACATCATGAGAAACAACTGAAAATCGATAATACTTTAGAAGAATGGACTTAAAAAGAAGTATTGAACAATTCGAACCATTAATAACGGATATCTCGGAAATGGCTGATGACAAACAAAGTCATTTGAAATAAATTGTGTGCTTTAAAGAGATCTACATTTTTTGTGTAATACGTTTTCGTCTATCGCTTAACATTTACTATAATACACACTATACAAAATTCCTTCTGAGTGAAGAGCACTCCTCAATCTATTCCAGAAAGTTTAAGATATACATTTTATTTTTCATATAACTTTTTTAATACATGATGGTATTATGAATCAAAATCGTTGGAGCCATTCATTAGAAACTAAAAAATTTCGAAAAATGTTGCATGTAAAAGATAGTTTGGGTTGGGGATATTCTTGGAAATCTCCGTCCCCATCTTTGGAAGGTACTGAACATAAATACCAAATTTGGTATTTATCTCACTTTTCGTTTTTGAGTTATGCTGTTCACACATACACACAACACACGCGGACCTTTTCTAAAAATCTTATTTCATACGTTCACATGACTTTCCCTACCCTCTATCGTTTATTAGTGGGTATACAAATTATTCTTACTCAAGTTTATATTTATATTTACTAAATTTTAATCCAAATAAACCTTTGCAGAAATAGCCACATTACAGATTTGGTTATAGGATAAAGGGAATAGCGTTAGACAAAAATGTTTAAGAACAGGGCACTACTCGCAAAAATAACTGAGTGTTGACAGAACTTTAAGAGAATGAGCAAGAAATGAATAATTCGAGTATGTAATAACTGATATCTTAAAAACGGCTTTACCACAACAAAATTATTTGAAATAAATTGTGTATTTTAAAGAGATCTAAATAGATTTTGTGCAGACTGTTTCGTCTATCTCTTAACGTTTGCCAGTTATACAAGATTATACAAAATTCCTTCCAAATGAAGAGAATTTCATAGGCTATTCCCAGAAAATACAAGATACACATTTTGCTTGCCATGTAAAGATCTTTAATACTTTGTATTTTATGTAAAATTGTTAGAGCCATTTTTAGAAAATAAAAAATCGAAAAATGTTCCATGTAAAGGGAGGTTCAGGTTGGGAGGATTTTGTTCGAAATTTTTATGTTTGGTATTTATTCGACTTCTCGGTTTTGCGTTATGGTGTTCACAGTTTCCAAAAATTGTTTTATTTGGATTCAGGGGCCCTATAAACGTGTACTTCCGGTGAAATCTCGGTATCTAATTTTTGGGTGGAATGCAACACCATCTCTACCTACTATGTACCTGGTAGAGAAAGTAAAAATCAGCGTGTTATAACACCATCATTGTTGCTCAAGTCTAAGCATTCCATATGGCAGCGTGGGTTAAAGCGGGGTATACAAATGAAACAATAAAAACAAAAAGGTGTATAAGCTTTACGTGTATCACATGTTTACTTTTTACATTATACATATATGCAGTATTTAACAACTTCCATATTTAAGTGTTTATAGCGTCATAGCCATTGTCTCACACCGATATATAACAATTGGAGTTTCAATGTCTTCTGATTGTTTGCTACGACATAAAATATTCAATGCCACAGGAATTAGCTTGTTTTTATTTGCTTATCATTAATTCTTAAGTCTGTTACATGCAAAAATTAAGGTTTATGTGCTTAAAATAGCAATTTTATGTCTAATTTTATGCAGTTGCTGATATCCAATTCGAAATAATTTGTGTGTTTCTCATATTTGGGTTTATTCATTTATTTTCCTCTTTCGTTTTAATTTACTGTGTTCCATATGCACATTGAACTCTAAAAATAATATTAAATAATTAAGGGTGAGGATTGTTAAGCTGCTCAAGGGAGAGAATCCCTGGGATTGCTGCTGTCCAAATTTTTCCACTTCGCACCTTAGTCCCAGATTCATTCATCAAGCTCATTTGGAGGCTCAGGCTTGCGAAAGAGCTTTTCTTGGAGAGGTGATCTCGCAGCAAACTCCTGCTACTTTGTTTTTGGATGAGAGGAAGTTTGATTTCGCTGCTACATAATGCTGCATATCTGCTTTAGTCTAACACAAACGAATACCAAGGTCCAAAGATCTATCGGAGCAACGTGCTGACTGTAAAACCCTCTCTATACTAACTGCCGATGATACCGTCAATGGCTTTAACTCTCCATGTGTGTAATAAACGTTTGACATAAATATTGTGGCTGTTGTAACCGTATACAGTTAACTTATATTTTACATACCTTCCGTCTGCAAAGCAGACACTATTATCGTGTTAAACTGGGCTGTCCCACCTCTTCTTATTTACACCATTTGTAGCAAAGTTCATTAAGAAAGGCCTTTTTCTCAACGCTGTTCTTTTTACACTAGCTAGGACAAGTCTAGTACTAGATATGAGGGTAATTCAGGAAATAAGGCTGAGCAGATCGCTATCGGTTTCTTATCCAAGGTCGAATGGTTTCCTACACATGTTCCCTCAATGTTGTGTGAATGCCAGTCGATACATGCTTTTGTGCATTCTGTGACTGTTCAAAATGAATATTCTGTAATACAAAATCTCGTTGACTATGAGGTGGATCTTTTTTTGTCCAGAAATTGAAACCTCCAGTATTTACTGTCAACGAAAGGGACTGTATTGTGATACAGTAATGAACGAAAGAAATGTGAGAAAGTGTCGTGAAATGTTCAACAATGGACGAACCAATGTGCATGACGAAACTCGATCCGGATGGATGTCACTCATCAGTCATTACAGATGATTTGAAGTATCAAGCGAATAACTAAATCGTGCTTAACCCTGGACGAATTACAGATTTCTTTTCCAAACATTGTCGTTCTTTCCTTGGTGAAATCGTGCCCGAACATCTTGGTGACTGGTGGCAGCCGAATACAACACGGAAATTTTAAGGCTCGTGTACAAATATGACAAATGCTTAAATAGCTATACAACGAAATGATTATGTGGGGGAAATGAGGTAAATTTCAATTTTATATGTGGCGTGATTTTTAAACAAAATGTTCTTTAATTTATCAAAGCTACAGGGCCGTTACTGCCTGAAATAACCTTATAAAACCTTGTGAAAACCTTATGGAAGAGAAAGCACTATTGAGATCCAGGAGAATGGACCACACTCTTTGCACACAAGTGTACGTTTTCTTTCAACCGCCTGCCCGCTAGAGAACCACCAACGAACCAAGATAGTTCACATATTTTCTCGTGTATAGTGTTCTCTCAGCCTGCAAGTTTGTGCTAGAAAGGTTCTAATGGATATCAACGGTACGCAAAGCAAAGCAACTGCAAGCTTTTGAGCCTCTTTATTTTCATTTGGTGTCGCATATAATGTTTATAATGAAAGAGCTAAAGCTGGGAATTTCGCGCTATGTACAGCTGTCTCATTCGCATTAATCACACCTGTGTCCTTATGGCCGGCTTTATTCTTTTATTTTTTGCAGAGTTTTCCCACCTTTATGGGAGAGAAAGTAAAAACTGTGATAAACAAAGCAATGATTTGTATCCTTCGTCCTCGCAGAAAATTATCCCCACGGCTAGAATCCGCAATTCTTGCTTGCACTACGGCAGAATACACAAGTTTTATATATAGTGCTAAATGGAGTTCTTGCTTAATGGAGAATAAACAGGCATGCAACCATCAGGGGAAAAGGTCGTGAGATGTATTTTCCTCTTTTGTAATCCTTCCAAAGCGGTCCCATTTTGGTGGTGTTCACAGCCGCACAGTAACTGCAGGTAAAACAAAGTTTAATGCGAGTGAAGAATTCAACAATTTTGTATAAGGGATTATTATTGCAACCGGTAACTTAGGCTGTCTATTTATCAGGCCAGGAATCTAACATTTCTAAATAATCCTTTAGGCTACTCAATACTAAGTTTTCGACAACTTTTTTAAAGTCACTTTCTAAAGCTATTCATAGAAACAAAATCCATTATAGAATCAGGATCGAATTGTGATTTTGTCCCCCTGGTCATTTAAATCCCCAAACACGACATTTAAATGAACGTGTGCAGGTGTGTAGGAATAACGTATGTAACTTTAAAACATTATTTTTTTATAATCTTGTTTTCTTGTATTTCTGCCGCTTTAAAATGATGCAATTTTTGTTCTTTATGTTTTTCAGTATATATTCTCTGAAGATGGACGAATGGATTTAGAGAGTGTTTGCTTGATATCAGTGACTGCTTTTTATAAAATTGAAAGAAATGGTTACAATGTGTTTTTTAAAAACTTTGCAGCTGATTATCTTGAAAGCTCTCCGTCTTCAAGAAAATAATTTATGATAATATCTGTTCAGTGACGTTTAGCTATGGGTTGGAGAGGCTTATCTCTCAGGTAAAGCTTTAGTTGGTGGGAGGGGTATGCAATAGGCTGAACTCCTGCCGCGCGTGATGCGTACAGTGGAAAACAGCCAACAGTCTTTCATATTACGCGTCTTTACCCCTTACTTACCCCTAATACCAAGTAAACACCACCACCTACCAGTAATTAAACCCCTACCTGCTTGGAAGGTGATACCGTAATTATCGTCAGGAATATATAAATAATGAAATAAAGAAGTAACAGTAAGAAACAGAAACAATTGCAATAAATTTCGTATATTAAATCAGTGTATAATGTAACAAGTTTGAGTTGAAATGTTTGTCCGAAGGTAATTAGGAGTCAGGTTAACCAAAGTCATTAGTAGAGCCGAATAGAAAACACATTAGTTAGGGATTCTAGTAAGACAGTTTAGAGTAAATTTAAGTACGTCACATAGTCACGTAGCCAAAGGAAATTCTTGAAAAGAGAAAGGCATTTATATTCTGAGAATTTTAGGTAACAGTGTTATATACATATACTAAGAGAATCGAGATTTGGCAACGTCTAAATCAGAAAATTGGTGGGAGTAATTCTAAAGCAGGCGGCAAAAATTAATAAATGTTCGTGCATCTAGATCCGAGGGTTACTCTGCTCTGGTACCATCAGTTTACTTGCTCGTTTGATATTTTTAGCGCCAAGTGATACACTTGTGTGAGAAGTGGCTAGCGTTCTTGATGGTCAACATTTTAGCGACTAACGGCGAGCTAAGCGTCTAATTTCTTTTATTGCGCAAATAGTTATTTCAAACCGTAAAATTGATCCTGTAGAAGTTAGCAGGTATTCAAGTGCTACATTTTCTTCATTTCAAACGGTCGCCAACTCAATTCAAGAACCCAGATAGTAGTTCAAAATAAATTTCACAGTCAAGTTAAACTGGTATTCCTCCTTCACAATACATCCACTCATACCCTGAGTGAAAGTACTCATAGCTCTACCATTGGAGCAGCCGGTAGCAGAATCAACAGCAGATATTGGAAACAACCGGCTGGCATCTACATTCCTGCTTCAAATTGTCGCACCATCGCTGCATTACACCTTCTGCTTCAAAGGGTTCCCCCTCCCACTAACTAAAACGTCGCTGGACAGACAATAAATGTTTTATTTGGGAGGATAAACAAGGATATTAGTTGTATTTTATTAAGTGCATATTTTCAAGATAATTTCAATATCAGACGTTTGGTTTTACGCCTTAAAAGCAAACAAATTCTGTCTGAAACACTTTGTATTAAACCAACCAGTATTTTATAAAATATTTAGGAAGTTTGAAAGTATGCCTTATGTCAGTATTTAAACTGCGTTTGTGTTTTGTTAAGTCCAACAAATGAAATCTAAGTCTTTGAATGTATTAATATTAATATTTGTTTCCATTTCCAGAAATAGAGTCCATAAACTTTTTAATGTAATCCACTCTGTCTCTCCCTCTCTCTCTCAGAGGTTTAAAGGATGACATCTATACCCCTTGCACTCTGTATATAATGCTCCTGTGCTGGATCATCCATTAGTAAAACAACGCTTCACTTCTTCGTATTAAATATATGTGTTTTACCATCATTGTTGTAATTCCAGTGTCATGTTAACTTGACAGGACTATTTGGTTGTAATACGTCTCTGTTGTTGGTAGAACCTGGCTTTGACTACAGTACAAATGTGTATGTCAGAGGATCGATAAAGTTAAACTGCACTTCCTCGACTCTCCCATTTTCGCGTTTGACAAAAGAGCCTCAGTATTGTCCAAACCTCCACCCCAGCTCCTCTTTTTCATTTACCAGAACTGGAGCGCTTTCAAAGCATTCTCGTGGAATGATTCATTGATTCTCTCTGTTAATAGCCATTGAACAGCTACTGGCACGGAAATGGTTTAAGTTGTTGGAGACCATCGATTACGTCCAAGTAAAATTCCTTTATGCGGAAGGAAAAAAAAAATCTCCCTTCGTCCATTCAGGCATTCCTTCTATCTCGTTAGAAATTTTCTTCCCCTTCCCTTTGTCATAAAAAGTCTAAAGATGAAACAGGGTGCAGAGAAGAAAGGAACTATGAGGGGGAAAACAAAAGTCATGTGTGTAACAATTATATTGACTTTCACTACTCATTGGCTTTCATAATGTTTCTGTAGAGTACTCATAGAAAGTATCTTTCCTGACACGAAACTATTAAAGAAATCTATTATATAAGCCAAATAAACTATGTTATTATCTTACCTCCTTCCCCAAACACTTCGTTTCACAAAAAGTTAGCATTTTCGTTTTGTACAAATCACTTGAGACACGATTTCGCAACAGCGACCGGAATAACTGACCTCACACACGCCTAGAGAGCTATAGTGTGTCTCATCGCTGAGTATCACGCATTAATATCTTCGATATAATGGTCATTACAGTGTACCTCATTTTAATTCCGTTTTTATGAAAGTTTGAATATAAACAAGACCGTTTAGTTTGTCTGGTTTATTAAATGTTTAAATAAAATATTGATTTTTTGTATTTTCTTATATTGTTCTCAATGAATACTTCGGTAAGCAGCTATATGATACTTATCACTGTACATATTTTGGTTTCACATTAAGTTCACAATGTGCATAATATGTAAACGTGTAATCTAAAAAATCCTTTTCTTTTTATTGATCCGTTCAACATTAAAGTTTGTTTCAGTTTTGGCTTCTTTCGTTAAACATTGAGAATTTCGCTCAAAAGACGCGAAAATATATCTTAGTAATTAAAAACCACTAGCAAAGTTAAATCGCTCTAATATGTAGTAACCATAAGCGACATCAGTGAAAAAGGTATACTCTGCTCTGTGAGGATCTGACAACGCGATATTCCCACCTAGCTATGTACAAGCTATATTGTACACGCGCTCTTACATCAATATACCGCTTGCTGAGATACGAAAAGTATCTTTGGTTAATACGATAGCAACTACAACTTTTCCATCTGATTTATATATAATCGTCTGCGAAAACATTTTATTTGGATTTCAAACTGTAAATACTATAATCCCTCATTTAATTCGCTGCATGAGTTTTCTTGATATGATTTATACACATTAGGATAGATTTGGTCCTTCTAGAATATAGTCTATAACCTTCATTTTGCCATGAATGTATAAAAGTATTAAAATTAAAACTTGTGAGAATCTTTTTCAAAATGTTGCATGAATATGGTCATATTTTGAATTTCTATAACTAAGATTATCTGTTTGAGAAAATGCGTTCTGAAATTTCTTTAATATTCAATAAAAATTACTTAAAACGGGCAAAGTATTCCTGCATTACACGGCTTTTAATTTCCTATCTTATAATGTCTCTTCGTGTTTGAAATAGTTGCAGCTCCACGTATGGGACGCCAATCTTGCGGGAGTATTTTTTTCTTGCATCGGTTGCACCACGTATGGGTGCCAATCTTGAAAATGTTTTGTACCACGCACGTAATGGATGGCAATTTGCGGGAGATATGTTTCTATGAGTGTTCGCCCGACGCTTTGGGTATAAACTTTCCGGTGGCCTTCGTCCCACGTTTAGGGACCAACTTTTGCGGCGGTGTCGTGTTTTTATTTTATGTATAATAACTATTTTAATGTTATTTTGTTTATTTTATATATGCCTCGGCTGCTTCAGTAGTATTTTGTAGAGCAAGTATCTCTTATTATGGTTGATGCGCCTGAAGAAGAAAGTTTACACAAATTATAATTGTATTTAATCTTATTAATCCTTCACGCAGATAAATAACATTTGACTGGTGTATCCTACTATAGAGCTGTGAGATTATTGTTAATTGCACTTTTAACGGGTAAACATATATATTATCCTCACCGCAATGAATTTTCATGTCTCACGTACAATCACTGAACCCGTACCGAACCTAACTGCGTGGGTACGCTATCTTCTAGCGTCGATCGTTTGAATTTGTACATTTCTCTATTTCTAGTTTCTGATTTTGCTAAGCCTACTTCAATAGAATACATTTATTTTATTTTAGCTTCTCTAGTTTTTGATTGGCTAAGCCTGTTCCAATAGAATACTTTATTTTTACTTTCGCTTGCTTTTTCACATCCACGTGACCATTTATAAACTGTTTTAAATATTACATTATTATTGTTCCAAGAACTATTAATAGACTTTTTAACTTTCTAATTTATTGTTGTCTCAAGGGTACCTTATTGTTAGCAACCTTTGGCTTCTATTTTATAATTCTGTTTGCTACGAAAAGCAGCTTGCTTCTATTCTCACAGCTCCTACATTGTTAAACTACATAATACATTCACGTAACATTTTATATATATACATTATAAAATAAACATAATACAATGATTTTATATATTATAACATACGCATATTGCTTTAAGGCGGCCTATTACTTTTAAATGTTATATAATTATACTGATAGGATTTAAGCGATAAAAAAATACTGCCTCATGTTTAAGTGACGCTAAACTTCAATGTACCACTTCCTCTGCCTTAGGTGACCGATAAATAAAGTAAAACAACTTGAAAGTACACAAGAATAATTTCTTGTTCCACAGAGGTTGGTATGACTCGCGGAGATTTTCTGCTGCTATCTCTGCGTAACCTCTAACTTTTGCTTGTTTCAAGAGAGTCGTCGCCATATCTCCTAAACCATGTGTTGCTCGGAAGAATTTACATAATCCCCCTGGAAGGCAGAAGCGTATTGCTGTCTGATAGGGAAGTGCACATGGGGATGCTAACAGCTGGATCCATATCTGCGGTTATGCTTCCATTTTTATTAAATTCCGTCCCGCGTTGAATCCTGCATTAATTCCTGATGGTATTTTTCTCCCCCAGGTGCGTTAGCTGGTGTCACCGAAAACGGCGCTGGATACCTCTCTCGTTGGATCCTGAGCTCCGTCGTTACATGGAACTGCATAAGCTGCAGGTAAGTAGTTCCATCATTGTAACTTGAACATAGACAAATATTTTATAATATACAGATTAGGAGCAAAGCTCCATGTCACATGAATCACTGCAGTCCAGCTTTCATTAAAGTCCTACCAAGAGCATATACTTCTTTATAAACTAGAAAAACCCAATTAGACAAGCAGCAAACTAAAGGACGAGCAAACTGGTGCTTCAAGAATCAGCATCGTCAGTTTTTTGGCTTTTGCGAACAATTACAAGAAGTCATTCCAAGCGGTACGAAAGGAATTACGAAGGGACAGATTTAGGGTACAAATGGTTACCTCTGAAAATGTTCACCTTCAATATTTCCATCACGTTGTGATTGTGCTGTGTGGTAAACACAAAGGGAACGTTTTAACTACGTCTTCTTTTTCTTCTTTTTTCACACAGGTAAATAAAAAGCCACCACGCAATACAGATTATTTCCATCCATATTCAGCTCACATGCATTCGTTACATACCACCGAGGAAATAAATGTTAAATGCTGTCAGTCCAATGTGTTCTGTGAAATACAGTGTTAGAATGCTCTAAATCTTGGAGTGGCACAGTCAGGTATTGAACAGTATTAGGGTACCCTTAACTTTGATAGGTTCAAGGTGAAGTCCTCTTAACATAAACAAACTGAACGATTCCTTAATGACATCTTTAATCCTACATTTCATTGCTAACGACGAAATTAGCCTTCATAGGCATCAGAGCATCTTCTTGCTCATGGAAAAGTGATAAGGTTATGTATGATTTCGATTTATACTGTGAAGCGTTAAATACAATGCCTCGATGGTGCGACAACTTTGAAGCCGTATACTTAACCCGTTGTTGTCTCGTGCGCCAACTGCTCCAGTGGTAGAGCTAGGAGTACTTTCTCAGAGTATGCGCGAGTGTATTTTAAACGATACCCCAGTTTAAATTTAATGTGATCTAATATTTGAGCTATTGAAACGAGTTGCGGACCGTTTAAAAATAAGAATGAAGCTAATTATGAATCGTAGCACTCGAAACTATAGCAATTGTATCATTAAATATATCTGCTAACTTCTGCAGTAACAATTTTACGAGTTGAAACAACTGTCTCCTCAATAAAGAACCGTAAACATAACCTTCCACGAGTCGCTAAAACGCGTGCCGGCAAAACCCCTCGTGATGGTCGCTAAGTCTTACTCGCACAAGCGCGTCACTGAGCGCTTAAAATAACAAACGAGTCGTCACAAGTATACAGAGTGACGAATGTATGCACGATTGTGTGCATGGATACGAATCTGTCTCTGGTTAAAAATCAAGCCTTTATATTAACTTAAGCCCCGCCAACTTTAGAACTACCCCACCGAAATTCTGTATTATACGTTGCCAAATCTCACACATCTGAAGCATAACTTTTACTCTGACTACCAAATTCTAGTAGGACTTTTCTTCTCTCTCTTTCTCTTCTAACATTTTCCGAACTGGCCTACGTGCAGTTTCTTACCTGTGGTTCTGATGGGCCTCCCTGATTGTCAGAATTTAAGTGAGTTTCTCTTTTTCAGAATTTCTGTCTACGTGACCCTGTAAACGTACTGAATTTAACTCTAATCTGCATGCTCCCATTATATTTAAGATAATGCGTTCGCTACTTCGGCTACCGCTGATGACTTTGATTAGCATGACCCGCTAATGACCGTTAGCTCTGGACAAATCTTTTCAGCTCAAGGTTATTACATTGTACATTGATTTAATTTACGGAAATTATTTATTGCAATTATTTCTCTATCTTACCATTATTTCTTTATTTAGATCTCCCGTCAATAATTACGGTATTAACTAGGTGGCTCAGATAGATACTGAGCAGTAGGTTGTGTGATCTACTTGCTCAGGGGCTTAGGAGTGGGTTGGAACACACAACTTCCTGGTGGATACAGACTGAGGCTTGGTAACTATGTCATTTGCGCTCCATTATTGTGATTGGTTCTTCATTCGTATAATGATGGAGCGGCCAAGATCCGGAAACAATGAATCAGTTGATATGTTCGGGGAGTATCATCGCAATGGCAGACAGCACGAGCACTTAATAGCCAGAGGTTTCCGCCAGACGACTGGACTAGTTACTTTCTCTGCCACGTACATAGAGAAGGTATTGCACTCCACCCAAAGTTTCGATACCGAGTTTTCACTGGAAATACAGTTGTGATGCCCCCTGAATAAAAATCATACTTAGACAAAGGCCCGTGTGTGTGTGTATGTGTGTGTGTGTGTGTGAACAGCATAACTTAAAACCGAAAAGACGGATAAACACCAAACTTGGTATTTATGTCCAGCACCTTCCAAAGATGCGACACTTGAGATTTTCGAGAAAATCCCTCGCCGCTAACTGCCCTTTATATGGAACATTCTTCGAAATCTTTTATTTTCTACAAAAAGTTCTAATGATTTCGATTAAAATGCTATATATATATATATATATATATATATTTACATGACAAATAACATGTATATCTTGAATTTTCATACTACACGAGAAATGTAGATCTTTTTAAACACACAATTTATTTCAAATAACTTTTTATGGCATAAGCCATTTCCGAGATATCTTTTATTAATGGTTCGAATTGTTCAGTACTATGTAAGTCATTCTTTAACGTCCTTTCAACATCCAGTTGTTTTTCGCGATTGCATGGAAACAATTTGGAATTTTAAGGCAGCGTATAGTGTCCTGTTCTTAAACATCTGACTATCGCTGTTCCCTTTGTATCTATAAGAAATATATAATGTAGTTATTTCTGTATCATTATTTGGATTAAAATGAATGATGGAAAAATAAACTTTAATAAGAATATATTGTGTAGCTACTAATAAGCGGTAGAGGGTGGTGAAAGGCATGTGAATGTAACACAGATGTTTTTTCCATCAATTGGTACGACTGCGGAATCATGATCGGCTGCATGCGTCCAATCGACGACTACGCATGCGACAGAAACATCCTGTGGTATATGAAGCTGTTGTCTCAAATCCTCACTTCGGCTGCACAGGTAGGACTGATCTTATTTTGAATATCTTCTTTGAGTTCCCATATATCACAATGGAAGCCCCGGAGAGTATGCCAACCACCCTGCTGTTCAGTATCTATCCGAATCACTCAGTATATTCCTTGAATACATTATCCCGGATGTAATGTCCAACAACGACAGGAAGAAATCAACAAACCCCATTTATTACCGTTTCTAGGGTACTTCATTACGTCATGACTTCATTTTATTGGGTGGTGGTCTCATCTTGTAGGTGCTATCGCGCTTTGTGTTGTATATCGACCAATAAGCATACCTACCTCTGCTAGTTCTATCAACTCATTGGCAAATTACGAATAGGTATAGGTGAGGAATGGCGACGGATTTGTCGATCTTTCGCGAATTAAATTGCGAATATACAGCAAATGTGTGTTTGGAAAATGCTCTTGAATATGAGTGAATTCTCGAGGTGTTAGCATTTTAGTGCTCAAACATCAGTTGTAGGTCCTCATATAAATTGGCGTCTCCAGCTATTTACATGTACTTAGGCAAGCTTTGGCCTCCTTCCTCCTTCAACGCACTAAGGGTGAAGGAGGCGCCAGCGCATATCTCAAACCACGTCCTATTAACGTCCTTACAGGCGATCAGAAATCGGATGTAGATTGTTCCTTGTGGATGTGTACAATCTCCGAGAATTAAGGCACTCCGTTTCTGCGCTTTACAGAGTCCTGAGAGATCATCCAGTGGATCCCATATGCTTGAAGAAAATAATCCAGGACATCCAGAAATTCCTGCCCTCTACAGAGTTCTAAGAGATCAACCAGTGGATCCCATAAGCTTGAAACATAACACAGACGTCCAGAAGTTATTTCCTGCTTACTATTATTGCATATGTGTATTACTTCCTTTACCAGCTTCATATCGTTTTGACAAAGCGAATATAATACAGTTTTCTTTGTGGGGAGTTTTGATTTTAGGGCAGAACCGAAACGCAATTGTATGGGTGGTTAAATGCTGAATGGCGTATGTTTTAACAAATATTAAATGTTAGGAATCCGTTTAAAATACTAATGTATGAACTAAGAATTTTACACTTTATAGGGGCATCACTGCGGTTTTATTTTATTATATATTGGGGGAGACATTCTCTAGTTCTGTCCCCTGTTGTATTATATCTCTCTTATATTACAAACTCTTTGCCTCCCAAATATTTGTTTCGCATTACTTATTATTTTATAAACTAACTCTTATTTCTGATAAATGTGGATTTTAGTCAGTATAATTCTTTCTCAAAAATGTTTCGTATGTAACATTTCAAAATTCCAGTTAAGAAGTAATGGAACATATCTCCTGCAATGGAAACAAATATTTCACATATGAAGAGATATTGTTGGCGAAGGTAACAAAACAAGTAAAGCTTCCTGTGACCATTTGTGCTCTAAACCGGTGAGTGCATTCATTTTATACGGCTAATTTACTATCTGTTATCAGTGCGACTGAACACAGCAGCCAGCATAGGTCCTGCATGCTATAGCGTGACTCGTTTCACCGGAAAGTCTAATGCCGAGTCTGAGGTTAAAAATTAAGCAAAATAACTTATGGCAGGGGCTCTCTACTCAGACGAGCCTCAATCCATCTCTTTGGTTTTAAGCCTAAAAGTACCCTGAAAAACTCGCTCATAACTGAATTTACCAGGAATGAGATAATAAGGATATTTTCTAAAGAATCTCTTTGGCATTTCCAATAGATCCACCTAAAATACGTAGAAAATAAACATATATTCAAGAATCTTCACAAAGTTTCAATTTTATAAGCTTACTTTTCCATCTTAAACCCTTATGGTTACCTTTTGGAATACGGTATGCTATCGCGCTGTTGTTTGGTATTACTTCTTTTCCCTTTTGTGGAATACTTGTATACGCCAGTTAACGCCTTGAAAAGCTATCTTAATGAAACATGGCTGCCATAAATATAATTGCACTGGCACTTGTCAGGTTAAAGCTGAAAGAAAGATTGAAATACCCCCAAAACTTTGGTTTAAGATCGAAAATATTCGCAGTTATTTTTTGAAAAGCTGTAGCAGAAGAAGTAAACATATGGTATTACAATCTGTTTTCGTATAAATCCACGCTGCTTTAGTGCTTAACGCATGAAAGAAGAGCAAGCTGCTAAAAGAACATATGAAAGACGCCTGGATAAAATATTTATGGCATGTCATTTACGTTACAAGGGTTATGAAAAGCAGCGAAGAAATACAGCCTACGTTCAGCAGGCGAACAAAAGTCAACATGTTTACGAGGAAGGAAAGAAATGACCGGAACATCATACCAGATCACAACAGCAATAATTCTCAAGCCATTCGTCAGTGAAAAAGAGAGTTTTGTTTTTTGATAATGGAATAGCTCATACATGCTGCAAATATAACTGCAGGATGAAAAATAATAGCTTTAAGCGAGTGAAACTGTCTATTAGTATCTCGAAGCTAACATTTGGAAGAAATTGTAATTAAATCCTTACTCGTACAATCCTGAATAGAGTTGCTGCTGATTTTTTTTCCCCCTAGCACACGTGAATGTATTCCAGTTTTCTCTATCTCCAAGTTTAAAATGCCGCTAACAGATGTTCCTCAATTCGTTGCAACATAAACGTTTTCGCCTCATGCACATGAAACATTTCCCTGATATGTTTCTTAGTTCCTTCCTGTAACACCCACAGAAAGTTATATCTTGTTTTCAGTTCTTATAGGGAAAAAATCTGATGTGTTACACTCACATGACTTTCTCTACTCTTGTACAAACTATTTTTACAAACGCTTATTCTATATATGCTTCATGTTACTGCTAATTTTCTTGTAGATGCAAGGGGAATATGGTAGGCTTTAAGCGATAGTCAAATCTTTTAAGAGCTGGTTGCTATGTGGCGCATTCCATTTTCTTTGTATATCCAGACATAAAAAACATGAATAACGAATTCCCATTTTAGAAAAAGTATTGGAAAATTTAAGGGAATAACAAGCAATATGTCGAAAATGGTTCACTCAACAACAAAAATGTATATGACATAAATTGTGTATTTTAACGCGATCTACATTTTTATGTAGTAAACTTTTGTCTATCTCTTATGGTTTACCAGTTATGCAAAAGTCGTTCACAATGAGGAATACCTTTGGAGACATTCACAGAAAATTCGAGATATACATTTCATTTGTCATGAAAATATCTTAAACATATGATATTTTAATCAAAATCGTTAGAGCCATTTTTGAGAAAATTAAAATTTTCGAAAAATGTTCCATGAAAAGGTTAATCTGGAGTGGGGGGATTTTCTTGAAAACCTTCGTGTCGTATCCGATTGTTCGTTTCTGAGTTATGCTGTTCACAGACACACACACACATATACATACATACACACACGGACATGTTTCCAAAAATGCTTTTTTTGGATTCAGGGGTCTCAAAACATATATTTCCGGTGAAATCTCGGTATCGAATTTTGGGTGGAATACAATACTTCCCCTACTTACTATACGTAGAAGAGAAAGTAAAAATGAATGCAGTAGGAGCATTAGCAGTGATTCTCAAAGTTTTATCTCTGGAATCCCTTGATGCTGTTTTAGTGCGAGAGTTTTCATTGAAAATCGTATAGCGTTTACCACTATTCCAGTTTATTTTACTGTTATATGTATATTACTA
Source organism: Deroplatys truncata (assembly GCA_030765065.1). Classification (NCBI taxonomy): domain Eukaryota; kingdom Metazoa; phylum Arthropoda; class Insecta; order Mantodea; family Mantidae; genus Deroplatys; species Deroplatys truncata. The sequence goes on from CM060975.1 coordinate 223,947,403, forward strand.
CGGGAGTATTATGTTAATCATAATTAAAGTTTAAAATAGTATACAATAGTTGTATTACTTACCATGTCGCTTAAGTAATTTGCTGATAGATAGCCATAGTTTTAAGTTGCTTTCCTGTGGTATCTGCTATACTTCTAGTTTTATTTCGCTCTGTGGGTGAAACTCTGCTTCGTTTATTCAATGAGCCCGGGAGGGGGATAGATTGATCGAGTTTATTGTCCTGTTTCTGTAAAAAAAATCAACCACAAATATTACAATATAAATTGGTTACTCGAGGTTGTTGGCAAATGAAAAGAAAATCTTGAAACTAATTTATTATTTATTGATTATCACAAGTAGTTTGATAAACTTAAAAGGTCAAAACTGTTGGAAATACTGCCTGAGAAAGAAAGCCATCGCAATTAATAAGAGTAATATGCAGTCTATATGTCAATACCAGAATTTGTATTGATAAAGGAACTGGCCCAAATGAACAATTTGCAGAAATTAATGGTGGTGTTAGACAAGGTGTTCATTATCACCCACTGTTTCTAACATGCATTTTAACGACGCCATTGAATAATGGCTGAATATGTTACATTGTAATTTTATTATTAATGGGTCACCTATGAAATGTTTATTGTTTGCGGATGACCATGTGGTGAAGACTAACTCGGAGAATAATCCGCAAATGATTACACGTATGTTATGTAAAATAACAAAATAATATAACCTCAAAATTTCGCAAAACAAAACTACACCGGATCCTAACATAAAAGATCAAAAATTGTAATTTTCTCCCAAATTGCTGAGCAAGTGAGCAGCTTTTAAGTATCTGAGATGTACGGAGTGAGCCAAAAGACTCCAAACCGCCTGCGCGCTGTTTTTCCTGTCCGCGTCCTCGGCGCTCGTTGCCGTCTGCCTCTATCATAGAAAGGCACGGATGAAACCATGCAACATTTTTAAAACTACTTTTAAGGACTTTACTTACCAACTTTATGAAAGGAAATGCTGAAACTGGCCACCGACGCTGTCCATACATTTTGGCACCATACATGTTGTGTGGTTTCATCCGCGCCTTTCTATGATAGAGGCAGACGGCAACGAGCGCCGAGGACAGGAAAAACACCGCGCAGGTGATTCGGAGTCTTTTGGCTCACTCTGTAAATTAACTATCACACCAGAAAACATGGACATGGAAAAAAAACTCAATAAACATCAATATGTTTGTGGAACCATAATAAGATGTTTAGTCAATAAAACAACGCAAGAAACACAACTAAAACTTTATAAATCAGTGGCATTATCAATGTTACAGAAAGAGATAAAGAAAAGTAGAAGCGTTAGAAATGAGTTTTTTAAGATCAGTGGCTGGTGTGGCTCTAATTGAATATAAAAGGAGCGAAGAAATAAGAAGAGAACTTGGAATAAAAGGAGTGCTATATTTTCACATAAAAGGGATAACTTATTTTTGGTTCACCGCTTTATTAACATAACTGTTTAAATACTTAAAACATCCAGTACCGTTAAATATTATTTCCTCTACTTGTTTTCAAATCTGATCCACGTCCGTATTTTTACTACATGGATCAGGGTGAAACGATTCAACCAATAACCATATGAGACGTTCTCATTGCTGTTAAAACTTGCACTTTACCTTTGCGATTGTGATTGCGGACAGAAAGAGGTGGAATTGGATTGGCTACGGACGGGATTCGGCACCGATCCAGAGTGGATATTGTACCTATGCCTCACGAGGAGGCGTCCCCGGGAAGAAAGAGGAGCCCCAGGAGACACCGAGATAGGCAGACCGGGGGACCCCATCCCACATAGAGAAGGTCCAATGCCCCTCAAGGCAGCCAGCCGAAAGCCGAGGGACGGAGAGAGCCACAAAGAGCATCCCTTTCCCCTGCCACGCTGCACCGAAACACCATCACGGACACCTCCGACCTTGAGAGGCAAACGGAATGAAAGATGAATGAAATGAAGAATAGACGAAATGGGGAGACAGGAAATTCAAGGGATGAAAGAAACCACTCCAGCATTCGCCTGACGACCCGGGAAAAACCCGAAAAACTATGGGTCAGAGTGGGTGATCACCGCGGTTCGATCCCGGGACCTCCCGGATCCGGATGACCCGACAGAACACTATAGAAATACCAAATACATATCCCGCTTACCATGTTATTAAATTTACTAAGTTCCACTACGCAGTTTAATGAATTGTAAACATTATTTCTTTAAATCTGCCCTCTTCAGTTGCTCTGTATTTTATTGGCAAACCCTCATTATCAGTTTTTGAAGTAATTTCCCTCTCGGATACGTTTTGCACTCCCACGCTGGTTTGTAGATAATTATTACAGAGTCTCTTGCGTATTATCGTTAAACAGGCTATTGTTGGTTTACAGTGATAATGAGTCTAGTCCTTTTAGGTCAGTACAGAGTTTTCACCCACGTGGGAAGTAGAAAACAATAAAGCCATCGTATTAATAAACAAAGCGGTGAGTTAATACTAAAATGATAGATTTCCCAGTCGGAAACCAATATTTTTTTGTAGTTGACCGTATACCGTACACTTTATTGTGATAACTAGTTACTATTTTATTATTACACAAACAATGCAACTGCTGACGTTAGGAAAGCAATTTCGGTATTAAGGTGAAGTTAAAGATACTGACGAGCGGAGGACCCCTCCCCGAAACCGGGGCACAGTACCGCACGCAGGCCATCCGGCCCTCTGTGCTTCTACTGTGACACCAAGGAGGGAGGTATGAGGGGTGAGACAAAAAGGGCGACCAGATTGGATGACAACGGCAGCAAGCATGGACGCGGTCCCTAATAGTTCCGGATTCAATGCATCCAACAGCGCCTGGGCCCACCTAGAGGCCCCGAACTGTCCCTGGAACGACATCAGGAAAAAGCTTCACAGAGCGCACAGCTACCGCCCAGCCGCAACCTACCGACCACCGTCGTCTGGTCCTACAACCATGAAACAGAAGATAGGGAGGTGATGGCTACAGGAAATGAGGGGTGGGAGAGTCGTGGTAGAAGGTGAACCGCCCCAGGATTCGCCTGTCGACGTAGGAAATCACGAAAAACCCTTAGGTCAGAGTAGACCGTCGCCGGGGATCGAACCCGTGACTCCCGAATCCGAATCGCGCACGTTATCGCACCTCCACTCACTCGATAATGTCGGTGTTACAAATTTCCTCAGAATGTTGCCAACAATGGCTGATTAACTTGGATACTAAGGTTAACATCACATTAATAATAGTATTAATAAATAACCGCCAATAACAAAAATAAAGAATTAACGATAGGTAAAAATCTTGATAAAAGTTCTCATTATGTACCGTAAAATTAGCACGAGGGGTATCTTAAAAGTAGGATCGGTTTTGCAATGAAGAACGAAGTACTAAACATATTTCGATCGTTTTTTTTTTCACCCAAAACTTTCACTACTTTTCTACCAGTTATCAATGTTTTTTTGAAGAATTATCTTGTCGTAGCATAAGTTTTTTAGAACCTCGCCACAAAGTTTAGCCGCCAATACATCTAGGAAGCGTGTTTCTGGAGTTTTTTGTATTAAAAATGAGCTGCGATAATCTGTTAGGGAATATTTTCT